>OX465295.1:313795473-315104223 GCA_949987735.1 Leucophora obtusa | reverse complement strand
TCATCCAATTATCTCGAGAAAAAAAACATTTCCAAAATTTTCAATCGACCTAGAATTATTTTATAAATCAATCCAGGCGGACTATTTAAGGTTTGTTTTTTCGAATTTTATATCCATGGCACATATGCATAATCACATCCCTAGTAAATATGATTTTTATATAATCATTTATGACTTTATACAATAATATCTAGTCGAGTATTGTGAAATGTATAGTTTTATATATTTATATCAATAGATATTTAATTATATAAAATCATATTAACCAGATCCACCATTTCCCGGATCAAATCATATATGGGTTAACATAATTATGTCTAAAAATATATTATTAGATCTGAATAATTGTGGATCTGGTTACTATGATTTTATATAACTAAATATATTTTGATATAATCATATACAATCAGAGCTTTGAAGAATTAATTCCTTAATTCAATTTTTCAATTCTGAATTAAAAATTCGATGAATTAATTCACTAAGCAATATATATTGAATGGAATTAATTCATATTTGCTTTCGTTCGATTTATTTTGTTACGAATTAATTCAATTGCAATAGTTCTTTTTATTAAATCAAATGAATTAATTCACTGGTGAATTAATTCCTTATTGAATTAATTCACTACTGAATTCGTTCAATTTCATTTTCGTTCAGTGAATTAAAAAAAATAAAATTACGTTCAGTGAATTAAAAAAAAATAAAATTACGTTCAGTGAATTAAAAAAAAAAATAATAAGTTCACTGAATTGAAAAAAAAAATAAAATAAGTTCACTGAATTGAAAAAAAATAAAATAAGTTCACTGAATTCAAAGCCTGTTTTCTGCCGTTCAGTAGAAGAAAACAATAATCTACAAATAAATTTTTTAAATAAGCAATTTTACAGCGTGTGCTAGTAAAAATAAACAAAATAGAAACCGGATGCTGTTTATCAACCTACATGATTCAAAAATAAATCCTTTTACTATTAAAAATAAAAACTTTACAGATATAGATAAATTTGGAAAAAAATATAACTATTAATTTTTCAAACTAGTTATATAGTTATATTTTTTTACAAATTTATCTATATCTGTAAAGTTTTTATTTTTAATAGTAAAAGGCTTTATTTTTGAATTATGTAGGTTGGTAAACAGCATCCAGTTTCTAATTTGTTAATTTTTACTAGCACACGCTGTAAAATTGCTTATTTAAAAATTTTATTTGTACATTATTGTTTTCTTCTACTGAACGGCAGAAAACAGGCTTTGAATTCAGTGAACTTATTTTATTTTTTTTTCAATTCAGTGAACTTATTTTATTTTTTTTTCAATTCAGTGAACTTATTATTTTTTTTTTTAATTCACTGAACGTAATTTTATTTTTTTTAATTCACTGAACGAAAATGAAATTGAACGAATTCAGTAGTGAATTAATTCAGTAAGGAATTAATTCACTTTTTTTCCGTTCGATTTATAAAATTGAACGCGTTCACCGGTGAATTAATTCATTTGATTTAATAAAAAGAACTATTGCAATTGAATTAATTCTTTGAATTTGTTGTTTGATGAACGCATTCAGTTGAACGAATTCAGTGAATTACTTAAGAAAAGGAATTCATTCAATTGTAGAGAAAATTGAATTCGATTGGTAGTGAATTCATTCAAAAAGGAATTAATTCTTCAAAGCTCTGTATACAATTATACAATACTCAACGATATATAAATCTATAAAATTATAAATGGTGAAATAAAAATTATTTTTACTTAAGTTTTAAAATTTATAAACAAACATATAAAACAAATTTTTCATTCAAAATTAATTTTATATGATTTTCAAATTATTATGCACAAGCACTTATACATATATATAACTACTTGTAAAGAAAGCGACTATCCCTAATTACCTGACTTTTCTTTTTTTTTTTAAACAAATAAAATTTACACTTGGAGCTGCAGTTTTGCGAAAGCTGTTTTCGTATATGTACTTCACCGGAACGCGAAATAGAGCAATTATCTTGTATGCCATATTCTACTTTAGTAACATAAGTTATTTGTCAGCATTTTTTGTTTTTAATATTTTATTAAATTAAAAACACTGAAATTTCAAATGTTTTTATGACAAAAGTGTGGCAACGCCGTGTTGATAAAACGGCAAAATTTTATTTTTGTGTGAAGGCTTTATACAGAATTTTAGTAAAGACTATGAAAAATTTATTTTCAATTTTTATTTTGTTAAAGATTTATAAAAATCGGTCTACGAAGCGAACTTTTGTCAGTCCCCTTTATATGGGTATGTAAATAAATTTAATAAATATATTCATATAAGTCCAAATATGGAGATATACTTAATCTTAATTTTGGCATGCTGAACACGAATGGCGTAGTTTTTTTTTTCTATATTCTAGGAATTTTCAAAACTAATCTTAAATTTTTTGCCAATGCACAAAAAAAGGCGAGAAACGAGCTTTCATTTGAGTACGGGAATGTCGTGTATCTTGGTACTTTTGAAAATTTTGTGCCAATATCTCTAGAATTAAGTTAGATTCGAAAAATCTTTAAATGCAGAAATATTAGTGTTGGTATTGTTATATATTGCAAATAATAAAAACCATAATAATTTTTATGTATTTTATGAAATTACGATTTTTTTGGAGAAGGGAAAAAGTGTTCCAAAGTACAAATTGGCGTGTACCTTGGAATTTGCAAAAAATGAAAAGAATTTCTTAAAAAACAAATACTGCCCCTTAATGAAATTTATTGCATTATTTGCAGTAGAGTTGATATTTATTCAGTAGTAGAGTTGATATTTATTCGAAATGAATCAATAGCCTTTTTTTCTAATCACTTGGATTTAATAAATCCAAAAAGTATTTCTAAATCCAAAAAGTATGCTCAAAAGATGGCATTAGATTCTCCCTATTTTAAAAATAATTTTCTGTCCGACACTTCTTTCACCCTAATTTTTAATACCGAATTCGATGATGAAGGATTTTACTTTAACTTTTAATTTTTAATTATATTTTATATAAAACAGCGATAAACAGTCTGCCTTTTCAGTTTTATCACTTCAATTTATATTTTTACACAATTGAAAAATTCCATTGCAATATTTAATATTCACTAATTGGATTTAATTAAATTACTTACTGTAGAGTGAAAAAAATTGGCATTTCTTTTTCAGCTTTTTCTCCATGTCCAAGATTAAAAATATGTATTTGGTGAGGTGTAGTTTTTTTTCTAAACATATTTCATAAAAAAAATGTAATAAAAACCTTTTATTTGTTAGTTTTTCAATTTTTTTGTATCTCTTTTAATTTTTATTCGTATTTTTTTTCTGACATTAAATTACTAGGCTGTTTCATATATTTGTGCTTTTATTATGGATTTATTAAATCCAGCTTTTTTTTGGATTTAATAAATCCACTTTTTATATGAAAAATTCTAAATCCAGGTGATTAAAAAACACGCTAAATGCAATTTAATATTTGCATAAAAAAATCTTGTTGAAGAATGGCGAAAATTTTAAAACAAAGGTTACTTCCTAGCGAATTAAATTTAAAAAGCACAATTATCCGTTGGAGCTTCAATTACTCATGTATTGAAATTTGTTGGATACATAGAAGAGGATTCAAAAACTTCCAGGGTACACGCATTTTAATTTTTTTAGAAAAGATAATTTTTTTTCTTATTTGTATAATATTTATAGTTAAAAAATTTACTGGTTAACGCAGTAGAAGATGATAAACTTTAAATAAATTTAAGCCCTTAACTTGAAATATCTACATTATTTTTAAAAATTTAATTTACATTTTTTTCAAAAATTTACTTTTGCCGTTCCAAGGTACACACACCCAATTTTAAGGTCTCCTATAGACTTATCTGAAACTTTGTGAAATAAAACCATGGATGGTAACCGAAACGAATGAGGTTATCGTTAGGGTAACGATATTTTATGTTATTTCGGTAACGGTATTTTAAGGGTAACGATATTTATTTCGGTATCGGTATTTTAAGGATAACGATATTTGAGTCATTTCGGTAACGGTATTTGAAAGATAACGATATTTGGGTTATTTCGGTAACGGTATTTTAAGGTTAACGGTATTCCAGTTATATCGGTAACGGTATTTTAAGTGTAACGGTAGTCAGTTATTTCGATGAATCCCGCAATTTTTTTTTTTTTTACAAAAAACAAACGAGATTACAAATGTAACCAATTTATGAACTTAATGTACAAAAAATACTCAATAACCACGTGAAATTACCAAAAGTAGAAAATTAAAAATAACGGTAATGGTATTTTAGGGATAATGCTATTTCATTTATTTCGGTAACGGTATTTTAAGGTTATCGATATTTTATTTATTTCGGTATGTACCGGTATTTTAAAGATAACGGTATTTCAGTTATTTCGGTAACGGTATTTTAAGGATAACGGTATTTCGGGTATTTCGGTAACGGTATTTTAGGGGTAACGGTAGTCAGTTGAAAGGGTTTTGAATCGATAACGGTATTTAGCGGTATTGCCTGCCAACCCTGAATAAAACATTAACAAATAGGGGAAAAATTCAAAGGTCCAAGGGTTACGCGATGATACAGGGTATACGCCATTCCCCTATAATTATGTCGGTAACGGTTAAAGAATATCTCGTAAACCCAACATCCAATATTCCCAAAAACAAGTACTTTTCACAAGTAATAGTTTTCTACATTTTACTCACATACATTTTGGAGTGGCAGTAACTTCGACTTTCGATTTTCAGTAGTTATTGTTCGGATTATTGAAGCACAAGGTGTAAGACTTATGTGGTGCAAAGATTGCAAAATTTTGGAGACCTTTTTTTTAATGTTGCAGCCATATATTATACTCCAATCAAAGGCCGTTTTATATTATTTTTACGCGTAAAAAGAGAAAATTTCTAAGATTGTATTTGACAAATTTCTAGAATAGAGGAAAAAACTCTATTTTTAGTAAAAATCAAGTCGCAATATCTCGAAAACCGCTAGTTTGATTTAAACAATTTGAAAATATTCGCGCCCAGCATACCAAAATTAATTACAAATAATGTGTCGCAAACTATATTTTTTTGTAAAAGAAATTTTGAAAAAAATTTTCAGTAATCGAAAGTTTTGGTTGTAGAGCGCCAAGAGTTAAGTTGTCCGATTTTTTTAAATGCGCACCACACAACTTTTGGAACTAGTGCTACAATAATACGAACAATATATGGAGATTTTAAGAAAATAATTTTTCTCCATACAAAAAAATGCCGCTCTAATAAATATATTTTAACATTTTTCACCGGGCTGATAATATTTAAAACGTTGAAAAAATCAATTTAAAATACGACTATAAATATATGAAAAAATTTCGGCAAAAAAAAATTTCGAAACTTTGCAAAAATAATTTAGATCCGAAGGTGTATGACGAACCTTTTTTTGTGGTACGGTCTAATGTACATAATAGAAATAAGTCTGCACAAATTTAGTTAAAACTACTAAAAATTAGTTAAAAATGATGTTGCAGAATAAAACTGCTAAAATTAGCAGATTATTTTTGCTATATATTAGTAAGATAAGAACAACAAAAATAAAACTGTTAAATATACAGAATTTTAATTATAAGTAGACTGCTATTTATATTCAACTAAATTTAGCTTAAAAATAAGAAACATTTTGTAGATATAATAGTTTAATTTTGCTATTTTTTTTAGTCTACTAATATTTAGAAACATTTTCTGCAGATTCTACAGCACGAATTGTCATTTTCAATTAACTAAAATTTAACTTAAATATAACTAAAATTCTGTAAATTCAATAGTTTTATTTGTAAATCTGCTGATTTCAGCAGTGTTTTCTGTAACATCATTTTTAACTAATTGTTAGTTGCTTTTTCTGTTACTTTTACAGATTTATTTCGAAAAATATGTACTTAAGATTTTTTTTAAAAATATGCATTTATTTTTGGTTTTTTTTTTCAAAATTATCAAATCAATTTTGGTATTTTATGTCTTTAAAAGTGGCTTAAACATTGAAAATCGATGTTTATCATCGTCAGAAAGTTAATAATTGAAATTTCTTGTTATTTTTGTTCTCGTGAGTATAAAAATTTTAAAAATTATGTGTTTTTATAAAAGATATAAATTTAGCAATAACAGTTTTTAGTAAAAAAATAAAAACAAAACATGCTTAATATACAAAAATATGTATTTGTAGTCAAATAGGCAAGAAAATATGTCGAAATATGCATTGAAATATGCATTTATAGCAAAATATATAAAAAATGCATTTAAGGCAAAACATGAATTAACAAATCGATATCACTTTGTTGATTCGCAAAGACATTTGTTTAACGTTTTTCTCCAGCAAAACTCATAGAAAAAAATCTGTAAAAATAGCGGAAAAAACTACTAGAAATTAGTTAAAAATTACCTTGTAGAAAAACTGGTGAAATTAGCAGATTTTTTTGACAAACATTAGTAAAATAAGAATAGAAAAAATAAAACTTTTAAATTTATAGAATTGAGGTAACTTTAAGTTAATTAAAAATGATAAATTATACTGTAAAATCTGCAGAAAATTTTGGTATATATTAGTAAACTAAAAATAGCAAAATCACCTTGTTATATCTACAAAATTTTGTTATCTTTAAGCCAAATTTAGTTGAATGAAAATAGAAGTCTATCCTGCTAAAAGAATAGTAAACTCCTGATTTCAGTTTCTAGATTTTTATTTGAATAAAAAAAAATCACAAAAAAACTTTGAATATTTTAAATATTTTTTGGATTTATTTGTTTACTCATTATTTAGCAAAATTTTTTGCTGATTTTAGCAGCTTAATTTGTTATTTCTATTAACTAAAATTTAACTCAAATATAACTAAAATTCTGTATTTTTAACAGTTTTATTTTTGTTATTCCTAACTTACTAATATTTAACAAAAATAACATGCTAATTTCAGCAGTTTTTTCTGCGAGGTTAATTTTAACTAATTTTTAGTAGTGTTAACTAAAAATTTTACGAGACTTTTTTCTATTATTGTACTTAGGTACATGAACTTCCGAGCCCTACTAATTACTAGTAATTACTACAAATTAAGTTACTGCTAGATTTTTTTGAGTGAGAAAAACAGCTTTAATTTGAAATCAATCAATCGCATTTATTGTACAATTAAAAAAAAAGTGATTTATGTATTAAACCAAAGCAGATAGAAAGAAAAGGGCACAAATAATGCTTATACCAATCTCAAGCATATATGATACTTGCTAGTTTCAGTATTAATAATCCAAAATAGAAGAGAGCACAAATTTCCTTATGTGAGAAATTATGTGTGCGAAGAGAACAACTATATCGAAAAACTATCAAACTGTCAAATTGATGTTGTTGCAAAAAATTAGAATCTAGAAACTAGCAAGTGTCCTATAGGCTTAACATACGATTTTAAATATTCAAAATTGCGAATCTAAAATGCTTAATATTTTTTTTTAATAATCTTCGGAATTGAGTGTTCCGGTTCGTATTCGTGTCAAAAAATATCACTGTTACAATTTTGATTACACAAAAAATTTTAATATACCTCTATGGCAGCATCATATAAATCTTCTGTGATTTTAATAATTTCAATTTCACCTAAAAATTCATTGAAATATGTAGATAGTTTGTAAAACAATTTTAATTCAAATAACACTCAAAATAAATACCATCACATATTAATTTTAAGCTCTGAGAGGACATTTTTTAAAGCAAAAACTTTTGCTTTCGTTTATTTTTATAACCGTTTAGCAACCCTTAAGTTTTAATACTAAAACAAATAACAATTTTTAAAATTTTCTTTGCAATCAAGATTCATAATTTTTCCAGCACATATGCCAATTTTAATAGTACAATCAAGTAAATGAGAGATAATGAAATTAATAATGAACAAACACTGCATGAGCGTAATTGTGTTGTTTTAAGATTCGAATACACTTTTCTACATAAAAAGATACAAATATTTATTCCTCATACATAGATTTTTATCACACCAAGAGTGTCCGAAGCCGTAACAAAAAAAAAACCGGTTTATTGGTTTTTTTTATTTTCAAAAATCCGACCGGTTTCGAATATTTTTCATTTTCGAATATTTAAAAACACGATTTTCAGAAATGTTGATTTTAAGATAAAAAAAACTTCCTTGTACAGCTAACAAAACCTCTGGAAATTCTTTATAAGGTATAAGAATTTTTTGAATTTTTTTTAATTTTGCCTAGTTTTTGACTAACATAAAAAGTCGCAATCACAACAAACACTAAAGCAAATTCGTCAATTTTACACCAATTTAGCTTGAACTCAAATTAATTCGTATATACAAACAACTGAAAAATCCGTTACTTTAACAGAAAATATTGTTTTTCGACCTAATGCAAAATCATTTTAAATTTAATATTTCTCGGTTTAAAATTGGTGTTCTAAAATATACCAAAAATTAAAAGCGAAAATTTACGGTAAAAATTTATTTGCAGTAAGAATTGACTCAAATTTAAGTGACGGCCATTTTCTAAAGAAAGAAGAGGACATAATCGGTTGTAATCGGTTTTTTTTTAAATATAATACAATATTTTCAAAAATCATGAACCGGTTTTCTGAACTCGCCGGTTTTATGGACACTCTAATCACACTCACTGTTAGAGAGGAAGAGGCCAATATATTTAGTGTTGGCCCAAGTTTTATTGTTTTTATTAAATGTCTTTTATATTAATTGAATATAAATGGGAACATTTTTTAAAATGTGTATCCGCAAGTATAATACAGAAGAGATTGTTTATGATGAACTCAACGGAACAGGTCATAGTATTTTGTGAAGTCAAAGTTCATTAAAATCGTTAGTATTAGTTTGACTATTTTTAAGATGATAAATTCAGATTATTCCCCTAAAATCGGTGTTCGTTTTAAGCAAACTTTTCTGTAGTATAAACGATACTATTAATATAAACATAGAATAAATATTATATTGTAGAATATTTTATGCGAATCTATTTTTTACCTCATTGTGTATGAGTACAGAAAAATTTAAATCAATTTAAAAAAATATTGCTATTTATTGAAGTGTTAATATTGGAAAGTGTTCGTTGGAATAAATAGAATTAATGAATTCTAGAAAATTTGCCATTTATCTAAATTTGTAAAAGTCAAAGTAGTTTTGTGTTCGGCATTTCTTTTGTATAATATTAGAGAAAAATTTTTAATACATGACACTATTCAACAAATTTTATGTTTTTGAAGAACTTGCCCCTAGAATAAGGATATTCTTTTTTTATTTGTTGCTCACACTTAACATGAAGACGAAAAAAACGACAACATATTTTTGCATACAATCTGACAATTGCCCGTACATTACACAGCTCTACAACAGGCGCGGATACAGGATTCACACTAGGGGGGGGGGGGGGCTAAACATATTTTGTATATTATACGGTAGTCCTATCCATAGATATTTTATGAACTAGATGTAAGAAGGATATAAAACTAGGTGTTCAAATCGCTATCGGATCGGACATCGCACTGTGGGCCAAGATCGCCGTTTTTTGGCCAAAAGTACAATTCAGGTAAAGGGAAAATATTTTTATATATCCAAAATCTAGGATTGTTGAATATATTGTGAGTGACATATTGTATCATTGTGGTTACTCGTTGTTAGTTGGCGGGAGTTCAAAGTCAAAGTTTTTTTAATTTTGTGATATTTTTTATTTTATAATGATATAATAAAAAAATCATAATAATTTGTTCCAAAAACAATCTCAAATTATAGAACTGAAACTAGTTATCAAAAAAAAAAATAGAAACTTGTTAAGTATTTACGAAAAAAGTAACAAAATTATTAATTTTACCTCAAAAATGTGGGTTTTTTTGAAAATCCTAAATTTAAAAAAAGCTCCAAAATGCTCCAAGAGGTTTTTGAAAAACTTGAATGCCAAGGTGTTCCCTAAGATGTCTTCTACCTAGGTTTTTGCGACCGTTCATATGCTTTCGAGATTTTGCCCTTTAACTGAAAAAGTACCTTCAGATCTCGCTGATCTATAAAAAAATCGAACTAAAAATTACCTTAAATGAAGGTTCTGATTTTCTGACACAGACTAACCCCCAAAAGTCCAGGTTTGTGGGACATTTGAGTGCCAATTCTGAATAAGTACGAAATTAACCCTTAAACACATTTTAAGTTTTGACTTATTTCTGGCATTGAAGTTAAATTTTCAACTTTGATGTCTTCAGGGACTTCTAGTAGAATTTCATGACAAATATTTTTGCGGAACATTTTAACCTTGTAACTCTTCATCTTATGGGTCTTTTTTGACACTTTTTAAAAAGGGCCAAAAAGACCCTTTAATTGCAGAGTTAGAGGGTTAATATATTTCACAAAAATGTCTCTCGTATTGTTTTACATAGGTTCGCTGAACATATCCTATACCTTAAATGGAAGACTCACATGGTTTCCAATGCCGATTCACAATAAACATTTCCAAAAGAGGGGAAATTTTAACCCCCCAAAAACCTAGGGCAAGACGAAAACTTTTAAAACGCCGATACAATTATATTTTTCTTTGGTCCCTCTGCCAGAATCAGTTGCCATCAGAACCTTTTTTCTTTTTTTTTTTTTTTTGTATAGTACTGTACAAAAACAAAAAAAAAAGGTTTTGATTACAAAAAAAAATTACACGTGTAATTTATTTTCCAACACATAAAAATTTTAAATTTATGGCCGCCATGTTGAATTTTTAAAATTTGATTTCAGATTCGTAATCTGCTACCCAAAAACTTTACCTTGTGGAAATTTGAAGTAAATCAGACGACATAAGAAATTTAATTAAACAATTTTTTGTCGCCATATTGGATCCGCCATTTTGAATTTCAAAACTTTAAATTCAGATTTTTAATCAGCGGATCCTAGACCTATATAAATGATTACTTTAAGTCCAATATATTAAAACTAAAAATGAATGGCCGCCATCTTGGATCCGCCATTTTGAATTTTATATTTTTTATTTCAGATTCGTGATCATATGTTATCTCCCCCCTTTGTGATATCTTTCAGTCTCATATACTCAATAATCTAGTTTTGGCCAAAATTCGATAATTCTAGTCCACTGTGCATCGGACAAAATGACGTTGGCATAGGTTTGCCAAGTTGTTCCAAAAAGTACCAAAAAAGGGTTTCGGGAAAATCTGCTCAACCCCATTCCGACATTTTTTTAATGTTTTAAAAATGTATGAGTTAACCAAAAAATACTTAGAATAAACTTAGAAGAATTTTCTATTGTAATAACCAGGGCAGCGACTTTCATGCACTTAAAAATCGAAAATATGCTCTTAAAATGCAAAATATGCACTTAAATATGCACTTAAATATAAATATGCAATAAAAACCCACAAATATGCACTAATAATCCAAAAATAAACGCTTCAAACCAAAAAATGCACATTAAATTTATCGATTTTTAAAAATCATATTTATTACTCGGGAGCGTTGGGTTGAAAATTAAATTCAATATAAATTTCTAAGTAGATGACAACTTGATGTTTTCCTTATAGTTAAGTGCTGCATACAAATTTTTCATTTAATCCAAATTTTTTTTTTTTTTTTAAATATGAAGAAAATATGCAATTTAATGAAAGATATGCAAAAATATGCACTAAAAATCATAAAGTACTTATGCACAAAATATGCACTTAAAAGCAAAATATGCAAAAATATGCATTTATAATAAAATATGCAAAAATATGCAATAACAAATCGATGCCATTTTAATTTAATGATTTTAATGCGTAAATGCCATTTAAAAATTAAATAATATTTTCATAGGAAACACAATTCTGATAATAAGAAAAAATTCCCATAATATGATAATAGGAACATGCCTTAAATTGTAAAATTGCAGTGTCTGTGATAGTTTTATAAGAAAAATTACTCCAAATCCTACAACTTTCATATCAACCCTAGAATACAAAAAATGTTTCAGTGTCAAAGAGTTTTTGAACACAACAACTTTTCCTAATCTAAAACGTTTAATATAGAAGAAGTGCCTTAAATTGCAGTTTTATAGTCAGAACTAGAATCTTTGAAAATTTTTTATTTAAGAAATATTTAAGAAAAAATCGATTTGGGAAAAAAATATTTAAGAAAAAACCAATCATTGTTCTCACTATAAAACTGGGCCTAATTATTACAACTTTTAAATAAAAAAAAATAATTTTACAAGAAGAATGTCCGAAAATTTTAAAGGTTTTTAATATGAACATCTTGAAAAAATAGCTTAAATTTAAAAAAAAAAATAAGAAACTAAAGAGGAAACTATCCCAACGGGTTCCATTCGATCCTAATGAAATTCGGATATGTGATGGAGCTCTGCGGCATAAATACAAATCCCAACAAAACCTTCTTATATTACCCGGTAATGAGTTTTGTAAGAAGAATTTAAGATTGGTAGCCTCTTACTTTTCTATTATAAAACGTATTATTTTAGCAAGGGCATTTCAATCAGAGATGGGAGTAATTAATTACTTTGTAATGACCATTGCGGGTTTTCATTACCATTAAATCTATAAAATGAAAATTAAAAAAAATTCATTACCATTACAAAATGTAATTGCAATGAAAAAAATGTTAATTTCATTTGTTTTCTTTACATGTAATGAAACGTTTTTATAATTTTCATTACAATACGCAATGGTAGTAAAAACAAAAAATCATTTTAATTTTTTCTACACTAGGTAGACAAATGAAATTTCATTACCATTACTTAACATAATGATGTAAAGAACGTTTTGTTCTTTGTTCTACACTAAAAAATTTACCTTTATGGAAATTTTTTTTTCGCAATTTTTTTTGGCAACTAGCCACCAAACTTTGACGTATGTCTCTAGATTATAAATTTAAAAAAACCGCACTTAAAAAATAGCAAAATTATGGCGGAACGCGAAAAAAGACTTTATGGCAGAAAAATTCAATTAAAAAACTTTATCAGCGATTAACATTCTTCAAACAAATATACTGATGCAAAAAGTTTCGTTTTGGCAAATTTTTTTTGCGATTTTTTTTTTTTTTTTGCAACTAACCACCAAAATTTTTTAGTCCCTAGATTACATATTTTAAGAAACCGCACTTAAAAAATTCAAAAACAATGGTGGGACGCGAAAAAAGACTTTATGGTAAAAAAATTTAATCAAAACACTTATTCAGCGATTTACATTCTGCAAACAAATCTATTGATGTAAGAATTTTCCTTTTTGAAAATTTTTTTTCGCGGTTTTTTTTAACTAGCTCCCAAACTTTCTTGTATGAAACGGGTATTATAGTCACTAGAATATAAATTTTAAGAAACCGCACTTAAAAAATTCAAAAATAATGGTGGGACGCGAAAAAAGACTTTATGGTAAAAAAATTTAATTAAAACACTTATTCAGCGATTTACATTCTGCAAACAAATCTATTGATGTAAGAATTTTCCTCTTTGAAAATTTTTTTTCGCGATTTTTTTCGCGGTTTTTTTTTAACTAGCTCCCAAACTTACCTATGTGAAACGGGTATTATAGTCACTAGAATATAAATTTTAAGAAACCGCACTTAAAAAACTCCAAAATAACGGCGGGACGCGAAAAAAGACTTTATGGTAAAAAAATTTAATTAAAACACTTAATCAGCGACTTACATTCTGCAAACAAATCTATTGATGTAAGAATTTTCCTTTTTGTAAATTATTTTTTCGCGATTTTTTTCGCGGTTTTTTTTTAACTAGCACCCAAACTTTCTTGTATGAAACGGGTATTATAGTCTCTAGAATATAAATTTTAAGAAACCGCACTTAAAAAACTCCAAAATAATGGCGGGACGCGAAAAAAGGCTTTATGGTAAAAGAACTGAATTAAAACACTTAATCATTACATTCTGCAAGCAAATATATTAAGGCAAAAATTTTCCTTTTTGAATTTTTTTTGTTTGCGATTTTTTTTTCAATTTTTTTTTTTTCAACTAGCCACCAAACTTTAACCCTCTAACCGGCAAGCCCGCCTCCAGGCGGGGTATATTAAATTGACCAGAACTGCGCCAAACGAGTACTTTAAAATAAGAAATTATGCTTTTTCAACAGAAAACAAAATTTTTTGTGCAGGATTTTTTTGTATACAGTGCGCGGTTTGGAAGTGAGAAAGTGTCAAAAATAAAATTTCGTAAAATTTCGAAAATTAAATATTTTAAAACAATCACAATTTTCAAATATCTTAAAAACATATTTAAATCGACTAAAACAATTGATAATGACCACAAAGTAAGATTGAAGCTTCGGCTATTAAAAAAATTCCTTACTTTGGTCCAAGGACATAGAGGATTCCATAAGGATACCTTTAAAGGATGTCGCCTTAACTTGAAAACCAATGGACGGATTTTTCTGAAATTTGGTAGAAAGAATATATTTGGTATAAGTAGCAAAGCTTATAAGTTTGAATAATATATATTGAAGTTGTGATGCGTTTTCGCTCAATTTCGCATTTCCCGAAAAACGAAAATCGCTACATACTCTTAAGTAACAGCACAAAAAATTTAATTATTTTATTGCAATTACATCTTGGTAAGAGGAATAATTTATGCTTAAACCTATTAACTTTTATGCGCTGGTTTTCGAGATTCAACCTTAAGCTATTTTGGCCCATAACGCCTAAAGTAGGCAACGAAAGAAACTATTGTAGAAGAACTTATTGTTTATTTTTCGTGAAGAACACATGGTATAATTTTCTTTGCAAAAAAGCTTAGGCCGGTTAGAGGGTTAATGTACGAAATGAGTATTATAGTCCTTAGATTATAAATTAAAAAAACCGCACTTACAAAATTGCAAAATAATGGCGGATCGCGAAAAAAGACTATGGTACTAGAATTGAATTAAAAAACTTAATCAGCTATTTATGTTCGGCAAAGAAATATATTGATGCAAGAATTTTCCTTTATGCAATTTCTTTTCGCGATTTTTTTTTTGCAACTAGCCGCCAAAACTTGGTATCAAATATGGATACCATAGGCCTCGGATTATGAACTAAAAAATGCTTTTAGTAATTTGTAAACCTAATATTTTTTAAATAAAAAACTTCGACAAAAACGAAAAATGAAAAACAAATGGGTGTTTCATTACAATGTAAACATTAGGTAAAAGTAATGAAAATTAAAAAAAGGTTCATTTTAATTTTCAAAACAAATGAAAATTAAAAAAAAATATTCATTACCATTTTTTAATGCAATGGTAATGAAAAAAAAACATTGCCATTTCTTCAAAAAATGGTAATGATAAAAAAAGCTCCATTACCATTACATCAAGTAATGGTAATGAAAATGTAATGGTAATGATTTTAGCCCATCTCTGATTTCAATCGAAGTAACTTCCTAAAAAAAATACTCATTATCTCTACACAAAGAGAATTTTGCTCGACGAATTTTAATTAGATTTTTCATTAAACTAATGATTTTTTTTCACAAAATAAATGAAAAATTTCTTAGAATTGATAAAAACAACTTGATATATTTTAGGAAATTTTTCATTAAGTGTATGATACTTCTAATAAATAAAATGAAATTTTTCACATTTTATGAAAAATTCCATTAATTCAATGAAAAGTTTCAATGGACAAGTTAAAGTGAAACTTTATTGGTTTTATGCAAAATCTCATTATTATCCTGCAGATAATTCTCGCAGTGTACATTAAAAGTAATAAGTTTTTTTTTCTTCAATTTAAATATTTTTTATTTGTGTATTAAATTAAAATTAACGTATTTTTAATACTACATTTACAGTTACCCAAAAAATAGTAGTTAAAAACTACTTGTATTGTCTTCTCAAATTCAATATAAATTTTTAATTAACAACTAAAAGTTTTTAAAAAGCCAGTTTTTTTTCGAATAGAAAAACTTTTGAAACACAAAGAAATATTCAATAATATTCAATTTGTTTATAGTTTGTTTGAAATAATACGAAAAAGCACTAAACATTTTTTAAATAGGGCCATTTTTGCTTAGATGTGTGATTTTTTTTATAAAAATATGACTCCAAATCTGATATTTGTTAATGTCTTAGAATTAGCAAATTTTTTTCTTAAATGTAAAATTTTGCTTCTGTAAAAAGTCAAAAAATATGAGAAGTTTTTTCGGAAAAATTTTAGAATTTTAAATAAAACCAAATACTTAAATGAAATTTTTTTCCGAGATAGTAAGGCGTCTTAAAACTTACGGTTGAGATGGCGATCCTAAGACTATGAGATTTAAAAAATGAATTAAGAAATTCACTTAAGAGATTTTTATTAAAGTGCACTTAAATTTCGAAACTAAAAAAACTTTTGTGGTAACTTTTAAAGGCCAGTTCTGTAGTCAGAACTAGGCACGATTGTTTTCCCAGTGTAGAAACGGTAATGACATATCATTATTTTTTGGACTACCAGTAATGACACCCACTTACCTTCTGTATTATTTTAAAACATATAATAATGAGTTACTGATAATGACTTATTTTTATCATTATTTCAAATACAAAATAATTTTTTAGATTTTTTTGAAAATTTGTTGAAATCTAATTTTAGACTCAATATTTTTAAACACTGGTAAGGTTATATGTAACCACATATTTTTTGAGTTTTTGTATGTTGGCGAGTAAGCTTACTTGTGTGCAGCAGGTCAATTGTGTTTTTATCTATTAAATATTACATGTCGATATAGCTCAGATGGTAGAGCTGTTGACTGGCAATCTGTAGACCCAGGTTCGATTGCCGCACCAGCAAATTTTATTAAAAAAAAAAATACAATAAAAAATATTTTTTTTATATAATTTATTTTTTAGAAAATCTATTTTTAGACTCATTATTTTTGTCAGTACTGGTAAGCACATAGGTAACGATATATTTTTTGATTTTTCGTATGCTGGTGTGTAACGACAACTCATTATTTTTCGCGACATCGCCATATAAAGGTAATAAGAAATGTAATAACAAAAGTAACTAGTTACCATTACCAAGTATGTAGTTACGTAACCACATATCTGGGTTCTTAAGTATTTCTTAAGTAAGTAATTTCGTTTGAGATAGATGTTTGTTGTGACAATAAAACTGGCCCTAAATATTAATTTTTAAGTAACTTGCCTCAAAAAATTTGTTCAATAAAAAAATTTTTGAGAATTATCTCTTGAAAAAATGTAGAATCTGTCAGGTTTCCTGAACAAAACAAATTCTTTCTGGAATCCAAGAATCTACACAAAATCTCAAAATTAAAAATGTTTGTAGTAAAGTGTTGTTTTTTCAAGCGCAGCAAAAATAAAACTGTTAAATTTACAGAATTTTAGTTATATTTAAGTTAACTTTTAGTTAATTCAGAATGACAAATTGTACTGTAAAATTTGCAGAAAATTTTGCTAAATGTTAGTAGACCAAAAATAGCAAAAACAAACTATTATATCTACAAAATTTTTGTTATTTTTAAGCTAAATTTAGTTGAATGCAAATAGCAGTCTATCCCGTCAAAATAACAAAACTATTTGATAAAAAAAATTGTAAATCTGCTTTTTTCAAAAAGCTAGTTTTTAGTTTGCATTTAAAAAAAATCGACAAAAAATTCGGAAAGTTTTAATTTTTTCCTGATTTTTAAGCAACTAATTATTTAGCAAAATTGTTTGCTGATTTTAGCAGGTTAATTTGTTATTTTATATTAACAAAAATTTAACTCAAATATAATAAAAATACTGTATATTTATCATTTTTATTTTTGCTGTTCCTATCTTACTAATATATAGCAAAAATTATCTGCTAATTTCTTACCGTTTTTCTAATGTTTTTATCATTTGACCCAAGTCCATTTGAACCCATTCGAATTTCGGTTCCAAACACTAGTTGGCTTTTAATCAGACTGCTGTAGGGTGTCGTATAGTCGGCATGCCCGATTTTAACTTTTTTACTCGTTTTTGTTTATTTTTACTAATATTTTTAATTGTTATATAATATTTTTCATTACACTAAATATACAACATGTTCACACGTTTTATGGATTGGGTTTATCCGCTGATCATAGGTTTTACCATTAAAACAAAACTGTGTATAGGAAACAGTATCCACCACCTTAAAACCTTCATCTTTACCAACTTTTTGTGAAAACTTTGAAGTAAATAGGGCCGTTACAGCTTGAGGTCTCCTCAATTTTAGTGTAGGGTGAACTTCATCTGAACCTTTACCTTGTTTAAGCTCCTTTGTCAAATCTATAGTATATTTTGCTAAAGCTTTTCCAATTCCTTTACGTTCCCAATCAGGTAGAGTGGCCAAAAACATCAATTCACAGATACAATTAAACTTAAATTTTTCAAAAACATCATATTTTTCATCAACTTCAATCATAAAATTAATGAAAGATTGTGCTTGTGGCGATTGCATTTTTTCCTTGCGAAATTTGAGGAAAAATATATCTTCACCATTTTCAGGAATGAACTGGAAATAAAACGAAAAAGTTTTTTAAACTATTTAAATCGAATTTGGTATTTGCAATGAAAAATACTTTTATTTTATTTATTATTATTTAGTAATATCAATTAATTTTTTAATTGAATTTGCACCTATCATGCAAATGATATTATTAATTAGTAAACATTGAGGTAATTCACAATTTAAGTGCTAATGTTAGCACGTTATAAAATACAATAGCATGATTTTTTTTAAGTTTAACCCATATAAACTTGTAAAATTTACAATAAATGCTACTCTATTACTTAAAATAGTAAGAACTGCGAATTCCATCATTGTCTACGATTAATTGAAACAATTAAACAATTATAATCTTATTCTTTATGAATCTTATTAAAATAAATATTATGCTACACTCAAAAAAAAGTCAGTAAAGTCATCAAAAAATGTTGCTGTGTCAGCAAATTTTTGTCAGGAGCGTGGTTGCAAAAAAGTTGGTAATTTCAGCAAAAGGTTTGCTGAAAATCAGCGAGCTGATTTTTACCAAAAAAATAGTAATCTTCAGCAAAAGTTTTGCTAACATTTAGTCGACTGCAAATGAAAAAAATCCTTGCTAAAATCACTAAACTTTTTTCTGAATATTAGTAGACTGAAAAAAACTCAAAAAACTTGTAGCGAAATTTTACTTTAGTTAATTTATTCGCTGAAAATTTAAATACAGAATATGTGTAGAGTTGTGTTTCTTTTTTTGTCATTTCCCTTTCCAGACAAGCTGCGACATCTACATCTTGTCTGTCTGGTTGTCGTCCACGCTATGCATGCGGTTATCAGCACAATTTTTGTAGCAAAATAAATTAGTAAAACATTAGTTCAAAATTAGTTTAGTGCTAAAAAAATATAACTAAATTTTTTGCTGAAAACGGAATTTCAGCAAAAAAATTGCTGAAAACTAGTACACTTGATATACAAGACGTTTTACTAATTTTTCTACTAACTTATTTTTTTGAATGTAGTTAAAATAAAGTTTTTTTATTTAAATTACAATATTATGTCAACATTTTAGATTTTGTTTTGGCATTTGAAAAATAAGTAGAAACATTTAAATAAAAAAAAATAAACTTAATTTTATTTCAAAGTTACTTCTGTTTAATTTGAGATTATTTTTACTTGGTTTAAAAATCTTTTTTCTGTGTGCATACTGTCAAAAGAAACTGTTCACATTGAGTTATTATGTTTACAGTTTCATTTCACTCTTTTATTTAACATTTTACATCTTTTTTAATTATATATTTTCTTCTATCTTAACTTATATAAAAAACAACAACAATATTACAATAACAAAAATTATACAACAAAAACAAAAAAATCTTCACATTCTTAGCGCCAAAAGAAACTGTACAACTTGTGCATCAATTATTTATTATCACATTCTACAGAATATTAACTAATAATAATAATTACACTGTGCTAGTTGAAAAATCCGACAAGCGGTGCACCCGGTGGGTAAACCTAATTCAAGTACGCTGAATCCATTGGTGCTAGCCGTTTTCCAGATTAGCCGATTTTTCTAAATTTTCGACCATTTATTTTTACCCGGGTTGTTTGTTATATCTCCAATCAGCGTTGGATTAAAAATGATCTATATCGGTGCAGCGGATCAAAAGTTGTGAGGGGAAATGTGTGTACACTTCGAAATTTTCTATTCAAAATGGTATAATTTTATTGCTTTGTTAAATGGTTGTAAAATGTATTGAATTTTGTATTGAAATGAAAAAGTTGTATGGAGATTTTTAAGGTATCGTCACATTTTCAATCACAACTTTTGAACCGCCACTGGCGTTCCAATTTTGATTATTTTTAACACAAAACTTCTTGGTAGAATAACAAACAACCTAACTAAAAATTAATCGTAAACAAATTAAAAAATCGCGTAATCTGGGATCCTTGGAGCCATAATTCTAAATTCAAATATTTTTTTTAGACTTAACCTAACCTAGAAAAACGGCTAGCACCACAGGATTCAGCGTAGCCGAAATAGTTTTACACACTGGGTATTCCGCTTGAAAGAAATGTCTCCGATTCGAGCACATACTAAAAATATTTTTTTAGTGTAATTTTCTTGGCAAAATTGCGTACTTTTCAGCATTGAGTGCCCTAAAAAAAAGTTAGAATCGAGTACTCAGTACTCAATACTTTTACAGCCATAGTAATTTTTCATTTTCATCTTACAATTCTCATGAATGTAAATAGTTTCTATATGGGTGTTATCAAAAAATGTGATAAAAACCGTGTAACCACCTAATTTCTAATGCATGGATTACATTTAAGTTATATATTTCAATATATATCAGCGCATTGTCACCTGTTTTACAAAATTTATAACAATCTGACCAATTTTTGGTTAATACATAAAATTTGTGACCAATTTTATAGGCCAAATGTAAACTCCGTAACAAGTAACTCATAAGGTTTTTTAACTTTAATAGCTTATATTTTAATAACCAATAAAGCTAAACACTAACTGTAAGAATTTTTATGAAGAGGAAAAGTGCCGTTATTTTTCGTATATCTTAGCTATCACGACTTCAACTCTGTAACGATTTTTCGTCATAATTTTTGATAAAAATGCATATACCAGAATTTTGGAGTTATCTATTATTTATATTGCGAAAAGTATAATGTTATTTATACTCAAATGATCGTTGGACTGTAAGTAATCATCCAGTATAACAGACTTGAAGCTTTTCTGCAGCATGTAACATTCTCGAGATGAAAAAGGATGTCTTTAATAAGATTTGAAAAAATGTTGTAAACTCCGTTCCTAATTTTTACACCAAACTATTTAACGAGTAAGAAAAGCAATGTCGTATTTGGATTCACCTTGTCGGCATCATGCGATTTTGTTTCGGAAAAAAATTCTGGCAAAGCGTTTCTGAAAGAAAACGAAAAAAGTAACCAAATGTAAACTCCGTAACTGTAAACTCCGTAACCACAATTGTTTGCACCAGATTTCATTCAAATAAATGTAGATAAATGTTTAAAATATTTTAAAATAACCATAAACAGAGGTGATTCAACTAATATTTATTCGTCAAAAGACGATTCAACTAATAATTTTGCGTCAAATCAAAAAAAGTTATCAGTTTTTTACCCTAAGCTGCTGGAGCGAAAAACGATTGATTTTGCATTTCATTGGTTTTGAATCGATATTTCGAGTCATTACTGACATTAGTTTGACAAATTAAATTTGTTTCACACAATTTAAGAGTTTTTTGATCGCGAAATGTTATGTTTTTAATATATAATTTTTTAACTGCGCAACCGCTGTTTGGATTTAAAAAAATTTTATATTTTTGAAAAGCTTTTAAAAGGACCAAAAATACAAAATTAAAAAAAAAAAAAAAAAATTTTTCGCGGAATGAATTGTATTTTTATTCGCGAAACCGCCAATTTAATAAACACAAATTATATATCATTGGAAAGCAAGTTGAAAACTCAAATACGAAAAACTAATAAATTGAAGAAAATTCGTACCAGAGACCCAAAATAACTGTTATATTTCTAAAAAAGTCACCACCCAAATTTATTTAATTATAATATTTTAATAATGCACTATATTTTATAAATCATATTGCACAAAAAAATCACAAAGTTTGGCAAAGATTTTAATTTTTTCAATTTTTATATTTCACTCTATAAATTTCTGTTGTTTTTTGATTTTTATTTTAAAACTTTTTATAAAAGTTACAGAATGATTTTTTTGAAAAAATTAAGCAGTAACTTTTTTATTTGATAATAAAATAAATATTAAAAATTGACCTAAATTGAATGCCGGAAGCTGCTGGAATATACATATTTACTCACTTTAAATCACTGTTCAATCTTTTATTAACACTAGTTGACATCATCAGGATATTATAATTGGTGAAGTCATTGGTTCTACGGCTTTTGATTTATACTCTTAATTGTTATTTTTTGATAAAGAAAAAAAATTACAAAATAACTTTTATTATTTTTGAAAAAATAAAAATCGTGTTTGGATTGTTTTTGTTTGAATTAAAAATATAAATCAAACAGAGCAAATAAACTGAAAACTAAAAATACTCAAACAAGAAATAATTGTAAAACAATCACTTTTTTGAATAAAAGTTATAACTGTTACGTCCCTGATTCGTACGCAATTTTTTTTGTTATATCTTTTGCTTGCAGTAATGTAAACTCCGTTACCACAAAAAAAATTGAAATTGTGCAAAAAAAGTTATTGCGACAACTTGTAGAAGAGATTTTTTGCAATTAGGTTTATAATGACTAAACTTACCGATTCCATTAAGAAAAAACCTAAATATTAACACTTTTTGCTTCTCACAAATTTGGCCCAAAAATGTATCACATTTTTTGATTTCACCCATATACATTCATATTATTATATAAACAGTTATTGAATGGAAATGACGAATAGAGCAATGAAGGGTTTGGTTGTGTTGAACACAAAACAATATGTCTGTTCCCGTACTTTACCGAAGTTACACAAACTAGCCCAAATGCGTTCCCGTACTCAAAATTGCGTGTAAATTGTTGTTGTTTGGGCTGTTTTGGGTTCCCGCGGGTACCCGCGCACATAATAACAAACAAATATAAATAAATTAAAATCAAATTAAACAAATTAATAAATAAAATAACAAAATCTGCAATTTTTTTCATATATTTATAAAATATACAATGTTTTTTATTAAAAGAAAAATCTTAATTTTTCGTTGCGTGTTGTAATATTAAACGAAAGCTTCGATTTATTTACATATGTATATATCTCTTAGAAAATTTACCTAAGCATATTGACAAATTTTGTTATTAATTTTATGTAGTTGGATATCTACCAAGAATCTTTGTAAACTTTTTTGCTAATTTTTGTAAATGTTACACCTTTTTTTTCTGCGTGAAGAATACTTCATGCTTTATTTTGTAAAATACTAAATTTAAAAAAAAAAAATTGTTACTATTTTACACATGTTTTTAGTTCGAAAAGTTAAGAGTCTATTAAAAAAATTTGTGATATTTTTTGTGCTTTATGATTTATATAATTTGCACTTTAATTATATTTTTACGTAAATTTTTTAGATTCTAAGGTAATTATCACGTATCGATGAATGTCCTCAGAATCTAAAAATTGTTCTATAAAAAAACAAACCTTACTTACTTGGATCTTGTTAAACGCCACCGCTATAGGTTTTCCTGTTGCTTTTTCCAAAGCAATTATAGAGACACCATCCTCGGCAGCAACTCGACATAATTCACGTAACTCTTTACGAGCCTGAACATTTTCCGGTAAATTTACTTCAGCACCATTACAAAGTGATTCATTTATAAAGAAGGAACCATCTAAAACCTAAAAAATTAAAGTTATGACTACACTCAGATAAAAAAAGTTAGTAAAAAAATTTGTAAACAGTTGTCAATCGCACTTTACTATTTTTGTATTGATTTTTAGTACAATTTTTTTAAAATAATTTTTGCTATTCTCTTATTACAAATTACGGATTTTTTGTACTAATTTTCATTGCTGATTTCAGCAAAACATTTTACTAATTTTTCAAAACCGAGTGCTAAACTTAGCTAAGAAATACTAATGTAACAGCAAGTGGATACTTTAAGGAAATTTTATTTACAAGAATTCCTTGATTTTTTAGAATTCTTTTTTAGTTTATATTTGTTATTATTGATATATTTTTAGTTTGGAAATTACACTCAGAAAATTTTATTGTATCTTCAAGGTAATAACTGGAGAAACGTTTGCAATTTTTACTTCAAATTTCAAGTACGATGAAGTAATAATACATGTTTTACAATCGAAAGAAAAAAATATTTTTTTTATTAAATTTGATTTTAATTTGTTTTTTAAGATTTTGCAGATTGTTTATTTTTTAGTACACTTTTTTGCTAATTTCAGCAGATTGATTTTAAATTAGAGTACAACAATTTACTGAAATTTAGTAACGTGTACTAATTATTTATACTAATTTCATTCTACTAAAATTATTGATATTTACTAAATTTTTTAACAAATCGAAGCAAATCCATTTTAAATTGCAGTTTACAAAAATTTAGTAGCGGCTACTAATTTTTTCTACTAATTTTGTTGTACTATTGATCAGCAGACATGTGTTGCTAAAATTAGCAAAAAATACCGCTGGGCTCAAAACAGTTAATTTCCCGTAATAACAGCAAAATCTTCAGTAGCCGTTACAGACTTTTTTGGTTGAGTGTAGAACTCGAGTTGTTTCTGTGTAGTTTTCCCAAAAAACATAGCAAGAATGAAATGGTTAGCACCTCAGTCCAGATCTTAACCCTGTTGAAAACATATGAGGAATACTTTCCAACAAAGTTTACAGACATGGACGTTAATTTAACAATTTAAGAGAGCTAAAAGAAGAAATCAGTCGGTTATGGAATGAAATCGACATTTCAGAGTTTCAAAATTTGGTAAGTTCTATGCCGCGAAGAATGGAAGAGGTTATTTGAGTTTCCGGGGGACACACCCATTATTAATTGTTACTTAGTTCAGAGACATATAATATAGAGATGCAACATCGATAATTTTCTAAACAAACTGTAGATGTCGCTAGCATATAGGAAATTTTGTCAAGGTAGGCTTTTTTATGTCAAATGAGGTTTTACAGAGTTATTAGGTAAGGGGATTTAGGCCCAAAATAAGAAGAATTTTGGTATAAATTATATGCGTATTATTTCAAATTAAAGTCGATCAAATTAGGTATGTTAAAGAATTTCAAAATTTCTACAAAATATTTAAATTATTGAAGAAATGTTCTTCAAATATTTATAAATCTCGAAATAACGAAAAGCAACCCAGCTCAATAATTAATCAAAAAATTTTCTATTTTCCAAATACTGAAATTGTTACATGCAAAGATCTCAGAAAAAATAAATTTTGTATAGGCTCAAAAAGTACCAGGGGTTTTCAAATAACCTCTTATGTACCTTCTGAATCGTGTAAACTCGTTTTATGCAAACTTAATGTTCTAAAGTGTTTACAAGCCCTAGAACTTACACCTACTAGATTTACACTTATAGTATATTTAGACTGGGCAAAAACTAGTAGTTTTTGGCCATTTTTAGTTTTTGAGCCGAAAACTACAAAATTACTTTAGTTTTCCCATACAATTTTCATACAAACTGAAAACCACATTCTACCTGGTTTTTGCCAAAAACCAAGTAAAAATATCTGAAATGTGCATTTTTGATACACCCGGTATCATTTATAGTTAACTTTCGATGCACCCTGTTACAACGAATATAGAAGTAAAGCAAGTGTCAAAAAAATATTTTTTAGTTTTTTAAGAATATTTCTATTTTATTTTGAAATTGTGTGTTGTAATTAATTTTTAAATGCATTAATAATTTTGTTTCATTAGTTTAACAATAAAAACAGAAAGAAAAATGTCTAATAAAAAAGTGGTGTGACAAAGAAAAACTAAATAATCAGTGTAAATGACTTGGTTTTTGTAATTTAGTTTTGTACAAAAACCAGCTGGCTTTTGCTTAGTCTAAATTCAGTATTAACCAAAAACTATTAGTTTTTGAAAACTACTCGTATTTACTTGTCAAATTCCATACAAATTTTAGGAAAAAAATTTTTTCACCATAATGAGTTTCGTGTGAAAATTGAGTACAATTTTTTCTCTCGATAATTTAATGTACAACTTTTATTTTGAAACCGTGACATTTCAGCTTAATTGTGATTTGTCTTTCGTATAATAAAATTTTTTTATTGCATAATTTTAAGAAAGATTTGAGGCCTTAAAAGTTCGAGTGAAAAAGTAAATATTTCTTCGTAAAATATTCAATTTTATTTCCTTTGCTGAGTCATTTCTTAATAATTTTCTGGACTTAAGAGCGATGCTAACTTAGCTCCTATTTTTTTCTTTTAAATTGAGTTTTTGTTTAAATTAAAATGAATTTGGTATAACATTGGGGATTGAAACATTAAAAATGGGAATGAGCTAAAACTATTTGGGTAACACTGCTGCCCAATAAAATGAAACAGTATTGCCAGAAAAAACAAAATAGCAGTCAGCGCCATCTGTTGCATAAAAACCTGGTATTGCCATTCATCAGCACCATGTGAGACCCCTGACTTAGTTTTTAAAAAAATTGCTTTAAAGAGTATTTAACGGTTTTGGCAGTATCAACGAACACAGAATCTCAATAGATTGCAAGATACCCAACCCCTGTAATCACACTCTTGCTGGGTCTGGCGCAGATTTGAAAAAATTTAAAAGTAGCTAAAAGTCTTATTATTCCTGTTAAATATTAATAACTATGAATAAATTTTTTAATAATTTTATAAAATTATGTTTAAATAGCAAAAACAAAATTAAATTAAAATGTGGTTAACATTGCAAAATATGTTATGTATCAACATATTTCTTTACTGTACGGACCCACCCAGTTAAACCACGCGAGCGACATGCATAGAGGATGGGAGTATATTTATTTCCTTTTGAAATTTAATTTAATTTTGTTAATTAGTATTAAAATGTAGTTTTAGTTTTCAATAAAATAGTGACCTATGTATATTAGAGTGGGTCGATTTAGCAATCGATATTGCTATTGCTTGATGATGCAAAGATGATAATGATGACGAAATGATGATGATGATTTTAATGAAACAAGCAGAAAATAATTTTACTTATATACTTTTACTTCTAGTTGCCAAATTTTTTATCCGATTTTCATAAATAATACCTTTCTGGAAAGGTTGTAATGTTATATTGTTTACAACTTCATTAGTTGTATCAAAAAGCCACCGCAAGATGGCGCTAATCTAGCATTTATGAGAAAATTGTAAAAAATTGAAATTTGGACGCCCCGAAAATGATTTTTTTGATATGTCGTAGTGGAACTTTTTTTCCCTCATGCCAAAAGCTATCGAAAAATCGATGGCACAATATCAAAAAATGTTTGTCCATACAAATCGGCCCACTCTAATGTATATATTGTTATTCATTTTTATTTTCCTGTGTTTCTTTTAAATAAAGGTAAACAACCCTTGGAAGTATATTTATTTCCTTGAGTGTATTTTTATATGTTGTAAGTTTGTGATTTTTATTAAGAACTTAATACATATAAAGTTATGTGTATTTTTTTGAATGACCGTGACCGTCAAAAATAATGTTTTCGATTTTATCTATTTTTATCTTTTGGATTTTGGTTATTTATATAAAGAATTTACACTGATTCAAAATAAAAAAAAAAAATAAAATAAAAAAAAAATGCATGCTAAAGAACTCTAGATCATAAATTAATATCACTTTCTGTTTAAATTATGTCGAATTCTTTCAAAAGTTCTTATTCTTTGTAATTTACTTGTAAAAATTGTATCATCTTTCTTTGATTTGAAAATAATTTAAACAAAAAGTAATATTAATTTATGATCTAGAGTCAAACTAAAGAACATTCATTTACTTAAATAAGAGATCAACTATGTAAACATTTCCCCCATTCATAAATAAAAAATGTTATTCTACAGCAGACCTGCGGGACTTCAACTACATTTTAATTGCAATTGCTTGTAATTTGTAATTGAAAATTTTCAAATACAATTACAAATATTGTAGAAGTAATTGAATTTAAAAAAACTCAATTACATTTATATGTATTTGTAATTGTAATTGAAAATTTTCAATTACATGTAATTGTAAATGTAATTGTTCTTTTTTAAATTACAATTACAAATTATGTGTACACTCACAATAACTTTACCATAAAAGTTCAATCCCTGCATACATTAAAATACGAAAATGTTTCGCAATCGTAGCGCCTGGAAGAAAAACTACTGCGGCAATAATCATATTCTTATTGCGGAAGATCCCCCTTTCGCGAGTAAATGTCCTCTCTATAGCGATACTCCCAAGCAGGCTTGCCAGATACATTTTTTCTTTATCCCCAAAAAAATCTAAAAATATCCCCAAAAATCCCCAACCAGAAAAAAGGTAAGAGTTTATTTAATCTGCTTAAAATTAAAATTATCCGCAAAACAACTACCCTGCAGAAATTAGGAAGCGGTAAATATGCTTCTTTTCTGCTTCCTACACTGCTTCTTTCGATGTATAGTTTCCAGTAGTGTTTTAGAAGGAATCAATAGTTTTGTGCACCATACTTTATCGCTTCACTAAAGCACGAAAAATAGCAGTAATAACAAAATTTATTTGTTAAACGCAATGAATTCATGCCATATATTTAGATCTGTGAATTTAGATATTAAAACAAGTGCTATCAAAAAAAATCATGCCTTATATCACCCATAATGCAAGCGCCAAACTGTTCACTTTCCCTGACGAACCTGCTTCCACGCAAGCAGTATTTTTTGCTGGGTGCAATTAAATATGAAAAATAGCACTAAAAATAAGCACTCCAATTTTTATTACCTTATTTAAAAAGAGCAATCGAACCCTTATATTATTTATTTTGAAATTTTCAAGAATTTAAGGCATTTTTTTTTAAAGAATGTTTAGATTTGAATTTTTAAAGTTTATCTGTTTAATACAATGGACTTTTATCCACAATCGATATGACGATTTTTTTTTATAAACAATATTTTAGATTCTGTGACATTAATCATATAAAAATCTCAGGCAGAAAGGAATTACGTGTGTTAAAAAGCTTTGTAAATATTCATACATAAATTCCATAAAATTGTAAATTTGTAACTTTCTTTGAAATTATGTGAACAAACTTGACTGATTTCTTCTGAAAACTATACAAAATTAATATAATCTTCAAAATTTATGAAATATCCCCAAAAAATCCCCAAAACGTTCTTTGAATACCCAAAAAAATTCCCTGTCCCCAAATGCAAATTTTTGTCCCCAAAACCGATAAAAAAAAATCCCCAAATTTGGGGACAAAACCCTAAGTCTGACCAGCCTGCTCCCAAGCAATTCGAAAGCGATACTTCTGAATGATAAATCGACGATATCGCTAGATAATCGTATATCGCAAATTTATCACAAAAAGGTGATATCGTTAAATTAACTCCTCATATTTTTCATTATGAAATTTAACTCTGAAAAAGAATATCTGCATACATAATCCATTGACAAAAACATTAATTATCTTGTTGCCATCATACCCGGTTTTTTCCGTGCTCTAAATCTTCATTTCTCAACGAATTTGTTTCCCATATTTCTTATAATTGTTTTTTGTACAAATTTTGTATTATTTTTTTCAACGTTTTCAAAAATTTTATATAAATTGTGTTTATCTTCCAGATGATAAAAAGATGATATTGACGCAACATTCAAAAAAGAAAATACTGAAAGTACTGGCTTTCGGTATAAGTTAAAATATTCAGTCAAAATTTTCTGTTAAAAATAGAGATGGGCACGTGAATGGAACGAACGTGATTCATGTGAATCACGCAAATTCACAAATAAAATGCAAAAGTTAAGGTAAATTATGAATATTAAACTTAAAATTACTATAAATATGTATGCAGTTTTGTAATTTATTTTGCAAAAAATCGGTAAAAATTTACGGAAATATTTATTAAACGCCGAAAAACTAATTTGGTAAAATTCGACTCACGCACACTCACTTACGAAAAAATTTTGCTCACGCACACTCACACTCACGAAAATTGTTCCTACTCACACTCACTCACGTTCACGTACCCATCTCTAGTTAAAAACAATCAGTTCTTAAAATATAATTAATTTTAAAATTAACCACAAATCTATTATTTTTATCGACTTTGTTAATTAATTAACAATTAAAAATAAACGACAAAATACAAATGTTTTAAACGAAAAATGTGTAGTCCTTTTTTAACTTATTTTCAATTGCTTTAATGTACATATTCGGTAGATTTTAAGGGAAAATATTCTGAGTGTAATTGCAATTACAATTACATGTAATTGTGTAATTGCATGTGTAATTAATTACAAAATGTAATGATTAATCCTCAGGTCTGTTCTACAGTATATATCAAAATACATTTCTTATCTCAAATTATTAGCAATTATAAAATTGTTTAATTTTATACTTACATCCAAAGATTGTTCCAATGTATCTTCTGTCAAAGATCTTATCTCAATTTCATCTGTAATTTTAACAGTTTTTTTTAAATGTTTTTATATTAATTAAATTCTTTCACTGATTACCATTACAAAGTGTTCCCCAAAGTCTTCCATTATTAGATTTCATTTCGTAATACCGAAGATTTTTTTACGCTATTTCTCCAACAATGCCAAAAGAGAAATGAAAAGTTTAGGAAAAATTAGAACTAGTTTGTTGACCGCTTGGCAATAAACTGATAAAAAATTATAGTCAACAAGTGTCCTTCGTATTTTACAAGTATGTATATACAACAATATTTTATAAAAAAAATTATAAACAAAATGTTATACTACGTCATATAGAACCAATAGAAAATTTTGCAGAGAAAGTTGATTTAAAATGAACATGTACATTTTTGTAATCGTTGACCTATGACACAGAATTTACTTTCACCTAAAAAATTTCGTCTTTTTCAAATTCCCTACATTTTTAAATTCCCGGAAAGCGGGAATTTTTTTAATATTCCCGGAATTTCCATATGTATGCATTATTAAAATTGAACATCGGTAAACTTTTCGTTATTGTTTTTGTAGAGTGGTGGATAACGAAATCACGGGATTTCGATGGAAGTGTAAATACAATCTTACACTCATAAAAATAAATCCGTAGAAATAGCAGAAAAAGCAACTAAAAATTAGTTAAAAATGATGCTGCACAAAAAACTGTTAAATTAGCAAAAAGCTAAAACTAGTAAAATTGGAACAGCAAAAAAAATTGTTAAATCTACAGAATTTTAGTTATATTTTAGTTAATTGAAAATGACAAATTTTACTGAAAAATCTGCAGAAAATTTTGTTAAATTTTAGTAGACTAAAAAAAACAAAAACAAACTGTTATATCTACAAAAATTTAAACTAAATTTATTTGAATGCAAATAGCAGTCTGTTTTGTTAAATTAACAGAGATATTTGCTAAAAAATTGTAAACTGCTGTTTTCAAAAGGCTCGTTTTTTATTTGCATTTAAAAAGAAAATCGAAAAAATCTTCGAAAATTTTTTCGTGATTTTTTAGGCTACTAATTACTAAACAAAAATTTTTACTGATTTTACCAGGTTAATTTGATATTTTCTATTAACAAAAATTTAACTCAAATATAACTAAAATTCTGTATATTTAACAGTTTTATTTTTGCTGTTCCTATCTTTTTAATATATCGTCGACCGGCCTGCAAAATGTCACATGTGTTTTTTAATAGATTTTCAGGAGAGCGAAAAAACTGTTACAAAATCTACTTTTAAGATATTTTATTGCCATTATATGTCTTAATGATGATTTTACTAAATGAGTTCGTGAATCACACATGTGACATTTTGCAGGCCGGTCGACGATATATCAAAAATAATCTGCTAATTTAGCAGTTTTCTTTCTGCAGCATCATTTTTAACTAATTTTTAGTAGTTTTAACTAAATTTTTTACAGACTTTTTTCCATTAGTATTTAAATTTTAGTTAAGTTGTTTGTTACTCTCCCAAGCAGCTTTGCGTTAAAAATATTCAAAATGCGCCCAGCGGTTCAAAAGTTGTGATTGAAAATGTAACGACAACTTGAAAATCTCCATACAAATTTTTCATTTCAATACATTTTAAAGCAATGAAATGCACCATTTTATATAGAAAATTTCCAAGTGTCCTCAAACCTGGATAAAAATAAAAAAATTACGTCTTTTTGGGGTCCCTGGAGCCATAATTTTCAAACACAAATATCTTGTTTTTAGAGCTAACATAAAAAACGGCTAGCACCGCTGGATTCAGCGTACTTGAATTAGGTTTACCCACATAGTATCACTTACAATTAGAAGATATCACAAAAACATGAAAAAACATCACAAAAATGTGGGCGATTTCAAATTAAAGACCTTTTTGGTCTATTTCTATTAGTTAATATCAAAATACAATTAAACCTTGATTATCAGGGCCTTGATTATCATGCTGTGCACGCAGAAAAAAAACAGGCGGAACTTTATCTAAGTGCTATGTAATTATACAACTACTTACATAAGTTCGAAGTAAGTTTTACAATTTTCTAGCAAAATATATGTTTTCGGATATTTTCCGCTACACATGCATATATTTTGCAAGGATTGCATATATTTTACAAAAAAATGTGCATATTTTACTGGAACTTTGTAAACCTAACTTGAAAATTATGTAGTTGTATAATCACTTAGGTAATATTCCCCCTGTTTTGTTCTGTGTGTGTGTTTGATTTTATACCTCTATTAGCAGTTAGCAGTGGTTTAACTCTATTATCCGTGCTTTGAGAAGTTAAAGATATGTATCTCAAGACGTGCTTTTGTGGAAATGACTCCATCAAACACCAACAAACAAGAAAATATCTTCCAATTAATGAGAAAATAGGACTGATTAACCACTATCGCAAAAATATAGCCTTTAAATTGTTGTCTGAAAAATATGATTTTGACTAACAAACTGTACGCGATTCAGTAAAAGTAATAAAATTTATGACTCTTTTAACCGAGGTTTTCGATTATCCGTGCTGAGCCTGGTCCCTAAAGCTGCCTACACACTAGGGAACATGGTTGAGGGAACAAAAAATATCAAAAAATTTTGTAAACACGAAATGCACGCTCTCAACACTCACACACACACAAACGCACTCACACATTCACAAAAAATGCTCTCTTTTTTTAAGTATGTTCCCTAGTGTGTAGGCAGCTTAACAACTCGGATAATCGTTGTTCGACTGTAATTGGTATTTATGAGTTTTCAAAATAAATTGTTATTAAAATTATTTATGATTTAAATCTTTTTTAGCAATTTTAAACATATTTTTTTAATTTTAAATGCTATGTTTTTCACATTTGAATAAATTTATTTTTTAATACAATTTATATAATTTTCCAATTGGCATTTTAAAATTAGAGACTATTTACATATATCTCTACATCATAGTGCGTGACATTGCTAATCGTAATGTACCTAATATACAGACAGTTTTATTACCAATTGGCTTATCATGATTACAGTAGTCCCCTTGTGAGTGCGCATTCAAATAACTTTTATCCGAAGTGTCGGATAAATATGTATTAACGCATTTTTAAAATTTATACTGTACAACAATTTCGAACTTTTTCCAAAATTACGGGGTTCTGACAATGGCTTCTAGTAGAGGAGACCAAAAAAAATATACATGTGTCGGCGTTTTGAAAGATCACATCGAAATTTTATTTTAGGGGGGTTAAAGTTTTCTCCCTTTTTCAAATGCTTATTGTCAATCGGCATAGGAAACCATGTGAATCTTCCATTTCAGGTATAGGATATGTTCAGCGAACTTATGTAAAACACTACCAGGAACATTTTGGTGGAACATCTTAACCCTCTAACTCTTCAACTAAAAGGACTTTTTTGGCCCTTTGTAAAAAAAAGACCACGAGTTTCATAAAACGGGTTCGTAATAAAAGACATTTTTTTATTCGAAAACTGATGCCTAAACGTCTTTCAAATTAGCCCGTATTAACCGATAATTCGCCTTAACCAAGTTCATCTTAAACGAGTTTTACTGTAAATGGTACAATTGTTTTCTATTCTGAATACTTTTATATATTGCTTTTATGGTGGGTGGAACATATAATTCGTATATATACAGGGTCAATAACGTGATACGTCAAACGAGTGCACGAGATTTATGCCAATTCTGAATAAGTACGAAATTAACCCTTAAATACATTTTTAGTTTTGACTTATTTCTGGCATTAAAGTTTAATTTTCAACTTTGAATCTTCAGAGACCTATAGTAGAATTTCATGACAAATATTTTTGCGTAACGTTTTAACCCTATAACTCTTCAAGTTAGGGGTCCTTATTGTCCCTTTTTAGAAAGCATCCAAAAAGTACCTTTAATTGAAGAGTTAGAGGGTTAAAATGTTCCACAATAATGTTTCCCGTAGTGTTTTACATAAGTTCGCTGAACATATCCTATACCTAAAATGGAAGCTTCACATGGTTTTCTATGCTGATTCAAAATAAACATTTGCAAAAGGGTGGAAACTCCTTCAAAAAAAGACATAGGGCCAAATGTAAACGTTTAAAACTCCGATACACGTACCATTTGTTTTTGGTCCCCTCTGCCACCCAGCAAAAGTGTGGAAGCAGTAAAAACGTTTACTGCTTCCTTACTGCTACTTTTACCGCTTCTAAAAATGTATAGCTTCGTAAACAGCACTAATGAAATGCCTAAGTTGATTAATTGTTTACATCGCTTTTTGCTGTGCTTTTCAAAAAGGCATGAAATGAGCAATACATTTTGATTGCTTAAATATTTTTGCGGTTCTTTTATCAAAATTTTTAAAAATGTGGAGAAAAGTTATTTTAATATAAATAAGAGGTTTTACTGAAAATAAGAGGAATTTTCTCTTCACGGAAAAATATGCAGGAAAATTGTGCTTTTGAGAAGGCATGATTTTAAATAGTTGAAAAGCTTTATAATATGCACTTCGGAGGAGTCATGAATTATCGACATTTTAAAAGAAAAACAGGAGCACCAATTAAAAGCGGTGAATTCATGCCTTTTCGGATCTCGAAACAAGTGCTTTCACGCGAGCTATCTCGAACAAAAATCAGGCATGATATCATCAATAATGCAATCACTTCACTGCTCAACTTTCCCTGACAAATCATGGGCAGAATCATACGTCAGAACCTTGTTATTTTGGAAAAAAATTAGATTTTGTTGAAACTATAATAATAGTTTCGATTAGCTGCACACAAGGGCGGATGAATAAGTCCGTGACTTTTTGAATAAAATACAGTTTTTTTGGCCACAAAAGTTTTTATTTTTCAACATAATTTTCTTTTAGCTCAATACACTTAGTCCAATGTTTCTCCAATTTTTTTATTCCTTCCAAAAATTAGGATTTCTCGAGGTCCTCAAAACAGGCATTTGTTTAAGCAATAATTTCATCGTTGGAGCTAAATCTCTTTCCACCGAGCCATTTCTTTAGGTTTGGAAATAGAAAATAGTCACTGGGAGCTAAATCCGGAGAATATGGTGGATGAGGTACCAATTCGTAGCCGAGTTCATGCAATTTTGGTATTAAGACTGCACATGTGTACACCCGTGCATTGTCTTGATGAAAAATAATTTTTGTCTTGGCCAAATAAGTTCGTTTAGCCGTTTATTGTGTTTCCCTTTTGAATGTAATCGATGGAGATTATTCCGCGGCCATTCCAAAAATTTGTCGCCATGAACTTGTTGGCCGACAAATGCACTTTGGCCTTCTTCAGAGCCCGTTTACCCGGAGAAACCCATTGTTTAGACTAATGCTTGGTCTCCGGTGTATTGTAATGGATCTATATTTCATCCACAGTTACGAAACGCCGCAAAAGGTTATTCGAATTGCGGTTAAATAACTCCAAACAATTCTTGGAAGTTGTCACACGATTGCGTTTATGGTCAATTGTGGGAAAATGCTGCACCCATCTTGCGGACAGCTTTTTGAAACCCAATTGATTATTTAAAATCGAAACCGCAATACCATATGAAATGACTATGGCATTAAAAATCTCACGCACTTTCACTCTCCGATCGGCCAACATCATATCGTAAATTTTTTCATCATTTTTGGGTGTATGGACCACAGGTATTGACCTCAATTGGGCGTCCAGAACGTTCGGTATGACAAGTATTTGTGCGACGACAACGAAACTAAGTAAACCACTTTTTAACCACTGAAGTTACTTATGAAGCTTTTTCTTGGTTTGAATGACGGGTTTTTTCGGAAAAAAATAATATTTGATGAACACTCGAAATTCACTTTTCCATTTCTACAAAAATCCATGAGGTTGTTTGCTTTGAACACCTGTTAAATGCAAAGTTAATTACGGAACTTGCTCAAAATTTGGCAGACTTTACTTCATCGGAGCAGTGCTGGATTTCATATAACTACGACGGAAGTTCTAAAGTCTCGGACTTATTGATCCACCCTCGTATAACATTCATTATACCCTACACCCCTACGTTGACATGGTATAATAAGTTTGTGCTGATGTTTGTAACACCAAAAAATATTGAACCTAGGCTACCTTGTTTCAATTTAACGATGTGCGTCTGTATGTCTGCCAGTGTTGCCAGAAACTTTCGTTTCAAATATGCTAAATCACCGAACAAATATGCTAAATTCTGCCAAGTCGTAAAAAAAGAAAAATATGCTAAAAATATGTCAAACAACAAATTACAGAAATTATGCTAAAAATCTTATAAATTACCACATATAAAAATATGCTAAAAATCTGCTGCGTAAAAAATATTGCAATTTTTATTCTATTAGCCTCGTTTTTATTAAGTTCTCGTATTATATATACATTGTTGACAGTTTTTTATTAACGTATACGCGTTTAATCATTTAAAAAAGTAGTGTAATCATTTTTGAAAAAAAATAATAAAAACTGAATTTTGCGTGGACAAAAATATGCTAAAAATCTACTTTTGTCAAACGAAATAGGCAAAAAACATTTAGCATATTTTTCTAAAAAAAGATATGCAATTTTCGAACTCAATCTGATAAATCTAGCAGAAAATATGCTAAAATGGCAACACTGATGTCTGTCCATGTATTCTTGTGCGCACGCTACAGGTTGGAAATATTAAGATATTTTCATGAAATTTCGTGCATCTATATGTCGGCCCAAGAACGAATCCTCTTGATTTTGATTAAAATCGTTCCATATTTAGAACTAGCCGATATATAAGCGTCACGCAAAATTGGCTTTTTCGCACGTCACATGTCGCAAATACGAAGATATTTTAATGAAATTCGGTGAAATGACTTATAGCGACTCTAGAATGAAGCCTATTGATTATGGTTAAAATTGGGTCCATGGTTAGACCTACTGCCTATACAAAGGTCGCCCAAAAATTGACTTTTTCGCACGTTACAGGTCGCAAATACGAAGATATTTTAATAAAATTTGGTACGCTGACTCACATGGGCCCAAGAACAAAGCCTATTATTTCTAGATAGGATCGGTGCATATTTGGACCTATCGCACATATGGACGGTATTACCGATTTTCTTTTAAATATACCTAACATTAAGTAAAATCAAAATTTCTTACCGTTTTTTAAACTTTTTATAATTTAATAGACTAATTTTGACACAAGTCCATTCCATCATAATCAAATTTCGAAGCAAAACATTAGTTGGCTTTTAACCAGACTGGTGTAGGGTATCATATAGTCGGCATCAGGGAAACAAGCCGATCAAAATAATCGGCGGCGGCGGCGCAATCAAAAAATCGGCGGCGGCGGCGGCGATTAAGGTTGAGCCGGATAAAACTCGGCGGCGGCGGCGCAACCAAATAATCGGCGGCGGCGGCGGCTTGATCGGCTTGATAGAAAATTATACACGTAATTTAAAGATGTTTTATCCAAAATATAGCAGTAGAAAATTGTACAAAAAATTTGGAATTATTAAATAAAAAATAATTTTAAGTTAAATTAATCGATAAAAATTACAAATTTAGGATTTTTAGTTTTTGAACGGAGCTACAAGGGGAGATAGTTGGGCTTTCCAAATATATACATATGTTTATATATTCAACAAAATTGTGTGGAAATATTTTCAAATAAAACTGATTTTCTTATTTTTTTTCTTATTTTGTTTAATTTTGACGGCTTTTAATTGCAATATTTTGTTTAAAAAAAACTAATTTTTATCTAATTTATTCTTAATTCAGGGTAAAATGAAGTTATACTTTAATCGCTTTAAAATTGTCAAAGTTATAAATTTTTTTATAAACATTAAATCTTTGTATTTATAAGAAAATTGAAAATATTAACCTTAATGAGTGTGCAAACAAGAACATCGAGTTGTCTTATAATAGCTGAAATTAAATGTTTAGAAAAATTACGATAACTTTTTCTATTTTCAATTAATTTAAACAAAAGAATCTGATTTTATTAAGAACTAAACCCACTTTCAGAATAAATTACAATAGTAAAGAATTGTTTAATACTGTAAAAAAACCGTCAAAGTATACAAATTAAAAAAAGAATCAATTTTAATATTAAAAAAAAACTGTCAACATATTTCAGTTACAAATAAATAATTCTATATATATTTGGAAAGCTAAATTTTTTGTCTTTGCAAAAATGTTACAAGATTCAAAATCGGTTGAAAAATTGCTGAATTTCACCCACAATGACACTATCACCCCTTTTCTGAATTCCGAAACTTTTTAATTAGAGTGATTTTGTCAAATCACACAAAATTCAAAATGTCGGAAATTGACTGTTTCGAAGAAATTTTAGCATACTGACAAATTTTAAAATAAATTTTAACATTAATTTTTGCAACAAAATATTCGTTTTACTTTCACCAAGCTTTTCCAACACGAAATAAAACGAAGAAAATATTTCGGATGTAGATCACAGAATGTTTCACTTTAGAATTTTTTATGTGGATTCGGAACTTTGAAATAAACAAACTCTATTTTCACTCAAAATTAAATGTGTTTTTAGAATACACTAGAAAAAAATATGGTTCGAAAAAAATTATACTCGAAAAGATGTCAAAGTTGAAAAACTTAGAAGAAAAATTAAAAATTCAGATTCTGTTCTTAGTTCCGAAACTTTTTAATTAGAGTTGATTTGTAAAATCACACGGAATTAAAAATTTCGAAAATTTGTTTTCTACCAAATTTTAATATTCATAGACTAATTTTAAAATAAATTATTATATAATAATTGTCGTTAAAAAATATATATTCGTTTCACTATTATCAGGCTTTTTCTACACGAAATAAAACGAAAAAAATAACTCGGATGTGGATCACGGAACAGCAAAAAAATTCGGAATGTTTCACTTTAGAATTTTTTTGTGGATTCGGAACTCAGAACAGCGTCGATTATTGTAAATATCTCCCCAATTTTATAAGTCGACCGAGAAATAACTTACTTAACATTTTTTTCGTCCGCAATGTCTTAAAACAGGGTTGGCAGGCAATACCGCTAAAATACCGTTATCTATTCAAAACCCTTTCACTGACTACCGTTACCCCTAAAATACCGTTACCGAAATACCCGGAATACCGTTATCCTTAAAATACCGTTACCGAAACAAATGAAATATTGTTATCCCTAAAATACCGTTACCGTTATTTTTAATTCTCTGATTTTGATAATTTCACGTGGTTATTGAGTATTTTTAGTACATTAAGTTGATAAATTGGTTCTGTTTTTAATCTCGTTTGTTTTTTGTAAAAAAAAAATACGAGTTGCATCGAAATAACTGACTACCGCTACCCCTAAAAACCCGTTACCGATATAACTGAAATACCGTTAACCTTAAAATACCGTTACCGAAATAACTCAAATACCGTTATCATTAAAATACCGAAATAGCGTTACCCTTAAAAATACCGTTACCGAAATAACCTAAAATATCGTTACCCTAACGATAACCGCATTCGTTTCGGTTACCATCCATGCTTAAAAATGTGTCTTTTGATAATAATTTCAGGTGTACTGAAATTTGTGAAAAATGTGATGTGATCTACTTAACCAAACCTACGACCATAAATTCGAATGAATTAATTCTTTAATTCACTTTTGGACTTTTAACTAAAATTTACTAATATATCATTCGTTTATACTATTCCTTATGAATTCATTCACTGGCTTCATTCTTTTAATTTTCATGCATAGTGAATGAATTCTTTCATGAATTCATGAATTCTTTCATGAATTCATTCTTTTTATAATGATCTTTCACGTTTTATTCGGTTTTTAAAAGATTAAAACAAATGTTTCATTTTTAGTTATTTTTATGGGTTTTGTATATGATATCAATATTAAATCCCTAAAATAAGCCACATTTTTATTTAATTTGTAATTATAAATATAAATATAAGTGTTGTCAGAATCATTAGTATATTCATACCTTACATCTTTTACTGATTGAATAAAATGACAATTTTGATAAGCCATTTTGTAAAAGATTAGAATTAATGAAAAAATTAATTATTTAAATTGATTGTAATTCTATAAGGAATGTATTCAACATAAGAATACATTCTATTTAATATTAAACTTTGGGAATGAAACCTATGAATTAATTATAAAGGAATGGTTTGATGGAATGATATATATTCAATTTCTAAAGCTGAATTCGGTTTTGTGCGAATTAAGCTAAAATTGGATTAATTCTTTCGAAGCTCTGCCTACAATTTACACTTGGTCATTTGAAAAGTATATATATTTTTTATTTTATTTTGTAACACTGTGTAATTTGTATCCAAAACTATGGGTGCTAAAGACGTGTTCATTTGGATTCTCTTCTCTATTGAATATCCAAATTTCAGCGAAATCTGTCAGAAGTTTTCAAGCAAAACTTCCAACTAAAGAAATATTTATGATAAAAATCCTTCTTAGCTGTGACTATAAAACTGGTTCTTTTATTTCTTTTGAATTAATAAAAAAATACTCTTGATGGTTCAGAAATTGATGAAGTAGAAAATTTGTTTTAAAAATGACATTTGCTTTTTTATTTTGGAAAATTGATACTTCCAGCCGAAATGAGCCGAAAAAAATCGGCGGCGGCGGCTGAGGCAAAAATGACCGGCGGCGGCGGCTTAAACGGCTTACGGCGGCTGGCTTGTTTCTCTGGTCGGCATGCCCGACTTTAACTTTTTTACTCGTTTTTATTTATTTTTACTAACATTTTTAATTGTTATTCTAATATTTTTAATTACACTAAATATACAACATGTTCACACGTTTTATGGATTGGATCTATCCGCTGATCATAGGTTTTACCATTAAAACTAAATTGTGTATATGGAACAGTATTCACCACCTTAAAGCCTTCATCTTTTCCCACTTTTTGTGAAAATTTTGAAGTAAATATGGCCGTTACAGCTTGAGGTCTCCTCGATTTTAGTGTGGGATGAACTTCATCTAAACCTTTACCTTGTTTAAGCTCCTTTGTCAAATCTATAGTATATTTTGTTAAAGCTTTTCCAATTCCTTTACGTTCCCAATCTGGTAGAGTGGCCAAAAACATTAATTCACAGGTACAATTTAACTTAAACTTTTCAAAAACATCATATTGGGAATCAACTTCAATCATAAAATCCATCAAAGATTGTGCTTGTGGCGATTGTGTTTTTTCCTTGCGAAATTTGATGAAAAATACATCTTCGCCATTTTCGGGAATGAACTGGAAATAAAGCGAAAAATTTTAATAAACTCTTTGAATCAAATTGGGTATTTTCAATGAAAAATGCTTCTTATCTATAGAAAAAATTAAAAACGAGTTTCAATTATGAAATTGGTAATATTAATTAATATTTTAAATGATTTTGCACCTATCCCGCAAATGATAGTATGAATTACTAAAAATCGTCTACGATTAATTGGAACAAATAAACAATTAAAATATTTAACTGATTCAATTAAGTATTTGTTTAAATCCGAATCTTATTTTAAACAAATCTTTAATTAATAATTTTTTGTTGTGTGTATATAAAATTATGTTCTGTATGGTAAAACTCTTGAAATTTTTCTATATGCATCAAATTTGAATTATTTAAAATAAAATCGGACAATTTTTACATACATATAAAATAATTTCTTAAATATTCTTATAAAAAGACTCTTACACAGAGAGAATTTTGCTGGACAAGTTTTAATGAAATTTTTTAATGAAAATCTGATCGGTCGGAACGTGAATTTTCCAAATGTACAAAATCGAAAGAATGCTGAAATTTATTTCGTTTCACCCAAAACATAAATATTGTCTAGTTTTTATTAAAATACTACTACATTTATAAAAATTATAATGTCAGAGTTGTCATTTGACAATTCCGAAAAACTGTGTAAAACGACCACATTTACCACAAAAATACAAAATTCGGTTAATTAAAAAAATAAAAATTTCTTATGTTTTTATTATTAAATAAGGATTTGTATACAAAATTTAAATTTTTTAAATATCTTGACCCGTCTGGGATTTATAGTTCCAAAATTGGTTACTAATATTTCCACTAGAGGGCGCTATAAGACAACAACAAATTTTACAAATTTCTTAGTGCAGCATTGGCCTATAAAGCTAGAAAGTTTGGGTTAAAATTGGCCAGCGAATATATGACGTGTCCCTACTTTACCATTTTTATACAGATTTTTAGTACAATTTTTTTTAGTAATCATTTTTGCTATTCTCTTATTACAAATTACGGATTTTTTACTAATTCTCGCTGCTGATTTTAGCAAAACATTTTACTAATTTTTCAAAACCGAGTGCTAAATTTAGCAGAAAAATATACTAATTAATTTTTTATTTTTTTATTTTTTACAATTCTTGTTTAGTTTATATTTGTTACTATTGATATATTCTTAGTTTGGAAATAACACTCAAAAAATTTTATTGTATCTCCAATGCATAAAAAGGTCATAACTGGAGAACCGTTTGCAATTTTGACTCCAAATTTCAAGTACGATGAAGTAATTATACGATTGCTACAATCGAAAGAAAATTTTTTTTTTTAGATTTTACAGTTTTTGTTTCTTTGGTACAATTTTTTGCTAATTTCAACATATTGATTTTAAATTACAGTTTACAACAATTCACTGAAATTTAGTAACTGCAACTAATTATTTATACTAATTTCATTGTACTAAAATTATGATATTTAGTAAGTTTTTTAACTAATTTTAGCAAATCGATTTTGAATTGCAGTTTACATAAATTTTACTAAAATTTAGTAGCGGCTACTAATTGTTTCTACTTATTTTATTGTACTACAGATCAGCAGACATGTGTTCCTAAAATTAACAAAAAATACCGCTGGCCTTAAAACAGTTAAATTTCCCGTAATAACAGCAAAATTTTCAGTAGCCATTACCGACTTTTTTGGTTGACTGTGGGGCCAGTACTATTGTCAGCACTTAGTAGGAATTTTTACTAAAATTTTATTTAAGTATGAAATTTTGTTTGAAAATTTCTTAGGTAGAATTTAACCTAGTGTCTTGACGTACAATAAAATAATAGCATGCAATTGCCAAAATGATTTGTTGATAAAATTTAGCGTTTTTCGAAGAAAAAAAAATATAATATTTCTTAGCCATGAAATGGTCAAGTGTTTTCCAGTAGGTACAGTGCAATTGATATCATTTTGACGTTTCTCTGCAATCGTTTTGACATTACATATCATATAATTTATTGCATTTGAATGCACCAGGTTAGCCAACAAGTCTTTTACTCTCGCTAAAGAATATCTTATAATTTTTTTGTAAAAAAAACTAAATTAAAATTTTTAAATTAAAAAATTGTTACTACCTTACTCATGTTTTTAGTTCTAAAAATTAACAATCTAAGAGTATTACAAAACCTGTGTTATTTTCTTTAATTATATTTTTAGGTAAATTTTTACAATAGATTCTAAGGACATTCATCGATACGCATCATGTACCGATGAATGTCCTCAAAATTTAAAAATTTTTCTGATTAAAAAAATAAAACTTACTTGGATCTTATTAAAAGCCACCGCTATAGGTTTTCCTGTTGATTTTTCCAAAGCAATTATAGACACACCATCATCAGCAGTGACTCGACATAATTCGCGTAATTCTTTACGAGCCTGAACATTTTCCGGTAAATTTATTTCAGCAGCATTACAAACTGATTCATTTATAAAGAAAGAACCATCTAAAACCTAGAAAGATGAAAGTTATAAGTAGGGCAAGGATTTTTATGGAAATGCATGTTTTTGCTCGATTGCCCAAAACTGATATGGATCAAAGATTTATCTGTATTACGAAATTTAGAATAAAATGGCACCGATTTGTAGTTGGTTAATTTGACAAAAATGTATGTATCTCTTTTCAAATTAGATTAAATGTTAGTTCTGATCTCTTAAATATAATAATTTTCAGCTTTATTTGTTAGACCTTTTTTATGCTTATTTTGCAAAATTTAGCTTATTTTGAAAATATTGGCATATTTTTGGTTTGTTCTTTAAAAATAAAGCTTAAAAGCGATATTTTAATTTGTTTTTAAAATCGACCTTAATATTTTGTTTAATTTAAATTTGATTTTTAATTTTTTACTCTAAATATAATTCTTGTTAAAAAAAATTAATTTGGCCGCATTGAAATACAATGGAGAAAAAGAATGTCCCCACATTGTTTGACTTTGTTCGACTCCTGAAGTTCCGAAGAATATGCATTAAATACAAAATAAATAATAATAATAGTGTCATTCTTGGTGACTATTATATATACTGTGGTTGACAATACATTGGAAACTTTTACAAAACTAAAAAAAAATTTTTTTGTCGATTTAAAACCAAAAAGAAAAATATTTAAATTGTTCTTAAATAACAAAATTAAATAATTTGAAAGTTCTGTAAATTTATCCATAAATAAAACAATAGTAGTAAAATATTGTAAAAAGCTGCAGTTAGAGCTTTGCGTTTGGGCAGAAGGTTTGGTAAGGGGCTCAAAACTAAGAAATTTTAATAGTAATGAAGATTTAAAAATATCTGAAAATAATGTCGTAAAAAATAATTATCAATCCGGAACAAGAAAAAAGACTTACAACGTAATTCATAAACTTTTACAACAGTCTTATTGCAGGATTTTAACCTATTTTGTGAAAAACAGTATTCATATTTGCTTAATAACGAAGAATATAATAAAGGTTTATAGTTGGTACTGATTAACTTTAAACCTTTAATAAAGTTTGGAGTGAGGAGGTCACTACTCAATTGTTAATTATTTCATTTTCAGGCATTAAATGACCTATTAAAGTCATCCTTTCCCTAGAATGTGTCGATTCCATAGTTGGTACTGATTAACTTTAAACCTTTAATAAAGTTTGGAGTGAGGAGGTCACTACTCAATTGTTAATTATTTCATTTTCAGGCATTAAATGACCTATTAAAGTCATCCTTTCCCTAGAATGTGTCGATTCCAACAACCTTCATCCATCAAACTGAAAAAAGCTACAACAATTGTGTAGCCAATGACCTTTATCGAAAAAATTAAAAAAAAAATGTAAAAATAAAATTAAAAAGAAAAACAAAACATAGTGATGTACAGACTGTCAAAACATTATTCGACATTCGATTACTTTTGTATGCTTCGAATAATATGTTCTAAAAAATTACTTTTTTACACACATTTCCATTGATTTGCTTTATTTATTTATTTATTTATTTATTTATTTTATTTATTTATTTAATTGATTCCATTTCCTGTACAACAAGACTGAGTCTTATATTTATAGTACAGGAGCGTATTACGTTACAAAAAAAATTATTTTCATATTATTAATTAATTATAAATTATTAACATAACAAACTTATTACAAATATAACAATATTGATAATCATAAAGAGAAAAAAATAAAAATTATTTGAAAAAATTAAATAAAAATATTTTGAAACTATTAGCATTGCTATTTACTTGTTGACTTAGTGGAAGATTATTCCAAAGACGAGCGGCATGTACATAAAATTGCCATTCAGACATTAGGAATTGATGTCGAGGTATTACAATATTTCGGTTTCGTGGCGATTGGAAAAAACGTATTTTGTCAAATAAATACCTGGGGGTTTGACTGTTTATTAATTTATGCAAGAACATCAGGGTGCGAATTTTTATCAGATTTTCGAAAGAGACTCCGTAAAGGTTATTTGAAACAGAGGAAACATGATCAAACCTTTTCAATCCATACACATATCTAATAATATTGTTAAATAAGACATTTAGTTTTCTATAGCTAACTGAATCACAGCTTCCAAATAATTCACAACCATACATCAGGGAGGGAATCAAGTACGTCTTGGCAAGTAATGCCCTAATTCTTAACGGGGTGAAATAATGTGTTGACCAGACAGCTCGTAGCTTTACATAGGTTTGACCAACCAGTGAATTGACATGATCAGTCCATGTCAAATTGCTATTGAAAATTATACCAAGATTCTTCGCTGTGTTTACAATTTCAATCTTCTCACCATTTAAAACAATATCCTCAGAAATCGAGGGAACTAAACTTTTCTTTCGTATTACAATGCATTTAGAGTAAAAAAAAAAAAAATATTTTTAATCGCTTTTAAATTTATCTTAGCACATCACTAGTTCTCTAATTTAAGAAAGACATTTTCACTTCCGATTACCAAGTCAGTAGTTTACTAAATTTGTACATCACTTACGACTTAATTGGGAGAAGTGAGAAAATAAACAATAGTGTTGCCAGATCAAATCGAAAAATTATTTTGTAGTTAAAATACGATTATGAATCAAGATTTCTAATAACACTGTGAGACAAATGGTAGGGGTCAGTGTTCGGGAAGGATTCAAACTACCGGGGAAAGTTATATCGGTAAAAAAGAAGTTATACGTGTCCCGGCGTTTCGCTGGGTCACCCCTAGGAATCGAGATATATCGATTTGACCTTTGGTGGTCTTTTTTTTGACATAACTCGAGAACCACTAGTCCGATTTTGCTCAAACAATTTTGCTCAAACATAAAATAAATGTATGAAGAAAAAAATATTTTTTGCCTAAAATATTAAAAAAAGTAATAAACAAAAGGTTATTGATTTTTATGGTAGCGGTAACAAACATTTATTTTTACCGGCAAAACTGTTGAGTATATAGAAAAACGTTATATGAACAGATTAAAGGAATTGTAATTTTTAATTTTTTTAAAATTGTTTGAGCAAAATCGGACTAGTGGTTCTCGAGTTATGTCAAAAAAAGATATATCTCGATTCCTAGGGGTGACCCAGCGAAACGCCGGGATACGTATAACTTGTTTTTGACCGATATAACATTTCCCGTTGGTTTCATCCCATCCCGATTTTGACTGTCGCATAGTGTAACTCTTCACTAAGCGAAATGTGTACTTTAACTATAGCAAGCTTCAAAAACCAAATAATTTTTTTTTTAATTATCAAATTAGGCTCTAATGCATAAACTTTTCTTAATTTTCCGTTAAGGAAAAGTATTCATGTTCCTTATTAAACGATTATTAAAAAATTTCATGCATAATCGTTAAATAACTGTTTGTGAATTTCTCGTTTTGTGCTGGCAACACCCTTATAAAATGTGTCTCCACTTTCAAATAAATTGTTAGTGATTCATAAAGTTAGTAAACGATTAACTCGTTAATCATAGATGAATAAAGTTGTTTTGAAGATTTTACCAATAAAAATAATGTATGTATAATAAATCAAAACTTGATAAAACCAATTTTTATACATATTTTGGTTATATAATAGTGTAAAATAATATTTTAAAGACAGTTTAATACAACGAATACTGAAAGTATTCGAATGACGAATATGTTTTGATTACATCAACATCACTATTTTGTTTAATTGATTTTTTATTTTATTTGTACACCAACTTGAGAAAAAAGGTTTAAATGGTGCAATGGTTCCAGGTTTTTTTAATTTATTGGCTACAAAATGTTAGATTCTACATATTCTTGGGCGGATGACACTCGAAAAAACCTTTAAATAAACGAAAACTGAATATATTTGGTTTCAACAGAGATTTTTATTTTCCAAACTGTATGAAACGCTTATTTTAGGCATGACCGTACTTTAATACAATAGATTGTTAAATTGTTCGTTATTAAAAAAATTTAAAATAATAGTCGACTTTTGTGATTTAACATCGACTTTTGTACATATTTTATAGTAAAGGTGATTGTTTTTAGAACTTTTTTGGTTGACCTACTCAATAATATTGATTTAATTTTAAAAAAATAAAAGATGAATATATTTTTTTATAATTTTGATATGCATTAAAAGTTTGTGATTTTTAGCAAAATATGTTGTTTTAAAGCATATTTTTTATATTAAGTATCTGCTTTTTGTAAGCGCATATTTTCGTTTTTATCTACATACACGAAATTCCGTGCCCCAGTGATAAGAAAAAAAAAATAGTTTCCGATTTTATTTATTCCACAATTAGCCAGGTATTTACACTGATTCAAAATTCAAAAAAATATATTATTCTACAGTACAAATCAAAATAGATTTCTTATCTCAAATTATTAATAATTATAAATTTTTTTAGTTTTATACTTACATCCAAAGATTTTTCCAATGTTTCTTCTGTCAAAGATCTTATCTCAATTTCATCTGTAATTTTAACACTTTTCTAAATGTTTTAATATTAATTAAATTTTTCCACTTATTACCATTACAAATTGTTCCCCAAAGTCTTCCATTTTTAGATTTCATTCCGTAATACCGAAGATTTTTTTTTATGCTAAAAGAGAAGTGAAAAGCTTAAAAAAATAGAACTCGTTTGTAGACCGCTTGGCAATAAACTGATAAAAATTATAATCAACATGTGTCTTTCATATATATTTTACAAAAAAAAATTATAAACAAAATATAATATGACTTCGCACAGAGGGGCGAAATCAATCAAAAGTGGCGATTAATTCAAAAGATGAACTTTAACTTTCACAACCGTATTTGGTACCGAGTGAAAAAAGATAAAATTCTACATCACTAATTGCAAAAATAAAAGTTATAGGTTGTTTACTTTATTTGCAGTGTGTATTTAAAGTTCAATAATTATTATTATTTTTGCGCACATTGGTTAAAAGTGAAAATTTTGATATTTCAAGTTATTATTTTTTTATTAAGACTTCTAAAAGTAAAAGTTTTATAATGGAACCGTCTACTTCAGGTATTTGAGCATATAATAAATTATTTTTTGTTCAGATAAATGTTTTAGAAATATTGAAAAAAAAAATCAAATTGCTCTAAAAATAAGGTATTTTTGATATACGTATTGAATTTCAACAACTTTCTGGGCGAAACCGGGAAAAACCGCTTATATGCTCTTAAAATATGAGATTTCAGCTAATAAATCCCAGAATTTCTTTTTGCTGTTTTTGACTTCCCTAGTAAAAAAAAAATTATATTACTTTTGATATTATATATAATTATACCCGAAAAATTAGAACATCTAATTATATCAAATTAGATTGTATTATGATCATATTAGATCTAATTTGACACAATTAGATCCAATTTGATGGAATAAGATATGGTTTGATACAATTTTATCCGGATTTTGTCCTCATCCAAATGTATCAAATATAATATAATCATATCCAACTAAATGTAATGGTATATAATTCGATACAATTATACATAATTATATGAGGTATATGTAACTATATATAGCTCTATATATAATTGGATATTGTAATATGTAATATGGAATAAATTCCCAAAAATTTAATTCAATTCTTTAATTCAAGGAATGAATTTATTAATAAAACAAGCAGGAATTAATTCCTGTGAATGAATTCAAAGAATTCAAATTTATAGAATGAATTCTCCGACCAAAACACTAAGAATTCGATTTAAAGAATTCATTCACTAAAGAATTCATTCAACACCAGTTAATTCAATTTGAAGTCAAGGAATTCATTCAATTCTAGTTAATTCAACTTTTGGCTTAGGAATTCATTCAACTGTGCACTTAATTCAACTTTTGATCAAGGAATTCATTCAATTCTAGTTAATTCAACTTTTGGTCAAGGAATTCATTCAAGTTAATTCATTTTTTGGTCAAGGAATTCATTCAATTCTAGTTAAGTCAACTTTTAGTCAAGGAATTCATTCAATTCTAGTTAATTCAACTTTTAGTCAAGGAATTAAATTTATTTCAGTTAATTCCCTAAGGAATTACATTTCTTCGTTTAATTCCCAAGGAATTAATTTTTTTTGTTTAATTCCCTAGGAATTGAAAACTTAATTCAGGGAATTAAACGAAAAAAATTTAATTCCTAGGGAATTAAACGAAAAAAATTTAATTCCTTAGGGAATTAAACGAAATAAATTAAATTCCTTGACTAAAAGTTGAACTAACTAGAATTAAATGAATTCCTTGACTAAAAGTTGAATTAACTAGAATTGAATGAATTCCTTGACCAAAAAATGAATTAACTTGAATGAATTCCTTGAACAAAAGTTGAATTAACTAGAATTGAATGAATTCCATGACCAAAAGTTGAATTAACTAGAATTGAATGAATTCCTTGACCAAAAGTTGAATTAACTGGAATTGAATGAATTCCTTGACCAAAAGTTGAATTAACTAGAATTGAATGAATTATTTGTTGAATGAATTCATTAAATTTTATGAAGGCATTAGAAAAAAATTAATGAATTCCTTTAAGATAAATCGAATGAAAAAAAAAGGAATTCATTCAATTCCTTAAGTTTGGTCAGGGAATTCATTCCCAAAATATAAATTCAGTTCAAAATAATACCCTGACCACATAGTGGTGTAGGGTATAAAAAGGGAATTAATTCTTCGAAGCTCTGCAATATATAACAAGATAAAGTTATATATTTAGGATATAATTTCGTAAAATTTTATATAATTATATCTTGGTATATACATATGTTCCAATATATAATTATACAAAATTTTATATGATAATATATGACTATATCAAAACTTTTTTACTTGGGTTATCAAAGTTTTTATGATAGTTGCTAAAAATCTATGTGAAAAAACAAACAAAATATCAAGTTGTTTTTATTATATTTTGTCTTTATATTCCGTGTGGTAGTTGTTATTGTAGCTAATGAGTGTGGTGTTTATTAGAGAAGGGTGCGTGAGTAATTTTAAATCAAGCACACTCACAAAAAAAAAAATAATTTTGGTTTATTCACAACGAATAGAATTTTTCACATATTCATAATGAGTTTGATTTTCACTCACAAGCGAGAAATTATCTCGTAAGTAGTTAATATCACTATGCGACATTTAAAATCGGAATGGGATGAAACCAACGGGAAATGTTATATCGGTCAAAAACAAGCTATACGTGTCCCGGCGTTTCGCTGGGTCACCCCTAGGAATCGAGATATATCTTTTTTTTGACATAACTCGAGAACCACTAGTCCGATTTTGCTCAAACAATTTTAAAAAAATTAAAAATTACAATTCCTTTAATCTGTTCATATAACGTTTTTCTATATACTCAACAGTTTTGCCGGTAAAAATAAATGTTTGTTACCGCTACCATAAAAATCAATAACCTTTTGTTTATTACTTTTTTTTAATATTTTAGGCAAAAAATATTTTTTTCTTCATACATTTATTTTTACCGGCAAAACTGTACCTACCATTTGTCTCACAGTGTATTTATTTAATTAAAGCTTAATGCATAAATAGTTAGAGCTTACTCTATATATATTTTACACATTTAAACTCTGAAATCTAGACTAACGCACAAATTACTTACAAAGCTTCGTAAATTTTCTCATGTAACTCATATTTTTGAGTTACATGAGAAAATTCTATGTTCCACACGTACACTGTTTTTCGAGTGTCTTATTCACTTGTCATATAAACTTCAGATTAAAAAATAGCAAACTAGATGTGATGATGAAAAAAAAATTATTGCCGATACAAAAAATCGCATTCAAAGGGAATTTAGAGAGGAAATTGGATTGATTGTTGAACAACCGAAACAACAATACTTCAAGGCGTTTTTTAGGAATGCCGAAGTATCTGCAGAAATTACAAAAATTGATTTACAGTTGATAAAAAAAATATGCATACAATATTAATAGTTGTTTCTAGTGGTATTGAGGTCAATATTGAAAGATTTTCAAATTTCGCTAATGACAATGCCAGGCCTACTCTACATAAATACTTTATTCACGGGCCAGAAATTATATCGCTTTCACCATTGTCTATTGGTCAACTAACTGAAGAATCTCAGGCAGCTAGAAATAAGGACTTCAAAAGTTGTAGGGAGCACTTTTCGCGCAAATGCAGTTGGGAAAATACAATAGAAGACGTGTTTAATAAAATTTTGCTAAATATTTGTAAACTAAAAATAGTAAAAATAAACTGTATATCTACAAAATTTTTGCTATTTTTAAGCTAAATTTAGTTGAATGCAAATAGCGTCTATTCTGCTAAAATCAGCAGAAATATTCGCTAAAAAATTGTAAACTGCTGTTTCCAAAAGACTCAATTTTAATTTACATTAAAAAAAAATCGAAAAAAATTTACAATTTTTTGGTTATTCTTTAGGCTACTAATTATTTAGCAAAATTTTTTGCTGATTTTAGCAGGTTAATTTGCTATTCTCCATTTATAAAAATTTAGCTCAAATATAACTAAAATTCTTTATATTTAACAGTTTTATTTTTGCTGTTCCTATTATTACTAATATATAGCAAAAACAATCTGCTAATTTAGCGATTTTTTTCTGCAGCATCATTTTTAACTAATTTTTAGTAGTTTAACAAAATTTTTTACGGACTTTTTTCTATTAGTGTTAATATTTATTATGAGAAAAATTTGTTTTGAATAATATACAGTTAGAAGTCAATAAAGTGTTTTGAAATTAAATTTTTATAAAATTCAGAAAGTGGAGTAAATCGATTTGGCAATTGAAGCATTAATATATCTACATCATAGTGCGTGATATTGCTAATCGCAATATACATATTTAATATAAAGAAATTTTTATTACTAATTGGCATATCATGATTACAGTAGTCCCCGTGTAAGTGAGCAATTAAAAATGCACCATTGTTTGCGCATTTAAACGGGGAATCTTTTATCCCAAGCGGATAAATGCGCATTTAAGCATTTATAAAAATTATCACATATGTGCGCAAACTACGATCGATTTAAAAGAAATACTTTGGAATATCTAATATACTTTTTTCGCTAAAATTTAAAAATATACTTGTAACTTACAAAACATTTTGGTTTTCAGACTAAAGTTCGATTAAAAATGCTGGAGTAAACCATTCTGTAGGGCGGATTTTCTTCCTTTCTTCTTCTCATTAATATATTCTTTGTATCAATCTAACTCTTCTTTTGCTGAATGCAATCTACAGCGTAGAGTACCCTACCATCATGAATTTACCTTACAAATTCAATTCAATAATTTTTCAAACAAAAAAATGTTTTTTTAGTTAATTGACTAGAGTCCAACATTATTTATCCGTCAAGAACGGTAAGTGCGATTAGAACAATGTTTACATACAAATTTATATTTTTTTTAAATTAGTACCTACCTAAAGTAAAAGTACTTTTAAAAAAAAATTTTTTTTAAAAGATACCTACCTACCTTTTCTAAAAATGTAGTTTTTTACATTAAAATTCCTTTTCAAGAAAAGTACTTTTTCAAAAAAAAAGTTGTACCTATAGGTATACCTACTTTTTGAAAAAAATAATTTTTTAAAAAAAGTAGGTCTTTTCAAAAAAAATCCTTCCAGCAAAACCTTGGTAATATGTAGGTATTACTATGAATATTACCTGGTAATACATCAAGCTTCTTACACTTGCATTACTTCGGGACCTACTTTACTTTTGCATTATTTTGGATACCAAATTCAGAAGTTTGGATGTTTTATTGGTATACACAATTCGTTTTTCTATAAAAGTTTATGAATTTAATTTTTTATTAAAGCTTTTTGAATTTCAAATTAATATTTGGTTCAAAATATTAACATTTAAATAAGATGTTTTTGAAAACTCCTACCTGTAAGTTAAGAATAACATGTCATTGGTAAGGAGTTACATCTATGGACATTAGAGCACCCTAACTAAAATTAATTCAAAGCTTCTTTCCGCTATAACTCTTAAAGTAAAGGTTTTACAGAAAAATATTAAGTAAGCATAACCAGGAAAATTTTTTACAATCGGTAGCCAACCACACCCATTCTACAACTGGTTCCACTGCAACCGATTCCATGGAACTGGTTCCGGAACCAGTTCCTGGGATCCTATATGGAAGGTATGGGTGACGTAGAATCAGTTCCAGAACTAGTTCCAGAACTGATTCTAGAGCAACCGGTTCCACTTTGGAGCTATAGAAGAGTTTGCTTTTGGGACAATTTCAAACAAAAGGAATCGGTGTTAGAATCGACAGTAGAAGGGGTTGTGAATGAAAAGTAGCTATTGTACAACCGATTCTTTGGAACAGAAAATGTTCCTGGGTATTTGCAGAGAATAATCTGGCTAACATTTTCTTCATACATATTTTTGACGTATCGATGACGTGTCATGGCGATTTAAGTGGTTAAGTCAAAATTTGTGTTTAACCATATAAATCACTTTGATTTTAACCACATAAATCACCATGACGCGTCATCTATACATCAAAAATGTGTATGAGAAAAATGCTAGCCAGATTATTGTCTGTAGATATGCTTATTTGGTATTTTTCTGTAAAACCTTTACTTTAAGAGTTATGCGCAAATAAACTTTGAACTAATTTTAGTCCATTTTCAGGGCTAAAAGTCGCGGGTGACTGGCCTGTTTTAATCCGAGAGGATCAATTTTCTCGGAGATATTATTTTTTACGGCCAATCTACCAGAAAGTTCGTGGGGAGGTGAAAAAATATCGCTTTTGCACATTTGGGTGCTCGATTGAGCGCCAATCTGAATAAGCACGAAATTAACTCTTAAACATATTTTAGGTTCTGACTTATTTATGCCATTGAACCTAAATTTTCAACTTTGATGTCTTCAGAGACTTATAGTAGAATTTTATGATAAATATATTTGCGAAACATTTTAACCCTCTAACTCTTCAACTTAGGGGTCGTTTGTGGCCGAATTGAAAAGGGGAAAAAAGTCCCTTTAGTTGACGAGTTAGAGGGTTAAAATTTTCCACAAAAATATTTGTCATGAAATTCTACTATAAGTCTCTGAAGACATCAAAGTTGAAAATTTAAGTTCAATGCCAGAAATAAGTCTAAACTTAAAATGTGTTTAAGGGTTAATTTCGTACTTATACAGAATTGGCGCTCAAATGCCCACAAACGTGGATTTTAGGAGGAAACCATGTGAATCTTTCATTTCATATAAAACACTATGAGGATCATTCCTGTGGAACATTTTAACACTCGTAACTCTTCAGTTTACGGGTCTTTTTGTATCTTTTAAAAACGGAATTTGTATTTGACAAATATTTTTCAAACATTCAAATTGTTTATAATTTGTTATTTCCTGAAGATGCTACACAATGCAGTAGCGAAATATCGAAAATAATAAAAAACTTTTTATATATAAAAAACAAACCATAAGCTCAAGAAAATTGTGGAGTTAAAAGTTATGTTTTTATATTATAAAAGAAAAAAATATTTCAATTCAAAAAAATGTATAATTACTTCATCGTACTTGAAATTTAAAGTAAAAATTCCAAACCGTTCTCGAGTTTTTTTTAGCTTTTTATGCGTTGAAGACACAATATAATTTACTGATTTTCATTTGCAAACTGACCCCTAAATTCATAAACGCTTTGTAAAATAATGGGAGGTTTGTTGAACAAATTTTGTATGAAAATGACGTTTTGTAAACCTGCTATAACTTTACAAAGCGTTTATGAATGGAGGGGTAAGAATATATTAATAATAACAAATGCAAACTAAACAAGAATTAAAAAAAAAACTGAACGAAATTTTTTATTTTTTTAAATAACTAACAAAATATAGAACAAAAATTGTTTATGGTTTCAATAAAGATTTGTATTTTCCAAATTTTATGAAACACTTATTTCAGGTTTGACCCTACTTTAACAGATTGTTAAATTGTTCGTTATTAAATGAATTATGCATACTAGGGATGTTCGATTAATCGATTAATCAATCAGTATGATTAATCAGAACTTTGATTAATCAATTAATTGATTAATTAAAAATTTGATTAATCAGAATTATGATTAATCGATTAATTTGAATTTTGATTAATTAAAACTTGAATAATTTTAATTGATATTAAGAATCAGAAAGGTGTTGCTCACTGGTCAGACTTGATCAACTCCATTCATAAATTTAATGTTTCTATATTGAACTGGCGTTAAAAGGTATCGTCAATGGAGAAAAACAAGATATTATTCAATTATTCATAAATTTGATTAATCTAAATCACGATTAATCAATTAATAATTATTTTGAATAATCAAAAACATGACTAATCGATTAATCAAAGTTTTGATTAATCAAAATTGTTGAATAATCGATTAATTGATTAATTTGAGTTTTGATTAATCAAGAAGTTTGATTAATTGATTAATCGATTAATCGCACATCCCTAATGCATACTGTTTCCGCTAATTTAGCTTTAAAACTACTAAAACTATTTACAAACTTTATGCATTCGGCTGATAGTTTATATTTGTTATTATTGATATATTCTCAGTTGGCAAATAAAAATCAAAAGTGTTATTGTATTTCCAATGCATAAAAACATAATATTCTTTAGTTAATAGGTTTGGAATTCTGACTACCCTATTAAAAAAATTAATGAGAAAGTACTGTTTCCAATTATTCGACATAGGCGGTTAACCGGTTAATGCATTATTCGAAAAATGGCTAAAATTGATTAACCGGTTGTTCGGGTCGGTTAATCGAGAAAATTCGCGATTAATCGATTAATCGTATAATGCAAAATTAATGTATTTCCTAAATTTTTTATCAATAAAAACACAAAGAAATGCCTGTTTTTGTTAAATATCAACCTGGGGGGTTATTATGTAATTCGATTCGAAAAAAAATGCTTTCCAACAGAATTTTCGCACTAAAAATTCAGTAACAGAAAATAGTTTTTAGTGAAGGAAAATGTTGAAAACGTGTAGACGATGTCTAGTAAAAGAGAAAAATAATAAAAAAATTAGACTATCAAGAAAGAATATCTTTTTTAAAGAGTTTTAAAATTTCCGAATTCGAACAATATTTTTCGAATACGCTTACGTAATAACCCCCCTGGCATATAAACTCGATGTATTTAAAAAAGATTTCATATTGGTCGAAAAATTTCGGAATCTGAAATTTTTTAACCAATACAAGAAATAAACATTTCTTGTACTATTTAATAGAAAAGATCTCCAAAAATTTTGCTAAAGCTACTAAAAATTAAATAAAAATTGGGGGGGGGGGGGATACTCAAAAACTGAGTAAGTTAAGAACAGCAAATCTAAAACTGTTACATATCGATAACTTAATAAAATTTTAAAAATTTGAAAAACTTTAGATACAATTTTTTTAATGCAATTTTTAAACAATACTGCCAACAATAAAATATAAAATAAAGTTAGAATTTTATTAAGATTAGTCAATTGAAAATACCAATTTACTCTGCAAAAATCAGCAAAAATTTTTGCTGAAGAATATCGTAAAGAATTGTTAAATTCTCAGTCTTTTTCGGTTTTTGAAGGGACATTAAAAATAAACAAAATAACTTAAAGTTTGGATTTTATTGGTCGAGGTTTGATGAAAATTGTTACTAAATTAATGAAAAATTTCTTAAATTTTATGAAAAAGCTTTTTTATTTTTACTATGAAGCTCTTTCTAATCATTTTTTTGGGTGTATGAAATTTTTAATAAATAAAATAAAAAATCAATGAGGGGTATGTATGGTTTCATAAAAATTTTCATAAAGTTTTATGTAAAACTGCATTAATATAATGAAAGTTTTCAATGGACGACTTCCAGCGAATCTTCATTGAATCAATGAAAAAAGTCATAAATAGCATGTAGACAATTCTCTCATAGTACAGCTACAGATGTCAAATTCCATATAAATTTAATTTTTTAACTTTTATCTTGTGTTAACTTAAGATTATTTGTTTATTGTTAATGAAACCAATGCGAATAAAAATTTAAATCATGGATGGCAACCAAAACAATTAATGGACGATTTTTCAGTCTACATTAACTTTTTAGTGGCAGAGTTTCTATATATTTAAGAATATACAGCACTTAAATACTTTTCATCCATTTTGATAGTATGGCGATAACTGCATTAAACTATGAACTATAAAATCGACACTAATTCGTTTCGGTTGCCAACCCTGATTTAAATTCAGTGAAATGGGTTCGCGCTCCATGGATTGGAACATGTTATAGAATTTATGTGGTTTTAAACCGACTATACACACTTTCTTGGGAGATGTAAGAAAATTTAGATTTCCTATGGAAGTAACATGTCATTTGAAAGTTGTTTGACACAAATTTAAAACAAATGAAACTTTGTCTTGAAGGACATTGAAATATAATTTGCATTAGTTTTACTTATTAAAAGAAATGGAAAATTCTCTATTATATTTTCTAAAGGCCTATATAGCGCTTTGACGCTGCTCTAGCCAGACATGTCGTGTGTTATGAGCAGTTTAAAAAACACCTTTAATTTAGCCTTTCGCAATGTTTTTTGAAGCTTTTTTTTATAGAAATTTTGATTTTTTGTTATATCTGCAAAAAAATTTATTAAAAATTAATTGCAGAAAGGTAAAACAAAGCCGTTTTTAAGAGTTTCTTAAAACACATGACGTGTCTCGCTGGTGCAATGTCGACTTGCTTGGAGTTGCTGAAAAAGAGGTATCTAAAGACTTAAGAACCTCTTTCACTCGAGTTGAAAAGAATTTGATGGTGTTTTAGTTAGTATTTATTTTTTTTACGCTTTTCTTGCAATTTTTTAGCCAAAATTAAGAAAATTATGAAGTTTTGGGAAAAAAGAAAGGAAAAATTCTATATTAAAAATTTAACCGGTTAATCGATCTATTTTAACCGATTATTCGGGTCGAATAATTATTTGCGTTTTAAATTATTTGTTTCGACATTAACCGAAAGAGAGGCGATTAATCGAGGAATCGGTTAATCGATTAACCGAATTGGAAACACTATGAGAAACAACATACATCAACATTAGAGCGTACCACCTTACAGGCAAAAAAAAGAAGTGCGCCGTACACCCTCCAATATAAAGTATTTTTGCAAGGAGGTTTCAAAAAAATTTTTTTTATTTATTTTTGCCGAACGTAGGGGTCGTCATTTTACATTTTTCGTTATATCTTTGGCATTTACAGTCGGATCTCAAAGTATGATACATCGATGTTTTTCTCTCGAGGAGACCAGTGTTTTGCTCTAAGGGCATTTTGAGCTCAAGTATCCCGTTCTAGTAGTTACCCACCAGGTCTCAGTTACTGCAACCCTATTGTACCGCCCTAATGTCAGAAAATTAAAGCTCGCAAAAAATCATTAAACTTTTGCTAAGGAAGTTTTTCGCTAAACCCAGTAGAAATTTTTTTCATATATTGGTTGCCGAACGTAGGGGTCGCCTTTTTAAATTTTTTTTAATTGGATTTTTACTATATAGCAAAACACTGGTCTCCTCGAGGCAAAAAATCGATAAATCACACTTTAAAATCCGATTTTAAATGCCAAAGCTATAACAAAAAATTAAAAAAGGCGACCCCTACGTTCGGCAAAAAAAAATTTGTTTTTGAAATCGCCTTCCAAAAATACTTCATATTAGAGGGTGTACGGCGAACTTTTTTTTTGAGGTACGGTCTAATCAACATCATATCTTTTTTTTTTTTTTGATGCCGCCCAAAATAGAATTTTATCCGAAAAATTGTGGATCGTATTGCATTAATTTGGATCCACCTTGTATATAATATGATGAAATACGATCCGAAAAATGGGTTTATCTTATCATATAAAATTGGATGTGACATAATGATAATCAAAAAGTAACTACAATAGAATGGACCATTTAATGCAATCTGAGCGATCTCTGAATGATTTATTTTTATCTAATGGTATCAAATAAAATGTAAGTTTTTGTATTAAATCTAATTTTATATAATTAGATAAGCCCATTTTTCGGATCGTAATTGATCATATTATATCCAAGGAGGATCCAAAAACTGTACTTTTTACCAATTTTGTTAGTTGCTTTAAATGTTTTGTAGTAAAAATTTGTCACCTAATTTACAACATTTAAATATAACTACATTATTAGTAATTTTAAATACATATACCTTTGTTCAGTAGATTCTAGCTATAAACTTTTTTGAATGCATTTCCAAACTCTGAATCAATTAAGCGAGGCTGACTTAACCGGGAACTACTGTATAAAAGCATTGTAAAATTATTATAGGAATCTTTAAATCGATGTGTTATTAGATTACTTAATTCAATAATTTTATTAAGCGGTAACTACTGTATTAAAAAAATATAAAATTAATGTTGCAATCTTTAAATCTAAGTGTAATTAGATAAGTTAATTCAATAATTTTGCGGTCATTTAACAATACAATTTAAATGTAAATAAATATAATGTCATATACAAAAACATATTATTATTGTAATTTCAGTTACTGAAATAGTATTAATTAGAAATTTATTTATTCAGTTCGAGGCCAATTTTCTTATTATGAATTAACATAATAAGTACTTTTTTGGAAAATCCCCGAAACGATCGTCTTTTCATTCCTGAAAGTGTAGAGGTTTTACAGTTGACATCTGACAGTTGTTTGTGTAGTAATCAGTAGTTGTTGTTTTTAACTGTAATTACAGTTATTTTTCTACGAAAAAATACAAAAGAACTATTGCGACGGTTATTTAAGAAATCAACTAACGAAAAGTGCCTTAATTTCGTAACAGTTGTTATTTTTAATTTTAAATATTTAAAAAATAAAAAATTTCGTTGAATTTTTTAATATTCTTGTTTAGTTTATATTTGTTATTATTGATACACTCTGAAGGCTGAGTTACCCAACCGTAAACGTATCTGTAACGAATCAGCTGTTCCGATACCACAAGAAGAAATGTATGCGAATGGTTACTAACACGTAAATGTAAACGAACTTGCCGGATCATTCTGTTGAAATCAGAATTTTCTATCCGGCATCGAAACAGCTGATTGATTTTAGTCGGAAAAAATATGAAATGAATAAAGAAAATTGATTCAAACAACAAATAAGGAATAAAAATTAACAAATAAATGGAAAAATTTAGAATTAAATATAAAACCACATGAAATATTTGCTAAATAGTAATGTCGTTTACGGTAATATATAAGTGTACTTTTTAGCTACGGCACGGTACAGTTACATGACATTTACGTTTACGGTCCCATAATCCGCCCTTTAGTTTTGCAAATAAAAAAATCAGAAATAAAATGTATAAAAAGGTAAAAGAACGATGAAGTAATTACACGCCCTACAAGAACAATGACAGTCATTTGATGCATCATCTGATGGACATTGCTGATGGGTATATACATCAGAAGTTTCTATCATTTTGTTAAGGGCAATATGAAAAAACTGATGTAAACATTCGTGTACGTGTGATTTTGTTTCTCTCTCATACTAGTGAACTTCATGAACTAGGAAAATATATATCTGAACTGCTCACTCCACAGTATTTAACTAATCAGTAATGATATAAACATCGTCATAGCTGATTAGTCAATACTGATGTAAACATCGTCATAGCTGTCTAGTCAGTGCTGATGTAAATATCGTCATAGGTGATTAATCAGTGCTGATGTAAGTATCGTCATAGCTGATTAGTCAATACTGATGTAAACAACGTCATAGCTGTCTAGTCAGTGCTGATGTAAATATCGTCATAGCTGACTAATCAGTGCTGATGTAAGTATCGTCATAGCTGACTAATCAGTACTGATGTATAAACCAGTCATACCTGACTGGTACATCATTTATAAGAAAAATATTGTTGTTTTTAATTATTAAAATAAAGATTTTAAAAATTTAATCAAAAATTAATATTTTTAGTACATTAAAAAAGAAAATAAAAAATGGAAAAAAATTGAATTCAAAATTAATATAATGGTAAATAAAATTAACAAATTAAAAAAAAATTAACAAATTATTTTTGTTGTTTATTTTTTTTTGCATAATTTTTTTGTTTTTGCCTGTGGTGGCTTTTCTCCACTGCCTTTCTTAAACCCCTCTCAAATTCTATGGATGATTTCTGAGGAAAGACATCTGAAATTTAAAAAGTAAAATTAAACAAGTGTATACATAATAATTAATTCATTGGTAGGCCAAAATGGTTACATACCTCTTAAAAGCTTATTGAAGAGTGTCAAATTCCCCAGCGCTTTCTTCTCCCACCGCCCTTCCCAATTAAACTTGTCCATAAGTTCATCCGTCATGAGGCTACGGATGACCTCACTAACGTCTTCTGCCATTCCCTTCGCTTTAAACATAAACGTGTTCTGTAAGAAGAGTTAAATTGAAATTTTTACATATGTATGTATTTAATTTTAAATTTAAGTTGCTTACTACTGCCATTGCGAAGTCCGGCGATTGAATTTTTTCCTCAATAATAGCAACTTCTTCCAACGTTTTTAATGGAAGCATTGAGGCGACTTCGTTAAGGGAATGGTCGACTGTTTCTCCCGTCATGCGGCACACCGACTGCTCTACTTTCCTTATGGATACCTTACATTCCATAAGGATTTTATTTTGAGCCATAAACTCAGCTTTCGAGAAATGCTGTAAAAAGTTTAGAAATATATTTAAAAAGGGAAAGTGGAAATGATATGTATATGTACTTACATTTGTCTCGCAAAGCTCTAAGTTTCGACCAATACTTTCCTGGTTGGTGGCCAGAACGTTCTGCCCCTTGCTCAGAAATTGTTGGTTTGCCAATATATTGCTTTGCTTTAATATAAGGAAATACGATTAATACAAAAAAAGAGATTGTATTGAATAGTCATAACATTATACTTACATTCTCTTCGACTTTTTTGAGTCGGTCTTTGAGGTCTTTCTGACCTTCCAAAATGGCCGCCTGCCCTTTCAAAATTTTTCCCAAAGTCGCAAGGATTCCTAAAATAAAATCAATAATGTTCGATCAAGTACGGCTTGTTAATTTCATTAATAAATTTAATTAACCTTCGTTTTTTTCTGGCTCCTTTGGAATGGAATACGTTGTTCGTCGTATTGCAGATTGATTGGCTAAAAATGGGAATAATGAATATAGGTTTACATTAACAATGAATATACATTTTAATAGAAGTATTTTTTCCTTACCTTCTATACGCTGGGAAAGCTCAATAGCTTCTTCAAAAATGTCTTGTGAAAGATCCATGTATAACAATTGCTGTTATTATAAAATAATAATGCAAATTTTTATTATATAATATCTGCCTTATTTATAAAAAATATATTTTGTTTATTAAAGGTTTATTTGACTATTATATAGAAAGTTGCCAATAAGCTCTTAATAAACATAGAATATTTTTTATAAATAAGACCGTAAATTATTATTATCATTATTATTATTGTTATTATTATTATTATTATTATTATCATTATTATTATTATTGTTATTATTATTATTATTATCATTATTATTATTATTATTATTATTATTATTATTATTATTATTATTATTATTGTTATTATTATTATTATTATCATTATTATTATTATTATTATTATTATTATTATTATTATTATTATTACTATTATCATTATTATCATTATTATTATTATTATTGTTATTATTATTATTATTATTATTATTATTATTATTATTATTATTATTGTTATTATTATTATTATTATTATTATTATCATTATTATTATTATCATTATTATTATTATCATTATTATTATTATTATCATTATTATTATTATTATTATTATTATTATTATTATTAAGTTTAAGTAGAGTAAATTAGTAATTAAACTCGTGAAAAAGATTGTGCAGGAGAGGTATAAGAAGAAATTTGTTGCCTTTTGGAACACAAAAATACTTAAAGAGTATATCTTCCCGTCTAACTTCTATCATTTCATTATCTAAGTCGCTAGCAACGACAATGCCGAGGTCATTTAAGGACTGAAAGGGCTCTTCGAAGTAATTTTCACGCACTTGAAAAACTTGGCAAACAAATTCTTCTGATCTTGAAGAATTTGCTACGCTAAGAATTTTTATGGGTCCTAGTTTTTCGCAATAGCAAAAACTATCTTTCTCTTTTTTAGGATTTAAAGTAAACTTGCCTAATTTAGAAACGTTCCTTGTGCCTTGTTTGAGCCCCTTCCGTTCATCGAGCCTGAGAAACAACTGTTGCAAAATCTTGTTCGGCTTCTTAACAATTTTCTTGATGTGCTGCATATAATTCTCAAACCTGTATGCTGAAAAACAATCCAATGGCCCATATTGTCTAACGCAATCCGCTAAATGCAACAGCCCATGTACGTTAAAACTTACTAGCTCATCGCCGTATAATATACCGAAATTATGAACGAAGTCCTCTAAAACTTTTTGAGAAATATCTACCTCTTCTCTGCGTAATCTATCACTCGATAAAAGCCTAATACCACAATGCAGCAACAAAAAATGATAAAACTGGTCATTACTTATAGTATCCTTTAGAATAAAAATGCCAGTATAGAGCAAAAACTGCCTAAATTCCGTCGACTTCCAATTATGTAACTCATCCAGACTTCTTGGGGTACGGCAAAACTCCGATGGAACGTATTCAGCGACAAAACTTAGATTTTTGTTAATATTTCCAATATTCCCTTTATGAATTAAAAGCCTCAACAACTTCTTTGTAACTCCCAAGTCGACTAAGTGCATACAATCTAAAGGAAACTGCGAAACCATTTCAAAACCTGTTTCCTCCAAAATGCTTCTTTTGACCTTAAACTCTTCTATATGATGAGAAGGACTTAATCTGGAACAAAATGTTGAATCCGTTCTTAAAACACCGACTTCTTTAGAAAAACAAACTCTTCTCTCCTTATATGTTCCTTCTTGACAACATTTTGGGCAACCATTTTTACTATTATGGGACACAACACCTGTGACAAAAGCCCTTGCTGGAGAATCGCAAGCAAACGAACGAATTTTAAAACGCAATAGCTTCTGTTTGGAGCCTACTTTAACACCACTTTCTTGAAGAACCTTCACTTCAGCGCAAAAATCACTCATAAAACTATTTAAACATTTTGGCTTCTTAAATCCGGAGAAACAAGCGATCAAAAAGGGACTAACCTGCGCAAAACCAACAACTACTCCAAGAATGGGCCACAGAACTCTATTGGAACTCTTAAAAAGTTTAAGGCCATCGATGCCGACATCAATTGAAACTTCCTCTTGTCCATCCAAGTAATCAAAGGAATGCGAAGAAAAATATTTCTGAATACCTATGTATAAAAACTCTCCTACAGGAATGTTTGCAATATTTATCTTCTCCCTACTCGTGCTTAAAACAGTTTTAGCTGACAATGGTAAATCTTCCACTCCTATTCTTTTCAAAGTACGTAGTAAATCTTCTAACGCATTTTGTGAAATTTTATTTCTAACTGCCCACGATTTTAGCTCCTCACATTTTTGTTTGCTACCTAAATTGCCTCTTAAACAATAACTTTCTTCTTCAAAAACGGATCCTGCTTCAGCTTCAACACTCTCACTTCCCAAAACCGAAACTTCTGGGTTGAATAAATCACCTGACGCAGATTCGGAGCTATCACTTTCTGACACACGTAACATAAATTCACCCCCTACAAAACCTGCTGATGTGGATGGTCCTGCATCAGAAACTATCACTTCCCTTCCTTCAACACTTTCACTACTATCACTCATCACTAAACTTTTATATTTTTTTATTTCGGACTCAAAAGTCCTTTTTTCTTTCGAAAGACAATTTTGAAGATGTCTTTTCTTCATTCTTATCTTTATTTTTTTATAAATTTTTTTTAAATTTCAATTTGTTTTAAAGTTTTTTGTCTTTTATCAATTTAAGTTTTTTTGTTTTTTTTAGCTATTTGCTTTTTTGCAGTTTTGTTAACTTTATCTTTTATTTTAAATTTTTTAAAATTTCAATTTGTTTTTAATTTCTTAGTTTTTCTTTTTCACTTCTTCACTTCTTCACGAATATCAAATTTATGATCAAATTTTCAATTTGACATTTTTACTTCAGTACGCGGGGATTCACAAAAACATTTGACATTTGCATGTCAAACGTCTAAAACTGCAACCCTGCACTATAGAATTTAACATGCAGTTGTCTTTCTCATACTTATTTATTTCTCGCCTGTATAAATCAGCGTTGCCATTGCGGAACATTTTTTATTAACAAAGTCGTGTTTAAAAAAATCCCCACAATTCCATAATATATAAAATCAAAATATTTGCATGAAATTTGTTAAAAAAAAGGACAAAACAACTAAAACTTTTGGAAAACATACACTGATGATCAAATATGCATAAGAAGATGATGCCAAAGCAAGATTAAGTAAAAAAGAAAATTTAACAAAATGTTTATCGAAATTTAGTACGAAAAACACCACTATGGCAACGCCAACAACAAAAATTAAATACAAAATTGATGCAAGTGTGTTAGAAAATAAGTTTTGTATGTGTTAGTTTCCATCAGCAATTTCTTGTAGGGCGCTTTTTATAATCGAAAGAAAAAAGTTTTTTATTTATTGAACAATACTTTTATATTTTTAAAAACTAATTTTTAAAAATGGTACACTAAAATAATGGCCTATATCTCAAAAACTATGCAAAAATGGAGCTTGGTGTGACCTTAGACCCTTGGAAATTTTTAATAAAGGTTTTCCACTTCCCACATCTCGAAACTAAGCGAGATAGAGCAAAACGGACAAAATGTTTGCTCCTTTGGAGTGCCCTAATATGCCCTTAGATGATATGGACTAGAACCGGGGAGGGTCCCGAGACCCTTATTTGAATAAATTTTACTACTCAGTATAATTAAAAATAAAACTGTAGTCCCGTGTAAAAAAGATCAGATCTGACCAGATCTCAGTAGATCTGATCTGACCAGATCTCAGTAGATCAGATCTAGAGGGATCTGACTAGCCATATATAATCAGATCCAATTTGATTTTGACTTTAAACTAAAATCCCGAGTAAAAAAGTTTATATATAGTTATATATAAGAATATAAAATAATCATATAAGTGTTTATATAATCTGATCCGCAAAATGGGTCTATCAAATTATATCAGATTGTATTATTTTAGATACAATTCAATCTAATATCATACAATTGCATATACTCTGATGCAATTACATCTCAAAATTGGGCACATCTAATTGAATCTTATTATATCTAATCTAATATAGTTATATACTATTAAATAAAATTGGATTTCAAGATTTATACCTAAAATATATTGGGTTTTGAAATATGTTTGAATTGTAAAACTGACATAAAAATATTTTCCTTTCGAAATTTTTTGTTATTTTAAGTAATATAAATTTTTATCAAAAATTGACTCAGAAAATATTTTAAATTAAGATTTATCTAAATTTATATATAAAATGACTTAGAAAATGTTTTGGAACCTAGATTATATAAAGATTTATCTAAAATGACTTAGAAAATATTTTTGATAATTTATCATATAAAGTTATATGTAAAACAACTTAGAAATTTTTTTGATAAAGGTTTATATTAAATTATATCTAAAATGACTTAGAAAATTTCTTCGATTTGGGTTTATATGTGATAATGTATTGGGTTATATCTTATTGTATATTGAACCTCAATTTATGGGATCAACCATATCTGATTATATATAGTTATGTGTGTCATTAACATTAACACATTTTTGGTATATGATTTTATATGGTTATACATAAGAGAATTTCGGGAAATATTTAAAAGATATTATAATATATGAATACATATGGATGCTAAGCCATTTTATATTACTATAATTTAATGTGTATTTTTGTATTAAAAAATATATTGTTATATATGAACTTTTTTACTCGGGATTAAAGAACTTGTACCTATAAACTGATCTTCTTACCGAGTTATTCTTAAACCAAAATTTGTGTGTACATTTTTATTTTGTGACAGCTCCAATGAATTAGAATTAGGTTATATCTGCTACCAAATCTGGCCAGATCTGCTCACATCTTTTCACGAAAATCACCCAGTTTTCCAGATCACTTTAGATTTGAATAGATCAATAGATTCAATCATATCTATTTAGATCTAAACAGATCTGATCAGATCTAATCTTTTTAACACGGGGTTTTACTAATTTCTTACTTAAATTTAGAATTGTTAAATTTAACAAAAAATGTTTTATTTTAAGCCAAACAACAGGAATAAATTCTGTTAAAGTGACAAATTTTTCAGTTCGGCTAACAGACTTATTATTTTGATTGTACTATTTACCGACTCTGTCAGTGGTTTTAAAATTTTTGCAGTACAAATTTGTCATTGAATTTGACGACATAAAATAACTACATTTTTAGTTATTTTAACGGTAAATGCCTTTGTCGCCTTTTTAACTACACTAAGCAAATTATGTTGCTGGAATCAACTGCAAATGACATTTCAAATAACTGCATTTGCAATTGAAAAAGTGTACACTATGTTTGTATTTAAATCAACTGCAATAAAATTAACTGACAAATGTAGTAAACACTACTAAAAATGCAATTAAAACAATATACATGGCAAATTACAAACAACTACAAATGCAGTTAAAACAACATACCGGGAAATTATTGCAAAACTGTACAAGCTACTGTTTTTTTTTTCGTTAAACTTGCTGGCAAAATTACTAATACCAATTATTAATTTAATAAAAATAAATATATGAAAACACTCTAACCTTCATTTAATTTTCTAATAAATTACAATTGCAAAACAAAATTTACACTTTATTTTTCACTTTTGATGTTGTTGTAAATGTCTGGCTGCAAGGGATAAGCCAAGTTTAGCTTCGTTTTTTTCTGCGGATAGAAAGGAATGATAATATTAAAGAGCTGAAAAAAAAATAAATAGTACAATATTTTTAATATTCACACTCAAAGATTTGTAGGTAGAATCTACTAAAAGTTACAGTTAAAACGAAGGTATATGCAGTTGAAAAGGTGGCAAAGGTTTTTACATTTAAAAAAACTAAAAATGTTGTTATTTTTAACTGTTGAAAAATAACTAACAAATGCATTAAAAATAACTAACAATTTCGTAAAGGCACATTTACACGGGATAGAAAACTCGCTAGACTTTATAAAAATGCAGCTCTATATAAGTCTACGAAATGCAATCTCTAGGTCATTGACAATTGGTGTCATCAGTGTTGCCAGAACTCTTAGATGGAAATATGCTAGATTCCTAAAAAATTTCTGCTAAAATCTGCTAAATCCTAAAATAAAAAATATATGCTTAGAATATGCTATATTAAAAAATCGCAATTTTTTTATTATATTCATTATGCTAAATATCTGCTAAATTTAATACAAAAAATATGCTGAAAATTTGCTAAATAATTTTTTTAGTATTATTTAATAAAGTCTTATTAATGGAACAATACTTTTTTTAAACAATGTTTATAAAAAATTATATTTTAATACTTTTTTAAACTATCTTAGAATAAATATAAAAGTTTACCCCTTAATTTGTAAATGCTTTCAAAAGTTATAGGAGGTTTATCGAACAAATTTTATGTGAAGAATTTGTTTTCTAAACCTCCTAGAAATTTGCAGAGTGTTTATGAATGGAGAGGTAAACTTTCACATTTATTCTAATAGCGAATTTACATTGTTAAAATGTTCAGTAGATTTCGTTTTGAAATCCAATTCGAAATCTATATCGTTTACATTAGAATATTTGACAGATGATTGGGATTTCGATCAGCCAACAACAATTTTTTTGTAAACAAACTACCCAGCTAACAAAGATGATCATTAATGACTCAGAAATGAGCTCCAAAAACATAAACATTTTTCCACTTTTTCCTATGAAAGTGGTCCGTCCAAAAGAGCCCCTTGTGTACTCAGAAATGACTCAGAAAAAAGAACGTATAAAATCGAAATTTTCTTCATAAATTGAAATAATTTTGGAATCTTCTTTGAGTCCGAAAAATGAACCCTCGTTTTGAGACAGCTTTTTAGATTGTAGAGACAACTTTTTTGATTGTTTTCTGAGGGTTCATATTTTATACCAAAAGAAGAGTGTTTTCTAAAAAACAATAATCATTTCTATGAGCCTTTTAAAAATCTTATTTATGAGCGCTCCGAATTTGCTGGCTGGGTAACCTTAAAAAATTACTAAAATTAAAAGATTTTCTAAAAACCATTTTATTTAATGGCGGAACACAAAAATCATTTATATTATGAAAGAAACAATGTTATATTTACTATGAAATGTGTTTAAGTATAGGGATGATTAGTATAAAGCTAAAATATTCAATGTTTTATCAGTGGTCTTGCCGGCGCCATCATTTGATTTTTCATAGTTTCTCTTCGTCGGACACAATAAAATAGCCGTTTTCAACTTTAAATATTTCTTTCAATTAAAAATAACAGATTTTATTATGTTATTCCTTAATTTTTTAAAGTTATTAAAATTTATTATTTAATAAATTTTAATGACATAAACAGCTGCTAAATGTTGCCACTTTTTCTACAAAACTTCCCTACTTTTCTGCAAATATGGGAGAAAAATTTGATTTCAATTTGGATTTCGATGAGATTTCCCTGAAATCCAAATTAAATTGGGATTTCATTTCCTATGGGAAATCTGTTTGAAATCCCAAATTTTTATTGGATTTCAGTCGAAATCTATCGAAATCTACTTTTAACTCGATTTCGATCATAATGTAAATTCGCTATAAGATACTTGTAAATACTGTTTAATCTTTCTTTGAGACTAAAAAAATATACTTTCTCATTTAATTTTTTCACAATAAACATAACTGATTTTAAATTGTTGCAATATTTTTTATGGTTTTTGTAGCATTTTCAAATTATAGTAGTATATCAATACTACTAAAAAAGTTTACATTCAAAGAAGAATTGAATAATTATGCATGAAATAAAAAGTTTTGAAAATATTAGCCGTTTTTTTTCTAATCACTTGGATTTAATAAATCAAAAAATTAGTTCTAAAAGTGATCAACAGATGGGGTTACATTCTCCCTATTTTAAAAAGGAAGGATTTTTCTTTAACTTTTAAGTTTTAATTATATTTTATATAAAACAGCGATAGACAGTCTGCCTTTTCAGTTTTAACACTTCAATTTATATTTTTACACAATTGAAAAATTCCATTGCAATATTTAACATTCACTAATTGGATGTAATTAAATTACTTCCAGTAGGGTGAAAAATTGCCATTTCTGTTTCAGCTATTTCTCCATGTCCAAGATGAAAAATATGTATTTGGAGAGGTGTAGTTTTTTTTCTAAACATATTTCATAAAAAATTTAATAAAAACCTTTTATTTGTTAGTTTTTCAATTTTTTTTGTTTTTCTTTTAATTTTCATTCGTATTTTTTTCTGACATTAAATTCATAGGCTGTTTCATATATTTTTGCTTTTATTGTGGATTTATTAAATCCAGCTTTTTTTGGACTTAATAAATCTCCTTTTTGTATGAAAAATTCTAAATCCAGGTGATAAAAAAAACGCAAATTGTTATTTTTATAAATATTGTTGCAGAAAAAATTATTTTGTTTAAAAATATGCTAAAAATATGCTTTTATTAAATAAAACAAAATATGCTAAAAAATCTGCTTTTGTCCAACAGAATATGCTAAAAAGCAGTTAGAATATTTTTACAAAAAAATATGCAATTGCCCAACTCAATCTGCTAAATCTAGCAGAAAATATACTAAAATGGCAACACTGGCTGTCATACAGAATTTCTTTAATTAGCAACAATTTTCAAGATGTCTTGTAACATTACTGAACATTTCAATTTATTAAGAGCACCTTTTGGTACTTGGAAAAGAAAATATTCTTTAAAATACAACAATTTTCATAAAAACAATTACTTGACAACTAGAGATGATACTTTTACGATAAAAATTAATGCCAACTATATTAGAGATGACAAATTTAGCGTAAACTCTACGAGATTTCTATCCCGTGTAGATGTGCCTTAAATTAACTGAAAAAATTTTACTACAAAAATTTTAAAATGACAAAATGGGTAAAAACTGGTTTCTTACACTTAATTCTTTTGGTATTATAGAAGTATGTTTTAATAAAAAAAATAAATTTTTTTTCTTTCGATTACAAAAATATGTGTTATTACTTCAAACCGTTCTCCAGTTATTATGCTTTTATGCATTGGAGATATACAAGTTCCTGATTTTTATTTGCAAACTAGAAATATATCAATAATAACAAATATAAACTAAACGAGAATTTTTAAAATACAACGAAATTATGTTTTGTATTTAAATTTAAATAACTAACAAAACACCTGTTTACTGTAAAAATACTGTTTTGGTAGTTGTTTATGATATTAAAAATAACTGCTTTAAACAACTGTTACGAAATTACAGTAAATAACCGTCATAAAAGTTGTTTTGCATTTTTTTTTTAGAAAAACAACTGTAATTTCTGTTAAAAACAACAACTACTGATTACTACACAAACAAATGTCATGTAGTAACTATCACACCATAAACGTGCCGTTAAAGACGGATTCATGATTCCATACATGCCGGAGACTCCGTAAAAATGTTTCTTGGGTATGAACACAAATAACGGTGGGTCTCATACTGTAGGTTTAACTTTAACTTAACTAAAAACAAAATAAAATGTCAAAAAAAATGTACACAAAACAACAACAATTTTTTGGGTTAACTATTAGCCTAAGTTTAAACCTGCAGTATGAGACCCACCGTAAGGATTTAACATAATTTTGTTTTAATTTTTCATTAATATTTTAGTAAAATTATGCACCAAATGATAACAACTAATTTTTTAATTCTTCTTATGGTTTTGTTCTCACGACTTAACCTATAGTTCAGCTAATTTCTTTCTCTTGTATAAGATTTTTTCCCCGTCCCCTATAAAAAATAAAAAAAAATTAAGTTTTCTTAACAAAAATTGTGGAAATAAGTAAAAACTTATCTCGAAATATTTCCTCTTATCCGCATTTTATTTAACTTTCAATTAATGATTGCTGGTGGTGGACCAGAAGTGCTTCTCCATGATCAGTTTTACGAAATTAAGTTCAACTTTGTTTTTAGATGGTTTTTGGTTCTTTTGAAATGTATTTTTAAAAAATATAATTCAAATTTCTTAATTTAAATTTACAGGTTAATAAAACACAAGTTTGTTTTACCTGAAATATTAGTTGAGAACAATTATTTCAGTTAATTTAAAAATAATGTGTCTTAACTGAGAAATTCTTTAACTGAGCAACTGAGAAATTTTATCGGTGTAGACTAGCCCCTAAATTCATAAACACTTTGTAAAATTAAAGGAGGTTTAATGAACAAATTTTGTATGAAAATGACGTTTTGTAAAACTGCTATAACTTTACAAGGCATTTATGAATTGAGGGGTAGAAATTTAATTTTTTAATTTTCGTTTACATTTCATGCTATTCCACCAACCCATTGGTACATTTGGAGTTAAAAGACATTCCTAAGCCCAAAGTAATTACTTCGAAGTAATTGCTAAGTTTTATTCATATGACCCATTGTTAGTTTTTCTTTTCTTATTTTTTACTAAGCATATTATATGTAATACCAAAAACTTGGTTAGAGCTATAATACATACTAAAACTAGGTTACTTATCCCAACAAACCAAACGATATCGTTTCGAATTCGTAACGATATCATTTCGATAATACGTTTGTCCGAGAATGCCCAAGAAACAATTCGTTCCGTTTACGCACCGTTTTCGGTCCGTCATAAACGGAATCCAACTCCGTATACGTACCGTTTTCTGGATCCGTATACGGACCATAAAACGGATCATAAGGAACATCGAAACTGATTCGAATCCGTTGAAAATCCGTCAATGACGGACCGTTTACGGACCGGTATGTCGTGTTAAAAACGGACAAGTCCGTTTAAAGTCCGTCAATGACGGACCGTTTACGGACCGTTATGTCATGTAAAAAACGGACTAGTCCGCTGAAAGTTCGTCAATGCCGGATCGTTTCCGGACCGTTATGTCGTGTAATATCGGAGTATTTCCTTGTCCGTATCCTACCGATTTTTTCAACAAAAATAGACCATATGTTTATTATTTTCAATACAAAGTACTTATTTTTCTTTTTTATAAATTCATTAATAATTATTATTTATAATTACAATATTTAGCACATCCAGCTCGGTTTACCTGTCTATCCAGCACTTAGGGACCCGGAGTAAAATCCAACATCTATATGGAAAAGAGACAATAAATTAGTTATGGTTTAATTGACCGTGTACACGATGCAAATTCTCACATGTTATACACAAAACATTAAGTTTCATAAATCTTACCTTGTTACTTGATGTTGTTTGATTAATGGTGTGATAGAAAGAATTCCCTCTATTGCATATTCTCCATATATTCCCATTATAATAATATTTTCACCGACTTTACAAAAATATATTTTTTTATTTTGTAAACAAACCGATGAAATCCGTATTTAAGGGTACGGAAACGGATACATCAATACGGAGTTAAAACGTATTGTGTTCGAAAATCCATTTATACGGTCCGTTAATGTTCCGTATACGTACAAGCATCGACGGATACGTACATTACGGACAGTTAACGTGCCATAAAAGCCGGATTCATGAATCCGTACGTGCCGGAGAGTCCGTAAAAATGTTTCTTGGGTGATATCATTAACGATTCATAAGTAATAGGTACTGTGAAGAAAAATGCACATTCGTTAATGATGTCGTTTTTTCATGAAATAACGGTATCGTTATGATATCGAAAATATAAGGCATTGCGATAATATTTTCGTCATATTGCAAAATTTTTGTCGTTATTTTATCACTATTCGATGAAAATATGATATCATTAACGATATCGAAATAAAGAAGTATATATGATATTTTTAACGATTAAATTAGAACAAGCAAATGTGACTTTTTCAGAAAATTTATCGTTATTTTTAAAAATTATGATATCATTACGATTTCATATTTTTGTATCATAAAAGATAGCAAATATGATACTTAATATGAATTCGTTAACGATACTGTATCGTTTTATGGTTTTTTGGGTTATACTTACTTAGGCTGACCATTTTTTTCTGACTTCAAATCAGTACAAATTAAAAAAAAAAATTATGCAGCCAACCTAATTTTTTGTCAACCGAATTGTTTGGTTGAGGCAACAAAAATTTCGGTTAACCATCATACCATCCTAAAAAACCTTACACATTTCTCCCCATATACCCACAAAGACAAAAATTTTTATCACATGAAAAAATCCAGTTTTTTAAGTACAGGAAACAGATCCATTTTTTAGAAATTTCAATGATCTGTTACCATTTCTTTTCTAATTTTTTTTGTAACAGACTGATGAAATATAGCCATGTTACGAATGGAGTCAAATATGACCCCAGGATGGTATGAACGTTAATTCTTCCGAACTTTTATTCAGGTCAACAAATTTCTATTGTCACGAGCAAATTGAAGTCTAAACTAATCTTCTGTAGATACAAACTAACCAATCGATTGGCTACAAATTTAGTTGTCAGAACAAATCTTTTTTTTCTTTGCTAATTTCTGAATGATTTCTGGAATAGAAAAACTTCACATTTTGGCTAAAACATTTTCTACAAAAACACGTAACGTTTTTAAAAATGAAAATCTTAAGGTTTTATGTACTTTTTTCTATTGAAAATCCCATAGATTCGATCATTTTTCCATGGAAATACCCGTATATATTTCTTCAGATTTTAATGATTTTTGTACGGAAAAATCTTCAGCTTTTGATGTAGTTTCCTAAACTCAGAAAACAGAATCATTCTGACAACTGGATAAATAAAATATTTTTATCACAGTCAAATAACTGTTGTATCAACTGATTTTTTAATATCGCAATGGAACGATTTGATAAATTCGGTTGTCACCACGAATCTTCTCTGTTTATGAAACTACATATTAGATTAAGAAATTTACATATAGAAAAATCATCTTGAATGCTTTCTGGTACAGAAAACCTCTCACATTCACAAAAAATTATCCTATAAAAAAACTACATTGTATGTACTTGCATTTTGGCTTTTTTTACTAAAAAAAATTAATATTTTTTTAAATGCCAAAAATCAGTACAATCAGTACAAATTCTAAAAAATCAGTTCAAATCAGTACACGACTTTTTCATCAGTACACGTGACCAAAAATCAGTACATGTACTGATCAAATCAGTACGAATGGTCACCCTAGTTATACCCTTATTTTAAGTAATTTCCCCCTTTTTATTTTTTGCGTTGGTTTTCTCTGGTAAACCTGCCCAATATTTTACTTACGCTAGATTTTTGCGTGTTATCAGCAATACTGGGAAATAATAAATATTAAGGGGGCTCACGATGGGTATTGCAAACGATGCAAACGTTGCAAATGATTGCAAAAAAAACAACGATTGCATCAACACAACAACAAAATGTATGTATTTGCAATTTGCTTTATTTTTCTTCATTTGCAATGAAAAAACCTTTAGCAAAAATCACTTTGCATATAAGCTAAGTTGCAAATAAAACAAAACATCTGTTTTTAACATATCAGCCGCCATATTATGATTTTTAAAATAAGATATTAAATAAAAAAATTGTTTGTGATTTTTTATTAACATAAAATTTTTTTTTATTTTATTATTATTTTTTTTATGATTCACAAATTTTCGCAAAAATACGATTTATTTTTACTTTTGACGTAAACAAAATCACTGTTGCCAATTTAGCTATTTTCTCGTCAAATCTAGCGATATTTTACCATTTTCAGCTATTTTCTAGTGATTTTTTAGTTTGATTTAGCGATATTTTTAGAAAAAAAGTTAGCAGCAGTGAACAAAATAGCTCATAAAGCAAATATGCAATTGATCTTAAAAAAGACGCTCACGATATGTTACAATTTGAATAGCAAATTAGCAAATTCCACATGTACCATCGTGAATACCCTTATTATTCGCAGGATATGTTTTTCCGTTTCCAGTTTTATAATCCGTTAGATTTTTTAAAAGTGGTAACTCTTTTTGTTTAATATAAAACTAAACAACTTAGAACAGCCAGAACAGCTGTTTAGAACAAACAACAAATATTAGCAAAAACAAATTTTCGCAAAAGCAAATTTCATAGAAAACATACTAATTTTATTAAATTACTTATAAATTAAAGTTTAAACAAAGAAATTTTTAAATAACATAGAATATAAACCAACGTGCAAAAAAATCAACTCGAAAATCAATAAGACTAAAAAAATCGTCCAAAATCCCTGAGGAGTAACCATGACAACATAGTTTGTTGGGGATTTACGAAAAAAGAAATAAAATTTTATACTTAAACTACTTAAGCACAAAAGAATCTCAAAAATTATGCTATTTTTAGATAAAATTTTACCTTTAATATTTGCCTACATAAGACCATTTATTAAATGGTTCCTGCACACATTTACACGTTTATGTGAATTGCAACGCATTTGTTATGGAGCTCAGGCAGGAGCTAGTCGTACCAAACAAGTGGAAAGGTCATTAGCTTTGTCAAAGAAATTGGAAATAAAGCAGCTCCTAAGACAGCTTGATGAATCTGTCGAACATTGTAATGAAGAAGAATTGCGTAGATTTGCCTCACATGCCGTTGCTGTGGTGCAAAGAGTGAAACATATTAAGTCTAGAATTCATCCAGATTTTGGAACTTTATTTGGTGCCTGTATTTTACAAATATGGAGTTATAAACATTTAATGCACGAAGTTGAAGGCCTACGCTCAGAACCATATGATTCGGATAATTTGGAGCATGAACAGAAGTTGTTGGAGTTATGGAAATATCTTATGCCGGAAGAACCTTTAACAGGTAGAATCTCAAAACAATGGCAAGAAATAGGATTTCAAGTAAGAAGATAACATAATTTCTAAATTTATAAGAACTATTTTAACATTTAATTCCAGGGCGAAGATCCCAAAACCGATTTTCGTGGCATGGGCATGTTGGGTCTAGAGAATCTTTTGTTCTTCTCCCGCGAATATAAAGAAGCTGCACAACACGTTTTACTGCACTCAATGCATCCCACAATGGGTTATACATTTGCAATTGTTGGCATTAACCTTACTGCCATGGCTTATCGCCTACTAAAATCCGGTGATGCTAGAACACATTTTTATAATGTTGCTCAATCTACTAAGAAACCATGTTCTCTGACACATTTTCATAAATTCTATTGCTATTTACTATTTGAATTTGATCGTTTTTGGTTGGAATCGGAACCGTTAAATATTATGGATTTTCGTGAAATATATCAAAGTTTTGAAATTACCATAATGGAGGCTCTGCAAAAGGATAGAACAATATTTAAAACAAATCTCATTGTAGAAGATATTTAGTTAAAATTTTGAAAGTTTTGAGGAAGAGGTAAAGGATAAGATTAATAAAATAAAATTAATTATTGAAAATTTTTTAAATATGTAGATATTTTTAAGAATTAACACACAAAACAAAATGTATTAATGAATTAAATAAAGAGCTTTAATGTGGCTAACGGATTTTAACCGTAATTTTGTTTTAAAAGATCTACCAAAAACGATTTTTTTATAAAATAGTTTCCAGAATCAAAGGTTTCTTTTCCAAATAAAAAAGTCGACAGAATATAATTTTTTCTTGAAGGAAAAACGTCTTAAAAAAATACATATGCACAAAACCTGAGGATTTTTTTTAGTACAGTACTCAGGATCTGGACGTTGTTCTATAAAGAGCAGCCCTCAGAATCTGATGCTTTTCCTATAAATGAAATATGAGCTCAGAATCTCAGGTTTTTCAATAGGAAAAAGTCTTCACAATCTGAGTTTTTCTGTAAAAAAAATTCCGAAGAATCTGAGGATTTTTATCTAGGAAAAATTCCTAAGAATCTAAGGATTTTTTTATGAGAAAAGATCTTCAGAATCTGATGGATTTTCTATTAGAAAAAGTCCTTAGAATCTGAGGGGATTTCTATTGGAAGAAGTCCTTAGAATCTGAGATTATTTATATTTGAAAAATGCCCCAGAATCTTGGAATTTTTCTATTGGAAAAAGTCCTCAAAATCTGTGGGTTTTTCTATTGGAAAGAGTTCTCAGAATCTGAGTTTTTTTATGAGAAAATGGACTCAGTATCTAAGGGTTTTTCTATAGGAAAAATTCTTACAACTCTGAGGGTTTTTCTATGTTAAAAGGACATCAGGATCAGAGAATTTTTCTATAGGATTTCTTCTTTATTCAAAACAGCAGAACTATGTTCTCCAAATTAATTCTCGGAAATATGTGAAATGCTTTCGAACTCTGTATAACTTTCTAACAAATAATCTTCGTTATCTGGGGAGTTCTTTTACCTAATATTAAATTAAAATTTCTTTTTGTTTGTGTATACTTTTTTTTATATATTTTTGCAGTTAATAAATATCATTATTTATGCTTTTTAAAATAGAATTTGGTTAAATATTTCTTTAATCGAAATATTAACATATAGATAATTGTTTAAATAAAAAGTAGAAAGATAAATAAATACCATAATAATGTAATAGTAGGTATAATAATAAAAAAAAACAAAACAGAAGTTAAATTCACAAACAAAAACGTAAAAATTAATATTTTATCAAAGGAAACATAAGATTGAGCGGCCTTAGTTTGTTTTAAAATTATCGTAAGTCTTTCATTTCAAAAAATTATTTAAATGTAACATAAAAAAAACTTGAGGAATGTTTAATTAATATATTGGCATTTTAAAATTTTTAATAAATTCGTTACGATCGTGAAAAAAAAATCACTGATAAATGCAAGAAAATAACATAAAATTACAAGCATCAAATTAACTTTAAACTTAATTATAAATAAAAAATATCACTTTAAATGAGATTATTGATACATAAAACATTTTAATTAAGATCAGACCTTTTACCATAGCTTTAGCCAGTCAAAAAGCATTATTTTTATGAGTTTTCTTTTAAATTTATACTTTTCCTAAATGTATAATTTTTTGCAGCAAGCTTTTGAGAGATGCAAGTAATCGTAAAAATGTTTCGTTTTCATGTATAAAAAAATCGTTATATCATATTATCACGCCAGTCTATAGTATCTAACGATAAAATTTAACTTCAGCTTCCACGCAATCTTTCATTAATTCATCCAGTTCTTCATTAACGTCCGGATGTTCTGCTAAATAGGCCGACACCTCTTCTACACAGGCTGCCTCTAGAGCCTTTAAGTGTTCCAGTGCAGCTGGCTTCCGCTGACTATGTAATTTGTGCAATAGAGTAATTTCATGATCAGCTGGCACTTTAGTGAGTGGTGATATTTTGGGTTGTGGTGCAAATACGAATGGTTTAAATACAGATTCACTAGCATTGGGTGTAGCTGTAAACCAATGACATGATATCCCTTGGCTACAGAGTACAAATACTGTAGCGGAACGAGATGTAGCAGCATTGGCAGCTGAACGTAATGTCTCAAACATACTGGTTAGAGAATATGAACCATCATCGGAAGGTTCATCACCACTCCAATCGGTAGAGGAGTTGGGAGAACTTTCAAAGCAGCCAGCAAAATTAATATCACCCTGGAGGGAAAAGAAAAATTAAATAATATTGTAAGAAATTAAAAAGAGATTGACAACTTATTCAGTGAAAATTTTACTAATAGATAATACCTGAGAGTCTATTATGTATTCTTAAAGAAATTTTTTGATTCTAAGGGACAGTATTATAGTAAAAACTTAAGTAAGAAAGGAGACTAAGATATTATGACCATTAAGCTTTAAAAATATTTTCAAAATTTCACTCAAGTGGTCTAAACAGAAGAACTACGTTTCAAAAAGACATTTAGCGTTCAATATTAAACTAGTCCTAAGGAAAATTTCTAAATAATGGCTAAAAACTGACGAAATTTTTTCTTAAATTTTTTTTTTGGACGCATAAAATTTGATATAGAATTTGTTTGAAATTTTTAAAAAAGTTTTCTTTAAAAACTATCAAATTATATTGGTTTTTTAGGAAACATAAGATTCTGTGATATTTTTCTAAAAAAAACGAGGTACCTTCACAAACCCCGAAACCATAATATTTTCAATAAAAAAAAGAAAGAAAAACACTTATATTCAGAGGAATTTTCCCGATAGATAATCGCTAAGATTTGAAAGAAATTTTTTTCACATAAAAACTTAGTTTCCAAAAATGTTTCGTACAAAAAAATTTAAAATTTTCCGAATTCCTAAAATTCTATAAAAAATTTTCCTATAAAAAAAAACTTTGTATATAAAACAATTCAGGTTCTGATGTATTTTTCGACAGAAAACTATCAGTTTGTAAAGAATTTTTGTTCAGAAATCTTGTTAGATTCTAACGAATTGTTACTGTGGAAACACCTTAGATTCCGATCAATTTTTTTCTATTGAAAACCTTGAGATTGTGAACGATTTTTGTCTAAAGAAAACAATTTTTCTGAGAAATTTTTTTGTATGAAATTTTTACTGCAGAAAAACTGTTAGAATCAGTGTAGTTTTTTTTAAAGAAACATCAGATTCAGGGTTGACAGGCAATACCGTTATCGATTCAAAACCCTTTCAACTGACTACCGTTAACCTTAAAATACCGCTACCACAATAACCGAAATTCCGTTATTCTTAAAATACCAATACCGAAATAAATAAATGAAATACCGTCATCCTTAAAATCAATTAATAAAAAATAACTTTGATAAAATGTATTAAAATATATTTCCACTCCTGTTTTATTATTATTTTAGTTATTACCTCTCCATTCCAGCAACCTAATGTTTTTAAAGCATCACCCAAATCTGGACTAGATTTATCAATACTTGTAGTCACTGCTAAACCATCACTGGGTAAATGATGATAACCCGATAAAAGTTGTTGGGCTGACCATAATTTGCTAGCACAACTAATTAACCAGACTTTTGTAGGATCACAGATAATTAAACTGAATTTTGTATCATCATTAACATGATTTATAATCAAATCGCCGCAGCGATCCACAGCCGAATCAGCTGAGTCGGCTGAAGCCAATATCAGACGTACAACATCAAATACAGATAAATCACATTCAACATCATTACTCCAGGTAATAGCGACACTGACATTATGTTCATTGGAACCACAATCACCTCCCCAAACACCGGGTTTAGGTGTTTGTAAAATAACTCTAAATGCAGTACAATCGCCAACAAAATCTTTCTGAAATTTGAAAATATGTTGTCTTTAGTGATATAAAATAAGCCCCGAAGATCTTACCCTTCCATTTAGAGATTCCGAGGCTTCATAAAAGCACACCTCTTGAGCCACACCCACTAAACTCTCATTTTCTGAATTACGTCCTAATATAATCGTATCCGTGGCACAATTGGGTGGCATGACAACAAAACAATTACCTTGAGAACTCATTTTATTTTCGATTTTTCAAAGTGGAAGAAGTGAAATCTTTTGTATGCAGTGAAAATTTTCACAGAAAATTGATTTTTCTCAATCAGCAGCAGCTGCCAAAGTGAACGACGACGTAGGCAGAGAAATACACAAGTTTGTTAAAAAAATATACAAGTTTTTAAATGTAATTATGAATATTATTTTTTGTTTTTATAAAAAATTATAACATTAATTATTTTTTAATAATTTTCTTTAAAATTACCTTAAATCTCTTCCCTATGACAAATTTTACTTTTAAATTCTAATAGAGATTAGTGTTGTAAAAGTATTGAGTATTCCGGTACTGAGTACTTGATACGGTCTATTACTCACACTAGTCTGAAAACAAAGTTGATTTTCTGACATTTTTGAATATGGCTACCACGGTATCAACTCAATGGCTGAATCTCATATTTGCTGAATGTCATGTATTTGACATCCCACCGTGGAATGTCATTAAAACATAGAAATTGCAAAGGCAACTCTGTTTCAAGACTAATGGTGGACTGTGCCCAGTACTCAATACCTAATCAAAAAAATTTTGGAAAAAGCATAAAAAAAATATTTTCACGATATCGCGTTTAACAGAAATGTGTATAATGTTTTCACGCAAATTTATAAGACAAGACTATTATTTTCTGGTCAAAAAGTGACACTTTGGGTTTACTGTGATTTTGTCTTTCTAATAATTTCAGAAAATGTTCATTCAGAATTTAAATTACGATTTAAGGCCTTTATACGTCGAGACTTATTTTTCTACATGAAAAACAACTTACGCGGCTTTAACCCCAAACAATGATAATTTTATGTTAATGAAATCTTTGATTATTTTATTATTTAATTTGATTGAAAGTGATTGTTAATTTTTGTTTTCTCCTTTTTTCGAAATTTTTTTAAATGTCAAAATGTCCTGCCAGTTGTTTGCATCTCCATATTAATTTAATCCCCTGTCTTCTGTTGCTGCCTTCGATGTGAACAATAGACTGTAAATGAATCTTTAAATTGAACTAGTTCGCTCATGGACACATCGCTAATTAGAGTTGGGCTTAATCGTTCTTTTTGGTGACTCGGTTATATCGTTTAATAAAATTCATTGAACTAGTTCGTTCAAATCGGTCAATCGTTCTTTTTTGTTATCGTTTTTTTTTTAATGAGCTGTATGTGAAAAGTGATTCGTGAACGGTGTCGTTCGTTCGGAAATTTATTGGCGCACTACATGTTACATGTTTATATTAATTTTATTGTACATATACTAATAGTGTCAGAAAATTATAATTTTATTAAAAATTTGATTTTTTTAAGAAAAACATTTAATTCTGTAATAAAATTAATAAGAAAGGGATACAAATTTTCTATGACTAAAAAAAAGAACGAAATGAACGAATAATGGTGAACGATGTCATATCGTTCAATGAACTGAACCGTTCAAATGAACTAGTTCGTTCATGAACGACACAACACTATCGCTAATAGTTTTTTAGAGTTGGGCTTAATCGTTCTTTTTGGTGACTCGGTATTATCGTTCAATAAAATTCATTGAACTAGTTCGTTCAAATCGTTCAATCGTTCTTTTTTGGTATCGTTCTTTTTTGTCATGAGCTGTGTCTGAACAGTGATTCGTGAACGGTGTCGTTCGTTCGACAATTTATTGGCGCACTACATGTTACAAGTTTATATTAATTTTATTGTGCATAGACTAATAGCACAGATTAATACCAGATGTGAAACCAATGACTGGTGTCAAAAAAGTATTCTCGAACCGTATGGTTTTGTTTACATGGAAGTCAAGTCAAGAGGGAGATAACCATATAAAATCTCCATACATTTTGTATTGCGCATTTTTTGTATATATCTGTCTCTTTTTAGATTATTGTGCTTTATCTTTTGTGTTTTTCTTAAATTTTTGCGTTTTGCTTTGCTCATTTTCTGTCGGCCATATTGCCCAAATCAGCTGATTCGTATCTGGTATAATTTGTGCTAATAGCGTCAGAAAATTACAATTTCATTAAAAATTTTAAATTATTAAGAAAAACATTTAATTCTGTAATAAAATTAATAAGTGATACAAATTTTCTATGACTAAAAAAAAGAACGAAATGAACGATCGAACGAAAAGAACGAATAATGGTGAACGATGTCTATCGTTCAATGAAATGAACCGTTCAAATGAACTAGTTCGTTCATGAACGACACAACTCTATAGTTTTTCTTTTTCGGAAAGTGCGTTGTGAAGATGGTGTAAAGTAATTATACAAATAACACGGAAAATCTAAAGAAATATTAATGAAAATATAAAACTTGAGAAATTTAACATATATTTGTTAAAAGTATACTAAAAAATCATAAACAAATAGTAGAATTTGTGAATAAAACAAGAAATTAAAATTTGATATCTGGCAAGGAATAGGTGAAAAATTTCATGTCTTTAGAAAAGGGTATGTTCAGTTTACGGTATTTAAATGTAACCTATAGTCATCTCGTTTTTCCTTTAACAAAATCCAATAAGAATTTTAAAAGGAAAAATAGAAGAGGGAAATGAAAGAAATACGAAAAATACGATGTGTTGGTGTGAGTGAATGTAAAAATGCAAAGTGTAGTTTTTGAATTGTTTTTGATTACAATTTTTTCATCTCAAAACAGGGATGGAAAATTATGAATTTTATATGGTACTGAAACCAATAGTCGTTGCTGAAACACCCAAATTAGTACTTTTTCGAAAAAGAATAACCAGAGCTTAACAATAGAGGTTTTCATATAAAATCGTAAATATCTTGTAAACCTTTATATACAAACCATATTTTTTATATATGAAGTTTGACATTAACCCATATTATCCTAGCGTCGTCATATGACGACATGAAAAGGCCTCTTTTTAAATGTACATAATACCGTTACTTTAAACATGGAAGGACTTCTGTTAAGAGTTTTGTAAACAAAAAATGTCAAATATTCATTCTGCGTTTATTTCATCCACTTTAGTTATTGTTTCTGGACACAGTAAATGACCGAAAATCACAAAAATTCCAAAATTTCTTCCAATAAAGAAGGAAAAAATTAAAAAAAATATTAATGTAATAATATATTTTTCTTGTTTGGTTTTTCTAAAAGCCAACTAACTACGATGAGGACATTGTAGTTTTACCATATTGGTAGTTTTACCATATTGGTAAAACTACAATGTCCTCATCGCAATTTGGAAAAATTATATAATTTAATGAATTTAGGTGTCGTCATATGACGACCCTAGGAGAATATTTGTACAAAATGTACAAAATTTTTATTTGTTTTTTTTTTAATATAGTCATTTTGGGCTGTCTTTGACAAGGTTTGGAGCTTTGTACCTTAAACTTCCCGTAGTATATACTTTACGTTATGGTCGAATAGAACACTTCCTAAAAAGAAGCCACAACGATAAGCAAAGACTATGTCGAGGCCTCGATATCAAATCGACAGGTCGGGCAGAGTGTTTCAAATGCGATGCTGGATCTTCTTTTTATATATGTCACTTATGAGAATTATAATTTTTATTTTCTCTTGCTATTCAATGAAATAATATTAGTTTATTTATTTGTCTAAGTGGCTACAAAACTTTTAGAACTGATAGAGATGGTCACGCTGGTGGTGTTGCCATTTTTGTAAAGAATAACATTTCCTGTAAATTTTGCCTCAAGTCGCTTAAGGAAGAAAAAGTTGAGTTTATTTTTGTTGAAATCTTATCTTTTGGAAAGAAAATACTTATTCGTTGCGTTTACAGACCAAACAAGAGAGTATCTTTCAGTGATTTTATTTTAAAACTGGAAACCCTGACCGTTGCGTATAACGATATTGTAATATCTGGTGATTTTAATTCCAACATTCTGAAAGAATCAATCTTTACTAATGAAATGTCATCGCTCGGACTCATGCCTGTAAATCGGACTATACCAACCCACTATACAAGCACGAATAATTCATTGCTTGATGTATTCTTTGTTGCTAATGTATCTAATGTATTATTGTTTGACCAGGTTTCAGCATCATGTTTCTCAAGGCATTATTTGATATTTTTAACATATTATTTTCAAGTTCAGCATGCAGACCAAATTAGTTATTACCGAGATTTTAAGTGTGTGAACTACAATCTGTTACGTGAGAATTTTTTTCAAACTGACTGGAGTAGTATATATTCTACGCCAAATATTGATGAAAAATTGTAATTTTTTCGAAGATAACATTCTGCGACTTTATAATGATACTGTTCCATTAAAATCTAAAATTATCACGGCACGAACTAAACCGTGGTTTTCTTCAGCTGTTAAACAATTAATTGAGAAAAGAGATGTTGCCTACTCAAGATGGAAAAGATTTAAAACTCCTGAACTAAAACTTGAATATCGTACTGCCAGAAGTAACGTAAATAAAAAAATTAAAATTGCAAAAAGAGATTATTATTCCAAACGTTTTGGATCGGCGCTTGAGTCAAAAAAACATGGAAAACAATCCGTGAAATTGGTATTGGCAAAGCAGATTTAACAGTAAACTGCCAGGTTGATGCTAATGACCTAAACAAAAACTTTACTACCTTACCAATGATCCAAATCGACAAAAACTTTTATAATTTTCCAACAACTATTAATAGTTCTTCTCTTGATGAAAATGGTTTTGAATTTTCATGCGTCTCCCAATTTGATGTCATGTCAACTTTTTCGTTAGTAAAATTAGAATCTGTGGGATACGATAATATGCATCCGAAATTTTTTAAAATAATTTTGCCATTAATTCTGCCTTACATTACTCATCTGTTTAATGCAATTATCACGTCAAGCACTTTTCCGCTGAAATGGAAGCATGCTAAAATCATACCGCTTCCGAAAACAACTACTGAATTTCGACCAATTGCGATTCTATGTTTCCTTTCAAAAGTTTTAGAAAAGATTCTACATCTACAAATCTGTAAATATATTAAGGAAAAAGGACTAATGTATGAAAAGCAATTTGGATTTCGTCCAAAGCATAGCTGCGTTACAGCCTTGACAGATGTGTCTGAATATATACGACGTGAACTGGATGATTGTAAAGTTAATTTTTTGGTACTCCTTGACCACTCCAAGGCCTTTGATACAGTAGACTATTTTACACTATGTATGAAACTCAGAAAATTTTTTAAATTCTCTTCGACTGCTACTCGATTGATACCTTCATATCTAACTGATCGTACACAATCCGTATATGTAAATAATGTCTGGTCTAATCCCCTTTCTCTCACTAGAGGTGTGCCTCAAGGGTCGATTCTTGGCCCCCTCCTTTTTTCATTGTATGCGAATGATTTGCCTAATCAGCTTTCGTATTGCAAAATACATATGTTTGCGGTTGATGTGCAATTGTATTTGAGCAGTCCAATGCAATTAATTACGAAAAATATTAGTAGGATTAACTCTGATTTGAATAAATTTTTTTTATGGCCTTCGGCAAATGGGCTCTGCCTTAATCCGCTGAAATCTAAATGTGTAGTAATTCACAGGCAACGAAGCGTGCCAGTAATTGAACATGATATTGTGATAAATGGAGGAATAATTGAGTTCGTTGAAGCAGCTAAAAACCTTGGCATCGTTTTCAACAAACATTTAACTTGGACAGACCATATCAATTCACTTGTTGGTCAAACTTACGCCAAGTTAAGGTCTCTTTGGTCAACACAATTTTTTACTCCTTTAAAAGTAAGAATTCTACTTGCTAAAACATACCTAATCCCCGGTTTAATCTATGGTTGTGAGCTTTTTGGGAATTGTGACACGACTTGCAAACGCAAATTAACCGTTTTGTACAATAATATTATTAGATGTGTTTATGGACTAACGAGATTTGAGCGAATTTCATCATTTGCAATAAAACTCTATGTAGTATCTTTTGAAAGTCTTCTACTTTTGTTTTATCACAAAATCATTTATACAAAAAATCCTTTATATCTTTTTGAAATTATTCAATTTGTATTATCACCAAGGGGTAGAAAGACTATTATACCTGAATATAGTTATCATGTGTCTGAATGGCACTTCTTCATAAATGCCGCACGTCTTTGGAGAGATCTTCCATCCAATCAACAACTCAACAGCAACGCAAGCAACTTCAAACAATTCCTATTTGAATTTTTTAAACAGAATTAATTTTGTTTTCTACAATATTGACAATTTGTTAGTCTAATTAATATATTTATTTTTGCAACTATTTGTGATTTTTAGATAGTTTACGTTTCTAAAGCATATTTAGTGTAATTTTAAGTTTTTTTTAAATATTTTGCAATAGCTGTTTTTCACAAACTGCTTTAATGTACTTTTATTATAAGATTTAATCTTGTACAGGATATGAGAACACAACTAAATAAATAAATAAAAATAAATAAATTGAAGTATATTTGAATTTATTTTTGAAAATAATGCTAAATCTCTATACCTTTAATGGAAAAATGTATTTTTAATAAATATTTCTGTTATTTTTAAAAAATTTTCCGATTTATTTTTTGCAACAATTGTACACATATTCTTCTAGCGTCGTCCTATACGACAGGCAATAACTACGGGATTCTTAACCTCGAATCCCACGATTTTCACAATTGCAAAAATATGTGGTAATTTTTCCAAAATTGTAACCCTGCTGATATTTTTAACCTTCCTATACCCGCGCGTTGGTCTGTGAGACCGACGAAACACTTTTTTCAAATATATTTATATGAAGGCTGTTTGGAAAAGACTGAAATTCAATAAAATTAATTAAAATAAAGTTATTGCATGGTATAATTTTTTTTCATTATATCTTTAAGTTTAAAAAAGATATTATATATCTAGGTTTTGTTAGGAAAAGCTATGAACAGGGTTACAAACCTTCGGTCTGTGAGACCGCGCGCCTGTATAGGTGTTGTAAAAATTGCCGCGGGTATTGGAAGGTTAAACCATTTTTGTTAAATAAAATTTTATACAAATCTATATTGTTCAGTATTTCTTATTATAAAATTGCTTATTTAAAACTTTTATTTGTAAAAAAAATCATCGATTAAAATTCTGAATAAAAATTTGTATTCCAGAATTTTTCATTTGAATTTCTGCACTATATGTGGAAAACAATTAAAAAATTCTAAAACTAATTGAAAATTCTAAAATTTAATTGACAATTTTAAATTAAAATGATATAAGAATAGTGAATATAAAATTATTATAAACAAAAATAGCACATAACATATCGGCGAAGTTAAATTCTTAATTCTTGAGTTTTTGCAATCCTTTCGTTCTTTAGAAATAAACAGGAGTATATAAAAAACGTATAAAACATTTATATTTTACAGTGCTCATGCATAATAATTTGAAAACCTTATTATAACATGTTTATAAAATGAAATTTGTATGAAAAATTTGTTTTGTAAGTCACTTATAAATAAAGTGTTTATGCATATGGCCCTATATTTCTTTTACATAAATTTGAAGTTTTTCCACATTTTTTTAAATAAAAAATTCCCAAAATGGCAAAATATTACAAAATCCCGAAAAAAATAAGGGATCCCGAAAAAATTTGGGATCCCGAAAAAATCCGATCCGTCCCGGGATCCCATTTTTTTAATTTCAAAATCTCGAATCCCAAATCTTTTTCGTATTGCCATGCTTGCTGGGTATTGAAAAATATTTTTAAATATTTCAAAACTCTAAAAAAGTTATATTTTCCGCTCGTAAAATAAAAATTAAGTTAAACTAATAAATTTCTAATTAAATTTGTGCATTTTTTTTTTTTTTTTTTAATAATAAATACAGCATTTATATTCTTCAAATTACATAACCAAAGCCCTGGGGTAGTGTCCGACCGAACTCACTTTTTTAAGGCCGAACCGAAGCCGAACTTCGGCCAAAATTACTTAGTTCGGGTGAAGCCGAATACTTTTGTGTTTCAATAAAAATACAATTTCATGCAACTTTTACAAATTCAAAAATGCGGAAACCAATTTCTAAATATTTCTATATTGTAAAAACATAAAAAGTTGTATTTTTCGCTCTTTAAGTAAAAATTAAGTTAAATATGTGCATATTTATAAGTTACTATACAAAATTAAAGAGCTAAATGTTGCAAAACATTGATTTATAGAAAAGTTCGGTATTCGGTCAAAATTTAGCCGAACACCGAACTTGGCCGAACATCACTTTTTGGCCGAACTCCGAAGCCGAATTCTCGGTCGGACACTACATGGGGGCCATATATGATTAATAAAAGCTACTACAAAAAAAAATAATTTAAATAAATATAATAAAAATAAATAATAATAAAAATAAGTAAAAAATATAGTAAAACTATCATATAAAAAATACTGAAAAGATTATCTTGAATAATGAAAAGATTATCTTGAATATTTGAGATCTTATTTCTGATTATATTCTAATAATTGTGACCTAATTATTAAACTTTATCAATAATTAACATTGTAAAAATCCTTTACTATAATTATAAGATTTAATATCTTGTTGTATTGGAAACAAATAAATAAATACAAATACAAATAATATAAATAGATATTTAAATAAAAATAATACAATCACAAGATTTTCCTAAGTGCAGCAATAATAGAAAAATAATGTTACTTCTCGAAACTTAAGAGCTAAAGAATGGGAAAAATTGTTTTATAAAAATTTTCGGTATTCGGTTAAAATTTCGGCTAACGCCAAACTTGGCAGAACATCACTTTTGGCCTAATTTAGTCGGACCCTAAAAGTTTCCCTAAATATTATTTTGAAATAATAAATCCGATGACTATTTCAAATAAGTGCACAGACTTAATTGTTATAAAAAATATGATAATTTTTCGCTTTGTTTGATTTTTACCCATTTTCCCATACGCTGGTATTATAGAATTTGAATGCATTTTTCTCTGAAAATTTTACCAATTGTTTGTAAAATTTTGGAGATTTTTTAAATTCGAAATATTTTTACTGGAAAGTAGTAACTAAATCGGTACTAACTAAAATTGTAATTGGTAAGGTACTAAAGAAACATAGTAAAGTTCTGAACTTTCCATCCCTGCTTCAACATCCAGATTCTTAACGTCTACGTCAAAAATATCTTAAGAACGTTCGCGTTAAAAAAATTTATAAAGAATAAAATGTGAAAATTTAGTGAATTTCTGTAGGGAATTTTTAAACTTACAAAATTTTATATGAAAATATGATTTTTTTAAAGTAAGATAACACAAAAACATAAAAATACAATAAAAAACAAGTGAATACAAAATCTTAATATATTTGTTCCTGCCTTTGTGTAATAGTGTTGTGGTTTTTCATTTTATAAAAACAAAAACTGGACAAAATCAATAATCATTTGGACATTATCCTAAAGTGAGTTATTTCTTGAAATTAACGAAAAGTATTAAAAAAATCCTTAAAATTGATTGAATTTCAAATGGAAAACAAGTTTTTCACACTTGGGTGCTTTTTTCATAAAGGCGTGTTACGTTTTTTGTATTATATTTTTGCGTTTTTTGTTTGCCCGCTAAGTTTTCAGTCACTGACCACTGTTTTTATTGAAAGCGTTGTTTGACCACTTTAAAATTATATTTACGCGGTTTTTTTATTTTCAATTCATAACATATTCTTTGAAAAACTTAAAATTTATTTAAAGTTTTCTTAAAGAAAATCAATAGATTTTTAGTATACTAGATTTTTTTTCCAAACTTTTTTTGTTTTCTCTTGAAGACACTCCATTGAAAAAAGCGCCCTTTTTATTGTCATTTTCAATGCATATTTGTGTTGAAGAAAAATTTCCTTGTGTAAATTTCACCCCCTTTCATTCTTCCCCATAAGCTTAAAAAGTTTTGGTATATTGTTTTTTTTTTTTTTGCCTATTCACACTTGCAAATGTATCCATTCATCCTCTCTTGTATTTGTATGATTTTTTCTTTAGTCATGTTTTTGTTGCTGTTTTCTAGTTATTTTGCTTTGTTTTCTTTTCATATTTATCTTCTATTCCTGTATCTGCTCTATTTCATCTTGTATATTTCTATTTAATGTTATGTCAACATGTTTTGTTTACAAATATGAAATATTGTAAAATGTGCTGTGTCCTCATTTTTTAACTGTTTGTAAATTTATGTAAAATAAACATAAATCGAGAAGCAGAATAAATATTTTTTATAATAAAGACTGAGATTTGATGAAGGAATCCCAAACAAACAAAAAAAAAAGACAGATCAAAAAACTGCAACACGCAAAACTCGTAATAACTTATCGCATTAACAAATTTTATTATTGCAACGAGCATATAATTTAAGAGGCATTATGGCTTATTGACATAGGCGTAGATAGGCCGGTCGAGGGGGGGCTAAGCCCCCTCCAGAAATAATTTAGCCCCCCCCCCAGAATTTAAAAAAAAATTTAATTTGCTTTTACTTAAAATAAAATTTTTTACACATTTCTGGCTCAACAATGGGCTTAAAAGGATATACCATTTAATGAAAAATCACTGATGAAGCCTGTCCAGAAACTATATCTAGTCTGCTTTGAAAATTAGTGTGTTTATTATAATTTTTAGAGAAAAAGTTTTATTCTTATTCTTAACCTCCAACCTAATAAATTAAAAATTAATAAATATTTGTTCAAGTTTTTATCTGAAAGTGGATCGTCAGCAATGCCCAGACTAAGAAAGTTCATGCACTAAAATTCGTATTTTATGTTCATAAAATATATGCTAAAACCAGAAGATTTGCATTAAAATTTTAAAACTATGCATTTATTTATTTATTTTAGCGTTTCTAATATTAATTTTATTAAGTAGGACTGTATCATTTTAAAAAGTAGATTAAACATTGAAATCTATCGTTTATCATCATCAAAAAATTATTAGTTTCCTATAACTTTCGTCCTCATTATAAAAATTAAAAAAAAAAATTTTTTTTTAAAGATTTTATTAATGAACAATTTTATGAAGTTCTATCAATTTTATTTCTGGCTTTTTTTGTCAGTATTTTATATTGAAGATGTAAGTAAAAAAGCAATCTATTTCACATTTTTTCTTTTAATTTTTTTTAAAGATTTAGGGCCATATGCATAATCACTTTTAAAATTTATAAATGGCTTATGAAACAAAATTCTCGTCCAAAATCCATTTTATAAACGTGTTATAAGATTTTCACATTATTATACATAATCACTTTAAATTGTGTAAAAACTCAGTTTTAGTGAGAATCAAAAATAAGTTTTAAAACAGTAATTTTTGCCAAAATATGCATTTATTGACAAAATGCATTTGTAGCAAAATATGCACTAACAAATCGATCCAATTTTGTTGCACATATGTACTTGCATGAAGAAAATCAAAATCTCCGAAAAATTAATTTAAGCCCAAATTTTATTTTATATATTGTTTTGTTTTTCCAAAAAAAAATTATTGATGTAGATGGCACTTTCAATCCTAAAATCTAATTTATATAAAATTTTTTTTGTTGAGAAATTTCCCTTAATATACTTTATTTTTTTTATAAAAAAGGTTAAGGCTTTCTCCACAAAAAAAAAATAAATATAGAAATCTAACTTCCCAAATTAGCAGACTCAGTTTGCTAAGTATTAGTATAATGAAAACAACAAGTAAAAGTCTCTTAAATTTACAAAATGTAAGCTATATTTTAGTTAATTGCAAATGACAATATACCTTGAAAAGAACAGCAATAAATTTTGTTGAATATTAGCTAAAAATTTCAGAAAAAAGTGTTATATTTTTATTTTTTTACATTTATTTTATGCAAGTAAAGTCTTCCCTTCAGAAATCAATAGTGAACAAATTTTCAGCAAACACTTCTGTTAATTTCAGAATTTAACTTAAAAATAAAGTTTTATAGATATAAGAGTTTTTTCTTTCTGGTTTTTTCTACTAATATTGAAATAATTTTTCCCCAATTTTAGAAGGGTAAAGGCTTCATTAGTTTAATCGTAAAGTAAAAAAACGTATCTGTAATCAATTCAATGTGTTAAAATAATATAGAAATATATTTTTATCTTTTTTCTATGCATTGAAACTGTTGTCAAGTAAAATCGTAAAAAAGTTCTGTTGAAAATAGAAATTTTCTATTTTATTACTTGACATTTAATTCTATGCACAAGAAAAAGATAAAAAATGCAATATTTTTATTTTTTATACTCTTTTTATTCATTATGAGAATGATACGTTACTTTTTTTACGATACTTCCAAACTAATTTGGGCTTAAGTTGTTACTCAAAGTAAACTAAAATATAACCTAAATGTAACTGAAATTTTGTATATTTAACAGTTTTGTTTGTTTTTGTTTTATCAAACAGATTCTTCTGATATCAGCAGTTTTTTTTGCAGGGCTCTTTTTAACAAAGTTTTAGTAGTTTTTTCTGCTATTTGTACAGATTTTTTTATATCAGTGTATTAATATTGCTGGACCAAGTCATAAAATTAAAGCACAATTTGAATAAAATGTAGGCCTTGACTTAAGAAGTCGAATTCAATTTGATTTCACTTGAATGTTTGTAGTGCTTAGTGGGTAAAACTAAAAGCATAACGTGTTAGAGTAGCTATAAGCCGATTGCACAGATGAACGTATTCAAAACAGCAGCAAAAAATTTAAACGGCTTATGAAACTAAATAATTTTTTCGGAAAAATTACAAAAATATTAAGAAGGGCTATAGCCCCCCCCCCCCCCCCCCCCCCCTAGCAAAATGGTCTAGCTACGCCGAAGCTTATTGAGAGAATTTTATACAAATTCAAATTTATTTGAAATAATGTTTTCAATATATACAGCTATGAACATGGAAATAGGACACTTTTATGTGTTAAGAAACATAATTATTTATTTTGAAAAATAAAACGAAAATAAAATTTTTTATTTCATATACGGGAAGTGTTATTATTGATGATTGTAATTCATTCTTTATTTAAATAAAAATCCTTCAGCTATTTTATATATATTGGTAAATATGTATAAACTAATAAAAATACCTGGACTTCTAAATAGGACACATTTTATATTTTTACAAAAAACCGTTAATTTTTTGGGTTTTTAAAACAATTATTATTTTTTTAGCGGTAATATTACACTAATATTATGTGCTGTATCCATTATTATCAATAACCGCTTCGCATCTTCATTGCATACTCTCAACTAATCTCTGGCATCTTTCTTTTGGTATAGAATACCAGGCTTCTTGAATACCAGCCAAAGTTCGGTGGAATTTTTGTAATTGTTTTGCGAAACTTTTGTTTTTACTTCATTCCATAGATTTTCTATTGGATTAAGGTCCGGACTTTGGGCTGGCCAATCCAAAACCTTAATTTGTTCTTGTAAAAACCAATCCTTCACTATGTTCGACGAATGCTTCGAATCATTGTCTTGCATAAATGTCCACTTAACTGGCATATTTTCATAGGCAAATGGCTCCATAACATTCTTAAGAATGCTCAAATATTGAAACCTGTCTATTTTGTCCTCTACTTTTACCAGATTCAGATTATATATAAAACTTTGCAATATTTAAAACATGCAAATATTTACAACAAAATTACTTTCCTTTTTAATATTTGACTTGGACATATAAATAGGACACTTGCAATAATTGTCAAAATTTTACTCGATGCACTTTGTAATAATTTTCTTTTCATAATTTGCGTTTGAAATAAGTAAATTCTTTTCTAATTGTACCAATATGGGACGTGGAAAACATTGTTATCCAGAAAAACGAAGACATATCTCAATTCCACAACGAGATGAAATATCCAACTGAAATTGCTAAAATACTAAAGTGTTCGCGAAATATGGTATACAATGCTATTCGTATATGTGCTGCCGACAAGAAATATACGCAAAATAAAGAACGTAAACCAATCCGTGGTAAAACTACAACTTATATGGACAGGACTATGCAAAAGCAAACTCAACCCTTTTATGTCCTCCCGTCAAATAAATAATGAAATCAGGGAAAAATTCAACGTTCAAGTGTCAGACAGGTTAGTAAGAAGAATGAAGCAAACTTATTTGGACGAATAAGTAGAAAGAAGCCTCTTCTTTCATGAAAAAATATTAAGAAACGTATTGATTTTGCCAAAACCCATAAAGAAAATGAGTTGTCCTTTTGGAAAAATGTGCTTTGGAGCGATAAATCGAAGGTAAATCGTGTCGGACCAGATGGTAGAACATTTGTACACCGCCAAAAAACCAGGCTTTAAACATTAAGTACACTCAGAAGACCTTGAAACACGGTGGGGGTAATATTATGATATGGGGGGCTTTTTCCTGGCGTTGGGCCAGGAAAAATTAAAATTTTTTTAAATCGGTTTTTTAAACCGATGTAACTGATAAAAACCTAGCATTGCAAGTCAAAATTTAGTTTCGATATCGGGGTATTGGGGTGGGTTTTGACCTCTGGTGCAAATATTTTTCCTCTAGCGCTTTTAGTTTCCAAGATATTGACAATTAAAATTTTATTCAAGCGATTTTTTTAATTTTGCCGATTTTTTTTAATCTTTCCCAATTTTGCTATTTTCAAAATTTTGACGACTTTTTTTAAATTTTCACAATTTTTTAAATTTAGATAATTTTTTTGTAATTTTTGACGATTTTTTTAAATTTGGACGATATTTTCCACTTTTGGCGATTTTTCCTAATTTCTGACCATTTTTAAATTTTGGCAATTTTTTTAAACTTTGCCACTTTTTTTTCTAATTTTTGACGATTTTTGTAATTTTGACGTATTTCCAATTTTCTTATTTTTTCCAATTTTTTTAATTACGATAATTTTTTTTAATTTTTACAAAGTTGTTTTTTTTTTTAATTTTTTACTATATAAAGTAAAAATATGCAGTATAAAAATAGCAAAGTACGATTGGAAACTACAAATTTTTTTACTATCTTTTTTATCTGAGTGTACGTTTATACTTTTGCGAGAATTGTATAAATAATATTTAGTTTTTCATATTCGTAGGTCATTTAATGAAAAACATATATAATTAAACGAGAAAGTTAATTCTTTCAGGGAATTAAATGTACAAGTGAATGATTTCCCAGGGAATTCATTCCTTACACACAGAAAAAAACAGGTGGAATATTACCTAAGAGCTATGTAATTATACAACTACATAATTTTCAAGTTAGTTTTACAAAGTTCTAGTAAAATACGCACATTTGTTTGTAAAATATATATAATCCTTGCAAAATATATGTGTAGCGGAAAATATTCTAAAAATTACATATATTTTGCCAGAAAATTGTAAAACTTACTTGGAACTTCTGTACACTCAAAAAAAAAGTCAGTAAAGTCAGCAAAAAATGTTGCTGTGTCAGCAAATTTTTAGTCAGGAGCGTGCTTGCAAAAAAGTTGGTAATTTCAGCAAAAGGTTTGCTGAAAATCAGCGAGCTGATTTTTACAAAAAAAAATAGTAATCTTCAGCAAAAGTTTTGCTAACACTTAGTCGACTGCAAATGAAAAAATCCTTGCTAAAATCACTAAATTTTTTGCTGAATATTAGTAGACTGAAAAAAACTCAAAAAACTTGTAGCGACATTTTACTTTAGTTAATTAATTTGCTGAAAATTTAAATATAGAATATGTGTAGAGTTTTTTTTCTTTTTTTTTGTCATTTCCGTTTCCAGACAAGCTGCGATATCTACATCTTGTCTATCTGATTGTCGCCCATGCTATGCATGCGGTTCTCAGCACAATTTTTGCAGCAAAATAAATTAGTAAAACATTAGTTCAAAATTAGTTTAGTGCTAAAAAATATAACTAAAATTGCTGAAAACTAGTACACTTGATATACAAGACGTTTTACTAATTTTTCTACTAACTTATTTTTTTGAGTGTAGTTGTATAATTACATAGCACTTAGATATAGTTCCATCTATTTTTTTTTCTGCATGTATGGAATTAACACCTTGACCAAAAGTTGAATTAACTAGAATTGAATGAATTCTTTGATCAAAAGTTGAATTAACTAGAATTGAATGAATTCCTTGAATTAGAAAAAAACGAGTAAAAAAGTTAAAGTCGTGCATGCCGATTATATAATCGGACTGGTTAAAAACCAACTGTTTGGATCCGAAATTCGAATGGGTTAAAATGGGACTTCTGTCAAAATTTTATTTATTTATTTATTTATTTATTTATTTATTTATTTATTTATTTATTTATTTATTTATTTATTTATTTATTTATTTATTTATTTATTTATTTATTTATTTATTTATTTATTTATTTATTTATTTATTTATTTATTTATTTATTTATTTATTTATTTATTTATAATTCATCTATAATACAAAAAGCCATTGAGGCCAAATAAAAATATATTACATAGCAATACTCCTGAGTAGAAAACTTACAACTAGGGTTTATGTCCCGGGAATTCCCGGGACGGGATTCCCGGGAATCCCGCCCTTTTTCAATCCCGCAATCTCGGGAATTTTGTGCGGGATTTCCCGGGATTTTTTTTATTCTTTTACAGAAGTTTTAGCTATCATGTATTGCAATTTTGGGAGCTAAATAAATTTAAATTTAAAGTATTGATTTGAAATTAATTTAAATAAGAAATATTTTAAAGTGAAAAATGTGATTTAAAATTTAATAAACTGAATTAGTATAAAAAATATTATTTAGGCCAAATTGTTTTTGGATGTCAGTTGAATTTGGTTAAGTTAAACCGAAAACAAATTTTATCAGCCATTACCAACAAAAATACTTGAACTTCAGAAAATTTGTTTTCTTTAAAATGGTGATCTTTGTTCAAATAAAGCAATATATACAACTCTTCAGCATCCGTATCTCAGTTCCAAATATCAACAAAAAAAATTTCTTATTTTTATATGAGTATTTTGAGGTTTATTCACTTCAAATAATTTCATTTAAATTTCAACTGCTTTCCTTTATTTGAATTGTATTTTTTAAATATTATACATATGCTTTTTTAAATTATTTTGGAGATCTTTATATGTTAAGTTAAAATGCAACTACGCAAATTAAATAATTTGTTTTTAAATAGTTGTGGCATAAAAAATTTCTATTAAAATTTTACCAATTAAAGTTAAACTATTTAATGAATGTTTTTCGTTCAATTTTAGATCAAATATCACATTTTTCTTCCTTCCATTGAATTTAAACAAATAAGCGAATTGAAACAACTCAATTAGACTACCATCAACGAAATTCTAACAATTCTATTTTTATCTTCTGTTATTACTGTTTTTGCTTTGAACTTTAAGGCTCCATTAGCCACACGTGCACATAATCTGACGTATCTCCTTATGGAAAATCTAATGATTTAAAAGAGCATAGCTGACAGTTTATTTCTTTTTTACTCATTATTTTAGATTGAATCAGCTGATTCTTCACGTTACGCATTACTAATTCTAGCTTTATTTCTTAAAGTATCGGAGCTGTTTCCTATGGAATTCAAATCTGATCGAAAACTTATGAAGCACAGATTTATGAACGACAACGAATAGTTAAAAATATTTAAGAGAATTTGCCCAATAATTTGTGTGAAAAATACTCACTTTTAAACTTTTTTATAATATAATTCTATACGAACACTTCTGAAAATCTGCATAGAAACAAAATATTTAACTGCCTGTTTTTATAAAAAGAATCCGACGAATTCGTTAAAACATTTAAAAAGATTTATCTTTAAAATTTTTTAGCTGCATTTGTTCTAAATAGAAGTCCTAACAAATTTGTGCAAACATTTTTAAAGAAAAACGTTTTTAAATTAGTGTTTTTCACCCAAATTTGTTAACGAATTCGTCTGATTCTTTTTATAAAAACCCCACTAAAAATAGAAATTTTTGGATTCCATATTTAAGAAATACTTAAGCAAAAAATCTGTCTTAGTTCTGACTATAAAATTGATCCGACACAAGTTTGCACCCATTAAAAATTCCAATATAACCTGAAAGAAGGGAAGAAACTAAAATACCCGTGTCTTTCACTTTTTATATATCAATTCGTAATATTTAGTTAATATATTTAATTTTAAAATTAAGACAGCCTTCTTATAAATATATTACCTAAATAATAATTCGCGATTTAAACTCTTAAACGAATTGATCCAGAAAAAGTTGAAGTCATGCATGTTTTATATTTAGTCCTCCTTTCAAAATATATTAAGTAGATTTTATCATGGGTACAACCAAAGATGAACTTTGTCGGACGGTGTTTTAATAGAAATCGAGTTTTTCAAGTACAACATATGTCGGATTTATTTATTTTCTATTGAGCGGCAATTCCCGGGATCCCGGGAAATTCAGAAAAAAATCCCGCTGTCCCGGGAAATGAAAAAGTCCGCGAAAAGAAAAACCCTACTTACAACTCTAAATATACAAAAACATTATATGTAAATTCAAAATAGTTTATACAACATTAAAAATAAAGATTTAAAAATTCAACATTCAATGACCTAACACATTTGCTCCCCAGCCATAATATTAATAAAAGTATTATTTACAATATGTAAAAATTGGAGTAAGTATCAAACCCTATTAGTGGCAACTAAGCATACACCCACCAAAAAATAAGAAAGACATTTAAAGCAAAAACAATTAAATTGTTTGAAAAAAAAAATAATATTCAGAAGCCGTTGAAATGCTCCAAAATTTGCAACCGAAAGACATTGTTCGAATGCGAGAAAACCCGCAACTCCAGGGGCAACCGATTCCAACACCGAGCAATTCTAATTATGAATGACCTTTCAAACATAGCATTCCTTATAGGAATGAATATCTGAGGATTACGACTTGATCGTGTAAAAACAAAGCTCCTATAAAAAGGTAAAGGGCTACGACTTTTAATAATTTTATGGAAAAAAGCAACGAACGATATTTAACAAAACTCGAAAGAACAACCAAAGGAAACGCCTCACATAATCCGAAATATGATCACGGCGACGAACGTTATAAACAAATCGCACAATAGTATTCACTAAACGCCTGAGTCTTGTAAAATTTATACCTATCGTACCAGAAACTATCTCAAGACCATAAAGAATCTGTGACATTAAGAGAGCATGTGCTAATTTGCGTTTGACACAAAGGGGTAAATATATATTCGACGAATAAATTCTACACTCAACTAAAAAAGTCTGTAATGGCTACTTAAAATGTTGCTGTTATTACGGGAAATTTAAATGGTTTGAGCCCAGCGATATTATTTGCTAATTTTAGCAACACATGTCTGCTGATCTGTAGTACAATAAAATTAGTAGAAAAAATTAGTAACCGCTACTACTGGAGATACACTAAAATTTTCTGAGTGTTATTTCCAAACTAAGATTATATCAATATTAACAAATATAAACTAAACAAGAATTGTAAAAAATAAAAAAAAATGCCCTGCTGGCAGTCCGTCTCCGATATACACCAATTGCCTGCACTTGTACGTAAAAACCATATGTCAGTGTGGCAACATTTGTGAAAAAAGTGACAAAGAGGAGATAAGAAGATAAACAAAAAATCTAAAGTAGAATGTTTGTATGTCTGTTTGATCACTTCTGAGAATAAATTATCATATAGAGACAATTTGACAATAAAATATAAACAATAATACAATTTAATGGAAAATCACTGATGAAGCCTGTCCATAAAAAAAGGCAGAAACTAGAGATGGTCTGATTTGCAAATTAATAATGTGTCTATAACTTTGAAAAAATGTTTATTTTTCTTCTTAACATACTTAAAAAAATTTAAATTAGTATATTTTTCTGCTAAATTTAGCACTCGGTTTTGAAAAATTAGTAAAATGTTTTGCTGAAATCAGCAGCGAGAATTAGTAAAAAAATTCTTAATTTGTAATAAGAGAATAGCAAAAATGATTACTAAAAAAAAATTGTACTAAAAATCAGTATAAAAATAGTAAAGTTCTGAGTGTACGTAATGCACCCCACACTCTACCGCACAGGATATCAATATGTGGTTTGAATGACAGATTACTATCAAGTACAATGAATTAATAGCAAGGGAATTCTCTGGAGTCCACTGCAAAACACGTTCCAGAGAATTATTAATGTTAGTTTCCAACAATTCAGAAAACCTTGGATTACCATTAAAATGCAAAAAAATACCATCCGCAAATATAAAAGATCTGCATATTCGCGAATTCGTAAACACAGGTAAATCATTAATGTAAAAAAAAAACAAAAGGGGTCCTAAAACAGAACCCTGAGGGAAGAGAAGAAAAATCGGAAATAAAGCCTATATTGGCGATAGGTCCAAATATGGACCGATGCTATCTATAACACTATGCGACAGTCAAAATCGGGATGGGATGAAACCAACGGGAAATGTTATATCGGTCAAAAACAAGTTATACGTGTCCCGGCGTTTCGCTGGGTCACCCCTAGGAATCGAGATATATCTTTTTTTTTGACATAACTCGAGAACCACTAGTCCGATTTTGCTCAAACAATTTTAAAAAAATTAAAAATTACAATTCCTTTAATCTGTTCATATAACGTATTTCTATATACTCAACAGTTTTGCCGGTAAAAATAAACTCCGCGAGTTTCGACGGGATTTTTTTGGCTTGAAAGCATTTTGTACAAAAACGAAGACTTTGGCAACTTTCTCTTAGTCTTGAAACAATTTTTCTCTCCTCCGCAGAACAATGATTTTTCGCTGATTTTTTTACTATATATTTCGTTATGAATAAAGATAAACAACAGTAAAATAATTACCCCTAAATTCATAAACGCTTTGTAAAATTATAGGAGGTTTATTGAACAAATTTTGTATGAAAATGACGTATTGTAAACCTGCTATAACTTTACAAAGCATTTATGAATTGAGGGGTTAGCCTTTCCAAAAAACTAGAGCAGACTGCGAAAATATTAAAGAATTCAGCAATGTATTTATTATTTTGACCAATTACGGGGAAGCCCCAGTTTTGTTTTTACTTTTAAAGGCATTGCCATATTAAAGGTATTTAAATAAAAAAGAATTGCCATGTTTACTTTCCGTTAAAGTAACTAAAATTAAACATAAAGAAAAAATAAGCAGGTGTACTTATTATTTTGACCATATGTGTATATGCCGCTATAGATGAACACATTTTTTTTGTTGAATTATTTTCCTTTTAAATGCTTCTTTACCAAGCCATATCATTTATTAAGGCCGATTTTGCTTTCAGCGATTCAAGTGGCTAAAACCTTAAAAACCCGTAAAAATCCATATAAAACGCGAACAGTGGTTTTAATATCAAGTTTTATGCATCAAATTTTAAGTCTAAATATGAATACAGGTCCTGTGGCTACATTTCACCACAAAAGATTTATATTGATTGCATTTGAAAATTTTTGTATATAAAAAACTAAATGGAAAACCGCCCAACTTTAAAGACATTTAGCGAAAAATCTGTAGCTTTGATCGAGAAATAAAGTACGCCATTGTAATCAGCAAGTCCGAAATATATAGAATTGATGGTCAGAGCTCTATTAATTTTTTAAAGTCAAGATTTTGTGACGCAGTGTTATTGTTGAACATTTTGTTCGTGTTTTTAATTTAGATACTTTTTGTATCGATTTATTTGTTTATTTTTGGTTTGGCTATTTCTTAAGGTCATTCAACCTTACACTAATAGAAAAAAGTCCGTAAAAAAATTAATTAAAACTACTAAAAAGTAGTTAAAAATTATGCTGCGGAAAAAACCTGCTAAATTAGCAGATTATTTTTGTTGTAATATAGGATCAGCAAAAATAAAACTGTTAAATATACAGAATTTTAGTTATATTTGAGCTTAATTTTTGTTAAAGGAGAATAGCAAATTAACCTGCTGAAATTAGCAAAAAATTTTGCTAAATAATTAGTAGCCTAAAAAATAACAAAAAAATAAAATTTTCGAAGTTTTTTTTCGATTTTTTTTTTAAATGCAAATAAAAATCTAGCCTTTTGAAAACGGCAGTTTACAATTTTTTAGCAAATATTTCTGCGGATTTTAGCAGAATAGACTGATATTTGCATTCAACTAAATTTAGCTTAAAAATAGCAAAAATGTGTAGATATAACAGTTTATTTTTGCTATTTTCAGTTAACTAAAAGTTAACTTAAATGTATGTATTTTATATCGTTGTAAAACCGTTCCAAAAACAAATTTCAAAGTACTATCTCGACGGTCTATAAACGTTATTACAACATACCAATTTTAACGCTGTCAAATCGTTAGAAAATAAACAAATGAAGTACTTTGCCATCGTTTTAAATACAAATATAGGAATCATTTTTTTAAACATTTTTATATATTAACATTTTTTAATAAATTATATTTTATTAAATTTGAATTAAAATTTATTGTAAAGTTATGAAAAATACACTTAAATTGATAAACTTAAACATAAAAAGTATTTTATTCAGGATTTTGAATTATTTAAAATATTACACAGAAAAAAATGCTTGTACTGTTGGGTTATTCTCGACTAAAATTTTATCATATTAACAAACAAATCGGTTGTATGTAGAAACATTTCATTTTTGAAATCTCAATTTATAAATAAAGGGTTTTTCAACAGGGACGCTACAAAAGTAGAAAGACAGGGACAGCAAACGACGCCATATTTCTTGCCGCTCTTTTGACATTTCTCTTCAGTAAGGTTTGCCATTTCATGATGGAAAGATATACGAGCCAACAACGAGTCGAAATTATTAAAATTTACTACCGAAAATCGGAGTCAGTGGCCTCAACGTTAAGAGCGCTACGTCCAATTTATGGTCGTCATAATCGTCCTAGCAGATCAACAATTGAGCGTCTAGTGGAAAAATTTGAATCCACAGGCACAGTACAAAATGTTCCCGTGCCAGTGAGAGAAGAAGTGCCAGTAGTGTCGAGAATATTGCTGCCGCTGAGACTTCAGTTGAAGAAAGCCCAAATGTGTCTCTCACACGTCGTTCTCAAACGTTGGGCATCTCTGTGACGTCGTTGTGGCGAATTTTGCGAAAAGATCATGGCCTACATCCTTCCAAGATCAAATTGACGCAAGAACTGGAGCCGCTTGACCACCAGAAGCGTCGTATGTTCGTGAATTGGGCTGAGCAACAACTTGACAATGATTCGGATTTTCATCGAAAAATCATCTTCAGCGATGAGGATCATTTCTGGCTGAATGGCTTCGTCAATAAACAAAATATGCGTTATTGGTCAGACAGCAATCCACACGTACTCCATGAGTCATCATTGCATCCCGAAAAAATTACGGTTTGGTGCGGTTTACGGGCCGGCGGCGTCATTGGGCCGTACTTCTTCCGTGATGATCAAGATCGGCACGTTACTGTGAATGGGAATCGCTACCGTTCAATGATAACCGAATATTTTGTCCCCAATTGGATGATATGGACTTAGAGGACATGTGGTTCCAACAGGACGGCGCCACAAGCCACTCAGCGAATGTCACAATCAATTTATTGCAAACCAAGTTTGGAGAACGTTTTATCTCACGAAATGGTCCAGTCGATTGGCCGCCTCGGTCGTGCGATTTGACGCCGTTGGACTATTTCCTGTGGGGTTACGTCAAATCTATGGTCTATGCCAACAAGCCAGCGACGATTGATGAACTTCGTACAAACATCGAACGTGAAATTACAGCAGTATCGGCCGATTTATGCTTGAAAACCGTCGAAAATTGGGTTCAGCGTCTGGACTTCTGCAAGCGTGCCCGTGGTGGCCATGCAAAAGATATCGATTTCCATACATAATGGCATCGAACGTACTTTAACAGGAATAAAGAATTTCATTGATATCCAAAACCGTTTTTGTTTTATTTAAAAAAACTTTTGTAGCGCTCTTATTGAAAAACCCTTTACAATTCTTACAAATTTTCATAATGAGACAATTGCTATAACTCTTTTACATAAATAATGATTGCATAACTCTTTTTACATAAATAATAAAATATAACTAAAATTATATATATATATATATATACAGCTATGGACATGGAAATAGGACACTTTTATGTGTTAAGAAACATAATTATTTATTTTGAAAAATAAAACAAAAATGCAATTTTTTATTTCATATACGGGAAGTGTTATTATTGATGATTGTAATTCATTCTTTATTTAAATAAAAATCCTTCAACTATTTTATATATGTGACAGCGCATAGAGAAAGGGACCTAAGGGTAAAAAAATAAATTTTTTTTTTGATGTGGACAACATCTGAGCATCGAATGAGACCGATCCCATGCCCCAAAAGTGTTCCCTCCCAGAGATATGCGCGTTTTATGAAAGTGAAGTCGACGATTCTAAAAAAATTTTCGTACTAACAGAGTGATATTCACGATTTAAAAGAATTATAAATGAGTATTTATTATAATTCACAATTAATAATTTCAGAAAATAAAGCTGGATTCGAAAAACCGCGAGCAAAATTGATATCAAACTCATGGAAACAGCGCGCTAGGTAGAAGACAGTAAAAACCAACTACACAAAACAAGAGGTAGGGACGACCTACGCGCGTTTTCAAGGTTGACCAACACGTTCCTGACGTCATGAGATGTGTCGCTTTCAAATGAGACCAATACCAACACGCTCAGTGATGGTACACCAAAGATACACGTATTTAAATCTTTAAAATGGCTCTCCTGAACAAAACCGGTTTTTACCCTTAGGTCCCCTTCTATTTTGCGCGTCACATATATTGGTAAATATGTATAAACTAATAAAAATACCTGGACTTATAAATAGGACACATTTTATATTTTTACAAAAAACCGTAAATTTTTTGGGTTTTTAAAACAATTATTTTTTTAGCGGTAATATTACACTAATATTATGTGCGTTCCCGTACTTTACCGAAGTTACACAAACTAGCCCAAAGGCGTTCCCGTACTCAAAATTGCGTGTAAATTGTGGTTGTTTAGGTTGTTTTGGTACTTGTTAAGTACCTTTGGTACTTGTTAAGTACTATAGGTACTTGCTAAGTACTATGATACTATATTTTGTCTGTTTATGTCTTTAAAAAAAAAAACACAAAAAAAAATTAAAAATTTTATCAAAAGACTCAGGAAGAACCAGTTAACAAGCCTAAAAAAGATTAGTGGGATTCATGTAGCTTCGTATATTAATGTTACATAGCGTAAACCTTGTATTTATACCAGGGATGGAAAGAAAGCTCGAGCGAGCCATAAATATATACATTTTTTAAAAAGCTCGGAAGCCAACATTAAAAGAGCTGCTCAAATGAAAAAAGCTCGCAACTAAAAAAAATAAAGAGCTTATAAAAATGAAAAGGCTCGTTTATAAAACTGAATAGAGTTTTTATAATCGAGCAGCTCGTATAAAAAATTTCATAGAGCTTTTTTTATCGAGCCGCTAAAAAAGCTCGCTCACATTAAAATAATTTAGTTATTATAAAAAACAAAAACGGTAACTTAGTTACACTATATGTGTTTGTGTGACTCTCTATCAGTATTATCAAGAACGATTTTGACAGTTTTTCAACGTATTCCGGCTTTCTACTTTCAAAATTGTTCGAAATATCATTGATAGGAATGCCGCACAAACGCAGCTATAGTCCTAGATTTTGAATTTTAAAAATTGAAAAAAACATAGCTGAAATTGAAAAGTTTCAAATATCAGAAAAAATCGCCAAAACAAAAAAATGCTAAAATTTTAAAAAATGGCCAAAATTAAAAAAAAAATCATCAAAAGTGAAAAAACTTTAAAATTAAAAAAAGTCAAAAGTAAAAAAATCACCAAAATAAAAAAATCTAAAATTTAAAAAAATCGTCAAATTAAAAAAAAAATCGGCAAAATTGGAAAAAAATTTAAAAAAAAATGGCAAAAATTTAAAAAATTGTAGAAACTGGAAAACAAATCTCCAAATTTAAAAAATCATGTAGATTTTATAAAAAAATTTAAAAAATTGACAAAATGTTAAAAAATCTTCAAAATTTCTCAACATCGTCAAAAATTAAAAAAATCGCCAAATTAAAAAAAAATCGTTAAAAATTAGAAAAATCGCCCAAAATTTGAAAAATTGCCTAAATTGAAAAATTTTGAAAAAATCGTCATAACTTGAAAAAATGGTCAATATTTGACAAATTTAAAAAAAATCGTCAAAAATAAGACAAAATCGCCAAAATTGCAAAATGTAAAAAATTTTGAAAAAATCGTCTTGAAAAAATTGTCAATATTTGAAAAAATTACCAAAATCGTTAAAATTTCAAAAAGTCGTTAAAAATTGGAAAATAATCGGAAAATTTTGAAAAATTGGCAAAATTGAAAAATTTTGAAAAAGTCGTCATAACTTGAAAAAATCGTCAATATTTGCAAAAATTGCCCAAATAGTCAAAATTAAAAAACAATCTTCAAAAATTAGACAAAATCGCCAAAATTGCGAAATATCGTAAAAATTTTTAAAATTGTCAATATTTTAAAAAATTACCCAAATTTCAAAAAGTCGTCAAAAATTTGAAAAATTGCCAAAATTAAAATTAATTAAAATTTTGTAAAAATTTTGAAAAAATCGTCATAATTTGAAAAAATCGTCAATATTTGAAAAAATTGCCCAAATAGTCAAAATTTAAAAAAATTGTCAAAAATTAGACAAAATCTCCAAAATTGTAAAATATCGTAAAATTTTTGAAAAAAAATGGTCTTGAAAAATTGTCAGTATGTGAAAAATTAGCGATTTTCGCACTAATTTTTCCACAGGTGACTCACAATGACCTCCTTGTTCCAAAACCGTTGTCCGTTTTCATTTAACTCATTCAGTTTTCGAGATATGGGTGATATACCAAATAAAAGCCCTTTTCTCTCTACGAGGCTTAGTTTTCGAGAAAAACGCGATCTTAAAATCTAGCAATGCAAGTCAAAATTTATTTTCGGTATCGGGGTATTGGGGGTGGGTTTTGACCTCTGGTGCAAACATTTCTCCCCTAGCCCTTCCAGTTTTCGAGATATGGACGTCTTAAGTTTTATTTAAGCGATTTTCGCCTTTATTTTTTCACAGATGATTCATTATGGCTTCCTTCCAAATTTTCGTCTTTTATAATTTAGACGATGTAGATAAATTTTGAAGATTTTTTAAAATTTTGTCGATTTTTTTAAATTTTTTTATAAAATCTGGATGATTTTTTAAATTTGGCGATTAGTTTTCCAAGTTTTGCGTTTTTATTTCAATTTTTGCCATTTTTTTAAATTTTTTTCCAATTTTGGCAATTTTTTTTTTAATTTTTGACGATTTTCTAAATTTTAGAATTTTTTTTATTTTGTTGTTTTTTCACTTTTGACCATTTTTTTTTTTTTTTTTTTTCAATTTTGGCGATTTTTGGTGTTTTTTTCTAATTTTGACGATTTTTTTAAAATTTTAAAATTTTTTTGTTTTGGCGATTTTTTCTGATATTTGAAACTTTTTTTCAATTTCAGCGATTTTTTACATCCATGTAATACCGTTAACGTGCCTATTCCTACGAGAGGTCTGCGACTCTTAGTTGTGACTGTATTCCCCATGTATTTGTTATTGCAAAGTCACAATATATATTTAATAAAATTTTCGCTTGAAAACTTCAAAAAAATTAAGAATTGGTATCGACACAATCATAAAATTGACAAATAAAATCTGAATTTTTTGAATTTTATTGCTGCTTTGTATGAAAAGTTGTGACTCTCAGTCTTAAAAAAAGTCTTATGACGGCCACAACGAGTCAAAAGTAGGAATAGGCACCTAAAATGCACAAATATACACATAATTATTGTGAAACTTGACGAGTGCAGTAGTATTGAAAACTACTATATATATTATGTCCTATGGTTCCATTAGGAACAAAGGCCCACAAAAACTACTATAGTACTTAGTAAGTACCATAGTACTTAGCAAGTAGCAAGGTACTTAACAAGTACCATAGTACTTAGCAAGTACCAAAGGTACTTAACAAGTACCATGGTACTTAACAAGTACCATGGTACTTAACAAATACCAAAGGTACTTAACAAGTACCATAGTACCTAACAAGTACCATAGTACTTAACAAGTACCAAAGGTACTTAGCAAGTACCATAGTACTTAACAAGTACCAAATGTACTTAACAAGTACCATAGTACTTAACAAGTACCAAAGGTACTTAGCAAGTACCATAGAACTTAGCAAGTACCTATAGTACTTAACAAGTACCATAGAACTTAGCAAGTACCAAAAGTACTTAGCAAGAACCATAGAACTTAGCATGTACCCGTAGTACCTAGCAAGTTCCACAGTACTTGTTAAGTACCTTGGTACTTAGAAAGTACCAAGTAATTAACAAAGTAATTGTACTTAAGTACAAGTACATTTAAAGTACTTGTACTTATTTTTTTAAGTACAAGTACCAAATACTTGTACCTTACTAGTACTTAAGTACTGAGGTACTGAATACTTCCCGACTATACTCTCAACTAATCTCTGGCATCTTTCATTTGGTATAGATTACCAGGCTTCTTGAATACCAGCCCAAAGTTCGGTGGAATTTTTGTAATTGTTTTGCGAAACTTGTTTTTACATCATTCCATATTCCAATATTTGAGCATTCTTAAGAATGTCCATTTTGTCCTCTATTTTTACGATAGGCCCAACACCACGCCAGGAAAAAGCCCCCAATACCATAATATTACCCCACCGTCTTTTTAGGTCTTCTGAGTGTACTTAATGTTTAAAGCCTGATTTTTTGGGCGACGTACAAATGTTCTACCATCTGGTCCGACGCGAGGCTTTTTTCTACTTATTCTTTCAAATAAGTTTGCTTCATTCAGTCTTCTTCTTACTAACCTGTCTGACACTTGAACGTTGAATTTTTCCCTGATTTCATTATTTATTTGACGGGAGAACATAAAAGGGGTGTGTTTGCTTTTGCGTACTATAGTCCTGTCCATATAAGTTGTAGTTTTACGACGGATTGACTTACGTTCTTTGTTTTGCGTATGATATTTCTTGTTGGCAGCACATAGACGAATAGCATTGTATACCATATTTCGCGAACACTTTAGTATTTTAGCAATTTCAGTTGGAAATTTCATCTCGTTGTGGAATTGAGATATAAGTCTGCGTTTTTCTGGATTACAATGTTTTCCACGTCCCATATTGGTACAATTAGAAAAGAATTTACTTATTTCAAACGCAAATTATGAAAAGAAAATTATTACTAAGTGCATCGAGTAAAATTTTGACAATTATTGCAAGTGTCCTATTTTTATGTCCAAGTCAAATATGTACAAAGTAAAGTAATTTTGTTGTAAATATTTGCATGTTTTAAATATTGCAAAGTTTTATATATAATCTGAGACTACTTGATTATAGTTTACTATAACAGAAAAGAAATATAATTATTGCTTTATAATTATTAAGAGAAATGCATGAAGATATTTTTGTATGAAGTGTCCTATTTCTATGTCTATAGAATAATGCAGAAAGTAAGTCTGTGAGTACCATTACTAGTAGTCCAAGAAATAATGATGTGTTATTACCGTTTCTACACTGGGACCTTAATAGTTTTATTATTTGAACTCAATTTCACCATAACATTATTTATTTTTTTCCTAATGGTAATGCTATTACTATTAAGAGAATGAAATCAGTGTTTTAAACAAACATTAGTAAATTATGATATTGCAGGTATTTAATGTATTTTTTTTACTATTTGAAATATTGATAACTAAGGAGTGAGATCGAAAAAAAACCGATACACATTTTCGCCAATAACTTTGTTTATGGACATTAAATATTTTTTTTTTTTCAAATCACGTTACCTTCCAAAAATAGGTCAAATATTAAAAATAATTTGAATTTTTAATTTATATACATATATTTTTATAAAATTTTGTGATACTTTTTTTCTGTGTTAAATTAAATTCCCTTTAGAAAAACGTGTAAGTCCACACAATGTAATCGATTTCGTGTATTTCACATTGTGTGTACTTACGATTTGGCATACTTGTGTAGAACAATTGTATATAAAATTTAAAATATTTGAAATTTTCCAAAAATTTTGTCTAACTTACAAGCCACTATACTTGTGTGTACTTACGAATTATATACATATATCAAAAAGCGCCGGAAGAGTACTGGAGATACAAAATTTTGAACTTCGGCAAAACGCTGGTAAAACCAATAAATAGGTGATCTAGAAATATATTTTCCAAAATAAAATTTAAAAAAAGTTCATATGAATTTTTTTGGTTCTGCCGTGATATGAACCCAGGCCGTCATATTGGCAGACGACAGCTCTTGTTGGCTAAAAACGTAAATGAATGATACCAGCTGGACAACTACTGGCTGTACTAAAATGATAGCTCTGGCAAAAAGTTTTTTGGAACTAATATGCAAGCGTTGGGGAAGAAAAAAAGAAAAATAGTAAGATAATCTAACAATTTTTATAAATAACGGAAAATTAAATCCCGGAATCCCGAAATCTCGTAAAATCCCGGTATCGAGATTTTCAAAATCCCAAAGCCCGGGATTTTCCAATATCAATCCCGATTGGCTTCCCTATTTGATACTAAAACATTAAAGCTTTTCTTTAAAATGAATTAATATTGTCGAATTCGGATTTGCGCCCCGTTGTTGGGACGGCTTAAAACGAATTGAGATATATGTTAACATTGCAACAAATTTTATTAACATATTTCCTTGGTGCACGGTGCAAAAGCACGCGAGCGACTTCATAGAGCCTTAACAATACATTTTAATTGTTAACTTTTATTTATTGCCATTTAGTGAAAAGAAGAATTCATATTTGGGTCATAGTCCAAGAGGTTCAATGGAATCCAATTCTTTATTTCCTTCCCTTTTTCAATGGGAACTGTAATTGAAGTATTTTTTAAAATATGTACGAATAATTAAAAAATATGTAAATAATCGTAAATTAATAAAGTACGTTAATAAAATTAACTATTTTGTTTTTTTAGAGATAAAAAATGGATTCTCTAACAAATTCGTAATTTACAAACAAATGCATTTACAAAGAAAAAACAACATTATATATACATTTTTAAAAGTTGTTTTAAAGCACATACATTCGAAGCAGAAAATCGCTCCATTGTAACCAATTTAAAAGTTGTTTATTTTGAATGACTTACACATATTTTTGGTGGGTAGTTTATACTTTAGTGCACTTAGAACTATACTATTGTAATTAAATGGATAAAAAGTAATTAAGTGATGTATTATTGTGTAGTGCGAATTAGTGTACATAAAGAAACAAATACTCTTAAATATGTACTCTTCCACTAAAAGGTTAATGTGAACTTAAAAACCGTCCCTTATTCGTTTCGGTTCCCAACCATAAATAATATGTGTGATTTTTCTATCCCTAATACATATCGCGTCTTTCTTCGGTGTTCCCATAGCACTTAATCCCACCGAATTAAAATAACATAAAAGGGCTATAAACTGAAAAGCTTCAACAAAGATCGCCAACTCCATTCTATTCTAGATTACGCGCAACAACTGTTCTAGGATTCACAAACTCGCGAAATTACCGTGTTGCCATATATTCCAAATTTGAACCCCTTCATATTTCACCAACTTTCTATATCCCCTCGACAAAGAAAGCAACACATTAATTATAAGGAAAAATAATTAAAATTGTTGTTATAAAGCATAATAAGTTGTTATAATAAGTATAATAAGTTTTTACTTAAATCTAATTATGTAATTTTTTGCTTTTATTTACAGATCCTTAAAGACCCCATTCGAATTACATCAATAAACTAATAAATTATTTTGATAGAACAAATTTTCTTCTCAGTGAGTGTTATGAAGCATTCTTCCAAAAATAGATTCACGCAAGCGTAAAAGGCTCATAAAGACCACAATGAAGGAGATGGTCGGCGGCTGTTGTGTTTGTTCAGATGAGCGTGGCTGGCCAGAAAACCCGCTCGTATATTGTGATGGCCAAAATTGTACCGTTGCTGTGCATCAAGCTTGTTATGGAATTGTAACCGTACCTACGGGTCCATGGTTTTGTCGTAAATGTGAAAGTCAAGAACGTTCAACGCGAGTACGTTGTGAACTCTGTCCCTCCAGAGATGGGGCCCTAAAGAAAACCGATAATCAGGGCTGGGCCCATGTAGTGTGTGCTTTGTATATACCAGAAGTACGATTTGGTAATGTTACGACAATGGAACCGATTATATTACAATTAATACCTCAAGAGAGGTATGGAAAAAGTGAGTATTAATTGAAATTTATTACAATTGGTATATGGTCTTAATGTATGTGCATTTCTTTATATATAGATTGTTATATATGCCAAGATTTGGGTAAACCACATCGCGCTACTGTTGGCGCTTGTATGCAGTGTAATAAATCTACTTGTAAACAACAATTTCATGTAACTTGTGCCCAAAGTTTGGGTTTATTATGTGAAGAGGCTGGTAATTATTTGGATAATGTTAAATATTGTGGTTATTGTCAACATCATTATAGTAAATTAAAGAAGGGTGGAAATGTTAAAACCATACCTCCCTATAAACCCATAGCCCATGATACATCTTCAGATTCTGGTTCTTCACCGGAAAAAGAAATTGATTCTACTATGAGTGCTATGGCTTCATCAACATCAGCTACTAGCATTAAAATTACCACTAATTTGTCAGCACCGGCAACTTCAACATCATTATCAACATCGACATCATCGTCGTCGTCGTCATCCTCAAAACAACGAAAATCTTCGAGTGCAACAAAACAATCATCTTCATCAACAACTTCCGGTAATCCGGGAAATCTTTCAACGTCATCTTCAGCTGTACATAATCTTAGTAATATAACAGCAGCAGGTTTGGGAGGATCTGCTGCATTAAATCTTAATAACAATACCACTAATTCCACAACATCTTCCAGTTCAGGTTTTGGTGGTAGTAATTCCTTACCAAGTGGTGCTGGCACCAATTCAACAAATATGAAAACATCTTCGGGAACATCGTCAAATAGTTACAAAGATAAAGATGGCGGCAAACATAGTAAAAATATTAATAAAATATCATCGTCCAGTAAAGATAAAGAGGGTTATTCTTCATCATTTTCTTCACGTGATTCTAGAGAGAAGTCATCAAAATCCTCGAAGAATAAAGAAACAAGTTCTATAAATAGTACAACCAATTCACAAATGAATACGACCATAGCTTCGGCTACTTCATCATTATCGTCGACGTCATTGACAGCAACAAATCCTTTTGCTTTTGATCATACAGCGGGTGTACAAAATCTATCAATTACAACCAATTCAAATAGTATGCCATTTGCGACTTCCAACTCCAATCCACACGGAAATATTTCCTCTTCATCTTCTATTAAAGAGTCTACGAAAAATCCTTTTTCTTCGGCTACAAATCAATCGCAATCTTTAAATTTCCTAACAGAACTTCATTCTGATGGTACTAATTTAACACCCACTCCTATGGATATTATTTCAACGGGCAATAATAATAATTCTAACACAGCCACAAATTTAAGTTCTTCATTTAATAAAAATCCAAATAACTCACAATCTTCCTTACCAGGCAATAGCAATAACAATAATAATGCACATTTACATATAAATAACACTTCGAATTCATCGTCTTCTTCATTTGCAAAAAAACGTAAAAATGATTTAAAATTAAATTCGGCCTTAACATCAGAAGAAGTTAATAGGTAATATACTTATTTTTTTAAAGAAATTGTTTAAAATATAAAATATTATAATATTTGTTACTCATTTCAGCCCTTTCCGTGATATGATCAAAGACGTTACAGTTACATTGACTCCATTAACGGATTTTGAAAAGGAGATTGAAAAGAGCGCGAAAAAGGTTAGTGGAAGTCATAAATTAAATAATTTTTTTCAGCGAAACTTAAATTTACGGATGATTGATTTTGGATGATAAATATGGCCTGCAGATTGAAGTTTTGCTAATTTTAAACTTCTAAATGTGCACTTTCTCTACACGAAAGTGAAAACAAAACCTTCATCAGTTCAAATTAGTTGATTATCAAGTTAGTTATAAAAATTGTTAAATTTAAACACTAAATTTCATACTCTGGACATAGAGGAAGATTAAATAAACAGATACTGTCATATTATATAAAAAAAAAATTTAAACTAATTGACAATCTATGGGAAATAAAGTTAATAGGTCCATTCGTTTACTTTTCTCAGCCAAGTCCAATAAGAACGAATCAACATAAACTTACAGAGGGTAAGACAAAATTTATTCTCAAAATAAAATTTTACCAAAAAAGTACGCGAACAGAAAATTTACAACAATTTGGAATTGATTGCAGCACCAAATATACAAATAATTTTTATATGGTTGGTATGGAAAATAATAATTATAATAGTTCAAATCGGTATATCATAAAACAATGTCATGATTTTAATAGTAACGACATTTAAAAGCGTGACAAAAGTATAGAATAAATATAACATTAGAGTATATATAAAAATTCGTTCGAGTACATAAAAAAACAGTAAGAACTAGTAAAAAATTTAAGGGGAAATTTTACTAGTTTTTACTTTAAAATTTTCTTCCAGCAAAAACTAGTAATGTTTTTTTATTTAACAAACGATAAAATTGAACACATTTTTATGTGAATCGTTATTAAATTAATTAACTCTTATGATTAGCATTAAAGTTTGCACTCCGCGGACGTTTTTATGCGATTTTCGTATTTTTTTTTTTTTTTTTTTTTTTTAGTTTACTATTCTTACAATTTTTTGTTCGATTACTTTTGAATATTTTGACAACTTTTCAATTTTTTTTTCTCTTTTACTAGTTTTACTAGAAATGTGATCATACAAACCTATTATCTTTACATTTGTTTAAAAAATCTGTAACCCTTGGTGGCCTGGGGTCAGAAAAGACCCATGAAACTTAATTTTAATTATGACTACGAGATTGTAAAACCATTAAATTGATTAAAAAAAATCTCAACTGGATAAAAATAATTATTTTATGTAACATGATCTGTATGGAGTTAATTTTTATACTTTTGGCCAAAAACGACCCACTAGGAAATTTACAAAAAATATTTCATATGAATAAAAAAAATTTGTCCACTTGATAAAAATTATTATTTTGCGTAACTTGATCCATATAGGGTTAATGTGCTTGCTTTTCACAAAAAAAAAGACCATTTCACAAAAAAAGAATTTTACAGAATAACATTTATCAGATTCCCAGCAAAAATATGTGTAAGTCATTCAAAACAAACAACTTTTAAATTGGTTACAATGGAGCGATAAGTGCTCTTTTTCTGTTTTGAATGTATGTGCTTGAAAATAACTTATATATAATGTTGTTTTTTTTCTTTGTAAATGCATTTGTTTGTAAATTACGAATTTATTTGAGATTCCATTTTTTATCTCTAAAAAAAACAAAATAGTTAATTTTATTCACGTACTTTATTAATTTCCGATTATTTACATATTTTTTAATTATTCGTACATATTTTAAAAAAATACTTCAATTACAGTTCCCATTGAAAAAGGGAAGGAAATAAAGAATTGGATCCATTGAAAATGAATTCTTCTTTTCACTAAATGCAAATATATAAAACTTAACAATTAAAATGTATGGTTAAGGCTCTATGAAAGTTGCTCGCGTACACCAAAGCAATCCAAAATAATGTTTTTCAAATGTTTTTTCTCGTACCATTGGGAATCAACGCTGCGAAAATTCTTCTTTTATTGTACCATTGACAACAAATGCTTTCACAGCGCTTTGTTTTTTGTACCGTCTCCAATTTCCACCTGGGAAGTTTCCTTCCACACACACACATTCACAAAAAAAGGGCATTTTTTTCACGAATGTTCCCTCGTGTATTCTCCGCTTTATATTACCAACAGAGCTTCCAAATAATTAATTCTTTAGAATTTTTTTAGTTTTAAAGTATGAATTCTTAAATCGAATTTCATATTTAAAAATATTAAAAAATATGCAATAATGTGCAAAATATGCAAAAATATGCAATAAAAATCATAAAATATGCAATAAAATATGCACTTAAATGTAAAATATGCAGAAATATGCATTTATAACAAAATATGCAAAAATATGCAACAACAAATCGATGCCATTGTTTTGCAAATTCTTTGATTCGGAAAAGTATTTGGTCAAAATAATTTTTGGGCCACTGACTACAAACATGCATTTGCATGAAAGTCCTTGCCCTGCATATAACTTTTAGGCCCAGTTTTTAGGATGTAGATTATCTTTACGCTTATTGTTAGTTTATAACTGGAATCTATTTTATTTTCTTTCAATGAAGACCCAAATTCTAAACGAGAAAAAGTTGTTGAGACAAATTTTTGTTAATAAAATTGAAATGGCTGATATAATTCGTTTTCGTTTTCTGATATAATTCGTTTTCGTAAACGCGTTCAATTTTAAAAATCGAACGGAAAAAAGTGAATTAATTCCTTACTGAATTAATTCACCACTGAATTCGTTCAATTTCATTTTCGCTCAGTGAGTTAAAAAAAAGTAAAATTACGTTCAGTGTATTAAAAAAAAAATTACGTTCAGTAAATTAAAAAAAAAAAAATACGTTCACTGAATTAAAAAAAAAATAGGTTCACTGAATTGAAAAAAAAATTACGTTCACTGAATTGAAAAACAAAAATTACGTTCACTGAATTCAAAGCCTGTTTTCTGCCGTTTACTAGAAGAAAAGATTTATTTATAAATAAAATTTGTAATACGAGTACTAAGCAATTTTACGTTTGCTAGTAGTATAAACAAATTATATATTAACCCAGGTAGAAAAATACAAACGACACAATGTCGGCCCGGTATTGGAGACGGTAGGACATGTACTGGCAATGCGTCGGGTGTTCAACTTTCCCTGTACTGGCATGTTGTCGAAATGATAACACGAATAAACGCTTGGCCGTAATTAATTCCCAACGTTGGCGCAGTCTTGGTATTTTATTTTTTTGGTACTATCCCAGTACATTTAATAACAAATTTAATAGTTTGCTAGTACTTTACTGTCCTTTTAGTGTACATCACAGATTTTTAATGTATTCTTTCGAAACTTCACAAAGAAAGAATGGCTATGTCTATCTTGCATACATAATTGTGTAATGGATGCAAAAATACATAAAATTAAGAAAATCTCGTTAATTTTCAGAAAACAGTACTGGCAAAGCACGTTTGAAGTAGCACAGTAGTAGTATTACTTTTTCAAACTTGTGCTTCCCCGTAAAATGTAGATGCTTGACTGTGACGTATTTCATTTATACGTTTTTATAAAGCTATTAAAATATTTAATTATTTATATTCAAAATATTTTACAAAATAAATTTATAAAATATAAAAAAAAGGCGCCGGGGAACCAGACCATATGCGCTCGAAAAAATTAAATTAATTTGTGCTCATAAAATTATATAATAATAATAAAAAAGATAAACTATATTTATAATAAATGAAATAGTATTATAAAGAAAAAAAAAATAGTTTTAAAAAATGATAATTGGCCTTATATATTTTGAATATTATGCTTCTGTAGACTTCTTTGTATGTACGGTAAATTGCGATCAACTCCAGAGTCCAGTAAATTCTCAAGTGGTTCATCAATTTTGGAATTAGGGCAATCGACGTGTATATGAGGAATGGTTTAGGGCAACATCGCAAAAAGAGCATTTAAGTGGATACGTTTTCTCGTAATAATGTTTAGTATTAACGAATAAAAAAGTTAAAGTCGGGCATGCCGACTAAATAATACCTTATACCAGTCTGATTTAAAGCCAACTAATGTTTGGATCCGAAATTTGAATGTGTTAAAACAGATTTGTGTAAAAATTTTCTATAAAATCATAAAAGAAGAGAAAATCGAAAATATAGCCCATATGGGCGATAGGTCCAAATATGAACCGATCCTATTTAGAGTCAATAGGCTTTTTCCTTGGGACCATGTGAGTCAACGAACCAAATTTAATTGAAATATATTCGTATTTGCGACATGCAGCGTGTAACCAATCCAATTTGGGGGGAGGGGGGGCCCTTATATGGACACTAGGTCTAAACATGGACCGATTTTAACCAAAATCAATAGGCTTCGTCCTTGGGCCGACATAGGTCTGTGTACCAAATTTCATTGAAATATCTTCGTATTTGCAACCTGCAGCGTGTAAAAAAGAAAATTTTGGGGGTACCCTTATATGGGCACTAGGTATAAACATGGACCGATTTCAACCAAAATCAATTGGCGTCGTCCTTGGGCCGACATAGGTCTGTGACCCATCTTCGTATTTGCGACCTGCAGCGTAAAAAAGAAAATTTTGGGGGGTACCCTTATATGGGCACTAGGTCTAAACATGAACCGATTTCAACCAAAATCAATAGGCGTCGTCCTTGGGCCGACATAAGTCGGTGTACCAAATTTCATCAAAATAACTTAATATTTGCGACCTGTAGAGTGTTCACAAGAATGCATGGAAAGACAGACGGACGGACAGACAAACATCGTTAAATCGAAATAAAAAAAATTCTGAGCCGATCGGTATAATATAAGGTCGGTCTAGGACCAATATTTTTTGGTGTTACAAACAGCAGCACAAACTTATAATACCTTCTCCACGTAGTGGTGTAGGGTATACAAACAGCTTTACCAACTCTTAATCGTGCTAACATAACACATTGGGTTCTACTAAAATTGTTGTTGTAATTAGGCCTGTTAGATGGCGGATTTTGTTGTCTTTGAATGTTCTTAAAAGGGTTAGATAATGCTTTTGGAAAACACGGTGTCTCAGTAACTTTATCGATATTGAGTGCACCCCTTGCAGCGCTGTCAGCACTTTCATTACCTTGTATTCCAATATGACCTATTAAAATATGTTGTTGCTTCTCATTTGAATTCAGTGCACGTAATTTTTATTTTTCAATTAAGTGAACGTATTTTTTTTTTCAATTCAGTGAACGTATTTTTTTTTTTTTTAATTCAATGAACATATTTTTTTTTTCAATTCAGTGAACGTATTTTTTTTTTCAATTCATTGAACGTATTTTTTTTTTTGCAATTCAGTGAACATATTTTTTTTTTTAATTCACTGAACGAAAATGAAATTGAACAAATTCAGTGGTGAATTAATTCAGTAAGGAATTGAATTAATTCGTAACAAAATAAATCGAACGAAAACAAATATGAATTAATTCCATTCAATATATGGTGCTTAGTGAATTAATTCATCGAATTTTTAATTCAGAATTGAATTATAGAATTTCTAAACTACATTTATAGCATAGGAACTTTGTCAATGAGGAAAAAAGTTCTTTCATTACTACTGGCATTTCATTACTAAAGGAAATACTAATACCATTCAGTAAAAACCACAAAGGTCAACAATATTTTGCCCCGACTTATCAACGGCGCATTACGCTGTACAGTAGTTTTGATTTAACTGCCTTTTTCTTAAGTACACATTTGCTATAACTGCACAAAATTTTGGTTTCGTTTCTTTTTCAAAAAATTATGTACGCAATTGTCTTCTTTTTTTGGCAGTTTTACATTACTTTCATAAAAAATATCACCGTTAGCTGCCTCTTGTGTTTTGCTTTGTTTTTCAATTCTAGAAAAAAACACACATAAAATAAATGTGTTGTCAACTTTTTTTTTGACAAAAATATCCTACTTTAGTTGTTTTTTAACCATAAAAATTGCAAGATCTAGTGCAAAGCACAAAGTTCTCATCATTAGTCATTTGTTTTGTTTGTTTTCAGTCTATATTGGTATACCTGCACATTAAGGCAGGTAAACAATTTGACTTAGCTGCGTTTTTGGCTTACCTGCACAAAAATTCTTGCAAAAGTTGGTTGCGGAGCTAAGTCAAAATTACTGTATATACTTTAAAACAGATTGAGTAGTGAATAACCCCAATTCAACATTTTTGTGTACGAGTATCGTAAAAGTCTTATTGTGTTTGTGGATCTCTTTATGTTGTGCTATCAACGAGGATATAATCTTAAGAGTATGCATGCATCTAAGCCGCTCTTAACTGGCTCTTTCCGACATTTCAAGCAGTTTTAGTGGGGGTGGTTGGGTTAAGTTTTATGGTAAAATTTTAATATTACAAATTATTACACAAAATATTATAAAACATAGAGCGGTTAACAGCATAGATGGGAATTTTTCATTACCATTAAAATTTCATTACCATTAGTTCATACTAATGACAATAAAAAAAATTTCATTACCATTTAATGGTACTGAAATATATTTCATTAGAAAAATCATTACTAATGGTAATGAAATTACACTAATGTATAAAAAAACTAATTACAATTGATTAAAAACCATTTGTTTACAAAAAAATTCAGACAAATGAAAACGAAAAATGGGTTTGGCCGGGGAAGTTATAAAACAAAATTTTACCTGGATACAAATAACAATGGAATGGAAAGTAGTATTTAATTTCAAATGATCATGAGCCTAAACGAGCATATTCGATCTTCGATTTTAGCGAGTTTTGCTTAATTTTTACGTTTTTCTGTCAATGGCAATTATTTTTTTTAATTTATTCATTATCAATGGTAATGAAATTTAAAATCATTGTCATTAATCAATGAAATTAAATTTTCGAATCATTACCATTAATTAAAAAAATGGTAATGAAAATAATTTCATTACAATTGATATCAATGCAATGGTAATGAAATCATCAATTAATTAGTCCACCTAATTAATTAGTCCCATGTATGGTTAACAGTACTTAAACGGCTAGCATAGTCTTGCTAATAAATTAATTTTTTCTAGGCAGTCAGATTTTATGTCATCTAAAAGCTATTGGTTTTAGAATAAAAAGTTATTTTTTTTTGCTTGGTTAGACCTAAATATGTGTGTTTTGTTTAAAATTCTACCTAGCAAAAATGTGGAAGCAGTAAAAACGTTTACTGCTTCCTTACTGCTACTTTTACCGCTTCTAAAAATGTATAGCTTCGTAAACAGCAACAATGAAAGTCCTATGTTGATTAATTGTTTACATCGCTTTTTGCTGCGCTTTTTAAAAAGGCATGAAATGAGCAATACATTTTGATTGCTTAAATATTTTTGCGGTTCTTTTATCAACATTTTTTAAACTGCGGAAAAAACTTATTTTAATTAAAATAAGAAGTTTTACTAAAAATAATAGGCACTATCTCATCACGGAAAAATATGCAGGAATATTGTGCTTTTGAGAAGGCATAATTTTATATAGTTGAAAAAATTTATAATATGCTTTTCCGAGAAGGGATGAATTATCGACATTTTAGAAGAAAAACAGGAGCATTAATTAAGAGCTGAAAAACACAGTGGTGAATATCAAAATCTCGGGATTACAAACCAGATATAAATGCTACCTTAAATTTTTTACAGCATCGTATTTTGCGCTGCTATTAAAATGGACGCAACTGTGTAAACCTACATAATGCAAAATCATTAAGGGTTTTCATATAAACTCGTATTATACTCGTAAACTGTGTAAACCTGGTTTGTTTGTGAGTTTAATGTCAAACATCATACATAAAAACTATGGTTTGTATTTATACAAGGTTTACAAGGAATTTACGAGCTTATATGAAAAACCCTATTAATTAATTTTTTATATTAAGAGTTCCATGTTTCTATAAAATTCCTTATTTTCAAAGATTTTTTTTAAATCCAACCTACATATGAATATTACTTGTGTGGCTTTAGTGGTTATTACAAATATAATGTTAACACTACAATAACTCTCTACCACCCACTGGTTCATTTGAAACCCAACCGCTTGCTGCCTGCCTGCCTGGCTGTAGTTTGTACGTATTAATCACTGCATTCTATGCACAACTGTTGTAAAAATCCAAACTACAAGAAAATACAATAAAATTTAGTAATAACCTTGAAAGCATAACAAATCTATGCTTAACTTAACACGAAATAATCAATCCTATATTTTTTTTTATTGTTTTATTACTTTTCGCGGAAATTGTCCTTTTTGTATTTGCTTGACGAGGGGAAATACTACTGACTTTTTATGACTCTTTTTACTACTACTATAACACCTTCTTAATCATTTTCCTTTATAAACTGCAGGAAAATAAATAAGAATTTTTGACAGAATTTATAAAATTTATGACAGCCATAAACATGGATGTTTTTGTTGGTACAACGCATTACAAAACGACAGGATATCGTTTTTAGCACGTGTTGATTTTTTTCTTCCGTTTTGAAAAATGGCATAAACAAAGTATGAATTTCTACAATTATTCGTACAATAGTACAGTTTGTTAAGTGAAAATGTATGCAAAAATTTTTAGTTGCATGTCTCATTTTCAAAAGGCAATTAAAATTCTTAAAACTCGATTTCAGGAATAGAGGATTTTAAAAATCTTCAATTGTTTACAACAATTCTTGTTTTTTATAATAAGTCAAATGATTAGTGTGTATGTTCTTGAAATTTTGACATAAACATGTTTATAGATTTCATATATATCTTGCTCTTCTTCTTCTTTTGTCAACAAACACGGTTTTTTCACACACATTCAAATATTTTTTCTATAAGTATAGGGCATATGTATCTCCAACATTCTCATGAGATACGTCCCCTGACAGCGAATGTCAAAGAGTAAGATACATATCTATGTAATCTATGAACACGTTAGAGAACTGTACATTTGAATTGAAAAATGTTGGATTTCTAGACTAAACAGGTGCATTATTTTCTTTTGTGTACTCATTATCCGCAAGATTGTTTTTCCTTCATTAGAGAAAATAAGGAATAACGTTATTTGTTATATGAGAAATTTCAAAAATTTTTGGGAAAAATATTTTAGAAAAAAATGTTTACGACATAAATGACCTTTTGTTTGCTTAGGCCGATATTTAACCCTCTAATCGGCAAGCCCGCCTTCAGGCGGGGTATATTAAATTGACCACAAAAGCGCCAAATAAGTATTTAATAATAAGAAATTAAGCATCTTCAATAGAAAACAAAATTTATTAAATTGTTTGTGAAGAATTTTTTTGTATACAGTGCACGGTGTGGAAGCGAGAAGATGTCAAAATTAAAATTTCGTAAAATTTCCAAAAATAAATATTTTCAAGCAAACAAAATTTTCAAAAATCTTAAAAACATATTTAAATTGACTAAAACAATTGATAATGACCACAAAGTAAGACTGATGCTTAAATTATTAAAAAAATTCCTTACTTTGGTCCAAGGACACACAGGATTCCATAATGATACCATAAGTTAAGGTGTGTTTTCGCATTTTTCGAAAAACGAAAATCGCTACATCCTCTTAAATAACAGCATAAAAAATTTAATTTTTTTTATTGTAATTATATCTTGGTAAGAAAAATAATTTATGCTTAAACCTAGTAATTTTTATGAGCTAGTTTTCGAGATTCCCTCGCAACCTATTTTGGCCCATATCGCCTAAAATAGACAACGAAAAAAAATTTTGCAGAAGAACTTATTGTTTATTTTTCGTGAGGAATATATAGTATACATTTCATTGCAAAAAAGCGTAGGCCGGTTAGAGCGTTAAGCACGCTAAATCCGTCCGCGTTAAACATTTTTACTTAGCGGCGCGAAAGTTCTGGTGATTTTAAGTTAAAATTTAAAAAGAAAATTAATAGAAAAAAGTCCGTAAAAAATTTAGTTAAAACTACTAAAAATGATGCCGCAGAAAAAAACTGCTAAATTAGCAGAATATTTTTTCTATATATTAGTAATATAGGAACAGCAAAAATAAAACTGTTAAATATACAGAATTTTAGTTATATTTGAGCTAAATGTTTGTTAATGGATAATAGCAAATTAACCTGCTAAAATTAGCAAAAAATTTTCGAAGTTTTTTTCGTTTTTTTTTAAATGCAAATAAAAATCGAGCCTTTTGAAAACAGCAGCTTACAATTTTTTAGCAAATATTTCTGCTGATTTTAGCAGAATAGACTGCTTTTTGCATTCAACTTAATTTAGCCTAAAAATAGCAAAAATTTTGTAGATTTAACAGTTTATTTTTGCTATTTTTAGTCTACAAATATTTAGCAAAATTTTCTGCAGATTTTACAGTATTATTTGCTATTTTCAATTAACTAAAAGTTAACTTAAATATAACTAAAATTCTGTAAATTTTAACAGTTTTAATTTTGCTGTTCTTATTTTACTAGTATTTAGTAAAAAAAAATCCGCTAATTTTAGCAGTTTTTTCTGCAGCATTATTTTTAGCTAATTTTTATTAACTTTTTCTACTATTTTTACAGATTTATTTCTATGAGTGTACAGTGATAAAAGTTAGATCACAAAAGCACCACTTCTGAACCGCACGTTGACATCGATGGAACATATTCAGGATAATCTTCGATGAGCAATAGATGTGCTTCAGCTGCACTTTTTTTCCAATTGAAGAAGTAAAGCAAAACTTCCCGCAAATGATGCTTTGTTGGCACAAAATTCAACAGTTTCGTACCAAAAATTTACTAGAAAATTGTAAAACTAACTTGGAAATTATGTAGTTGTGTAATTACATAGCACTTAGTTAATGTTCCCCCTGTGTTTTTTTCTGCGTGTACAAAACAACAACAAATTGTTGGGTTAACTATTAGTTACCTCTTAAAGCTTCAGTGTGAAACCTACCGTTAGTGTATAACATATTTAAACTTCGTTGCTTTACAAATTCTATCCCAAGGATAACTTCATTCTTAATCAAATGAACTCCCCTTTTCTTATTTCTTTCCTTATAAAATTTATTTTCCTTCGTCACAACTATTGTATATTTTATTACAAAATATTTGAATTAAAAATTCTTTAAACGTTCTATTAAATCAACACCGTTAATTTTCTTTCATAATTTGCATAATGCATTTTTGTTTTTTGTTTCATATCTTATTTGATTTATTTAGTTGTATGTATTTATATTGTATTATTACAGACATAATCACGTGTCTGGCATGTAGTATGTCGGTATGTTTATTTTTAACATCATACACAGTCAAACTTACATAAATACTAACAGACACAATTTTACCTCAATTGTTTATTTAGACTTTTTTTACTTACAAAAACGCCCTCCTTAAACACTTCACTTTGCTGCTTTATTCTTCTTTTTGTTTTCGTCGTCGCTTTTTTTTCTGTTATTATCAACTATTATCATCATTTATATAAACATATTGTAGAATACACAAAACATCAAAATCACGTATGCACCTCAATCCACCGACCAAAGAAAAAGTAACTAAAATCCATTTCAGACCTTACACAGCAAAATCAACTAACTTACCAAAACTAAACAAATTATAACCTTACTAGTATATGTTGTTCTTTCATTTAACTTTTTTAACTAGTGGTGGGCAAGTGAGTTTTTATATTTTTCAGAATCCTTATCACTTAACTGCGTTAGTATCTTGTTTTTTTTTAGCACAATTTAACGTTTTTGCTAAATTTAAATGTGTCTCCATATGTCTTAACTCTGACGGCTTTTAAGCTTATAAAAGGCTCAGAATCAAATGTTTTCTTTAGTATTCAGAACTCTTGTTTTCCATATATTCCTTTGAGACCCAGTATACACGATTGTGAGATGTGATGTTTTCTCTTAGTTTCAAATATTTTCAATACTAATAGGTTTTACTTAGATAAAACAATTGCAATTATACTTTTACCTAAATTATTTTTCATAAAATATGAACTGACGTCAGGAAATTTTAGTAGTTTTAATACCATTTTACCTTAAAGTTACAAAATCAATAAATTTTTGCAGCTGTTTGGGTCTGAAAGGGATATGTGGTTAAAAAAAACATTTGTTCCCATCGGTCAGATATTTTATTCACACCCAGTGCCCGGTTTCTGTATCTAATGTGAGAAGCATTCGCATCGAAAAACGTAACTCTGGCCTATCAAAAACAGGATAGGATGAGTATGTTTGTATATAGGATATATAGGATGAGGAATATAAAATTTACGTAATATTAAATTATTTTCCTAATGTGAAGGAAAATTTGACATTATGTGACTCACCCTGTTATAAACATCAAAGTGTTGCATGTTTCTATATTTTTATGAAACTGCTTCATAAATCTAAAAAATGTGTTATCCCAACCGAATTTGGATCCAACCGAAATTTTTGGTTGCTGCAACCATAATTCGGTTGACTAAACTCTATTTCGGTTGTCCCAGCACTATTTCGGTTATCAGTTGAGATAGCAGGGTTGTACAGTCGAATTTTCGGTTGCAGCAATCGAACGACTGGGTTTGATTTAAATTAGGCTGGGACAACAAATTTGTTCGGGGTGTTTTGTAAAACGTTTCTTTGGACGAGAAACTATAAAGTTTTCATAAAATTTATGAAGGACTTCATACTTAGTAATAGCTCATGTGTGTGGAACAGGGTGCATTAAGTTGGTGCTGATGTTTGTAACTACCGAATAATTTTTTGAGCCGATTTAGCGATGTCCGTCTATCCGTCTGTCCATGTAAAATAAACGGTTGCAATACTGAAAATAATTGTACGAAATTTAGCACCTAAGAAAGTTTTTAGTGCCCCCAGGGCGAACCCTATTGAAAATGGTTAAAATCGGTTTATATTTTGACCTAGTCGCCATAGAAAGGTCCTATTTATCTGAGCTTAAATGTATCGAGTCTAAATTGTGTTAGCAAATATTATTCATTAATCATATAGTTCTTATTCGAACAAAAACCCCGTCTCCAACTTTGGCTCAGTTCCTCCTTCTTCTTTTTTGGAGAATCTTGAGGGCGAAAATTATCGTAAGTATTTATTCCTGAAAATGTCGACAAGAAATTTACGTTACAAATTCAGGAACTACAACATCCGGCACACCGATCCGTTGCAATATCGGAGAAATAGGTATTTGAAATTTTGAAACACCTTTTTAGTAGAATTATATATTTTCCTACGATTATTACACCGCTAAAAGAAATACCCTTCCCTGGATTTGATCCCCTTCTCGGAATATGACCAAAATCGTATTGAGGTGTAGGATTTCATATAAAAAGTGCGCCACTAAAAAATGTAACACAGAGAAGTTTTGGTCGTTTTGTTTGCATTAACGTTATTCTTAGCATTTCTGTGCGAAAGTTTCTAAATTTTAAATGTTTTAATCCCAACGTTAGCTTCAACTCGCACAAAAGTTTCCGAACATTGCATGCACCGTTCCACTTCGTGGCCAGAAATGTTTGGAATCGCCCTCAATAGCTTCTCCACCTTTTTTTTGGCTTTTGTTTCGTTCCTCGATCCTTTTGCTGCTTTACCCGTTCGAGGTTTTCTTTCAATTATAAGATCCTTCTTAAACTTCTTGACTACTCTGGAAACAGATTGCCTGATCATGCTCTCTAGGATGGACCTTATTTTTCAACTTGCGATTTAACGCCGTCACCATTGTAGGGTTAAAATGAGATAAATTATGAAAATAGTAAAAAATAAAATATTTTTTTCAAAATTTTACAATGTTATACTCTACACGCAGAAAAAAAACAGGTGAAAAAATATCTAAGTGCTATGTAATTATACAACTACATAAGTTCCAAGTAAGTTTTACAATTTTCCAGCAAAATATATGAAATTTTTAGAATATTTTCCGCTACATAGTGTATATTTTGCAAGGATTGTATATATTTTACAAAAAAATGTGCATATTTTACTAGAACTTTGTAAAACTAACTTGAAAATTATGTAGTTGTATAATTACATAGCCCTTAGGTAATATTCCCCCTGTTTTTTCTGTGTGTAGTTGCATTTCTAAGATCCACAAATATTTAGATATAAATGTTTGTCTCTCTTGGGTTATGATAACCTAGTCCCTGGTATGGCCAAAGATGGGATTTGTTTTTTTATGAATTTGCAAAACTCTAGTTTTAAGTTTTTTAAAATTTTGTTCAACAAGATATAAAAAAAGTGTTCAACGCTTAGAGGTTTATTAAATACACCTCTGTTAACTTAACAGTGACGGCGCTTTAAATTTGAAAATTTTAGAGAAGTGTGATTTTGATCAATAATTTAGATAATAGTATTAATTTTTGTGTTTTTAACTAGCTGTAACAAAATCACTTCCGATTTCTTTTAGAGAGAGAGATTGTTTTCCGAAAATTTTGTGAAACTCCGACAACGTTAACCCTTTCTTTACCGAGGTTAAAAGTGAAAATTTTCGATTTTTCCTGGAAGTATACCAAAACAATGTGTTGTTTCTTGCGGAATTTTGTAAAAGTTGTAAAAATAGCTCTGTTAACACCAAATTTTATACATAGCAATAAAAAAATAGAAATTAACCCTTATAGGCACAAGGGGTCGAAATGACCCCAAATTTTTAACATGTAAAAAAATGCCATTTGACATGAAAATCGGTATAAAAACCTTTAATTAAGCATTTTCTAGAAAAAAAATCTAAATTAACCTATTTGAGAGCATGGTGTCAAAATGACCCATTTTTTATTTTAAATAGCGCTGGTTGGTTGAAAAATTTATTCGAATTCAGTCTAGATTATGATTCTATTTACATTTTCCAAAAATACAGTTATTTAATAGCCAGTATTTTCAAAAAGAGCCAAAAAAAGTGATTTTTCGCTTTGTAAATCGCATTTCAAACTTCAGGGCCGATTCGGCACGTGTTCCCGTTATACGATCACCTTAATTTTTTGCATGGTGTATTTTTATACCCAAAGGCACATTTCTAGGGAGGGGGGAGCGGGTCACAGGTTCCCGTTTTTTTTCGTCCATATAACGAAGCACACTTTATTGCCATTTTTTTTTTAAGTCCACAATGGATTATTTTGAATTGTTTTAGAAATTCTTTTGTGCACTTGTCTTTGATTCTCCATTGTAAATTAATAAACCATTCGAATTTGACAAATCGATGCATTTTAAAATCTTACATATTTCTCAAAGATGTTTTGACCAAGAAAAATTATTTTAATTAAAAAGGGAACAAGTTATGAAAAATGTGTGTTACATTTTTTAATGGCGTACTCTTTGTATTCAAAAATATTGGTTCTGTATACCATTGAAATGTCCAAACGATTGAATTTAGCACGCAAAAAATAAAAAGTGGATAATTGCCGAAGTACTTCGGTAAAATACAACTTCAAAAGTTTTCTGCTAAGTTACACAATTCTTTAATTAAAATATAATATTTTCTAAGACAATTTTTGAAGTGCGTGGAAATGGTCAAAAACTAAGGCAAGTTGACAAAAACCAAAAAATGATAAATCTACATGTATTTTTTTACTGACTTACAAAATATACTTTTGAAGTTGTATTTTACCTAAGTACTTCGATAATTATACACCTTTTTATTTTTTTCGTGAGTATAACTAAAGTGTGAACACACCAAAACTGCGACACTTAGAAACTAATACCAAAAAAAACTAGCTTTGAAATAAATTTTTTTTTATTCGAATACTTTGGAGTTTAGAGGTAATAAAAATATAAAAATATTACTTATTGAGATGATTGAGGGGAATGTTTAGTTGATCTCTTATTTTGGTAAATGAATGTTCTTTAGTTGGACTCTAGATCATAAATTAATATCACTTTCTGTTTAAATTATTTTCAAATTAAAGAAAGATGATACAATTTTTACAAGTAAATTACAAAGAATAAAATTTTTTTTGAAAGAATTAGTTATTATTTGTTCCATATGCAACTGATCGGACTTTTCGTCGCACACGCGCAATCACCTTTTGCACGAGTGCATCATCGACTTTTCGCGACGCCGACAACCACTTGGTTTTGAATTCTGCAATATCTGTTACCAGTTCACATGTCTTCTTCAATATTGACCAATATTCCTCAATAGGGCGTAGCTCTGGGCTATTGGGTGGATTGCAGCCGCGAAGTACAAAATCGATTTTATTTGCAATGTACCACTGTCCTGCTGCTTTTACGACCACAGGAGCAAATGGCTTGCCAAACAATGTATTTTTTTTGGAAACTTGGACTTCATTTTCAATTTACAGCTTTCAGCGGCATCTTTACGACTTGCAGCAGTATAAAAATCTTGGCCAGCAATATATTTGAAATTTTGAAAGCAGTAGGTTTCGTCGTCCATGACAATGCATTCATATTTCGCGATTTGGGATTCGTACAACTGCGGGATTTCGCCGTAACATTCTGCTTTGCGTCTCGATCTGGTGCTGTTTGAGCTTTAAAACTTCTCAGTGAAGCTTGCCGCTTTACCTTTTGTACGAAGGACTGCGATTTACATACAGATTTTGCAACAGAACGTGACGAAATCTTCGGAACTTGCGAAAATGCCCTGAGGACCTTCCGAGCACTGTTTGTCTCACTTTGGTCATGCTCACCTCCGCTACCAGGCTTTCTAGCAATTGTCAGACCTCTGTAGCGATTTAAAACCCTGGAAACTGTCGAGTTGTGCAGTTTTACATTTTGCGCAATTTTACACGCACTGAGAACCGGATTTTTTATATATTCGTGCAAAATAATTTGCCTCGTTTCTAACTCGGTGGTCATTTTTGACGAAACTAAAAGTCAAATTCGAATAAAATTTCTCATACATGAAATTTAGGTCATGGCTTACTCAGGGTATTTGAATTTCAAAATATATAAATTTTTTTGTGTAAGTTATAAGTTTTCCAAAGTGTGTGGTGTGTTCACTAGAGCGTACCACCTTACAGGCAAAAAAAAAGTGCGTCGTACATCCCCAAATATAAAATATTTTTGCAAGGAGGTTTCAAAAAAATTTTTTTTTTACATTTTTCGTTATATCTTTGGCATTTACAGTCGGATCTTAAAGAATGATACATCGATGTTTTTCTCTCGAGGAGACCAATGTTTTGCTCTAAGGGCAATCGACCTCAAGTATCCCGTTCTAGTAGTTACCCACCAGATCTCAGTTGCTACCACCCTAATGTCAGAAAATTAAAGCTCGCAAAAAATCATTAAACTTTTGCTAAGAAAGTTTTGCGATAAACCCAGTAGAATTTTTTATTTTTTTTTTTATATATTGGTTGCCGAACGCAGGGGTCGTTTTTTAAATTTTTTTTCATTAGATTTTCCTTTTATAGCAAAACACTGGTCTCCTCGAGGCAAAAAAAATCGATATATCACACTTTAAAACCCGATTTTAAATGCCGAATCTATAACGAAAAAGTGAAAAAGGCGACGCTACGTTCGGCAAAAAAAATTGAAATTGCCTTGACAAAATACTTCATATTGGAGGGTGTACGGCGAACTTTTTATTAGGTACGGTCTAGTGTTCACCCTTTAATGGTTTGTCATGTAGCACATTATATTTAAGAGACTGCATTTTGGTTCCTAAGTAAGTAACGCAGGGGTAGGGGGTTTAATATATTACCATATGAATGGTAATATCAATATATTACCAAGGTTTTGGTTATGGGTTTAAACAATAATTTGAGTTTCAAATAGATAATTTTAAATGTTTTGCATTTTTTTTTTTTATAAATTATAAATTCAGAAGTTTGATGTTTTAAAAATATTTAACCAAGTGATTTTGAATTCAACTTTACAATAGTTAAAAAGTGTAGTAAATACACAATTTCATATTACTCGCCCATCGCTACCTCTTTCGTTTTATATTTGAATTACCCTTACACTTCAATATCTGCTAAAGGTATCACATCAACATTCTCTTACAAAATCTGCCTTTGTTAGTGGAAAACTAATTTAAGTAAATTTTTTGACAAGACAATTTTCTTTTTTACAACCTATTTGTTTTTTTTTTTCGTACAAAAAAGTAATAAAAATAATATAATTTTTACCTTTTTTAAAATTAAATTTTATGTTTTAGATGTGTTTTCCCTTTCTACATATTTTAGATATTTTTTTGTTTTTATTATATTTTTTTTATTTCATCCCTTGTGTTTTAGGCTATTCAAATGTCTGGCAATGTGTCTGGCTGGTTTGTTGGCTTGTTGCTATTATAACCTTTTACTCCTTCTTCTCCTGTTCATGTACGTCAGTTTTATTATTTTGTGTTATTAAACTTGCATCTTTTTATATACACGTTGATGATGATTTTTCTCCCTTTCTAGAAAATATTACAAAAATATATACATATACGTATGTATTTTTGAAAAAGTTGGTTGCAATATTGTTGCACATTTTTGGTTAATGCTCAAATTTTGTGAAGCTTCGATATTTTTTTCATTTTGTAATATGTTTAGAAACGTTTTAAAATTTTAGTATATATGAAAATTCTTAGATTTTATACATCTGGTATAATGCCCGTTATTGCCTATCAGTCCTTAATCAACCAAACTTTTCGTATACTCATAGAAATAAATCTGTAAGAATAGCAGAAAAGGTTACTAAAAATTAGTTAAAAATGATGCTGCATGAAAAACTGCTGAAATTAGCAGAGTTTTTTTTTTGCTAAATACTAGTAAAATAAGAACAGCAAAATTAAAACTGGTAAATTTACAGAATTTTAGTTATATTTAAGTTAACTTTTAGTTAATTAAAAATAAATTGTTCTGTAGAATCTGCAGAAAATTTTGCTAAATGTTTGTAGGATAAAAATAGCAAAAATAAAAATTTATATTAATTGCTGGTAGCATCAGGAGAGTTCATAACTAGTCAGAAATTGCCAGTGGTACGATATGGTATGTATGAATTACTGGCAAACACTCATTTGTTGTATTTGTTTTACAAAAATTTCAGAAATTGCCAACGGTACAAAATTAATGCACTGGTAGATCAATGATTTTATAAAAATGATGACACTTTGTTAAAAATAGGCTTGTAGTCAGAAGGTTCTGAGTTCAAATTCGGTTGCAGGCAAATCATTTTGTTTTTATTTTTTTAATTGAAATTTTTTTTGTTGGATGTCTCGTTAGCTCAGTGGATAGAGCTGTCGTCTGCCTATCTGACGGCCTGGGTTCAAATCACTGCAGGACAAACAAATATACATATGAACTTTTTCTAATTTTATTTTGGAAAATCTATTTCCAGACCACATATTTATTGGTTTTACGGCGCTTTTTGAACAGTTGGTCCTTTTTTCTAATGATGATATCATTTTGAGAATGAGAAATCACTTTTTGCCAGTACTTGTACCACCTGTTAAAACGCCTTTCCATCGTTTTCCCCTTTGTATTTTTCTGACTGGGTGTTTTTATGAATCAATTTTAAGGGATATAAATACTGTAACAACAGGATTTTAAAGGGCATATTTGAACGGTTGTCAAAAATTCAATTAACAACATTTTTAATATTTTATTTTTTTATTTAAAAATCATGTTATTATAGTACTTTTAAAAAATTTCAGTTTTATATTTCCCCAGCCAAAATCGCCTGAGTTGCCACTTCATTACGGGCCTTTTTTAAAAAAGGCAAAATCGGCTGCCACTGTGCAGCCTTCATTAATTATCGGATAATAAAAATGCAAAGTGAGTCTTAACCCCAGATAAATTCTCTAGTCCTTATCGTGGCCCGATTTTTATTTTTAAAATTTCTTTTTAACAAAGTTTCCACACAAACTTAAAAATTCCAAAAAAGGCAAGAAGAAACACATTTGCTCGGGGATAAAAAATTTATTTGACCAAGATTAAAAAAAACGGCTACGATAAGGACTAGAGTTTTTTGTTGCCTACGAAAGAAAAAAACCGGATCGAAATCGGTTAACCCGCCTTGGCTGTACAGTGGCAACCGATTTTGAACCCAGGTTTGTGGGAAAACGCGTTTAAAGTTTAAAACTAATTTTACGCTAAGAAAACAGCAAAATATTAAAAAACCGTGAATGAACAAAATTTATATCCCGAAGTTTTCTACATGTACACCGAATTTGGGAAGAATCGGATGAAGAGTATTTTATATATTAATCCAAATATTCTTAAAAACGATGGTAGAGAATTTATTAGACATTTTATTTCGGTGAAAATCTTTTATTTCGTACATTTTTTAATTTGTTTTGTATTTTTTTTATTTTTTATATACATTGATTACTTTTATGGCTTATGAAAAGCTATCAGTACCTGCCTCATATAACGTGCTTTCGCCCACTATCGAGAAATCGTCATTGGATTTTCTTTAAAGATTGCGAGCAATTATTGCATCTTTGGATGTGCTTTTTTTCTTTTTGTCCTGCTGTATTATGCGAAGAAAAGATTTATAATAAAGACAATGATAAAAAACGCTCCCAAAAAATTTTGTGTTCAAATTTAATGCATAGAATGTTACTTTGTGACTAAAATATATTTCACAAAAAAACATATTTCTTCGAATTTGTTATTGATATTTTCTGGGCATATACTGAAGAGTATGCTCTATCCAAATAAAATATAAAAAATTTCGAAAACAAAATTTTTGCTAGAGTCGATACCCCCTTAAAATGTTTTATTGGACTAATGTTTGTCAAAAGTATTTTAGAAGATTTTCGTAATTTACATAACATGTTTTCTAGAGATATCAATATTCGGTATTCAACATATTCGGGCTCTTTTTTGATGTTTTTTGCTTGCTCTGGTGGGCGTGATTAAAATAATAGTCACGCCCATATAAATTTCAGAGAATTAATAAATTGAATTCCCTGAAAATTTTATTACTATCTACTCACTTTACTCCCTTTAGTTCACCGATATACGCCAATGAATTATCTTAGATTTACTCTTAAATTAATAGCAAAATTTCCTATACTTTTAATGAATAAAATTAAGTTAAATCACCTCAAAATTCCCCCAAAAACGTATGACATCACAACGTTTTAAATATAAAATTGCATTGTGAATAATACACCTGGTTACATAAATTCAATAAATAAATATATAAACTGCATTTGAGTAATCAGAAGGTAACAACAAAAACAGCAACACTAGCAGTAAGTAAGTAATAAATTGAACTCTTAATTAGCTCTTCTCTCACTCATTTCAAAGACACTCTCTTGCTTTCTCCCCTATAGTTGCATTATTTTATATTGCATAAACAAACGGAAATTATATATGAATAAAACTAAAAATAGTTAACACAACTTAATAATTTCCAACAAATGAAATGTATGAATATTTTTTTTTAAACAAAGTATTTTTTCTTATATGGTATTAGAACAACCACAAGAAAAATAGCAACACTAACAACAATTACTCGTACAACAACAATGACAGAATGGCACATAGGGACAGGCTGCACAGACTTAGGGTTTTGTCCCCAAATTCGGGGATATTTTGTTGGTCTTGGGGACAAAAATTTTCATTTGGGGACAGGGGATTTTTTTGGGGATTTAAAAAATGTTTTGGGGATTTTTTGGTGTTATTTACAACCTTTCATAAATTTTGGAGGTTATAGTAATTTTGAATAATTTTTAGAAAACATTAGTCAAGTTTTCTCACGTAATTTCAACGAAAAGTACAAATTTAGGCAGTACTGATCGGTTCTGTACAAACTGTATATTTTTGGAAATCCTATAAAATTTCCTTAAGTCTTGCATTATTTTTATCTACAAATAGTCGCCAGACTTAAAAGTGCAGCACTTTAAACATGACCAAATTTTTCTTTGTTTTTAGCAATTTTTTAATAAAGTTAACAGCACTGAAATTTTAAAGTGAATAGTTTAATGCTTTTCTTACCACAATAAAACAAATCAGTTAAAATTTTTTTTACGTTATAGTAAAATTTCATGTTAAAATTTCAGTGTTGTTAACTTTCTTTTAAAATCACTAAAAACAAAGAAAAATTTGGTCATGTTTAAAGTGCTGCAATTTTAAGTCTTGTGACCATTTGTAGATAAAACTAATGCAAGACTTAAGGAAATTTTATAGGATTTCCAAAAATATACAGTTTGTACAGAACCGATCAGTACTGCCTAAATTTTACTATATAATTTGATAAAAGGTTGATATAGCTAATTTTTCGTTAAAAGCCACGCCCACTTAAAACAAGTGACAAAATGAAAAAACAAACATTACGTTAAAATTCTGTACAATTTTCTGAACCATCTCCTTGCCTTTCGTGGCGAATTTAGCCACTATTTTGATCTTTAAAAATAAAGGCAACAACAATAAAATTAGAAAAAACTTGAATTGACTTAAATTCATGGCCACAACTGTATATGGCAACACCACCCGCATGTTCCTTCCTATCAGCTCTCAAAACGCTATACCCATTAAGCGAGATAAAGAGATCAGTAATATCAGATTCAAAACAGGTTTCAGACACACATATTAGGTCCATATTTGAATTTTCAAATACGCATCTGAACTCATGCATCTTATTACACAAACTTTGACCATTAATATGACAGATTCTCAAACCGTGCCTTTGTTTACCGAGAATTTTAACAATGTTCGCTGTCCCATTTTTATGATGTAAATCAGAACAATAACAACACTGACATTTTCAAAATCAATGAAAGTCGGCAAAAACAACTTTAATTATCTGCACAAGTTTTGAGTCGTTTGAAGACTTTTAAATCTTTTAAAAACTTTACGAATAAATAGATTTTACTCTTCAGTTAAAATTTTGTTTAACATTTTTTTAATTTGAAAAGAAATTGTAAAGGTATTCCGATGTTTTTTCAAAGAAATGTTGTAGTGTGAATTCAAGTAAAAAATGCCGGAAAAAAGTTTTCTTATTTCCTTTTGAACATTCGTATATTTGTCAAAAAATAATAAGTAATGGCGACAAACACTACGAGAATCACTCCTTAGTAGTGAGTATATTAACAGATCTCTCTTAACTTTCAAACTTTACATAATGAAATGATCTTAACATTTCGTCAGCTTATTATTGGATTGACCAACTGACTATTTTTGGAAAAATTGAGTTAGGAATGGATCGCATATGATATAAATATCCTGTTTCTCATTCCGAAACCGTTTCTCGATATGTCGTATCGTATCTGAAAGAAAAATATAGATCTTTTTAATTGCAAAAATAAGAACTCTAAATTTTTGGTTTTTGTAATTTATTTTAATGTTTAGAAGGCAAAACAAAAATCCAAATAACACAATAATAATTTCAATTCAATTTATTTCTTATAATATTTATATTAATTACATTTGACTTAGAAGCAAACAGTTTAGGAACTTCGTTCCTTTTCTACTTAGATATATAAATATATTTTTTTTAAATTATGAAATTTATGTACATTATTATTAAACGGAGGGAAAAAAATTTACAAAAACCTTTATGAAGCAGAGGTATAGATAAAAATGAGATAAATTAAACCCACAATAATAATTTAAATTATTAATTTTTCATTAAATCAAAAATAACTCCTATTTGTTACAATTTCTTTTTTAAGCCCAAATTAGTTTGGAAGTATCATAAAAAAAAGTAACGTATCATTCTCATAATGAATAAAAAGGGTATAAAAAATAAAACTATTGTATTTTTTACCCTTTTCTTGTGCATAGAATTAAATGTCAAGTAATAAAATATAAAATTTCTATTTTCAACAGAACTTTTTTACGATTTTACTTGACAACAGTTTCAATGCATAGAAAAAAGATAAAAATATATTTCTATATTATTTTAACACATTGAATTGATTACAGATACGTTTTTTTACTTTACGATTAGACTAATGAAGCCTTTAGCCTTTTTCTTGTGAATTTTCAACGAAAATTAGTATAAACATAGACTTGTACCCAAGTAGTATTTTTCTTTTATTATCTTTTCACGTGATCTATCGGAAATATATGTATTAAAGTCGTAGCATTGAACGGATGTGATTCCTCAATGGATTAATTTTTTTTTTTTTTTTTTTTTTTTTTTTTTTTTTTAAATGACGTTTTTATTTCTCTCCCTCCTATCCACCAAAAATGACGTTCGAAAATCGATTTTTTTGAAACTTCTCATCCCCGTTTTACCCCTTAAATATTCGATTAGCAAAAATTTCTTTGGTCGGGCTTCTTCTTCAATTATCAATTATCTTAATTCATTAGTTTATGAGAAGCACCAAAACTCCCTTATCTCGGAGATTATGGACTGCTTATATATAATGATTTTTATTTGAAGGCCCAGAGCCTAATAAACTTATTAACAAAAAGCTATATTCTTTTAAAAATGTGTGCACTGTAGTGTACAAGGGTAGTGAAAGAGTTAATTATATTGTACTTTAGATTTGGTTAGGTTGAATGGAAGTTTACTCGGACGCCATTAGACCCATTGCGATTTTCCTAGTCCCCCCCACCACTACACTGGAAAACCACGATCCGTAAAACCTAACTTCCAGATTCCCCCAAAAAAGTTCGTGAGAGTTGACAGAGATACATCCCACAGACTGTTCGGGTCCGATGATTATTTGCTTAATAAAAGCACGAGGGATTTCCGTTTCCTGGATTAGTCAACGGCCATAGAGTTCGAGATATCTTGCAATCGGTCAATGCCTTTAGAACAGTGTCGCCCAAACACTTGTTAGAATGACGAAGATTAATCGGCTTTTTACACGTACACAACCCGAACGTCAACGAAACAAAAAACAGAATGTAAAAATAAGAAAACAAATCATTAGTTTCACGTCTGCTGTCAACAGAGTAGGTCTATATCGCTTTGTTTGACAAAATAAGTACACAGATAATACATATTTTGCAACAACCAATGAAATTAAAATATATGTATGTTATATAACTTTATAAAATTTAAAAATCTCTGCATTATAATTGTTTATATTAAAAACAATTACAACGCAGAGATTTTTAACTTTAGCTGTATTTTGTCTCATGCCTGTCAACGTTAAGTATTTAATATGGAAAAGCCATATTAAAACTAAAAGAAAAGCGCTCGATATCCAATTGAACAAAATGTTATATTTAATTGGAAACAGATCAAGTCTTTCCCTTGAAAATAAATTGCTTTTATACAAATGCATCCTTAAACCTATTTGGACATATGGCATCCAGTTATGGGGCACTGCAGCAAACTCAAGTCTAGAAATACTTCAACGGTTTCAATCTAAAACACTAAGAATGATTACAAATGCTCCTCGATATATGACTAATAACCAGCTACATCGTGATCTGAAGGTCCCAACCCTTAAAGCAGAAGTCAAGTCACAACTCAAGTCCTATAGAACACGAATCCAGGCACATCCAAACATACTGGCATCAAGCCTCATGGCAAATACGCAAACCTTCATCAGACTCAACAGAAGGGCACCACAGGACATGTTCGCCTAATTATAAGTGAATAAAAATATAATGCTACGTTTACATATATAAAAAAAAAATAAATAAATAAATAAATCCGCTGAAGGATTATATAGTAGATATGGGATGATCACTGGATCATCGCCATTAAATCGCTCTTAATTAAGTACAAATATAATGTTTAATATCAAAATGGGATAGATTACATTAATAAAGAATGATAAAAGAAAAAAAAAAGTATTTAAAGCAAATGACCGTTAAACCGATTGTAATATAAAAAAAATTTTAAACAGTTTATGTTTATAATTATTCCGTTATAATCGAACGTGCGTCAGCAAAAGTTTTTAGGAAGTACCGCGAATAAGTTACGTTAGATGTGAAAATGTATAAACGTTGAGTTTTCAACGTTGATAATTATCCGTGTTGAAAGTTAACGTGCATACGAAAAGTAATATGTTAGTTTTCGTCTTAAACGCGTTTTTATGCACTTTGAGTTAACGGATATAGTTAAGTCGAAAACACAGCTTTGTTGTTGTATTTAATAAGAATTGATATAAATTATTTTGTTTTTTTTTTCTTTTTGTTTTTTTAATTTATTAATATTTATAACATTATCTATTTTTTTACACAATAAATTATTCGCAAAGAACACGTGCACATATTTTCTTAAAGAATATCTTTTTTATTACCTATTAATTGCTTTTATGTTTATTTCGTTTTTCATTCGCTCATTGCTAAAATTTAAAGGGCGGATTATGGGACCGTAAACGTAAATGTGATGTAACTGTACCGTGCCGTAGCTAAAAAGTACACTTATAGATTATCGTAAACGACATTAATATTTAGCATGTATTTCATGTGGTTTTATATTTTATTCTAAATTTTTCCATTTATTTGTTAATATTTATTCCTTATTTGTTGTTTGAATCAATTTTCTTTATTCATTTCATATTTTTTCCGACTAAAATCATTCAGCTGTTTCGATGCCGGATAGAAAATTCTGATTTCAACAGAATGATCCGGCAAGTTCGTTTACATTTACGTGTTAGTAACCATTCGTATACATTTCTTCTTGTGATATCGGAACAGCTGATTCGTTACAGATACGTTTACGGTTGGGTAACTCAGCCTTAACACATAATAACATAAATCCAACAAACAAAACCAAGTGATTTTGTTCAGTGCAATAGTTACCAATACATTGTCTTTTTTTGTAACATAACTAATACATTCTCATTTCTCTTTGTGGGCACCACTGCTTTAGAACAGGCATCTGTGCTGACTACGCCGACGGACTCAGAGCGATATTTCGCAGAGTTATCAGCGAAATGCATCCCCATGACGTCAATTGTACTGGGACCCCTATCAGCCGAACTTAGAAAATAGGAAGAAAGCAACCCTCTCAGTTAATGAGAAAAAATATACAGTATTGTTCGAAACCTAAGCAACTTTTCCTAATAAAGTAATCAAAGTCCTACATATTCTTTTTAAATTGGTTTATACAAAATAACACTTTTAATTTTTATTATGTTATGTGCCTTCATTCTAATAATAACAAGAAAAATTTAATTCCATTTCCTTGCCAGTAAAAAAAAAAAAAAAATGAAATTGACTCCATATATTGCTGTTCGAAACTTAAGCAACTTTCAGTACTTCCTATGATACCCTTCTTGCAAATGATTTCCGCACATCGTTTTGCCATAGAATCTATTAGATTTGATAGTGTTGTGGTTGGTATTGATTCCCCCTCTGATTTTAAGCAATTTATCAGATACCGCTTATTACTAAAACGGCGAGTTCCGACCCTGCGCTTCAAAATGCCGAATAGGTTTTCTATGGGAGTCAATTCTGAAGATTGAGCTGGCCAATCCAATAATTGAATCCCATTAACAGGTAACCATTCTTTGACCCACTTTGACGAGAGTTTGGGTCATTATTACGCTGAAACACCCATCGAAGTGGCATTTCCAATTCGGCATATTGAAGCATGTGTTTGGCTAAAATATCCAAATAAACAAAGCGATCCATTTTTATTTGTATTTCAACAAAAGGCCAACTCCACTCGTCGAAAAGCAGGTACACACCATTACATTTCCGCCCCATGCTTTATTGTTCCTTTACAATAACGCGGATGTAATCGTTTTCCCTTCGGTCTTCGAACGTGGCATACTTCATCTAAATTTAACAGGTTGAATTTAGACTTGTCGCTGAATAAAACTATTTTCCATTTCCCCACAGTCCAATTTGCGTGAGCTTTTGCAAAATCCAACCTTTTTTTCATAAAACTAATGAAAATTAACGAATACGTTGCAAAATCATTTAGGCAAACCTCTTTTTTAAATGTTTTTTTGTCAGTATAGGTTTCTTAGACGGCATGAAGCTTCTAAAATTATTTTCCAATGATCGTTTTCTCACACTGCTCGAACTAATATTGAGATTAAGCTCACTCGCAACATTTTTGGAAGAAATAAAGGGTTTTTTCCTTAATTAATCGGACAATTTTCAATCTGTTCGATGTGAAGTTTTTCGAGGTTGCCCTCTAGTATTGGCTTTCTCTACTATTCCAGTAGCTTTGTACATTTTAATTAGTAGAGAAACTATTGATTTGTTAATGCTTAATTTGTTAGCTATAGAGACTTGCGATTGGCCCTTATTAAAGAGTTCAAATATTTTAAGCTTAAAATCGATTCCATAACGTTTACGCGCCATAGCTGCACTTCTAAGTAATTGATTCTAAATCTACAGAAACAAAAAAAAATTAAAATTTCTTTGTCAAACTAAACGGGAATTAAATAAACGTTTCAAAATTTTTGTTTATTTGTTGCAAAAAAATACAAAAACAAAATAATTGCTTAAGTTTCGACCAGCAATATATGGATTCAATTTCATTTTTGTTTTTTTTTACTGGCGAGGAAATGGAATTAAATTTTTCTTGTTATTATTAGAATGTAGGCACATAACATAATAAAAATTAAAAGTGTTATTTTGTATAAACCAATTTAAAAAGAATATGTAGGACTTTGATTACTTTATTAGGAAAAGTTGCTTAGGTTTCGAACAATACTGTATATGTTTATAATATATTAGGGGTTTTAATATAAACTTGTAAATTCCTTGTAAACCTTGTATAAATACAAACCATATTTTTCATGTATGTAGTTTAACATTAAACTCATAAATATACGAGGTTTACATCGTTTAAGAATGTATATAATATGTATATATGCTACAGACTAAACAAACACTACACTGCAACTCTGGCTAAAAGGAAAACATACAGAGTACCGATACTGAATAGTTTGCAAAGCGGTGAAGTGAGAAAAAGCAGAGTAGGAAAATAAACTGTACACAGCAAGTAGGGTAGGGTACGGCTAAGGAACACATACCGTATCTATCGTTTCAGCGGTTGTGTGTTTGTACCCAAACCGAATTCATTCGGTACACTACGATTGTCTGATGAACGCAAACGCTACGGTTATGTACTGTACTTTCAACACATATTCACACCCGTAGCGTACCGAATTCGGGTTGTGTGTATAAACACAAACACTAATTGGGGAGAATAACCTATGTGTTTTACGCAACCAATATGCTTGTGTACTGTGCTCGCGATGTGCGGTACGCAACCCTAAAAGTACGGTTCGTGAGAGTTTATTTTGCTACTCTGATAAAAACTGTCATTTGTTATCATTGTTTTTAAAAGAGTGAAAAATATTTTTCACAGCTTCACAAACCATTCGGAATCGGTACTTATGTTTTAAAAACTTTTTTGGCATCTATCACTTGCGACTTGTCTGTTTAGTTTGTTATGGTTAGCAACTCTGGAATGATTATTTATTTTTAATTGTAGTTCTAGCCAAAGCTTTATTCTATCTTATCAGCTCTCGATCTGAAAATGTCGATTCTTGAAGCAGGTGGCGTCATAATATATTAATTGGGTAGTGTTTCTACTTGACGTTTTTACTCACAAGAACCAAAATACAAAACAAAATGCCTGTAGTCACTCATTCTTCTCACGACGAACGTTTCGTAGAAACCCCCGTCAATAATTTATAAGTTATGGCCTCTAATTTGTACAAAAAATCTTCGGTCTTTGCCCCTGTGTGCAATATTATTAACAATAATAACACAGAAGAAACAACATACATACACACAATGTAAAAACAGAAAGGGCACTGACATTGAGCATACAATATGACTTTATTTTATAATAAATTGTTTTTGTATTTGTTGTGTTCTAATTTAGTGTGAAGTGTATATATTTCTTGAATTTTTGTTTAAATACTTCAAATACACATATTTTGTAGTTCCTATAACTTCCTGCTGTTGTAATCTTGACTATTTTTAGTTAAACAACTATAAAAATAATATTTTGATTAAATACATTTTATTAATTTATTGTATTTTACTTTCATAAGGTTGTTTTTAGCTCATACATATATATATTTAAGTTACATTATTAATTAAACAAACTATGAGTGTAATTTGTAGTGTTTGCTCTTGTGTCTTCAAAGAGAATGTATCATTTCTCTTTTAGTACTTTATGTTGCTCTTCTCAGTTGTTTTTAGTTTATTGAGATTTATTTTTGGATTGTTTTTTAGTACATTTCTTACCACAACTGTACAACAAGACTTTATTATACGTATTTTCTAAATATAACAAAAGGTATTAGGAAAAAAAATTCTGCCTACGTGCAGATTGTGGAAACCGGCAATGTCCCAATCTTGTTTGTGTTTATTTTTTTCATTATTGGCCATGCTTATGGGAAAATTTCGTAATAAAGTTTTGAGAGAGTGAGATAAACTCAAGGCGAAAAACTATAACTGAAGAGAATTTTCTGAATATCTCTTGCAACCACTTATTTATTATTTTACTTTTTTAACTTTAAAAAATGTGTGCAACTTCAAGAAAAAACTGCATTTTTACCAGAGTTGTCAATGTAGAAATTTTGTATGAAAATGAGCGATTTTTAATTAAAAAACATCTTAAAGCAGTTTTTTTATTCAATTCGGAGGCCGCCATTATAACTTCATTGACAAATTTTAATTCAACAGTATTTATAGATTTTCGTCTATTGCTTTTTTATACTTTTTGAATCAGGTGTTACTTTTTTTTTTAGTTTTCTTAAACATTTTCTTCGTATTTTGTGTTTTAAAATGCCACAACTCAAATTTCATTGTACACCACGATTTAGGAATATTCTTCAATACTAAAACAAAATTTCAATAAATATATTTTTTGTAAATTTTTTAAATCGCTTAAAATGTAGTTTGTTTTTTAGTTTTACTCTCTCTCTCTCTCTCTTTACCGTTTTCTAAGAGTCCACTCCAAAAAGCAGTTTTCTTGTGAAGTGTTTCGTTGAAATTTGGATATGGACATTTCTAGGGTCCCCAACTCGACATTCGTACGCCTTTGAAGTGAAAAAAATTAAAGAAATCTTAACAATAGAAGTCGTTTTCGACTGCATCTAAAAAAGTGAAAAAATCTACAAATTGGATTATACGTGGTCTTTATGAAATCCGCACCGGAATTGGATTGAAAACGGATTGGATTCTGTCAACGGGCTAATAAAAATTAACGGTGGGATGTCACTAATCTATAGAAATGGCAAAGGCAACTCTGTTTCAAGACTAGTTGGTGGAAAAGAGATGCCGAAGCAGTAGAAAAAGCACTACAATTAATGATCAAGATGTACTTATTTTTTAACATAAACACTGATTTTGACATTGAGTTGTCATAGGAGAGGAGTAATTTTTGAACGAGGGTAAAGGAACTCTTTTTCACCAATTAAAAGTTTTTTTTTTTTAATTCTTCGCAAAAAAATGACATTTTTTATCTCAGAAAAGCTATTCAGTATTGTTTGCAGTACTATTTTCATAAGCGCATAAAGAGCAATTTTTCATCATTTTTATTTTATATATTTTTAAAAATTAAAAAAATATTGAATTTAAACAAATTAATTTTAATTATTAAAAAAACATTTAAAAAAATATTGGTCCCTCCAGGAATCGAATCCACGATCATCTGTTTAGAAATACCAAATGATACCAAAATCACATTTTAGGATCACTTTTAAAGCAATTATGCTTTAGAAGATATACTTAAGTTATTTTTTGGATGTTATTCAGAAGTAATTCTAAAAAATCTGTATTGACGTGTTTTGTGTCGTAAGCAAATTTAAATAAAAAAAAAATTTATCTCAAAATCTTCGAAAATCCTCAAGTCGACTTTGTCAAAAGCCCACAGATATAAAATTACTCAAAATCCTTTAGTCGAAATCCACCAATAATCCAGGCATTTACATCAGGTTTGGCAGGCAATACCTCTAAAATACCGTTATCGATTAAAACCATACATGGGACCAATTAATTAGGTGGAATAATTAATTGATGATTTCATTACATTAATTGTAATGAAATTATTTTCATTACCACTTTTTTAATTAATGGTAATGATTTTTACATTTAATTTCATAGATTAATAACAATAGATTTCAATTTCATTACCATTGATAATGCATCAATTAAAAAATAATTGTCATTGACAGAAAAATTTAAAAATGGAGAAAAACTCGCTGAAATCGGGGATGGAAATTGCTCATTCAGAACTCCTTAAAAAATTACGTTTTATAACATCCTTGGCCACACCCGTTGTTCGTTTTCATTTATTTGAATTTTTTTTGTAAACAAATGGTTTTTAATCAATTGTAATTAGTTTTTTTTTTATACGTTAGTGTAATTTCATTACCATTAGTAATGTTTTTTCTAATGAAAAATATTTCATTACCGTTAAATGTTAATGAAATTTCAATTAAAACCCCTTTCAACTGACTACCGTTACCCCTAAAATACACCAAAAAACCGTTATCCTTTAAATACCGTTACCGAAGTAACTGAAATACCATTATTCTTAAAATACCGACACCAAAATTAAATAGCGATAACTTCAAAATACCGTTAGCAGAATAAATGAAACACCGTTATCCTTAAAATATCGTTAGCGTTGCTTCTAATTTTCTGCTTTTGCGAATTGTGCGCGTTATTGAGTATTTTCATGCACGGCTTCAGAAATTAATATAAGGGGAACACTCATACGCCACCGTAGACAAAAAACAACAAACACTTTGACTTGGGCATGGTGGCGTATGAATTTTCCCCTTATATTAATTGCTGAAGACGCGCATGGTACATACATTAAGTTGATAAATTTGTTTCGTTTTTATTTTAATTTTTGTAAAAAAAATTTGCGGTATGCATCCAAATAACTGACTACCGTTACCCTTAAAACACCGTTAGCGAAAGAACTGAAATATAGCAACAACGACATATTAGTTAATAGCAACAACGACATATTAGTTAAATTACACTCAGATAAAAAAGTTAGTAAAAAAGTAAACAGTTTTCAATCGCCCTTTACTATTTTTGTACTGATTTTTAGTACAATTTATTTATTTAGTGATAATGTTTGCTATTCTCTTATTACAAATTACGGATTTTTTTTACCAATTTTTGTTGCTGATTTCAGCAAAACATTTTACTAATTTTTCAAAACCGAGTGCTAAACTTAGCAATAAAATATACTAATTTAACAACAAGTGGATATTTTAAGGAAGTTTTATTTACATGAATTCGTTGATTTTTTAGAATTCTTGTTTAGTTTAATTTGTTATTATTGATATATTCTTAATTTGGAAATAAAACTCAGAAAATTTTATGCATAAAATGCATAAAACGGTAACAACTGGAGAACCGTTTGCAATTTTTACTCCAAATTTCAATTCCCTAAGGAATGAATTCCTTGACTTAAAATTTAATTAACTCATGAATTTTTTAGTGAATGAATTCTTTAATTTTAATGCTTAAAGCTTTGGTTTGAGAATTCATTCTCTAAATTAGAATTCTTTGAATTCATTCACAGGAATTGATTCCTGCTTATTTCGTATTAATGAATTCATTCCTTGAATTAATAGCAACAACGATATATTAGTTAATTTAAATATATTAGAATTGTATAAACACTATTTGGGTTTTCATTTTATATTCTTAGGTGAAAAGACACGTCCTTTTGGGCATAGTACAATACTTTTGGGAATTTAATAAAAAACTTAAATTCAGGGCATTAAGCGAAAAAGTTAATTACTTAGGGAATTAAACGAAAAAGTTAATTCCTTCAGGGAATTAAGTGCACAATTGAATGAATTCCTTGACCAAAACTTGAATTAACTAGAATTGAATGAATTCCATGGTGAATGAATGTATTAAATTTTATGAAGGAATTAGAAAAAAATTAATGAATTCCTTTAAGATAAATCGAATAAAAAAAGGAATTCATTCAATTCCTTTAGTTTGTTCAGGGACTTAATTTCCAAAATATAAATTCAGTTCATAAAACAGGGAATTAGGGAATTAATTCTTTAAAGCTCTGCCGATACCGAAATAAATGAAATAGCTTTACCCTTAAAATATCGTTACCTAAATAATTTAAAATAGCGTAACCGTTACCGCATCGTTCCGGTTGCAGCCATGATTTTAATTTAATTACAGTCGAATCAAAAGTGATATCCCGCATGTGTGTATGGCAGTGAAAAGTCACCGATGTTCTGTCGTCGGTATAAATTAAAATATTGTAAAAAAAGTGTTGCCACAATTAAGCGATTTTTTTTTATTTTGACAAAACAAATTCCCATCCCTGTATATTAATTTTGTATCTTTGAAATACCCTCCCTAACTTATTCTCTCGCTTATTATTTTAGTTTTGGGTTAATAAACGGCTAGTAGTAGGCCTGTTTTTCTTAGTAAAACAAAATGTTTGTTGTTATTGTTTGTAATGTTGGTGTATGTGTGATATTAAAGAGAGCACAATATGAGAATGTGTGCGAAGAAGCGAGTGCTTTATGATATTTTTCTATGCCTTTAGTTTAAACCAACTCAACTGTCAGTCAGTCGTTTAGACACAGACGCAGCATTAAAACGTTAAATTTGTTTAATACGCTCGTTGTCGTCGATTGTTTAATAAATTATCAATACAAAACCAAAAAAGAAGTTAAAAGAATATTTTTTTTCCTGAACTAAAGAAAAACTCGTGTGTTTCTTTTTTTTTGTTTTTATATTTTTTTGTTACTACATTATTATTTTTCTTTTAAATCAACAATATTTTTTTGATCGTCGTGGAAGTGTATTTTTTCTTTTTTAACGTTAACATTAAAAAACAAAAATTGTTCGTCGGTCTGTTTTTTATATGTGTTGTGCTTTTAATATTCTGTTTTTTTTTTTTTTTTTAATTGAGTGTTGGCTGTGATTATTTTTGGTTTCTTTTCAACGTTTGATTCTACGTTCATCGTTTTATGGTAACTTGCTAACGTTTTTTACCAACAAAAAGAAAAAATACAACATAGTGTTTATCGTCGTCATCATCATCGTCGTCTCAATTCTTTTTTTTTTATTATTGTTATTTCTGTGTTTTTGTTGGTGGATACCTTTTGCTCCATAATAATATAAAGGCCATTGAATTGTTCGGTTTAAGCGTAAATATCAACGTCGCCACTAAAGAAGAAAAATAAAGTACCCAACGAAGTATAAGTTGCACAACCAACAACTGCAAAAGAAACAACCACATTTACTAACCCAGACACCACAGATTCTTGGATACATCGTACATAATATTTTTGTTGGAATTGTTACCAATAACAATTATAATAAGGTTGGTAATATGAATGTGTGATGGTGTTAGTGGTATAACTACTACATCAGTATTGTGATTTGTGTCTGAAGTGTTTATAAAACAACAAAAACAAAAAAAGTTAAAAGAAAACTAATACAAAAATTAAGAAACCCTATAATTTAAAGAAACACAAAAATCTTTTACAAAAAAGCCTAACAAATATCTGCAAATTATACAAAAATATTGTAAAAATTAATCTGTACAAAATTGAACAAAATGAATGAACGTTTAAGTATATGTTTACGTATCATACTCATTTCGTTTTAAAATACAAAAAAAAGATAGAGAAAGAGAGAAAAAATCATAACTCTCCCTAAACAAATCTAAAGAAAAGTATAAGAAAAAGTGACAACAACAAAAAAGAACTGTGATATTTTAAAAGCCCCTTAATACACACAAATTAGTCAGAGATAGAGAGGGTAAATTCCTACTATTTTCTATATACAAGAGAGTGATAGTTATAATCATTACTAAAAAAACATCAAGGAAAATATCTTTAAAAATTACTCTCTTTACTTGAATTTTGTAACAAAATGATGATGATGGATTGTGTTGATTCATCAAAGAATTCTTCAACTAGTTGCCCTACAATAACCGGTATAACTGCCATGGATACTACACCACCCCATGATGAAAATGATAAATTAGCACCACCTCCCTCAAATGCCACTACCACAATAGAAGCTAACTTTACTGTAGTCTCTATGGAATCAAATAATAATATCGAAATAATAGATTATAAAGAATCGCGCAAACATAAGAAAAAGAAGCGTGAAAAACGTGAAAAGGAAAAAAAACATCGCGAACATCGTAATAAAGATCATCATCATCATGAGCATAGGGAAAAACATCGGGATAGGGAGCATCACGAACAAAGAGAATTGCGTGATCATCATCATCAACATCCTAATATTCATCATCAGCATCACTCAACATCTGCCTCATCGTCACCGTCATCGTTATCAACGATATCTGCCTCAGCTTCACCTGCCTCGTGTTCCTCATCAGCTGGCATATGTGTAACGGGTACTACAGCCTCAGCATATCCACATAATTTAAAAATACGATTTCTATTATCCGGGGTAATTATTTTAACATTTTTAACTAAGTAGAAATTAAATTGAAATCAGTATAATTGTTCTGCAATTAATTGCTAAAGGGATGTCCTTTTTCTTTTCGGAAATTTATGATTATGTAAATTAAACTATAGATTAGATTAAGAGGCTGAATTTTCCTTGTTCCATCTTTTTATATAAAACTAAAAAGTTAATTTCTCTTATTTCAACAATTTAAAATAAATCAGATCTAAAAGACATTATAGCACATTTATGTGCGATATTAAATGTTATATGAATTCTACTATATTTTACCAGTTATTTGTTCCACAACGAATAAGTCTATATGGAACTGTCTGCGTTCATCCACCAGTTTTACCAATAAAAAATCTTGGTCTATATAGGTCGACTAACTTATCTAAAAGAATGCTTATTTTAACGCTGTTTAGAGTTGTTTTGATTAAAATTTTACACTTGGTTAAAGTGGTGAAGTTGTTCTTTAACATTAACCACGAATAAAATTTGCATTAAAATGACTCTGGATAGTCTTAAATTGAGCGTACTTTTACATAAGTTAGCCGAACATAATTGGAAAAGAAGCAATAGGTACTTATAACACCGATAGCTTATTTGCTTTTTCGTTACTTGCAATATCGTAATATCGAAACAATTAAGACCTACTTTCCTCAACTACATCTTTACTCAACCCACAAATATCGTAAGTTGTTTTGTTTATTATTTCATGTGCTTTTGTCGTTTATCTTTACTGATATGGGTTTGTCTTCTATCTTTATTGACAAAAGTCCTGCTATATTTGTTCATTTGAGTTCGTCCGATAATGAATGACATACTAAGACTATTCTTAGTGTGTCCTTCGTTTTAACTAAGCAGTTTTAGTGTCCAATCTAATTCGTAGGAAAAGTTCAAAACGTTCCGGCAACAGCTGCGAAGCGTTAAATTTTTATTTAAGAAAAAGCACATTGGACATTTTTTCCGGCATTTTAATTGAAAACTCTGTTTCCTCGACGACAACGTGGATGCCGCGGCGAAAATGTTCGAACATGTAATATTGCTTGGAATGAAATCTTTCATTCCCTCGAAGCAATTTTCGGTTAAACCAAAAGATAAATTGTGGTTTAACCAGACTTGCAGAAACGCAGTAAGATACAGAGAGTTAGCATTCAAAAATTGGCGAGATAACAAAAACGCCATAAGAGGTCTGATTCGCAAACAGGCGAGATACGAGTGTCCCAAATTACTTAGTCGTGAAAAGTTTCTTTTACGAACAACGCCTTCGTACTAAAGTTCTTTCTGCTCTTAGGGGTAGCAAGAGCTTATGGTCATTCGTTAAAAGAGTAAAGGATAATGCTATAGGGTGGTCAAAACGCACGATGTTAATTGTAAATAAAACAGTTTTCAGAGAATTATCTTAATATTTTTCGGCTTCGGTGGCATTCCTCTATCCGATGGTCCATATTTTCAATGACTCTGAGACATAACTGAGGTTCAATGTCATTAATGTGCCGAATTATCTCATCCTTTAGCTCTTGAATTGTTCTTGTTTAATTGACGTACACTTTTTCTTTTAAATATCCCCAAATAAAGAAGTGCAACGGTGTCAAATCACATAATCGTGGCGGGCAATAAACATCGCCACGACGTGAGATAACACGGCCATTGAATTTCTCGCTCAAAAGAGTCATTGTTTCGTTGGCTGTGTGGCAAGTGGCACCATCCTGTTGGAAGCACATATCGTCCAGGTCCATATCCTCAATTTCTGGCCACAAGAAGTCCGTGATTATCTCGCGATAGCGAACACCATTCACGGTAACTGCTTGGCCGACCTCATTTTCGAGGAAGTACGGCCCGTTGACGCCGCCAGCCCATAAACCGCACCAAACATTCACTCTGTGGATGCATCGGCTTTTCAACAACCACTCGTGGATTCTCATTTGCCTAAATGCGGCAATTCTGCTTGTTAACGAATCACCATTCACTTCTGTCTGTTCAACCAACCATTCGGCGTATTGACGACGCTTGAAATGGTCAGTAGGCTTCAGCTCTTGAGTCAATTGAACCTTGTAAGCGTGTAAATTCAAATCTTTATTCAAAATTCGTATCAGTCATGTTCGTGAGATGTTCAATTGTTGAGCACGACGACGAGTCGAGGTTGACGGCTCTTCTGCCACACTATAGCGAATAACAGCAATGTTTTCCGCAGAACGAACTGGGCGAACATGCACAGGTGTTTTCACATTTCCTCTTCGAAGCTAGCTCAATCATTGGCTAACCTTTTTGATGCTTCTTACCATGCGGCAGTTTTCCCTTTGTGTTGGAAGGTTGCCAATGTCCAGCTTATCCCTAAAAAGGGTGCGGCTAAAAACCCTAAAAATTACCTCTCGATCGCAATATGTTCTGCCCTCTCTAAGGCGATGGAGAGTATGGTTAATTACCATCTTGTGAATTATCTAGAGACTTACTCATGAATTATCTAATGACCGACAGTATGGCTTACGTATTAATCGTTCTTCGGGAGACCTGTTAGCGTTCCTCTCGGAGAGTTGGAGTAGGTCCATCGATCTAGGAAAAGGTTTTTGGGGAAGGAAGCTAAAGTATTTTTCATAACTTTTCTATTCTCTTTTGTATTGAACATTTTTAGTTTGAAGCAGGCAATGTCAGAAGTTCTCTCCAATCCGCGCTTGAACTGACCCACGCAGCAATGTGTTCTCTATAGCGATAAACTTTTAATGAAAACTATGGAAATCATGATTTGTTACAGTCATTGGAAAGTTGCACTCATAACAACGCCAAATGTCAGATCATCTCATAGACGGTTATTGCTTAAGATGATATAGTGAGCCGAGAACCTCTGGTTTAGATAGCGAGCTTACATTAACATTTTATATTTTTTCCCAACTTAAACTTTATTCGCTTGAAGCTAAAGTATTAGTTGTCCATTTTTCTTAATCGCTATGTGTATTTCTGATTTTATTAGGTTGCTAAGTTTACATTTCTGTTATTTCTTATTTTGTAATTCCCTGATTCATTTTAATTTATTTATTAAGGGTTGCTGACGACTACAATAATAACCTTCTATTACTCATTACAATTATGTTTTATTATTCATCATTTAACGTATTCTTAGCGATTATAAATGTGTAAAAATTTAAATTTGTGTGTGAATAAATTATGGGGTTGTACTTTCAAAAGATGCTTGATAATAACAGTGTTTCTAGTTTTATTTAATTTTAATTCCCAAAGTGATTAGAATTTGAGAAAGTCCATGTTTGATACAATGCTTTGTTAAATGAAACGCTATCAGCTGATTTCAGTTGAATTGACTTAGTTGGTTGGCCAAATTAAATATAAGGTTCAATTAATTGCCGTAACCAGAAAAGGGTGGGAACAGATGGCTGGTAGGAACAGATGTTGTAATATCTAAAAAAAAAACAATATTTTATTATTAAGTTTTAAACAATATTTAAATTCTCTTGTTTAACTCTGCATTTAAGGTAGTACAAATATTAAAAAAAAAAAAATATTGAACATAAATACACTTGAAAAAAACTCATCACAATGAAAATATTGTATTAGTAATTAATAAATCATTTCAACACCAAATACACAAACTGTAATCACACAAAAATAAGTCATTCAGCTAAGAAAGAAAGTGTAATTCGTGCAATTCGGCCATGTTATCCAACGACTTGTGATAATACGGCGCATTGTCTTGTTGAAAGAGCACTTTTTTCTTCTTCATATGGGGTCGTGTTTTTCGCGATTTCCTCCTTCAAACGCACCAGTAGGGCCATGTAGCGATCGTTATTAATGGTCTAGCCTTTTTCAAGGTAATCAATGCACAAATTCAAGCCGCATCCCAAAATACTGATGCCATAACTTCACCTGCTGACTGTTGCGACTTTGGCTTCTTTGGGCGCAGTTCGCCAGTTGCTGTCCACTCTGCTGACTGGGGATGAAGTGGCAGATCCAAGTTTCGTCTATTGTTACATACCAACGCAAAACGTCCATTTTATCTCGCCTAAACACTTCCAAACAGCTCTCAGAATCATCGACACGTTGTTGTTTTTGGTGCTTGCCTCGACTGGTGTTGGATTATATCTTACGAGGGTAACTATTTATATTTTGAGCCTAACAATGAAAAAAAGCATTTGTTTTTTTCAATATATTCTGCTTTATGATCTATACACTTTTGCATGCTTTCGAACCACTTGTCATAGCATATTTTCTATTCCGCGTAAGACACCTCAAAACATGTTTTTTTAATGCATCTATGGCTTCTTCTGCTGACGAAAATCGTTGTCCACATAGTTTATTTTTTTTATATGCGAGAACAAAAGAAGTCATTGGGTGCCAAGTCAGGGCTGTACGGCTGGTGACCCATGATGTATGAGAGCTCGCATTGTCGTGTTGAAGATTTATCCTTTTTTCGGGTTGTTTTTTCTCATTTCTCCGAACACTTTTGTCGAAAAAATGGTGGTGTACCATTCAGAATTAACTGCCCTAAGTTGTTCTAATGCCACTGTTGCCACATAACCAGTTTTTCCAAAAAAAAAAAAACAGGCTACCATTTATTTCGAAGTGCTTTGAGAGCGAACAATTTTTGTTGGATTTCATTCATCATGAAACATCCGTACAGTCGTCTTCTGATTTGTTTCAGGCTCATATGCATTGATCCATAATTCGTCAGCTGTAACGATCTTATACACGTCTTTTGAAGCACCGCTATTATATTTCTTGAGCAATTGTTTGCACCAATCGACCCGAGCATCTTTTGGACCTGTTGTTAAGTTATAAAGAATCCAACGAGAACAAATCTTTATTACGGCTTAATTTTGATGCAATATATTATTTATGCTGGTGGAACTTATGCTTAAGGTAGACTCAATCTCAAAGTATATCACATGACGGTCATACATTATCAGTTTTTGCACAGCATCAGTTTTTTCTCACACAAAAACTGATTTTGTACAACCTTCTCGAAATTCGTCCTGGAGCGAAGGACGAATTAAATTTTCATCACTAAAAGTCGAATTTAATTTGTCTATGCACTCTTGTCTAGATAATGCATATCGAAAATCGTAATAAATCATAGCCCGAAAATTTTCACGTGTTAATTCCATTTTGTTTTTTGTAAGCAACAAATAATGATCAATTGAAAAAAGTTCTGAGCAAGGTTAAGGTCAAAAAAGTTAAACTCTCTAGAGAAAATATCAGCTGACGCCTAACAAGTGTTAAAGTGGACAAGGCTCACAATATAAATAGTTACCCTGGTATTTGTTGATATTCTTCGTCTATATAATTTCTTGACTTTCTGTCAAGCATGAGAGACATAAGGGGAATGAGAGGGTGGAAATACTAGTGGAAACCCTAGACAAATATTGTTCTTTGTTAGGAATTATTTACACATCTTAATGGGATAGTTCATAAAACATTGTAATCTTAGCTACTAGTTGGTAAAAGCCTAATCATATCCAAGGCAGCAAACAGTAGGCAACAGCAAAAGATAAAGATTTAAGCAAAAGGAAGCATTTTTTGTGCTAAATGAAGAAATTGTTGCAGAGGTAGTTTTGTTATTTATTTTTGTATATTTGTCAAAAAATTGTTTTTGTGTTTTGTTTAAATTTATTGCTACCCCTCTCCTCTTACCATTTAGTCTCGCAGTATTACACGTATCCATGTTACGTCTGCAACTCCTCGACCTACAAGGTTGTATTTGAAAATGCCACTTTAAATGTTCGTAGAGGTGTTACGTCTAACACCACAGAGGAAATGTGCAAAAACTATCCTGCAGATCCCAGTGACCCATACTAAAGTAATCATGGACAGTCGACTTAACTAGGCCAGAAGTGTAGTTCGTCTGTCGATAAAAGGGTCTAGTTCCCCTGGGCCCAATTTGCATACAAAATTCTACCAACTTTCTCAATCGCCAAAATCTTTTCCTCAAAAACTCAAATTATCTGGTTGAAAATCGCGCTAGCAGAAGAATTCATTATTCTACAGGTGTAGAAAGCAATCGTTGCTACGCGCTGCTCCATTTATTACTCATTTATGGAAAGCAATCGTTGTCTTATACACTACTCATTTATAGCTTCCAAATTTGGCTAATTTTAAATTTATAACATGCCCCTTTATTATTTGACCTGCCAAATAAATTTTCCTAAATAAATTTTCTTTGATAATAAAAACTATATTAAACTAGTTTCTTCTTTGACGCCTAAAAATATGCTCTATTAAGTTTTTGATACAAAGCTTAATAATATGCTTTAAAGTTTTGAATTTTTTTTTTTTTTTGGCAACTTCTATCTATACAAAATATTATAAATGATTGAATAAGGAAGGAAATACAAGAATAAAATTCTGCGCAGATGTTGTTAATATTCACGTACACCACCAGTAAAAACTAGCATACAAGCAGTTGAAGTCGATTGTTATTTCAAAAAGGACATTTGAAAACATAAACTCCATCTACAAGAGTTTGTAGTTGTTGTTGTTAATGCTACAAAAACAAGTGACCGTACAACAAAAGTTTTAAAAAGAGAGTCGAAGAGAGAAATTGCAACGGCGGAGGAGGGTGAGATTAGGAAATAAAAAAAAAACAGGAAGAATATATTGATGCAATAAAAAAACTGAAAACATTAAAAATAAAACAAATAAAGTTACAAGTAGTTATGGCTGTTAGTTATTCAATGGATTTTTTTTTTCCTTCTTTCGTTCGTTTGATATTGAAAAATAATGGTTGTAAACAACCCTCGAACGTATGTTCTAAATTATTTATACAAATAAAAATTCAATAATACAACAAGAAGGGACTTACAGACAGACTACATAACCTCGATTTGTTTTTTTAAAGGGTTGAAAAACAAAAACTAGCATTAGCGCGACAATAGTTAATATTAAATGGTAAATTTGATAAATTGAAATAAATTGTTTAACAGAAATATCGTATTTCCTTAAAAGGAAACGATTTTGTTTATTAATATTAGATTAGAGAAAAATTCATACCAGTTTTCCTATTAAATTAACAGGCAGTAGCATTTAAACACAAAGAGCTATAAATACTTTGACTTCCGACTGTAAAACTTTCTTCTTTTTGTTCGAAATTGTTCCAAGATCGACGTATTTTTATATCCCTCAATGTAAGATAAGTTTAGAATTGCAAAGAAGTCAAATCGCTTAATGTGCTGAAACATGTTTTGATCATTAGAGTTCAGAATCGAACCCAGAACCTTTTGATGCAACAAGGCATATTTGATAATATAGTACGATATGTTTTATATGTATATTATTTTATACTGCTCATTTTTTGAGGCCAAAAACGAATCAAGTCAATTTCGGATACCCTGTTCTGAAGTGAACAGTGTTCTCCATCGATCGAAGCAAATGGTAGTCGGACGGGGCAAGGTCTGGATTACAAGGCGGATGAGGCAAAACTCTTCAGCCAATATTTCCTAAATAGTTTTTACCGGTCTTGCAACATGTGACAGAGTGTTGTGATGATGGATTATTATGGCTTCAGTCGCATATTCCGGGCGTTTTTCGGTTAATGCTAGCTTCAAACGAATCAATTGTGGTCGGTACAAGTCCCCTGTAATCGTCTGGCACGATTTCAGCAACTCATAATAGATGGGACCCTTCTGGACCCTTATAACTTTTTTGGCTGACCTGGGCGGTCTTTATCTTCCAAGACAAAACACCACTTCTGAACCGCACAAACCATCTCTCGCTTGTTGAAATCGATGAAACATATTAAGGATAAGCTTCGGTGAGCAATCGATGTTCTTTAGCTGCACTTTTTTTCAAATTGAAGAAGTAAGCTTTGTTGGTACAAAATTCGACATTTTCGAAGCAAAAAAAAAATCTATTTAATTCAATGACTAATTGAGAATAATGCACTATAAGTTATTAAAGACATAAACCATTTGCAAAAGATACACCATCTGTTGTGAATCCCGCATATTTAAGTTATATTTCCAATAACACAAAAAGTTGTTGTGTGTTGTTAAAATTTTGAGATATGTTGTGGTCTAGTGTTTCATAATTATAAAGTCAAGAAATTAAAAAAAATATGCTTGGTAATGAAAAACTCTTCTGTAATTTTTTTTTTTTTAATATTGTTCGAAGTGCACATTTAAACGATTTAAGGCCAGTCCCCAATTTTTTGTAAAATTGTTGGTAATTTTAACAAATTTCAAATCAAAACTTTAATTTTTTTTAATGTTCCCACTAACATTTTTGATAGAAAAAAGTTTGTATCGGGTCGGTAAATAAGGTAAATAACATATATTTCCATCAAATCTGCTTCGCACTTTTAGTGCATAAAGCCAAAATAAGAGCAATTCGTTTCAAAAATCTAAATAGTAAGATATAGGTTAAATATCGAGAATATCAACACGTAATTTAACTGCTGAGCTTCATTTTTTGAGGCAAATAAAACTACTAAAAATTAATTAAAAATGATGTTGCAGAAAAAACTACTGAAATTAGCAGATTATTTTTGCTAAATATTAGTAAGATATGAAGAGGAAAATAAAACTGTTAAATATTCAGAATTTTATTTTTATTTGAGTTAAATTTTAGTTAATAGAAAATAACAATTTAACCTGCTAAAATCAGGAAAAAATTTTCCTTAATAATACTGTGCTAGTCGCAAATTTTAACAAGCTAGGCACCCTACTGGTAAAGCTAATTTGCGTACGCTGATTTCAATGGTTATAGCCGTTTTTCAAAGTTAGTTAAAAATTTGACGCTAAGGCACCAAAAAAATTATATTTTTATACTTCTGGGATCATTTTTATTTATAAATTTATCAAATTTGATTAAATATGTACAACAACATTCAGAAAGCTGTAATTTTTTTACGATTTTTTTCTCGATTTTTTTACAAAATTTTCTGCAAATAAAATGTTATGTTACTGTATTTTGTGTATATTCAATAGGGTTTAGAAAAATGTTCAAAAAAGTTAAGGAACAAATTTTTTCCGCGAAAAAAAATAGCGAAAATTGTATTTAACAGAATTGGATTGATATAAGTTCAAAAATGATCCCAAAAGTATAAAAAATATCGTTTAATGGTATTTTAGTATTGAAATTTTAAATCGCAAATATCGCAAATACGAGCGCTAACTTCGAAAAACGAGTAGGACCATTGAACTCAGCATACTGAAATTAGCTTTACCAGTAGGGTGCCCAGCTTGTTAAAAAAAAGTGTCAAATTCGAGCACAGTGTAATTAATAGACTAAACTACCACAAAAAATTTTAAAATTTCAAAGTAAAATAAAAGATCAACTTTACATACCCTTCACTCATCTTCATTTCAAAGTTTTTTCGATTTTTTTTAGTACAAATTAAAATTTACCCTTCTAAAATTAGCAGTTTACTATTTTTTTAAATCAAATATTTCTGTTCATTTTAGCAGTAGCTCAGTAACTCAAGTAGGCTTAAAATTCTATAAATTTAACAGTTTTATTTTTGTTGTTCTTATTTTACTAATACAATATTTAGCCAAAAAAAAATCTGCTAATTTCAGCAGTTTTTCTGCAAGGTCATTTTTAACTAATTTTTAGTAGGTTTTTCTGCTAGTTTACAGATTTATTTCTATGAGTGCACCTAAAGAAAAACAAATCCATACTAAAATTAGCTTAAGTCCAATAACCAGTGTTGCCATTTCAGTGCTTTTCGGGTATTTTTTGGTGCTTTTTTCCTTCCCGTACCCGGTGATTTTTTACAAATACCCGTTTAAAGAAAGCGGTTATTTACGGTGCTTTTTCATATTTCAAGCAGTGATTTTAGTGCTTTTCGTACAGTTTATATTTTTGATATTTGTTCTCGTTTTTTTAAAATTTTCTTTAATTTTCTGTCAAAATTTAAATAATAAAACTAACTATGTAAGAAATACTTGATTGCACAATGTTTGTAGTACAATTTTAAGTAGTAACTTCGTTACATTTAAACTTCAAAATTTTGAAATATTAGTTTGGTGCTTTTTTACCCCTTTTTTGGTTATTTTTTGAACCTTTTTTACACGATTTTTCAAAGTTAAAATTTGTTTTTAAATTCTTGATTTACATTTTTCAAAAAATTGATACCGTGCTTTTTTACCCCATTTTCAGTAAATTTTTACCCTTTTTACCCGTTTTCATAATGCTCACGGTGCTTTCCTGTCTTCAAGAGTTGGCAACACTGCCAATAACAACCATAAATTAAAAAAGAAAATTCGTTGAAAATAAGTAAAATTAAAGCATTTCTGTTAAAATTTTAGACTTTTTAAGAGTATTAAAAACTAAACCTATCATTGTCAAAATCTGTAAATTTGGGTTATATTTTTTTATAATTAAAAATTTCCAAAACCACAGCACATTTTCCCTGCTATATCTTTGAAAAATCGACGGATTCCTACGAAAAGGCTGTGACTCTTACCCAGCAAAAAAAAAAGAGATGCCGAAGCAGTAGGAAAAGCACTGCAATTGATGATCTAGATGTACTTCTTTTTTAACATAAACACTAATGATTTTAACATTGAGTTGTCATATATGAGAGGAGTACTCCCACTTCAACATTTTTTCAGCACTTTTCTACCACTGAGCTATTCTTTGATATGAAAGTTGACTGGCATAAAAACACCACTTCGTTACTGCGAGATATTGCTCCTTATTCTCTTCAATAAAAGTACTTATTAAACAAGTGTAAAAGGTGCGCTCAAATTCAATATTGTTTCCAGTCTATTTTTACAGGTGCATAAAAAGCAGTTTCTCATCATTTTTTTATATATATGTACATATTTTTAAAAAATTTTAAATTGAAAAAATATTGAATTTAAACAAATTAATTATAAATATTAAAAAAAAATAATAAAATAAAAAAAAAAATTTTTTTTTAAATAAAAAATATTGGTCCCGCCGGGAATCGAACCCGCGACCCTCTGTTTTTAGGATCACTTTTAGAGCAATTACTCTTTAGAAGCAATACTTAAGTGATTTCTTGGATGTTCTTCAGAAGTAATTCCAAAAAAGTTGTAAAAATATACTAACGGATACTTTGAAAGAAATGATTTTTTGAAGTTGTTCAGAATTACTTTTAAAAATGCAGTAAAAATACACTAACGGATACTTGTAAAGCAGTGAAAGAAGTAGTTTGTAAAGCATTACTTCCAATTTTTTTTTTTGCTGGGGTGTAGTGACTGTATTCCCTTTGTGTTTGTTGTTGCAAAGTCACAATAAATTATGTTTATTCAAATTTTTGTTTGAAAACTTCAAAAAAATTAATAAGACCTGGTATCGACACAATAGTAACTTGGACAAATTAAATTTTAATTTTTTTAATTGCATTGTCGTTTTGTATGGAAAGTTGTGACTTTCAGACTTAAAAATAGTCTTATGGCGTAAAATATCCTGTTTTAGTTGGGGGTTTTAAAGCAGATCCTCCAATTTTGGCTTTTATGTCTTAAAAAAGTTAGGCGAATTTAGTAGGATAATTACAAAAAATTAAAGTTTTGATTTGACATTTGTTAAAATGAAAATGACCAACAATTTTACAAAACTAAATTTATTGTCTAGACTTAAATTATTAGAGCGTATGTAATGTAATTTCTCTCCTTTATTTAATTTCTTAAGACATCGAAACGATGGAAAAACGATTGACGTTATAAATATGAAACATACTATATGATGATATCCCACATTTACATAAAAAAAAACAAAATTTTCCCTATACAGTAAGAAGAAATTACTTTTTCCACATCCAATATATTAGTCCAATAAAAAAACATTAGAACATTAGATAAAATGATAAACACTCTTTATGACAATCCTGTGAAAAGAACTCATACATATTCAATGAAATTCTAATCCTTAAAAAAAGCAGCTGGTAAGATTTTAAATTTGTCTTAAAAAACGTTAGCGAATTATAAAAAAAACATCTGCTTAACCACTAGAAAGATCTAGTTATATAACAGATCCTTTGTGTATGGCATTCTTATGCCAGCATATCCTGTAGCCAACCGAAAAATGAGAATACATAGTACAGAAAAAAAATGGAATTTAAGAAAACATAAGCGAAAATAAACATATGAAGAAAAAAATGCACACAAAATTTAAAAAAAAAAAATCTACAGCTGGCCTATTTAATAGTGTTGGTAGCATTTCATTTGCTTTATTTTTTCTTCTACTTCAATACATCCTTGTTTTTATACATCCTTTTTAGCATTATTTAAGGATATTCCATTAAATTGCTTGTTGGTTGTTACATTTAAGTATATTTATTATTGTAATCGGTGTTGTAAAAGGTAACAACAATATTTTATTTTAAATTTCTATCGATTTATTAAATAATCAGTATTGTAATACAATGCACATGTTCTTTTTACATTTTTCTTGTTTCGACATACATACTTGTTGTAAATGAGGGCTCTCTTTTATAGCAGGTGTTTACAAATGGCTATTCATTGCAATTGCATCCTTTAGTTTTCATTGAACATTTTACATTTTTTTTACTACATAAGTTTGTTTGAAAATTTACAAAGAAATATAAGAAAGCAAGAAAACGAAATGACAGTTATATCAATTATACTCGTAATCATTATAAGAAACGCGTTTCTTTAGGGCATAAGAAATGTTTAACTGTCAAAATTGGAAACAACACCTGTTTTTAATGTTTTGTCTAGTGTATAAATTCTTTGAGCTTTAATGTGTAATGTCAGCGCAAACTTTTTTTTCATAAACTTACATTTCAAAATTTATTTAAATTATACATTCGGGGGGTGTTTTGGAAATCGAATCCACATAAAATCCTTCGTTTTCATTAAAAGTTACGTATTGTTGTTGTTAAAAATCGCATGATTTTTCATGTGGATTCGTTTTCTAGAACACCCCCGATAGAATTGACTTTAAAATAGATTTTCATAAAATTTACATTAGTCTGCCTTATTCCGGTTGGTGCGTACATAAAACACGATATTTCTGTATTAAATATTACAAAAAAATTGTAAATCTATTAAAATTTAGTAGATTTTAAGGCGTACATTGTTAAATTTTGCAAAAATTGTTTTATGAATGCCTTTTTGACGCATAACTATCGACAAGGTCAACCAGAATAAGGTCAGGTATGAATTTAGATCACTTCCCTTGTGTTATACCCAATTTACACAGAAAAGTTAATCCAGCAAACAGGTAAAAGCTACTTAATCGATCATTGAGCCATATTTTAATCTTGTCAGTTAATAGCAAAGTCCTAGTCAACTAGTCTTGAAATACAGTTGGCTTTGCCATTTATATGTATTAGCGACATTCCACGGTGTGTTGTTAAATACATGACATTCAGCAAATACATGAGATTCAGCAATTGAGTTGATACTAAGGTAGTCATATTCTAAAATACCAAAAAATCGACTCTATTTTAAGACTAGTGGACTGTAGTTAATAGTTAACCTAATATTTAAGGGCGGATTACTGAACCGTAAAAGTAAATGTACTCTAACTGCAATGTGCCGTAGCTAAAAAGTGCACTTATAGATAACCGTAAACGACATTACTATTTATTATCTTTTAAGTGTGTTTTTTTTATTTTATTCTGATTTTTTTTTATTTATTTGCTCATTTTTATTTCTTATTTGTTTGGATCTATTTTCTTTATTCATTTTATATTTTTTCCGACTAAAATCATTCAGCAGCTTCGTTGACGGATAGAAAATTCTGATTTGAACAGAATGATCCGGCAATTGCGTTTACATTTACGTGTTAGTAACCATTTGTGAAGAATTCTTCTTGTGATTTCGAAACAGCTGATTCGTTACAGTTACGTTTACGGTTGGGTAACCAACCCTTTAACCTGGTTACTATTTCTTAACGACTCTGTATTCATACTACTATTTGTATGCAACTATGTGTTTTGTTATAACAATGCTTTCTAATACTAAAAACACAGGCCAGCAAGTCAGATAAAATTATTAATAAGACCGCCTCAAAAATGTTTTGGTGTTGTCGACAAATTTTTTGTTGACGCTGGTATTTTACTTCTTATGCCTGATCGTTATTTGCGCCACCTTATTTTTTATTTGCAGCTGTTGGGTCGTTAACTGACAAAGTTAACTTTTAGCACTCAATAATGCATATATAAACGATGAAGATTAAAAAAAGTGGATTAACTTTTACGAGGGTAACTATTGTGAGCCTTGTTAGGCGTCTGCTGATATTTCCACTAGAAAGTTTAACATTTTTGCAGGGGTCTCACATGATCCTGAATTACAGCAATACCGGTTTTTGATTCAACAAATGGCGCTAACTGCTGTTTTGTTTTTTTTCTTACAACATTACTCTGGTTAGTGGGGAGCAGTGTTGCCACAAAAGTTTTAGCTCATTCAAATTTTGGAAAACTAAATCCCCAATTTTTACCCAATTCATTTTAATTTCAATAAAAACCAAATTTTAAAGAAAAACCAGTAAAAAAGTTAAAGCGGGCATGCCGACTATATAATACCCTACACAAGTCTGATTTAAAGCTAATGTTTGGGTCCGAAATGTGAATTGGTTAAAACAGACTTGTGTCAAAATTTTCTATAAAACCATAAAAGAAGAGAAAATCGAAAATATAGCCCATATGGGCGATAGGTCCAAATATGGACCGATCCTATTTAGAATCAATAGGCTTTTTCCTTGGGACCATGTGAGTCAACGAACCAAATTTCATTGAAATATCTTCGTATTTGCGACCTGCAGCGTGTAAAAAAGAAAACTTTGGGGTGTACCCTTCCTTATATGGGCACTAGAGCGTACCACCTAGGGTTTGGGATTTCCCGGACTTTTTTATTTCCCGGGAAACGGGAATGAAAAAATTTGTTTCCCGGGAATCCCGGGAAATATTTTTAAACAAAATTATTAATGAAAACCACCTATATAAGTAATTTTTGTTAAAAAAAACACTATTTCAGTACAAATACAGTCTGTGTAGTGAGAATTCAAAGTAAAAATATCAGAATGTTGAACATTTGATTTCACATAAATTACTCTAAGCACTGCCAAATGAATTTCATGATTCCAGCAGAAAGCACCCACTACTGGACTGTCGGAAATAAACCGTTTCATCACATTTGGCCCATTAGATATGGTGGCCACAATTTTATTTTCCAAAGACAAATAAAACTCTTCTAGTTTTTTCTACAATTCTTATTTCATCAGCATTACATTTTCCTGATATATAAACCAACCCCAGTTTATAAAATTAATTATTTCTATATATTAAGTTAGAATATTCTTCTACCTCAAGTCCAAATTCTAATATGATATTATTCAGGAAATGTTTGCCCTACCATAAAACCTTTAATGCCTATTCAGCTTACACTTTTTTCTTCGGGTACTTTGCTAATTTTAGCTGAAACGTTATTCTTGTTGTTTTCTGACCAGCAATTTTTTTTTTTTTTTTTTGTGAACAAATTTAGATGTCGGATAACCAAATTTAGATACCACCATTTAGATAACCATTAGTCTTTTCTTTTCACATTTATTAATGAAAACGTTACTTATAAAATTATTGACCCTTAATATAAAGGAGTATTTTAAATTTGAAGTCGACTTTATTTTTAATCAAACGGTTTTGTTCATTTTGTGTATGAAAACCTTACAAAAATATTTATATTTTCAAATATTTTGATTGGTTGAAAATAAATTAACCAGTCAGAATGATCCAAAAATAAACCAAGTCAAGGTATACTGCCACCCAATATTTTAACTAAAGTCGGCTTTACCTAAATTATACATTTGAAAAATTTAGATAGTAAGGGCGATTATTTGTAAGAAACAAAGCTTTTTTTCATATTTCTTTTAAACATATTACCAAGTTTTTAGGTTTTACTTCTTAAATTTTGAATAAGTTATGCGAAAAATCTTTATTAGTTGAAATGCTCCTAATTACTTGGCAAAGATTTTATTTGTGTGTCAAATAAATGTATTCCCTTTTAAAAGATTTTAACAATGACATTTTTGTTTTGGTATTTAAAATGTTTTTTATGACTAAAATTAAAAAATCCTATTCGAAACAAAAACAATTTAAAAAATTTAATATTTTTAAAATTTCCCGTTTTTCCGGGAAAAATATATTATTTTCCGGGGAATTCCCGGCAAACTTTTCCCGGGAATTCCCGCCCGGGAATTCCCGAACCCCAAACCCTAGTACCACCTTACAGGCAAAAAAAAAGTTCGCCGTACACCCTCCAATATGAAGTTTTTTTGCAAGGAGGTTTAAAAAAAATATTTTATATTTTTTTGCCGGTCGCCATTTAACATTTTTCGTTATATCTTTGTCATTTACAGTCGGATCGTAAAGTATGATACATCGATGTTTTTCTCTCGAGGGCATTGACCTCAAGTATCCCGTTCTAGTAGGTAGCCACCAGATCTCAGTTGCTACCACCCTAATGTCAGAAAATTAAAGCCCCCAAAAAATCATTAAACTTTTGCAAATGAAGTTTTTCGATAAACCCAGTAGAATTTTTTTTATATATTGGTTGCCGAACGTAGGGGCATTGGATTTTTCCTTTATAGCAAAACACTGGTGTCCTCGAGGCAAAAAAATCGATATATCACACTTTAAAATCCTACTTTAAATGCCGAAGCTATGACGAAAAATTGAAAAAGGCGACCCCTACGTTCGGCAAAAAAAACAAAGTTTTTTTTTTTAAATTGCCTTGCAAAAATACTTTATATTGGAGGGTGTACGGCGAACATTTTTTTTGAGGTACGGTCTAATGGGCACTAGGTCTAAACATGGACCGATTTCAACCAAAATCAATAGGCATCGTCCTTGGGCCGACATAGGTCTGTGTACCAAATGAAATATCTTCGTATTTGCTACCTGCAGCGTGTAAAAAAGAATTTTGGGGGGTACCCTTATATGGGTACTAGGTTGAAAAATGGACCGATTTCAACCAAAATCAATAGGCGTCGTCCTTGGGCCGAAGTAAGTCGGTGTAGAGTGCGCACAAGAATGCATGGACGGACAGACGGACATCGTTAAATCGAAATAAAAAAATAAATAAAATAAAAAAAATTCTGAGCCGATCGGTATACTATAAGGTGGGTCTAGGACCAATATTTTTTGGTGTTACAAACATCAGCACAAACTTATTATACCCTCTCCACGTAGTGGTGTAGGTTATAAAAAGATTTGTTCTCGTTGGATTCCTTATAACTTAACAACAGGTCAAAAAGATGCTCGGGTCGATTGGTGCAAAAAAATGCTCAAGAAATACAATAGCCAAAGACGTGTTTAAGATCGTTACAACTGACGAATCGTGGTTGATTATGAGCCTGAAACTAAACAGCAGTCGACTGTATGGGTGTTTCATGATAAACGAAATCCAACAAAAGTAGTTCGCTTTCAAAGCACTTCGAAACAAATGGCCGCCTGTTTTTTTTTTGAAAAACTGGTCATGTGACAAAAGCGCCGTTAGAACAACGTAGAGCAGTTAATTCTGAATGGTACACCACCATTTACGAGGGGTACTATTTATATTTCGGAAATAGCAAATAGGAACTAACATTTTAAAATGAAAATGGCTTTATTGTTTTTCAAAATATTTCCCTTGATCATCAATACTTTTTTGCATTCGTTCAAACCATTTGTCATAGCAGTTTTTCCATTCCTCTTGAGCCACTTCCAAAAAATGTTTTTTAAACTCTTCAACTGCTTATTCGGCGCTCGTAACTCGTTGACCACGCAGTTTACCTTTGATATTCAGGAACAAGAAGAAGTCATTGGGTGCCAAATCAGGACTGTACGGAGCATGAGTCAAAAATTCGATGTTTTGATTGCTCAGAAATTCACCTGTTTGACAAGATGTGTGAGAGCCAGGCTGGCCAGACTTGGGGTTTTTCCCCATATTTGGGGATTTTTTGGTGGTCTTGGGGACAAAATCTTTCATTTGGGGACAGGGGATTTTTTGGGCGTTTAAAAAATGTTTGGGGATGTTTAAAATTCTTTATAAATTTTGAAGATTATAGTCAAGTTTGTTCGCATAATTTCAAAGAAAGTAACAAATTCACTCTTTTATGGATTTTCTGTATTAATTTAAAGCTTTTTAACACAAATAAATCCTTTTTGTCTGAGGTTTTTATATGATTAATGTCCCAGAATCTAAAATATTGTTTATACAAAAACCATCATATCAATTGTGGATAAAAGTCTATTGTGTTAAACAGACAAACTTTAAAACTTCAAATCTAAAAATTCTTTAAAAATGCCTTAAATTCTTGAAAATTTTAAAATAAAATGTTTAGGGTTCGATTGGTTTGTTTAAATAAGGTAATAAAAATTTAAAATTTTCTTCATAAATTCTGAAAATTTTTTTAGACATTTATACAAAAACAATTCAAGAATTTTTAAAAACAGTTATTGTTAGTGTTATTTTTTATATTTAATTGTAGTTTTTATGCGAACAATGTTAATTTTAAGCAAATTAAATAAGCTCTACTATCTTTTTCAAAATTTTTTCTAGTTGGGGATTTTTTGGGGATATTTTTAGATTTGTTTGGGGACAACGAAAAAAGTATCTGGCAAGCCTGGTGAGAGCTCGCATTGTCATGATAAAGAATGATTCCTTTTTGGCGGTTGGTTTTACGAATTTCTCCGAAGACTTCTGGCAAACAAATGGTCGTGTACCACTGAGAATTGACCGTCATACGTTGCTCAGGCGGAACAGTGGCCACTGACCCATTCGGCCTAAGAAACAGGCGACCATTTGCTTCGCTGTGCTTCTTCCACGAACAACTTTTGTTGGATTTCGCTCGTCTTGGAATACCCACATATATCCGTGATTCGTCACCTGTCACGATTTTATACACGTCTTTTGAAGCACCACGGTCGAACTTTTTAATCATTCCCTTATACCAATCGACGCGAGCTTTTTTTTGAGCGATTGATAAATTATGGGGTATCGAACGAGAGCAAATTTTTTTTACAACTAAGATGGGGGTTTCTAGAATACGTTCGTTGTCACACGAATGAGTGACTACATGTATTTTGTTATTGTATTTTCGTTCGTGTGAAGCAAAACGTCATCTAGAAACACCACCTTAGTGTTCATGCAAAATAAAGTGGAACTAATTTGCAAGGATCCCTCTATCTCACGATACGTCACATGACGATATTGCATTATCAGTTCACGCACTGCATCGATGTTTTGTGGCACATCAACCGATTTTGGACTACGACCACGATTGAATATACTGTGGTTTTTGATGGTGATTTATCGCCATACAAAGAACTGAGTTCATTGACACATTCTTGTTGAGAAAATCCACTTCGAAAGTTGTGAAAAATAATCCAACGAAAACCTCTTGAAATTTCCATTTTTTGGCCAAATTGATTTTCTTAACTCACTGTAAACAAAACATATAGCACTTGTACATCAAAACCTTTTGAGTACGTTTATTCAAAAAAATGTCAAATTTTATTATGGTGTTGCCAGATCTTAGCTATTAAGTTGGTGTTGCCAGTTCTCGAAATATAAATAGTACCCCTCGTATTCGCCCGAAGTGTTCGGAGAATTGAAAAAAACAAACACCCCAAAAACGGATAATCCTTCACCATGGCAAAGCGAGCTCTCACACATCGACTCAAACAAGTGGCTTTTGGAGCACTCAAAAGAATCGAATTAATGTGTCATCCGCCGTACAGCCCTGACCTGGCACCCAAAGACTTCCTTGTTCCCGCAAATCAAAGATAAACTGCGTGGAAAACAATTTTCCTCAGCAGAAGAAGCCCTAGATACATTCAAAAATGTTATGACAAGTGGTTCGAACGCGTAGAAAAGTGTATAGATCATAAACGAGAATATTTTGAAAAACAATAAAGACATTTTCAATAACAAATTTCTATTTTTTTCACTGTTAAACTCAAAATATAAATAGTTACCCTCGTATCAAGTAGATTTTGCCATTGAACGGGCTGTTATTAAACAATTTTGATCGATAGTTCTTTGCGCGGGTATAATTTTATTTTAATATGGATACTGTTAGCCCCTTGATTAAATCATATTAAAAAAACTAGAATAGAAAGACTTCCCTACACTTATAAAAAAAGCCCATACAAATAGTTGAAAACTCAGCTGAAATAACTGAAAATTATACCTATATTTGCGCCAGCAAATATAGGCTATGATTTTCAATGAAGTTGAAAATCATGGCATGCTAAATTTAGGTAAGCTAAATTTTATATACTGCTAAATATACAGACAATTTTAGTTAAATTAGCTAGGAAATTTGAGCTCAATTCAGCAGAAATTTTACCTGATTTAACTACAAATTTCTGTTAAAATGTCGCTTAAAATTTCGACTTCCCGGATCTGATCCTAGACCAGCCCATATTTATTGTTGGGTGTATAAGGTTAACTTATAGCTACAGAGTGACTAATTTTTGTCCATTTTGCTCTATCTCGCTTAAATTACAAAAAATTAGCATGCAAAGTTAGTTCAAATACGGATGAAAGTGATTGTAATGCTAAATTGGATTTGCAAAAAATATTAGTTCAATCCTAAATTTTAGTACAAAATAACAGAAAAATTAGTTCAATTGAATTAGCGCGCGTTTAACGGACTTTTGTACTAATTTTTTTATGCGTGTAGATTTTATAATATTCAGAAACTAGAATATAAAGATCTAGTTCCACAGAATTGTGAGAGCTTTTTAAGCCACATTGCCTAACCTTTGACATGCGACTCTTTGCTGAATCATAACCAAAATGACCCATTTCTAAAAAGAATCATAACATTTGATGAAAAATGGATTGTTTACCATAACGTAGTCCGAAAACGATCATGGACCAAGCTAAATGGGCCCCCACAATCGACATCCAAAGCCAAGATTATGCTTTCTGTGTGGTGGGATTGCAAGGGTATAGTCTACATTGACCTGCTTTCAAGAAACCAAACTATTGATTCGAAAGTCTACTGTCGTCAACTATCGAAATTGAACGAAGAAAGCAATAAAAAAAACGCCCTGAACTGGCCAATCGCAAAGGCGTGATGTTCCATCATGATAACGCCTGACCCCACATCACTTTGATAACCCGTCAAAAATTAGCAGAGCTCAATTGAGAAGTGATACCACATCCACAATATACATAGCCCTGACTTAGCACCATCAGATTTGTTTCGCTCTCTTCAAAACCATTTGAATTGTAAAACTTTCGATTCCGATCAGGCTGTTAAAAATGATTTGAACCAGTTTTTCGCTTCTAAAAACAAAGGCTTCTTCGAACGTGGAATTTTTCAACTTACCGAAAGATGGCAAAAGGTCATCCAACAAAATGGTCAATATATCATTGCTTAATGTTTGTTGTTAATATAAATAAATTTGCTTTGTAAAATATTAAAACAAAACGACGTCAACTATCGAACAACCCAATATTTTACTTCGGTGGGGTTAAGTGGTATGGGAACACCGAAGGAGGATGCTGCGATATGTATGAAGGATATAAAAAACTCGTACATATTATTTTTCATAAATTAATGTTGCCTTGGCTGGGAATCAAACCTTATGTGTTACAGTCCAACGCGCTAACCATTGAAGTTTAAAAACATTGATATTCATCGTCTCCGGTAATATTTATTTCATAGTCCAAACAATAATTATTGAGTTTTCGTTTCATTATTTATTGTGGTCAAAAAGATTCATAATTACAGTCCTTTTCAACAAACAAATAATTAAAAAAACAACAAACTTTTTAAATAACAAAATTTTAAACACTATGCGTGGGAAAAACTTTATCTTAAAAACTTTGAGGATAAAAAAAATATTTGTGTTATCAAAACCACAAACACATGTTTTTTTTTTTGCATGAAAACACGTTAACATTCAAATATAAATTTATGTCTTAAATTTTATTAAATAAACTAGAAATAAATGATTTTGGTGCCGTAGCGGTTTAAAAACTACTTCGTAAAAATATTTCAAATAAATTTTTTGGTATTCGATTCGACTGATTAATCTATATTTCAACCTTAAACTAGTGTCTCCAAATGCAATAAAATATGCCATAAAATTTACAAACTACACACAAAGCAACAACAAAATTATTTTCGTTGTTGTTGCTTTGTGTGTCATTTCAAATTTCTTTGCATATTTCATTGCATTTGTAGACACAAGAGAATACCATTAATATGTCTTTTGGTTGAATTTTTAGGTGTTTTGGAATTTCCCACTTTATTACATGTGTTCATAACATTTTATTTTATAAAGATTTACAGTTCTTCAAAATTTAAAATACCTTAAATTGGCATATTTATCCCTGAAACATTAATAATTTCGAAACACTGTGTCTTAACGGTTTTTCTTTTATATTCCGTAAATACATAATTATTTGAACCCTACAATATTTGAATGTACAAACAATATTATATTAAAAAAATATAGCTCCTATGAAGTGTAGCTTTCAAAACAAAAACAACATAATGATATGGATGGCAACCAACTGGTCCACCTATATTTTTGCATATATCATCCATCATTTAAGCCTTTCACATTGATGACATACATACTACAAACAACATTAACATGTTGTAAATATTATAAGACTCTAATTAAATATCGATTTACAATAATAGTTTTTTTTTTGTTGCAAATACATGCAATTTGTAAGCAATCAAGCAACCAATATGCATCATATGGTCACTTTTAATAAGGATCCTTTATCATCATCTACCTTGACCGCATCCTGTTTCGTTTTTGGATATATATTCTATATTTTTTTTTGGTGTTTTATTTTGTTTACGTATCTTTTGTTTTTCATATTCTTAAGCAATTATTATTTTTATTTCCGATAACTACTAAAGTTGTCAATTTTTTTTTGTTTTTTCTTGAAACCACAAAACATGAAACACAAACTTGCAACAAAAGCAACACCAATTTATAATACACACAAAACTTTGTTGCTGCCACTCAGCGGGTGTTGTTGGTTGACTGCATTTTTACGTGGTGCGTAACTTTAGCCATCCGTTGGTTTAGTTTGATTCGATTCGTTTTTTATTGTTGTTTGACTTGTACCATAGATTACATAGAACTCTTACTCTTTGACTTTTGCTGTAAGTGCACGTAACTCATGAGAATGTGTTAGACATACATTCTATACCTATACAAAAAATATTTAGATGTGTATGAAAAAATATGTTTGTTGACAAAAGAAGAAGAATAGTAAGATTTCTATGTACTCTATGACTTGTACTGCTTTATGGAAAGCAAAACTGAGAACAATAAAATCATTTCATTTTCTATATGTATTTTATCTGTTTTTAAAAGTTTTTTTTTTCTTAACATGTTTTAGAAGTTTTACTATTGGGTAGAGGGTAAAAGTAATTTCTTACCTTTCAACATGTTCTGTTCCATAGAACCAGTTGTAGAACAATTTATTTTACTTTATAATCCGTTCTAACAATGACGATTTTTTAGCTAGAATTAGGGAAATCGGTTATGGGAAGGGTGGATAAGGAAATAGTTTTTGTGGACATTTGACTTACATTTTTCTATATTGTAATTAACAGGGAGAGTAGAACACTCATTTGAGACGCAAAAATAATTTTACCAATAGTTGTTTTACAAAAATTTCAGTGGCTTACAAAAAAAAAAATAAAACTGGAAAAGATTTTTTATAGATTTCTATGCCAACATTTCCAAAAAAAAAAATGTCATCCAGTACTATTTAGTGAAAAATTGCCAAAGCTACAAAGTCAATGAAATGATAGAGCAATGATTTTATAAAAATTATGATGCTTGGTTAAAAAAGTTCTGCAGTCAAAAGGTTCCAAGTTCAAATCCGCCATACGGGAAATTTTAACAAACTGTCACCGAACTGTCCCTGAACTTTATATTTTTGTGAGAGTTCAGTAACCTGTCCTAGGATTTGTCTTGTGACATGTCACAAGGGGTCAATTATCCCCTCCTATGACAACGTCATGTAAAAGTGACCACTCTATTTCATATAAAGGGGCCAGTTCGGTGACAGTTTGTTAAAAATTCCCGTAGGGCGGTTGCAAGCAAAAAAAAAATTTTTTTTAATTTAAAAAAAATGTTTGCTTCTTAAAGTTGTTTTTTTTTTTAGTTTGTGGAAAAGCTTTAAGACCACCTTTGTTTTTGTTTTCCAATCGTTAGCATGTTAGTTCCAACAAACTTTGCCAGCGCTATTACTATTTTTGCGCAATCAGTAGTTATCCAGCTGTTATCATTCATTTATGTTTTTAGCCATCAAGTATATGTCCCGTTAGCTCAGTGGGTAGGGCTGTCGCCTGTCAATCTGACGGTCTGGACTCAAATCACGGCAGGACCAACAAAAATACATATTACCAAAGCGCAACAGCATCTCCCAAAAAACTTGGTATCCAACTAAATATGAATAAAGCGCATCATAACGTGATAATTGCTTGTGAAAAGGAGATAACAATAGAATTAAGAGAGGAAACATTTTATCATATAATATGGGCTTTTTTGAATATTATTTTTGGAAAAAAAAAATTTTTTTTGCCAACGTTAGAAGTTGTTTCCCTAGTGCTTTTCCGGCACTTTTTGAACAGCCGTTCTTTTGTCAATAATGTTATCATTTAGGGAATGCGAAATCACTTTTTGCCAGTACTTGTACCATCTGTTAAAGTGCCTTGCCATCACCTTCCCGTTTGTATTTTTCTGACTGGATTTTCACTTACTTTAGTATATTAAAATTTCTTTAGTAGGATACTAACCTTAGTAAAAAATGTATTTATTGTTAACTTTTGCAAATGGAAACTGTTTCGCTTGAAATTTTGCAATAACAGTTTTAAGAGGCGACCCCATATACTAAAAGTTGGACTTTGGGGACATCTTGGAAAGCTATGCTGCCATACAAAATTTTTGAAAAATTGCGATTTTAACGTATAGGCCGCTATAGAGAAATACATTTTTTTATTGAAATATTTTTCTTTGAATTGCTTCCTTACTAAGGCATTACATTTATTGAGGTTGATTGTACATTCGGCGACTAAAGTCGCTGAAATAGCAAAAAACCATAAAAATCTATATAAAACGCTAAGTAGTGGTTTAGATATCAAGATTATCACATCGCATTTATATCGTAAATATGGGCACAGGTCCTGTGCTTACATTTTAACACAATCAAATTCATATTACATCAAAGGAATTAAATATGCTAAAAATCCCAAACGTATTTAACAAACTGTGAAAAATAATCCGCTGCAGGCATGTCCCTATCCGGATTTCATTCTTGCCTAAGGAAATCGTCAGTGGACGACGTTTTTAGAATTTCTGGAAATATTTGTTAAGTTAAATTACAAACTCAATGAGAATTTTTTGTTCTCGTCTAGGAGCGTTATTAAACATTTAAAATATCAAAGAAAAAACAAAAACAACAACAGAAAATTTTCCACAATTTGCTTTGTCATCTTCCAATGTACTACTCTGTTGATTTGACAGATCTAGCAATGTAGTGACATCCATTCATGTAGAAACAACAATAGAGAACAATGTTTTCTAAAGTGTCAGTAACATTTAAGTTTGCACAAGCACTTGCATATTAGTTTTTTAATTTTATTTTATCGGGATATACATTAATTGCATCAAAGGAATTAAATATGCTAAAAATCCGAAACGTATTTAACAAACTGTGAAAAATAATGCGCTGCAGGCATGTCCCTATCCGGATTTCATTCTTGCCTAAGGAAATCGTCAGGGGAAGACGTTTTTAGAATTTCTGGAAATATTTGTTAAGTTAAATTACAAACTCAAAGAGATTTTTTTGTTCTCGTCTAGGAGCGTTATTAAACATTTAAAATATCAAAGAAAAAACAAAAACAACAACAGAAAATTTTCCACAATTTGCTTTGTCATCTTCCAATGTACTACTCTGTTGTTTTGACAGATCTAGCAATCCATTCATGTAGAAACAACAATAGAGAACAATGTTTTCTAAAGTGTCGGTAACATTTAAGTTTGCACAAGCACTTGCATATTAGTTTTTAATTTTATTTTATCGGGATATACATTAATTGCATCAAAGGAATTAAATATGCTAAAAATCCCAAACGTATTTAACAATTAATTGAATTTGAAGAAATTTTTTATATAAAAAACTGAATGGACAACCGCCAAATTTAAAGACATTTAGTGAAACATCTGTAACATTGATCAAAAATAAAGTACGCCATTGTAATCAGCATGTCCGAAATATATAGAATTGATGGTCAGAGCTCTATTAATTTTTAAAAGTCAAGATTTTGTCATGCAGTGTAATTAGTAGTAGCTACTAAATTTCAGCAAATTTTTGTAAACTGCAATTTAAAATCAATCTGAAATTAGCAAGAAAGTGTACTAAAAAATTAAGAAAACTGCAACAAAAAAAATTGAAAATAAAATCAAATTTAATAAATAAAAATATTTTTTTCTTTCGATTCTAAAAAATGTAGAATTACTTCATCGTACTTGAAATTTGGAGTTAAAATTGTTAATGGTTTTCCATTCATTACCTTTTTATGCATTGGAGATACAATAAAATTGTCTGAGTTTGATTTCCAAACTAAGAATATATAAATGATAACAAATACAAACTAAACACGAATTAATATAAATAAAATAAGTATCCACTTTTGGATAAATTATTGTAGTATATTTTTTTGCTAAGTTTAGCACTCGGTTTTGAAAAATTAGAAAAATGTTTTGCTGAAATCAGCAACGAAAATTATTATAAAAAATCAGTAATTTGTAATAAGAGATTAGCAAAAATTATTACTAAAAATCAGAACAGAAATAGTAAAGTGCGATTGAAAACTGTTTACAAATGTTTTTACTAGGCTCTTCGAAAGCTACTTAATATGACATTAGGCCGATAAAAAATAAATGTTTATTTTGTCTCTACTATAATGCCATTCTATGCTAATTGCTATATATAAGTTTCATTAAAATCGGAGTGAACCATACCGCAGATATTCCTTGTAAGGTTAACCTGTTTCCCTTTATGTGTCATTCCGTTCCGATTTTTAAGGGGATTGTGCTCTTGTCATTAGAAATTACTCTTCCCTTAACCAATAAGTTTTTTAATCAAAGCCATCATAATTTATAGAAAAACTGAACACCACTTCCTCATTAGAAAAAAAAGAATAAGAAAAATTAAGTTTATTTTTAAATTTTTGTATAAGCTTTCTAACATTTCTTTATTTTTCCTCTCCTGCTGTGCGAGTTTCATTACAAAATTATTATTTGGAGAAAAAAATCATCATCATCGTAATATAATTTTGTGTGTGTGTATATTTGAATACTTTTTATTCTTGACAACAACCTCCACCTATAACACCCCCCCCCCCTTCCTCCCGCTTCGCCTAACATGCATTTCCTCATATGCAGATGCTCATATTGTTTTTTTTTATTATTTTTTGAGGTCTTAGTACATTCAACCTGTCGCTCTAATGCATTTTTATGTTTATTATTCATTTTTTTGTTGTAGTTTTTTGATTTTTTTATACTATATATTTGTTGTTGTGTATCTATAGATATCAACAGTAAATACTAACGATGACGTTTTTGTGTTGCAACATTGACTTTTTGTTGTTTCTTTCCCCAACGTTTTTGATGTAATTTCCTTTTTGTGCTGTTGTCAGGAATTGAAAATTTTATACTTAAGTACTATTTTTAGTACCTATACACTAACAAAAGTTCCACCGATCGACCGATTTAGTACAATTTAAATAAATTTAAGAAAATCTTAATACGAAAGGAATTCTAATTCTTAGTATTTTTTGCAAGAAAATAGCAGAAAAAGCAGAAAAATTAGTTTAAACTGACCTTGCAGAAAAAACTGCTGAAATTAGCAGATTTTTTTTTGGTAAATACTAGTAAAATAAGAACGGCAAAAATAAAACTGTTAAATATACGGAATTTTTATTATGTATGAGTTAACTTTTAGTGAATTGAAAATGACAAATTATACTGTTAAATCTGCAGAAAATTTTGCTAAATATTAGTAGATTATAAATAGCAAAATCAAGCTGTTATATCCCCGGGTAAAAATCTTAATATGGTGTCATACATAAGTATATCTTTTTTGATAAATCCCCATATACAACGACATACAACTTGATCCGAAAAATGGATCATCTACATGTGTCTAATTATATTAAATTAAATAAAATTTGATACAGTTTGATCCGAGATTTGTCCATATCCAGGACATCAAATTATATCTAATTTGATATAAAAATATCTGATTTTATAAAATTTTGTCTGATAGTAGGCATACTTTTTATGCATACCAGCTATTAAATTGACATTGAAATGTCTATGGTTTTAACACCCAAAGAAGACCCAAATTTTAAAACATAAAATAAAAATTTATTTGAATACTTTTGTCTTCTAAATCGTACGCATCATTTTTTAATATGATTTTACATGCAAAAACATCACGTGAAAATTATTTGGCTAGGGAGTAATTAACTCTGAATTTGCAGATAACTAATTTTGATGTTATATTAAATTAAATTATATTTTTAGTACGACGACACATACAGTGTTATAAAACTTAGTATCAAACCATATATAATCATATCGATCACTACATATAATTTGATTAGTTTTATAAGGCTTATGTAGTTATATATGGAGTCAGATTTGGGGATATGTAATAATATCAATTACCTTACAAAAAATTCGTTGAAAAAATAATATCAGATGTAGTTGTATATAATGAAATGTGTCTTAATGTGACTCCATTCATTGTCAGCTGTAGCCCAATCACATGATATATGACAATATATAACTATTTTTACTCGGGTCTACAAAATTTTTGTTATTTTTAAGTTAAATTTAGTTAAATGCAAATTAGCAGAAATATATGCTAAGAAAATAGTAAACTGCTGATTTTAGAAGGCCCGATTTTTAATTGCATTAAATAAAATCTGGAAAAAAACTTTGAAAATTTAAAATTTTTTTTTCTGATTTTCAGTCTGATTTTACCAGGTTACTGACAAAAATTTAACTCAAATATAACTAACATTCTGTATATTTAACAGTTTTATTTTTGCTGTTCCTATCTTACTAATATATATCCAAAATAATCTGCTAATTTCACTAATTTCAGCAACTAATTTTTAGTAGTTTTAACTAAATTTTTTTTACAGTTTTTTTTTTTGTTTAGTGTGCACAGAAAGAATTTACAAAATTCTAATTAAATTATAAAAACACTTTTCTCATACCGTTTTTGTAATTACAAACAAAAAACTTTTTAAAAAGGCACCAACAATGGAATATGTAAATATAAAAAATAAATTTTTTGTTATTATTTTTTAACTTTGTATTTTTACTTTTAAACTATTTTTATATGAAAAATAACAATTTACAAACATTTCAAACACAAAAATTGTTGGAAATACTATTTCAATTTAAAAAAATGTGTTTGTTTTTACAAATACGATTGTTGGTGCCTACTTTTTCAAGGTACACGCGTTCCAGGGTACAAGACACTCCTACGTATTAACAAAGTATCGTCGGGTTTGAAAAAGTACATACTATTTTGGTTGTTTCAGTACCATTCAAAATGCCAACCCTAGATTTGTGTTATTTTCAACATTTGAATGCTTGACTTGCCAAATCAATTAACTCCACTTTCTGAATTTTATAAAATTTTAATTTTAAAACACTTGATTGACTTCTAACTGTATATGTGTAATAAATGTTAGCGGTGGGTTTCATACCGTAGGTTTAACTTTAAAGGCGCACTCAAAGTGTACTGTCGGTACACTCAAAATAATAGATCTGTTGACTGAAATTTGTTACTTTAACAAAATTTATTCCTGTTATTAGTAAAACTACAGTTTTATCTGTAATTATACTGAGTCTAAGGGCATGTAAGGGCACTCCGAAGAAGCAAGCATATTGTTCGTTTTGCTCAATCTCGTTTTGTTTTCGAGATATGGGTGATTTTATGAAGTGGAAAATTTTTATTTAAAATTTCTGAAGGTTTAAAGCCCCACCAAGGTCCGTTTTTCGATAGAGATAAACTTTTCACGGGAGGGGTAGTCGAAAATTTCGTCAATTTTGCTCTATCCCTCTTAGTTTTCGAGATAAAAAAAAAATCGGGAGGAAAAGAAATAGCGCCATCTTGAAAACTTCGGATGCATTGGTGGCGCCATCTACCGGGTAATAACAGTAATATGAAAATATTATATATTAGCAATAAATTGTGTGAAATTGGGTTCTTAAAAATTAGTTAAAAATAATTTTGAAAATGAACACTCAAAATAAGTTAAAGTACTGAGGATTTATAGTATTGCGTTAAATAAAGACAACTAAAATCTTTGTTTAAATCAGTGTTTCAACTAAAGATTTGTTAAAAATTAGTCAAACCGATTTGAAACCCCTTTTACAGAATTTTCTACTGACGTATTGTTTTTTTTTTTTTCTTTTATACTTCATTTAGACTGATCAAAAACTACCTGCTTTTTGTACTAAACTAGTTTTTGCTTGTTTTTTATATATGCGTTTTGACAATTGAAAACTAGCAAGAGCCAAAAACCAGGTAGTTTTCCCTCAGACTAAATACAGTATTAATTACAAAAATATGTGTAATTAGTTCAGCCTATTTGATATTTAAAGTAAAAATGTGTAACGACTTACTTACTCCCTACAAGTATGTACTTATTTTAGCCGCTATTGCTGGCTAGTGAATTTATTACATTACATTTACAAGTTATATCAGAACTTTCTTCGTAATGACTATTTTTAGTCTATACCAGCAATCTTTAGGCAACCCCATACCTCCAATGACACCCCATGTTAAAATAATGTGTTATTTGACCTAAGTGTAAGTACTTACAATTATTGGTTTCTTATTCCATTTTCCTTTACCTGGTACCAGCAGGTTTTGCTGGGAGTTTCTGATTTTTATTTGCAAACAAGGAATATATCAATAATAACAATTAATAAACTAAACAAGAATTTTTAAAATTTAACGAAATTTAAAAAAAAATTTATTTTTTAAATAACTGACAAAAATAACTGTTTACAGTAAAAATACTGTTTTGGTATTTATTTATTAATATTATATTTATTAATAATATTAATATTAAAAATAACTGCTTTAAACAACTGTTACGAAATAACAGTACTTTTCTTTAGTTGTTTTCTTAAATTACTGCCATAACAGTTGTTTTGCATTTTTCTATAGAAAAACAACAGTAATTAGAGTTGAAAACTACAACTACTGATTACTACACAAACAAATGTCATGTAGTAATTGTCAAATTTTTTTGAGTGCGAGTAACTTAGTTCCAACATAACCAAGTTTAAACGTTAACCACAGATATTTCCATATAAATTTGACATTCATAACTAAACTCAGTTTATTTATACACTAAAAAAAAAAAGTTAGTATAAAAATTAGTAAAACGGTTTCCAATTTTATTATACTAGTATTATACTAATTTTTAGTATAAAGTTGTTTTTTAGTAAAATAATTTGGTATTCTCATTTTACAAATTACAGAATTTTTTACTAATTTGAGTTGCTAAATCTACAAATTTAATTTTACTAAATTTTGAAACCCGATTAGCTAAAATTAGCAAAAAAAAATTACTAATCTTTGTTATTTTGAAAGTTTAAATTTTTTTTTTTTTTGAAAATATACACAACCTGATAGAAATTTTTGTTGCAATATGATTACCAGAAAAACCAAGTTGTTTTTAAGCGTTTTTTTTTTTCATTTATAATAAAAATAGATTTGTTCTTAAATTTTTTTGTTGTTTTTCAATGTTTATATTTCCACGTTTTTTTTTTTTTTTTGCTTTTATCGAATATTTCTTTGCTATAAATACAATTAGTTTTGCAATTTTTTCAATATGTATTTTTATCATCCATATTCGTGCACTCGGTGAAAAAAAGAGTTATCATATTGATGAAACTGCTTCATAAATCGTTCATCGGCAATAAATATGACGAAGCGTTTCATAAAGCGGGTGATGTTTTTTATACGAAAATTGATGGCAAAACGTCTTTCAAATTAGTTCGTATTAACCGATAGTTCGTCTTAACCAAGTTTAGCTTAAAAGAATTTTACTGTAAATGGTACAATTGTTTTCTATTCTAAAGCTGCCTACACACGAAGGAACATTCGTCACAAAATGCACTTCGTGTATAGCGACCTATAGAAAATCAAGCATGCTGTACAGCATGCTGGACGGCTGTATGAATTTGATCATGTAGTGTCTAATTTGATAGCTTGTTAAACATGGCAGATTTGACAAACACGCTTTACAGTGTAATGGAAACATTTTTTTATAACAAAAAAGGGATAACGTTAATAAATGAACTAAAAAATGCAAAAACAGAAAAAAAAATTAAATTCAAAGAAAAAAAATTATTGACATAAGCGGCCTTTATACGATCAAGCATGCTGTCCAGCTTGTTTGACAAACAAAAAATGTTTTTTGGAATACACGGACAAGCATGCTGTAAAACTTTACTTCAAAACCACAAAATCAACACAGCGGATGATAATGACGAAATTATTTTTATTAATTTTTTTCTTGGAATTTCATTTTTGAATTTCTGTTTTTGCATTTTTTATTTTATTTATTAACGCTATCCATTTCTTGTTACAAAATAACTTATTAAAAATCCAATGATTGATGATTTTTTTCAATAGACGGTAAAGCGTGTTTGTCAAACTTGCCGAAAAATCAAAAAATTTTGTTTTTCGTCCAACATGCTTGACAAACCGTCAAATTAGACATTACATGGTCAAATTCGTGTTATCAAAATTTTTTGATATTTTGTGTTTCCAAACTCAATTTTCCATCGTGTGTATCGATGTTACTGTTTTTGCTGTTTTAGTTCATTGAGAGAAGTCGTACTGGGAGGTGCTTTTGTAATTGCGCATTATGGCGACAATTACAAATAATGAAAACTGCATTAATTTTACAAATTAATATAAAAATTTATAGACAATTAAGAAAAAAATCCTTAAATATAAATTGTAACAAAATATTGACCAGTTTTCCTTTAAACATATATAATTCTTATAAACAACTGTAAATTGCACGCGTGCTAACCCGGTGTATTTAAATGCAATAAATTATATGATTTGAAATGTCAAAACCATTGCAGAAAAACGTCAAAATGATATCAATTGCAAAGTGGTGGGGAACACTTGACATTTTCATGGATAAGAAATATCATAGATTTTTCTTCGAAAAATACCAAATTTTATGAAACATTAATTTTTACCGACAAATAATAAAAAACTAAACACTTTTCCATTCTTTTTTAAAAAAATTTTTGTTGTTTTTCTATTACAAAATTAAAATAAAAACTAAAAGTGACATTTGATCTCTGGCATCACTGCAAGAGCCGATTGCATGTCAGCGATATATTAATTTTATTGTGCATAGACTAATAGCGTCAGAAAATTACAATTTTATTAAAATTTTTAAATTATTAAGAAAAACATTTAATTCTGTAATAAAATTAATAAGAAAAGGATACAAATTTTCTATGACTAAAAAAAATAACGAAATGAACGAAAAGAACGAATAATGGTGAACGATGTCATATCGTTCAATGAACTGAACCGTTCAAATGAACTAGTTCGTTCATGAACGACACAACTCTTAGCACGAGGTTTTTCTAACAAAAACATTCGGTAGTGTTTTAATAGTTAAAAAAACAAAGTGAATTAAAATAATAACTTGTAAAAATCAATAACAATGGTTCCTATTGGACCAGTACATGGTGGTCATCCTGGGGTACATGCTCCACAACCTATGTCCACCGCATCCAGTGATCCTAATACTCTTCAAACATCATCTTCGACCGTAACAACATCCTCATCTTCAAATAAATCGTCTTTATCCATAAAAACTAATTATACTTTAAAGTTTACTTTGGCTGGTCATACCAAGGCAGTATCAACTGTTTTCACCCAATGGGGAATGGTTGCCGAGTTCATGTGAGTACCAGAAGTGGGAAAAGAAATAATTTCGAAATTTTATGAATTGACCTGCCTCTGCCGTTCATTTCAATCGTGATGGTACGTTAATTGTCTCTTCTAGCTATGATGGCTTATGTCGTATTTGGGATATAATATAGCCAGCGGTCAGTGTTTGAAGACTAATAGATGATGACAACCCGCCTGTAAGTTTTATAAAATTCTCCCCCAATGGCAAGTATATATTGGCGGCTACTTTGGATAATACTTTGAAATTATGGGACTATTCAAAAGGAAAATGTTTAAAAACCTACACTGGACATAAAAATGAAAAATATTGTATTTTTGCAAATTTTTCAGTAACTGGAGGAAAGGTTAGTTAAAGGCAAGAATTTTTTTATCTATAAATTTGTTTTAAATGTTTGTAATATTTTTTAGTGGATTGTTTCCGGCAGTGAAGATAATATGGTTTACATCTGGAATCTACAATCGAAAGAGGTGGTCCAGAAATTACATGGTCACACCGACAGTCTGTTGTGTACTGCTTGTCATCCAACAGAGAATATTTTTGCTTCGGCTGTTTTGGAAAATGACAAAACTATAAAATTATGGAAAATGACAAAAACATAGGATTATGGAAAAGCGATACATAATTTTACAATTACATATGGCTATCCCAATATTGGTACCATACGTGAATTGTTATTTAAAAAGGTTTTGCTCGTATCAATGGCAAAAAATCACCCATTATTTGTTTGGAAGATATTATTCATGAGATATTTACAGTGGGTACAAATGTTCAAGCTGTTAGTGAATTTATGTGTGCATTTTTAGTAAGTTTATTATCTTTATATTAATTTATATGTAGCAAAAATTAACTTCTATTTTGTTATCTACAGTTTTGTAGCCCACGTGAAGCTTGGAAGAATAAAGTGTCGGTATCCTTTAAGCGTGGAGGCGAATACGGCGATCGTGGTAATAGTATCAATTATTTAATAGCACGTAGTTTATAAATATATTTTTTTAAATTTTGACACTGTTACTTATAAACTAGAAAGTATTTTAGAGGCTTTGACATGTCTTTTTCATATTTATGTGGTTTTTCATTTTAAATATCCTATTGAATGTAAACATGTATGGCTCTTCAATCACATTTTTTTGGAATCAATTTTCCTAAAGACAAGTTATCAACAGCAATCCTTAGCCTGACAACTTATCTAAAAAATATAAATGAAGAGAAAAATTTATAAATTTTACTCCTATGTTAGTTAATTTGATAATTTCACATTTTAAGTGGTTTAAAACATGTTATTTTTCGCTGTTTTCGCATCAATTTATTAATTAAAGAAAATAACATTTGCCTACTTTTGTTAACTTTGAAACTCTTAATTTCTAATTATAATCTTTACAGCTGAGTTTCATACTGAAGACTTTAACTTCACTATTAAACAAAAGAAAATGTCAAGAAATTTGTGTACGAAACAACAAAAAATTATGGATAAAAGTAAACTCAAAAACCTACACGGTGGTTTTCATACTGAAGGTTTTTGAGTTAACCATTAATTATTTAATTTGTTATTTCGTATATAATTTTTGACATTTTATCTTTCAATATCGTTAAGTTCAAGTTAAATTTAAATATGAAACCGAGCGTAATAGATAAATAATAAAATGTACCTACATTAATTTGGAATAAATGTGGGCATTTTTTTAATACTTTTATGGTGGGTCTCGTACTGTAAGTTTAACTTTAACTTAACTATAAACAAAAGAAAATTTCAAAAAAATGTACACAAAACAACAACAAATTTTTGGGTTAACTATTAACTAAAGTTTAAGCCTGCAGTATGAGACCCACCGTTAAAAGTGAATACTTATAAAAATTTGCATTAAATGAATGTGTGACTTTCTTTTAAATACTTATATATATTAATACTCCAAAAATTAATTTAAATGTGAATATCAATTTGATATTGATCTCAAAAGCCTATTATTTAGTACATATATTTATAATAAATCTTTTTATCCTTTTATATACATACATTCAATGTTTCATTCATCTAAAAGTTATTTAAATTTTAAAACTTTACTTATAATTAAATCGTATTTAAAATTACATTTCATTTTATAACTAAAAAGAAATAAATGTTTGTTTAAAAAACTTTACTATTCGTAAGCATTTTTTATAGATTTTGTTTTAGATTTTTTGGAAATAAAATACAGTATGCATACTAATATTTAGTATAAGTACTATTTTATTTCCATTTTAAATTTACAGAAATTTTACTAATATATAGTAAAATTACTAATTTTTGCTTCTAAATGAATTTCACTAATATTTAGTAAGAAATTTGGCTAATTTTAGCAAATTGATTTCCATTATGAATATACTAAAATTATACTAAATTTTAGTAACTATTACAAATTTTTTCCACAACTTTGACTTTACTAATAATTACAGACACATTTTGCTAAAATTAGCTAATCGGTCTGCTGGCCTAATATTAGTTAATTTTTCTGTAATATTACAGTTTTTTCTGTAACTTTTACAGACTTTTTTATTTGAGTGTAGATAAGTTAGCAGGTCTAAATAAAATGTTTGGGTTAACTAACTATTAGTTAACCCTTTAAGTTAGTTTACCTTTAGTTAACCCTTCAGTGTAAGACCCACCGTAACACTACTAAATTATGTCAAAAATCAAAATTAATTGACACATAAACTTACCACTGAGGAGTGGGTGAGACGAAACTGCTGAAGTCTGGTGATTCCCTTGTGACTTAAATTTAAATAAAATTGTTTTCTTCTTCTTGTAAGACAAAATTTATAATTTAAAACGAAATTAAAAAAAAAACAAAAAAAAATATAAAAAAATATACTATTTTCACATTTTTCTCAACTTTTTCTTTTATGGAGTTAATCGATTTGGCATTTATTAGTCGGTTTTGTGTATTTTTTTGTTTTTTATATTTCTCCTTCATTTTATGTCATTTTTTATTTTATTCTCTTCTTTTTATCACAGATAATTCAAGAGAAGAGATTCTCTTGTTGTTTTTAAAACTCTTCTAAAAGTAAACATTTTACATTTATTTTTTTTATTTTATTTTTTGTGATGTTACTTACGGATTGTATTCATACTTCATTTATTTATCTACACTACTTGCAATTTCCCAGTAAAGCGGAAGTTTGTGTTAGTTGGAAAAAGTAAAATTCAATTATTAACCCATAAACATTTCATAATATGGGACAAAAATCTTAAGATTTTAAATATTTAAGTAGTTGCTTATGGTTTAATACATACTCAATGAATTGTGTCGGTAAACTCAACTGAAATTGCAATTAAATAAAAAAAATAACTACTATTTTAGTATTTTAATGTTTAAGTTTGTTCGACCAACCAGCATAGAATCTCAAGAGGATGCATGCGCCTTCCTCTGTGAACTGGCTCTGGCCGACATTTCAAGAAATTTTATTAGGTCAAAGCTTAAGCTTTATGGTTAAATTTTAATAAATATTAAAAATTGTTTCAATAAATATGCATAATATGAAAAAATGTTATAAAAAAACTAAACCCGTTAACTGCAATTTAACTTCTTGAAGCGCGTACCGTTACGTGTGCAACTTGCCTTGAGCCTGGTTAAGAATTGATCAAAACAAAAAATATTTTCAAAGATGATTGAACGATGTTTTGCGATTCAAAATCTTTTGTTTTGAAAGAAAAAGAAATCATAGTTAAATCAATTATTATAATATATTTCAATTAACATCTTACGGAAATTTTCGAATTAAGTATGAATCGTATTCGCAGTTCAAAAATATGTAGAATGCTCTCGATTTCAATGCTCTTTTTATTTCATTTATTCATGTTTCTGCTTAGTTTAATTTTTTTTCTATGTGTTGAAAACACTTGATTTTCATTAAAATATAGAGATCTGAGGAGTAAATTTAATTTTGATTTTAAAATTATTACTAAACCCATTTATTATGAAAGATTTTTTTTACACATTGAAGACTAAAATTAATTCGCGAATCATAAACAAACAAATTTAGTTTACGAATTTTAAATTTCAGGAATTAATACGCAAATCAAAAACTATTTTTACTGATTATTTTTAAAAATTTAATTAATACTGGTGATTGGTTTATATGTTTAAGGTCTGAGTGTATTCTATTTATTTCTTAACGGCTGATTGCCGATTCTTTCGTCCGATTTTGTCGAAACTTCACACAGACAATATTAATTTATTTATATGTACTTAGTTTATCTCTATTTTTGGATCTGCCAAACTAAAGAGTTATGAATCAACCATTGGTATACAATTATTCCGCATGTTTTTTAATAAAATATTTTTTGTGACTTTCCAAGTAAAACTCAAAATTTATATTAAAAAAAAAGCTGAAGGAATTTACAGTTTAAGTTTAGCATGTTGTAAAATAGCATGATTTTGGAAGTTTAATCCATAGAAAGTTGTCAAAGCTATAAATGCTACTTTACTATTTAAAATAGTACGAACTGTGAATTCCATCATTATATATCAAGTAAGCTTATTCCATAAAATTCCAAAGTGGTTATTTTATTATCCATAAAATTATACCTATAGCGTTAAATACCTATAGTGATAAATATATACTCCCGACTTTTAATCCACAAAAAGACCTTCATGAAACTACCCAGGTAGAAAATTACAAAGGGGCCAGCACTGGCAAAGCACCGAAATGGTTGGTATGAGTGCTTGTTAACAGTGCTTTCCTAACGCCCAAATGATAACACCGTGATGCCAATGCTTTACAAAGCCCTGGGAAAGCGCCCAGTAACATAAAAATCAAATGCTTTGCCAACGCCCAAATAAAAAATTAAAGTGCTTTCCTGACATCCAAATGATAGCACCGATCTTTTTAATGCTTTGCAAAGTATTGCGATAGCACCAAGAAACACAAAAAAAAAAGAAACCTTGTTGGCAACCTACAAAACAATTGGCCGGTCAGTGGTTAATTATGCTGCGCCAGTGTGGTCGCCTAGAGTCAGTGATACCCAGTGGAGAAAGCTCCAAACCTGCCAAAATTCTGCCCTCAGGACAATTACTGGATGCCTACAAATGTCCTCAATTCAACATCTTCACGAGGAAACGAAGATCCTAACAGTAAAGGAACACTGCCATATGCTGTCGAAGCAGTTCCTGCTGGGATGTCATCGGAGGAACCACCCGAATCACCATCTTACGGAGGTGGATCCCCCCCGAGGCATGTCAGAAAGGACCTTCGTATCTTTGAGGGCACGGTCCAGCGTTACATGAGAGATCCGCTGGACGAAGCATCCTACAGGGCAGGTATAAGCGATATTCATCGGGACACGGTAAATGACGCCATCAATTCTTACCGGATGAATATCGTTCTTGGAGGTCATCCCCCACCTATTGCAGAAAACGAGGAGAAAACTCTCCCACGATCTACGAGAGTCCTCCTCGCGCAATTGCGTTCGGGATGGTGTTCACGCCTTAATTCATATTGGTCTCGGATCGAGCCCAACATCCCGAACACATGTCCCGCATGCCAAAGAGGTCCTCACGACGTAAATCACCCTTTTGGCTGCACGGCAAACCCGACTCACCTAGATCCCACGTCACTATGTACCCAGCAGCAGTCAGCAGAAGATGAAGAAGAAGAAGATTAATATGCTTACGTATTATATTGCAGGATTCGTTGCTACAACAACAACAACAACAACAAAAATTTAAATATCCACTCTTTTTTGGAGCTTCTTTTTCAAAAATAAAATAATGTTTAAGGAAAACAAGCGCTGAGAAGTCACATTTTTCAAGCTTTGGTAAAGCGTCCAAATTTAGTGGTTTGCCAGTATTTCTTTTTGTAAGACAGCGGTCTAGTTGTGCTTTTCCAGTGCTTCTTTTTTGTTACCACACATAATTTCTACCTGAGTAGTTGATCCTCAAAAATGTTTAAATAAATAGTCCTTTTCCCTCCTTTAACTGTCTATGTATTTTTTTTTATTTTTCCACCTATCCGGCGGCAATTTATAAAATTCATAAACTCATAAAATATTTTTTACAAATAAAAGTATACGATAGCTAATGAAAACTTACTGTTATTTAAATTTATTAAGATAAGCTTTTTTGGTTTAGGGGAAATCTTGTGCGCCATTTTAAAGATTTAAATACCAAAATATATTACTGTAATATTATGTAAATCCTACACATTTTAAAATCTTAAAATATAATTCAAGAATACCTCAAATTTAAAGAACTCTTGTTTTTGATAGATTAAATTTTGTTAATTTTGAAATCCGTTTCAATTCTGACATTTTTTTAAAAACAAGAGACAGATATTTTCTGTTCAAACATCTTTAGAACACAAAATATGTTTTTTTTTTAACAAAACCAATTTTGACAACACCTCTAATTAAAACCACTTTAAATATCAATGTTTCCTAATCAATTTCCCTAATTTGTTGTATAATTCCAGCAAAAAACTGAATTAAGTCCTCCCACGCATCAATCGTTAACTAATGCAGAAATAACTTCACAAAATAGTCGAGATGCTGTAACAATTTCAACAACAACGGCAACACATTCAAACTCTGCCGGTAACCAGTCAACGTATCATAAAGGTAATACAAATGAAGCTAAAATTACAACAGGATCTGTATCAACAAATAAATCTACAAATTCCGGATCAATAACGGCAAAGGAAAGAGAAGAAAGATATGCAGCGGCACAAGCAGCCATAGCAGCAGCAAATGGTAATGTTTCCACCACAACGGCAGCAGCTCCAACAACAGCAGCAACAACAGGTAATGCACCTAGTTTATATGTTTCTGTGCCACTGTCAACAGCTAATGTACCTGGAATAAATATACCCACAGCCAATACAACAACAACAACGGGGGTTCAAGGTAATTATTTGAAACCTTGTTTTTAATATAAAGACAACTTAACTAAACTTTCTTTAATTATTTCTAGAACATAATACCTCCTTACAAACTACACGATCAACTAGTCAGCAACAACAACTGTCAGCAGCACCCTCGTCATCTACGTCCACGCCTATAGATCGTCAATCGTCGTTTAATGCTACAGCATCTTCTACAACCTCTATACCATCTCCTGCGAACCAACATGGTGTTATCTATCAAAGTGGTAAATCTCCAAATCCTTCAGCCAATAATCCTGCATCATCGACGGGTATTAATCTTACTGCTTCTACCACGGAGACGGGTAATTTAAAGATTAGCTATGAAAAACAATCTTCAAGAGTTAGTCAGATACAAGAACAAGATTCAGCTCCTATAAGAAGAAGCAGGTTAGTAAAATTTATACTTTTAATCACTATTCTCAATTTTACACCACACTTTTTCAAACATTTTCACATTTTATTTAAAATTAACATGCTGCATGCTTTTGTTTTAGTATAATTTGATTATCCTTTTTATTTTAAAATATTTCTTTAGTTTGTTTTTACTTAATTCTTTTTAGTCTTTGGTTAATGTTAATATAATTTTTGTTGCTTAAAAAAAATTTTGTAAATGCAATTTTTTCATTACTTTTTATTTGAAAATCTATAAAAAAAAAACTACTCTATTTTGTTGCTGTTCGATATTGTTTTTGGGAGATTTGTTTCTTCTTCTGGAGATATTTGAATCATTTATCGTTTAAAATTGCTACTAATAATGCTGCTATCTTAATACAATAATGTTTTAACTTTGCAGACTAAGAAATTATTTCGTTATAAGGACATAGGAACTTTTCCAACCTCCTTTTCCTCCTGGGGTTAGGTATTGACGAAATCAATTCTTATAAATTTTAAAAAATTAAAATTAAAAAGTATAATATACTATACAACAATCTTAAACCAAAAATTGTTTTAGTCATTCAACAATGCAAATTGAAAAAAAAAATGTCATTGTCATTGAGCATTATTGTTATGGAGTAATGCCAATGAAATCGTCAATTAAATGGTCCATTCAATTGAGTATCCCCAAGTATGTGTTCATCTAAGGCCTAGTTTTTTGGATGCCAATTAAACTTAGTTTAATGGGCTGTTTAGTTAATCTCAAAACAAAATTAAACCAAGTTTAACTGAGCCTGATTTTTTTCAGTTCTAGTATAAGAAATGTCAAATTACTTGATGTAATTTGTATCAAAATAATTTATATCCAATTGGAACTGTCATAAAATGTTGATAGCATTCAGTATTTTTCCTGTCAACATGTTGCAATGTGGCATCACTTAAACAAATTATTGTCCAACAGCTGTTTTGTGTTGTTAAATTTGTACTTTAGTTTAACTGGCCAATGCTGTTGGGTTAAGCCTCGATTAAAAGTAAATTAAACGACATGTGAAAAACAATGGCTCATATGAATAAAAAATAGATATTACTAATGGGAGAAATACAGGGTTTTTTAAGCAATTAATTCATAAATCTAGCCTGCTTTGGAGTAGACTAGAAATTTAATTTTTATTATTTTCGTTTACATTTCATGCTATTCTACCAGGCAATTGGTAAATTTGGAGTTAAAAGCTATTCCCAAGCCTAAAGTAATTACTTCGAAGTAATTGCTAAGTTTTATTCATATGACCCAATATATCAAGTTTAAATAGTGTTTACCTAATAAACAAAGTTGAACTATATCCAAAAAACTCTGCCTAAGTAAAAAAAAAGTCATATTCTTAAGGTCAGTTTTATAGTCAGAACTATGATCGAATTTTGACTTAAATATTTCTTAAGGAATTTTGTTTGAAAAGTAATTACTTAAGTAAAGTAATTATTTAAGCGACTCAGATATCTGGGGTGCAGGTTCTTCGACGACCTGGACAGTCTACGCGATGTTTCTCTGTCTGGTCTTGCGAACTTTTTAAGGGGATCGGGATGCTTCTAGATTTCTCGGGTCGTGGTATTTCTTTCCATGTGGGGAAAACTAAGGGAATCACAATGGGCCCTATGGCCTCCGAGTGAACTCGCCGTTCTGGCGGGCTCCCATTCAACCTAACCTAACCTAATTACTTAAGAAATACATAAAAAGTTTAAGAAAAATTATCTCATTATTTATTTTTACAAAAATCAAACAGACAAAATAAATCAATAAAAATCTCAAAACTACAAATTTCGACTTAAGCGATTATGCCAGATTGATACAGATGTGATTAAAAATCAAAACTATTTCGAATTGACGTGAATAGTCTGAAAAAACCAAGGTTGGTTACCGAAACGAATAATGGTAAGGGTAACGGTATCGAAATTTGCTTGTTTCAGTAACGGTAAAGGTAACGGTATTTAAGACTTTCGGTAACGGTATACCGTTATCGAAACAGCAATACCGGTACGTACCGGTATAATAAAATAGTTTAAAAACATATAAAACTAGTACAAATTTAGACTATTTTTTAATTTGCTGATAGTTTTAAAAAGTAAAATTATTATCTATAATTTTTTTTTGTAAAAAAAAAAACTCAATATTATAAAATAAAAAAGTAAAAAATTAAAATTTTTTATATAAATTAACAAATACCGGTAACTGCACATAAAAATAACGATATCGGCAACGATAGCGGTATTTGTAAATTGTTTTAGAGGTATTGGTAACGGTATTCAATTTGAAACGGGATTTAAGCGATAACGGTATTTTAAAGATAACGGTAACCAACCTTGGAAAAAACATTTACACAATGCAATTTATACGAATGTTTTTTTTTTTTTTAAATACATTTCTCAAGTGAAACTGTGCTGTTTTTACTCAGTATAACAAAAATTAAACTATAAAAAAAACATTGCCGGGTATTTTAAAATAAAATTAATAAAATCAGTACCAGGTAATAAAAAAGTTTTGCTGGGAAATGCACATTCGTTAATTATATCGTTTTTAGATTAAATGACGATATCATTATGTTACCGCAAATATTCGGATTTAATATTTCTGTATTATAAACGATAGTAATAATACAAGGCAACTTGGCGAATAAATTTCTGAATTTTATGTACATTTTATGTACATGTACAGAATAAAATGAAGATTTTTGCTTGCCTTATTATCTGTTCATTTTTCATAGAAGTTCAAATTCAAAAATTTTGGTGCAGCGCATTAAATATAATATCTTTTGAGAAAAGCACTGCTTTCAAAAACACCTATTTTGCAGGAGATCGGAAAAAGCATTTTAACCCTTGCATAAACCTGTTTGTATAAATTTTCTAACAAGAATTACAACGTTATTTTATTACATAATAATAGCAAATTGCTTTCCCTTCGAAATTTTTATTTTATCCATAACTGTCTCTTAAAAACGACCTTCAAAAAATAAATTTTGTCAAACGAAAATTTGATAAAATCTCTTGTGAAAAATTATGTGCTAATTTGTAATGCATTTGTCAAATTGATTTTTTTTTTTGTCTAAGTAATTTCAAATTGAAAAAAGAGCTTAAATAGAAATTAGTTGTTTGGCCAAAAATATTTAAGGATTCCCTTCTCCCTACAAACTTGATAGCTCAGAAAATTGACAATTTATATTCTTTTAAAAAGTTTGCTTTTTGCATTGTCATTTGTCAAACGGAAATTCATAAAATAATTTTCTTGGACGGATTTTAATGGAATTTTTCACTAAACTAATGAAGTTTTTATCACACAATTAATGAAAAATTTCTTAAATTTTATGAATGCGCATCAAATTTTGATGAAACAATTTTTCATTGGGTGAATGAAAATTTTAGTAAATAATAATAAATATTTAGTTAGAATATTGTTCTACACCAAGTCCAAATTCTAATATGATATTGTGATATTAGACTTTATTTGTTGTTTTTTAAAAAAAGGTTGACCAATTTCATCATAGACAATACAATCGTTACCTGGGCATCACCCAAACTCATCAGTTATCCGCAATAAGAAAATGATGATTGGAGCAAACAAAACGAGACATTACATAACGATAAAAAATTTAACGGGACGAGAATTTTGTACTTTTGTATATGATGGATGAACTGTCTAATTTGGTAAAATCCAGTCATAAATCAACACTTAATTTTATGAACAACTGCATTAAAGAAAAGTTTTAATGTACGAATTCCAGCGGAACTTCATTGAATTAATGTAAAAATTCATTAATAGCATGCAGATAATTCTCTCAGTATATTCAAAAGATAGGTTTACTACAAACATCTTGGAGTTTTTTTTAAGTCGACTTAAGTTAGTTGTCAAAAGTCAACGCATATAATGATTCGTACAGAACATTCAAAAAAAGTTTGTTAAATAAAAACTTGAGTCTTGATGCCCTATATACCAGACATAATGTTGTGTAAATACGTTTTAATTTAAATTGCATCACTAATTTAACTTCATAACCCTCAATTATTTGCTTTTGTTAACTTTTAAGTTTTTTATTTCCAAATTACAAATAAATTTTAATTTGATTTTATGTGTAAAAATACCAAAATTGTTAAATAACTTTTCCATACACTCACCAACACCCACCAATCCCAATTCACAAACATACATTTATACAACACATTTCAAACATAATTTAAACTTTAAATTACTTTTTTTTAATAAGAAATGACAAAAACAAGGAAATATATTTTATTTCTTTTTTTCTCAATATTTTTCTCTTTCCACTTTTTTGAAAAAAAAAAAATTAAATGCAATTTACATTAATTATTTTGAAAATATTAAAAAATTCAAAACACCACACTATTATTTGCCAAAACAAAAATGAAAAACAAACATATATTGGAATTAAAAAAAATAGATCGCGCTCAGGTGAAAGTAGTATGTTGCAAGCTCAACAACAACAGCAGCACCAACAACAACAGAACATTACACAAAAATCTGTATCAAGATCGGGTAAAAAACGAACTGCTTCTACAAAGACACAACTTGCAGCAACAAATGATAATGCTCAGCCCACACAAGAGAAATTATCAAAAACTTCATCAGCATCGCCTGCAACATCAGCTGCTACATCCTCCCCCGTGCAACAACAAAATTATCATAATGAATTGGCTACACCAACATCATCACCAACGGCGCCATCACCATTATCATTACCACCACCCAGTAGTGCGCTAACACCATCAACACGTACTCCTACTCCCACAACACCAACAGCAACACCCTCGGCTTCACCAATAGTAATGTTGCAGCAACAGGGTGGTGGTGGCAACAGTGAACAATCATCATCATCACCATCATTTTCTTCTGGTTGCCTAACACGACAACAAACATCATCGCCTAGTACAGCAGCAACAAATAATGCTGGCAACACAAAAAGCAATACAGCTTCACCTTTGCCATCTTCAACAGCGACTACTACTGCTGCTAACACAGCGGCAACAAATCTTTCTAAAAGCAATAATAACAACAGCAGCAACAAAAATAATAGTAACAACAAAGACCAAAGCATTTCCGTTTCCTCTTCTTCTAAAACAAATAATAGTAGTAGTAGTAGTAGTAGTAGTAATAATTCTATTAATACAAATGCAACAACAGCAACTACAACCAGTAACAGTAGTCTCATTAGTAGCAACAGTAATAATAGTAGTAATAATAGCAATAATAATAGTACTAGTAGTAATAATAATGCAGATGTTGCTGCAACAACATCTTCGTCGTCCTCCAATAATAAACCATTAAATAAGAAAATGTTAAGAGCTCAGCAAAATCAATTGCAACAACAACAGCAGCAGCAACAAATGTCTGCTGTAGCTCAGGCTACATCAACACAGAGCGCAACAAATGTTGGGGCACAGTCTCAAACAACAAAGCAACATGTATCGCCTGAGCGCTTAACTAAAACAAACAATAACAATAATAAATCGGCTAATCAAAATGCTTCTATAAACACAACTAATGCTTCTATCACATCAACTAATACTAAAAATCCTTCTACTACATCCTCCTCTACTTCCTCTACCTCTTCTGCCACTTCTTTTTCTTCTACTTCTTCTACACCTTCTACTACAGCTACTAATAACGCTTCAAACAAATTTAATCAGCAGCAGCAACAAAAAAATTCACAACATCAACAACAAAATGTTGCTAAAAAAAATAATGATAATGATATAATTGAAATTTTGCCATTAACCACAATTTCTACAAATTCTCTTTCTTCTTCTTCAACCCTGCCTATAACTACAACATCTGGTAATAAAAATAATCCTCAACCACCACCCAATACTACCCAAAACACTAATAACAACAACCACAACACGAATACAACTACCGCTACTACTTTATCCTCCAACTCTATTGGCAACAATAAAACTAATAATAACTCTACAACAACAAAATTGAAAACGCCATCATCTACAACATCTCTTACATCATCCACATCTTCATCGAATGCTCCGCTATCATCAACATCATCGTCTTCTTCGTCATCCGCTTCTCTGTTGTCCACTACGACTTCTTTATCAAATATTAGAACACCGGATAGTGGTTTATTTTCGTCGTCATCATTTAATATCAGCAATGCTAGTACTGCTAGCTCTTGTTCATCATCCTCTATGGGTGGTTTGAAATTTTCATATGAAGCTCAACCTGGTTCATCATCTTTGCCACCCAGTATTGATACTACTTTAACAGCCACCACCACGACCATAAAAGATTCACCTCCCAGTTCTCCCGGTTCAGAGCCTGGATCATCACAACGTAAGCGTGGACGCAAGCCAAAGGACAGTACTGCCACCAACACCACTGCTAGCAGCATTAATATAGCCAATGATCTCAAAGATATTAAAGTATTTCAAAATTGTGCCAATTCTTTAACAACAACTGCATCTTCAGCAACAGCTACGACATTAGCAACAGCTCAATCTTTAGCTTCCACTTCAGCAGCATCAGCAGTTACAACAGCTTCCTCATCCATTAATATATCAGCCGCAGCTCATATGTTGGGTAATCATTTGAATCCTAATAGTAGTGTGGCCCAGAAGTTATCTGAACAATTAAGCATGGAGATACAAGATCATAGTGTTTATAGTGCTGAACCGTCAACACCACAATTTGTGGGTGTTCCATTTCCAGGAAAATTGGTAAGTTTTTTAATTGGATTAGTGTAGATGAAACGTATACATTTTTTAATGTTTTAAGCTAAATTTTACTATAAAACCGAACTCAAAAGCTTTATTCCCATCAGAGCTTCAAAGATGTAATTCATTAATTGAAATTGTACGAATTAAATTCAAAATGCTCATTCATTAGCTGTGTTTTCGACTTAACTATATCCGTTAACTCATAAAAAACTCAAAGTGTATAAAAACGCGTTTAAGACGAAAACTAACACATTACTTTTCGTATGCACGTTAACTTTCAACACGGATAATTATCAACGTTGAAAACTCAACTTTTATACATTTTCGCATCTAAGATAACTTATTCGCGTTACTTCCTAAAAACTTTTGCTTACTTACGTTCGATTATAACGGAAAAATTATAAACATAACCTGTTTAAAATTTTTTTATTCGACATTCGGTTTCACGTAGATTTGCTTTAAATACTTAACATTGATAGGCATGAGACAAAATACAGCTATTGAATGGATAAATAACAATATTTTATTAAACAAGTTGTATTATATCCATATAAAACTTAACTGTCTACTTTTTTGCCTTCAAACTTTTTTTGTATAAGGAACGCTTTTCAAGCGAGAAGCATGTAAAGTGAAAATTTGAAAAAATTAACTTTTTAAAACAGAAAAAAATATTTGAAAAATTGCCAAAAATACATTTACGATCTGGCGTACATTACCGATAATAACAAAGCTAGTTTAAAGTCTCTAATTGTAAAATCAGTTAAAAATTTTTCTCCAGGACTCACAGGATAACGACAGGATACGTTTTACAAACATCTCTCATACTCCAAAACTAGCCAACAGATTTTTTTTTAATTAAAAACAGATTTTATACTTTGAGGTTGGAGTAAGCAGAACTAATTTCGTCAAAATTTATTGATGTTTAGTGCCAAATTCGCCTAACTTCGTAATTTTCAAAAAGCGAAAATCGGCATAGCTTTTGAAATAACAACAATTGATGAACAATTTTCGGTACGTAATTTTATTTTATTGATAGTATTATTTACAGCAAAAAGCGAAGTTATTTGACCACTGGGTTTCTAGATACGTCTTCAACCTTTGTTGTGCTATATCGCCTAAATAAAGCGATAAATTAAAATTTTAATATTTGTTCCATGGTATATTTTCAACGCCAAATATATGGTTTAAATATTGTAATCAGAAGAAAGAGCATTAGATGGTTAAATTTCACTTTGATTTTCGATTTCTTTGAAGCAGAATTAATTCAATTGCGACAGTTCGTTTTATCAAATGAATTAATTGATTTCACTCAACCGTTCATTGATGTAATGAACAAATTCCAATCATTGATTTAAAATTTATTTTTTGCCGTTCAGTTAATAAAAAAAATTAAAAATGTATCCTTCGGCAGATTTTAGCCTGGATTAGCCATACGTAAGCGTAGCGCTTTATTAAAAACGCAATGAATGAGTACCCAGTGTAGAAACGGTAATGACATATTATTTTTTGGACTACCAGTAATGACACCCACTTACCTTCTGCAATATTTTAAAACATATAATAATGAGTTACTGATAATGACTTGTTTTTATCATTACTTCAAATAGAAAATAATTTTCTAGATTTTTTTGAAAATATTTTGAAATCTATTTTTAGACTCAAAATTTTTTAAACACTGGTAAGAATATAAGTAACCACATATTTTTTGATTTTTTGTATGTTGGCGAGTAGGCTTACTTGTGTGCAGCAGGTCAATTATGTTTTTATCTATTAAATATTATATGTCGTTATAGCTCAGATGGTAGAGCTATTGACTGGCAATCTGTAGACCCAGGTTCCATTCCCGCACCAGCAAATTTTATTTAAAAAAAAAATACAATAAAAAATATTTTTTTTTATATAATTTATATTTTTGAAAATCTATTTTTAGACTCATTATTTTTGTCAGTACTGGTAAGCACATAGGTAACGATATATTTTTTGATTTTTCGTATGCTGGTTTGTAACCATAACTCATTATTTTTCGCGACATCGCCATATAAAGGTAATAAGTTACATAACCACATATCTGGTAATGATTTTCTACACTGGGTATATAAAACATTGGAGTATATTTTTTTGTTTATCTTATGCATAATATGGATCGCTGTAATACGCTACGACTGGCTAATACTGGCTTAAAACTACCCTACGGGAAATTTTAACAAACTGTCACCGAACTGGCCCCTTTATATGAAATAGAGTGGTCACTTTTACATGGCGTTGTCATACGAGGGGGAAATTGACCCCTTGTGACATGTCACAAGACAAATCCCAGGACATGTCCCTGAACTTTGTTTTTTATGAGAGTTCGGTAACCTGTCCTAGTCTTGTGACATGTCACAATGGGTCAATTTCCCCCTCCTATGACAACGCCATGTAAAAGTGACCACTCTATTTCATATAAATGGGCCAGTTCGGTGACAGTTTGTTAAAATTTACCTTATGGGATAATTTACCTAACTGACCTAGCCGTCTACATAGACCCCTTAGGCAAACCATTTTTTTTTATTTCGTTATCGGTATTTTAAGGATAACAGTTTTGCAGTTATTTCGGTAACGGTATTTTAAGGTTAACGGTATTTCAATTCTTTCGGTAACGGTATTTGAAGGATAACGATAGTCAGTAATTTCGGTACAAACTGCAATTTTTTCGCCCAAGTCCAACTAAAATGAAAACAAAACAAATAAATCAACCTAATTTATGTAAAATACTCAATGACCACTAACAATTATCAAAAGCAGAGAATTAAAAATAACGGTAACGGTAATTTAAGGGTATCCATATTTCGTTTACTTTGGTATCGGTATTTTAAGGATAACGGTATTTCGGTAATGATATTTTAAGGTTAGCGGTAGTCCGTTGAAAGGGATTTGAGTCGATAACGGTATTTCAGCGGTATTGCCTGCCATCCCTGTTAAATAATGTGAAAATAACGGCTATTTTCTCATTATTATCATGTTTACATTCCAATGGTTTATTACAGTTCTTTTTTTGTAATAGATTGATGAAATATAGCCATGCTTAGAATGGGGAATTTTTAAAAAAGAAAAATTTAATTAAGTAGGTTTGAGGTTAAGAAGAAGAATAAACGTTTTTTCAAAGTTATAAACACATTATTAATTTGAAAATCAGACTAGATCTAGTTTCTGCCTTTTTTATGGACAACAACACTTTAATTAAAATTATTGTGTGTTTTTCTGAAGCAGAATTGCAAAATTTTCAAATACATACCACCGTATTCATAATGAAAAGTTAGTAAGCTCCTTATACATCGCATACAACGTGCTGTTAACTAGAATGTGTTTTATGCCTAACAGCTTGTTAGAATAGAGTTTTTTTATAATGATTTCTTAGCACAACGATTAGAGCAACCAACCCTATGTTTGAAATTAGAATGCTTTTTCATTATTGTGAATGGAATTTTTTGTTTTTTTTTTGCGTTTAATAACAGAATATTAGAAGGAATTTAGCAACAATACTAGAATGAGTTTACCAGCATTGTTATGAATAAAATCCATTTTAACTCTATGCAAATTGTTCAATATGAATACTGCTGTATGTTTTTAGCAAATATTTCTGCTGATTTTAGCAGCATAGACTGATAATTGCTTTCAACTAAATTTAACTTTAAAATAACAAAAAAATTTTAGATACAACAGTTTTTTTTTTGCTATTTTTAACCTACTAATATTTAGCAAAATTTTCTGCAGATTTTACAATATAATTTGTCATTTTCAATTAACTAAATGTTGAATTAATAAGGTTGTTCATAAGGGGTGTGCTCTCTGTTGTATCGTTGTATCGTCCTAACCAAAAACAGAGTTGTTAAAATTTTTATTTGTGTTTAACAAAGATTTTCTATTCAGTTTTCTATCTGTTAGCACACTCAAACATAAGAGATTAAACATACGTAAAAATTTCGTATCATGCTATTCTCAAATGTTGTATTTTTTCAATTTAATTTTTAACAACTCTGTTTTTTGTTAGGATGATACAACGATACAACAAATAGCACACCCATTGTGAAAACCCTTAATATAAAATTAACTAAATGTTGAATTAAATATAACTAAAGTTCTGTATATTTAACAGTTTTAGTTTTGCTATTCTTATTTTAATAGTATTAAGCAAAAAAGTCTGCTAATTTCAGTAGTTTTTTCTGCAAAGGAGTTTGTAATGAATTTAAATAGCTTTTTCTGCTATTTTCATATATTTAATCCTATGAGTGTACCCCTCCGATTTACTTCGGGTGTGCCAAATTTAGTGTAACTTGGTCAATATCCAATATTTTAAAAAACGGGGGTATTCTGAAAAGCAAATCCACATAAAATTATTCGTTTTTGTAAAACAACAACAACACATAATATTATGTGAAAATTAATAATTTTATGTGGATTAATTTTTCAGAACACCGCCGTTTGGTCATAAGAATAAAACTTAGCAATTACTTCAAAGTAATTACTTCGGTGGTAGAAATGACTTTTAACACCAAATTTATCCATAGACTTGTAAAATAGCATGAAATATAAACGAAAATCAAAAAATTGAATTTTTATTCTACTCGCAAGCAGACTAGAATTGTGAAGTAATTGCTTAAAAACCTCAGTATTTCCCCCTATTAGTAATATCTGTTTTTTTATTCATACGAGCCATTATTTTAGATCGACTCACATATCTAAAGCTGCCCACACACTAGTGTACATGGTTGACGGAACAAAAAATATCAAAAAATTTTGTAAACACGAATTGCACGATCTCAACATGCACACACACACAAACGCACTGACACATTCACAAAAAATGCTCTCTTTTTTAAGAATGTTCCCTAGTGTGTGGGCAGCTTAAAATGCTCAATTAACAATGCTTAATTTAACACTATCCACAATCATGGTCAATGTTAAAGACCAACTTTGCTACTTTACCTAGTGTCTTAAAATGCAATAAAATATGCCATAAAATTTACGAATTACACACAAAGCAACAACAAAATTATTTTCTTTGCTTGTGTGTTATTTTCAAATTTCTTTGCACATTTCATTGCATTTGAAGACACTAGGTTAAGCAACCAACCCTATGTTTGAATTTAGAATGCTTTTTCATTATTGTGAATGGAATTTTTATTTTTTTGGGGTTTAATAACAGAATATTAGAAGGAATTTTGCAACAATACTAGAATGAGTTTAACAACAGTATTATGAATAAAACTCATGTTAACTCTATGCTAAATTTTCATTTTGAATACCGCTGAAAATGTTTTGGTGGTTGAAAATTGAAAATAATAATCATAAATATTACTTGGTGGGTGTTTATAGAGCACCTAATAAAGAGAAATCGCCGGAAGGCGTTTTTGTTGTTTGTTTTGAAACTGAAATGGAGAAAATATATGCAAGTGATAATTATCCCCCGTATTCAAAATGAAAAGTTAGTAGCTTCTTATACATCGCACACAACGAGCTGTTCACTAGAATGTTTTTTAGGCATAGCAGATTGTTAACATAGAGTTTATTCAAAATGATTTCTTAGCACACCGATTAAGACCAACCCTGTGTTTGAAAATACAAGGCTTTTTTATTATTATGAATGAAATTTTTTGTTTTTTGGCGTTTGATAACAGAACATTAGAAGGAATTTAGCAACAATACCAGAGTTGCCACCAGTAAAACAAAAAATTACACAGCTGTAGATCAATAATTATCCAAAACCGTATGAAATTACACAAAAAATATATTTTTCATATTATTTCAAAATAAACTCTCCTTGGTACAGTGGCGAAGAATACAAATATTTTGGGAAGAATTTCGCCATTTCTTACCGAGTGATATGAAATTTCACACTGTAAGTTTTGGATGGCCGAAACTGCGGGAGCAGTTTACAGCATTTATTTATTTACAAATTACATAAACAAAGCCCTGGGGCCATATATGATTAATAAAATTACACTCAAAAAAAAAGTCAGTAAAGTCAGCAAAAAATGTTGCTGCGTCAGCAAACAATACTAGAATGAGTTTAACAGCAGTATTATGAATAAAATTCATGTTAACTGTATGCTAAATTTTCATTATCGGGGCAGCGACTTTCATGCACTTAAAAATTTTAAATATGCGCTTATTTAAAATATTCATTAAATGGAAATATGCACTAAAGATACAAAAATAAACGCTTAAAACCAAAACAGGCACTTTAAATTCATCGGCTTTTAAAAATCATATTTATTACTCGAGAGCATTTGGTTAAAAATTAAATCCAATATACTGTGAGCGTCAAAAGTAAGCATACCAATAAGTCCGTAAAAATAGCAGAAAAAGTTTCTAAAAATTAGTTAAAAATTATGCTGCAAAAAAAACTGCTAATATTAGCAGAATCAGTTTGCTAAATATTAATAAAATTAAAACAGCAAAAAAAAACTGTTAAATTTACAGAATTTTAGTAAAGTTTGAGCTAAATTTTTGTTAATTGCAAATAACAATTTAACTTGCTGAAATCAGCAAAAAATTGCTAAATAATAGTAGAATGAAAATATCAAAAAAAATGTTAAATCTACAAAATTTTTGCTAAAATTTTCTGAAATCAACAAAACTTTTCACTATTTGTATTCCAGAATATAGTTTTTTTAAATACATTTGGAATTTTATCAATTACATTTGGAGAATTTTCAAATACAAAGGGAATTATTTGATATGCATTTGGACAATTTTCAGATTTAAAATTTTTAAATACAAATGAATAATTTTGAAATACATTTTGAAAATTTTAAAATACATTTTGGACAATTTTGAAATGCAATTGGACAAATATCAAATGTTTTTGGACAATTTTAAAACATTTTTGGACAATTTTCAATGATTTTTGGACAATTTTAAAACATTTTTGGACAATTTTGAAACATTTTTGGAAAATTTTAAAACATTTTTGTATAATTTGGAAACATTTTGGACAATTTTGAAACATTTTTAGACAATTTTAAAATATATTTGGACAATTTTAAAACATTTTTGGACAATTTTAAAACATTTTTGGAAAATCTTGAAATATATTTGTAATTTTCTGAAATAAAAGTGAAAATGGTGTAGTGGACTGGAAAACGGTAAAAAAAGGAGCAAATGAAATGAAAATTAATAAATAAAAAATAAATGTGTATTTAAAAACATACTTGGGACCAGTTTATTGAATGTGTCAATTAATTGAAATTTTTTCAATTGGCATTGTTCAATGCCTAAATGACCATTTATAAATGATGAAAGAAGTATTTGTTTTCATGTTTTAATAAAGAATAAATTAAGAAAAAAAAATTAAAAATTCGCGTATTTTTTATTTTTTATATTACAATGCTTTTTCTTCAATTATGTGCACATTTCATTACCATTGTTTTCATCAATGAAAATTGAAAAAAGTTTCATTGGCATTGAATGGTGATGAAATTTGTTGGCATTGACATTGGGATAAAGTAATGCCAATTATATTTCAATGCCAATGAAAATTTCCAAAGAATGATTTTTTGTAAAAGTGGTAATATTTATAGACAATAATATTTTAACCATAACAAAATGTATTTCAGAGACCCTTCTTTTGATTTTCATTGTTTGCTGATCGGATATGTACTTCCGAATTTATTTGAGTTTCCATATTCACCTCTAAAGCTTAACCCACAGAAAGGTATGGCCGATTAAAAATGAATTCTTTAAATAAGCTTAAAAAGTACAATATTGGAGGAAAAAAATTAGGGTCATCCCCCGTAAACTCCACTTGCTCCCCAGAGATACTTTTAATTACAATTTTCATATTAAAATGGTTCGTCCAAAATAAACCTTGATCTTTGAAAATTAATGTATTACGATAAATAGAAACTTTCCTCATAAATTTTAGTAATTTAGATATTTTATGAGTAGGACAAATTTTCAACCATTTCAATTTAGCTTTATTTAAAAACTTTTTGCATTATTTTTGGCGAGTTAAAAATATGCAGTAATTTTTATGAGTCATTTAACATTCTGTTTATAAGCGCTCCAAAATTGGTGGTTTAGTTTACAAAAAATTTGTAAAATTAGTAAATCTTCTGTTTATTTGACATCTGAGCCCTCCTAAAATTTTTCTTGGATATTTTAAAGGCATTTTCGGTGGGATTTTTCCTAATATTTCGGATAATGGATCGTATTTCAACCTCATTAAGTCTCATAGTCATAACAGATTAATGCTGATTTTGAAAGTTTATAAACTTTTTATACTTCTCAATAATTTTTACCAGTATATTGTGGACTCTGTCAGTAACTAAGTAAATTTCATACAATTTTTTCCTACTTTATACTATGTTTCCACAAGTTCAAGGACATTCAAGGAGGTTTATCGCCCCATTTTGAAAATAAAGTCACTTATACAAAAAAGAATGATTTGTACCGACCACGAGCAAAATAAGACAAATAATTATTTTTTAATATTCTTTAGAATGCGTTACTAAAACAAATTACCAAAAATAACGGTAATTTTAATTGCACAAAAGCTTCAGAATGCTTCATTGTCGAACTGTATACTCACTTTTGACATTAAAATATGCAGTATTTTTAGTTTCTGTTGTCTAATTCTTGTTGCTGTAAGATTATTGTTGTTGTTGTTTTATAAATTGAGAGAGGAGAAATTATATTATTCAAAATGCATAATATGTTGAATAAAATAGAATTGCAAAATACCGAAATATAAATGAACACATGACGAACTTACATGTATACTTACTTTTGACACTCATAGTAAATGTCAAAGTAGATGACAAATTGATGTTTCCTTCTAGTTAAGTACTGCGTTAAGGTTTGCAAATTCTTCCTTTTCTTTATTTTTCATTAAATCTTATTTTTAGTTTTTAAAAAATATACAAAAAATATGTAATTTAATGAAAAATATGTAAAAATATGCAATAAATATCATAAAATATGCATTTATAACAAAATATGCAACAACAAATCGATGCCATTTTGTTGCAAATTCTTTGATTCGGAAAAGTATTTGGTCAAATCATTTTTTGGATTAATGACTACAAACATGTATTTGCATGAAAGTCGCTGCCCTGTTAAATTTACATTTTAGTTACATGTAAGTTAACTTTTAGTTAATTGAAACTAACAAATTTATTTTTATTTATTTATTTATTTATTTATTTATTAATTACATAATACAATTATTGTAACTAATAAGGTAAAAAACAAGAGTACTAGCAACAAAGGCTTTCGACTCGGTCTTAAAAAAAAATTAAGATTATATTTGGTTTAGCATACTATTTTCTTGAATGAATTTACATATTAATTTTACATTAATATCACAGATGTTTTTTAAGAGATCAGATGGAAGATAAGATCCGAAAATATTAGTTCTGGAGGAATTGTACTTGCGACACTCATCTAGAATGTGGGTAACGTTAAGCTTCACATTACATGAATTACAATGTGGTGCTGCAGTTTTTTTCCAGTAGATATTTCTGGGAGAATTTACAGTGTCCCATTCTGAGGCGTACTATAGTGTTAGTTTCGTTTCTGGAACAATTTTTTGGGTAGATTGCTTTGTCCCCCGTTGGATTAATAATTTTGTAGTCATGCTGGTAGTTCGACCATTTTTGAATATTTAAGATCTTAAAGTACCCAGCAAAATATTGGTAATGACACCTCATTACTACCTGCATTACCAAAAATGATATATCATTACCTTTTGCATTATTTTATAATATAAAATAATGACTTCCTAATAAAGGCCTATTGTATTCATTGTTTCTAAATATAAAATAATGACTTACTCGTCATAGTTTAAATAAGTACTTTTTACACAGTTGAATTTTATACAGTTTTATTTATTATATGTAAATATGTTTTATGTTTAAATTTTTATGACGAGTCCTAAAATTACACGCTAGAGAAAACTTAAATTTTTCTGAATGTATTTCCTTAAGCTAATAGTATTTGCTTAACTCTTTATTTTTAAGAATCAAGTAAGCAATCGGATAACCACTTATAATTCAACTTTTTGTAAGCATGTGTGTAACCACTTATTATTCAAAATCTCGTAACTACTTATTTCTCAATTTTTCGTAAGCGAGCAGGTAAGCGTGACTACTTATAAAAACGACCACGCCAAACAAAAATAATGAGTTTAGACGCCAAAAAATAAGTTGTGTGGAGCTATGAATTTCTATTATATAACCACTTATTTGGTAATGAAAGATTTTGCTGGGTATGAAGAGATGCTGTTTGATATATCTTGGTTTTCCCATGTTTGGAATTTCAGCAGTGGTCTACGTTTTGCTTCTTCAGCTGCATTGTCGGCGTACTCGTTGCCAGAAATGCCAACGTGGGAAGGAACCCACATTATTTTAATTTGGCTAACTAACAAATTATTCTGTTAAGATCTACAAAGAAAATTCCTGCATATTAATATGCACCAAATAACAAAAACGAATTGTCATAATTTTCATGATAGACAATACAATTGTTTCGTGGGCATCATCCCACGAAACAATTGTATCGTTGTTTTTACAAATGTTATTGACAACGAACACACAAACATACATATAAATAGTACCCAAAGGGTACTTTTATGTAATTGTTGCTTTCAAAAAGGAGTTGATTTATAGCTGGTTTTACCAAATCAGACAGTTCATATACGAAAGTACAAAATTCTCGTCCAGTTGAATTTTTGTACCTTATGTAATGTCTCGGTTTGTGTATTAAAGCTATAATTTTCTTATTGCGGACAACTGAAGAATTGGGGTGATGCCGACGAAACAATTGTATTGTCTATCATGAAAATGATCAACCTTTTTTGAAACAACAAATAAAATCTAACATGACAATATCATATTAGAATTTGGTAGAACAATATTCTAACTAAATATATTAAAATATAGAAAGTCTGAAAAAACAATTTTTGTATTTTTTAATGCAAAAATTAAAAATAATTGTTAAAAACGAATTGTTATATCCACAGAATTTTAGTAAAGGTGGTGTTTCTAGATGACGTTTTGCTTCACACGAACGAAAATACAATAACAAAATACATGCAATACAAAAACAAAATACATGAAGTCACTCATTCGTGTGACAACTAGAGATGAGCGATTCGGTGATTTTTGAATAACGCTGCAACCAGTGATCGTGATTTTCAAATCACCGTTCTTTTAAACAGTGACCGTGATCACGGGTTTGTAATATAGATCGACGATCCGGCGATTTTTCAGTAACATTGTTCTCTGTAAAATCGTGAAATATTCATCGCTGTTCTTTTAAACTGTGATCGTGATCACGGGTTTTTTATGGAAAAGACTGCGATTTTCTGATAAATAAACGAAATAATATTTATGGCGAGTTTATAAGATGTCAGTTAAACTTGGTTTAGTTAAACCGAAAACAAATTTTGTCAGCCATTTCAAAGTTTATTAACAAAAATTTGCCGGAAAAACTTTTTCTCGAGTATAATTTATTTCTTTATTGAAATAAAACAAAATAAACCACATTTTAAAAGCAGTATTCCAGTTACAAACTGCGTTAAACTAAGTTTAAAGATAATACACTTCCTAAAAACTGGGCCTTAAAAGAAGAATAGTTACGACCGGTAACAAAGACATGATAGAAGGAGACATTTTATTCAGAAGAGTGTGAAAGCAAGTCACTGTTATTGAAAAAAAACATGTATTACTGTGCACAATGAAGTTTGCAAGAAAGAATAGTACAAAAATATTAAGAGAACGACATTCCGAGTAACTGCGACTTGAAATATTTGATCACTGCCGTTACCAGTGATTTATCAATAACTGTGATTAAATCACCGGTATGAAAATATCGCTCATCTCTAGTGACAACGAACGTCTTCTAGAAACTCCATGTAAATTTAGTTGACTGTAAATAACAGTTTATTCTGCTAAAATCATAGAAATAGTAGATAATTTGCTTATTTGAGCAGTTTTTCTCCAATGTCATTTTTAACTAATATTTAATAGTTTTTACTAAAACTAACAGACTTTTCTATTAAGATGTTGTACGAAAAAATTTCTTATAAAATTTCATTTTGGGTATTCAAAGAATCAGTTTAGCTCAGATAAACTTTCACACTGGTTTTTAATCATATTTCATAAAGTATTGGCCAAGAAAATAAAAATTTTAAACTCAAAAAGACAAAAAATTTGCCTGTACAACACTCCGCCAAACCCTTTAGAGGTTTTACTACGCTAACCTAATACATTCTTCTGGCACAGAAATTATACACCCCTGAAAATTGTATTGCTAAAGCTTTCCTTCTCTTTTTTTCCTTAGCGAAATACGTCGATATCAGCATCTACCTCGGCCGCTTCAGTAGGACCTAGTCCTTTAGCTTCTATGTTTGGCAGTGGGGTAAATGGTAATCTGGCTATGCCTCAAACTCTCGAAGAATTGCTAGAAAGAGCATGGGAACAAGGATCACAATTTTTAATGGAACAAGCCCAGCACTTTGACAGTAAGTTATTTTTTACTTATTAAAACCTAAAACAATGATACTTACAACTTATTTTCTTTCTTTAACTATTTCTAGTTGCTGCTCTGTTATCATGTTTACATCAGTTAAAATCGGAAAATATACGTTTAGAAGAACATGTTTCAAGTTTAATAGCACGACGAGATCATCTTATAGCCGTGAATGCTAGATTAACCATCCCCTTGAATACCAATACAACACAGAGTCAAGGTAAGTAAGATGTGTGTTACCAACAATCACCACCACTTACTTTCCTTTTGCAACCAAGAAGATGGGATCTATAAAAAAGAGAATAAAGAGTATAAAAAAACTTTCCTAACAAAAATCCCTAACTCTGTGTCTGTTTCCTATCTACACTTTACATTCGCAAAAACCAAAATTTTGTTCTCACTCAACACGGCTCAAAGATTAATAGCGTACAAAACAAATATATTTTTTTTAGGAATATTTATATAATATTTAAAAAACATTTTTTGATATTTATATTTTTAAGTCTTGGCTTCAGGCTATCTTAAAATACATCTTACTATACGTTTTTATTAACTCTTTAAAATTTTAACATTTTAAGTTTGTTTTTATTTAAATTCATTTAATTCATCATTTATAAAAAATAACAAAAAAAATATATTCCTAATTTTTAAATAATTTGTATATACTTCAATAAAATTCAACTTTGTCTGTTAAGTATAAAAACAAAAAAATTTGGATTCAGGGTCGATTCAAAAGAAATTTAAATTTTAAATAAATTTACACCAGAGAAATTTGCCATCCGCGGGTTTGCATTTGTAATCTAATTAAACGAAATTCTGAACTTTAGATTGGGCTTTTTTTTATTGAGAAAATTATAAATAAAATGAGTCATTTGAAACTGAAAAAATCAAATTTCTAATAAAAAATTAGAATTTAGAATTTTTTTAATTGGCGCCCAACATATAATTCTCCAATTAGATTAAACGTGATTTAAATTAAATTTGAAATTACGAAAGCTCTATTTAAAATTCAGATTTTCATTTCATAGAAAAACTGTGTGTTTGGCGCCAAATGTATGGCTTTTATATCTAGATGTCTGATTAAATAAAATTTATATTTTTACATTTGGAATTGGTAAATTCTAAATAGAATTAATATTTTTATTAAAAAATACTTTAAAAAAAATTTAAATGTATTTTGAAAATTAAAAATAGTTAAAGATTGTTATTAGCGCACAACGTTTTTTAGCTAAGAATATTCTACAACAATTTAGATCTTCATTTTAAATTTAGAAAAATTCTTTGATTGGCTGCCAACGTGGGTATTTCCAATATTAATTGGGATTTTTCATTTGCAAAAAATCCTTATCAAATTAAAAATCTTCATTGAAAATGGAGGAAACTGTAAATGAAATAAAGACTTTTCTAACAAATAAAAAATTCATATTTAATTGGCGCAAAGTAAAACTAATTTTTTTTCACTTACATTTGAGTTTATTTTTACTGGCAACTAAAATTACGTTAATTTTTAATTTTGTTTCGAATCGAATTCATTTACATATGTATATATATTCCTTTTTCATAATAATTTGTAATTAATTGTAAACATAATCCCCCTGATTATGTAAGGCGTAGGCGTAGCCGTTTTTACAGTAAATTCGTAATAAAAAATATTTATTAGTCAGTTAAGGCTTATATTTTATCAAAATTATATTGGATTCGCCGGGAAAATTTCACTTTTTGTTAATTTCGATTTTGAAAAATTCGATTTGTATGGAGGCGTTTTTACCAAATACGCCAACGCCTTACATAATCAGGGGGAATTTTTCTTTATTATAATTTTTTAATTAATTTTAAATATCATGTAGTTTTAAGCATATAATAATTATTATTTTAGTTTATTTCTTTACATATTTCTTCTTAAATTTTATTTGTTTATAAAATAAATAAAAGTTTATCTATTTTATAAATATAAATACGAACAACAATTCAATAAAGAAAAATTCTTTACAAAAAACAAAAGAAAAACTGCATCCTAAATATTTTTATTTATTTTTTATGGTGGCATTTTTATAAAATTACAATCTTCTTTTTTCTAAGTGGCTTGGTTTATTGGATTTTAAATTTTCATCCTCACTGTTATAATTTTATTTTCATGCACTCTATAATTATTTCACTTAATACTGACAGTTTAGGTATATGTTTTTATACTAATATAGCTTTTTTAATAGTATTAATATGTTTAAATATACAACCTGCACACAGTCAATAGCACTCGAGCAAAACAATCCTTGTTCTACTTATCGACACTTTGTTTATGGTCTCCCCAGTAAAAAAAATCAGATTCAAACAACTGGTTTCAAAATCCCTTATGTTCTGCGACCAGTTCTTTTTGTATGAAGTTTGGTCTATTGGCAATAGGTTACTTTCCTCGAAACTAAAACAGGTTGCTTTAAAACCGGTTGTGGGATAGTGAAACCTTACACTCATAAAATAAGTTAATAGAAAATTGTAAAACATCTTGTATATCAAATATACTAATTTTCAGCAATTTTTTTTTTTTTGCTAAAATTCCATTTTTAGCAAAAGTTTTAGTAATATTTTTTCAGCACTAAACAAAATTTTGAACTAATGTTTTACTAATTTATTTTGCTAACAAAATTGTGCTGATAAAAGCATTTATAGCGTGAATGACAACTGAATATATAAGATGTAGATGTCACAGCTTATCTGAATGTAGTTCAGACAACGGAAATGATAAAAAACAATTCACTTAAAAATTCTAAATTTAAATTTAGCAAATAAATTAACTAAATATAATTTCTCTACAAGTTTTTTTAGTCTACTAATATTTAGCAAAAAGTTATATTGATTTCATCAGTGATTTTTTAATTTGCAATCGACTAAGTATTAGCAAAACTTTTGCTGAGATTACTATTTTTTGTAACTGACTTTATTGACTTTTTAGTGTATATTTTGACTCCCAGCAATCAGTTCTAGAACCTCTTCTATTGAACCGACTGTTAAAGAATATGTTCTAGAATAGATTCAAAAGTAACCGGTTCTAAAAAATTTTGTTGGTTCTATGGAACAGTTACATAAAATAAGGACTGCGTTTAAAAAAACTGTCCATCACATAATTTAAAAAAAAACTGTTGAACCGGTCATTCAATTTTAAAAATAAAAACTATTTTATAACCGTGTTTTTATTAAGATTATTGTAAAAGTATGAAGGTATGTATAGTTGATCTTTTTAATTGGTAAATGAATGTTTTTTGTTAGATTTGAGATCATACAAGTAAATTATAGAGAATAAAAATTTAAAAATTTCAATAAAGCCAGCAGGATAGAATACGTATTTTTGGGTCCCGCTCTAGGTTAAAAATAATTAGAATATGCATTTAAAATTAACGGTTCGTTGTCGTTCAATAAATCTGTGATTCATAAGCTGACGATCAGAGTTGATTAAAAACAGCTGCCATACTTTAAGAATTAAAGTTCAAAGCTAAAATTACACTCACAAAAGTTTGTTGGTATAATCTACTGAAAATAACAGTTAAAACAAAGGTATACTCATAAAAAAGCCGGTACAAATAGTTAAAAATTCTGCTAAAATAACAGAAAATAGTGTATGAATTTGGTTTTTCAATAAGAGCGCTACAAAAATTTTTTTTAAATAAAACAAAAACTGTTTTGGATATCAATGAAATTCTTTATTCCTGTGAAAGTACGTTCGATGCCATTATGTATGGAAATCGATCTCTTTTGCATTGCCACCACGGGCACGCTTGCAGAAGTCCAGACGCTGAACCCAATTTTCGACGGTTTGCAAGCATAAATCGGCCGATATTCGTACGAAGTTCATCAATCGTCGCTGGCTTGTTGGCATAGACCATAGATTTGACGTAGCCCCACAGGAAATAGTCCAACGGCGTCAAATCGCACGACCGAGGCGGCCAATCGACTGGACCATTTCGTGAGATAACACGTTCTCCAAATTTGGTTTGCAATAAATTGATTGTGACATTCGCTGTGTGGCTTGTGGCGCCGTCCTGTTGGAACCACATGTCCTCCAAGTCCATATCATCCAATTGGGGCCAAAAATATTCGGTTATCATTGAACGGTAGCGCTTCCCATTCACAGTAACGTGCCGGTCTTGATCATCACGGAAGAAGTACGGTCCAATGACGCCGCCGGCCCATAAACCGCACCAAACCGTAATTTTTTCGGGATGCAATGATGACTCATGGAGTACGTGTGGATTGCTGTCTGACCAGTAACGCATATTTTGTTTATTGACGAAGCCATTCAGCCAGAAATGAGCCTCATCGCTGAAGATGATTTTTCGATGAAAATCCGAATCATTTTCAAGTTGTTGCTCAGCCCAATTCACGAACATACGACGCTTCTTGTGGTCAAGCGGCTTCAGTTCTTGCGTCAATTTGATCTTGTAAGGATGTAGGCCAAGATCTTTTCGCAAAATTCGCCACAACGACGTCACAGAGATGCCCAACGCTTGAGAACGACGTGTGAGAGACACATTTGGGCTTTCTTCAACTGAAGCCTCAGCGGCAGCAATATTCTCGACACGGGCACTTCTTTGTCTCACTGGCACGGGAACATTTTGTACTGTGCCTGTGGATTCAAATTTTTCCACTAGACGCTCAATTGTTGATCTGATAGGACGATCGCTCTTAACGTTTAGGCCACTGACTCCGAATTTCGGTAGTAAATTTTAATAATTTCGACTCGTTGTTGGCTCGTATATCTTTCCATCATGAAATGGCAAACCTTACTGAAGAGAAATGTCAAAGGAGCGGTAAGAAATATGGCGTCGTTTGCTGTCCCTGTCTTTCTACTTCTGTAGCGTCCCTGTTGAAAAACCCTTTACATTAATTTACAAGAAATATTGTTTAATGGAAATGAAAATTACTCAGCTGAAATCAGCACATGTATTCTGATAAATTTTAGTTGGTTAAAAACAGGTAAAAAATTCAGTTAACATTAGGGTTTGGGATTTCCCGGACTTTTTTATTTCCCGGGAAACGGGAATGAAAAAATTTGATTCCCGGGATGAACAAAATTGTTAATTAAAACCACCCATATAAGTAATTTTTGTTAAAAAAAAAACACTATTTCAGTACAAATGCAGTCTGTGTAGTGAGAATTCAAAGTAAAAAATAACAGAATGTTGAACATGTGATTCCACATAAATTACTCGCAGCACTGCCAAATGAATTGCATGATTCCAGCAGGCACCTACTACTGGACTGTCGGAAACAAATCGTTTCATCACACTTGGCCCATTAGATATGGTGGCCACAATGTTATTTTCAAATAAAACTCTTCTAGTCTTATTGCTACAATTCTTCTTATTTCATCAGCATTACATCTTCCTGATATATAAACCAACCCCAGGTTATAAAATGAATTATTTCCGTTTATACATATGTTCAAATATCTCTTTTGTGATATTCTTGTCCATTCATCTAAGATTATAGTAAATCTCCTATTGTTAGAAATATTGCTCGATATTTCTTTTATCATGATATCTTTTACATGATTGTAGTAATTTAATATAATGTTCTTTACATGGATTTCATTTTTTTGCAATGCCAGGTTTTTATTATAAAAACTTTCTCGAATAAACGAAGATCTAGTTATGGTGCGGATTGACTGCAGCTAATTTGGATACCATTTCAGGAAATGTTTGCCCTACCATAAAAGCTTTAATGCCTATTCAGCTTACACTTTTTTCTTCAGGTACTTTGATAATTTTAGCTGAAACGTTATTCTTGTTGTTTTCTTCAAGAGAAGTTGCATGACCATCAATTTTTTTTTTTTTTTTGTGAACCAAATTTAGATGTGGGATAACCAAATTTTGATACCACCGTTAACTATTAGTCTTTTGTTTTCACATTTAATAATGAAAACGTTACTTATAAAATTATTGACCCTTAATATAAAGGAGTATTTTAAATTTAAAGTCGACTTTATTTTTAATCAAACGGTTTTGTTCATTTTGTGTATGAAAACCTTACAAAAATATTTATATTTTCAAATATTTTGATTGGTTGAAAATAAATTAACCAATCAGAATGCTCCAAAAATAAACCAAGTCAAAGTATACTGCCACCCAATATTTTAACTAAAGTCGACTTTACCTAAATTATACATTTGGATAATTTAGATAGTAATGGCGATTATTTGTAAGAAACAATATTTCCTATTTCTTTTAAACATTTTACCAAGTTTTTAGGTTTTACTACTTAAATTTTGAATAAGTTATGCCAAAAATCTTTATTAGTTGAAATGCTCCTTATTACTTGGCAAAGATTTTATTTGTGTGTCAAATAAATGTATTCCCTTTTAAAAGATTTTAACAATGATATTTTTGTTTTGGTATTTAAAATGTTTTTTATGACTAAAATTAAAAAATCCTATTCGAAACAAAAACAATTTAAAAAATTTAATATTTTTAAAATTTCCCGTTTTCCCGGGAAAAATATATTATTTTCCCGGGAATTCCCGGCAAACTTTTCCCGGGAATTCCCGAACCCCAAACCCTAGTTAACATTCAAAAATTTAGAAGAATGTTCGTTTAATAGAAATGAAAGTGGGGCAGTTGAAATCAGCAAAACATGCTGCTAAAATTACTTTTTGTTATTATTTGTTATTAATTGAATAAAAACAAATTCATGTAAATATTGGTAATTTTATTTTCGATTAAATTACACAATCCAAAAACACTATTTGCACTAAATATGACTTTTATTTTCTTGCCAATATGTGTGCCAGCGGTTCCTTTTTTCGTCTACCTGAAGGTAGAATTTAGATGAAAATGTTAAAGGGCTGAAATAAAAGAAAAACAATAACATATTTAATAGTATTCCCGCAAAAAAATATAGTTTACATTATAAAACAAACCTCATTATTTTATTTCTTCAATACAATTTTTAACTGCGAAATGTTAATGTCCAATATACCTCCGTTTTCTTTTACGTTCCTTTGCTGACTAAAAGATGCTCTTATCATATTATTTTATTTACTTGAAAAATACAGCAAAAAGTTTAGTGATTTTAGCAAGGATTTTTTTCATTTGCAATCAACTAAGTGTTAGCAAAACTTTTGCTGGAAATCAGCGAGCTGATTTTCAGCAAACCTTTGCCTTTGTTTCTGATGACAGCTTCGCACCTGCGACATACTTTCCACTAGTTTTTGGCATTTTGTTTTGGGGATGGCGTACCAAGCTTCCTGTGCGGCCGACCACAGTTCGTCCATATTTTTGTAATTTTTCTTGGCGATTTCAACCTTGACTTCATTCCACAGGTTCTCTATTGGATTTAAGTCAGGGCTCTGGGCTGGCCAATCCAAAACATCAATCTTCTCCGCACAAAACCATTTTTTTACTAGTTTGGAGGAGTGTTTGGGGTCATTATCTTCCATGAATTTCCATTTTATTGGCATGGAGTTGAAGGCATATTTTAAAATATAAAGTTTTTTTTTAAATATCTGAATACTGAAACTTGTCCATTTTTCCATTGATTTTTATAAGCGGACCTACGCCATGCCAAGAAAATGCACCCCAAACCATAATACTGCCACCTCCATGTTTTACCGTCTTCTGAGTGAACCGAGGATTAAACTCTTGGCCTTTAGGACGACGAACAAAGATTCTGCCATCTGGTCCTATCCTGTTCATTTTTGTTTCGTCACTCCATAACACGTTTTTCCAAAAACTAAAAGCAACTAATGGGATTTTCCTTATGGGTTCTGGCGAAGGTTAGTCGTTTTGAAATATTTTTTTTTGCATAAGGGCCTTTTTTCTGGAAATGCGCCCAAACAAATTTGCCTCGTTTAGTCTTCTTCTGACAAGTCTGCTTGATATTTCCATGTTAAATTTTTCACCATTCGTACTATAGCTGCATCCGTACGCTCATCTGTTTTTCTTGGCCTTGGCTTCCGAATTTTACCCTTAGTCAATATATAGGGATCCTCAACACAAGAATTAATTCCATTGTAGACTTTTTTGCGAGAAATTTGAATTATCTCATCAATTTCCGCTACTTTTTTTCCATCTTCATACATTTTACATATGATCCGCCTTTCCTCACCTGTGGTATGTTTTCCTGATCCCATTTTAAAATTTTTTTAACTTTTTATATTTATTTTTGAACTACGAAAAATATTTATTGCTTTGAATTAAATCTACGCGACTACTGCCTATTTTAAGTAAATTGTGCCATTTATATGTCCACTTTAAATCAGCATTGTTAACGCAAAAATGATAACGGTAAATAATAAGCAAAACATAATGGAACATTTGAGCACTATTAAGACAAACATCTTTTTCAACAACAATCAGAAGATATAAAACTTGCATTTTTAAATATATTTAGTTGGAAAATACTTAAATTTATGCTCAATTTAAATTTGTGCCAATTATATGTCCATAGCTGTACATAGAAATGGTTTGGGCGTGTTCTTATTGTTTTTATTTTATTTATTGTCATCACCACTAGAATAATCCATTTTTTTAGTGTTTTATCCAAATATATTTTTTTTTCCCGTAGCACATGTAATATTTATTTCTTTTTAACCTGTTTATGTTTTGACAGTTCTAACTTGAGTTTAACTGGCCAATGCAGCATCTGAAAAACACCATATTGAGTTTAAACATTGTTTAACTAAGAAATCGAGTTGAACTACATCCAAAAAACTCGGCCTAAGTGTTAGTAAAACTTTTGCTGAGAATACTATTTTTTTGGTAAAAATCAACTCGCTAATTTTCAGCAAACACCTTTTGCTGAAATTACCAACTTTTTTGCAAATTACTAAAAATATGCTGACACAGCAATATTTTTGCTGACTTTACTGACTTTTTTTTTTGTGTACCGTTAAAAACAACAACTACTGATTACTACACAAACAACTGTCATGTAGTAACTGTCAAATTTTTTAGTGTATGCAACGACCGTTCTATTAAAGCCTTCCTAACTACAGCGTGAATTGCTACATAAAAAAGAAATTGTTAAGGCACTAAATCCCAACGCATTGCCAACGTCGGCAAATAAGTACGACCTAGCTTATATTGGGTGTTATCATTTCGACACCATGATATTACTATAAATTTCGAATATGCAACCAGTTTGTTCAAATTGGCTCTAGATATTTTGCACAATTCGCGATTTTACTTTTTGCTGAATATTTTAACCGAGCATGGATTCCGTGGGCATTTTTTGACAAAACTTGGTAGAAGGATAGGCCGGTTTCGTAGTAAACATTTTTTGTAATTTTTATGGCTAAGTTGCGACCTCTAGTGGTGGTGTAAGTAATTCAATTTGAAACTTTCTGTGAAAAAATATATTTTTAAGCTCATTTTTAATATTACAAATAAAAACGGATTAATTTTCACATACTTACAATTTTACAAATACGAATAACCCTTGATAAGATCAGTCAATTTATTTTTTACGTAATATCGCCTTCCTATCAAAAGTTTTAGGCTCTTAAAAAGTTTGTGGTGCAAATCTCAACCGCTGGTACAAAATGGGATAAGCATTTTTTGTTTTTAAGTTAGCAAAAGTGAAAAAATATTCAGTTGAATACAAAGTTGTATGAAAATACCATGCACAGTTTTATTAAATTAAATTTTGTATACCCGGTGAAAAATGTTCATATACGCTCAAACATGTTCATATATGGTTTATGTATGGACACAGATGAACAAATATGGATTTTTTATGAACATATATGGATTTTATGTGAACATATATGGAAGTATATGTGATTCCATATATGGAAAAAATTTCATATACAGACATATATGGAAGCATCTGTTATTTCATATATGGAAATGGCACTCATATATGGACAAATATGAAAGTATATGTTATTCATTTTATGCAAAAGGGACTTGTATATGAACATATTTCGAAGAATACATTTTTCCATATATGTAAAAGGAACTCATATTTGGATAAATATGGAATTATATTTAATGACATGAATAAAAAAAGGAACATATGTAGCGCCTAATTTGAATGTCATACATAAATTTATATCTATCGTACAACCTTATAATAAAGGACAGCAACGTTCGCATGTATTCGCATATATTTAATAAATATATATGTTCATATATGTCCATATATGAACATATACTTAGGTGTTACCTTATTTTTCGGATCCATACATATATGATTGAACCATAAATGTTCATATATGGACATTTTTCACCGGGTAGGTAATACCGCAAATTTTACAAGATTTTGACCATAATATGATTTAAACAAGATTACGTCTGCAGTGTAAATAGTAAAGACCTGCAAATGTTGAACTATACAACATAGCGACATGTGTCCAATGTTGCCAGTTTTGACGATTTATCGTTATTTTGACGATTTTTTCTATCGAGAATAGCCAAATGACGATTTGACGATTTTCCTCTTCAAAATGACGATTTTTTCAATAGGAAATATAGCAACAATTGTTTTATTTTTCCATTATCTAAATCAATAAATTTGAAAATTTATTCAGATAATTTGTAAATATTTATTATAACATTTTTATTTAAGGTAGTCATTTTAGGACCTGATTCTTTTTTATAGGAAAACTAACACAGAATCTGTACCGATGTTCTGTAACTATGTGAGAAGTTTCTCACATAAAAATTGCAACTCTGCCATATTTAAAACGGAGTGAGTATCATAATGTCAAATTTAGCCAGAGGTATGTAAAAAAAATTTACTTATATTCAGTTTGAAATTTTGTGATTCAGCCTGTTTTAAATATCGTAGAGTTGCTATTTTTATGTGAGTAACTTCTCACATAGTTACAGAACACCGGTACTGGTAATTATTTTTATTTAAAATAGTTTTTCCTAAATCACTAATAAATGTAACGTGTTTTTCGAAGGGATGTTTATCTCATATCGGACTCTTTATTTCATATAAATTCTTTAGTGTGAAATATCTCTAGTTCTAGTTTGTTACCGCTACCATAAAAATCAATAACCTTTTGTTTATTACTTTTTTTTAATATTTGAGGCAAAAAATATTTTTTTCTTCATACATTTATTTTTACCGGCAAAACTTTTTAGTATATAGAAAAACGTTATATGAACAGATTAAAGGAATTGTAATTTTTAATTTTTTTAAAATTGTTTGAGCAAAATCGGACTAGTGGTTCTCGAGTTATGTCAAAAAAAGACCACCAAAGGTCAAATCGATATATCTCGATTCCTAGGGGTGACCCAGCGAAACGCCGGGACACGTATAAACTTCTTTTTTACCGATATAACTTTCCCCGGTAGTTTGAACCCTTCCCGATCACTGACCCCTACCATTTGTCTCACAGTGTTATTAAAGTTTTGACGATATTTCAAAACGTAATGACGATTTGTTCAATAATATTTGACGATTTTGTACCCAATTAACCTGGCAACACTGCATGTGTCACATCATGCAAGTGTTAAGTCATGCTATGGCGCTAGGGAATGCATCTCGGGATTTCCCGTCCCGGGATTCCCGGGAAATTAATCATTTTTCAGTTCCCGCATTCCCGGGAATTTGGACCGGGAATCCCGGGATTTCAAAAAATGCTGTTTAAAATAATAAAGTTATTTATTTAAAATTTTCTTATGCAAAATTTTCCAACCTTTTGAAAATAGTAAACATTTTATATTAGGCTTGTTCGTTTACTTACTACAATTTGTTACTTTTACCACAACTGGAAAAATTCAAAGAGCAACCAAAACAATGATTGAGTAAAAGAAGTAAGATTTTCGAGTTAACGAACACGCTGATTAATTTGTGTACTTGATCGAACTTTTAAAGTTCCTTTCAGTGACTCTTAAACCACTCATAGTGTTTGTATAAAAAATTTTGAATCGCACTTATTCTGTACAGAATTAAAGACAAATTTGTCCATTGATTTTTAAAAATTTTCAAGTAAATTAAAATTTGTTCCCATAATTTATAAAATTTTTCCAATTTTCTAAAATTATTTTCTGTATTCATTTTTTATTTATTTTTTTGGCGGACAAGCTTTTTAGTCTAAAAATTTGTTTTAGTTTATTCAATTTTTAAAAATATATAATTAGACTTAATTTCTAATATAAAATTAATTATTTCTCACTACGAAAATTCGAAGAACAACCTTGAAAATTTGAGATCTTTAAGGTATTTTATTTATAAAAATTTTTAAATTATAAAATATTTTCTAATTTATTTCCCTTGCGGGATACCGGGAAATCAAGATAAATTTCTCAGTTTTCCGGGAAATCAAAAAATGCGGGATTTTGCATTCCCTATATGCCGCTCATACTTGTTTCACTATGACATATGAAGACACTGTCGAATAAATTCAAATAAAATCTATGCATAGTTTTACAATGATTTTGCATACATGGACATAGAAAATGAACATGTCAAAACATGCGACATATGCAGCATATGTTCTTAATGATGCATAATAATCATTTGTATGTCTCATTATATCAAGGTTGGTTACCGAAACGAATAACGGTAAGGGTAATGGTAACGGTATCAGATTTCGTTTGTTTAGGTAACGGTAAAGGTAACGGTATTTAAGACTGTAATACGGTATACGTACCGGTATACCGTTATCGAAACAGTAATACCGGTACGTACCGGTATTAAAAATTATGTTAAAAACATATAAAAACAAGTAAAAACGTGGCATATTTCTAATTTTAAGTATGTACTGAAAATACAGATTTTAAGCTATAAATTCAATACTGGTAGTTTTAATAAGTAAAATTATTATCTATAAATTTTTTGTAAAAAAAAACACTCAAGATTATAAAATAAAAAATTGTAATTTTTATATAAAATAATAAATACCGGTAAAATACCGGTAACTACCCATAAAAATAACGGAATCGGTAACGATAACGGTATTTAGAAATTTTTTTAGAGGTATCGATAACGGTAACGGTATTCATTTTGAAACGGTATTTTAGCGATAACGGTAACCAACCTTGCATTATATGCAATAAAACTGCAAACAAAATAAGAAAACTTATTATAAGATATAAATACTTATTATTACACTGTGCTACAAAAAAAATTCAAATAAAGTTTTCAATTGACCTAGTGAACGATGTAGGCCTAGCTGAGTGTATTACAAAACCGGTTTGAGAAAATGTAATATACACTGCTGTTCTGAGTTTAGAGGGTTTTGATTAAGAATTGATTTCTAAAAGCACATGGAATTAAAATATTCGGAAATTTTCTGTTTTGTTTTTCACATATTAAGTGCGTTCCCGTACGTACCCAAAGTTAACGAAATTTACCCAAAGTTACCGAAATTTACCCGTACTCGAAAATTGGGTAAATTTTGTACCTTTCGTAAATAACAAAGTTTTAGCAAAAATCTAACTTTTTGAATTTTTATGTGTAGTGTACAAGGTTTAGGATAAAAATAAATTGAAAAGTAGAATTTTTATACAGAATTATATTTTTAACAATACGTTAAAAATTGACAAAGTTATGGTACTTTTTCTAAACAATGAAAACCCGTTTTCTTTAATTCAAGTAAAACTATGTTTTTTTTTAACCTGTACCACAAATGATAACTGATAAAAAATATCTTTGCAAGTATCAAAAAGTAACGGTGTTATTAAAAATGAATTAATATTAAAAAATTAATAAATTAAAAATATAAACTTTGAAACTCACAATAATTTCGCAAAAAGATCAATAGTGAATGAAATCTAATGTTAAAAAAAAAAAACTTTAAAAAATTTAAAAATTTTGCCTTTTGAGCGATTATATTGACAAAAATTATTAAGATATTGATACACACTTAAGTTTGAAAAATAGGGCTTGGGATTAAGCTTAAACTGTGTAAAGGGTTTTCTTTCTGGAGCTATAGTTACTAAATTATAAATTTTTAATTAAAATAATCGGTTGAAAAATCAAAAAAAGTAAAATCGCGAATTGTGCAAAATCCAGAGCCAATTTGAATTAACTGGTTGAAGATTCGAAATCAGCAGCCCCTAATTATCCTAAATCAACTGCAAAGTTGTGCGACTTATAAATATTGTCCTATTTTGTAGAGCTGTGTTATATATTGGATTTGATTTATAATCTTTATTTAAAAAATAATAAGAATAACAATTTTCATACAAGGCAGGATTCAACAGTATTAAAAACATGCTGCAGAAAAAACATTAAAAGGCATGATATTGAACACAATGGCTTACAACAGCTTAGCTAAGTTGCAATGACATGCTATGACAGTATGATTGTATTGGCATAACATGGCAAACACCTTTTTTGAATTGACATGATGTAGCAATGCATGAAATTTTTGATAATGACATTTTTACATAAAATGTCGAATTGTGCAGTACTTTAGTAAATAGGCAATAACTCCTGGTAATTTTGAGATTGGTTTGTCTTTTACTTATTCTTTTTTGCTGCAGCCAATTGTTATTTTAGTCAACTCGTAGCATTCTATATGACCTTTTTTAACATTTTTGGGGGCAAATTGAAATCATACTCGTAAGTACCATATTTTGACGGACGAATACCCTAAAATCTAAAAATTTGTTTAGTGCTCAACTCAACAAAAATAAATGTATACACAAATTTATTTGGAATAACAGTGCATCTTTAGTAAAACAAATTTGACACATTTGTAAGAAACATTTTGGATTCGCCCCTCTCTTTATTCTCGTTTTATTGCACTTAAATTCCTTTTAAATAAAGTATACAACGAATAAAAACGTTATTACAGCATCTTCAGCTAATAGTAGCGCTCCAACAACATCGGGCATACAATCATCTACCGCCACAATAACATCTACAACCACACTGGCAACAACCTCCTCTGCTGCTACGGCAGCTTCTTTAGCTACAGCAGCCACAACTTCAATTTCTGGTACAACATCAAGTAATACATCGAGAGTACCATCGGGGCCAACACAATCCGTCAATGACAGAGGGGCACGTTTAACATCTTCAACGTCTGCATCAACATCGTCTAGTGGTAATAATACAGAAAATGGTTTAGATTTTAGACAGACATCAACAACATCTATAAGTAATCCTATGGGTGGAACCATTTCAACATCAGCCATGTCTGGTGGACATACAGCAATGAGGTAAGAAATGGTTTCATTTTGATATGTATATTGTACTAATTTTTCAAATTAAAATTCCTGCTAACCTTTTATATTTTTTTATTCGGCACTTTATAGCCTTGTAGTTTTTGATTTTAGGTTCTTAATTTTTCACCATTTCCGAAGAATGTTCTTGTTTTAGTTTATACCAAAATTACGCAATTTTATGTCAGAATTTTACAGTTTTAATAAAAAATTGTAGATTTACTTTTGGAAATCATTTACATATTTTACAAATATATTTTTCTTTGGTCCCCTCTGCCTGAATCAGTTGGCAGAACCTTATTTTGTTTTGTACAGTGTAATTTATTTTCCAACACATAACAATTTTTAATTCATGGCCGCCATATTGGATCCGCCATGTTGAATTTTCAAAATTTGAGTTTAGATTCGTAATTTGCTACCCAAAAACTTCGCCTGGTGGAAATTTTAAGTAAATCACACGACAAAAGATATTTAATGAAATATCGCCAAATTTTTAATTTCAGATTTTTAATCAGCGGACCCTAGACCTATATAATTGATTATTTTAGGTCCAGTATATTAAAAACTAAAAATTCATAGCCGCCATCTTGGATCCGCCATTTTGAATTTTAAATTTTTTATTTCAGTTTCGTGATCAGTAACTTCCAAACCCCCCTTTGAGATACTTTTTAGTCTCATATACTAAATATTCTAGTTTTGTCCAAAATTCGGTGATGCTGACCCACTGTGCAATCGGAACATACATTTTCAGATACATGAAATCAAAAATATGCTAAAATTTATTCCGTTTTCAATTAAAACATTAATAATGGTTAGTTTTGATCAAAATTTCACAACACTTATAAAAAGTATAATGCCTGAGTTGCCATATAATCTGGCACGTGATGGAAAACGATAGATTTTAATTTCGATCGATTTGGTTAAAAATCAAAAATTAAATGATGAATAGAAAAGGTAAAGAGGTTTAAAATTGTTTTTAACCGCTTTAGTTGTATCAGGTGTATCTACTTATGACTTCTTTTCGTTTCTAAATTAAAAATAACACGAAATATTCAGGATTGAAATTTCAAAAACGATCGATTTTCATCACATGCCAGAATAACTTTGAAAAAAATTAATCGGTTAGCTCAAAACATTTAAAAATTCGTATGGTTTGGCAAAAAGATGTTTCAATAAAATTAAACAAAATTAAAATTTATTAATATATGAGATACATAATCTATGAGATACATATATTTTGTCAAGGTTTAAATTTTAATTCCCAATATTTCCACTAGATGTTGTTTTAGGGCAACAAATTTTTAAAAAATTTCTTAATGAAACATTGATTAAAAAATGTTTAGTGTATCCATGATGTGTAAGAAAAAACCTTTGTTAACCAATAAAAGTTTCCAGAAAAAAGTCTCTCGGAACAGAATTCAGATACATATTTTAAAAATATTTCAAATTACAAATGTAAAATTCTTGAAATAAAATGGGAAATGAAAATTTCAAAATAGCAATCAAATATTAAAAATATATTCTTAGTTTTCCAATAAAAATTCTGCACTAAAATTGATTAGAAAACTAAATAAATAAAGTTTGGAAATGGTTTTGTTTATATAGATTTGCTCGTGTTTTGTCCTGTATAATTAAATACCTTAACGCTCTCTTCTAATGAATATAATGCTCTCTCGTTTTTATATATGTGCGCTTTTTTATTATTGTATATTTTAAATTTTTTATGCAAAATTGTTGTGTTGTCTTTAGTAGACATCCGGCTTCATCATCAGCGGCTGCACAAATAGCACCAACTAGCTCGGTTCCGGCTCATACTAGTAACAATAGTAATGTTGGCAATATGATGTCTAGTATGTCAGCTTCATCATCATCGTCGCTAGTAAGTTCAGCAGTAGCAACATCTACTATGCCACCATCAACGGCAAATCGTTTAGCACAGCAGCAACAACATCAACAACAACAACTTCATCATATGCATCAACAACATTCCCAGCAACAACACCATCATATGCAACATGTTGCTTCCACAATGCACCAATCGCAATCTCAACAACATCCCCAGCAACAGCAACAACATCATGCGCACTTATCATCATCGTCGTCGTCTCATTCAACCGCACATGCCACTCATGCTATACACCATGAACCTCATCCTATGACCACATCACGTATAGGAGGTAATGTAACTTTAAATACTACCAACTCGGGCAATCGTTTAGGTGGTTACTCCTCCACGTCCTCTTCCTCCTGTACATCGTCGGCTTTAACCAATGAGTCGGATTATAAAAATGCTGCTGGTGGCACAGTTGGTGGTGGTGGTAGTATCTCTACTACTACTACTACTAATTCCCTACAAAGTGGTCTTAGTTTAACAAAATCTTGTATTAGTAATAATAGTGGTGGCGTAGTTGGTGCTAATTTAATAACCTCCACCTCTAATTATTCTTCCTCTAGTGCCGCAAATTATCCAGGGCTTTATAAGCCTCATCTTCAGGTAGTTTGACAAACAAAAAAGCGCCATTTTATGTTAACCAAAAACATTCAAAAATAATAATGACGATGTTTTAACACATTTTTAATTTTAAACTCATCTCATTCATTCATCTAATTGATTGTTTATTATTGTATGTGTATAATCTACATAATGTTTAGCAACATTGTAGCGCAACATTTTTACAAGCGAGAGAGTTTTTTGTTATGTTGCTAAAGAAATGGAGAGAGAGTAAAACCCACGCAGTTTAACTCTCTTTTGGTGCGCTTCTTTTTTAACCCAACTCATCACCTCATCATGTGTATATAGAAAAAATAAAACATCATATTTGGCAAATAATTTTCTTTTTGTTCTCTTATTGTTTTTTGTTTTAGTTGTTAATGTCTGTCTAAATTTTACATTATCATCACCACCAAAAAAACCACAACCGCTAAAAAATCAAATTATCAATACCCGAAAAGTACCCTATCTTCCCTCCAGCTACATATTCGTTTGATATTTAATATTTTAACATAAAAACACACTTAAAATAATCATTTCTTACATGAAGTATAAATATATAAGAAAAGTTAATAAAACAATTACTACGTTAGTGTAGCAGGCCCATCTTTGAATATATTAACTATTATTTTTTTACTGCTCATGCCTTAATGAGACAACTGTAAGATACTTTTATAATTGTTATAAAGAACAAATCTTAATGGAGGCCAACGTAGGGCCTTGGTCAACACAACTTGTTAATCTTTTTATTATTATTGTAATTTAGGACCATATTACATATTTTTTTAATTAATTTCGCGTTTCGTGAAAACCGTTTCAAATTCGTATGGAAAAAATTACAAAAGTGTTAGTATATATATATAAATATACAATACTAATTTCAAACGATTTTAAACGAAACAGAAAACTATAGAATAATGCAATTAGTATAAAAAATAATCCCGTAATCTTAATTTTTAGCAAAAATTCTTAAATAGTTTGTTGTCGAAAAAACTAACATTATAAAATTTTAAAATTCTTTAAAGCTTCTAAACACAAAAAAAGTAGGCACAACAATGAAATTTGTAAATACAAACACCTTTTTTAACTGAAATTCAATTTTCAACAATTTTTTGATTGAAATGTTTGTAAATTCTTATTTTTTAAATATAAAAATTCGAAGTTTCAAAAAATAAAATAAAAGTTTATATTTAAAAATTCCATTGTTGGTACCTATTTACAAGTTCTTTGTTTGTATTTACAAAAAACGAATGTGAAAAACGTTTAAAGCTTGATTCTGTAAATCCTTGTCCATCTATATCTCCTATTTTCCAGTATTGGAGATACGTAATATTACAAAAGACAATTTACAAAAACTTGAGAATTCATGTCCCATGTAATATTAGATAGGGGTAGTCGATGTGTGAATTGTCATTAATAATATAAACTGAATTTTGTAAATAACTGGTTGGCAATCAGATTTTCACTACACCTATTACTACTTTAAAAAGAAACATTGAAACATTTTTTCGAAACATGTTCTTAACTTTTTGTTATATTTATACTTCTTAAGCAATCAATGAATTTTTAGCAAACGAAAGATTTTATGATGATAACGAAAATAGAGAGTGTTATTTAAATTAATCAAGCCTTTAAATACCCAATACCCTCTGCAATGTTATAGTGACAAATTACGATAGAAAAACCTTTTGATCGGTCGAAAATTTTCAATAAAAAATTTATTCAAAGACCCAGCAAAATATTGGTAATGACACCTCATTGCTGTCTGCATTACCAATAATGATATATCATTACCTTTTGCATTACTTTGTAATATAAAATAATGACTTCCTAATAACGGCCTATTGTAGTCATTGCTTTTAAATATAAAATAATGACTTACTCGCAATAGTTTAAATAAGTACTTTTTACAAAGTTAAATTTTATATATTTGTATTTATAACATGTAAATATGTTTTGTGTTAAAATTTTTATGACGAGTTCTAAAATTACACTCTAGCAAAAACTTTAATTTCTCTGAATGTATTTCCTGAAGCTAATATTATTTGTGTAACTCTTTATTTTTAAGAATCAAGTAAGCAGTCGGATAACCACTTATAATTCAACTTTTTGTAAGCATGTTTGTAACCACTTATTATTCAGAATCTCATAACTACTTCTCATTTTTTCGTAAGCGAGCGGGTAAGCGTGACTACTTATAAAAACGACCACGCCAAACAATAATAATGAGTTTAGACTCCAAAAAATAAGTTTTGCGGAGCTATGAATTTCTATTATATAACCACTTATTTGGTAATGAAAGATTTTGCTGGGGATGACTTCATGTTATGAGATAAGAGGTCAAATCTATTTTAAAAACATTTGAGTAAACAATTAAATAAAATAATTTAATATTAGGTAAAGTCGACCTGATTTTAATTAATACCAAAAATTCCATTTGGCATCCGCCATTGTACACTGTCTACCAATTTTGTTTATTCTTTGGTCTTCAAAATCGAGTTTCTGCTATATATCGATTTTGTGGAAAACAATTACATAACAAAATTCCGTAGGTATTCTAAATTCGGCTCTTATCCCGAAAATATATGGGTCATTCCATAGCTTTAGTATTTTCAGTCTGAATGCATACCTAAATAAATAAGTGGCTTTTTAAGGGCTAATGCGTTGCCAGGTTGAAAAATCAGTTTTTACAAACTGTTTTTTTCTTAAACACTGCATAAATTTCTCTTCCAGGATTTAGGCATACTTCAGTGATCTCATCCGTGTACCAGGTAACAGCAAATCAACCATACCCTCACAACAAAAAAGTAGTTCTTTCACAACGAAGTAAATGAAATTATAAATTGTGGAGTTTCGTCCATTCATCGCTTAAACGCTGTTAAAATCGATTGAAATAATAAAAATCTGAAAAGTATAGATGATATTAATAACTATTGGATCCATCTGAAGAAGAAATTTTGGCATTTCTAAACATTCATTTCGGGGTTATTTGTTAGTGGTTCGGGGAATATTTCATTGTAACAGGAAAGCTTACTTTGTTGTTTTGGTGTGTCACGGATGAGATCATTGGAGTATGCTTTAATCTTGAAAGAGAAATTCGTATATTTTTTTGAGAAAAAATGTTCACAAAAAATGATTTTTCAACCTGTCAACGAATTAGGTCCACTTACTCAGGGATGCTTTCAAACTGAAAATACTATAGCTACGGAATGACCCATATATTTCCGGGATAAGAGATGATTCTAGAATACCTACGGAATTTCATTATGTAATTTTTTCCAGAAAATCGAGCAGAAACTAGTGTTTGAAGACCAATTAATGAACAATGGCGGATGCCAAATGGAATTTTTGGTATTAATTAAAATCAGGTCGACTTTACCTAATATTAAACTATTTTATTTAATTTTTACTCAAATGTTTTTAACTTCCAAATCCATTTTTCTGAAAGTGCGGCTATAGTTATGAAACATTAGTAAAAAATAATAGCGATTTAAATTAATCTACATTAAAAAAAATAAATTTTTTTTGGAAACATGTATTTTGAATGTAACTTTTAGTTATAAGGTCTTTTGTATGTCTAAATTATTCAAAACCTCACATATCAGCTGTTTTATAGTGCGGCTATAGTTATAAAACGAGATGTATTCTTAGTTTTGAAATAAAACTCAGAAGATTTTATTGTATCGCCAATGCATAAAAAGGTAATAACTGGAGAACCGTTCGCAATTTTACTCAAAATTTAAGTATGTTGGAGTAATTATACATTTTTTATAATTGAAAGAAAAAAAAACATTTTTTTTTATTAATTTTATTTTAATTTTTTTTTTAGATTTTACAGTTTCTTTATTTTTTAGGACACTTTTTTGCTAATTTCAGCAGATTGATTTTAAATTGCAGTTTACAACAATTTACTGAAATTTAGTAGCGTCTACTAATTATTTATACTAATTTCATTCGTTTGTCCTAAGAATATTTCTCCACTTTTCAGATCGATATTCCAAATAAGTTTTAGCGAACTATTGCGTTTAATTTGTCATCTCGCATTCTCTAAAGAATAATTTCATCACTTACTGTTACATTTAGTTCCTTTTTAAGCTCTCCACCTAGCATAAATGATGTTCTTTTTGCATTGCCTGAACGCTTAACCGTTAATGGTGACAAAACGCTCTTCCGAGCACATTTCATAGTTTTAAGTAAATTTTATTGCATTTACATTCATTTTCTTTCAACATCAAACCAATTTTTTATTATTTATGCTCAGAAAGCATGGGTACGTTCGTAAATGCAGTAAATTTGCGGCAGTTATGCCAAGTTTTGTTGCTGATGCGTGATCAGCTGTTGCAGATTCTTTGCTACTGCTTAACAACTGCACATAGTTTGCTTTTTAGAACGTTTTGCAAAAAATAAAAAACATGTACATGTAAAAATTGTAGTTTTTTGTTAATTTAATTTTGTTAATGTTCTCAATAACATTAACAAATATTATTGAAAATCTTGATGGTAAAAATTACAATTTTTTGTTTATTTTTATGCACTACTTACTCTTCCATTTTGCACCAACGTTTAGTTTTCTTTTTGTATTAAATGATTTTAACATAAAAAAAAAAAATATGGAACGCGCACCAGAAATTAAAATGATGCAATAGTTGCAAAAATTTGCGACAGTGGCATAAAAAACGTTTGACGTAAATCAATGCTGTCAAGTGATGTTTTTTTGAACGTTTTACTTATATTATGCCCCAGTGATGCCTAACTACTGCATTTACGAACATATCCCATATTTTTTATAACAGCGCATTTTTCAGGCTTGCAATGCTTTTCATGTTCCGTTACTTGTAAAATAAGTAATAAAATGTTTAATGAAATTTATTAATAAAAATAATGAATTATTTTATCTTTGCTTTTTTTTACTTTTCAATTATTAAATAAATTTTTTTATTGGTGATTTTTGGATTAATTTCTACATTATGGGGTCTTCTGACCTAGAATAGTAATGCCTTGCCTCCAAATAAAACAATTTTGGACTCGTTTGTCCTAAGAACATTTCTAAGCTTTTCAGCTGGATATTCCAAATGTGTTTTAGCGAACTACAAACGATTTGCAACATGCTTACTTGAGAGCAGTGGAACTTTTCGGAGACTACATGCGTTTAATTTGTTATCTTGCATTCTCTAAAGAATAATTTCAACACTTTCTGTTACATTTAGTCCATTCTTAAGCTTTGCAGCTAGCATAAATGATGCCCTTTTTGCATTACCTGAACAAACGCTTAACCGTTAATGGTGACAAAACGCTCTTGCCAGCACATTTCATAGTTTTAAGTAAATTTTATTGCATTTACATTTATTTTCTGACAACCTCAAACAAATTTTTTATTATTTAGGCTCAGAAACCATATTTTTTATAACAGCGCATTTTTCAGGCATGCAAGCTTTTCATGTTCCATTTCTTGCAAAAGAAATAATAAAATATTTAATGAAATTTATTAATAACAATAATAAATTATTTTACCTTTAGTTTTTTTTTTATTTCAATAATGCAGAGTCTTTTGCTACACTCACAAAAGTTTGTCGGTAGAATCTACTGAAAATGGCAGTTAAAACAAAAGTATATGCAGTTAAAAAGGCGACAAAAGTATTTACCTTTAAAATAACTAAAACTTTTGTTATTTTTAACTGTTGAAAAATAACTAACAAATGCATTAAAAATAACTACCAATGTCGTAAAATTAACTGATAAATTTTTACTACAAAAATTTCAAAACAACTGACAAAATCGGTAAAAACTACTGATTTTTACAGTCAATTCTTTTTGTTTATTTTTTTTCCATTACAAAAATATGTGGTATTACTTCAGCCCATTTAAAATTTGAAGTAAAAATTCCAAACCGTTCTCCAGTTATTATGCTCTTATGCATTGGAGATACAATCAGTGTTGTCAGATAAGGGGATTTCGCCCCAAATTGGGGATTTCAGCTTCGGTTTGGGTCAGATTTTCGTGGGGAGGGATTTGGGGATTTCACAAAATTTTGGGGATTTTACCCATCTTCTTAAGTATTTCTGGGGATTTCTGTTTTTGTCTTTTTTTTTTTGTATATTGTGTATTTCATATTAATTTAAAATATATTTTTTTTCTGATGTACATTATTTTGTTAAACTAGTTTTTAAAGTTGGCAATAATAGAAATTTTAAAGAAATTACAGCCATATTATAACCTGCCCGATTTAAATGACTGAACATTTATTAAACAGACTAGTCTGCATATTCCTTAAATCGTGTTTTAACATTAATTTTATGGCTCATGGAGACGTCAAGTAAATCAAAATATGCTTTGTAGACCACTCTAAGTATGTTGCCTTGTACAAACCATGCAAAGTTCACCACACTCTCAATGAAGGACTTTTAATTTTTTTTTTTGTGTCCCGTTTTTTATGATTTATTGAAAAAAAGCTTGCAGAAAAAAATATCTTTTTATTAAAAATCCCATTTATTGCAAATATGCGTTTTTTTTTCAAATCAAGAGTGGCCAAATTTTAGATATATTCATTACATTTTGACATTAAAAGAATTGTATTCCGTGAATGAATATTAAAGAAAATATAAATGTTGAAACTTACACACCTTTTGTAATTTTTCATTTTTCGAAAAAAAATAATCGCGAATCAAATCGGGATTTTTAGAAATTCTAGAAAATAAAAACGGCAGTCTTTAAGTGTTTACATAGAGTTCCAGGGTAAAAATTATAATTAAAACAGAAATCCAAAGGTCAGATTTTGTCGTGGAATGGTCGATATATATTTTTTCATAGTAAAAATAAATTTGATAAGTTGACTGAATGTGTTCATTTTAATGTTTTTATATTAGTTTAAGACTATATTAATACTTTCTTGAATTGATTGATTGAAAATCATTATCCCTAATATTAGCTGTGTTTTCGACTAATATTAGCTGTGTTTTCGACTTAACGTTAACTCATAAAAAACTCAAAGTGGATAAATACGCGTTTATGACGAAAACTAAAACATTACTTTTCGTATGCACGTTAACTTTCAACACGGATAATTATCAGCGTTGAAAACTCAACGTTTTTACATTTGCACACCTAACGTAACTTATTCGCGTTACCTCCTAAAAACTTTTGCTGACGTACGTTCGATTATAGCGGAACAATTATAAACATAATCTTTTATAAATTTTTTTATACTACAATCAGTTTAACGTAGATTTGATTTAAATATTTAACGTTGATAAGCATGAGATAAAATACAGCTATTGACAAATAAAATTTAATTTTCATTAAAAATGGGTTTTTATTTCAAATCCGCATTAAAAACAATATTGGGGAAATGTTTGGGGATTTCGAAAATTTTTTGGGGATTTCAATTTCTCAAATGGGGATATGAGTAGAGTTGTGTCGTTCATGAACGAACTAGTTCATTTGAACGGTTCAGTTCATTGAACGATATGACATCGTTCACCATTATTCGTTCATTTCGTTCTTTTTTTGTAGTCATAAAAAGTTTGTATACCTTTCTTATTAATTTTATTACATAATTAAATATTTTTCTTAATAATTTCAAATTTTTAATAAAATTGTAATTTTCTGACACTATTAGTCTATGCACAATAAAATTAATATAAACATGTAACATGTAGTGCGCCAATAAATTGTCGAATGAACGACACCGTTCACGAATCACTGTTCAGACACAGCTCATGACAAAAAAGAGCGATAACAAAAAAGAACGATTGAACGATTTGAACGAACTAGTTCAATGAATTTTATTGAACAATATGACCGAGTCACCTAAAAGAACGATTAAGCCCAACTCTAGATATGAGCATAAACTTTTCTGGCAACGCTGGATACAATACAGGTTTATGATTTTTATTTGCAAACTAGAAATACATATATCAATAATAACAAATATAAACTAAACAAGAATTTTTAAAATTCAACGAAATTTTTTATTTTTTAAATAACTAACAAAAACTACTGTTTACTGTAAAAATACTGTTTTGGTAGTTGTTTATTATGATATTAAAAATAACCGATTTAAACAACTGTTACGAAATTACAGTACTTTTCGTTAGTTGTTTTCTTAAATAACCGCCATTAAAGTTGTTTTGCCTTTTTCTATAGAAAAACAATTGTAATTACTGTTAAAAACAACAACTACTATATGCCATTATATTATACTATACAAACAACTGTCATGTACTAACCTTTCAAACTTTTTTGAGTGTAAGATCGGTCATTAGTAAAGAACCGTTGACATTTTGTTTTGTAAAAAAGCACTCTCAGAGGGAATACACTTAGTATAACGATATCGCTTAGTTATGTGCAAATAATAACCGTATAATTTTTGTTTTGTTCGAATGCAAAATTATTTTATAATTGGTGCTATTTTTTTGACCAGCACTGTATATGTCGCTATACAAAAATACATTTTTTTTGTTGAAATATTTTTCTTTTAATTACTTCTTTACTAAGGCATAACATTTATCAAAGTCGGTTTAATATCAATTGGTTAAAACCATAAAGGCACATTTACACGCGAGAGAAAATTGCTAGAGATAGAGCAAAAAGCAGCCCTAAATAGCCTAAATCATTCACAATAGAGCTATTTAGAGGTGATTTTTGCTCTATCTCTAGCAGTTTTCTCTCGCCAATAAATGTGCCTTTAGAACTGTAAAAATCCATATAAAATGCGAACAGTAGTTTTAATATCATGTTTTGTGCATCACATATTTACTAACCTTAAATATGACTGCAGCTCCTGTGCCTACCACAAAAAATTTGTAATTGATTACATTTGAAAATTTTTTTATATGAAAAACTAAATGAAGAACCACTAAACTTTAAAAAAAAATTTTGCGGAAAATCTGTACCTTAGATCGAAAAAAAAGTACGACATTGTAATCAGCATGTCCGAAATATAAGTATATTAGGGTTCGTCAAAAAAAAAAAAATTTCTTTGATTTTCGGATATCATCACTTTTTTTAAAGTTTTTGAATAGAAAAAAAGAATGGCGTTGTTTTTTCTTTTTTATTTCAACTCTTTCCACTAAGTCGGCCAAAAACGCTGATTTGGATACCCATTTTCTGCAGAGCAAAAACGGCTGCATTTCTGGGAAATCTGACTTTACCATTCGATTCGACAGCAAAAATTAATGTAAAACACATTTTTTTTTTGCGTTTTCTGAATACAGCAGATAGTCATTAGAGTGGTCCAAAATCGCACGTTTTTCAAAAATTTCAAAAAAGCTACTTTTTTATTACACACAATTAGGGTTTGGGGTTCGGGAATTCCCGGGAAATCCCGGGAAAAGTTTGCCGGGAATTCCCGGGAAAATAATATATTTTTCCCGGGAAAACGGGAAATTTTAAAAATATTAAATTTTTTAAATTGTTTTTGTTTCGAATAGGATTTTTTAATTTTAGTCATAAAAAACATTTTAAATACCAAAACAAAAATTTCATTGTTGAAATCTTTTAAAAGGGAATACATTTATTTGACACACAAATAAAATCTTTGTCAAGTAATTAGGAGCATTTCAACTAATAAAGATTTTTCGCTTAACTTATTCAAAATTTAAGTAGTAAAGCCTAAAAACTTGGTAAAATGTTTAAAAGAAATATGAAAAAAAGGCTTTGTTTTTTACAAATAATCGCCCTTACTATCTAAATTTTTCAAATGTATAATTTAGGTAAAGTCGACTTTAGTTAAAATATTGGGTGGCAGTATACCTTGACTTGGTTTATTTTTGGAGCATTCTGATTGGTTAATTTATTTTCAACCAATCAAAATATTTGAAAATATAAATATTTTTGTAAGGTTTTCATACACAAAATGAACAAAACCGTTTGATTAAAAATAAAGTCGACTTTAAATTTAAAATACTCCTTTATATTAAGGGTCAATAATTTTATAAGTAACGTTTTCATTAATAAATGTGGAAAGAAAAGACTAATGGTTCAGCCAATCCGCACCATAACTAGATCTTCGTTTATTCGAGAAAGTTTTTATAATAAAAACCTGGCATTGCAAAAAATTGAAACCGATGTAAAGAACATTATATTAAATTACTACAATCATGTAAAAGATATCATGATAAAAGAAATATCGAGCAATATTTCTAACGATAGAAGATTTACTATAATCTTAGATGAATGGGGTTGGTTTATATATCAGGAAGATGTAATGGTGATGAAATAAGAAGAGTTGTAGAAATAAGACTAGAAGAGTTTTATTTGTCTTTGGAAAATATCATTGTGGACACCATATCTAATGGGCCAAGTGTGATGAAACGGTTAGTTTCCGACAGTCCAGTAGTAGGTGATTTCTGTTGGAATCATGCAATTCATTTGGCAGTGCTGCGATTAATTTATGTGAAATCAAATGTTCAACATTCTGATATTTTTTACTTTGAATTCTCACTACACAGACTGCATTTATACTGAAATAGTGTTTTTTTTTAACAAAAATTATTTATATAGGTGGTTTTCATTAACAATTTTGGTTAAAAACATTTCCCGGGATTCCCGGGAATCCCGGGAATCAAATTTTTTCATTCCCGTTTCCCGGGAAATAAAAAAATCCGGGAAATCCCAAACCCTACACACAATAAAAATGTATTCCCTGCTGAGAATATTGGTACAAAAATTTTTGATATACCGCGACCCGTTAAAAAGTTATTTAGTTATTATTAATCAAATATGTTTAGAAAAAAAAAATCTTTGTAATAAACATTACAAAACTTACAAATTATTTTGTGATTACTAAAAAATAAATTTATAATGCGGCAGCGAGTATTGAAAGCTGCATTTTAATTAGCTCAAATACTTTTTCATTGAATTAAAAAAATAATCCAAATTTGATTAGCTAATAACTTTTTAACGGTTCGCGGTATATCCAAAATTTTTGTACCCATGTACTCCGCCGGAAATACATTTTCATTGTGTGTAATAAAAAAATTACTTTTTAGAAGTTTTTGCAAAAAGCGGATTTTCGAACCACTCTAATGGCTATCTGGTGTATTTTGAAAATGCAAAAAAAAGTTTTGTGTATTAAATTTTGTTGTAGAATCGAATGATAAAATCAGATTTCCTATAAATGCAGCTGTTTTTGCTCTGGAGGAAAAGGGTCTTAAAATTAACGTTTTTGGCCGACTTGCGCCAGTGGAAGGAGTTGAAATAAAAAAGAAAAAAATGCCATTCTTTTTTTCTATGCAAAAACTTAAAAAAAAGTGATGATATCCGAAAATCAAATTTTTGTGACGAACTCTAATGTACAGCTATGGACATGGAAATAAGACACTTTTATGTGTTAAGAAACATAATTAAGGTTGTTCATAAGGGGTGTGCTATTTGTCGTATCGTTGCGTCGTCCTAACAAAAAACAGAGTTGCTAGAATTTAAATTGAAAAACAACAATTGAGAATAGCACGATACAACATTTTTATGTATGTTTAGTGTCCTATGTTTGAGTGTGCTAACAGATAGAAAACCCAAAGGAAAATAATTGTTAAAGCCAAATAAAAATTTTAACAACTCTGTTTTTTGTTAGGACGATACAACGATACAACAGATAGCACACCCCTTGTGAATAACCTAATTATTTATTTAGAAAAATAAACAAAAATAAAATTTTATTTCATATACGGGAAGTGTTATTATTGATGATTGTAATTCATTCTTTATTTAAATAAAAATCCTTCAACTATTTTATATATATTGGTAAATGTATAAACTAATAAAAATACCTGGACTTCTAAATGGGACACATTTAATATTTTTACAAAAAACCGTAAATTTTTTGGGTTTTTAAAACAATTATTATTTTTTTAGCGTTAATATTACACTAATATTTTGTTCTGTATCCAGTATTATCAATAATCGCTTCGGATCTTCTTTGCACACTCTCAACTAATCTCTGGCATCTTTCTTTTGGTATAGAATACCAGGCTTCTTGAATACCAGTCCAAAGTTCGGTGGAATTTTTATAATTGTTTTGCGAAACTTTTGTTTTTACATAATTCCATAGATTTTCTATTGAATTAAGGTCCGGACTTTGGGCTGGCCAGTCCAAAACCTTAATTTGTTCTTGTAAAAACCAATCCTTCACTATGTCGACAAATGCTTCTGATCATTGTCTTGCATAAAGATCCACTTAACTGGCATATTTTCATAGGCAAATGGCTCCATAACATTCTTAAGAATGCTCAAATATTGAAACCTGTCCATTTTGTCCTCTACTTTTACGATAGCCCCAACACCACGCCAGGAAAAAGCCCCCCATACCATAATATTACCCCCACCGTGTTTCAAAGTCTTCTGAGTGAACTTACTGTTTAAAGCCTGATTTTTTGGGCGATGTACAAATGTTCTATCTTCGTTTCATCGCTCCAAAGCACATTTTTCCAAAAGGACAACTCATTTCCTTTGTGGGTTTTGGCAAAATCAATACGTTTCTTAATATTTTTCCTTGAAAGAAGAGGCTTCTTTCTACTTATTCGTCCAAATAAGTTTGCTTCATTCAGTCTTCTTCTTACTAACCTGTCTGACACTTGAACGTTGAAGTTTTCCTTGATTTCATTATTTATTTGACGGGAGGACATAAAAGGGTTGAGTTTGCTTTTGCGTACTATAGTCCTGTCCATATAAGTTCTAGTTTTACGACGGATTGGCTTACGTTCTTTATTTTGCGTATGATATTTCTTGTCGGCAGCACATAGACGAATAGCATTGTATACCATATTTCGCGAACACTTTAGTATTTTAGCAATTTCAGTTGGAGATTTCATCTCGTTGTGGAATTGAGATATAAGCCTTCGATTTTCTGGATTACAATGTTTCCACGTCCCATATTGGTAAAATTAGAAAAGAATTCACTTATTTCAAACGCAAATTATGAAAAGAAAATTATTAAAATTTTTACAATTATTGCAAGTGTCCTATTTTTATGTCCAAGTCAAATATGAACAAAGTAAAGTAATTTTGTTGTAAATATTTGCATGTTTTAAATATTGCAAAGTTTTATATATAATCTGAGACTACCTGATTACAGTTTACTGTAATAGAAAAGAAATATAATTATTGGTTTATAATTATTAAGAGAAATGCATGAAGATAATTTTGTATAAAGTGTCCTATTTCTATGTCCATAGCTGTAAATATGTAGTTTTGAAAGTTTTTTTTTTTAATTTTTCTTCTTAGCATAATTTCTCTGAAATGTAAAGTATTAGATTTAAGTTGAAATGGAAGCCGAAAAAAACTGAATTAGAAAACTAAGTGTTAATAAATTTGATTTCAAATCATCCTCTATTGCAGTTATTTTAATATTAATTTTACCAACATAATTCTCCGAGTTCTCTAATAAAAACTTTTATGAACTGAGATATTGTTGGATAGAAAAAATTTTTTAAATGTGAAATAGTATATAAATGTAAACATTTAGCTGAAACATAAATTAAAACTTCTATCACTATTTCGATAACTTAATTTTTTTTGATTTTCACTCCCTATAACAAATCCTAAACACAAACATTTAAAAAATGTTTCGAATGAAATATTTTTAGTTCAACCTAAAGACCATGCCAAACAATGAATGGTGTAGGGTAACATATTTGTTGTGATTTTTTTTTTTTATTTCAACAAAAAGAAATTGTTTTATTTTTTACAAATACGTTTTAACACTTTGATGCTTATATATTCTTTTATTGTATAATTATTATTTATCTACACGAATTTTAACTATGTGTTTTATTTATAAAAGTTGCAAAAACACTACAAAACCATGAATATTTTTAAAAAATTTAAATTTTTATTTTTTGTTTTGATTTTTATATTTTGATTAACAACCATATTTGTTTAGAGAGAATTTTCAAAATAATGACACAAAAATGCAGTGACAAAATCGCCATCTGTTGGAAATTTTTGGAACTAAACAGGGATGCATTTTGTTACAACTTTATATTTGACATCTTTGACTTTTGTTTTTGGTGATGCCATACCCCTGCACTAGATTATTTAAATTTAAATAATAAAAAAAGCAAAAAAACAAACGGATATCTCAAGTTTTATTACTGAAATATATTCCGCGCTTGTTTTTTCCTTATTTTGTGCAGTTTTCAGCAGTTTTTGACTTTTTAAATATAGGCTCAACTGATAGTAAACTGATACTAAATAGTTGCTCAGATAATACTAAATTTGAGCGCCCTCTATCGGTAAGTAGTGTAAGTTTTGATTTCCTATCTCTACAATTAATAGTCTCTGTTCAGAAATAAACAAAGATATGGCAATAATAATCTCTTCATATTTATGCATGAAGAACATAAAATTTTATATTTTTTGGAGGGCACATCCTCAGTTTGAGAAATAATTAGTTGCAGTCCTGCGTGATCGGTATGTATCAGTAATAATATTATTGTGTGTGAGTGCTATATAGATCGTACTATTTATTATTTTGGTATCCAGAGCCATTTAAGGTTCAATTTTGTAGCTTTTCATAAATTTTTGGAGCTAAAAGTGATGTAGAAACGAAAAGGATAATCCGATAATTTTAGCACTAACATACAACAATATTAATGACAATATATATAGCCAGATTTTAACCACTAATTCTTTTATGTGTGGATGTGCCAGTCAATTAAAAATTGAATTTTTGTAGCGAAAAGTGATGTAGAGCATAAAAAAAATCCGATCTGTTTAGCACTTTCATATAATGATGTAGAGAATACAAAGTTCGTCCGATCCATTTAGCACTTTCACATAATAATAGTAATGAAGATATGTACCATTCAAGACATATGTCTATATGGGCACTTGGTCCAAACATAGACTGATTTAAACCAAAATCAATAGACTTCGTTATTGGGCCAATATAAGTTGGTCTACCAAATTTCATCAAAATATCGTAATATTTGCGACTAGTAACATGCGCACAAGGTCAGTTTTACAGCCAGAACTAATATCGATTTTTGTCTTGAATATTTCTTAAATAAGAAATATTGTATAAAAATTCTTACTTAAGAAATATTTAAGAAACAAATCGATCTTAGTTCTGGCTATAAGAGAAAAATTTCTTGGATTTAATAGTTTTTTAAATGCATAATTAGGGCCTGTTTGTCTATTACGAAAATACTGTAAACGATAGCAATTGACAATTACTTTCGTCGAAAATATATGGGAAACAAAAACAAATTTTCGTAACTTTGCTTTCGTTTAGACCATTTTCGTAATACATAAACAAGGGCTTAGTTAATATTACACTCATAGAAATAAATCTGTAAAAATAGCAGAAAAAGCAACTAAAAACTAGTTAAAAATAATGCTCCAGAAAGAACTGTTTTTTTTTTTCTAAATACTAGTAAAATAAGAACAGCAAAAATAAAGCTGTTAAATTTGTAGAATTTTAGTTATATTTAAGTCAACTTTTAGTTAATTGGAAATGAAAAATTGTATTGTAAAATCTACAGAAAATTTTGCTAAATATTAGTAGACTAAAAATAGCAAGAACAAACTGTTATGTCTATAATTTTTTGTTACCTTTAAGCTAAATTTAGTTATATGCAAATAGCAGTCTATAATGTTGAATTAGCGGAAATATTTACTAAAAAAATTGTAAAACTGTAAATTTAACAGGTTTATTTTTATAGCAGTCTGTAATGTTGAATTAGCGGAAATATTTACTAAAAAAAATTGTAAAACTGTAAATTTAACAGGTTTATTTTTGCTGTTCTTATTTGACTTGTATTTAGCAAAAAGAAATCGGCTAATTTAACAGTTTCTTCTGCAGCATAATTTTTAACTAATTTTTAGTTACTTTTTCTGCTATTTTTACAGATTTATTTCTATGAGTGTACCCTTTTGAGGAAATTTCAAATTTCAAAAATATAAAAAAAAAAAAAAAAAAAATATGGGGTAAGAATAGTTTCGTCAGAGGTGGAAGAAAATAACAAACAGATTGATCTTAGATTTGTTTTCTCCATCAAATATCAAAATTTTATACTATTCTGAGCGTATAGCATTCCCTGCACGAGGTTTTCTTCAGAAATAAGAATGAATTTTTCTGAAGAAAACCTTTTTTTGTATTAAAAAAAATCGCATGCATAATGTCGAAAGTGTTTTTTAAAGATTAAGGGTCTGAGAATGGGTAAATAAACAGCGAAACATAAATGGAGCCCTTGCCCACCCCAGAAAAATGGTCTAGGTACGCCTATGATTTTAAATTAGTTAATCTAGAAAAAAAAATGTGTGCCACTAATTTGAAATTTTTCGTTTTTAAAATCTGAAATCGACCTATTTCGTAGATTTTCCTATATGTATGAAGATGTTTCATAAATATATATTGTAAAGGACATTGACTAATTTATGGAATGAATACTTAAACATATTCGTATTAGATTTTTTTACAAAAGCAACAAAAATAGTAGAATTTTTAACTTAATTGTGTATATAAATTTTACACTTAATTTTTCCTCTTTAAAAATTATGGTATTGAGTCACAACTTTTTGATATTTATTTGTTAAAGAAGAATTGTTATTGCGGTAAACGCAATTTCAATAACATAATTAGGTTGTTCACAAGAGGTGTGCTATCTGTTGCATCGTCCTAACAAAAAACAGAGTTGTAAAAACTTTTTTTTGACTTTAACAATTACCTCCTATTGATTTTTCTCTCAGTTAGCATACTTAAACATAGGAGACTAAACATAAGAATGTTGTATTGTGCTATTCTCAAATGCCGTATTTTTTCAATTAAAATTTTAACAACTCTGTTTTTTTTTTAGGACGATACAACAAATAGCACAACCCCTGTGAACAAACTTAATGTCTTAGTAAATGACAAAAGAAGTTAAAACCAGAGTAGGAAAATAAACTCTAATGAACCGTACTTTTAGGGTTGCGTACCGTACATCGCGAACACAGTACACAAGCATATTGGTTGCGTAGAAAATACATACGCTATTCTCTCCAATTAGTGTTTGTGTTTATACACACAACCCGAATTCAGTACGCTACGGGTGTGAATATGTGTTGGAAGTACAGTACATAATCGTAGCGTTTGCGTTCATCAGACAATCGTAGTGTACCGCATTCGGTTTGTGTACAAACACACAACCGCCAAAACGATAGATACGGTATGTGTTCCTTAGCAGTACCCTACCCTACATGGTGTGTACAGTTTATTTTCCTACTCTGGTTAAAACTGCAAAAACTAAATAATTTTAAATTTTCGTTATTTTCATAAAATCTTAAGCAAAAAAATTCACTGTGAATATTTTATATAAAGGAACATTGAAATAATTAATTAGGAAAAAATTCTAAAATGAAAATATTTTTTCTTTTATAAATTTTCCCCTTTTTTAGCAGTCACAACTAAGGCGAGACGATAACATACCAAAGGCCAGCTGAAATTTATATTCACATGAAGCGACACCGAAATCAACAAAGAAGTCATCAAATATAAAACAAAATAATCGAAATAAAGATAATCAAAAAAATCTGAACCAAAAATCAACTAAATCTACGGGAACTCCAAAGAAAATTGATTTAAAACCAAGTGAAATTATAGCACTATCTTCGGATGATGATAACGAGAAAGAAGAACGAAAAATAACAACGACAAATAATGATGATGACAAAATTGAAGAAAATAAAAATACTAAAATTAATTCTACCAATAATATACCATTAGTTATCAATGACAGTGATAGTGATTCCTTGCAATCTCAATCATCGTCACAACATTCAGAAAATTATGAAGCTGAAGATGAAAATGAGTCGGAAATGAAAGCCAAACAACAACAGCAATTACAAACTTCATCCCACACACAACAACAATTACAACAAGTCCAAAGATTTTTAAAAAGTTTTGATTCAAACAATATTGAAATGGAAAAATCTTCCCTAACAGAATTAAGAAATTTTCGACAAACACACAAACATTTAAGTTTAACAAAACCTGGCAAATTTAATATATCAACAAAATTTTTACGTAAGTCACGTAATAAATTAAAATCTCATAATATAAATTCTACTCAAATGATAACACAATCGAATATTGATGTTCAGATTATGAACAATAACATAAGTAGTAATAACAATAATGATGAATCTATAGCAAAATTAAAAGATTTTTCAATAGATTCTTTATTAAATCATTAATTAAAAATGTAAAAGTTCTAACAATACTTACATATTTTAGAATATTTTTTCAAAGAATTCCATTTGTAGTTAAATTTTTAAGTTATTTAGGCCCGATTACTGAATGTCCAGTTAGCTACTAACTGGGAATTTAACTGACACATAATTTGTTGTTTCCCATATAAAATTTGAATTTAACTGTCGGCAAAATTTTAACTGGACATTCAGTAATTGGGCCTTAGTTTGTTTAAACTTATTTTTAAATCGCCTAAAAATTTTAAATCAAACTGGGATTTTTTTTTAATTGGAACTGTGATTAAAAAGCTAGAACTCGATTTGTAGTTTTCCTTTTTTGATTACATAGCGATATTTTTATTATTTTTATAATTTTTATAAAATATAAAGTGTTACAGCCACACAAAAAAAAATTGCAATTAAAGTCAAATAATTATTCAAGTTTAATCTTAATCTTAACATGCACTATTATCACATTTATATGGGATTTATTGAATTATTTTATAATCACGTCAGAAATTTTTAATATGATCTCTTTACTGGTTCCTCCACCTAAAGACAAAGTAGTGACTCAGATGGTACCAGGTTTGATAAGAGCCTCAGCCTTAATTCAAAAACTATTTTGACTGGGTTTATTTTTCAAACTTTTATTAAATTTCAAATTTGATCGAAGTTATTATTTAAATGGTCCCACCTTGGGTGCCATAAAAATTTCATCTTTAATTTGAAGATGATTCTGACTTTATTCAAAATTTTAATTAGACATTATTGAAATGGTCCGCCATTGGGCTCTCGATTCTAGAATTTATACTGACTTATTTATTAAAATTTAACTTAAATTTTAAATAATTCGGCGTGATTATGGTTGTCGAATTTGTAGTCGAAATTTTCGACTCCATACAAAATGATTTTCTTTAAATTGGAAATTATAAGGAAATTAATGTCTGATTGTGTATGTTTTACGATGGGATTGTTATTTGCAATAAACTTGGTTGTAAAATTGTTGAAAAGTTGTGTTTTTATTAGTGCCTATAAATTATGAAGCATATTTATAAAATTTAAGACACTTTTCATTCACTTATTATTTTAGTGAAATTTTCCATTAAAACTCATTCAATAAAATTTTCTCTGCGTAAGTTAGCTCAAACTTAAGGATATTTTGTTTTGTCAATGGGCCTTAAAAACCGAAAAAAAAACATGAGAATTAAATTTTTTTATGATATTCTTAGGCTCAGTTTTTAGGATGTAGATTATCAATTAGAAATTAATACTCTATACTTTCAGGAATGAAAAGACGATCGTTTCGGGGATTTTCCAGATCCCCTTCATCAGTTTTCTTTAGAAAGTGGTGGCAGTAGTGATGTAGATGTAGATTATCTTTAAACTTAGTGTAACACAGTGCCTAACTGGAATACTGCTTTTAAAATATGGTTTATTTTGTGTTATTTCAATAAAGACCAAAATTATACGCGAGAGAAAACTACTGGAGATAGAACAAAAATCACCCCTAAATAGCTTAAATCATTCAAAATATAGCTAATTGGAAGTGTTTTTGCGATATCTCTAGCAGTTTTCTCTCTAGTGTAGATGTGCTTTTTTAATTCGAAGAAATTTTGTTTAAATAGATCGAGTTTATATGTCACGTCGAAATTTAACAACTTAAACTTAGGGAAATACATTAATTTTGAATTAAACGATTAATCGCCAATTTTCTCGATTAACCGACCCGAATAACAATTTTAGTAATTTTTCGAATAATGCATTAACGGGTTAACCGGCTTTTCAACCAATTTGACTTTCTTCCGAATTCGATTACGACAACCGTATTAAGGCCAATTATTTTAATGGTTTGATTGATTTGAAAACAATTTTTAAATGATCCCATGTTTTGCGCCATAAAAACATAATTTTCAGTTTAAAAAATTATTTTGACTTATTCCTTTACAATTAAATCTTGAAAAGTTTCTAAAATTGAAATAAAATTATGGAACACAAATGGAATTTTTAGAATTAGAATTGTAAATGTTATAAAAATTGTTCAATTATTTCAAAGTACGTTTTAGGTACTAAAAGTAAAAAAGAAAAATTTTTTGTATAATTTTTTTAAAAGATTTTTTTAAACACGACATTTTTGAAATTAGTAGAAACCTTAAAAAACAATAGTGAAAATAATACAGAAACAATATTCATTAACCAAACATCCAAACACTACCACCTTATACCTAAACTTTTAATCCTATTTTTATTTTTTAAATGTATTATTAAACTTTTATACAATATACCATGTAGTGTTATATAAATATATTATAATTAAAGCTAAAAATATGTTATACAAAAACTTACCAGAATATGTAATATTTTAATTCACTAGATTTTTGTATATTATTTTTCTCTCTTTTTGAATGTATTAAACGAAAATTGTTTTTTTTTCAGTTTTTTAATGTAATAAAACCAACTTTTAAATATGTAAAAAATAGAAAAAAATAATCAAAACCGTTTTTTAATTTATTTATGAGTCCTTTTTATGGTAAGCTGGATTTCATTTTATTCAAAAAGCTGTTATGATATTTTACAGCAATCTTATCAGCCGAAAGTTCTACTTAAGAATCTAAATTCAAACTTAAAAATTAACAAAACATTTTTAATTAAGAACCCAGTGTAGAAACGGTAATGACATATCATTATTTTTTGGACTACCAGTAATGACACCCACTTACCTTGTGTATTATTTTAAAACATATACAGGCATGTCACAGACTTCAATTTCACTTGAAAGTGAAATTGAAAACACAAATTGCTTCTCCAGAAGTTAATGCTATTTTTGCATATATAGACCAAATATAACAGATAAACATAATCAATTATAAGTTAAGAATCCTGTTTTTAATAATTTCACTTAAAAAAGTTTTTGTTAGAGAGCACATTTAAGGTTTTAACACATATTTCGCATAAAATTAATATGATTTCGATGTACAATTTCGTAACGTTTTACTTTAGCTTCTTCAGGTTTTTTGCGTTTTCGTAAATTTTGAAATGTTAAAAAAAGACTTTTTGTGGTAAATTCTTGTTCCAACTGCTAAATTTTTATATAAGTTGCCATTTGAAGTTAAAAAAGAGAAGATCGCCGATCAAAATTTTAAATTTGAATTTTTTAGAAAAAATTACGTTTTGCTAATCTATAAGAAAATTATTGAATTTACCAACAAAAAGCGCTTTAAATGTACATTTTTTTAAGTGAAATAGTTAACGACACTTTAGGAAATACAAACCAAGCACTATTGAAAAGCTTTTATGAGTTGAAGCTGCTCTAAATATCAATTCCACTTTGGTTTATGAAAGTGGAACGAAAACGATATTTTTTTCGTTTTTCGAAACTTTTAACGTTTTAAGTACCACTATTAAGCCTGTAGCATACTCGATACTTACCAGAACGTTACATTTTCAATACAAAATTATCCGTAGCACCCTAAACTGCAAATTCAGAAGGAAAAAAATTGTTTTCGATCACTTTAGGAAAAAAATTGCGGAAGTAAAATTGCGAAATCAAATCAATTCCGTAAAAAACCTGTGACATGCCTGATAATAATGAGTTACTGATAATGACTTATTTTTATCATTATTTTAAATAGAAAATAATTTTTTAGATTTTTTTGAAATCTATTTTTAGACTCAATATTTTTTAAACACTGGTAAGGATATATGTAACCACATATTTTTTGATTTTTTGTATGTTGGCGAGTAAGCTTACTTGTGTGCAGCTTACTTGTTTTTATCTATTAAATACTACATGTCGATATAGCTCAGATGGTAGAGCTGTTGACTGGCAATCTGTAGACCCAGGTTCGATTCCCGCACCAGCAAATTTTATTTAAAAAAAAAATACAATAAAAAATATTTTATTTTATATAATTTATTTTTTAGAAAATCTATTTTTAGACTCATTATTTTTGTCAGTACTGGTAAGCAAATAGGTAACGATATATTTTTTGATTTTTCGTATGCTGGTGTGTAACGACAACTCATTATTTTTCGCGACATCGCCATATAAAGGTAATAAGAAATGTAATAACAAAAGTAACTAGTTACCATTACCAAGTATGTAGTTACATAACCACATATCTGGTAATGATTTTCTACACTGGGAAATACAGAAATAAGAGGTAACCTCATTTAATTTTTTAGATCAATTTAGATGTCAATGCCAATAATTCTGAATAATTCTGCTTTTAGATAACAGCTCTCCCTCCTATCTATATTATTTGTATTTTTTCTCATTACATTGTATAATTAACACTGAACAAGTTGTTTTAAAAGAAGTATGATCAAATACACAAATAATAGCTAGTAGAACATATTAAACTTTTATGTTTAGTTTAGGGAAAACCCTCATATGTGAAACAATCAATTTTAAACAAAACGGAAATGTACAAAAATCGGGAATATTTTTTAATTTTAACCGTATTAATGTTTTTTAGGGCGGAAATGATATATAGTGCAGGTATTCAATATGTTGCGAGTACAGAGATTATTATAAAAAAAAATCTAATGAAATTTTCGAAATAAATTATTACTTCTTTTAAGTCTATTCAAATCACACGCTTACACGTTTTGCTCAAATTCGTAAGTTATATCCGAGAATTTCGACTAATGGTGAAGCTCGTTATTGGCGCATGTCGCGTAGTGATAATTTACAAGATCATCCCTGTAAACGTGAATGTGTGGTAAATCAACAAATGACTTGTTATTATTATCTAGTCGTACATTATGATGAAACTATGGGTCCTGGATGTCAACGTTATTTGGATACAAAAAATCGTTATATAATTGGTAATCGGGAATATGTTAATCCATTTAATCTTGAGGAACAAAATGTTAACTTTGATGATTGTAAATATGCAGATGGCGTTAAAAGTGAAATAATGGTAGTAAATGGTCAATTACCAGGTAAGATACTTATAAAAACATTATTTCTCGAAATAATTAAAATCTAAATATTGTTTTCTATAAAAAATTTTTTAACAGAAAAATCCCCTTTAGAAAAACATGTAAGTCCACACAATGTAATCGATTTCGTGTACTTCACATTGTTATACACAAGTATCCCATATCGTAAGTACACACAATGCGAAGTACACGAAATCGATTACATTGTGTGCACTTACACGTTTTTCTAAAGGGTAATTAGTTTTTTATTGTACTTCAAATGCAGGAATGTCCCTCTATATTCCCAGTAGCAAAAAATACTAGTTCAGAACCAGTTATGTACTAGTTTATTTGAACCAGGCTACTAGTACGAGTTCTACCGCCTCTCCATACAAACAACTGTAGAATTTAACATGGTGATGTCATAGGTACTAGTTGTAGAACTAGTTTAAAAATTACAATTTAAGGACGAAAAATAAGAAACTCGCGGAACCAGTTCTGAAATGACTCTTTAGAAATAGTACTGTACAAGTTGGTTAAGACCTAAATTATATAGATAAAAAACAAAGTTTTTTTATTTGATGAAACGTAGATCAGACCGATGGTTTCCTTACTGAGATAATTAGGTCCATTTACCAAATGAAATCTAAAATATTTTGTGTTTATGATTTCTAATTACAATAAAAAATTTTAGTATTTATTCGCAAACTCAAGACTATATTCTTAAAAACAAATGTAAACAAAACTAGATTTTCAAAACTCTTATTTCAATTTAATCTTTCGAAATAGTCTCGCATTCTTTCAACGAAACTAATAGATACACAAATGGTTCAAAATTATTGTTTTAAGAATAAAAATAGGGAGCTGTACTGGTACTTATGAGAAATTTACCAAACTAGTTCCGGAGTGATTCTTTGGTACCAGTACTGTACCAGTTGATTTGTACCTCAAGTCAATTCATATTTAAAAAATATGTGTTTATTTGAAAACTCTGATGTTTTATTAAATACAAATGTAAACAAAATGAGAATTTCAAATCTCGCATTTTAATTTAGTTAATTTGTTTTACAATCCCTACATAGATCGTATATAACTAGCACACAACTGGTTAAAAATGATTATTTTGAGAACTGGTTTTGTAGTTACTAATCAAAAAACTAGTACTTTTTAGAACTAGTTCGACCATTTGCTACTGGGTTGCTAATATATCGGGAAACAATATGCAGTAAGCATTTTTCAATTATCTCAAACCGTTTGGTTGTGAAAAATTCCCACATTCAACTTTTCCAAACTAGTCTCTAAATTTGCAAAAATTGTGCAAAAAAATAACCTTTTTTTAAATACTGTCACTAAGAATCAAATTTTTTCTTCATACCCAGCAAAACCTTCTATTACCCGTTAATAGCTTTGGTAAGAAGAAATAAAGGTAGGTAACCTCTTACTTTTCTATTACAAAAGCTAATATTTTGGAGAAAAAAAAATTGTAAGTTTTGGTTATAAAAATAAGCATTTTGAAATGAAGGGGGTATGCTACGAGGGGTACTATTTCGGAAATAGCAAACAATAACAAACATTTTTAAATGAAAATGGCTTTATTGTTTTTTAAAAGATGATCAATACACTTTTGCATTCGTTCAAACAATTTGTCATATCAGTTTTTCCATTCGTCTTGAGACACCTCCAAAACATGGTTTTTGAACGCTTTAACTGCTTCTTCGGCGCTCGTAAATCGTTGACCGCACAGTTTACCTTTGATATTCGGGAACAACAAGAAGTCATTAGGTGCCAAATCAGGACTGTACGGAGGATGAGTAATCAATTCGATGTTTTGACTGCTCAAAAATTCACCTGTTTGACTATATGTGCGAGAGCTCGCATTGTCATGATAGCGAATGATTCGTCTTTGGCGGTTGGTTTAAGAATTTCTCCGAAGACTTCCGACAAATAAATGGTCGTGTACCACTCAAAATTGACCGCCATACGTTGCTCAAGCGGAACAGTGGGCACATGATCCATTCGGCCGAAGAAACAGGCGACCATGTTTTGCTTCGCTGTGCTTCTTCCACGAACAACTTTTGTTCGATTGCTATTTTGTTTTCGGCTCATGTGCATATATTCATGATTCGTCACCTGTCACGATTTTATACACGTCTTTTAAAGCACCACGGTCGAACTTTTTAATCATTCCCTTACACCGATCGACACGAGCCTTTTTTGAGCGATTGATAAATTATTTTTTATCTACCAAAAAAAATTTTTTTTACAACTAAGTGTTCATGCAAAATCTAATGTATTGGAGTGGAACTAATGTGCAGGATGCCTCTATCTCACGATATGTCACATGACGATGTTGCATTATCAGTTCACGAACTGCATCGATGTTTTGTGGTACAACAACCGATTTTGGACGGCCTTCGTCGGATTCGTCGGCTACTGAATTGATTTCACTTGCCAGCGATATACTGTGGTTTTTGATGGTGATTTATCGCCATGCAAAGTACTGAGTTCATTGATACATTCTTTTTGAGATAATCCACTTCGAAAGTTGTGAAAAATAATCCAACGAAAACCTTCTCTTGAAATTTCCATTTTTTGGCCAAATTGATTTTCTTAACTCACTGTAAACAAAACATATAGCACTTGTACATCAAAACCTTGTGAGTACGTTTATGCTAAAAAATGTCAAATTTTATTATGGTGTTGCCAGATTTTAGCTAATAAATAGTACCCCTCGTCTTATTTTTTATTACAAGACCTATTATTTTAACAAGGGCATGTCCAACGATGTAACTCCCCAGTCAGAAAAATACAAACGGGAAAGCGATGGCAAAGCACTTTAACAGGTGGTACAAGTACTGGCAAAAAGTGCTTTCCCATTCCCAAAATGATAACATCATTAGACAAAAGGACCGGCTGTTCAAAAAGCGACGGAAAAGCACTGGAGAAACAAAATTTTTGATCGTTGGAAAAACGCTGGCAAAACCAATAAATAGGTGGTCTGGAAATACATTTTCAAAAATAAAATTTAAAAAAAGTTCATATGTATTTTTTTTGGTCCTGCCGTGATTTGAACCCAGGCCGTCGGATTGGCAGACGATTGCTCTACCCACTGAGCTAACGAGACATATAATATTTGATAGCTAAATACATAAATGAGTGATAATCGCTGGACAACTACTGGCTGTGCGAAAAAGCTAGCACTGGCAATCATTTTTTTGGAACTAATATGCCAGCGTTGGGAGAGCAAACAAAAAATTGGTCTTAAAGAGGCTTTTCCACAAACAGATAAATTGATTTTACAGAACAAAGAAAATTTTAAATTAAAAAAAAATCCAAACAAATTTTTTGCTTGCAACCGGATTTGAACTCGGAACCTCCTGACTACAAACCTTTTTTAACGAAGCGTCAGCATTTTGATAAAATCATTGCGCTACCAGTGAATTGGTTTTTGTACCACTGGTAGCATTAGCTAGGTAGCACTGGATAACCACTGGTTGCAAACCTTGGCATATCACTCTTAGACTATTCTTTGCCAGTGGTTTTTTTTAAAAACCACCGAAATTTTTGTAAAACAAATGCTGCAAAAACGCTTTTTGCAAGCGCTGGCAAAGCGTCCCAGATGAGTGCTCTCCCAGTCATTTATTTTCAACACCATGGTTACCTAGTGGTATGCCAGTGCTTGATTTTTTGTACCACTGGAGATTTCTGATTGGGTCCTTACCTAGTAACATGTTATTCTGAACTTACACGTAGGGAGTTTTCAAACACATTTTGTTTAAATTTTAATTTTTTAAACCCAATATCAATTGCAAATTCAAAGATTTTTCACAAAAAATTTAATTTCTTAAATTTTTAGAAAAACGAATTATTTATACCAGGGTTGGTTACCGTTTCATTTTTAAAATAACGGTAATTATCTACCATGGCGATACTAAAATTAATTTGAGTATTTTATATTCTGGATATCAGTTAGGGCAATTGTCTTCATATTTTGGCGTTTTTATTTTCTTGGTTTGCCGGTTCAGTTTCTTATTATTCCCAAATTACCGTTATAAATTGCTGTTTTGGCTTTTTAGCGGTAGTATAACGGTAATATGCATATATTATGGAATTGAACCAATAAAATATCGAAATAAAAACGGGTAAATATAAACACAATTACTCTTAATGGTATCAGCGTTTTAAAACTTTCATATGGGGGTTGGATTCGGCGTGGTTGACAATTACCTTTATATTAAAACTGAAACCTTGATTTATACCAATAAAACATCCAAACGTATGAATTTGGTATTAGAAGTAATGCAAAGGTAATGTGTAAGGGTCCAAGGTAATGCAAGGGTAAGCGGTTTGATATATTACCAGGTAATATGCATAGTAGTACCCATATATTACCAAGGTTTTTCTGGGTTCATCCCTTTTAGAAATTCAGCATTCTTTTGATTTATTAAGTGCGCTAATTAGAGTGTTTTTTGTTTCTCTTTTTACCAAAGTTTTCCAGATTTTTTTCTTCGCGTAAACTTTGGTAACATGTAAAACGAAAAGCTGATGCAAAGATAAACAAAAAACAATTGTGAAAATAAATTCAAAATTTGAATTAAAATTTTTCTTTGTTTTTAGCGATTTTAAGATAAAGTTAACAACGCTGAAATTTTAAAATCGCTAAAAGCAAAGAAAAATTTTGTCATAAAGTACTGCCATTTTAAGTCTGGCGACTGTTTGTAGATAAGAATAATGCAAGACTTAAGAAAAGTTTATAGGATTTCCAAAAATATACAGTTTGTACAGAACCGATCAGAACCCTCTAAATTTTACTATGTACATAACACTGTTCAAGTTGTAAAATGGTACTAACGTGAAAACCATATGGTTGTGTGAATTGTTTATGGCGTTTTTTTTTTTTGAATTTCGGTCAATTCGTCAATTTTTGACCATTTTCAGCCCATTTAAGTCGCTTTTCCTGTATTCAAAATTTCTTGTGTTATCTTTATACGGCTCACAATTACTATTTCCACCATTAGAACGCACATTTCAACTGAGAAAATCAAAATGTTTAGCCTATTTTCATGATTTTTGCCCATTTTTCATCGATTTTCCCCATTTTTGTGCAGTTTTTATGCGCTTTTTTGTAGTTCTTGCGCAAACTTATCGACATAATTCTTACCGTTTTTCCTTTTTACAATATATTATGCAATATTATTGCCATTTCAAGCAACTCAACACACTTTTTAAATACAAAAACCGTTTTTTACGCTTTTTCGGTAATGTGCGTGGACAATTAAAAGGAAAAAAGGAAAGTGTACTTTTTTAATTATTTGGGTTTTTTTCTTTGGCTACCTGCATGATTTTTTTACACAAATTTTTTTTACACAAACGCACACGAATCAGGTATATAGCCACTAGGGTTTGGGGTTCGGGAATTCCCGGGCGGGAATTCCCGGGAAATCCCGGGAAAAGTTTGCCGGGAATTCCCGGGAAAATAATATATTTTTCCCGGGAAAACGGGAAATTTTAAAAATATTAAATTTTTTAAATTGTTTTTGTTTCGAATAGGATTTTTTAATTTTAGTCATAAAAAACATTTTAAATACCAAAACAAAAATGTCATTGTTAAAATCTTTTAAAAGGGAATACACTTATTTGACACACAAATCAAATCTTTGCCAAGTAATAAGGAGCATTTCAACTAATAAAGATTTTTCGCATAACTTATTCAAAATTTAAGTAGTAAAACCTAAAAACTTGGTAAAATGTTTAAAAGAAATATGAAAAAAAAGCTTTGTTTCTTACAAATAATCGCACTTCCTTTAGTTAAAATATTGGGTGGCAGTATACCTTGACTTAGTTTATTTTTGGAGCATTCTGATTGGTTAATTTATTTTCAACCAATCAAAATATTTGAAAATATAAATATTTTTGTAAGGTTTTCATACACAAAATTAACAAAACCGTTTGATTGATAATAAAGTCGACTTTAAATTTAAAATACGCCTTTGTATTAAGGGTCAATAATTTTATAAGTAACGTTTTCATTAATAAATGTGAAAAGAAAAGACTAATGGTTAACGTTGGTATCTAAATTTGGTTATCCGACATCTAAATTTAGTTCACAAAAAAAAAAAAATTGATGGTCATGCAACTTCTCTCGAAGAAAACAACAACAAGAATAACGTTTCAGCTAAAATTAGCAAAGAACCTGAAGAAAAAAGTGTAAGCTGAATAGGCATTAAAGGTTTTATGGTAGTGCAAACTTTTCCTGAAATGTTATTCAAATTAGCTGCAGTCAATCCGCACCATAACTAGATCTTCGTTTATTCGAGAAAGTTTTTATAATAAAAACCTGGCATTGGAAAAAAATGAAACCGATGTAAAAAACATTATATTAAATTACTACAATCATGTAAAAGATATCATGATAAAAGAAATATCGAGCAATATTTCTAACAATAAGAGATTTACTATAATCTTAAATGAATGTACAAGAATATCACAAAAGAGATATTTGAACATATGTATAAACGGAAATAATTCATTTTATAACCTGGGGTTGGTTTATATATCAGGAAGATGTAATGCTGATGAAATAAGAAGAATTGTAGAAATAAGACTAGAAGAGTTTTATTTGTCTTTGGAAAATAACATTGTGGCCACCATATCTAATGGGCCAGGTGTGATGAAACGGTTTGTTTCTGACAGTCCAGTAATAGGTGCCTGCTGGAACCATTCAATTCATTTGGCAGTGCTGCGAGTAATTTATGTGAAATCAAATGTTCAACATTCTGATATTTTTCTTTGAATTCTCACTACACAGACTGAATTTGTACTGAAATAGTGTTTTTTTTTTAACAAAAATTACTTATATAGGTGGTTTTCATTAACAATTTTGTTCAAAAATATTTCCATTTTTTCATTCCCGTTTCCCGGGAAATAAAAAAGTCCGGGAAATCCCAAACCCTAATAGCCACCCTTAAAAGATGCGCCAATTCATAAGTACCTCTCAGTAAAATATTGAAACTTACGTAGTATTTATAGATGTTCATTGATCGATTTTTGTCATTCAACAAGTGTCTCCGAACGCGTAAAGTACGATTTTTTTAAAGTGACGAAAAAGTAATAAAAGTATAAATAAAGTTTCCAATTTGAAGTGATTAATTTTTACGGTAAAAAATGGATGAATGCCTGAAAAACTTCAATCATTACTGTTATATGTGCGGAAAGTGGACCATTATGTCATCTAAGAAAAATATTACTGATGAAATTGCAACATTGTACGAGCAGTACTTCAATATTCCAGTGATTCGTAATGTTGACTGGGTGCCTAAAATAGCTTGTTCATCGTGTGTAGCACGTTTGTATGATTGGCGAACAGGTCGACGGGAAAGCATGCCATATGGAATACCGATGATTTGGTCAGAGCCAGTCGACCACGAAAAAAACATATGCTACGTATGTAAATTAATGTTGTGGGTATGAACAGAAGAAAGGCGATGGAATATATTTACCAAAGTGTTCCGTCAGCTCAAACCACTCTTCCCCATTCTCCGCCAGTGCCAATCCCGAGAAAACCGAGTCCAACTGAAGAATACATCCCACCATCTTTTTTTTCGGAGCCAGAATCGAATTTTTCTTTGTATCAGCCATCAAATATTACGCCACCATGCAAACACATTGAAGTTACACAACAGCGCTTGAACATAATGTCAAGACAACTAAAGTTGTCACAAAATAAAACCATAATTCTTGCTCAACATCTTAAAGCTGTGAACATCCTGTCACCAGAAGTTAAAGTGTTCGGTTCGCGTGGTCGACAGCATAAATTCCTACCGTTTTTTACTCGCAACGAAAACAATTCATTTACGTACTGTAATGATATCGATGGCTTGATGTCGGCCATGAATTACACGTACAATGCGGACCAATGGCGGTTGTTCATCGATGGATCGAAGAGCAGTCTCAAGGCTGTGCTGCTGTATTTCGATAATACAAAAAACTCTGTGCCAATTGCGCTTGCCGTGAAAACAAAGGAAACGTATGATTCCATGAAACTAATCTTGGATTCTGTGAAATACCATGAACATTGTTGGAAAATATGCGCTGATTTGAAAGTGGTTGCACTTATCTGTGGCCTTCAAACTGGTTACACTAAAAATATGTGCTACTTGTGTACGTGGGATTCGCGATATACACCACAGTATCAAAAACGAGATTGGTTACCGAGAACAAATCGTCTAGTCGGGCAGCAGAACGTTATCCACGAGGAGTTGGTGCCGATGGATAAGGTATTGCTGCCACCATTGCACATTAAACTTGGGTTAATGAAGAATTTCATCAAAGCGTTACTGGTGCGTGGAAATAGATTGGCTTTTGGACGATTGGAGTACATTTTTCCACGCTTGAGTGAAGCGAAAATTAAAGAAGGTAAATAAATATTTGGAATTCTTTTTCCGCCAAACAAAGATGAAATATTCTTGAAAGTTTTTATATAAAATCATATATTTATTTCAGGTGTGTTGAATGGCCCAGACATTCGCAAACTGATGAAGGATGAAGACTTCAACAATGTCCTTCAAGAGGAGGAACTCATCGCTTGGGATAGCTTGAAAGCAGTGATCGAAAAAGTTCTCGGCATTCATCGAGTGGACAATTGGCGTGCCATTGTTGATGATATGCTGCAATCTTTCGAAAACATCGGTGTTCGAATGTCGTTGAAAGTGCATTTCATGCATCACCACCAGGATCACTTCGAGCGTCAGTTGCCGTCTGAATCAGACGAGCATGGGGAACGTTTCCACCAGGTATCAGCACAGTTGGAACACTGGTATAGTGGAAAAAAATTAGATTCACTTTTGGCAGATCTTTGCTGGAATTTGTTAATGGAATTGGAGGATAACGAATGATATTTCATTGCTTATTTCTCTATTTCAATTGCCAATTTAAAATGAATTACATTAATACGGAGAAACACGCATTTCCATTAATTTTTATACCAAAAAAAATGTATTCAACCCCAAAAAATTTATTTAAATCAATAAAAAACCCGAAAATCATCCGAAAAAGCGTAAAAAACGATAGTTTTTGTATTTAAAAAGTGTGTTGAGTTGCTTGAAATGGCAATAATATTGCATAATATATTGTAAAAAGGAAAAACGCTAAGAATTATGTCGATAAGTTTGCGCAAGAACTACAAAAAAGCGCATAAAAACAGCACAAAAATGGGGAAAATCGATGAAAAATGGGCAAAAATCATGAAAATAGGCTAAAAATTTTGATTTTCTCAGTTGAAATGTGCGTTCTGATGGTGGAAATAGTAATTGTGAGCCGTATAAAGAAATTTTGAATACAGGAAAAGCGACTTAAATGGGCTGAAAATGGTCAAAAATTGACGAATTGACCGAAATTAAAAAAAACGCCATAAATTTTTCCCAATGAGCCAAATTGGCACTTTCATCGGTGGAGTAGTAGTCAGGGGGCTCATCCAAACACAACCATATGGTTTTCACGTTACTACCACAAATTTCGTGTTAAAAACTTGAACAGTGTAATTTGATAGAAGATCGATATCAATAATTTTTCTTTAAAAGCCAGGCCCACTTAAAAAGAGTGAAAAAATAAAATAACAAACGTTACGTTAAAATTCTGTACAATTTTCTGAACCATCTCCTCGCCTTTCGGGGCGAATTGAGCCACTATTTTGATCTTTAAAAATAAAGGCAACGAGAATAAAATTAGAAAAAACTTGAATCGTTTCTATTATATTTTCCACCACTGTATCTAAATTTCAACCAAATCTGAGTTAACGGTTTTGTTAAGCGAAATTAACTTCAAAACAATGCAGGCAATTAACACATGTTAAAAATTACTTCCAGTGGGTCTCATACTGTAGGTTTAACTTTAACTTAACTATTAACAAAAGAAAATGTCAAAAAATGTACACAAAACAACAACAAATGTTTGGGTTAACTATTAACTAAAGTTTAAACCTGCAGTATGAGACCCACCGTTACAATATACAGTTTATTTCTCCAATACCCAGTTTGAAATATCATCAAGACGTCTTCAAGACGACTTAGTGACATATCGCTGTCACTACTGACTTGCTGATCCATACAAAAACCTTGAGACACCTGATGACATTTTCATACAAATGTGGTCAAAATATGGGGTTAGAGTGGGTTCGTAAGAGGTGGAGGAAAATATGAGACAGTTTAATCTTATATTTCTTTTCTCTATCAAATAACTAAATTTCATACTATTCTGAGTGTATAAAATTTCCTGCACGAGATTTTCGTGAGAAAAATGGATGCATTTTACAGAATTTTCTATAAAAACATGGGGTTATAATGGGGCTCTTGCCCACCCCAGAAAAATGGTCTAGGTACGCCTATGTGAGAGAGTAAAATTCTTGTTCTTCTTGCACGAAAAAGCCCAGGCCTTTTTTTCGTGTAAATTTGGGTAAATTGTTTTTATCAGCTGTTATATCATCAGTTGGCTTCAACTATTTCAATTGAACTATTCACTAATTTGAACCAAAGACCTAGTTCACAACTAATAGCTCTTTTAGTTCAATCGCTCATTTCATTCTTTCAGAAAATATGTTTATCATTTACAAAAATTAGTATAAAAGTTGCAAAAGTTTATCGGTTATGTTACAACTCCATAAAATTACCAACAAATTTTTTAAAGAAGCTTGTTTAAATGTGTTAAAAAGATAAATATGTAAATAAATCGAAGATTTTAGGTTTGTTTTTTTCGAATTTTGTATAAATATTCTATACAAATTTAAGCATTTATAAAACTTTTAAGTAGGTATAAATTTAGCTTCTTAAAAATTAAGTAGTTATAAAAATGCTACCAAGTCTTAAAAATTCTTGGCTTTTCTTTTTCAAATGTAAACAAAAATATTTAACATAAAAATATTTGAAATTTTAGAATTTTTAATTTCATAAAATATCTGAAACAACAAAAGTTAATAAATGAATTATGCGTTTGTTGGTAAAGGTACAGCAGGGCACACAAGATTATTGCTCCATTTCGAGTTCCGGCGAAGTCTTTGTACGCAAACAGCTTTTGTACAAAGGCGACCCCAAATGTTTAAATTTTGTTTGTTTACAAAAAATAAAAGAAAATCAGGTAAGTACGGATAGTCGTTTTTTTACAAGTCGTTATAGATATAGGTATAAAATTCGAAAAAAACAAACCTTTTGTTTAATATTAAAATCTTTACCAAATTTAATAAAGAACGTATTCCATTTTGTAAATAGAAATGCCTAAAAAGGAAATTTTTATTAAAATTTTTGATTTAAAAAGGGGTTTAACTAGAAAGGCTATCTAGATTCCCAGTCAGAAATCGCCAGTGGTACAAAAAATCAAGCACTGGCATTCCACTGGGTAACCACGGTATTAAAAATAAATGACTGGCAGAACACTCATTTGGGACGCTTTGCCAGCGTTTGCGAAAAGCGTTTTACCAGTATTTTTTTTACAAAAATTTCGGTGGTTTATAAAAAAACCACTGGCAAAGAATTGGCTTAGAGTGATATGCCAAGGTTTGCAACCAGTGGTTATCCAGTGCTACCTAGCCAATGCTACCAGGCGTACAAAAATCAATTCACTGGAAAACCAATGATTTTATAAAAATGATGACGCTTCGTTAAAAAATGTTTGTAGTCGGAAGGTTCCGAGTTCAAATCCGGTTGCAAGCAAAAATTTTTTTTTGCATTTTTTTTTAATTTAAAATTTTTTTTGTTTTATAAAATTATTTTTTTTGTTTGTGGGAAAGCTCCTTCAAGACCAACTTTTTTTTTACCCTCCCAACACTGGCATACTAGTTACTAAAAATTGTTTGCCAGTACTAGCATTTTGGCACAGCCAGTAGTTGTCCAGCTATTATCACTCATTTATGTGTTTAGCCATTAAATATTATATGTCTCGTTAGCTCAGTGGGTAGAGCAATCGTCTGCCAATCTGACGGCCTGGGTTCAAATCACGGCAGGACCAAAAAAAATACATATGAACTTTTTTTTTATTTTATTTTGGAAAATATATTTCCAGACCATCTATTTATTGGTTTTGCCAGCGTTTTGCCAACGTTTAAAAATTTTGTTCCTCCAGTGCTTTTCCGGCGCTTTTTGAACAGCCGGTCCTTTTGTCTAATGATGTTATCATTGTGGGAATGGGAAAGCACTTTTTGCCAGTACTTGTACCACCTGTTAAAGTGCTTTGCCACAGCTTTCCCGTTTGTATTTTTCTGACTGGGTTTTTACAACAAATTTTTATATATTGGGTCTTATATAGAAGTCTGTTATATATATTTTTAGTAGCTTTAATTAGCCATATAAGGCCCTAAGGGCTCGGTTATGTAAATGAAGATTTAATAAAAAAAAACTTAGCAATTACTTCAAAGTAATTGTTTGGTGGTATAAATGACTTTTAACACCAAATTTATCCATAGACTTGTAAAATAGCGTGAAATATAAAGGAAAATAAAAGAATTGAATTTTTAGTCTACTCGCAAGCAGACTAGAATTGTGAAGTAATTGCTTAGAAACCTCAGTATTTCCCCCTATTAGTAATATCTGTTTTTTTATTCATACGAGTCATTATTTTAGATCGGCTCACATATCTAAAATGCTCAATTAACAATGCTTAATTTAACACTATCCACAATCATAGTCAATCTTAAAGACCAACTTTGCTACTTTAACCAGGAATAAAATTTGCATTAAAATTACTATAGATACGATAGTAATAAGTTGAGTTTACTTTCAGACAAGTTAGCTGATTTTATTTTTGTAACTTTAATCTATTTGGAATTTCTCTTCTTATATTAAGGTATAGCTATAGAAACCTGTAATGGGGATACAATTGTTGCCGATATTATCAATAGTCTGCATGAAACGACTACCGTACATTGGCATGGAATGCATCAATTAACAAATCCCCATATGGATGGTGTACCACATATAACACAATATCCCATAGAACCGGGTCAAGCTTTTCGTTATCGTTTCGAAATTGATCACGCTGGCACCCATTGGTGGCACAGTCATACAGAACATCAAAGAGCGTTTGGTCTAGCTGGGGCTCTCATTGTTCGACAACCACGACAAGAAAATGTTCATGCTCAACTTTACGATTTCGATTATACCGAGCATATTATAATGCTTCAAGATTGGATAAAGGATTATGATGAATCTGTTGCGAAAAACATTATAATCAATGGTCTGGGACGTAATATAAATGATGATTCGAAACCTACTTTATATTCAAAATTTACAGTGGCTCGAGGTGGTCGTTATAGATTTCGTGTTATATTTAATGGTATTACAAATTGTCCAGTTAGTATGAGTATCGATCAACATGATTTGGCTGTAATATCGAGTGATGGCAATGATATTGAACCAGTGGTTGTGCAAAAAATTACTTTTCATGGTGGCGAACGGTTTGATTTCGTATTAAATGCCAATCGTGCTGTTAGCAATTATTGGATACGTGTTAAGGGTCATAGTTTTTGTGAAATCACTCAATTACATCAGGAAGCTGTATTACATTATATGGGTGCGGATCGTTTGGATATGCCTAAAGGTATTACACCACAATATTCGTATGATCCACCAAATGCTGCTGAATTTAATAGTTTCGATGTTACGCCCTCAATAAATCGTAAACGCTTTGGTTTTAATGATGCTAACGCTTTACTTTTAAAACCAGAAACATTTTATGAACCGGATCTTACTTTGTATATGAGTATGAATGTTGTTATTCGGGGTGGTGTATTTCTCTTTCAAATGGATGATATTACTTTTGCTATGCCCAAGATATCAATGTTACAGACTCGCAATCTTGGGATTGGAAAGTTTTTTTGCAATCGTACCCAACAATTAGGGTTGGGGTTTGATTGTTTAAAACGACATTGCAAGTGTACGAATGTTTTACAAGTTCCTGCTTTTAAACACATCGAAATGGTTATAGCAGGAAAATCAAATACTGCACATCCAGTACATTTGCACGGTTACACATTTCGTGTTGTTGGTATGGGTGTGTTGGGTGAAGATAAAATTGATAAGGTAATAATAATTTGAAGAAAAAACTACGTAGTATTTGCTTTTCTTTTTAAAAAATATTTAGGAGATTTTTTTGCATTAATCGGTTATAGTTACACTACACTCATCGAAATAAACCTGTAAAACTAGCAGAAAAAGCTACACCGAACAATCTTATCACACTAATGGCGTTTTCTTTTCTGAAAAAAATGTTGCCTTTTTTTTGCACTTTGCTTTTGAATTGCCTTTTTTCTGTTCTTTTCTAAATTAAGGGTAACATTCTAAGAGGGCTAGGTGTTCTTTTCTAAAAATTTTGCCTAAATAAAGGGAAAAAGTGCAACATTTTTCGCCCTCAAAAAATGTACGGGGTAGAGTGTTGCCCTGTTTTCGTCTTTATGTCAACGCCATGTGTATATACTGTAATGTTTTTTGCTAGCTAACTCGCAACTTGGTGTCCTAGGGGGTACTATCATGGCTTCTGATGCAGTAGGTCGCAGGTTCAAACCCCGGCTGGAGCACAATATTTTTTTTCGTTTTCTTTTGTTTTTATTAAATTTTAATTAGATTTTTATTATTTTGCTGTTATTTAGTATTTAACAATTTTTTAGGCCAAAAATAAATAAAAAATTATACAATTTGTTTTACATATGAAAAAAAAAATTTTAATTGAAAAAAGAATATACATAAAAAAATTTATTTGTTACTTTGGCTGGAATTCGAACCCGTCCAGCCCATGTCAAAGGCAGGCATCACAACCACTAGGCTACAATTAGTAATAGTTTGCGTAAACAATATTGCATACGAGAAAAATGCAACAGTGATTTTATTGTGTTCTATTCTGATTGGAAAAATGTAACATTTTAATGGGGTGAGGGCAACATTTTTAAAATGTTGCCTTTTAACAAGGCAACATTTTTTTCCCAGAAAAGAAAACGCCATAAGAGAATTATCATCACTTCAATAATGAATTTCTTCATAGTTTCAATGAAAATTATCACTGGAACTCGTCCATTGAAACTTTTCATAGAATCTATGAAACAGGTTTCATTAAAGTCAATGTTTATGAAAAGTTCAAAAAATTAATGAAACTTTTCATAAAATTAATAGGCCACTCGTCCAATGAATAAATCATTCAGCCAATGAAGAGCTTCATAAAATCTATGAAGCAATTTCATTTACTATTATTTATTATAGTTGATTGTTGTCGTTGGTAAGCTGGAGTGGATAAATAAAAAGTACTTAGCAAATGCAAAAGGCGTAATAAAATCGTAGCATATTTTACGGATGTACAAAGTATATCTAAAGAAAGAATTCATTAAATAAAAAAGGGTCATAAAAAAAATTTCGAAAAAATTAATATGATTTATAAAAAAATTTCTCAGTCCAAAATTAATAATAAAAAACGACGATATTTTATAAAAAAAAAAGTAAATACTATTGAACAATTTCATATATTTAAATAACATTTTTCATTAAATTTATGGAGATCTAATTTATGAAATTCAATGAATTTTTTTAATGAAATTATGAAATTTTATGAAAGAAAAGTTATGAAAAATTTCATAATATTAATTAAATATTATATACATAATGAAATTATTCATTAGTTCTACGAAAAAAATTCTATGAAATTATATCATTAATATCATGAAGGATAATTCTCTCAGTTTCTCGCACTTGCTCTGTGTTTTTGGTTTTTTGTAGAGAAATTTTGGTTAAAAATTCTAACTTTAACACGCTCCTAATTTTGTGTTATTCCCGCAACAAAACTATATACAAAATAAAAAGAATTTTACGAAAATATTTATAGCCCGAATTTTGAGAACTTTTCGAAAAAAATCTCAATTTGAGACCACTTTTAAAAATTTTAATATGGCAACGCTGGTCTAGATATTTTTATTAAAGACACATCTACCCGAGAGATAAAACTAAGTAGCTTAAATCGTTCACAATAGAGCTAATTAGGTGTTTTTTTCTCTATCTCCAGCAGTTTTCTCTCTCGTGTAGATGTACCTTTAGATTGAATAGTTTTTAGTGCAAAAATGTCTAATTTTTTATCAAAATTAAAAAACAGAAATATCTGTAAATTTGTTATTTTATATTGACGCAATCTTCATGTACCGATCGATCAAATTAAAAAAAATATTATATTGTTAGCAAACAAATTGGTCAATATTTTCTGAAACTCTCCTTATAAAACCAGCCTAAAATTGGAATTTCAATGCCATTTGGACTTCCAATGGTGTGAACCGATCCCGGTGAACATGAGCATGGAAATTGCTACGTGTATAAGAAAAACACTTTTGGTCTCAATCGAAACAGAGTTATTTTTTCAGAGATAGAAAACATCTTCATCACACTGAAATACACAAATTTATTCCAACAGATCGATCCGCTTACATGTACAAATGTGTACCAAGTGCACACCTAGCAGTTCCATATAGTGATGCATTACCTGTCCCAGTACATCCATTAAAACACCAATATGACACACAATTATTATTTTAGTTGTAAACGATTAGTAAACCAATGATTTGTTGAAAAAGCTTTTATTCTTTTAGTTGTAATCATTGGGGCAATAGCAGCATCTACACTTTTAATCAAGATATCAGACATTTAACTATAATCAGAAGTTGCGGAGCCACGATTAATTTCACTGCAAAGCAGGTTGGTACGAAAACTAATATTATCAAAAACTAATGTTTTTATCAAAATGAAAAGTTAGTAGATTCTTATAAATCGCACACAACGAGCTGTTAACTAGAATGTTTTTTAGGCCTAGCAGCTAGTTAGAATAGAGTTTATTCAAAATGATTTCTTAGCACACCGATTAAGACCAACCCTGTTTTTGAAAATACAAGGCTTTTTTATTATTGTGAATGGATTTTTTTGTTTTTTGGCGTTTGATAACAGAACATTAGAAGGAATTTAGCAGCAATACTAGAATGAGTTAACCAACAGTATTATGAATAAAACTCATGTTTACTCTAAGCTAAATTTTCATTTTGAATACCGCTTTTAATTTCTAAAGGCACATCTATGCGAGAGAGAAATCTACTAGATATAGAGCAAGAAACACCTCTAATTAGCTCTATTGTGAATGATTTAAGCTATTTAGAGGTGTTTTTTGCTCTATCTCTAGCAATTTTCTCTCTCGTGCAGAAGTGCTTTAAGGATTCATGATCGCTTATTTTAATTTTAATATTAGTTTTGGCATCAATGATTTCTATGTTTGTCAACACATAATCAATTAAAGTTGATGTTGCACTTGTTATCCTTGTAGGTTGACTTACAATTTGTTTAAAAAAGTTGTCATTTACCACTTCTTCTAATCTGATTTTATGATTATTATTATCGAACCAACCCAGCAAAAAAACCGAATGCATTCTGCAAGAATGCCTTTTTCACTGCATAATATAAAGTAGCTATATATGCTGATTTCTTACTTCCAATAAACGTATTTTAAATGACTCCCAAAATGCCATTAATTAAAAAATTTCTTTACTTCCCACCAAAAAAATACGTTACCAAGATCCGTAAAAGCACCTATACTGTTCGGCACGAATGTGTTCAAATTGAGGTGAAAAACGCAGTTTTTTAACATTGGCTTGTCATAGGAGAGAAGGTGTTTATACTACTTTAAGTCTGCTTTGCACGTCATAAAATTAGTGCTTGGATGCTCTTTTTTATTTAGGAAAGCAATTCATTTTTTTTTTTACTGTTAAAGGAGAGATGAAAAGTAACTTCTTGTGGATGCATTCTAAAGTCATAAATATCACTTCTTAAATATATATTTGAATGCATTCACAAGAAGTTACTTTTCATCTCTCCTTAGATAGTAAAAAAAAATGAATTGCTTTCCTATATAAAAAAGAACATCCAAACACTAATTTTTATGACGTGCAAAGCAGACTTAAAGTAGTATAAACACCTTCTCTCCTGTGACAAGCCAATGTTCGTGCCGAACAGTATAGGTGCTTTTACGGATCTTGGTCAGATATTTTTTTGCTGGGAATCAATGTTAAAATCGCCCATAAAAAGATAATTTTCACTTGCATCTATTTGCTCCATTTCTGTTTCAAAAAAATCAACAAAAATGGCGATTTCTCTTTATTAGGTGCTCTATAAACACCCACCAAGTAATATTTATGATTATTATTTTAAATTTTCAACCACCAAAACGTTTTATCTGTAGACGGGCAATCTATTATTCTAATTTTCCAATCATTCTTTACGTAGAAACACATACCTCCTGTATGTCTTGATCTACTATTACACCTTACAATGTTATAGTTTTCCAAAAAATGTCACCGTTATCAATATCATCAGTTAAATGCGAAATCGACTTTGTCTTCAAAACATATATAGCGGTATTCAAAATGAAAATATACCATAGAGTTAACATGAGTTTTATTCATAATACTGTTGTTAAACCAGGGGGTTTCCATCAGCTTGATTTAAAAATGCTTTATGAGCCAAAAAATAGAGGAAAACACAAAGAATATGAAGAAGTTTAACAGCGAATGAGATAAAATGAAGGAATTCGGGAAAACAAAAAAATAAGAAAATCGTTTTTACAACAAAAAAACAAAAGTTAAAAGCAAAAAAAATTTATTTAAATTAATTATTAATGCCTTAATTCATAAATGCTTTGTAAAGTTATAGCAGGTTTACAAAACGTCATTTTCATACAAAATTTGTTCAATAAACCTCCTATAATTTTACAATGCGTTTATGAATTTAGGGGTTATTATTTATTTCGTTATTAAGTAGTGTTTCCAATTATTCGACATAGGCGGTTAACCGGTTATTGCATTATTCGAAAAATCACTAAAACTGATTAACCGGTTATTTGGGTCGGTTATTCGAGAAAATTGGCGATTAATCGATTAATCGTTTAAAGCAAAATTAATGTATTTCCTTAACTTTTTATCAACAAAGACTCTAACAGCTTCTTGTTTTTGTTAAAAAAAATTTTCAAGTTAAAAAAAAAACATCTACACGAGAGAGAAATGCTAGAGAAAAAACAAAAATCACCTCTAATTAGCTCTATTTTGAATGAGTTTAGCTATTTTGTGTATTTTTGCTCCATCTCTAGCAGTTTTCTCTCGCGTGTAAATGTACCTTAAGGTTGAAAGTTTCGGAATCTGAGATTATCTAAATTGAAACATTTCTTATACTAATAGAAAAATTTATTTAAAAATATAGCTGAAGCTATTAAAGATTAGTTACAAATGGCAAAAAAAAACTGCTGAAACTAGGAGATTTTTTTCTAAAAATTAGTAAGTTAAAAACAGTATAACGATATTTTTTTAAATCTGTAAAACTTTGGATACAAAATTTCTTTGAATGCAAATTTAATCAGTACTACAATAAATAAAATATTGCATTTAAAAAAATTATTATCCAAAGTTCTTCCTCCTCCTCTGAAGAAATAAAAAAAAATTAGTTCCATTTGAGTAAAATATTAGTTAATTGAAAATATTAATTTACTCTACAAAAATTTGCAAAAAAATTTTCTGAATAGTAGAGTTAGTAGACTAAAGGCACATCTACACGAGAGAGAAAACTTCTAGAGATAGAGCAAAAAACAACTCTAAATAGCGTAAATCATTCACAATAGAGCTAATTAGAGGTGTTTTTTGCTCTATCTCTAGAAGTTTTCTCTCTCGTGTAGATGTGCCTTTAAGAATATCATAAACAATTGTTAAATTTTTCAGTCTTTTTTCCGTTTTTAAAGGCCATTGACAATAAACAAAATTATCCAAAGTTTGAGCTAACATACGCACAGGGATCTTTATTATTCCAGTTTTAATGAAAATTTCCACTAAACTAATGAAGTTTTCTTAGCAAAATGAATAGAAAGCTTCATAAAAATTAAGAATCTTTTTCATAAAATTTATCAATTTAATGAAAAGTTTCAATGGACGAACTTCAGCGAAACTTCATTGAATCAATGTAAAAATTCATATATAGAATGTAGACATTTCTCTCAGTGTACATTTACAAATGTCAAATTCCATTTAAATTTGAATTTTAAGCTTTAATTTTGTGTTAACTTTAGGTTATTTCGTTATTGTTAATGTCACAAATGCGAATAAAAATTTAATTTCAGTGAAATGGTTACGGGTTCCCTTGTATTCTACACCTTTTTCAGTTTTATTTCAGAAAATTCCAAATATATTTCATAATTGTCTAAAATGTGTTAAAATTCTCCAAAAATGCTTTTAAATTGTCCAAAAATGTTTTAAAATTATCCAAATATATTTTAAAATTGTCTAAAAAGGTTTCAAAATTGTGTAAAATGTATTTTAAAATACAAATGTATTTTAAAATATGTATTACAAATATATGGGCATGTCGAACACATTTAAAGTGAAAAAAAAAGTCAAAATAAAACAGATATTTTGACAATAGGCTTTACTTATATCTCTTTGTTAGCCCTATAATTGGTGCTGAGGTTGATTTTAAACAATTTTTCGTTTTCAAGATAATTGTAAAAAACTAAGGCATTCGCACGGGACAAAAACAGAAGTGGTTTTCGCGGCTAACAATTAAAATGCCGATTTCAGCGAAACCTGAGGCAATATTTCAATGTGACTAATTTTACATTGTTGTGCATTAATGTCTTTTAAAAATGGTTTTAATTTTACCCAAAAACGATTCATATTTTTTTAATTTAATTTTATTCACTGTCGCACGGGACATTTTTTTTCCAACATGAGATTTATGTTGTTTCTGTTGCTCTTTTTACGAAATTATATATAAACAAGCTTATTAAAAATGTTTTTAAATCAACAGAAGTATTCAAGGTAATTATTTTAATATAAAAACAAAAAACAAACTTAAAATAAATATGTAGTATGAATTAAGTATTGTATAGTATTAACCCTCTAATGCTCTTTCTTCTGATTACAACAATATTTAAACCATATATTTGGCGTTAAAAATCTACTACGGAACAAATATTAAAATTTTAGTTTATAGCTTTATTTAGGCGATATATCACAACAAAGCTTGAAGCCGTATCTTGAAACCCAGTAGTCAAATAATTTCGGTTTTTGCTGTAAATAACACTATCAATAAAATAAAATTACGTACCGAAAATTGTTGATCAATTGTTGTTATTTCAAAAGTTATGGCGATTTTCGCTTTTTGAAAATTACGAAATTTGGCGAATTCGGCACTAAACATCAATAGATTTTGACGAAGTTAGTTCTGCTTACTACTACCTCTGAGTGTATAATCTGTGTTTAATTTCAAGAAAATCTGCTGGGTAATTTTTGAGTTAGAGAGATATTTGTAAAACGTATCCTGGCGTTATCTTGTGAGTCCTGAACCCCGTTTCTGTACTTCTCGCATCGAAAAAGTTTTCGCAAAAAACATGTGAAATGCAACCTTGCTCTACTTTATAGAGGGTGAGTCGCAGACAATAAAATATATGTGAAGCCAAATCAGCTAATAATGCGCTGCATGTAAGTTATTTCTAATTCAATTAGGTATTTTACAAAACTAAAAATGTTCACAGTTATAATTGTTACGATATATGAAATAATTACGACTAAAGGCTCAATTAGACGTGCCATAACCATAACCATATAAAACAGCTGTTTAAACCAATCTTATGGGCTACAATGTATTCAGTTATTGGTGACATGCCATAACGCCATAACCGTAACCGTAGATACCAATTGAATTTTGGTTTTCTGCTATGGCGTTATGGTTACGGCTATGGCGATATGGCACATTGAACCTTAAAACGCCAGTATATTTTATCATCTCTTAAATTACCCTATGAAATGCAGGGTGACGATGAATTTCTCAATAAGAAAACTTCTCGCATTAGATACAGAAACGGGGTACTGGAGAAAAATTTTTAACTGATTTTACAATTAGAGACTCTAAACTAGCTTTGTTATTATCGGAAATGTACGCCAGATCGTAAATGTATAGGCAATTTTGCAAATATTTTTTTTTTGTTTTAAAAAGTTAATTTTTTAAAATTTTCTAAATTTTCACTTTACATGATCCTTTCTTGAAAACCGTTCGTTATATAAAAAAAAAAAGTTTTTCTATGGATATAATACAACTTGTTGAATAAAATATTGTTATTTAGCCAAAAACTATTTAAAATCTGAAGACCGCCTTTTGGCGGCCTTAGGCATTAGAGGGTTAAATAAAATAAACAAAAATAAATTTATATAAAACACAGTTTTTTTTAGAATAGGCAGTCCTAGCTGCTTTTACTTCTTGACCATGGTGTATGCCAATTTAAAAAAATTTAAAAGTATGTATTTACATAAATAAATCATTTACAAAAGAAAGAAAATTCAAATTTTTAAATTTTACACTTACGATGTCGCACGCGACCAACTGTGTATAAGTACCAAGATCACAATTCTTCTTATTTTTCAGGTAGTTTTTTTATTTTAATTGTATAAAAAATCTCTGTTTGTAATCAATATTTGATGAGCTTTCTGTGTGTACTTTCGACGCACTGATAACAAATATTGTCGCACAGGACACCGAAATATGCGACAATGCAAATCAAAAATTTACAGTTATTTTCAATCGCATTGTTTCTTATGCATTTTTTTATGACGCTTTGTACTTTTGGAAATATTTTAGAGAGCAAAAGTCAATGCATAACGTCTCTGTTTAAAAACTTTTATCAAAACAAAATGTGCAATAGAAATATCCAAATAAGAAAAGATGCGCTTGTGCGACTTTGAATTCGAATACCTCGAAATGGGTTATGAATAAATGCAAAATCTTTTTACGTTATTTAAATTTGATTGCTTCCCTATGAAAATATGATAAAACAAAGTGTTTTCAAGAACTTTTAATATTTTAGTCTCGGTGGACCTTTCGGTGGAAATGCCCATATTTTAAAATATTTTATTTGTATTTAAGAAAATTCTATTTGTAATTGAAAATTGTCCAAATACATTTCAAAATTATTCATTTGTATTTAAAAATTTTAAATCTGTATTTCAAAATTGTCCAAATGCATTTCAAATAATTCCATTTGTATTCCAAAATTTTCCAAATGTATTTAATAAAATTCTAATTTCATTTCAAATTTTTCGAAATGTATTTCAGAAATTTCTATTTTTATTTTAAAAGCATATTTACTAACGTATAGGTCTCATAATTCCTATAAAATTTTCATTACGAAAGAGAAAACAAGTATGCTTGTAAAAATGCTTTCAAAATAAAAATAAAAAAATAAAAAATTGGAAAAATTTAAAATGCAATTAGAATTTTATTAAATACATTTGGAAAATTTTGGAATACAAATAGAGTCTTTTTAAATACATTTGGAAATTTCTGAAATACATTTGGAGAATTTTGAAATACAAATGGAATTATTTTAAATGCAATTTTACAATTTTGAAATACAGATTTAAAAGTTTTAAATACAAGTGAATAATTTTGAAATGTATTTGGACAAATTTAAAATACAAATAGAATTTTCTTAAATACAAATAAAATATATGAAAATATATTTGTGTTTATGTCTTTTGTAATTTTTTAGCCAAAGTTAAGAAAATTATGAAGTTTTGGGAAAAATAAGGGATAAATTCCATATTAAAATTGTAACCGGTTAATCGACCTGTTTTAACCGATTATTCGGATCGAATATTTATTTGAGTTTTGAATTATTTGTTTCGACATTAACCGAAATAGAGGCGATTAATCGAGGAATCGGTTAATCGATTAACCGAATTGGAAACACTATGCCATACCCCTGCTATTAATTATAAAGATAGGAAATCAAAACTTACACTACTCACCGATAGAGGGCGCTGTAATTTAGTATTACCTTAGCAACTATTTAGTATCAGTTTAGTATCAGCTGAGCCCATATACACATATGTGACCTTCTCCGAGAAAAGGGACCTAGTGTGTGAAAATGAAGTTTTGAAAGAACGCATTTAAAGTTTCAAATTTTAATGTTTTTCTCATTTTTATCGATTTTCCCAAGTTCCCGTTTTTTGACACACTAGGTCCCTTTTCTCGGATAAGGTCACATATGATCAATATAAAATTTACATTCAAATTTTTTCTAATTTTATTCCCGTTGCCTTTATTTTTAAAGATCAAAATAGTGGATAGATTCACCCCAAAATGCGAGGAGATTGTTCAGAAAATGGTGCAGAATTTTAGCATGACGTCTGTTTTTTTATTTTGTCAATTGTTTTAAGTAGGCGTGGCTTTTAATGAAAAATAAGCGATATCGACCTTATATCAATTTACATAGTAAAATTTAGTGAGTACTGATCAGTTCTGTAAAAACTGTGTATTTTTGAAATTCCTATAATATTTCCTTAAGTCTTGCATTATTTTTTTCTACAAATGGTCTCCAGACTCATTTTTAAAATCGCTAAAAACAAAGAAAAATCTGGTCATGTTTAAGGCGCTGTCATTTTAAGTCTGGAGACAATTTGTGGATAAAGGTAATGCAAGATTTAAGGAAATTTTATAGAATTTCAAAAAATATACAGTTTGTATAGATCCGACCAGTGCTCGCTAAATTTTACTATGTAATTTGATAAGTCGATATCGCTTATTTTTCATTAAAAGCCACGCCTACTTAAAACAAGTTACAAAATAAAACAACGGACAAAATACGTTAAAATTCTGCACCATTTTCTGAACAATCTCCTCGTATTTTGGTATTAATTTATCCACTATTTTGATCTCTAAAAATAAAGGCATCGAGAATAAAATTAGAAAAAATTTGAATGTATCTATTATATTGATCATGTGTGTATAAAAACACATAAACTGCTGAAAACTGCTCAAAATAAGGAAAAATGGTTTCGACAAATAAACAACAAATTTAGTAATTTCAAAAGTTTTCGAAGTCTTTTCCTTAATACTAAATTTAGACTGAGCAAACACTACCTATTTTTGTACAAAACTAGTTTTTATTATATGTATATGAGTTTTGACAATTAAAAACTTACAAGAACCAAAAACTAACAGCGGTATTCAAAATGAAAATTTAGCATAGAGTAAACATGAGTTTTATTCATAATACTGTTGTTAAACTCATTCGAGTATTGTTGCTAAATTCTAATGTTCTGTTATCAAACGCCAAAAAACAAAAAATTCCATTCACATAAAGCCTTGTATTTCCAACCACAGGGTTGGTCTTAATCGATGTGCTAAGAAATCATTTTGAATAAAATCTATTCTAACTAGCTGCTAGTCCTAAAAAACACTCTAGTTAACAGCTCGTTGTGTGCGATGTATAAGAAGCTACTATTTAACGTTTCATTTTGAATACGGGGGTAGGTAGTTTTCCCTCAGCCTAAATGCAGTATAAGATATAATCAACGTGAAAAAAGTAGGGCATGCCGACTATACGATACCCCAGTCTGGTTGTAGCCAACTAATTTTTTGATCCAAAATTCTAAAGGGTTGAAAATTTGTCTATCAATTTTAAAAACGGTTAGAAATTTTGATTTGAACTATTGTTAGGTGTATTTACAAGAAAATCGGAAATATAGTTCATATGGGCGATAAGTCCAAATATGGACCGATCATATCTAGAATCAATAGGCTTTCGTCTTGGGCCCATGTGGGTCAGAGTACCAATTTTCATTTGCGACCTGTAACGTGCGAAAAAGCTAATTTTCGGGGGACCTTTATAAGGCCACTTGGTCCAAACATGGACCCATTTTAACCAAAATCAATACAAAATTAAAAATGCAATATATTTTTATTTTGACCTGATCTTTCAAAACAGAGTAGGTATGCCACTAGATTCTACGACCCAAAATTAAGTTTACGTGTCTCGGCGTTTTGGTATGTCAATTTCGCATAATTACAGTGTTATTAAACAAAGAAAAACAAGGGAAACAACAGTTGTAAATTTTTTTTCATGTATTTTTTGCAGATTGAAGCAATTGATCGCAATACACCATTACCCCGACGTCAGACTAAAGCTCCATTAAAGGATACCGTACAAGTGCCGGCTTATGGTTATACCATAATACGTTTCTATACTAACAATCCCGGCTATTGGATTATACACTGTCACATCTCAACACATGCAGAAAATGGTATGTCGGCTGTTTTGCGTGTCGGTGAAGATGTACAAATGAAAATGTGTCCTGTCAGTAATTGTGGTTTATGTAATTCTGTATCTTAAATGCAACAAAATAAAATTTATTAATAAAAAATTGTCATTTATTTCGTATATGTTTTAATTTTTTGTTACAAATCAATGCCTTCTTGTGCGGCTAAAATAGCTTTGATTTTCATTAGTAATTCCTTTTTGACAGCATCTGGGACTATGGTACGAGCCTTGGGTGTTACTTCTGTTATCAATTGTTCCACTTTAATGTTGCTGCCTTTGTCCTTAATTATATTGCGACACATTAAACGCACTTCGTCGCGCCATCCACATTCGGCCAAACGATTGCATAGTAAATCTTTAAGCCTAGGTTGAGTAACAAGTATGGTTTGGAAAATCCTATTTGGTTTTGCGAGATTGTACTTACTTGGACCTATCACCACTTAGAATTGTCATTTGATCTACAGTTTTTGTTAAAGTCATTTTATTAAAGTTTTTATAAAACAGTTGTGTATGATGTAAACTAAAAATAGAGTTGATTTTGCTTTTATACAGAAATTTTCTAATATTTTGCAAATTAATCTTATTTGTTTACATGCGTGTACAGAGATACAAGACGGCACAAAATTGTCGGCGGCGGCTAAACAAAGCAGCAACGTCATTTTTAACCATGGATGGTAACCGAAACGATGCGGTTATCGGTAAGGGTAACGCTATTTTAGATTATTTCGGTAACGGTATTTTAAGGATAACGCTATTTCATTTATTTGGGTATTGGTATTTTAAGGATAACGGTTTTTTAGTTATTTCGGTAACGGTATTTTAAGGATAGCGGTTTTTTGATTATTTCGGTAACGGTATTTTTAGGTTAACGGTACTTCAGTGATTTCGGTAACGATATTTTATTGATAACGGTAGTCAGTTATTTCGGTGCATCCCGCAATGTTTTTTACAAAAAACAAATGAGATTAAAAACAGAACCTATTTACCAACTTAATGTACGAAAAATACTCAATAACCACGTGCAATTACCAAAAACAGAAAATTAAAAATAACGGTAACGGTATTTTAGGGGTAACGGTATTTCATTTATTTCGGTAACGGTATTTTAAGGGTATCGATATTTCATTTATTTGGGTATCGGTATTTTAAAGATAACGGTATTTCAGTTATTTCATTAACGGTATTTTAAGGATAACGGTATTTCGGTAACGGTATTTTAAAGGTAACGGTAGTCAGTTGAAAGGCTTTTGAATCGATAACGGTATTTTAGCGGTATTGCCTGCCAACCCTGTTTTTAACTAATTTTTAATTGTTTTTTATGCTATTTTTACAGATTTACTTCTATTAGTGTAGCTATTTATTAACTTAACAATGCTGTTTTTATAAGTAATGCTGTTTTTAGTAATTTAACTTAAATTAAATTTTTAAGACGTCATTTCCTATGAAATTGTTATGTTTTCGTAATACAATTTCTTGAGCTTTTCTTCAAATTTTTTCCGTTTTCGTAAATTCTAAAATATTCTAAAACACTGGGTTTACCATAGAAAAACCCGCTGTCGCTACATTTGATATGTGAATGCTTCGATTAACTCCATAAAGAAAACTGAATGAGTCTAAATAATAAAAATGAGAAAATTGTATATGTTGTTTTTTAAAATTCCTGTTAAATTATAAATTTTGTCATTTAGTAGTGTTAATATTTATTATCAGAGAAATTTGTTTTGAATATTATACTGTTAGGAGTCAATAAAGTGTTTTGAAATTAAAGTTTTATAAAATTAATAAAGTGGAGTTAATCGATTTGGCAACTGAAGCATTAATGTAATTCTTTACACGGAAAAAATAAAAAGTGTATAATTATCGAAGTACTTAGGTAAAATACAACTTCAAAAGTATATTTTTAAGTCAGTAGAAAAATACATGTAGATTTATCAATTTTTGGTTTTTGTCAACTTGCCTTAGTTTTTGACCTATTCCATTTTCACGCACTTCAAAATATGTTAAGTTACCTAAGTTTTTTCTCTTATAAATTGTCGTAGAAAATATTAAGGGTTTTCACAAGGGGTGTGCTATTTGTTGTATCGTCGTATCGTCCTAACAAAAAACAGAGTTGTTAGAATTTAAATTGAAAAAATACAACATTTGAGAATAGCACGATACAACATTTTTAGGTATGTTTAGTGTTTAGCAGAAAACTTTTGAAGTTGTATTTTACCGAAGTACTTCGGCAATTATCCACTTTTTATTTTTTGCGTGTATGATTAACTTAGTAACTAATTTCGTAAAACACTTGGGTGAAGTAAAGGGAACTTTCAATGTCAATTGTTTTTGTAACAAAAACAATTTCTACAGAAATAACGCAACACTTCACCGAAGTGTTTTAGAAAATTACCCCCTTAATCTGGAAAACGATGCTACTTTTGTTTTTATTTTAAAGGTGGGTACGAACTGGCTAAATAAAATCTAAACTAAATTCAGGTTTCCAATTTTCTATGAAATTTGAAAAACGTTTCAAACAAATTTTAAACCCCTTTGTCAATTTGAATTTAGTTTAGAATTTATTTAGCGGCCTCGCACAGGGCCTTAGGGAAATATTTCTACAGTTTTCTTTGATTTTTTAAAATTTTTTTAAATTTTGTTTATACCCAAGAAACATTTTTACGGACACTCCGGCACATACGGAATCATGAATCCGGCTTTTACGGCACATTAACGGTCCGTAATACACGTATCCGTCAAAGGTTGTACGTATACGGAACATTAACGGACCGTGTAATCGGATTTTCGAACATAATACGTTTTGACTCCGTTTTCGTACCGTAAAATACGGACTTAATTGATTTTAATTTGTGTTCAAAATAAAAACAATTAAATTCTTTTAAAAACTTTTTGTGGCGATAAATTGGTGGCGGTAGCTAGAATATATCCAACACAATACAATCAACACATCATCAAGTCGCATACATATATTAGATGGTAAGATTAATAAAATTTAGTGCGTGTTTTACAATGGTTTGTGGTTTATGTAAGATCTTTTGTTTTTATAACAAAAGCTCTGTTCCACGTACGTTAACGTGGCTACGCAATTTTTCCCAAATTGTGTGTAAATTGTTGTTGTTTTGAGTAAAACACCATCGTAAATAAAATCAATTAAACCATAACTAATTTATTTTTTCTTTTGCATGTAGATGATCGATTCTATTATGGGTGACTGTCGTGAATTGATGCGCTAGATAAAGAGGTAAACTCAAAGGTAAACTGATGTACTAAATATAGTGTAAATGTAAATAATATCGTTAGTAATAAATTTATTAAAAATAAAAATAAAATTTAATCAAAATTAGTCAATTTAGATAGATATACAAGTCCGTTTTTGGTCCGGAGTCACTCCGGTTATACACGACTTAACGGTCCGTAAATGGTCCGTCATTGACGGACTTTCAACGGACTTGTCCGTTTTTTACACGACGCAACGGTCCGTAAACGGTCCGTCAATGACGGACTTTCAACTTACTTGTCAGTTTTTTACACGACATAACGGTCCGTAAACGGTCCGTCATTGACGGACTTTCAACGGATTCGAATCAGTTTCGATGTTCCTTAAAATCCGTTTTCTGGTCCGTATACGGATCCGGAAAACGGTACGTAAACGGAGTTGGATTCCGTTTATGACGGACCGAAAATGGTACGTAAACGGAACGATTTGTTTGTTGGGTAATTATACCCTGCAAACATTAAAACACGAAAATGTTTCGCAATCGTATCGCCTGGAAGAAAAACTTTATTGCGGCAATAATCATATTCTTATTGCGGAAGATCCCCCTTTCGGGAGTGAATATCCTCTCTATAGCGACCCTGCAAACATTAAAATACGAAAATGTTTCGCAATCGTATCGCCTGGAAGAAAAACTTTATTGCGGCAATAATCATATTCTTATTGCGGAAGATCCCCCTTTCGGGAGTAAATGTCCTCTCTATAGCGATGCTCCCAAGCAATACGAAAGCGATACTTCTGAATGATAAATAGGCGATATCGCTAATTTATCACCTGGAAGATAAAAAGGTGATATCGCTAAATTAACTCCTCGAAACAAACTAAACGATTTATGTTTTTTATTATTAAATTTAACTCTGAAAAAGAATATCTGCATACATAATACATTGGCAAATCATTAATTATCTTGTTGCCATCATACCCGGTTTTTTCCGCGCACTAATCCTCATTTTTCAACGAATTTGTTTCCCGTATTTCTTATAATAGTTTTTGGTACAAATTTTGTATTATTTTTTCCAACATTTTGAAAAATTTGAAACGAAATGTGTTTATCTTCCAGATGATAAAAAGCTGATATTGCCGCAATATTATCATAAAAAAATTATGACAAAAAAACACAATTTGGAATTGGTTTTTCCAAATATCTCCAAAATATCTTCCAAATGATAAAAGGAAGGCAATTTTGAAATACTACACCGATAAAATTTCTCAGTTGCTCAGTTAAAGAATTTCTCAGTTAAAACAGATAATTTTCAAATTAACTGAAATAATTGTTATCAACTAATATTTCAAGTAAAACAACCCAAGAAACATTTTTACGGACTCTCCGGCATGTACGGAATCATGAATCCGGCTTTTACGGTACATTTACGGTCCGTAATACACGTATCCGTCAAAGCTTGTACGTATACGGAACACTAACGGACCGTTTAATCGGATTTTCGAACACAATACGTTTTAACTCCGTTTCCGTACCGTAAAATACGGACTAGTGATTTTAATTTTTGTTCAAAATAAAATTAATTAAATTGTTTAAAAAACTGAAGGTCAACCCTTTAGTTTGGAAAAAATACTTTTCTGGTGATAATTAGTGGCGGTAGCTGGAATAGGTCCAACACATCATCGATTAAATAACTTCAAGATGGTAAGATTAATCAAATTTACTGCGTATTTTCAATGGTGTGTGTAAGATGGTTTGTTTTTGTAACAAAAGCTCTGTTCCACGTACGGCTATCCAATTTTTCCAAAATTGTGTGTAAATTGTTGTTGTTTCGAGTAATTTGGGAACCCGCAGTAATCCATCGTAAATACAATAAATTATACCATATCTAATTTTTTTCTTTTGCATGTAGATGATCAGTAAAGAGGTAAACTGATGTACTAAATATAGTGTAAATTGTAATAATATCGTTATTAATAAATATATTAAAAAGCAAAAAATTATTACTCAAAATTAGTCAATTTAGATAGATATACAAGTCTGCTTTTGGTCCGGAGTCACTCCGTTTATACACGATATAACGGTACGTAATAGTCCGTCATTGACGGATGTTCAACGGACTTGTCCGTTTTTTACACGACGCAACGGTCCGTCAATGACCGACATTCAACGGACTTGTCAGTTTTTTACACGACATAACGGTCCGTCATTGACGGACTTTCAACGGATTCGAATCAGTTTCGATGTTCTTTAAAATCCGTATACGGACCGTAGATCCGCATGCTTTCCTTCATTGTTTTTTGAGAGTGGTGAATAGCGAAATCTCGGGATTTCGATGCAAGTGTAAACGCAACCTAAAGTTAAACCTACAGTATGAGACCCATCGTAATTCTCATAAGTATGACGAAAAATATGCTGAAAAGAATATCTTTGGAGTGTTAAGACTTTTATCAACACACAACAAATGAAAACAGATATTTTCAACCGTAATTATTAATTTTTTTTTACCATTAGTTATTTGTAATCTTTGCTAACATTTATTTGCAAATAACACAACTCTTGTATATAACTTTATGAAATATTTCAAAAAAGTGTGAACTCTTTTTAAAATGTGTGCACCCATTTTGACATGTGTGTAACGAATTGCGGTCACACTATTATACATTTTCTTATACAACACATTTCTGACATGTGTAATACAGTTTTGTGATGATGTAAACCGAGCTTAATTGATCACAAATAGCATAACATTTCTATGCTAACAAATGTTGAATTAGCGGTAGGCAATCAAATCCTTAACCAGATTGTTGAGTAGCAGATTAGTACAGTTAGGCGTCTGGTAAACGCACCCATTGTTTTGTGTAAAATATGTGTTCCAACTACTAGTTTTGCTACGAATAAAAAGCGTATGAAATGCACATTTTTTAGGTGAAGAAGTTGAAGATACTAAAAGCTTGGTTTTTATGAAGGATTTCGAGTTAACATCTGTAGCATTATCGATACTTACACTCAGAAAAGTCCTACAGTTACTACATGACAGTTATTTGTGTAGTAATGCGGTTGTAGTTATTTTAACTACAATTGTAGTTAATTTACTTAAAGCAAAATTTTTCAATGTTTTTGACAGTTATTTTTTTAAACAAACTACAAAAACTACTACATTGTAGTAACATTTATTTTATGCAGTTATTTTGAATTTTGTTTATAAATACTTAAATTTTCAGGAGCATGTGTATGAAGCGCTTATTTAGAAATTTCTAGTAAAAGAATATGAGAAGAACATGTTTTCTCTTGTCTTAGTCATAAAACAACGCCAAAGAGTGTGGACGCGAAATACGGAAAAGGTTATATATTTTTTATTAAATTATTAAAATAATAAGGTAAGTTTTATAATATAAAATATAAATTTATTTACGGGAATATTAAAAAAATATTGTATTTGTTTTCTTTCAGTTCTTTTATATTCTCATCCCTTTCTACCTGGAGAAAAAAGGAACCCAAACAACATCATATTTCATCCCTCACAGACGGACATCTACAACAATATCTTAATAGTGAAAAATAAAAGTGACATTAAGTGTAAATTTTGATTTGTCAATTTTAAATTTATTATAGAATAAAATTAAGTTTAGACTGTTTAAATAAATTTATTTTTTATTAAATTAATAATTTTTAAAATAATTTTTATTTATGTTTTTAACTACATTTGCAGTTGTTTGTACAGTTTTGCAATAAAATGCATGTATGTTGTTTCAATTGCATTTGTAGTTGTTTTTACTGTTGCGGTGGTCCTAGTCTATGGGGGCCCCGAGACACCATTCGCCTGTTTGGCACCCGTTCTAGTGCGCCCCTGCGCGCAATTTGATGGCCAGACGCAAAAAAAAAAAAATTTTGCGTGGCGCCGTCTTAGGGTTAACGATTTTTGGGCACTATTCGGTATGGCCAATCGCCGAGAAAAAGAAAAAAAAAAACCCCTAAGTGGCCGTGCCCCACACAATTCGTTTTTTTTATATTTCATTTGGTAATGGGTTTTTTTTGAATATGGGACGAGCCAATAATATATTTTTTTTTTATTATTTCAAATTCCCACCCATTACCGGCTCTCAGGTTGTGATGGGCCACCATTGCATCAGAGGATGGCCAATCCTCGGTGGACACCATCGGCAGCAGGGAAGACACTCAGGTGGCCGAGTATTACCACAGTCAGCCCCGGACTCTGCTGAAAATAGAAGGGAAATGAAATAAATTATTAACAAAATGGAAAAAACCATGTGTCAGAACGATACCGCCTTACCGCGATGAATATGTGTACTGAAGTAGAAGGAAGTTCAGTACGCATTGACCAGGTCCAGGGGAATCTGCAAATGGAAAAAGAATGGTGGAATATTAATGGGAAAATTGGCTGAAAATAGATAGAATTTTAATTAAATATTAGCTTGACAAAAATTACTTACCTTGTTTACCTTTTTACTGAATTTGCTGAATTGTGTACGTAGTTGTATTAAAAGAGTACTATGAGGGTTGGGAGGAAAAAGCAGGGTATGAACTATTTTTGTTAGTGCCAAATTTATAGCAGAACGTTTTTATGAATGAAAATCCGTTGCGTTTTATTTTCAATTTTGAACAGATAAAAATGGTTTGAATCTAGAATTGCAGGAGAATGAACCAAATGAGACAGAATAAATAGAAAAGGATAGCAATCATATAAGTGTTTTAGTAAAATACTAGAAAATATGTAGAAAGGGATAAAGTCATGAGCAGAAATTTGGATATACAGAAAGATTAATTTTTATTTATTGGTATATAGCTAGAACTACATAGTTAAAAATTGGTTCAGCCATCTTTTTGGAGGATTCCTAAGAAAGGCGCGAAGTAAAGTGGTCGTAAGTGCTCTGCAATTAGTATGAAAAAGAAGTTTCCTACAGTAATAAGTAATAAACTAAAGTTAAAAGCCGGTAAAGACATTATATGAAATTGAACAAATTTTTTTTAACTCTATTAATTGAACGAAAATTATTAAAAAGTGTGTCGGTGTTATTTTTTTTTTAATTACCTAAATATTTAAAAACAAATTAAGTAAGCATTAGAAAGTGAGATGTGTGAAAATTTAAAAAAATATTAATGTGCATTCAAATTCATAGGGTCCTGGTTTTTTGATATATTTTTATAAGGTGAACCACCAACTATATAGCCGTGTAAATTTTCCCTGGGAAATTATACTAAATATTTGGAGAACGTAAGTAGTTTTGGGAAAATTGTATGGTGGAGAAGAAAACTTTAAGTGGTGATTTTTTTTTATTAGTTGGAACTGGCTTCCATCTGGAGCAGGGCCAGCCAGTACAGTGACATTTAAAGTGGAGGCCAAACGGTTCAGGGAATCACCCACCAAAGTTCTCCTGAAAAAAAGGATTTGAAGAGCAGATTAAAATTCGATCTTTTTGTGAAGAAGTAAATATTACCAGGTAACCTTTTTTTTGTTGAAGACACTTAACAACCGGCGTGACTATAGATCAAGGCATACCGTTAATAGAAAGTGGTCAGAAGCGCAGCTGTTCAGAAAAGAAAGGAAGCATAATTAGGAAAATTTTAGTGTCAGTGTTAAGTTAAGTTATGTTATATCAATGCATGTTAATTTAAGTTTACGTATCTAGTTTAGGGACGGACTGAAATAGTTACGGACGGAGAAATTGCCCAAAATACCCAAAGATAATAAAATAGTTTTTTTTGTTTTACTTTCCTTTTTTTTTTGGTTAAGAGTTAATTTCACAATAATAGTGGTAGAAGAATTCAAAGAAAAAGAATATTGAAAGAATTAGTATTCAATTGTAAGGTTTAAGGGAGCTCCTTCAGGCCACTTCAATTTTAGTAAAAATCATATCCATATCCCGGAAATAGGGCAACGATATACCCGCATTATTGTGAATCAGCCGTTGATAAAAAAAAGAGTACGGCCAGTTTTGAATATTGTAAAAATTTTAAGTGTTGGGTATTACGGTGTCAGATCACTGAACGCGTATCAACGCATATCAACGCGTAAATTGACTTTATTATTTTAATTCGTTATATGGCTGTTTTTGTTTGTGTTTTCTATGTGATTATGACATTAGATGGTTAGTGTTCTTTTTATATAACAATGTACTTTATACTTACTAGGACTTACAGATTTTCTTAACATATATATAAACAACAAATTTAAATTTTTATTAGAGAGATTAATTTTATTAGTTAAAAAAAAAAAAAATAAGAAGTATCAATAATATTAAATTCATGGTTTTTAAAGTTTTTTTTTGCGTCTTTTGGCGTTAACATATTTAAATAGACAATATAACATTTTTATTTTGATGTCCAGAGTTACCATTTTTTTGTATTTTTTTGAATATTCCTGTATTACAGGGCTCGTTGTTTGGTCTTATTGACCTTTCGTTGAATTGACGGTTATATTTTGGAAAACTTTAAAATCTCTAATTATCTGAAAATATAAAATATTAAAGCTAAACAAAAATTATAGAATAGGTTGTATTAAGGTAGGTTTAGCAAAATTAGGATTTATAATAATAAAATTATGTATTGGAATTAAGAAAATTTAAATAATGTGTGAGTAAATTTATTTGCAGGGGAAGTTAATAAAAGGTAAGTGGTGAAAGTGTGAGCGGAGTAAAGGGGTCATTATATATACGTATGATGGAGATAAGTGACCAAGGATGGGTAGGGCGGCTGGAGGACTACATCTTCCTCCCACTCCAGATGTGTTTTGTAATAGAGTAGAAGTTTTTGTTCGTTTTTGTTTGTAATTGGTATGGTCCTTATGGGCTAGGGTTGAGGGATGGTAACACACCCAGAGAGGTCTGACGGGAGCTAGTCGGCCACATCCCCTAGCGCCACCTAGAGGGTTCATAACAATGTTGGGCGCCACATTGTTATGAACCCTCTAGGTGGCGCTAGGGGATGTGGCCGACTAGCTCCCGTCAGACCTCTCTGGGTGTGTTACCATCCCTCAACCCTAGCCCATAAGGACCATACCAATTACAAACAAAAACGAACAAAAACTTCTACTCTATTACAAAACACATCTGGAGTGGGAGGAAGATGTAGTCCTCCAGCCGCCCTACCCATCCTTGGTCACTTATCTCCATCATACGTATATATAATGACCCCTTTACTCCGCTCACACTTTCACCACTTACCTTTTATTAACTTCCCCTGCAAATAAATTTACTCACACATTATTTAAATTTTCTTAATTCCAATACATAATTTTATTATTATAAATCCTAATTTTGCTAAACCTACCTTAATACAACCTATTCTATAATTTTTGTTTAGCTTTAATATTTTATATTTTCAGATAATTAGAGATTTTAAAGTTTTCCAAAATATAACCGTCAATTCAACGAAAGGTCAATAAGACCAAACAACGAGCCCTGTAATACAGGAATATTCAAAAAAATACAAAAAAATGGTAACTCTGGACATCAAAATAAAACTGTTATCATTGTCAGATCATGAGATAGGTAAATTGGAGCGAAACGAGAAACAGGAATTATTAAGAGAAAAAATTAGGATAAATATGCATGAGGCTTTTGAGAAAAGTGCCGAGAGATATAATAAGCGGGCTCGGAATATTAAGTTCATACCAGGTCAGGAAGTGTACCGAAGGAACACGGTTTTGAGCAATTTTAGTAAAAATGTTAACGCTAAATTTTGTAAAAAATTTTTGAAGTGCAGAATAGTAAAACCAGTGGGTAATAATATGTATGAACTGGAGGATATGCAGGGGAAACCGATAGGAGTATTTCATGTAAAGGATATCAAAGCCTAAAGGTACAAACTATTGAAGGAAGGGGAAAATGAATCTGTAATAAAGGGTCTAAATCGTTGCAATGGGACAATAGCAAAGACAATTTATTATTAGGAGCCTACTTTTAATTAAAAGTTGTGTTTTTACTAATATATATAATTCGCGCAATACCCGGGGAAATAGATTTTCTGTTGCGATAAAATTTAAACTTTTAGTATATACAATTTATACATACCATCTCAGAATGTATCAACAATATCTACCAGATAAATTGGTATGTCGTGCATTATCCTCATTATGTCAGCTATAGATTGAATGGCCACCTGTAAGCAAGGAAATAAAACACAAAGTAAAATCTAAATTTGAATTTTTATGAAATTAACTTCCCTAAAATTGAATCCAGAGTATGGAAAATAGTCATAAACGCCAATACTCGCAAAATCTGAAATTGGAAACGTATATTAGCTCATTTGAATTTTCAAAATTGTAAAATTATATTGGTTGTAAAGTTCTTTTTTAAATCAGAGTAGAAACGGTCTATATAATTGATTTTTCTGTATATATAAATTTTTGTTATATTAACATATCTATAGTGTTATTAGAATATTATTATAAAGTTGAAATTATCGTTAGTTTCCATTCTATTGTAAATTTGAAAAAATTCTGAAATTTTAATATGGAAACACGATTATAATCATTGCATTCTTTGATAGTGCAATGAGTTGTTGAGTTTTTTCTTACCAAATTTACAAAACAAAAGAAGGAAACATATCAAAACGGTCTACACACACTTTCTATAGTATAATCATAGACAAATCATTTTGAATTTTCAAAATAATTTAAAAATGTTTTCAATATAGGCTTTCTCTGATTCCTACTGTTCAAAATTTTTGAGTCCTTTATAATTTCTATAAAATGGGGTATTGACATTAGTTTTGCTTTTAGTTGCAGAAAGATCCTTCACATTTGTTTTAGTATCGAACAAATTTTTGTGCATGAATTTATACATTTGATCGAAATACAAAACACTTAAGTTGATGGTATTCATATATCGCGGTGTTTTTGTTGTAGTCATATATGCCTGTAGTACACATGTACAAACGTACAAGATTGAATTAATGATGTTACATTTTCGGTTCATTATTCCGATTTTGTAGGCAATTTATATTTTCGTCAATGGAACGGACCATGTGAAGGGAAATTCATTTGTTTTAAATTGCAACATAAGGAAACAAAAACGTAAATGTATAGGGGAAGTATACACTGCAAAATTGTAGGTGAACGCACCTAATATTGAATAGAATCAAACTTTCTTTTGATAGTTTTCTTTTGTGGGTAAATCTCGACAAAAGTTCAGTTAAACCCATTAAAATCGCGGTTCCGAACACGAAGTTAGTGTCAAACAGACTGTTATATAGCAGCCCCAACGTTGACTTTCTTTCATAATTCTTTTTCTTAGTGAAATTAGTTACGCAGAGATTCTGGTGGTAATAGAAAGTATTTACTCACCGAATAGTTCCGATTGATTTGTGGATTATGTTGTTGATTGCCCGGCTTGTGAGACATCAGGGTGCGGGAGTTCCCCACGTACGGAAGACTCAACAAACGGCCCACGCACACCAGCTTTATCATCGTTGCCTCGATAATCCTGGAGTTTTGTTGCGGTGGTCCTAGTCTATGGGGGCCCCGAGACACCATTCGCCTGTTTGGCACCCGTTCTAGTGCGCCCCTGCGCGCAATTTGATGGCCAGACGCAAAAAAAAAAAAATTTTGCGTGGCGCCGTCTTAGGATTAACGATTTTTGGGCACTATTCGGTATGGCCAATCGCCGAGAAAAAGAAAAAAAAAAACCCCTAAGTGGCCGTGCCCCACACAATTCGTTTTTTTTATATTTCATTTGGTAATGGGTTTTTTTTGAATATGGGACGAGCCAATAATATATTTTTTTTTTATTATTTCAAATTCCCACCCATTACCGGCTCTCAGGTTGTGATGGGCCACCATTGCATCAGAGGATGGCCAATCCTCGGTGGACACCATCGGCAGCAGGGAAGACACTCAGGTGGCCGAGTATTACCACAGTCAGCCCCGGACTCTGCTGAAAATAGAAGGGAAATGAAATAAATTATTAACAAAATGGAAAAAACCATGTGTCAGAACGATACCGCCTTACCGCGATGAATATGTGTACTGAAGTAGAAGGAAGTTCAGTACGCATTGACCAGGTCCAGGGGAATCTGCAAATGGAAAAAGAATGGTGGAATATTAATGGGAAAATTGGCTGAAAATAGATAGAATTTTAATTAAATATTAGCTTGACAAAAATTACTTACCTTGTTTACCTTTTTACTGAATTTGCTGAATTGTGTACGTAGTTGTATTAAAAGAGTACTATGAGGGTTGGGAGGAAAAAGCAGGGTATGAACTATTTTTTTTAGTGCCAAATTTATAGCAGAACGTTTTTATGAATGAAAATCCGTTGCGTTTTATTTTCAATTTTGAACAGATAAAAATGGTTTGAATCTAGAATTGCAGGAGAATGAACCAAATGAGACAGAATAAATAGAAAAGGATAGCAATCATATAAGTGTTTTAGTAAAATACTAGAAAATATGTAGAAAGGGATAAAGTCATGAGCAGAAATTTGGATATACAGAAAGATTAATTTTTATTTATTGGTATATAGCTAGAACTACATAGTTAAAAATTGGTTCAGCCATCTTTTTGGAGGATTCCTAAGAAAGGCGCGAAGTAAAGTGGTCGTAAGTGCTCTGCAATTAGTATGAAAAAGAAGTTTCCTACAGTAATAAGTAATAAACTAAAGTTAAAAGCCGGTAAAGACATTATATGAAATTGAACAAATTTTTTTTAACTCTATTAATTGAACGAAAATTATTAAAAAGTGTGTCGGTGTTATTTTTTTTTTAATTACCTAAATATTTAAAAACAAATTAAGTAAGCATTAGAAAGTGAGATGTGTGAAAATTTAAAAAAATATTAATGTGCATTCAAATTCATAGGGTCCTGGTTTTTTGATATATTTTTATAAGGTGAACCACCAACTATATAGCCGTGTAAATTTTCCCTGGGAAATTATACTAAATATTTGGAGAACGTAAGTAGTTTTGGGAAAATTGTATGGTGGAGAAGAAAACTTTAAGTGGTGATTTTTTTTTATTAGTTGGAACTGGCTTCCATCTGGAGCAGGGCCAGCCAGTACAGTGACATTTAAAGTGGAGGCCAAACGGTTCAGGGAATCACCCACCAAAGTTCTCCTGAAAAAAAGGATTTGAAGAGCAGATTAAAATTCGATCTTTTTGTGAAGAAGTAAATATTACCAGGTAACCTTTTTTTTGTTGAAGACACTTAACAACCGGCGTGACTATAGATCAAGGCATACCGTTAATAGAAAGTGGTCAGAAGCGCAGCTGTTCAGAAAAGAAAGGAAGCATAATTAGGAAAATTTTAGTGTCAGTGTTAAGTTAAGTTATGTTATATCAATGCATGTTAATTTAAGTTTACGTATCTAGTTTAGGGACGGACTGAAATAGTTACGGACGGAGAAATTGCCCAAAATACCCAAAGATAATAAAATAGTTTTTTTTGTTTTACTTTCCTTTTTTTTTTGGTTAAGAGTTAATTTCACAATAATAGTGGTAGAAGAATTCAAAGAAAAAGAATATTGAAAGAATTAGTATTCAATTGTAAGGTTTAAGGGAGCTCCTTCAGGCCACTTCAATTTTAGTAAAAATCATATCCATATCCCGGAAATAGGGCAACGATATACCCGCATTATTGTGAATCAGCCGTTGATAAAAAAAAGAGTACGGCCAGTTTTGAATATTGTAAAAATTTTAAGTGTTGGGTATTACGGTGTCAGATCACTGAACGCGTATCAACGCATATCAACGCGTAAATTGACTTTATTATTTTAATTCGTTATATGGCTGTTTTTGTTTGTGTTTTCTATGTGATTATGACATTAGATGGTTAGTGTTCTTTTTATATAACAATGTACTTTATACTTACTAGGACTTACAGATTTTCTTAACATATATATAAACAACAAATTTAAATTTTTATTAGAGAGATTAATTTTATTAGTTAAAAAAAAAAAAAATAAGAAGTATCAATAATATTAAATTCATGGTTTTTAAAGTTTTTTTTTGCGTCTTTTGGCGTTAACATATTTAAATAGACAATATAACATTTTTATTTTGATGTCCAGAGTTACCATTTTTTTGTATTTTTTTGAATATTCCTGTATTACAGGGCTCGTTGTTTGGTCTTATTGACCTTTCGTTGAATTGACGGTTATATTTTGGAAAACTTTAAAATCTCTAATTATCTGAAAATATAAAATATTAAAGCTAAACAAAAATTATAGAATAGGTTGTATTAAGGTAGGTTTAGCAAAATTAGGATTTATAATAATAAAATTATGTATTGGAATTAAGAAAATTTAAATAATGTGTGAGTAAATTTATTTGCAGGGGAAGTTAATAAAAGGTAAGTGGTGAAAGTGTGAGCGGAGTAAAGGGGTCATTATATATACGTATGATGGAGATAAGTGACCAAGGATGGGTAGGGCGGCTGGAGGACTACATCTTCCTCCCACTCCAGATGTGTTTTGTAATAGAGTAGAAGTTTTTGTTCGTTTTTGTTTGTAATTGGTATGGTCCTTATGGGCTAGGGTTGAGGGATGGTAACACACCCAGAGAGGTCTGACGGGAGCTAGTCGGCCACATCCCCTAGCGCCACCTAGAGGGTTCATAACAATGTTGGGCGCCACATTGTTATGAACCCTCTAGGTGGCGCTAGGGGATGTGGCCGACTAGCTCCCGTCAGACCTCTCTGGGTGTGTTACCATCCCTCAACCCTAGCCCATAAGGACCATACCAATTACAAACAAAAACGAACAAAAACTTCTACTCTATTACAAAACACATCTGGAGTGGGAGGAAGATGTAGTCCTCCAGCCGCCCTACCCATCCTTGGTCACTTATCTCCATCATACGTATATATAATGACCCCTTTACTCCGCTCACACTTTCACCACTTACCTTTTATTAACTTCCCCTGCAAATAAATTTACTCACACATTATTTAAATTTTCTTAATTCCAATACATAATTTTATTATTATAAATCCTAATTTTGCTAAACCTACCTTAATACAACCTATTCTATAATTTTTGTTTAGCTTTAATATTTTATATTTTCAGATAATTAGAGATTTTAAAGTTTTCCAAAATATAACCGTCAATTCAACGAAAGGTCAATAAGACCAAACAACGAGCCCTGTAATACAGGAATATTCAAAAAAATACAAAAAAATGGTAACTCTGGACATCAAAATAAAACTGTTATCATTGTCAGATCATGAGATAGGTAAATTGGAGCGAAACGAGAAACAGGAATTATTAAGAGAAAAAATTAGGATAAATATGCATGAGGCTTTTGAGAAAAGTGCCGAGAGATATAATAAGCGGGCTCGGAATATTAAGTTCATACCAGGTCAGGAAGTGTACCGAAGGAACACGGTTTTGAGCAATTTTAGTAAAAATGTTAACGCTAAATTTTGTAAAAAATTTTTGAAGTGCAGAATAGTAAAACCAGTGGGTAATAATATGTATGAACTGGAGGATATGCAGGGGAAACCGATAGGAGTATTTCATGTAAAGGATATCAAAGCCTAAAGGTACAAACTATTGAAGGAAGGGGAAAATGAATCTGTAATAAAGGGTCTAAATCGTTGCAATGGGACAATAGCAAAGACAATTTATTATTAGGAGCCTACTTTTAATTAAAAGTTGTGTTTTTACTAATATATATAATTCGCGCAATACCCGGGGAAATAGATTTTCTGTTGCGATAAAATTTAAACTTTTAGTATATACAATTTATACATACCATCTCAGAATGTATCAACAATATCTACCAGATAAATTGGTATGTCGTGCATTATCCTCATTATGTCAGCTATAGATTGAATGGCCACCTGTAAGCAAGGAAATAAAACACAAAGTAAAATCTAAATTTGAATTTTTATGAAATTAACTTCCCTAAAATTGAATCCAGAGTATGGAAAATAGTCATAAACGCCAATACTCGCAAAATCTGAAATTGGAAACGTATATTAGCTCATTTGAATTTTCAAAATTGTAAAATTATATTGGTTGTAAAGTTCTTTTTTAAATCAGAGTAGAAACGGTCTATATAATTGATTTTTCTGTATATATAAATTTTTGTTATATTAACATATCTATAGTGTTATTAGAATATTATTATAAAGTTGAAATTATCGTTAGTTTCCATTCTATTGTAAATTTGAAAAAATTCTGAAATTTTAATATGGAAACACGATTATAATCATTGCATTCTTTGATAGTGCAATGAGTTGTTGAGTTTTTTCTTACCAAATTTACAAAACAAAAGAAGGAAACATATCAAAACGGTCTACACACACTTTCTATAGTATAATCATAGACAAATCATTTTGAATTTTCAAAATAATTTAAAAATGTTTTCAATATAGGCTTTCTCTGATTCCTACTGTTCAAAATTTTTGAGTCCTTTATAATTTCTATAAAATGGGGTATTGACATTAGTTTTGCTTTTAGTTGCAGAAAGATCCTTCACATTTGTTTTAGTATCGAACAAATTTTTGTGCATGAATTTATACATTTGATCGAAATACAAAACACTTAAGTTGATGGTATTCATATATCGCGGTGTTTTTGTTGTAGTCATATATGCCTGTAGTACACATGTACAAACGTACAAGATTGAATTAATGATGTTACATTTTCGGTTCATTATTCCGATTTTGTAGGCAATTTATATTTTCGTCAATGGAACGGACCATGTGAAGGGAAATTCATTTGTTTTAAATTGCAACATAAGGAAACAAAAACGTAAATGTATAGGGGAAGTATACACTGCAAAATTGTAGGTGAACGCACCTAATATTGAATAGAATCAAACTTTCTTTTGATAGTTTTCTTTTGTGGGTAAATCTCGACAAAAGTTCAGTTAAACCCATTAAAATCGCGGTTCCGAACACGAAGTTAGTGTCAAACAGACTGTTATATAGCAGCCCCAACGTTGACTTTCTTTCATAATTCTTTTTCTTAGTGAAATTAGTTACGCAGAGATTCTGGTGGTAATAGAAAGTATTTACTCACCGAATAGTTCCGATTGATTTGTGGATTATGTTGTTGATTGCCCGGCTTGTGAGACATCAGGGTGCGGGAGTTCCCCACGTACGGAAGACTCAACAAACGGCCCACGCACACCAGCTTTATCATCGTTGCCTCGATAATCCTGGAGTTTTGTTGCGGTGGTCCTAGTCTATGGGGGCCCCGAGACACCATTCGCCTGTTTGGCACCCGTTCTAGTGCGCCCCTGCGCGCAATTTGATGGCCAGACGCAAAAAAAAAAAATTTTGCGTGGCGCCGTCTTAGGATTAACGATTTTTGGGCACTATTCGGTATGGCCAATCGCCGAGAAAAAGAAAAAAAAAACCCCTAAGTGGCCGTGCCCCACACAATTCGTTTTTTTTTATATTTCATTTGGTAATGGGTTTTTTTTGAATATGGGACGAGCCAATAATATATTTTTTTTTTATTATTTCAAATTCCCACCCATTACCGGCTCTCAGGTTGTGATGGGCCACCATTGCATCAGAGGATGGCCAATCCTCGGTGGACACCATCGGCAGCAGGGAAGACACTCAGGTGGCCGAGTATTACCACAGTCAGCCCCGGACTCTGCTGAAAATAGAAGGGAAATGAAATAAATTATTAACAAAATGGAAAAAACCATGTGTCAGAACGATACCGCCTTACCGCGATGAATATGTGTACTGAAGTAGAAGGAAGTTCAGTACGCATTGACCAGGTCCAGGGGAATCTGCAAATGGAAAAAGAATGGTGGAATATTAATGGGAAAATTGGCTGAAAATAGATAGAATTTTAATTAAATATTAGCTTGACAAAAATTACTTACCTTGTTTACCTTTTTACTGAATTTGCTGAATTGTGTACGTAGTTGTATTAAAAGAGTACTATGAGGGTTGGGAGGAAAAAGCAGGGTATGAACTATTTTTTTTAGTGCCAAATTTATAGCAGAACGTTTTTATGAATGAAAATCCGTTGCGTTTTATTTTCAATTTTGAACAGATAAAAATGGTTTGAATCTAGAATTGCAGGAGAATGAACCAAATGGAGACAGAATAAATAGAAAAGGATAGCAATCATATAAGTGTTTTAGTAAAATACTAGAAAATATGTAGAAAGGGATAAAGTCATGAGCAGAAATTTGGATATACAGAAAGATTAATTTTTATTTATTGGTATATAGCTAGAACTACATAGTTAAAAATTGGTTCAGCCATCTTTTTGGAGGATTCCTAAGAAAGGCGCGAAGTAAAGTGGTCGTAAGTGCTCTGCAATTAGTATGAAAAAGAAGTTTCCTACAGTAATAAGTAATAAACTAAAGTTAAAAGCCGGTAAAGACATTATATGAAATTGAACAAATTTTTTTTAACTCTATTAATTGAACGAAAATTATTAAAAAGTGTGTCGGTGTTATTTTTTTTTTAATTACCTAAATATTTAAAAACAAATTAAGTAAGCATTAGAAAGTGAGATGTGTGAAAATTTAAAAAAATATTAATGTGCATTCAAATTCATAGGGTCCTGGTTTTTTGATATATTTTTATAAGGTGAACCACCAACTATATAGCCGTGTAAATTTTCCCTGGGAAATTATACTAAATATTTGGAGAACGTAAGTAGTTTTGGGAAAATTGTATGGTGGAGAAGAAAACTTTAAGTGGTGATTTTTTTTTATTAGTTGGAACTGGCTTCCATCTGGAGCAGGGCCAGCCAGTACAGTGACATTTAAAGTGGAGGCCAAACGGTTCAGGGAATCACCCACCAAAGTTCTCCTGAAAAAAAGGATTTGAAGAGCAGATTAAAATTCGATCTTTTTGTGAAGAAGTAAATATTACCAGGTAACCTTTTTTTTGTTGAAGACACTTAACAACCGGCGTGACTATAGATCAAGGCATACCGTTAATAGAAAGTGGTCAGAAGCGCAGCTGTTCAGAAAAGAAAGGAAGCATAATTAGGAAAATTTTAGTGTCAGTGTTAAGTTAAGTTATGTTATATCAATGCATGTTAATTTAAGTTTACGTATCTAGTTTAGGGACGGACTGAAATAGTTACGGACGGAGAAATTGCCCAAAATACCCAAAGATAATAAAATAGTTTTTTTTGTTTTACTTTCCTTTTTTTTGGTTAAGAGTTAATTTCACAATAATAGTGGTAGAAGAATTCAAAGAAAAAGAATATTGAAAGAATTAGTATTCAATTGTAAGGTTTAAGGGAGCTCCTTCAGGCCACTTCAATTTTAGTAAAAATCATATCCATATCCCGGAAATAGGGCAACGATATACCCGCATTATTGTGAATCAGCCGTTGATAAAAAAAAGAGTACGGCCAGTTTTGAATATTGTAAAAATTTTAAGTGTTGGGTATTACGGTGTCAGATCACTGAACGCGTATCAACGCATATCAACGCGTAAATTGACTTTATTATTTTAATTCGTTATATGGCTGTTTTTGTTTGTGTTTTCTATGTGATTATGACATTAGATGGTTAGTGTTCTTTTTATATAACAATGTACTTTATACTTACTAGGACTTACAGATTTTCTTAACATATATATAAACAACAAATTTAAATTTTTATTAGAGAGATTAATTTTATTAGTTAAAAAAAAAAAAAATAAGAAGTATCAATAATATTAAATTCATGGTTTTTAAAGTTTTTTTTTGCGTCTTTTGGCGTTAACATATTTAAATAGACAATATAACATTTTTATTTTGATGTCCAGAGTTACCATTTTTTTGTATTTTTTTGAATATTCCTGTATTACAGGGCTCGTTGTTTGGTCTTATTGACCTTTCGTTGAATTGACGGTTATATTTTGGAAAACTTTAAAATCTCTAATTATCTGAAAATATAAAATATTAAAGCTAAACAAAAATTATAGAATAGGTTGTATTAAGGTAGGTTTAGCAAAATTAGGATTTATAATAATAAAATTATGTATTGGAATTAAGAAAATTTAAATAATGTGTGAGTAAATTTATTTGCAGGGGAAGTTAATAAAAGGTAAGTGGTGAAAGTGTGAGCGGAGTAAAGGGGTCATTATATATACGTATGATGGAGATAAGTGACCAAGGATGGGTAGGGCGGCTGGAGGACTACATCTTCCTCCCACTCCAGATGTGTTTTGTAATAGAGTAGAAGTTTTTGTTCGTTTTTGTTTGTAATTGGTATGGTCCTTATGGGCTAGGGTTGAGGGATGGTAACACACCCAGAGAGGTCTGACGGGAGCTAGTCGGCCACATCCCCTAGCGCCACCTAGAGGGTTCATAACATTACTACATTTGTCAGTTGATTTTTAACAGCTAAAAATAACTTCATATTGCAGTTAATTTAACTACAAATGTAGTCTACACCTTTTTAAGTGCAAATGCAGTTATTTTAACTGTCATTTGCAGTTGATTTTACCTACATAATTCCCAGAGTGTATCTTATATTATACAAACGATTTCATACAGAAAAAAATAGTTTTCATTAGCTTAGTTTAAATCAAACCCTTAAATTTTTATATAAAATACCTAAAAATATATTTTTTTATTGGTACATTATAAATTCTTTTGTACATTATTTTAAATCACTTTCTTTTCTTATATATTTAAAACATTGCCAATATTTAGTTAAATTTTGGGAAAATGATAAAAAAAAAATGTATGTATAAGGCTGCATTCACACCTAATTCTTAAACACGTGTTTAGCTAAAACACGTATTTTAGCTAAACACGTGTTTAAGAATTAAGTGTGAATGCAGCCTAAGACCCAAAATAAACTTAGGAAGTTTTAGAATTCATTTATTTGTTGCCAGATGTTTGTAAAATGTGTATAATTTCTAAAAATAGCATTAAAATTGCCAAAGTTGAAAATTGTTAAAAAAAAAATAAAGAGGATAAAACAATATGGCGAAAAGTAGATGCCAAAAGTAAAAAAAGTAAGAAACATGTAATATAATATAAAATTTTATTTTAAATGTCATATGGAATTGTCGGTGGGTAAGGCTAATGGACAATCTCAAACGGATATAGCTTTATGTTCACATAAGACACAACTATCGGTGCGTTTAAAAATTTATCGTCCACATTTTCATCAATGGGTTCACCTAAAAGTTTTCGGTTAGTAAAACTATTATATATAAATATAATAATAAAATAGTTAATAACTTTTTTTATTATTTGCATTGCAGTTTAAGTTTTTAACAAGTTGATGTCATCTATAAATGGTTGGCCGATTATCCAGAATGTGCTGATTGTTATTTTTAATGGTTGCAGCCACAAGCTAGGGGTGATCAACATGTTTTAGGCTTGAAGGCTATTATTTATATGGCCCAACGATTGAGACTGGAAAAGGAATTAGTATTCAAAACAGGACAGGCTTACAATGCTTTGTGTGGAATGGTAACAAATTAAAAAATTAGTTTTTATGTTGTAATTAAATAGTTTTCCAAATTTAAGATATTAAAGCAAAATTGAAGATTATACTGCTTTATTTGCATCCAACTAATAATACCAATAATAATTATAAAATAAATAATTAAATAAATTAATCAAATTGTTTTAATAAGGGAGTTCTTCTAAAAAGCTAAATAATTTAACATAAATTAATAAATAAAATATGGCTGAAGTTTAATAAAATAGTGCTAACAATTCCAAAAACAGAATAACAAATATTTACCAAGTTTATTTGTATAGTTGTTGTTAGTTTTTGTTTTCTTATTTTATACCAAGCATATTATATAAATTATACCCAAAACTTGGGTAAAGCTATAACACATAATAAAACTAGGTAACTTATAAATAATGAATATGGAATACCACAAGGATCAATTTTGGGAGCCTTGCTATTTATTTTATACATAAACGATATGCCTAACATAGTGGATAACTGTGAAATAATATTGTATGCAGATGATAAAAAGATGATGAAAAAAAATCATGACATGCAAAATGTTAATAAGTGGCTAAAAATGAATAAGCTTAAATTAAACAAAAATAAAACAAAAATAATGGAAATAAACACTAAAAGCAACATCATTTTTAAAATTAATAATGAAATAATTGAAAAGGTAGAACAAATGAAGTATTTAGGCTTTGTAATTGATAAAAACATAAATTTTAAAAGTCACATTGACTATATCTGTAAGAAAATTGGCAAAAAAATTAGTTTCTTCAAGCGGTTAAGAAAACAAATATCGGTATTAACGGCAATTAATATATACAACACCATGATTAAACCACATTTCGAATTCGGGTCTACAATCCTATACTCATGCTGTACAACAAATCAAATTGAACGAATACAAAAACTTCAAAATAAGTCAATGCGCGTCATATTAAAATGCAATCGGTATACATCTATTAATTTTATGCTGGAAACACTAGAATGGCTGAATATAAAGCAAAGGCTTCAATTAAATACAATAAACTTTATACAGAAAATGAAAACAGGAAAATCACCAGAATATTTAATGGAATAAATAGTATACGCCAGAGAGGTTCAACCATATCCGCTAAGAAATAACGAAAATTTTACCCCTAAATTCATAAACGCTTTGTAAAATTATAGGAGGTTTATTGAACAAATTTTGTATGAAAATGACGTTTTGTAAACCTGCTATAACTTTGCAAAGCATTTATGAATTGAGGGGTTAGACTACAAAAGGCATTAACAACTGCAAACAAGCGCTCACTATTTTACAAAGGGTTACAATTATACAACAATTTGCCAAATAACGTTAAGACGGAAAGTAACATAAATGTATTTAAAAGACACGTTGTATGCTATGAAAAGAATAATAATTTATAATATAAATATATGTTAAACAAATGTTATTATAGAATATTAAATACTAATAAAGAAAGAATAATAATAATAAATAATACCCTTATTTTATGTGATTTCCCCCTTTTTATTTTTTGCGTGAATGTTGCCTATGACAATAGGTGATATCACCCAACAATTTTAGGTAATATTATTTAGATAACTAAATCTCCTCATTTTTGTTCTTTATTCTATTACCACATAATGTCAAAATATGATGTTATATGGTAATAGAATAAAAGTGTTTTTTGAGGAGATTTAGTTATCTCGTTCATGTGAATGACCTATATATGATAACAACACAATAAAATCTTGCTCCGCATGTATTTTTCGTGTTTTTATGTAGATTTTGTCTCGTGGAGACGGCCAGTTAAATGCAACCTTGCTAACTAATGCTGGTATTCATGGCTACCAACCCTTTAAAATATATAAATAGTGTTGCCAACAACTAATTTTTGCTTACGGAACACGGCTCAACAGTAGGGACAACTTTGTTATAATAAAATTAGACGAAATCATTGAAACGAAGTAGGCGTCGTCAACGTTTTTCGACAAGAGTATAAATACAAGCGTCAACGAAATTTTCCAATCATTCGATATCAGTTTGGTAAACTTCATAGCTGGTTGCTCCGAACTTAACGTCAAAAATATTTTTGTGTGAATTTCTTGTGTATACTTGATAAAAAAAAAAAACTAAGTCAAAATGGTAAGTAAATTATGCAAAAAGAAAAAAAGTGCATACTAAATAATGTGGAAAACTAGCAAAAAAAAAAAAAGTAATGTTAAAATAAAAATTGTGGAAAAATTAGAAAAACGCTGTTTATTGTAATGTAGAAAAACGTAGATACCAATGCTAAAATTATAAACAAATTGGTGATTATATGTACGTAGTAAAACGTTCTTTTGTTTTAATTTGCAAAGAAAAAATAGTTTAAATTTTTTATATTGTACCGGTATGAATGCACATTTTCTTGGCTACTCAAAAAATTTTCTCTACATCTTCATGCCGGCCGCACCCAACATCAAAGAAAAGATGACGTCATTTTTTTTTTTTTTTTCGCTATTTAACGTTCATTAAACAAACACGGAAATAGATTTCACTAAAATTGTTTTATGTGGTAAAATTGAAGAAATCTCTTGATTTAATGTATATTTCTTTTTTCTTATTTTTCAGCGTGAATGTATCTCTATCCATGTCGGTCAAGCTGGTGTCCAAATCGGTAACGCCTGCTGGGAATTGTACTGCTTGGAACATGGAATCCAACCTGATGGTCAGATGCCTTCTGATAAGACTGTCGGCGGTGGTGATGATTCTTTCAACACCTTCTTCAGCGAAACTGGTGCTGGCAAACATGTACCCCGCGCTGTCTTCGTTGATTTGGAACCCACTGTTGTAGATGAAGTACGTACTGGTACATATCGTCAATTGTTCCACCCCGAGCAGTTGATCACTGGCAAAGAAGATGCTGCCAACAACTACGCTCGTGGTCACTATACAATTGGCAAGGAAATTGTTGACCTGGTTCTCGATCGCATCCGTAAATTGGCTGATCAATGTACCGGCCTACAAGGTTTCTTGATTTTCCACTCCTTCGGTGGTGGTACCGGTTCCGGTTTCACTTCCTTGTTGATGGAACGTTTGTCGGTCGATTATGGCAAGAAATCCAAATTGGAATTTGCCATCTATCCAGCTCCCCAAGTCTCAACTGCTGTCGTAGAACCCTACAACTCTATTTTGACTACACACACAACATTGGAACATTCTGACTGCGCCTTCATGGTTGACAATGAAGCTATCTACGACATTTGCCGTCGTAACTTGGATATTGAACGTCCAACATACACCAACTTGAATCGTTTGATTGGTCAAATTGTTTCCTCCATCACCGCTTCTTTACGTTTCGATGGTGCTTTGAACGTTGATTTGACTGAATTCCAAACTAACTTGGTGCCCTACCCACGTATCCATTTCCCCTTGGTCACTTATGCTCCCGTTATCTCTGCCGAAAAAGCCTACCACGAACAATTGTCGGTTGCTGAAATCACAAATGCCTGTTTCGAACCTGCCAACCAGATGGTTAAGTGTGATCCTCGTCACGGCAAATACATGGCCTGTTGCATGTTATATCGTGGTGATGTTGTGCCCAAGGATGTCAATGCCGCCATTGCCACCATCAAGACTAAGCGCACCATTCAATTCGTTGACTGGTGTCCAACTGGCTTCAAGGTTGGTATTAACTACCAACCACCCACTGTTGTCCCCGGCGGTGATTTGGCCAAGGTACAACGTGCCGTCTGCATGTTGTCGAACACTACCGCCATTGCCGAGGCTTGGGCTCGTCTTGATCACAAGTTCGATTTGATGTACGCCAAACGTGCTTTCGTCCATTGGTACGTCGGTGAGGGTATGGAAGAAGGTGAATTCTCAGAGGCTCGTGAAGATTTGGCTGCCCTTGAAAAGGATTACGAGGAAGTCGGTATGGATTCCGGCGATGGTGAGGGTGAAGGTGCTGAAGAATATTAAGAAACTCTGGCCCAGACCATCAAAGAAGTTGCAGAAGTGTGTATTGAAAAATTCGACCCTTAGCTGAAAAAAAAATAACTAAACATTCAATGTACTAACAATTTTTTTTATTAAAAAAAAAAGACTAAACTGATATATTAAAAACGAATGCCCCTTTGTAAATTTTTAATTTGAAAAAAGAAATTCTAAAAAAGCACATTACAAATAAAAAAAAATAAGCTACAAAAAGAACGAAATGAAATAAATAGCTTATGCAGTTGATTAAAAAAAATCCAAAAGAAATTAACCTCTTATTTTTATATATTTTTGTACATAAACTATGTACAAATATTAGGCACATTCTCTGGAAAAAGAACGAGAAAGAAAATTAAGTTTAATGAACTCTGTTATAAAAATAGTGTGGAAACTATAAAAATGCACAGTAGTGCCTATTAAAGTACTTGTTTGGTTTCCTGCAACATGCGGAAGACGGCTGGCTAAATATGAAAATTTAATGAGTCATGCACATTCACTGTAAATACTTTCGAAAGTTACAATTTAAAATGTGTTTGGTGGGTTTATCTATAACTTCAATTCATGCGATCTTTCACATTTATATCTTTAATATCAGCAGTACAACTTTAATCGATTGTACTATGTAGTGTCTTGATGATCTCATAATTTTTTACGCTTCGCCAGGGCTCATTTTCTCTTCATTTTACCCCTGCTAAGTACAGTATTTTCTATACCACATACATAATACGTCAGCAGCTGCATGTTGTTGCTTATGTGGTAATCTTTATTTGTAGACATTTTTTTTTGTTACTATATTTGTATATATGAAGCACAATATGAAGCATCTGCTGCCTGTAAATTTTTTTTTATACACAGCCAATACCTTTTATGGTCATATTCATACGATGATTTCATTGCTTTTACTATTATGGAGAAATGACTAATGAAATCACTGTTTTCATATTACAGCCCACAAAGATTTTGTGTTTTAAAGTAATTCAGTGTGCACAATTTAGAGATCATGTCTTTAAAGCCGAGCACACACTGTCAATATAATTTATTACATTTTTATTGATCTTTTCACAAACACTTTCAATGTTATTAAAAAATAGAAATGAACTTGAATATCAATATCCTATAAAAAAATGTGATTATTTTTTTATTTGCAATAATTTACGTTTCTTTAAAATACCGTTACCAAAATAACTGGGGGGTTATGTAATTCGATTCGAAACGGAAATGCTTTCGAACAGAATTTTCACATTGAAAATAAAGTACCAAAAAACAGTTTTCAATGGGGTAAAATATTGAAAACGTGTATGAGATTGTCCAGCATACACTTTTTCAATGTTTTCCCCCATTAAAAACTGGGTTTTGGTACTTGATTTTCAATGTGAAAATTCCCTTCGAAAGCATAACCCCCCTGAAATACCGTTACCGAAATAATCAAAAACCGTTATCCTTGGAATAACCTTACTGAAGTAACTAAAAAAAGAATTAAATTTCCAGTCTACTTCCAAGAAGACTAGATTTGTGAAGTAATTGCCCAGTGTAGAAACGGTAATGACATATCATTATTTTTTGGACTACCAGTAATGACACCCACTTACCTTCTACATTATTTTAAAACATAATAATGAATTACTGATAATGACTTACTTTTATCATTATTTCAAATAGAAAATAATTTTCTAGATTTTTTTGAAATTATTTTTAGACTCAATATTTTTTGAACACTGGTAAAGATATATGTAACCACATATTTTTTGTATTATTATCATTTGGCGATTAAGGATGCATTCACACCTAATTCTTAAACACGTGTTTAGCTAAAACACGTATTTTAGCTCTTTATTCTACTACAACAGTTCTTTATTCTTTTACACTCGTTTTAGCTAAATACGTGTTTAAGATTTAGGTGTGAATGCCGTTTAAGCTTACTTGTGTGCAGCAGGCCAATTATGTTTTTATCTATTAAACATTACATATTTAGCAAATTTTATTTAGAAAAAAATACAATAAAAATATTTTTTTTTATATAATTTATTTTTTTGAAAATCTATTTTAGACTCATTATTTTTGTCAGTACTGGTAAGCACATAGGTAACGATATATTTTTTGATTTTTCGTATGCTGGTGTGTAACCATAACTCATTATTTTTCGCGACATCGCTATATAAAAGTAATAAGAAATGTTATAACAAAAGTAACTAGTTACCATTACCAAATATGTAGTTACATAACCACTTATCTGGTAATGATTTTCTACACTTGGAGGTATGTTGGTTTTGCTGCTAAAACAACAACAACCAGGTACCTATGTAATTACATAACCACATATCTGGTAATGATTTTCTACACTGGGTATGGTGTTGTAATCAGCTGTGTCTACAAACTTGCAAATTTTCTGTTCGCGTACATCACAAAATAATCAAAACAAAACGCAAACATTTAAGAAAAACACAAAAGGTAAAGCACAATAATCTAAAGAGACAGATATATACAAAAATGCGCTATACAAAATGTATGGAGATTTTATATTATTATCTCCCTCTTGACTTGACTTCCATGTAAACAAAACCATACTTTTTTGACACCTGTCATTGGTTTCACATATGGTATTAATCTGTGGCGTACATGTTTGGGAAAATTTTATTTTGAGAGTAAATCTTGTCTTTTACTCTCTGTAAGGCTGCATTCACACCTAATACTTAAACATGTGTTTAGCTTAAACAAGTATTTTAGCTATTTATTCTACTACAACAGTTCTTTATTCTTTTACACTCGTTTTAGCTAAACACGTGTTTAAGATTTAGGTGTGAATGCCGTTTAAGTTTGTACTGAGTAATTCTTTACTGAACTTGACTAAGAAAAGTAATCGAAAGGACCTAAAGTTTCTCTATAAAGTAAATACTCTGATTTAAGTACATAATTAAACGAACACGCTTAAATCTTGTTCGTTTACTTTCTACAAGTTACTACTTTTACTACAGCTGGAAAAATTCAATACAAAAAGTAAACAAAACACACCAATTGCAGTAAAAGTGTAAGAATTTCGAGTAAACGCAGTGTTATTGTGTTTTTTCGTTTGTCGCGATTGTGATTTCTGGAGAAAATGTATTGTTGTCGTTGTGGGTGGTGCATGGAATGAATGGGGTAAGTTTTGAATTTATTGTTTTTTTGGAGGATTTCTGTGTGGGATGCTGATGGGCTAATTTTTTTGGACGAATTTTGTGTGGTTTCGCGAATGTATGTTATAATAGTGCGCGGATGTTATGGGCGGCGGCTATTGACTCTCGGGCGTGATATTGGAATGAATGGGGTACGTTTTTTTTGGTTTCTTGATTTATGGGATGAGTTGGAATTTGTTTTGTTATGCTAGTCCAGGGGTGGCAAGACTTTTTACGCTGCGTGCCAGAAACGAACAAATTTTTTTGTAAAAATTTCTCGCGTGCCACCTTAATTTTAGTTGTCTTTTAAAAGTCCTTTTTTCTCTTAAAAATATCATCTCAGATGTACATATGTATTTATCTGCGCTACAGATAACCCCGATAGGAAAAAATTAAATAACATCCAAAAAATGACGTAAAAATGTTTGACGGTTATTTAATTTTTGGAGGTTTATTTAATCTTTAAATATTGAGATTACTTCATTATAAAAAAATCCCAAATGAAATAAAATTAAAACAGTTTGAACATTATTGCGTTTTCATTTCTTGGGGGTTATTCCATTTTTGGTAGTTATTTAATTTTGTTAAAAAAAGTTAAATTATTGGGCGCCATTTTTATTTAAGTACGCAAGAAACTAGTTTAAAAATGTGCTACGGGCAAAAAGAACGATGTCATTGGAATTAAAAGCGAATATTATGGATTTGAACAGAGAAATTTCTATTTCAGATGAAATGGCTCTGCGAAACACGATCAATGCCACTTTCAAATTCCAACAAAGGAGGTTATTTCATTATGAAACTTATTTTCAGCCTTTATTTCATTGAGGGTTTTTTCGTAGCACCTATTTTCCCTTTAAAAAAACTTAATTTTTTAGATCCAATTTTATTACAAGTTGTCTTCCATTTTTGTGCAATTTTTTGGTACTTTTTATTTCTCCGATTATGAGGCATTTTCTCATCGAAACATTTAAACTTCTTTCAATCTAGAATTATAGAAATTTTCCCAGAATTTTCTGATAATCTAATTTGCGAGTTCTTTATTAACCATATTTCTTTGAACAAAAAATGGTGGCAATACAGAGTTTTAGTCATTTTAAAAGACGATTTACAAGCTCTATGAAAAATTTCACCATTATGGAGTTAAATCACATATTTTTGTAGCGAAATTTAACATTTAACTGAAATTTTTGTTGGTATTCTAATAGTTTAATTTTTTTGAAAATATCCAACAAAACGTCGCGTGCCACCTAAAATCCACTCGCGTGCCACTACTGACACGCATGTCATAGTTTTGCCAGCCCTGTGCTAGTCTGTTTTGGACATTCTTCGGGAGCATATTATATATGCGTCGCACAGGGGTTCCAAGGAACTAGTAGGCTAATCCTGGTTTGGTTTTGGGTGGTTTTTTGTTTTAATTTGTGTTGGTAGGTTGTAGCGATTAACGGAAGAACCGATAAACTTGACAAGTTAGGGCTTTTGGAAAAATAAATTTTTTTTTTAAATTTTCACAAAAAATATTTTTCAACCCCTTTTGATTTGGCCATACACTACTTGTTGGACGTTTCTGGACTCCGCAGCGCAGGGTTAACGATTTTATGAACGACGCTTTAGGTATAAAAGACAATATAAAGTCCAACGGAAAATTCTAAGTTATATTTTTCATCAAAAACTTTAATATTTGATACGTATTTGACATCCAACAAGGATGAGTTAGTAATGCCTAAAAAAGTTTATATTAAATAACATATAAAATCAACAATTGAAATTTCCGGACTCTATTTAAATTGTATGAAACTTGGTGTTCAATTTGGGGAAAATTATCAAATTTGCTATATACTTTCCGTACATTTTTGGGTCTAACTTTTGTATTATTTTAGCAATGTGACTGGTTGATATATCACTTTAAAGTTTCTGAAAGCGTGCCTGAAGTTGGTCTGCAACTCATTCTTTAATTTGATAATTTCTGATTTATTAAAAAAAATTTTAATTTTTGAGAATTTTTCTACAATTAATTGTTTCTATCCTTTTATAATTGAAGCCATGATTGAGCCACGTGAATAGTTACTATTTTGAAATGAACTTTAACCATTTATCGTTATCAAAGGTCTAAAGCCATTTTTTCTTAATACGCGGTTCGGGATACTTTATCGTAGCCTTTTAATATTTTTGTATTAGTTCTTATTTTTTTATCAATGACATTGTAAAATATCAGTTTGGTTCTCCTTTTAGTTCCTGAGTTATAGTATAGTATTAAATAAAAATAAAACAGTTCCATTTTTCAGCATTTGTATGAAAAAAGACCCAATAAGAGTGCCAGTTAGAGATAAGCGATCCGGTGATTTTTGAATAACGCTGCTACCAGTGATCGTAATTTTCAAATCACCGTTCTTTTAAATAGTGACTGTGGTCACGGGTTTGTAATAGAGATGGGCGATCCGGCAATTTTTCAGTAACATTGTTCTCAATGAATGTGATTTGCAAACCGTTGTTCTTTTAAACTGTGATCGTGATCATGGTTTTTCTAAAATTTCAAACGAAATTGATCTACATACAATTTTGAAAATCTAATTTGAAATTTAGATCTTTTAACTACATTTCTCCACAAACTTTAATTTTTTTATAATCAATCAGTTTTTTAATGAATTTGTTAAAATATCTATTGAGATTTTTTAAATGACGACTGGTTAAATGAAAATAAGGAAAAATTTTTATATTTCATATTATTATTCATTATCCTTTTTTCTCCTCTTTTTTCTCTCCTTTTTCCCTCTTTTCCTTTTTTCTCTCCTTTTTCTATTAGGAATTTTTTGTCGAAAAATAGCCTAAAATGAACTTTTAACTAATAAATTCTGAATTTTCTTCGATTTTTTCCGAGTTTTTTTTTTGCAGATTATGAAAGTTCAGATAATTTCCAACAACTTTTATAACGATAAATTTTTTGTTTTCGAACTCCTTTTTGTAGGAAAATCGATCTGAAAAAATCAACATTTTCAAGGTTTCAACAAAAAAACACTATTTTTACATTTTGAATTCAATTTATTTTTAAATATTATTCTCGACCTACAATTTAATGTTTTAACGTGGTAATATTATTTTTTAAGGTCCTTTTTATCCTCGTCTCATTTGAACAGTTGCTTCTGGAACTTCTTCATTGTTGCTTCATTTTCATCTTCATCCATGTGTAATTCAGGTGGTTCGTAAGTTGGATCATCGGTACCAATTGTAAGTGTTTGTATTATTGTAGCTACTTCTTCAACGTCTTCCGTATATTCAGGTATTGTGAATTTTCTATCATTATGCTGGTCCATCATAAATTCTTTTAGATGTTCTGGAATCAATCCACACGAGCATTCTGTTGTTTTTAATTTGCAATTACATTTGCCAATATAAAATAATTCGTTTATTGAATCAACAAAGGCTTTAAATTCATCTCTTTTGTTTCTATGTTGTACATGTTTCTGGTATTTATCAAGCAAACCAGTTAATTTTTTGAAAACACTCTTTCTATTAATGATTTCAATATTTAATTTACACCAAATTTGGATCAATTTATCTGTTACGTTAGGAGTAAAAGATTTATACGAGAACATTTTGTTTTCAAATTTAGCACGATCACTTAAAAAAAATAATATTTTAAAATGTCACATTTAGTAGGCAAAGTAAGATCATTTAAATCACTTGATAAACCAAAAACAGCAATATCTTGATGAGGCATGTTAGTCAATCTAGAGTCAAAACTTGTTGATGTTGTTGCTTCCATTTGCGAAGACAACGCAGACGATGTTGATGGTTCTTGATTATCCATAATAACTTTGATATTATCACTGCACTCTTTGATTGTGTCACACTAAATTTAAAAATTAAAAAAAAATATTGGTATTGTGATAACCGATTTTTTATTTAAGTATTTTGGCAAACTGCGTGCGCATTGCACGATGAACGATTAAAGGTTCAATTAGACGTGCCATATCGCCAAAGCCGTAACCATAACGCCATAGCAGAAAACCAAAATTCAATTGGTTTCTATGGTTACGGTTATGGCGTTATGGCATGTCACCAATAATCGTATACATTGTAGCCCATAAGATTGGTTTGAACAGCTGTTTTATATGGTTATGGTTATGGCACGTCTAATTGAACCTTAAGGAAAAGCAAGCTTGGCAACGTTTAGTGTTAGTAAACGTCATTATTTTGTAACGTCATTATTCAGTGTTACAAAGTTGTTCAATTGAACAATGCTGCCATTGACGACTTATTCCACAGGTATCAATACAGATTCTGAAAGGTGATAAAAATACCTTTCAAACAAGCCCAGATTGAGAAATCTACTATAATTCTATCCGATTTTATGACGAATTTAATTAAATTATTCTATGTATGGGTGATATCAAAAAATGTGATAAAAACCGTGTAACCACCGAATTTCTAATGCATGGATTACATTTGAGTTACATATTTCGATATATATCAGCGCATTGTCACCTGTTTTACAAAATTTATAACAATCTGATAAATTTTTGGTTAATACATAAAATTTGTGACCAATTTTATAGGGCAAATGTAAACTCCGTAACAAGTAACTCATAAGGTTTTTTAACTTTAATAGCTTATATTTTAAGAAGAGGAAAAGTGCCGTTTTTAATAAAAATTAATACATTTTACAAACTTTTTCGTATATCTTAGCTATCACGACTTCAACTCTATAACGATTTTTCGTCATAATTTTTGATAAAAATGCATATACCAGAATTTTGGAGTTATCTATTATTTATATTGCAAAAAGTATAATGTTATTTATACTCAAATGATCGTTGGACTGTAAGTAATCATCCAGCATAAAAGACTTGAAGCTTTTCTGCAGCATGTAACATTCTCGAGATGAAAAAGGATGTCTTTAATAAGATTTGAAAAAATGTTGTAAACTCCGTTCTTAATTTTTACACCAAACTATTTAACGAGTAAGAAAAACAATGTCATATTTGGATACACCTTGTAGGCATCATGCGATTTTGTTTCGGAAAAAAAATTCTGACAAAGCGTTTCTGAAAGAAAACGAAAAAAGTAACCAAATGTAAACTCCGTAACTGTAAACTCCGTAACCACAATTGTTTGCATCAGATTTCATTCAAATAAATGTAGATAAATGTTTAAAATATTTTAAAATAACCATAAACAGAGGTGATTCAACAAATATTTATGAGTCAAAAGACGATTCAACTAATAATTTTGCGTTAAATCAAAAAAAGTTATCAGTTTCTTACCCTAAGCTGCTGGAGCGAAAAACGATTGATTTTGCATTTCATTGGTTTTGAATCGATATTTCGAGTCATTACTGACGTTAGTTTGACAAATTAAATTTGTTTCACACAATTTAAGAATTTTTTGATCGCGAAATGTTGTTTTTAATATATTATTTTGTAACTGCGCAACCGCTGTTGGGATTTTAAAAAATTTTATTTTTTTGAAAAGCATTTAAAAGGACCAAAAATACAAAATACAAAATTAAAAAAAAAAAAAAAAAATTTTTTTTCGCGGAATGAATTGTATTTTTATTCGCGAAACCGCCAATTTGATAAACACAAATTATATATCATTGGAAAGCAAGTTGAAAACCCAAATACGAAAAACTAATAAATTGATAAAAATTAGTACGCAATTTTTTTAATTATATCTTTTGCTTGCAGAAATGTAAACTCCGTTACAACAAAAAAAATTAAAATTGTGCAAAAAAAGTTATTGCGACAACTTGTAGAAGAGATTTTTTGCAATTAGGTTTATAATGACTAAACTTACTGATTCCATTAAGAAAAAACCGAAATATTAACACTTTTTGCTTCTCACAAATTTGGCCCAAAAGTTTATCACATTTTTTGACTTCACCCGTTTATATGGAAAAATATCTATTTTGAAACTTTGGGGGGCTCCAAATCCGACTTAGAGCTATGGTCTCTTGAGCAAAATTTCTCAGAATCACCTATAGATTACGCTTCCATACAATTTGACCCGCCCTAAGGGAAGAGCTTTTAGAAATATTTTTTGGAAATATTTGTTAGCTTCAACTCAATGAGAATTTCATGTTTTAAAGTAGGAGCGTCTTAGATCCCAAAGAAAACACAAAAACAACATAATATTATCACAGTTTGCTTTGTCATCTTCCAAATTACTACTCTGTTGTTGTGCTTTTTCTAATAAAGTAGTGGTATCTATTTACGTATAATAAATTTTGAATTATTTTTTACGACTTTTAAGAAGTTGATATTAAACGAAAGCATTAACAATTATTGTAATTAATAATTATTAGAATTATTAATTATAATTAATGCTCAATGTAATAAAGCTTGTTTAGTGAGCACTTTGAAATGATAAAATAAAGGGATAGAGGTACGGAAACGTAGCGGGAAAATCAATTCTCAAAAAATTCCTCCTCTACATTTACGTTTTTTTTGTATTCAAAGCATACGAACGATATACAAATTAACGTACGGGGTCTTATGTTCTTCTTTGGCTCTTTAGCTCATTGCGGTGTGGTACTCCCCGATTTGGATAAAGTTTTAATATCTGAAAGAGGGGACAGAAAAAATAAAAATATTGACAAAATCTGATCTCAATTATTTCATTTAGAGTTACTGAATTTATTTTTGTTCCTTTTTGAAATAAAATTATTAAAAACCCAACAAGTGTATGTATATTACTTTACAGAAAATTTTTTCGATTAATCGATTAATTTTAAAATTTTGTTCGATTAACCGGTTAAGAAAAAAAACATAATTATTTGCACGATTAATCGATTAAAATAAAAAGCCGATTAATTGAATACCATAATGTATATGTAAAATATAATGTAAAGTAAAAGTGAAATAATTAAGTTTAAGTGGTAATTTAAATATGTTATTTCGCAATAAGATTTGGTAAAGCCTCCCTGGAGTCCACAGAGGATGGCAATAACCTTGAAGTTCGAAATTATTTTCCACTTGTGGGATTTCTGAGTCCCAAGTATGAACTAAATTGAAACTGCACACATTGGCGCAGTCTGGGGTGGGCTAAGTCTACTAGTTTCCTAATTTGTTGAAATCTCAGGGTCAGTTCTATATTCAGAACTAAGATCGATTTTTGTTTTAAATATTTCTTAAATAAGGAATGTTGTTTGAAAAATTCTTACCTAAGAACTATTTATTTAAGAAACAAATCGATCATAGTTCTGATTATAAAATTGACTATAAGAGTTTTTCTTTAAGAAAAATTATATTCAGTGTGTTCGTTTACTCGAAATTCTTACTACTTTTACTGCAATTGGAAAGTTTTGTTTACTTTTTGTATTGAATTTTTCCAGTTGTAGTAAAAGTAGTAACTTGTAGTAAGTAAACGAACACGCTTATTATTGTTCAATAATAGAAAAATAACGAAAAATCTTTTTTGGTTTTCTAAACGCATAATTAGTTAATATCTATCTAACAAGGAAGTTACTTCAAACTAAACACTACTATGTTATTTTAATGAAATTTCAATATTTTGTAGAAACAAAAATTGTAAGATGAACATCTCACTGTTTTTGACCACCTCGGTAAAATAAGTGGTCAGAATATGGGATTAGAAAGGGTTCGTCCGAAGTGGACGAATTAGACAGGTTGATCTTAGATTTCTTTTCTCTATCAAATATCTAAATTTCATAATAATCTGAGAATATAGCTTGGAATACATTCCTTGTATGAGGTTTTCTTCGGAAAAATAGATGCACTTTTCAGAGTTTTGTATAAAGACATACCGATTTTAATAGGATAAGCTACCAGGATTATTTAATTTTGAAAATTATGAAAATTTTATTAGAAGGCAAGGAATCATTTTTAATTTTTTTTTGTGTAAAAAAATTGTAAGCATAATGCCAAAAGTGTTTTTTAGGATTAAGAGTATGAGAATGGGCTAATAAACAGCAGAAAATTAATTAGTGTGTTCCCGTACGTTCCCAATGTTACCGAAATTTACCCAAAGTTACCGAAATTTACCCAAAAGCGTTCCCGTACTCGAGAATTAGGTAAATGAGAGCGCTAATGAGAGTGTATTAGTGCTTCTCTTTTTACCAAAATTTACCCAGACTTTTTCTTCGGGTAAACTTTGGTAAAACAGCTGATGCAAATATAAACAAAAAACAATTGTGAAATTAAATTAAAAATTGTAATTAAATAAAGAAATAAGCAAAAGAAACTTGGTTTTTTGTTAAAATTAATTGAATAAAATCAAAAACAACTTTTAAATGCGAATAAATATGTCTATTTGTGCCGATTTGCAAACTGAAATTATACGTATTTTCACATCAGTGATGGGATTTTTGGCACAATCTAAGATTGATTGGTCAATGGCACAACCGATACTATTTTGGCACATTTTGGTTATCTACAAAATTTAATAGAAAATGAATTTAAAAAATAACAATTCTTTAATTTTTAGTTTCTAAGCATTTACTGGTATTAAAATACCTTTTCGAATAAAGCGAAACTAAAAAATGGCATCGAAGATATTACCGAATAAAGCACCGTAAGTTGTTTTTCACGTGAAAAAATTTCTCTCAGACTTTAAATGCTTTAAATTCCAATTTAAGTTTAAAAAATTAACAATATTTTAATTTTATAACAAAGCCACAATCACAATTAACACAAAATGTCACTTTTTCACCAGAAAAATAATAGTCTTGTACATTAAATTTGCGTGAAAACTAAGTTTGCACAATTTTCACGTGAAACTCATTGTCGTGAAAAATAATTTTTTTTTATATGGAGTATAACAGTTTTTTCACGTGAAAACTGAACAACTTACGGTGCTTAATCCATAGAATTTTAAAAATTCAAATGCTATAAATTTATTTCAGAGCTTCGAAAGAATTAATTTAAGTTTAATTCATAAAAAAATTAATTCAGTTTTAGAAAATGTTTATATGTATACCATTTCTCGCAAACATTCCTAAAGAATTCATTCATTGGCTGCATTCCCAAATCTTTAATAAGTATCGGATGAATTTAATTTATCATTCACCTTTTAATTGAAAGAAAATTTTAATTCATTCAAATATAATTAATTCCATAAGAATTCAAAATAATTCCATAACAATGCATTTACAAAATGAAAGTTGAAAACACGGTTTCTAAGTGAAAATTGAGTTTTGGCACAATAAAGGCCCATTTGGCACATTTTAGTCACAAACTTGGCACAAAACAATATTTTTCAAGTCCCATCACTGTTTAACATTATTCTTTGAAATAAGTTTTTGGGCTAGAAAAGTGTTTTTTTGCGTTCCTGTACTATTGGGTAATTTTGTCATTTTGTGAGAGGATTTTGTGCTTACTCTCATTTTACCGAACTTTACCCAAAAAGTAAAGAAACACACCTAATGGGTCGCTTGCCCACCCCAGAAAAATAATCTAGGTATGCCTATGACTGCACACCTAATAAACACCTCGTGATCGAGTTTTTTTTTCGATTGCAATAATTTCTATCTATCTATTACTAAAAACATTAAAAAGATACAAATTCAGTTATTCCTCTCTTTTATTGAATTTTTAAAAATTTCGAACGCTCACGACTGAGAGAATCTAGCTGTCGTGTTAGTTTTTTGTCCTACACAACATATACATACCATTGTGTATTTCCATTTTCACTGGAAAAACTTTGCAGAAATATTTATTTCGAATTATTTTAAAATCGCCCCCAAATTAAAATTTTAAAAAAGTACAAAACTGATCATTACGTTACAAAAAACTGTCTCACATTCAAAATTCCAAGATAGTTGAAAAACTGTTACCTTTTTTTTCAAAACTCTCACCATATGTACAATGTAACATACATACATATAAAACCTTTATTACCTAAATATATTTTTAAAAAGAAATGTGTCTTCAGTTTAATTACATATGTACTTATAATGCAGTGTAGAAAATAAACTATTTTGTTGCCAGCCATCTGCCAACCACTCCTTAAACTTTATCGAAAAAACTATATGTGTCATCATGTACTGCATTTTGTTATTGTAGTTACTCGTATGTATCTATTTATACAGCCACTCCTCGCCAAAAAGCGTTTCTATTGTCAAAATTGTGTATAAATTGTTGTTGCTTCGGTTAAATTGGGTTTTCGCAGGTAAATTGGGTTTAAAGAAATTTTTAATTTATAGGGATCTCTTAACGCCATTCTGTATCGCTTAAATTTTATACAGGCGTTGCTGTAGTATATACACAACGATCCAGCCTTGAGCAGGCGAAATCGCACTACGTCCAGTTTTTTCATACGATTTTAAAACCCCTAATGTACATACATTTATATATTGTAAATACATATTTACTAAAGTGTATCTATGGTTACTAAGAGCTAAATGTATGCGATGATAATATTGATTTTCTTGTACAATGTCCTTTTAAAAACGGTGAGTCATATAATACTGCAGGCTTATAATAGAAGCGTACCTATGCACGAGTGTACGGATGGATGTTGAAGGTCACATGAGAAAAAGTAAGCAATATGTATTAGTTATTTACAATATCCTTGTTTTGTTGCTTACGGTTAACATCAAGAAAAAAAGGATAATATATTTTTGTATACATTTGTACATTTTTGACGGTGAAAATATTTAAAGAGTTAACACTTAACATGCCCAAAATCAAAATTTGTATGGGATTTCGTAACAGGTATAGAAACAAAACACGCCTAGTAGAATTTTGAAAATCAGATACACGTATAAATATGGGAAATTTTGAGGATTATAAATAAATAAATCTTTTATTACAATGCCCGACCATGAAAGTCCGACTTAGAAAAATTCTAAGAAAAAAATAAGGATGTTTAAATCAACTTTAAAAGAAAATTGTTTTAAATTTGTGTTTTTCACACAAATATTTTAACGAATTCGTACACTAATAAAAATAACTTTGTAAAAATATAAAATTACTAAAATTTAGTTAAAAATTACCTTTCAGAAAAAACTGTTGAAGTTAGCAAATTATTTTTGCTAAATTTTAGTAAGATAGGAACAGCAAAAATAAATCTGTTAAATATACAGGATTTTTGTTATATTTGAGTTAAATTTTAGTTAATGGAATAATAACAAATTAACCTGGTTAAATCAGAAAAAATTTTTTAAATAATTAGTAGACCAAAAAATCACAAAAAAATTAAAAATTTTTTTAATGCAAATAAAAATCTAGCTTTCTAAAATCAGCATTTTGCTATTTCTTTTAGCAAATATTTTTGTTGATTTTAGCAGGATAGACTGCTATTTGCATTTAACTAAATTTAACTGAAAAATAGCAAAAATTTTGTAGAATTAACAGTTTTTTGTTGCTATTTTTAATCTAAGGACTACTTCAAAAAGCATGACTATTTAACCTGTACACTCAAAAAAGGTGGACATTTACTACATTACATTTGTTTGTGTAGTAATCAACAGTTGTTGTTTTAACTGTAATTACAGTTGTTTTTTTATGGGAAAATACAAAACAACTGTTATGACAGTTATTCAAGAACAACTAAAGAAAATGCTGTAATTTCATAACAGTTGTTTAAAGCAGTCATTTTTAATATCATTTTACAGTAAACAGTACTGTTTCCAATTATTCGACGTAGGCGGTTAATGCATTATTCGAAAAATCACTAACATTAATTAATCGGTTATACGGGTTGGTTAATCGAGAAAATTGGCGATCAATCGATTAATCGTTTAATGCAAAATTAATGTATTTCCTTATTTTTTTGTCAATAAAAACACAAAGAGCTACATCCTTTTTGTTAAATACCAATGTGACATATAAACTCGATTTATTTAAAAAAAAGTTTTCATATTCGAAGGTTAAAAAGTTTTGGAATCTGAAATTTTTTAAATTGAAACATTTCTTATACTACTAGAAAAAGGTCTGTAATTTTCTAAAGCTACTAAAATTTGGCAGAAAGAACTGCTGAAGCCAGCAGTTACGACAAGCAAATATATCGATGACTTAGTATAAATTTTATTATTTCGTTAGAAACAAATTTTAAAAATCTTCAAAACTAAAAATACAAAATTTCTTTGAATGTAATGTAATGTTGATTAAAAACAATATTGCCACAATAAAAGTTAATAAATTTTTTAAGATTTTATTAAGATTCTTGCTCCTCTGAGGAAATAAAAAACGCCTTAGGCCTAGTTTTTTGGATGCCAGTTAAACTTTGTTCAATGGGCTGTTTAGTTAATCTCAAAACAAAATTAAACCAAGTTTTCTGGGCATGATGTTTTTCAGTTCTAGTTTAAGAAATATCAAATACTTGATATAGCCACATTGATTGTGTCGAAATAATTTATATTCAATTGGCATTGTCATAAAATATTGGTAGCATTCAGTATTTTATCTGTGAATACGTTGCAATGTGGCATTGCTTAAACAAATTGTTGTCCAACAGCGGTTTTGTGTATACAAATTTGTATTTTAGTTTGAATGGCCAAAGCTGTTGGGTTAAGTCTCAATTAAAAGAATCCCTATAAACAATTTCACTGGAATTCAAGTTGAAAACAAGTCCAATTCCAGCCCTGTTTTCCAGTTTCAAGGCTTGAATAAAACTTTAATTACATTTTATTTCAATAGCATACTCCAGCAAAAGGAAAACAAAAATTCAAGTTTGAACTATTTTTTTTTAAATATACAAATGCTAGAATTTGAAATATACTTTACTTCAAGCAAAATTTAAAGCACTTGAATTTTTAAAACCTATGTGCTTATTGGGATGTTAAACAACATTAAGTTTAAACAATGTTTAACTAATAAACAAAGTTGAACTAAATCCAAAAATCTCGGCCTAACAGCCTTTTTATATTGAGCCATCGATGTACAAAACTAGTTCTATTTGAGTTGAATTTCAGTTAATTGAAAATACCAATTTATTCTGTAAAATTCAGCATAAAATTGTGCTGATTTTCTCAGTCTTTTTTATTTTCTAAGGGTTATCAACAATAACAAAATAACCTAAAGTTTGAGCGAACTTACGAAGAAAGAATTTTATCGGACGACTTTTGGTGAAAACTTTCTAAACTTAGCTACTAGTTTTTTTTTTTTTTTTGATGACAAATTTCTTAAATTTTGTGAAAAAGTTTCATCATTTGTATGAAGCTCTTTTAATAAATCTGCTTTTTTGGCGTATGAAATTTTTAATAAATAATATGAAAAGTTTCAGTGGACGAATTCCAGCGAAACGTCGTTGAATCAATGTAAAAATTAATAAACAGCATTTAGTCAATTATTTCAGTATGCAGTTACAGATGTCAAATTCCATATAGATATAATTTAAATTTTTTTACTTCCATTTTGAGTTAACTTTAGCTTATTTCCTTAAATTCGAATAAAAATTTAAATACAGTGAAACAGGTTCGGGTTCCATGGTATTCCAGTGGAACATGTTGTGGAATTGATGTAATTTTGAACCGATTATAGACACTTTCTTGTGAGAAATAAAAAAAAAAATCGAGTTCTTAAAAAATTAACATGTCAGTTGTGTGACACATTTTTAAAGCAATTGCTACCTTGTCTTAGAGACATGAGAATATAGTTTACTCGTACATTAGTATTAATTTTTAAAGAATTAAAATAGAAAAGAAAAATTGTCTATTGTAATTCCTAAACTTTATTTTGGCCTTCCCGATGTTTTTAAAGCTTTTTTAAGCTTTTTTTAATACTTTCATATTTTGTTAAAAAAAATTTCAAAAAAAATTGATTTAAAATTAGGCGTCTCTTAAAACACATGACGTGTTCCGTTGGTGCAATGTCGACTTGCTTGGAGGTGCTCCAAAGAAGGTATCTAAATGCTTAAGGATCTCTTTCACTCGATTTTTAAAGAATTTAATAGTATTTTAGTTAGTATTTGTTTTTCTAAGCTTTTCTTGCAATTTTTTTTTACCAAGGTTAAGAAAATTATGAAGTTTTGGGAAAAAAATAAAGGAAAAATCCATATAAAAAATGTAACCGGTTAATCGACCTATTTTAACCGATTATTCGGGTCGAATAATTATTTGAGTTCTGAATTATTTGTTTCGATATTAACCGAAATAGAGGCGATTAATCGAGGAATCGGTTAATCGATTAACCGAATTGGAAACACTAGTAAACAGTTATTTTTGTTATTTATATCAAAAATAAAACTTACGTTGAATTTAAAAAAATTATTGTTCAGTTTATATCTGTTATTATTTATATATTTTTCAACAGTTAAAAATAACAAAGTTTTTAGTTATATTAAAGGTAAATATATTTGTCGCTTTTTTAACTGCCTTTTTTGAAACTTTTTTTAACTGCCATTTTCAGTAGAAGTTACCGATAAACTTTTGAGGGTGTAGAGAAAAATGTCATGCTTAAAAAAGTGGATGCTCTTTTTTGAAGGGCTACCAATATTTAGCAAAAATTTCAGCAGATTTTACAATATAAATGTCTTTTTCAATGAACTAAATGTTAACTCAAATATAACTAAAATTCTTTAAATTTAATAGTTTTATTTTTGCTTATCTTATCTTACTAGTATTTAGAAAACAAATAGCTAATTTCAGCAATTTTTTTCAGCAAGGTCATTTTAACAAATTTTTAGTATCTTTTTCGACTATTTTTACAGGTTTATTTCTATGGGTGTAACAAAATTTTACATTTACCGAACTTCTCGTAAGTGGCTGTATCTATTATTAAAAATTTGTAATATATGTATATATTTTTAAATTTTATATTTTTTGCGTTACAAAAGAATTAAAAGTGCTCCGATTTTAACAATTTGGCGTGTCGATATACATTTTTTGTGTTATCAGGTTCCAAATTCCGCAGTTCACGGCATTCAGACGGCTTTCTTACTCATTTTCGATTTTTAAGAAACCTCTAATTTGAAACCCACACTCAGAGTATGATGTCACTAAAGTTGACTGCAATTGCAAGTTAAAAAAGTGTGTACTGCAATTGCATTTGAATTAACTACAATTGCAATTCTTTTTAAATGCAATTATAGTTAAAATAATTGCAATACTAGTTAGTTTTAAGTGCAATTGTAGTGTACACTTTTTAGCTGCAATTGAAAGTAATTTTACCGACATAATTCTCTTAGTGTAATTTTTTTAAAACCAAACACACGAATTTCAATTTCTCAAAATCGGGAAGTGATAAAAAGATTCTTAAAAGGTATTTAAAACAATAAGTTGAAATTCACACGAACTTGCTAACCGTAGTCAAAAATATGGCTTTACAGAGCTATTTAATTTTCTTGTATATAAGAAATAAAATTAAATTTGAGTAGATTGCCCATAAAACATTCACAAAAATTGATAGGTAGCAAATTAGATGAAAAAATTGGGTCAAGATTATTTTTTCAGTTCAAATTTAATATCATAGATAACAGCTTTAAAACTGAAGCGTTTGCCATTAAACTCATTTTCTTCACCGCAGATGGCCCATATTGAATATAAGCTCTAAGATTTAAATAAATTTTAATTCTAATTTGTTTTCTTTTGGGAAAATAACGTTGGCTATCTAATTCTATTTCCAAATGTAAATTTTTTATAAAGCTGCCGGACAACATTTGTATACACCTACAATACTATCACTTTAAAACTTCTTTTTAAATCATATTTACTCCTAAACGTGTGGCGTAAGAAATCACGAGTACATAAGATAGCGTCATTGTCATTTTAAACAAGTGCTTAAATAGGCGAACTAACAAACATTTCAGAAAAAACACGTCATATTAGGCAAACGGGTTTTAGTAGTAAATTGCCATACTCTTAAGTTTTTTTTTTTTTTGTTAACATGAAAAAGAAAGAAAATCTTGTATTTTGGCAATTTTTCTCATTTTCTTTGCTACGGGAAGCAGTAATTGGTAAAGTAATTACATAAAAAGTAATTTCAGTAAAATTACTTTTAATTGCAGATGACGGGATAAGATTTGACTGTGATCTACATTGAGTTTTTATAAAAAATAAAAACAGATGTAATTACATGTATGTGTAAGCCTGTACAGTAATCTAAAATTATATAGCCATATCAGGTAATTGGGGGATGATTAAATATCATAATTATAAAATAATGAAGTCATGAAATCATTTCAGTTCTTATGGAATTTATTGTTTTCATTATATCCAATGTGGAACTCCTTAATATACATCCGAAAATATAATTAATTTGACAAAAATTCTTTGATTAGTTTACATTTTGTTTATTTAATAATTTCATTCTGCATAATTTAAAATTTTAATTTCCGTTGTTTGTTAATTTTACTATTATGGTTGGCAACAAGATTATACATAATGGACTGGCAATGCCGTAGATGAATGGTAATATTTTAAATTATATTTAAAAGTTGGTAGCGCTGAAACTGCAATAGACTTGGTTATTCTAGTTCGTTTTGTTGTTGCACAGTATTAGTTTGCTATTCTAGTTCAGAGTGGAGATGCAACCCTTCGGCTGCGGCGAGAAAAAAAAACAAAGTAAATGACTGCGGCTCCGGTGACGGTTGTTTTGTCACCGAGGGCCATATCGTATACCGAAAAAATTTCATAGTTGCTTAGTTAAGGAATTCCATAGTTAAATGTTAATAAATTTGAAATAACTATTTTAAGGCACATCTACACGGAATAGAAATCTCGTAGAGTTTGCGTTAAATTTGTCATCTCTAATATTGTTGGCACTAATTTTTATCGTAAAAGTACCATCTCTAGTTGTCAAGAATTTGTTTTTATTAGAATTTTTGTATTTCAAAGAATAATTTTTTCTCCAAATACCAAAAAGTGCATTTAATCAACTGAAATATTCAATAATGTTGTTAGTGTATGACAGCAATTGTCAGTGGTTTAGAGATTACATTTCGTAGACTTATACAGGGCTGCATTTTCATAAAATCTCGCGAGTTTTCTATCCCGTGTAGATGTGCCTTTATAGTAAATCAGCTATAGATTTTATGAACTTTACCAATTTTTTGGTTACCCTGTAAATTTTTAAAATGTCAAATTGTTTTCGGAAAAAAATATAGCAACATAGAACAAAATAAAAGATTATTAAATTTAAAAACATAAAATGTTCTGAGAAATTAAAAAATAAAATGTTCTGTTTGCACATAATAGAATTTTATTTAAATATAGTGAGTGTATTAACCCAACAGAAATATATTACCAACATAAGAAAATATTGTGGAAGAGAAAATGTTCATCTTCAGAATATAAAGTCGACACGGAATTCGATATTAAATAGCTGCTAAATTCCTTTTGGACCTATTTTTATAAATTTTTTTTGATATTCATACATATATAAATAAATGTTTTTTTGTGCAAATAAAGTGTTAAACCATAATCTTGTTTTGTATTTATTGTTAGAAATTATCGTAAATCTTTGAGATCTATGGATTATAAAAACATTTTTAAATTGGAAATATGTTGTTGAAATCCACTATATTAAGTTTTTTTAATATCAAATAGCTAATTGTTGTCATTAATTATATCAATAGTTGAGTTAAAAGATATTTAAAAAACTTAGTTATCATCAACTAAATTAATTCAACTATATATTAGTTAGGGGTATTCCACCTATCAGATAGTTGAAATATTCGTTATAAACAACTAATAAATTTTTAGGGTGTAGTTTTTCATAAATTATACAGGGCTGCACCATATAATAAAAAAAGAAAACTTCTAATCTTTAAGGAAAATGAAAGGAAAAGGAACTATTTTTTTTTTATGTAAAACAAAAACGGGTTTTAAATCCCTCTATTCCAAAACTGGTTCTAAACTAAACTTTTTTCAAATTTTGTTTTGGTATTTATACCCTATACTACTACGTGGAGAGGGTATTATCAGTTTGCGCTGATGTTTGTAACACCAAAAAATATTGGCCCTAGACCCACCTTATAGTATACCGATCGGCTTAGAATCACTTTTTATTTCGATTTAACGATGTCCGTCCGTCCGTCTGTCCATGCATTCTTGTGAACACTACAGGTCGCAAATATTAAGATAAGGTTGTACAACGACTTACGTCGGCCCAAGGACGACGCCCATTAATTTTGATTGCAATCGGTCCATGTTTAGACCTAGTGCCCATATAAGGGTACCCCCCAAAATTGGCTTGTTTACATGCTGCAGATTGCAAATACGAAGATATTTGAATGAAATTTAGTACTCAGACCTATGTCGGACCAAGGACGAAGCCTATTGATTTTGGTTGTAATAGGTCCATGTTTAGACCTAGTGCCCATATAAGGGTCCCCCCAAAATTGGCTTGGTTACACGCTGCATGTCGCAAATACGAAGATATTTCAATGAAATTTGGTTCGTTGACTCACATGGTCCCAACGAAAAAGCCTATTGATTCTAAATAGGATCGGTCCATATTTGGACCTATCGCCCATATGGGCTATATTTTCATTTTCTCTTCTTTTATGATTTTATAGAAAATTCTGATACAAGTCTGTTTTAACCCACACTCATAAAAAAGCCCGTACAAATAGTTAAAAATTCTGCTAAAATAACAGGAAATAGTACCTGAATTTGCGCCAGCAGAAATTTCAATGATGTGGAGAATCATGGTCTGCTAAATTTAGGTGAACTAAAGTTTAGGTAAAAAAGTTAGTTCAAATACACTAATTTATAAGAAATGTTGTTTAAAGGAAATGAAAATTACTCAGCTGAAATCAGCACATGTTTTCTGCTAAATTTTAGTTTGTTATAAACAGGTAAAAAATTTAGTTAACATTTCAAAAATTTAGAAGAATTTTCGTTTAATAGAAATGAAAGTGGGTCAGTTGAAATCTGCAAAACATACTGCTAAAATTACAATCACTTTTTGTTATTAATTGAATAAAAACAACTTCATGTATCATGTAAATATTGTTAATTTTATTTTCGAATAAATTACACAATCCAAAAACACTATTTTCTTTCCAATATGTGTGCCAGCGGTAGGTTGAATTTAGATGAAAACGTTAAAGGGCTGAAATAAAAGAAAAACAATAACATATTTAATAGTATTCCCGTAAATAAATATAGTTTATATTAGCTGTGTTCGGGTACTCAACATTGGGATCCCGCGGGATCCCAATTTTACCAAAAAGCGTTTTCTTACTACACAATTGTGTAAATGAGTGCTGTCATGAGAGAGTAATATTCTTGTTCTTCTTGCACGAAAAAGCCCAAACTTTTTTTTCGTGTAAATTTGGGTAAATTGCTTTTATCAGCTGTTATATCATCAGTTCGGTGCAACTAGTTCAATTGAACTCTTCACTAATTTGAACCAAAGACCTAGTTCACAACTAATAGCTCTTTTAGTTCAATCGATCATTTCATTCATTCAGAAAATATGTTTATCATTTACAAAAATTAGTATAATAGTTGCAAAAGCCTATCGGTGATTTTACAACTCCATAAAATTACCAACAATTTTTTGAAGACGCTTGTTTAATAGTGTTAAAGAGTTAAATATGTAAATAAATCGAAGCTTTTGTTTAATATTAAAATCTTTTCCAAATTTAATAAAGTATGTATTCCTTTTTGTAAATAGAAATGCCTAAAAATGAAATATTTATTAAATTTTTGATTTAAAAAGGGGTTTAACTAGAAAAGCTATCTAGATTTTTACAACAAATTGAACAAGAACTAGAAAGAGCGCTCACCAAAACGAACTATAATGCACAAATCTATTGATATTTGTTTTTCGGGCTTCAAATGTGGTTTTTCGCGTTCGTTTACTTTTGTCATTTCGGGAGAGTATTTCTTGTTAACTCTCATTTTACCGAACTTTACCCAAAAAGTAAAGAAACAGAGCTATTATAAAACAAACCTTATTATTTTATTTTTTTAAAACAATTTTAACTGCGAAATGTTAATGTCCAGTATACCTCCGCTTTCTTTTGCGTACCTTTATTTGGTTCCTTTTTTTCGTCTACCTGGTAGAATTCAGATGAAAATGTTAAAGGGCTGAAATAAAAACAATAACATATTTAATAGTATTCCCGTAAATAAATATAGTTTATATTATAAAACAAACCTCTATTATTTTTTTTTAACAATTTTAACTGCAAAATGTTAAAGTCCAGTATACCTCCGTTTTCTTTTGCGTTCCTTTGCTGACTAAAGGCTCCATTAGTCTTTGCGTTCCGTGACGGTTCTGTAATGTGCCGTGCCGGATGGTTCTTTTGTGTAGTTAGTCCTTTCCGTAACAACGTATCAGCTGTTTAATGTTGTTTTTCTTAGCAGAGATCTGCGCTAACCAGATTAATCGGTTGCGGTGGCTAAATAAAAAAATTGCAGCGGCGGCTTAAAACTGGCTGTGAGCCAAAAGCTGATCGGCTAGCCAACTTAAGGTTGACACATACAACGGTAAAAAAAAAAATTTAAAAAAATATATACTATTTTTAGATTTTTATCGTGTAAAAAAATTTTCGACGGCGGCGGTTACAAAAATCAGACGGCGACTCGGCTTAGCCGGTTTAAGCCATTCGTCTCAGATCTCAAAATAGCAGCTGTCAACTCACTGTCACTTAACTGATAGTCTTGACTAGCCATGGATTTGTGCGAACATGAAACAAATCACACGTGAAACAATAACAAATTTTATTTGTTGTTTTTGTTTTGCATGTAATTCGTTTCATGGTCGCACAAATCCTATAAGACTATAAGTAACGGATAACAAAAATTCTGTTTTCAACAGGTTCATCCGGCACGGCACGTTACATTACAGACAAACTGACGACTCAAATGCTTTTTCATAGAACAAAAACAAATCAGCTGATTCGTCACGGCACGTTACGTACAAACTAATTATACTTTAACAGAAACAAAAGAAAACATGCTCTTGTCATATTATTTTATTTACTAGAACTTTCCCTACGGGGATAGGGACAGGTCCCAGATGACACGCAGGATAGGTCCCAAGGGAGCGGGGACCGGTCGTTAATCGGTCTTTTTGTTTGAAAGAGACATATCACTTTAACATTGCGTTGTCATTGGAAATGACCAATTGCCACAATTTAGACACATTGTGGCAGTAAGGTGATGTGTCTAAAAATAGCTTTCCAATTAAACTAATAAAAAATTAAGAATTAAAAATAATCTACTTGGGGCTGAAGTAAGGCTCGATAACACAACCTTCTGCTTGTAAGGCAAACGCTCTACCGTCTGAGCTAATGTTGCTTATGCGTGATGGCTGGCTGATGGTTAAGTTATATGTTTTTCGTTTCTGTTCAAATAAAAAAGAGAAAGAAAAAACAAACAAACACACACACAGCCAATAAAAAAACATGGAAAAGAAAAAAATTGAAAGAAAACAACTTAAATGTTAAACAACACACACAAATATGGTGGAAGTGCCTTGAATATGCCCCCGATTGACCGGTCATGGGATAGGTCCCTTAATGGCAGTTGACTTGTTTTTTGCGTTGGCCATAATTAAATTAAAAAATCAATTAAAAATTAGAAAATTACATCAAAACCTCTGATAATATAAATAAAAATTTTAAAAATTCCCCTTAAGTTACAAAGAAAAGTTAAATGAAATACCAATTGTTAAAACTAAAACAGCTTTAACATAAAAAAAAACGTTGAAAATACAAAACTTAAAATTTCTTAGCAAAAAATTATAGAAATTTAAAATAAGAGCTAAAATAAGCAAATCGTGAAAAAATAAAGTTAAAAATAAATAAAAGAGTAAAATAAATAAAAAATATTTTTAAAAATATGCCGCGAATTTTGTTTTTTATTTGGGTATCGGTCGTTTTTTTAAAAGCAACTGTGAAAATAACGGATCAGAAAATACTTAGAAAATTAATTCATTTTCTTTTGTTCATATTTGTACTAATTTAGTAATATGCCTTCGGTTGACCGGTCACGGGATAGGTCCCTGGTGGGCAATTGACTCCTCATTCCCCGTAGGGTTCTTAACACGCCATATTATTTTTATTTGTTTTAGTAAGCGTCATCAGTGATGACTCATCACACACATTAAAATACACTAACTAGAAATTTTCTACACACCAGAGTACCAGGCCGACCGGCACTTTTATGCTTTATTAGCCGCCGCCGTTTCAAACGACTCGCTTCGGCTCAAAAGGGCAGCCGACCAAAACAAGAGCCGCCGAATTTTTTTCGCGCCGCCATTTTTTTAAATTTATTTTTCTTATTTTAGAGATTAATCAGAACTGGGTCGACAACGACAATTGCTTTTTCATATATTTTGTATGGCTAACTAACTGGTAACTATGGTTAGGCACTAAACTCAGTTTATTTTGAGATAAGTTAACAGGTCTTAAGCGGATTCAATCAGAAAAGAATTAATTTTTCAAAGCTCTGTTATTAACAGTGCATAGAAAACAATTCGAGCCGTCAATCCAGCCGCCGTCGGTTTATATAAATAAACGCCGCCGCCGCCGTAGTTGTTTTGGTTGCGCCGCCGAAAATTTTGGGTCGACTTGGAACCCTGATACACAACTCACCATCAAGCGCCATCAAGCACCATCAATCACTATACACTAGCGCCCCTATCGTTTTCTTTTGAAACCAAAAATATTAAAAAAGTTGCCAACAAATTTATCTATATTAGCTGATATATTGTCAAAATCGTTTATAAAAAAATAGCTAAATATCAGGAGGAAAAGTTAGTTCAAGTACAGCACAAATATGTTTTTGTGGTGAAATTGGATAACTAACAACTTTGCTAAACAACGGATTTAAACGAAAACAACAGGAAAAATTAGTTCAACTGAATTAGAACGCGTTTAACAGACTTTTGTACTAACTTTTTGTTATGAGTGCATTCAAATTTCGGATCCAAACATTAGTTGGCTTTAAATCAGACTGGTGTAGAGTATTATATAGTCGGCATGCCCGACTTTAACTTTTTTACTCGTTTTGAATTACCTAAGTAGTATTAAACACTATTGGAATATTTTTTTTATAGTTTTTGCATTGAAAATTTACTGAGTTATAAGAGACTGTTTATTATTCCGACAACAAAAACACGGAAAAAAAATCATAGATTCCTGGATTCGTATTTTTATTTAACAACTTCGTTGCGCACAGCAAAAAAAAAAAAAAAAAAATCACGGCCCTTTAAACGGACACTATGCACTAAAGGCTTAATTTAAACGATGATTACAAACTTAAAAATTTAGTCAGTAATTTGAGTGCTTTTTATAAATTAAAACGCCAACTTTTTCGCACAGACCAATGCGGTGCTTAATTATACTTAGCAAATAGTACGAATTTTATTAAATCTTTACGTGAGTAATAAATTTTCAAACCAAATTCCTCACTAAAGTAAAATTTAAGTTTAAACTCGTGCTTTGTGCTGACTGTAAAACCCGCCCACTCAACAAAAAAGTCTTCAAAGGCTACTGAAACTTTTGATGTTATTACTGGAAATTTATCTATTTGTGCCCTTCGGTATATATTGCTAATTTTAGCAACTCAAGTCTACTGATTTGTAATATAATGAAATTAGTAACCGCTACAAAATTTTACTAAAATTGTGAATTGTAATTTAAAACTGATTTGCTAAACTTAGTGACAAATTTTTCTGAATATTAATATCACTGGAAGAAACACCTCCGACATGCTTATAAAAAGCTTCATAAATGTGATGAAAAATTGTAATTGTCGCCATTTTCGTTTCTTTTATTTTCTTTAGTGCGCAATTACAAAGGCACCTCACAGTACGACTGCTCTCAATGAACTAACACAGCAAAAATAGTAAACGTCGATACACACGATGGAACATTAAGTTTGGAAACACAAAATATCAAAAAATTTTGATAACACGAATTTCAACACGATACATTGATACTCACGAAGGAACATTCGTGTTTCTTCGTTTGTATGCAGTTTTAAAGTCCACCATGGTCATATTCCTGTAAGAAATTCAATGGGGTTTTAATAAATATTTTGAACGTTTCAAAATATATAATTTTTAAACATATTTAATTATTTTGAAAGAATTCTATTAATATTACAAGAAAACCGAAAAATAACCGAAACCGCGGTTTTCCAATTTTTCGGTTTTTAGCAAATTCTACCTTATTCGGACTATTACTAACAAAAAAAAATATAATGTCATATTGGTAACTACTTATTTTTTAACTCCTTATAATTATATCAGTAAGCCTTATTGTTTAACAACTTGTCACCACTTATTTTTTAACTGCATACCAGCCAAAGGTTTAAAAGGCTGAATTCTTTCATTCACTTTTTAAAAATTAATGAAATTTGGGTTAAATTTCATTCCCTAATAGCATTCTTATAGAATTAATTTGATAGCTTAATTCCCTATAGCTTAACCCTTTGACACGGGAATTTTAATGGCTAGGAATTTTCCGACCAAACTTCGTGGAAATGTAGATCTATGCCCAAGAAATATTGTTTATTACTTTTATGACTTTGCAGCACCCCCTACCGGAGATATTTGGAACTAAAGTTCAAACATTAACATGCTGCCGACCCCGACCGCGTTAAAATTTTTTTTTTATTTTAATTTTATATTTTTTCTATTGCTAATCTCTACATAAAATCTTTTGAATTTTATTCATCACACAATTTTTGAGACTAAATTTTAGCCTTTTTTTAATTCTTAAATTTGAACACGTTCTCAGCATTTTTGCTGATCACAAGACAAAACACATTCTACTGAGCTCCTCATGTTGTTTTGAAATTTCACAGCCTACATAAAATTTAAATAAGAACAAAATAACCAACCGATAACAGTAAATGAATAGCAATTTGGTTAATACTCAAATCAGTGACTAGTTGATGAAGTCGACGTACATTATAATGTACGCCACTCGCCAAAGGGTTAAAATTATATGAATTCATTCTATTTTGATTGAATTCTAACTGAATGAAACCCAATTTACCTGAATTCATTTAATAAAAAAGTCAATGAAAAATTATTTGTTTTCATTCACTTAATCAAATGAAAAATTTTAATTTGTATGTAATTGCTGAAATATTAGCATAATACAATGAAAAACGTTTAAAATTCATCTAACAGAAATAAATAGTATCGTATGCTTTGTTACAGCTTGTATGCTTTGGTTTTGATTATATGTTAGTTTCAAACTACACTAAGTGAATGGTAATAAAATTTCTTCATTCAATTAGTAAAATGGTGAATGAACATGCGATTTGAATGATTCAAGTTAGGAATTCATTCAATTCATATTAAAGCTTTGGGAATGAAGCTTATGAATAAATTCTTTACGAATGGTTTAAGGGAATGGGATATGAATCTTTTTAAAATCTGAATTTAATTTTTAGTGAATTAAGCTTAAATTGAATTAAGTTTTTCGAAGCTCTGATACCAGCACGCGAATAACTATTTATTTTGGTAACTACTTATTTTGTATATTTTTGTAATGTAGTGGGTAAGCGGGTGCACAAATTTTGTGCGTTTTTCATGCAGCGGATATAGACAACCACTTACAAAAATAACCTTTGAAATACCGTTTCAAATTGAATACGGTTACCGTTACCATTTCATCTAAAACATTTTCAAGATACCGTTACCGATACCGTTATCTTTATAGGTAGTTATCGGTATTTTACCGGTATTTATTAATTTATATAAAAATGTCAATTTTTTAACTTTTTCGCAATAGTCTTCAGTTTTTTTTCTACAAAAATTTTATGGATAATCATTTTAGCATGGATGGTAACCGAAACGAATGCGGTTATCGTTAGGGTAACGATATTTTAGGTTATTTCGGTATCGGTATTTTAAGGATAACGGTATTTGAGTTATTTCGGTAACGGTAATTTAAAGATAACGATAGTTTGGTTATTTCGGTAGCGGTATTTTAAGATTAACGGTATTTCAGCTATATCGGTAACGGTATTTTAAGGGTAACTGTAGTCTGTTATTTCGGTATTACCGCATTGTTTTTTGCAAAAACCAAACTAAATTAAAACAAATCGAATTGACTTAATTTATATAAAATACTCAATAACCACGTGCAATGACCAAGAGCAGAGAATTAAAAATAACTTTCTTTCTTTTAAAATCGCTAAAAACAAAGAAAAATTTGGTCATGTTTAAAGTGCTGCAATTTTAAGTCTGGTGACTATTTGTAGATAAAGATAATACAAGACTTAAGGAAGTTTTATAGGATTTTCAAAAATATACAGTTTGTACAGAACCGATCAGTACTGCCTAAATTTTACTATGTAATTTGGTAAGAGGTTTATATCGCTAATTTTTCGTTAAAAGCCACGCCCACTTAAAACAAGTGACAAAATGAAAAAACAAACATTACGATAAAATTCTGTACAATTTTCTGAACCATCTCCTTGCCTGTCGTGGCTAATTTAGCCACTAATTTGATCTTTAAAAATAAAGGCAACAACAATAAAATTAGAAGAAAACTTGAATTGACTTAAATGCTTGGCCACAGCTGTACATACAAGACGTTTTACTAATTTTTCTACTAACTTCTTTTTTTGAGTGTACCAGCATTGAACTTAAAGCTTATACACTCAAACCTCGTTTTATGCGAATTCGTTTTATGCTAATTCAAATTTATGCGGTTTTAAAATTTTCGTTTATTTTTTTTTGCGTTATTATTGCACATTTAAATTTTAAACAGTTTCATAGTTATATCGCCACCGGTAACAAAAAAGTCTCAGCTTAAAAATGTACGTATGCGCCATTTAGCGGAAATGTTCCGCAAAAATATTTGTCATGAAATTCTATTATAAGTCTCTGAAGACATTAAAGTTGAAAATTTAACTTCAATTCCAGAAATAAGTCAAAACTTAAAATGTGTTTAAGGGTTAATTTCGTACTTTATTTTCCTTTTTTTTCAAAAGAGAAACAACACTCAGGAAATTCTTCCTATTAATTAAGGTATTGTTTTCTTTGAAAAGGTGGTGAAAGGTAAAGGACTTCAAATATAGCAACACTGTAATTATAAGAGATGCTGAATTTTTTAGAACAGTTGTTGTGAGCCATCTGGTGGTGAGTTGGCGAACTTTGTTGAAGCTGTTTAGTTAAAGTGTTGCCAACTTTTGGAGTGTAAAAAGCGCAAATGTTTTGCAAAAAAGCGTAAAAAGCGTTGTTGTAAAAAGAGTAAAAAAGCACTATGCCTTTTTAATAAAAAAAATTCAAAAAAATTTATAAAAAGTTTAGTTAATTTAAAAACTTAAAACAGAAATAAACAGTTCACATACAAAGGTTTCCATATTTTCTTTAATTATAAATACCAATTCACATAAAAAGCGTTTAAAAAAACCCGCAAATTGTTCTTTCTGAATCGCGGTTTTGTGATTTGCAATACTTCGAAATGGAAAAAAATGTTCATGGTTGAAAACAATTAACAAACAAAAGTTGGAACTAGGTTAATTTTTAATTTACACAGCTTTACAAAATGAATTTTTTGCAAGGGATTTAAACTTTGGTACAACATTTTTGAAGATTTAGACAAGCTGATTCTATATGTTTTTAAAATGTCTCAATCAAGTCACAATTTTTAGAAAATCGCTGTTAAAAATTACCAAAATACTCTGTGTTCGGCTTATTTGTAAATTATAGAACAATTATGACGCGACTAAAAGTTTTAAAAACAGATTTCGGAATCACGAACTTACGGTGGGTCTTATACTGCAGGTTTAAACTTAGGTTAATAGTTAACCCAAAAATTTTTTGTTGTTTTGTGTACATTTTTTGACATTTTATTTTGTTTATAGTTAAGTTAAAGTTAAACCTACAGTATGAGACCTACAGTATGAGACCCACCGTTAGAGTCTATATAAATTATTTATGAGAACTTAAACCACATACCGCATGCTGAGGTGTTTTTTCTGTAACTAATCGTAGCATAAATACCACCTTTTTACAGGTGAACTAAAAATAACGTCCAGTTATTTTATTTTTAGTTCGAATTTACAAAATCTGTGAATTATCTTAAAGGCACATCTACACGAGAGAGAAAACTGCTAGAGATAGAGCAAAAACACCTCTAATTAGCTCTATTGTGAATGATTTAAGCTATTTAGAGGTGTTTTTTGCTCTACCTCTAGCAGTTTTCTCTCTCGTGTAGTTGTGCCTTAAGAGCAGCGATATAGTCAAGCAGTAAAAATAAATTAAATTTCGAATAAAAAATATATAAAACTTGTGTTTTTATGATATTTAACTGATGACGATTTCCTGACGATTTCTCATAAAATGGCTGACAATTTATTTTTGCATTTGGTCTGGACCACTGCCTACAGTAACCCCTAAAACCTAAAAAAAGTTTCCATATAAAATGTTTCACTTAAAAAAATTAGTGACCGTTTTTGGAACAATTTAATTGCAAAAACACGAATATGAAAAATTTGTTAAAAAAGCACTAAAAGCACTAACCAAAAACTAAAAAAAGCTCTATTTTAGTGCTTTTTTTGTTTTGGCACCATGAGCAAAATTTTGGCGTTTTGGGTCATCAAAAAGCACCATAAATAGTGCTTAAAGCACCAAGTTGGCATCACTGTTTAGTTCATAGCCCTGTTATATTAGCTATGTTTGTGCGGCAACCTATCAACGTTGGCTTATGTCATTGCCATACAAATTTTTCATTAGTAACGTTGAGAGTTAACACACGTGTGTGCAGTTAGCATCGATAAGTTAGCATCGATTTTTTCAAACTGGCAATGCTGTAATATTTTCAATTTGACAGCTACATTTCCAAGTCCCCCAAATGGTGTCCAATTCAACGGGAGTAACTCCATGGCCTTGGATTTTTTAAATTAACCCATTTTTATACCAAATAACACACAATTATATGGAAACTTAAACAAATTACACAGAATACAAGATTTTTTTTTAATCTCAATTTTTAATTTTTAACCCCAAATACTCCCGGCCAGATATCTCCATATCTAGGACGCGTACTATGGTACACAAAAAGTCCAGTTAAGGCCACTGACATGGCGAATGATATTTACATGCGAGCACGCTTCCAAAAGGCACAGATTTTTTTAAAATCTCACTTTTGTATTTTTACCCCCAAATACTCCCGGCCAGATATCTCTATATGTAGTACATAGTTTTATAAGTTTCTCCAGGATACCAAAAATAAAATTAAATAAAAATAATTTAAAAAAAATCCTAGCTACGTGCCTGGTTACCTTTACCGATAACCGTATCGTTTCGGTTGTCAAGTATGAATTTAATCCCAAACTGCTCCCAAATAATAAGCATCATTCCCTTTCCGGAATATAAAACTAAGGATTCGTCCAATCGTATTAGGTGTATCTTATGGTCGATTGAGGAGACTATTGTTTTCTTACTTGTTTTTGTCATAAATTCTATTAAGGTTATAAATCAATTACACATGCATAACTTGCATTGACACTCCTTGTTTTAGTTTTTATAATCTTCCATCTCCTCCTTCTCCTTATAATCCAGTAACCACCCATCTTGTCAATATTACAACGAAGCGGCAAAATATCAAAAGGAGCCGCAATTAAAGCTTGACCGCATTTTAAATCAATTTTCGCAACAACGAAAAAATTATATATAAATTGATAGAAATCCTAACATTCGCGTGTAGTTATGAAATTAAAATCAAATAATAAATGCCAAAGAAAACATGCCGACATACTTCAACCAACATACATATCGTCACCTAAAATACAAAAGGACATAACACTTTTTATTTTTTTTACAGGAGAATCAAAAAATGTAGAGTTAAAGATATTTTAGATATAAAGGACATATTTTCTTCTCTTGCTTAAAACAAGACTATACCCAGGAAAATTTTTTACAATCGGTAGCCAACCACACCTATTCTACAACTGGCTCCACTGCAACCGATTCCATTGAAATGGTTCCGGAACCAGTTCCAGGGATCCTATATGGAAGGTATGACTGACGTAGAATCTGTTCTAGAACTAGTTGCAGAACTGATTCTAGGGCAACCGGTTCCGAACAATTTCAAACAAAAATAATCGGTGTTAGAATCGACAGTAGAAGGGGTTGTAAAGGAAAAGTTGCTATTCTACAACCGATTCTTTGGAACAGAAAATTTTCCTAGGTAGGCTTATTGCTATACATATTGTCACCTAAAATGCAAAAGGGCGTAACAACACTTTTACACACTTTTACACTAGAACCAAAAAAAACGTTGTAGAATTAAAGATATTCTATATTTTCTTCTCTTGTTTAAAACACGACTAATTTAGTCTAGTGCATCATAATCAGTCAGAAAATCGGCTTAAATTTTTCTGTTGTTACGCCCTTTTGTATTTTAGGTGACGATATGTATGTAAGCTTAAAATTTTGCAGGAACATGTGATTTAGTCTTGTGCATCATTATCAATCAAAAACTCGTTTTGAATTTTTGTTGTTGTTACGCCCTTTTGCATTTTAGGTGACGATATGTACATACGTATATTCTTCAAACATATATTTTATTATTTTAATATGGAAAATTGCAGTAAAAGATGTATAAGTTTGTATTGTACATGGAAATGAATGATAATGTCTTAAGGCGGAAGTAGAAGAAACAATGTTTGCTTCTATACTAACAGGAAATTGCCACAAAGAAAGTGTGTATGAGTGTTTATTTTAGTGGAAAATTTGTCGAAAATAAAGTTTTAAAGGTTTTGGCCTTTTGTAAAATATTTTTTTTTTCATATATACCAAATCATGAAAAAGGCAAATGAAAACAAATTATATAAACATATAGAGCATAAAGAGTAATATACAAAAAAAAAAAAAAAAATACTAACAAATATTTATGATACCATAAAAATAGTTTTTTGTTGCCACTTAATAATACAGCCCCCATATAATAGAAACAAACTCGAACTACTACTACAACTCAACCATATTTGAAGCACATGTCTAAATGTAGGGGGAAAATAAATATTTTTGTAAAAAAATTGTATACAAAAAATTGTAAACACAGATACACAAAGAGCAAAAGGGGAAAGATGATTGGACCATGATCGCTAATATCTGTTAGTCTAGAACATTAAAAAAATTTTTTTGCGTTTTATTTCTCTATTAAACAACAGCAACAACAAGAAAGACTCTTAATTATAAACATCAAGCTACAGTGCGTGACAAAAAAATTTATTTAAAATTGTCTTCTATAAAAGAAATAAACGGTTCAAATTCGTACAGTTTTCTAAGCCTTGAGTAGATTTGAGGACGCAAACTGCAAATTTGCATCGAGTGCAAACACCATTGTTTTTATAATCTTCCATCTCCTTCCGATTATAATCCAGTAACCATGACAGTTATTTGTGTAGTAATGCGGTTGTATTTATTTTAACTACAATTGCTGTTATTTTACTTGGAGCAAACTTTTTCAATGTTTCTGACAGTTCTTTTTTTAAACAAACTACAAAAACTACTACATTGTAGTAATTTATTTTATGCAGTTGTTTTGAATTTTGTTACAAATACTTCAATTTTCAAATGTGTCTGTACGAAGCACACACCCAACCCAATAAGCATTTGGGAGATATATTACTCTGACGATATTACGGCAATATCATTCATTTATCATTTTGAAGAAAATCAAAGTAATATTTTGTTGTTACAAAAAAATTCAGACAAATGAAAACGAACAACTGGTTTGGTCAGGGAATTTATAAAACATAATTTATTAAGGAGGATCCATTTAATTCCGTTAAACTTTACCTGGCTACAAATAACAATGGAATGGAAAGTAATATTTAATTTCAAATGAGCATGAGCCTGAATGAGCATATTCCATCTTCGATTTCAGCGAGTTTTACTCCATTTTTACGTTTTTCTGTCAATGGCAATTATTTTTTTTAATTTATTCATTATCAATGGTAATGAAATTGAAAATCATTGTCATTAATCAATGAAATTAAATTTTAGAATCATTACCATTAATTAAAAAAATGGTAATGAAAATAATTTCATTACAATTGATATCAATGTAATGGTAATGAAATCATCAATTAATTAGTCCACCTAATTAATTAGTCCCATGTATGTTTATTGGGATAGTCCTGTCCATATAAGTTGTAGTTTTACGTCGGATTGGCTTACGTTCTTTATTTTGCGTATGATATTTCTTTTCGGCAATACATAGACGAATATCATTGTATACCATATTTCGCGAACACTTTAGTATTTTAGCAATTTCAGTTGGAGATTTCATCTAGTTGTAGAATTGAGATATAAGTCTTCGTTTTTCTGGATTTTGTATGAAGTGTCCTATTTCTATGTATGTCCATAGCAGAGCTTCGAAAAAGTTAATTCAATTTAAGCTTAAATCACGAAAAATTAAATTCAGATTTTAAAAATATTCATGTACCATTCCCTTAAACCATTCGTAAAGAATTCATTCATAAGCTTCATTCCCAAAGCTTTAATATGAATTGAATGAATTCCCAAATTGAATCATTCAAATCGCATGTTCATTCACCATTTTACTAATAGAATGAAGAAATTTTATTATCATTCACTTAGTGCAGTGTAGTTTGAAACTAACAAACAATCAAAACCAAAGCATACAAGCTGTAACAAAGCATACGATACTATTTATTTCTGTTAGATGAATTTTAAACGTTTTTCATTTGTATTATGCTAATATTTCAGCAATTACATGCAAATTTAAATTTTTCATTTGATTAAGTGAATGAAAACAAATCATTTTTCATTCACCTTTTTATTAAATGAATTCAGGTAAATTGGGTTTCATTTAGTTAGAATTCAATCAAAATAGAATGAATTCATAAAATTTAAAGCTATTGGGAACTAAGCTATCGAATTAATTCCATAAGAATGCTATTAGAGAATGAAATTTAACCCAAATTTCATTAGTTTTTAAAAAGCGAATGAAAGAATTAAGCCTTTTAAACCTTTGCTCCATAGCTGTATATCGTCATATGAAATCAAAAAAGCCGTAAGTTACAAAAAATTCAAAATCGACTTTTTGATTGGTTATGATGCACCGTATCAAAATACACATTCCTGCAAAATTTTACACTCCTACGGCTAAAAACCACGATTTTATTAACCAAATTCTAAAAGCCCAAAGTGCAAGCGCAAAAAATTCGTACCCCAAAAAGGTTACTTAAACCTTTCGGAAAAAAAAACTGTTTTTTATTATCAGTTACACATTACATGTAATTGAAAAAATGTCAATTACAATTGCATTTTATTGAGAAAAGAAATGATGACAAAAAGCACGAGTTTGATATCAACCCAACATAACTTATTCTTTTTATGCTTGGCCACGCCTATCTTAGCCAATTTTTTTTGCAAAATTTTAACAACAAACATTTCCTAATTCTAAATGTAATTGAAAATGTAATTAAAATTTGTAATTGAAATCACTTTCAACTACATGTAATTGAAAATTTTCAATTACAATTACATGCAAATGCAATTGAGTTTTTTTTTTTAATTTCAACTACATTTGCTTGTAATTGTAACTGAAAATTTTCAAGCAATTGTAATGGAATATGTGCAAGTAATTGTAATTAAAATGTAATTGAAATCCCCCAGGTCTGGTTTTTATTTTGTTGGATAATGAAACTAATTTATATATAACCTATTAATGAAGAAAATATGAAAACATTTCCTAAAAATTACCAAAACCATTTTTTTAATTTGACTTACGGCCTTTTGGTTTCAGAAAAAATCAATCCTCGAAGACGTAAGCGTCGTAGCTCTGTAAATAATGCAAAAATTGGAAAATTTTCTTCAGATACTTATTCGATAACCAAAAATAAGCTTAAGCTGAAAAAATTTTGAAAAAATTTGGTTTATTTTTCATTTTATCAAGTTTTTTGCTTCTCCTGTAAAATTGTTTAAATGTAACTTACGGCTTTTTTGATTTCATATGACGATATGTATTAGTAAGATAGGAACAGCAAAAAAAACTGTTAAATATACAGAATTTTAGTTAAATTTGAGCTAAATTTTTGTTAATAGAAAATAACATATTAACCTGCTAAAATCAGCAAAAAATGTTGCTAAATAATTAGTAGCCTAAAAAATCATGAAAAAATTAAAAATTTTCTAAGTTTTTTTCGATTTTTTTTAATGCAAATAAAAATCTAACCTTTTGAAAACAGCAGTTTACAATTTTTTTAGCTAATATTTCTGTTAATTTAACAGTATAGACTGCTATTTGCGTTTAACTAAATTTATCTTAAAAATAACAAAAATCTTTTAGATATAACAGTTTGTTTTTGCTACTTTTAGTCTACTAATATTTAGTCCAATTTTTGCAGATTTTATAGTACAATTTGTTATTTTCAATTAACTAAAAGTTAAATTCTTTAAATTTAACACCCGGTGAAAAATGCTCAAATATGTTCATATATGGTTTATGTATGGACACATATGAACAAATATGGATTTTTTATGAACATATATGGATTTTATATGAACATATATGGAAGTATATGTGACTCCATATATGGAAAAAATTTCATATACAGACATATATGGAGGCATCTGTTATTTCATATATGGAAATGGCACTCATATATGGACAAATATGGAAGTATATGTTATTCATTTTATGCAAAAGGGACTTGTATCTGAACATATTTGGAAGAATACATTTTTTCCATATGTGTAAAAGGAACTCTTATTTGGATAAATATGGAATTATATTTAATGGCATGAATAAAAAAAGGAACATATGTAGCGCCTAATTTGAATGTCATACATAAATTTATATCTATCGTACAACCTTATAATAAAGGACAGCAACGTTCGCATGTATTCGCATATATTTAATAAATGTATATGTTCATATATGTATGTCCATATATGAACATATACTTAGGTGTTACCTCATTTTTCGGATCCATACATATATGGTTGAACCATAAATGTTCATATATGGACATTTTTCACCGGGCAGTTTTATTTTTGCTGATCTTATTTTACTAGTATTTCGCAAAAAAAAAATCTGCTAATTTAACAGATTCTTCTGCAGCATAATTTTTAATTCATTTTTATTTACTTTTTCTACTATTTTTACTAATTTCTTTGAGTGAGTTTAGCACTTAGTCGATTTCAAATGAAAAAAAGCCTTGCTAAAATTAATAAAACTTTTTGCTTAATATTAATATACTGAAAAAACCGAAAAATTTGTCGAAAAATTAAAATTTAGTTAATTTATTCGCTGAAAAGTTAAATCTAGAAATTGCGTTTTTTTATTCTTTTGAAAATTATTTAGAAAACTTTGTAAAATATAAAAATATCCAAACGACTACATTGTTAACTTGATTTAATTAAAAATCTAAAAATAATTACAAATAAAATACATATATACAATAGTTGTTTTTTTAGTATAATTTATATTGTCTGTACCACATGTGTTTTTCAGCACAATTTTGGTAGCAAAATAAATTAGTAAAACACTAGTTCAAAATTAGTTTAGCGCTAAAAAATATAACTAAAACTGCTGAAAACATAATTTCAGCAAAAAAATTGCTGGAAACTACTTGACTTGATATACAAGATGTTTTACTTATTTTTCTACTAGCTTATTTTTTTGAGTATATGTACATTAGAGCGTACCACATTACAGGCAAAAAAAAAAGAAGTTCGCCGTACACCCTCCAATATGAAGTATTTTTGCAAGGAGGTTTCAAAAAAAATTTTTTTATTTTTTTTTTGCCGAACGTAGGGGTCGCCATTTTACATTTTTCGTTATATCTTTGGCATTTACAGTCGGATCTTAAAGTATGATACATCGATGTTTTTCTCTCGAGGAGACCAGTGTTTTTCTCTCGAGGGCCATTGACCTCAAGTATCCCGTTCTAGTAATTAGCCACCAGATCTCAGTTGCTTCCACCCTAATGTACCACCCTAATATCAGAAAATTAAAGCTCGCAAAAAATCATTAAACTTTTTCTAATGAAGTTCTTCGATAAACCCAGTAGAATTTTTTTTTATATATTGGGTGCCGAACGTAGGGGTCGCCTTTTTAAATTTTTTTTCATTGTATTTTTCCTTTATAGCAAAACACTTGTCTCCTCGAGGCAAAAATATCGATATATGACACTTTAAAATCCGATTTTAAATGCCGAAGCTATAACGAAAAATTGAAAAAGTCGACCCCTACGTTCGGCCAAAAAAAAAAAATTTTTTTTTTGAAATTGCCTTGCAAAAATACTTCATATTGGAGGGTGTACGGCGAACTTTTTTTTGAGGTACGGTCTAATGTACATATGTACATATATTGAGGAAACCCAAATTCAAACTTTGTGTGATTTCACAAATTTATTTGGGATTCTCTATCTTTTTAACAAGACAATTCGTTGTTAAGTTGTCAATTTACTATAAAACTTATCAGTTTAACTACAGAATTTTGTTGTTAAAAATTTACAGAATTGCCCCTCTGTAGTGCGATTCTCTAAATTTTTAACGAAAAAATTCGGCAGTTAGCTTGTCAAATTTCATAGTAAAATGACAAATTAATTACCGAATTTCGTCGTTAAAAAGTTAGAGAATTTCACCTCAGGGCTGATTAAAAAGATTTCTACGAATTTTAATAAAAAAAATTCGCAACGTCATAAGATAAAACAGTTTTTTACACAGATGGAATTTTGCTGGACGAGTTTTAATGAATTTTTTCAGAAAATTTCTTCACAAAATAAATGAAAAATTTCTTAGATTTACTGAAGAAGCTTCATATATTTTATGAATCCTATTTTAATGAAACTTTTTCATTGAGTGTATGAAACTTTTAATAACTTAAATTAAATTTTTCACAAAATTTTATGAAAAGTTCCATTAATTCAATGAAAAGTTTAAATGGACGAGTTCCAGTGAAACTTCATTGGTTTTATGCAAAAATTCATAATTCAAATTTCAAATCCGATAAATACTCGCATTCAGTGTTGTCAGTTAAGGGGATTGATTTATTTTTTCGTCAATGGGGATAAAAATTTCCGTTTGGGGATCCGGGGATTTATTGGGGATGACACGAAATTTTTGGAGATTTTTTGGGGATAACATATTATTGCCTTTTTATATTTTTATGAATTTAACCCTGATAATTCCAAATATTTATATATTTCTTTTAAGTATGATGATAATAGTGCATGATTTTAGGCTACACAAATTTGTGTCTGGAAAGTTAATGTGCGCACAAACCTTAATTCCTTTTGGTGAAAATTTGAATTACTTTTGGTTCCAAAATATTTAAGGTTATTCGGATGTAATATGAGTTATAAGAAGCTCTTATATATACTTTACATGTTATTCAATTGTCAAAAATTCAATCCATCTGCTGAAATATTAAAACTTTTTTATACAGTACCATACGCAACAAAATGTCTGAAGCTGATGAATCGGAAAATTTTGCTTCTGAAATATTTAAAACGAAAAAATTTGGCTCCCATTTTTTTATGCTGTTATTTAAATTTATTTGTTCTTTTTTGTAATTTGTTAGAATTACAAAATTTATTGAGTTTGAGTGTATAGGTACCGAAAAGAATTAAATAAATATGGTATTTTTAAATTAATTTAAAAAAAAAGTTAACGAATACGAATTTTTTCCAGAAAATAGAAATTGGGGCTTTTTGGGGACAAAAAAAATTGAAAATTGGGGATTTTTGGGGATAACAATTTGAAAATTGGGTATAAAGTCTGAAAAAAAACTGGCAACACTGCTCGCAGAAATATCAAAGGCGTATGAGTGATACACATATAGCATTATAATATTACTTATACGTAATGTGACCAACTAAATATTTTTGTTAAAAAGTGGTATTCGGAAGATAAAAAAGTAGTAATTTTGATTAAAAATCATTTGGGAAAAAATAATTTTTATGTGAAAAATGGAACTTAAAAAGCTGAAACTTTAAATTGGAAAGTATTTGTTCGATAAAAAATCCTTAGAATTTTACCATAAAAAAAATATTTTTGTTTTAAATTGCAACAAAACAACTTACGGTTTTAAAAAAACCAAAGCCAAAAAGGTGGAGACGCTATTGAGGGCTATTTCAAACATTTCTGGCACGGTGCGGGAACTTTTGTGAGCAGGGTTAAAGCTAAAGTTGGACTTAATTCATCTAAAGTTCCGGACAGAAATGCTAAGAAGAACGTTGATGCCATAAAACGAGCAAAACTCTGTGTTACATTTTTTAGTGCTGCACTTTTATTAAATAAAAAATATGATTGTAAAACAAATATGTAAAATACATATTAATGCATTTTTTTTAATTAAAAAATAAATTAAAATCAACAAATTCGGTTTTTAAATTTTGCTTTGAATTTCAACAAACTCTTTTTTTGATATGGCAACGTCGTTTGTTAAGATTTGCTTTGAATTTCAACAAATGTGTTTGTTGGCTATTTAATTGAAATAAATTCAACAATCAAGTAGCAAACACGTTGTTTGTATTTACAAAATCAATTTCAATTAAAAGTTTAATTGTATTTACAAAAAGTTTAATTGTATTTACAAACTATTTTTATCTGTGTATTGTTTGTGAACGTTTGACTTGAATTTCTCTAAATTGTAAGTATCAGGAAAGACATCTGCGGGGAGTTTATTTCACATACTAATATTCAGTTCAACTAATAAACGAATTCTCTCTATAATGCGTTGTGCGACTAACTGGACAATCGACCACAAACGGATGAGATCTACCGTACACTCAAAAAACTAAGTTAGTAGAAAAATTAGTAGAACGTCTTGTATATCAAATGTACTAGTTTTCAGCATTTTTTTTTTTGCTGAAATTCCGTTTTCAGCAAAAGTTTTAATTATATTCTTTTTAGCACTAAACTAATTTTGAACTAATGTCTTACTAATTTATTTTGCTACAAAAATTGTGCTGATAACCGCATTTATAGCGTGGACGACAACCAGATAGACAAGATATATATGTCGCAGCTTGCCTGAATGTAATACAGACAACGAAAATGATAATTAAAAAAAAAAAAAAACTACACAGTTTCTATATACATATAAATTTTCAGCAAATAAATTAACTAAAGTAAAATTCCGCTACAAGTTTTTTTCAGTCTACTAATATTCAGCAAAAAGTTTAGTGATTTTAGCAAGGATTTTTTTCATTTGCAATCGACTAAGTGTTAGCAAAACTTTTGCTGAAGATTACTATTTTTTTGGTAAAAATCAGCTCGCTGAAATTACCAACTTTTTTGCAAGCACGCTCCTGACTAAAAATTTGCTGACACAGCAACATTTTTTGCTGCACTCATACAAATAAGTACTTAAAAATAGCAGAAAAAGTTACTAAAAATTAGTTAAAAATGATGCTGCAGAAAAAACTGCTAATATTAGCAGAATCAGTTTGCTAAATATTAATAAAATGAAAACAGCAAAAAAAAACTGTTAAATTTACAGAATTTTAGTAATATTTGAGCTGAATTTTTGTTAATTGCAAATAACGATTTAACTTGCTGAAATCAGCAAAAAAATTGCTAAATAATAGTAGAATGAAAATAGAAAAAAAAACTGTTAAATCTACAAAATTTTTGCTAAAATTTTCTGAAATCAACAAAACTTTTGCAGATTACTAGTGGACTGGAAAAAGGTAAAAAAGGAGCAAATGAAATGAAAATTAATAAATAAAAAATAAATGTGTATTTAAAAACATACTTGGGACCAGTTTATTAAATTTTTTCAATTGGCATTGTTCAATGCCTAAATGCCCATTTATAAATGATGAAAGCAGTATTTGTTTTCATGTTTTAATAAAAGAATAAATTAAGAAAAAAATTAAAAATTCGCGTATTTCTTATATTTTTTTTACAATGCTTTTTCTTCAATTATGTGTACATTTCATTACCATTGTTTTCATCAATGCTAATTGAAAAAAAATTTCATTGGCATTGTATGGTGATGAAATTTGTTGGCATTGACATTGAGATAAAGTAATGCCAATTATATTTCAATGTCAATGAAAATTTCCCAAGAATGCTTTTTTGTAAAAGTGGTAATATTTATAGACAATAATAGGGGTTTTCATATAAACTCGTATTTTACTCGTAAACGGTGTAACCTGGTATGTTTATGAGTTTAATGTCAAACTCTATACATAAAAAATATGGGTTATATTTATACAAGGTTTACAAGGCATTTACGAGTTTATATGAAAACCCCTAATATGTTAACCATAACAAAATGAATTTCAGAGACCCTTCTTTTGATTTTTCATTGTTTGCTGATCGGATATGTACTTCCAAATTTATTTGAGTTTCCATTTTCACCTCTAAAGCTCCACCCACAGGAAAGAAGGTGTGGCCGATTAAAAAATCGTATTCTTTAAATAAGCTTAAAAAGTACAATATTGGGGGAAAAAATTATGGTCATCCCCGTAAACTCCACTTGCTACCCAGAGATACTTTTAATCACAATTTTAATATTAAAATGGTTCGTCCAAAATAAACCTTGATCTTTGAAAATTAATGTATTACGATAAATAGAACCTTTTCTCATAAATTTTAATAATTTAGATATTTTATGAGTAGGACAAATTTTCAACCATTTCAATTTAGCTTTATTTAAAATTTTGCATTCCCGACTAAAAAAGATATTATATAATCATATATCACCATATATAAACCCATATATACGTCCATATCTAATTTGATCCGAATATTGGAATATATAATTATATCAAGCGAGATAAGCATGTTATCTAACCTGATACAATTTGATCCGAAAAATGGGTCTATCTAACTTCATCAAATTAAATATTAATACATATAATTTGATGAAGATTTTCAAATAAAATTTTAGTAAATATTGTTGAGATCACTTATTTTCATTCATATTAAATACTAATGCTTAATGTTTAGAAAAATTTTTGTTAATAAACTTGGAAATAGCTGACAAAATAAAACATTACAAAAATTTGTCGGAACAACTGTCTTATTAAACAAGGTTGGTTACCGAAACGAATAACGTTAAGGGTAACGGTAACGGTATCAGATTTCGTTTGTTTAGGTAACGGTAAAGGTAACGATATTTAAGACTGTTTCGGTAACGGTATACCGTTATCGAAACAGCAATACCGGTACGTACCGGTATTAAAAATTATGTTAAAAACATATAAAAACAAGTAAAAACATGGCATATTTTTAATTTTAAGTACTGAAAATACAGATTTTAAGCTATAAATTCAATACTGGTGGTTTTAATAAGTAAAATTATTATCTATAAATTTTTTGTAAAAAAAAACACTCAAGATTATAAAATAAAAAATAAAAAAATTGTAATTTTTATATAAAATAATAAATACCGGTAAAATACCGGTAACTACCCATAAAAATAACGGTATCGGTAACGATAACGGTATTTAGAATTTTTTTTAGAGGTATCGATAACGGTATTCAATTTGAAACGGTATTTTAGCGATAACGGTATTATAACGATAGCGGTAACCAACCTTGTTATAAAATAAAAAAAATAACTTTCAGAATTAATTTTTTTTCACGGAAAAAATAACTGCCCAAGTAAAAAAAATTGATATGGAGCCATATGAAGTTATATTTAATTATATATAATCTTTTATGTAATTAGATATAATTATATCCGAAAAATGAGAACGTCTTATTGTATCATATTGTATCGAATTGTATACAATTGTATACAATTTGGTACAATTTGATACAATTTTATGCAATTCGATACAATTGTATCCGAATTTTGTCCTCATCCAATTACATCAAATTATATCTTTTTGTATAAAATTATATAAAATGTTATAAAAGTGGACAATGTTTGATACAATTATATCTAAATATTAACCTTATACTTTTTATCATATTATATAGGACCATATCTAACAATATACAAAAATTACAAGTTCAATTACTTGTAATTGTAATTGTTCTTTTCTGAATTGCAATTACAATTAATTCTAGTTGAGTTTTTTTTCAATTACAATTACATGTAATTGAGTAATTGCATGTGTAATTAATTATAAAATGCAAAAGCAAATTGAAAGAAAATAACTCAATTAGGCTAACATCAACGAAATTCTAACAATGCTATTTTTATCTTCTGTTATTACTGTTTTTGCTGTTATTTTGTTTTAGTTTTTGCTGCTTCCTATGGAATTCAACTCTGATCGACAACTTATAAAGCACAGAGAACGACAACGAAAATATTTCCTAGATAGTACTTCGCGATTTAAACTGTTAAACGAACTGTTCTAGAAAAAGTGGAAGTCATGGATGTTTTATATTTAGCCCTTCTTTCAGAATATATTAAGTAGATTTTGTCATTTGTACAACCAAAGATGAACTTTGTCGGACGGTGTTTTAATAGAAATCGAGTTTTTCAAGTACAACATATGTCGGATTTATTTATTTTCTATTGAGCGGGAATTCCCGGGATCCCGGGAAATTCAGAAAAAAATCCCGCTGTCCCGGGAAAAGAAAAACCCTATATACAACCAAGATATAATATAAAAAATCAGTCAAGTGTAAGTTATAGAATAGAGAATTTCGTATTAGAGCTTCAGTGTTGTTAATGTTATGGGTGCGTAAGCCATTTTTGACTCATGCTCCTAAACAAAAACAAATTACTCACGCACGAGCATTTCGTTTCTTACTCAGCACACATGAGTATATTAAAAACCTACAATCAGAAAATTCTCACGCAAAACAGTAAAAATTACTAAAACATATGATGCAAAAAATAAACTCACACACGAATCATGCACGGATTATTCTTACTCACGCTCACGCACGAATCACTTAAGTATAGTAATTATTACTCCGATCACGTGTGAATAACGTGACTCACGAACATTTCGTGTCACGCGCCAATCCCTAGTAATTACTAAATCTCAAACTAGTTCAAAATCATTGATAACATGGAACCAAATATAATATAATGCGGTTTTATATGGACCTTATATATTTTTATATAAAATCACTTTGAAAAAATTGCCTATGTGGGATGATATATAATTATAGATGATTTTATAAAGAACGTTATAAGTTATATATGGGTTCATATTCGTCAATATATAATCATAACTAACACAAATTATAAAATATTTTTTATATGGATCCACATAGTTTTATATTATTATGTATAGTGTCATACTAAATTATATATAAACGTATATGTAATTATATCTTTTATATGTTACTTTATGTACTTACATATAGCATATACATATATATGTAGGCCAGTATGTAATAATATAAAATCACATATGTCTCCATATTAAAACCTTTGAGGAAAAAATATCTAATATATGACTATATAAAAGTATAAATGCTTGAATTTAAAAGCATATGTGGCCATATGTAACTATAAGTTACTATATGCAATTAGATAAAATAATATGTGATTATATCAAAACTTTTTTACTCGGGTGAACTTAAACCATATTTATTTCAACATATGTTTTTCTAATTTTTATTTTTAAATTTAAAAATTGCAATTAAACTTTATAAAATTTTGTATAATTATATATCATGTCAGATATAATTATATATAAAATTAATACAATTTTCTATTAACTTTGTTATGTATTTTGATATAATATGGTTTATAACAGCTTATATGCCATTATATATAATTATGTATGAACTATATTTGCAGATCTCTTAATATATGGCTGAAGACCAAATCGCATATGATTATATATAACGTTATATCAAACGTATTTATAAAACCAAAGTGTTAATATAAATGTATATGGTTATATAAAGCCAAGCATATAAACATTTAAAGTTATATCAAATCATATAAGATTATATAAAAACTTTTTTAGTCGGGTTATTTTTGTCGAGTTAAAAATATGCAGTAATTTTTATGAGGCATTTAACATTCTGTTTATAAGCGCTCCAAAATTGGTGGTTCAGTTTACAAAAAATTTGTAAAATTAGCAAATCTTCTGTTAAAAATTAGTAACTAAAATTCAGAAAAATACTGTAAAGTTAGCAAATTTATTGTTAAAAATTAGTAACTAAATTCAGCAAAAAAAAAATAGCAAAAAAGTTTGTAAGTTAGTAATGTGGAGGTAGCAAAAAAATTAACTAAAAATTCAATTTTAACTAAAAATTTGTTAAGTTGAAGTACTAACAGTTTTACTAACTTTTCTACAAACTTTTTTCTATGAGTGTGACTTTACTGACTTTTTTTTTTGAGTGTACAAGCGCGTGTTACGGACAAAAACACGGGGCCTCGGGATAAGTGCACTTATCTCAGCAGAACACTTCCCATGGTAGTAACGATAGAACAGTGTTACACAACCCACATTCCGACGATGCTCCAACGAGTCAATAGAGCGGATACCCTACTATCATTAAAAAGCTCCAAAATAGACTTTGAAGCCCCTGCCCATATATGGGAGTTGTATTACATCTTCGTCCGGATATACATATGTAGGTGGTATAAATAGTAAGGAGATCAGAAGAAGTGAAGTAGTTCTTACACTGATTAAGAAAGCCAAGACACTTGAACGAATCTTTTGACACTTGAATGACGTGATCCTTCCAACGGACTTCACACTGGATTCTCATGCCCACAACATCAAGAGCTTCATATTCCTCAATATTGATACCACCCATGTATACAGAATGACTGTTGGATATGAATGTGGTGATTTCACATTTGTAGGTGGAACAGGGGAATCTGTAAATGACATTTGTGCAATATCTCAAGACCTACTGAAGCTTATAATTTATTTTACAGTAGAAACCCAAACATGGTCTGATCACCTACCTATATCATTATGTTTAAGGACTCAGAGAAACGGAGAAAAAGAAGCGAATAATAACCTGCTACCCAAACTGAGATGGAATGAAAATAAGATCTTAAAGTATCAAAGAAATGTAAAAGAGATTTTGGAAAATGAGAATCAAAATAAAAATGTTTTTGAATTTGGTGACATTACGAACATAATTAAAAAGGCAAAAACAAAACAATTGATACAAACTTGCCAAACTTTATTCAGAAGCAAAAATGGTTTAACGCCAGATGTCATTATGCGAGACAGTCATCTTTTAGTCTTCTAAAAAAATATAGAAGTAACCCAAGCCATGAAAATAAAGAAAAATATTTGAAAGCGAACCGCCGCTATAAACAGGTTTGTCGAGAATCTAAGTTAAAATATTATGAACTTTTAGATTTCAAGATCGAAAGGGTCAAAGATGTAAAATAGTGGTGGAAAATTGACAAAGAAATACGAAATGATGACACCTCCCATGGTATATCAATTTCAGCGGAAAAACTAAGAACATACTTTTGGCATTTACTTAACTCACCTCAAACGTCATTAGATGTACATCATGCTTACTTACACCGAACAGATCACGATTTAGATAAGCTTATAACAATACAAGAAATCAAAGAGGTACTGGGGAAGGCAAAGGGGAATAAAGCACCTGGAGTAGACCGAGGTCCTTATGAGTTCTTAAAAAACGCACCAGATGATCTGCTAGAAGAAGTTGCTAAGACAAGTAATTTGTTATATGATAGCGCAAAGTGGATGAGTCCTTCATACAGAGCATAATATACCCAATATTTAAAAAAGGTGACGATACAATACCAAACAATTACCGAGGAATATCGTTCATGAATTGTATAGCAAAGGTAATGATGGGCTTATTGACAGAAAGAATATCTACATGGGTAGAACAATGCAAAATTCTAAACGAGTATCAAGCTGGATTTCAAAAAAAACTATTCAACGGCAGATAACATTTACAAACTTGCATCTATAATACATCTTAATTTTAAAAGAGAGAAAAAAACATATGCGTTCTTCGTAGATTTTAAGGCAGCCTTTGACAAAGTGTCTCGGAAAGCATTGATTTATAAATTGCATACAATTGGATTATCATCAAAGGATGTAAATTTCATTGGAAAAGTGTACAGTAATACGAAATCATCTGTTTGCACCGGTCAGGAGCTTTCGGACTTTTTTTCTACAACGTCTGGAGTGAAACAAGGTTGTTTGATCCAGTGGCGGCTCCAGCTCAAGTCTCTGGAGGGGGGGGGAATTTTGGAAAATTTTTTTTTTTAATTTTCACAAAAAATATTTTTTAACCCCTTTTGATTTGGCCATACACTACTTGTTGGACGTTTTAGGTATAAAAGACAATATAAAGTCCAACGGAAAATTCTAAGTTATATTTTTCATCAAAAACTTTAATATTTGATACGTATTTGACATCCAACAAGGATGGGTTAGTAATGCCTAAAAAAGTTTATATTAAATAACATATAAAATCAACAATTTAAATTTCCGCACTCTATTTGAATTGTATGAAACTTGCTATAACTTGGAATACTTTGTATAGCTAAAATTGGTGTTCAATTTGGGGAAAATGATCAAATTTGCTATAGACTTTCCGTACATATTTGGGTCTAACTTTTGTATTATTTTAGCTATGTGACTGGTTGATACATCACTTTAAAGCTTCTTAAAGCGTGCCTGGTCTGCAATTCATTTGTTAATTTGATAATTTCTGATTTATTAAAAAAATTTAAATTTTTGATAATTTTTCTACAATTAATTAAATGTTTCTATCCTTTTATAATTGAAGCCATGATTGAGCCACGTGAATAGTTACTATTTTGAAATGAACTTTAACCATTTATCGTTATCAAAGGTCTAAAGCCATTTTATCTTAATACGCGGTTCGGGATACTACTAGGCTACGATCTTTTAATATTTTTGTATTAGTTCTTAGTTTTTTTATCAATGACACTGTCAAATATCAGTTTGGTACTCCTTTTGGTTCCTTAGTTATAGTATAGTATTAAATAAAAAAAAAACAGTTCGATTTTTCAGCATTTGTATGAAAAAAGACCCAATAAGAGTGCCAGTATAAGATTTCGTAAAGGCAAAAATAAAGTAATGAGGAACAACATAAGCGTGTTCGTTTACTTACTACATACAAGTTACTACTTTTACTACAGCTGCAAAATTTCAATATGAAAAGTAAACAAAACTTTCCAATTGTAGTAAAAGTAGTAAGAATTTCGACTAATCGAACACACCGCATATATTTTTTCAGAAATTTTAAAGAATCCATTTTTCGATATACATATGACGATTTAAATCGCGGATTTCATTAAATTAAACTTTGAAAATTTTACGAAAAACGTCGCCGGAGTCTGAAAAGTCCTCAAAATTTGATTGAGATGATTACAAGGATTTAACTCAGAGATTACTGTTTAACAACAATACAAAAAGTTAATATTTCCTGAAAAGTTTTGAAATTATTTTTATTATTTTTATATTCACTTTATTTATTAGAAGCTGATTTTTTATACTTCAGTCATAAATTTTAACTAAAAACTTCTAATACCCAGCTAAAAATCGACATATGTATATGAATACATACAGGTTAAATGTATGTTCATGCATGTTCATAAACATGCATTCATGTCCATACATGGATACATAAATCTCCATACATGCATCATATATGTCCACACATGTGCATTAACGAAATTTGAGGTAATATCTACATACATGATCATGCATGTTCATGCGTGTTCATGTGTGTTCATACATGTACACACATGTAGATATTACCTCAAATTTCGTTAATGCACATGTGTGGATTTGTGAATTTGTATTTCTTTCACTTTATCCTTTTTTCTCCTCTTTTTTCTCTCCTTTTTCCCTCTTTTTTCTTTTTCTTTTCTTTTTCTCTCCTTTTTCCCTCTGTTTCCTTTTTCCCTCTGTTTCCTTTTTCCCTCTTTTTCCTTTTTTTTCTTTTTCGATGAGGGGGGGGGGGGAATTTCCCTATTCTGTAAATTATGGAATGTTGAGGTAAACTTAACTAAATCCGAAATCATGGTATTTAGAAAAGGTGGTAAACTAGCAAAAAGCGAAAAATGGATATTTAACAATGAAGCGATAAGAGTTACTTCAGAGTATTGTTATCTAGGAGTCACGCTCACATCGAAAATGGTATTCAAAAAACATATAGAAAACAGAAATAAGGCAGCTAAAAATTGTATTAATTGTACATGGCAGAACTTTTTAAGTAGAAAAGAAATATCTATTAAATCTAAGTGGAAATTATTTCTATCTGTTTGTAGATCAGACCAAACGTATACCGCACAGGTGTGGGGATACACATTATTCGAAGAAGTGGATTTATTTCGCAAAGAAAATATTAAGACTTCCAAACTTCAGACCAACTTATGCTTTAATGCTACACTTGAGATATGTTTGCAGGCATGCGCGGTTCCAGCAATTAATATAAAGGCAAAAATCATACGCCTCAGTGGCCAACTCAATGTATTTATCTACTGTGGCGTATGATTTTTCCCCTTATATTAATTGCTGGAACCGCGCATGTTTGCAGGACTCTGTTCGACTATCCTGAACAAAGATTGCCACATCAACTGTCCAAAAAACTATTACGTCAGCAAATCTTTTGGGTTAACGAGTTAAACAACATAGGAGCAGAATACGGCATCGAGTGGTCAGTAAATATTCAAAACAAGGAGCAATGGCATGTAAATCGAATTAATATTCTTCAATCGCTAAGAGATAAATACTATGAGCAGTTCTTGCAAAGGAAATCAAGTACAAACCGAATATATAAACAACTGGACCCGACGGCAAATCAAAGTTATATGGTAGACGGTTATAGCCAAGAAGAGTTAATGTAGATATTCAAAATGAGAAGCGATTTAATACAGCTCAAGGGAATAGATTTCCTACGAATGCAACCAGATTATTCTCCCTTTGCAATATGAGAGAAATAGAGAATATTATACATTTTATGGGCCAGTGCCCCGTGTTTAAAGATATAAGAATTATTTACTTCGGAAAGAGTTTTCTAGATAAGGCTGAAATTGGTACTGTAAAAATTTGGAAAATTTTAATTGAATATATAAAATATTGCGTAAACTATAGAAATCAGTTAATATTTGAATTTAATTATTAAGAAAAATATGTATGTATGTAATTAATTTGCTATTTTATAATATCAATAATAGATTATCGGCTGGCGACATTATGTCATAGCCGTATGAACAAAATATATAATTTAAAATTTTATATTAGTAAATACTTCAAAACATGTAAAATAATATAAGTATATATTCCCAGCCTACAAATTTCTGAGGGCTCAAAAATTATGACTCTTAAAAAAATCCGAAATGTGAGCCATTTTAGTGCATTCATAATTTGGAGTCCAAAAGTATTAATATTCAATTTTATTTTATGAGCCTTTGAAAATATGTCATCTGAAATCACTCTTCTTTCTGACTCTTTTTTGAATATTCTTAAATGAGTCAAAAAACACTTCGAAATAAGAGGGATATTTTATAAAGTAGGAAATTATACAAATACATGTTCAAAAATTGCACTTTTTATGAAACGTTTCCTGAAGGTTCTAAAAAAGTTCTCAAATGAGTCATAAATGTAGAAGAAAAGATTCACATTTTTGAACACTCTAAAAAGCTACATAATTATAAATTAAATCTGAGCCTACAACACTATTTTCAAATTGTTTTTTGTCAAATAATTTTTCTATAACTTTTGTCAATTGAAAATAAATTTGTGTGTTTAATGTTCAAATTGTGTTTAGTGTAAAATTCGTTGGCGCGAAAATAAAATACAATGAAAATTGTAAAACGCTATTTGCTGAAAATTTTCATATTTAAAAAAAACGTTGAGAACTTCAATTAACGCAAGTTTATAAGTGATGGCTTCTTGACGAATATATGTCATAAGCAAACATTTTGTATTTCTACGGTAATCTGCACTCCAAATTCCCAAACTCGGATAAAGCCCTTAAGAAGCCGATTAACTTCACCAAGATGACAAATATCATATGAAAATTAAATAAAGACCATTTAGCTTTGGGACCTCAAATCTTTTTTCGAATAGTTTGAAGAAAGGCTGCGATGAAAGCTGTATTTTCGTTCATACTTATCAACGTTAAGTATTTATAGCAAATCTACGTTAAACTGATTGGGGTATCAAATTTTTTTAAATAGTTAGTATTTATGATAGTTCCGGTATAATCGAACGTGCGTCAGCAAAACTTTTTAGGTAGTAACGCGAAGAAGTTACGCTAGGTGTGAAAATGTATAAATGTTGAGTTTTCAACGTTGATAATTATCCACGTTGTAAGTTAACGTGCATACGAAAAGTAATATGTTAGTTTTCCTCTAAAAATCGTTTTTATGCACTTTGTGCTTTTTTGAAAGTTAACGGATATAGTTAAGTCGAAAATACAGCTGAAGTTGCTCACGATTGTTTTACAGTTAAGGTTAATAACAAACAGGTAGCGAATTGCTTGAATGCAACATCAAATATAGAACCAAAGATAAGTAAACTGTATGATAATAATTAAATACTTTATTTAACAAATTTTATTTATTTAGGTATTTCTTCTTTAAAATGTGATTTAAAATGTCCAAAGACTAGGCAAAATATATTAAACCAAATCAAAATGTGCTTGGCGTAATACCGTAGTAGAGTATGGAGCTAAACCCTATGTAATAATTCATTTTAGTATAACATAATTCAGTTAATTTTGTTATACTAAAATTAGATTTATCAATTTTTAATAATTTTATGTTTCATTTGTTATTGCAATTAAATTGTTATTTTGTCAAATTTCTTAGTTATTTGTTAATAAATTATTAAGTATAAATATTCCATTGTTTTAATTGTGCTCAAAAATCTAGCTCATTTATGATTCAAAAAATATTAAAAAATCGTGAAGGAAACAACTTTTTAATGATTCGAATAAGACTCATAAAAGAGTCCAAAATACCTCAGAAAATATTTAAAAACTAGCGTTTTTCGTTGTGAAATAGAACCAGTATTGGGGCCCTCTTTTATTACTCCGAAAAGGCTCTTAAAAAAGAGGGAAATTTCCCCTCTCAAGGCTCATAGTTATGAGTCTTTTATGAGGGATAAAAGAACACTCAGAAAGAGGCTTCACCCGTAAAGAAAAACACGCTCTTATTGCTATGATTTCAGAAGGTCTCAAGGCTCTTTTATGAGTCTTTTCGGACTCCAAATGTTCACTGGGTTGCTTAAAATTATGAAAATAAAGAATACTACTATTACTACTACTATACAGACGACAATGATGGCTCCGCGGTCTTATGAGTCAGCAAACAACATTGGATTTTACGTGGATTAAAATTGACCCTATTCAAGCGACCCCACTCAGAGATTGTAATAAGGTCTTGATTAAGTGTGTCATTCATAATCTGCCTCCTGCCCCCAACCTCCATAAGGCTTGGCCTATGATCGCAGGAATATGAATGGCAAATGTTGCTGTCATCTGCAAAAGAGTAGATAGATCACTTAGGGGGTAATTTTCTAAAACACTTCGGTGAAGTGTTGCGTTATCTCTATTGAAATTGTTTTTGTTACAAAAACAATTTACATTGAAAGTTCCCTTCTCTTCACCCAAGTGTTTTACGAAATTAGTTACTTAGAAAGATAAGAAATAGAGAAGGAAAAAGAACAGAGCCTTGCGGTACCCCTGCATTCAACTGAAACTCATTAGATGAGACCCCATCTATAACAACTCTTATAGTGCGATTCCTGAGAAAACTCGTTATAACGCCTTGGAAATATCCAGCGCATCAACTTTGCTTTTACCAAATCTGTGAATTGACTGACTCCAACGCTCTGAAAGAAACGCTATCAGGTCTCCCGTAGAACGACCTCTATTAAAGCCATACTGTCGATCATTAAGAAGCAAATTGGACTCAAGATAATTAACAAGATGGTAGTTAAAATGAAATATCTACGAAACGAAATTTTTATTTATATTATGTATATAAGTATTAGACAGTCTGATATTTTCTCTACAATCTGCTCTGCTATGAGCCATGTGAATAGCTTCAATCTGCTCTGCTATGAGGCATGTGTTGCGCCAATAAAAGGTCTAAGCTGGTCTGATCATCGTGTTAGAGATATTCCTCCTCTTCTAATTCCTTCTACGTTTCCATCCACCATTAATCTTTCCGTGGTACCTTCTTTTTTGGCAATATGACCAAAATAATTTATATACGACCTGATAATTTATTTCATTAGTATATCTTTTAATTGTAGTTCTTCAAAGATAGATCCATTGGTTCGATACACAGTCCACGAAACTCTTAAAATTCTTCGATATACCCGGAGCTTAAAGCTTCCGATTTTTCTTCGCTCAGCATGTTTCATCGTCTATGCTTCCGATGAAACCTGTATGTATATTGGAAAAATTAGAGCATTTACTCGTAACGAATTTATCCTAACGAAATACATAACTTCGAAATAACGTTATTTGTTACCATGAATCGGTTGCCAATCCTGTATTTTAATTACATGTTTAAAGCCCCCTGTCAAAGCTATAGCGCACTTTTTTTTGAACGCACTGTTCTATTCACAAATACAAACTTGCAAAATTTTTTTGTGTTAAATGAACAATTTTGATCTTTCTGCGAAAGTGAGAGCTACAATCAAAATGTTTTTGCAATTTATAATGTGAGAAAATTAGTCGTCTTTTTTTATTTTTATAAATATGTAAATACAGACGACATAAGCAAAATGACGTTAAACCTTAAAAATTTGGATATATAAGTAACAGATGTTCGTTAGTTTATATGAAAAGGTAAACATAAACAACATAAACGTTCCGACGTAGGCCCAAAAATTATAATACGCAAAGCCTTACAATTGCGCGAGTTGTTGACATTGAGAGTGTCTTTATATGAAAATATCTACATATCAAATAGAGAGAGGGAGTTAGAGCCTCCTTACATGTATATGTATAATTTGTTGTATTTACATATTTTTGCGTGGAGGCGACCAAATGTCAAAACCACAAATATGTTTATGTCAATATAAGGTAAAATAGCATATTTTCATTCATAATACGTTTACAAATTACAATACAAAACACAATACGGCATTTTAGACATAATGAATGGTTTCACTCATTAATTATAGACGATCGTTAGATTAAATACAACAACTACATCGACAACAAAAAATTGCCAGTTATGTAGTATATATGTATATGAAATCTACAAAAACAAAGAAAACTCTTTAAATTCAAACGAATGATGAGCGCATCAATTGATTAAAAAAGCACATATTTGCAAAATAAAAAAAAATAAAAAATATATATGTATAAGAAATATACGCAGGTTTTTCGTTAATCATTAAGGCTAGCGATTATGTCCATTTCATAAAATATTCTACCTGTACCCCGTTTCTGTATCCAATGCGAGAAGTTTTGTCATCGAGAAATGCATGGTCATCCTTCATTGAACAGGGTGATTTAAGCGATGATAAAATGGACTGGAGTTTTAGTCGTAACTTTTGCAGATATTGTAACTTTTATAACTGAGTACACATGTAATTTTTTAAAATACCTAATTAAATTAGAAATAACTTACATGAAAAGCATTATTAGCTGATTTGGTTTCATATGTGTTTTATTGTTTGCGACTCATCCTATATAAAGCAGAGCAGGGTTGCATTTCACATGTTTTTTGCGAAAACTTTTTCGATGCGAGGAATACAGAAACGGGGTGCTGGATTAGAGTTTCATAACTGGATCGACAACGATATCGACAACTGCTTTTTCATACATTTTGTATGGAAAGCAAAATGTCGATAAGCGGTCCGGAGATGCAAATTTTAATCACTGATAAGTTCTTCACAAAGAAGCTACAAACAGAAAAAAAAATTGTTGTCTAAACCGAATTTGGCGCAAATTAAAGCGTTCAGTTACTGCAGTATACAATAGTACAGTAGTTTTTACCAAATTTGTCAGTTGTTGGTAACATTTTTGTACTACACAATTTTCAGTTATTTTTATGACATTGTTAGTTATTTTTAATTCACATTTTGGTTTTTTTCAGCTGTTAAAAATATCTACATTTTTAGATATTTGAAAGGTGCAAAGAAAGATTTTAACGCTTATCAAATATGTTGGAATTTCCTCTGTGTTTGTTGTGCAACACTGTTCCGTTAATACTACCATGGGAAGTGCTCTGCTGAGGTAAGTAAACTTGTTTCTACAGCCCGTGGAAAATGCCCTTATCTAATATATCGCACGCATTTCAGAGAGAATTTATTTATAAGTCTAACCACCGATATATAAAATAAACTCCCCGCAGATATCTTCCTTGATTCTTATAACGTAGAGAAATTGAATTCAAACGTATTCCCTACTTTTTCCTTCGATTAAGATATTTTCCTGATATGTATAATCACAATGTACTGCATTAGTAGGGGACATCCACTGAGTATTATTAGTCTTGAGTCAAATTTAATAGTCACTATCAGATTATCTCCACATCTAATGCCGAGGTACCGGGAAGTTAAAGTCACTTAATGGTAAAATGCCGTACCTCATTGGTAGTCTAAACCATAGTACGTCTAAACCTGTGAAAATAGCCTAAAAAGCTACTTACATTAGTTAAAAATTACCTTGCAGAAAAAGCTGCTGAAATTAGCAGATTTTTTTTTGCTAAATACTATTAAAATAAAAACAACAAACAAAACTGTAAAATTTACGGAATTTTAGTTATATTTGAGTTAACTTTTTGTTAAGAAAATGACAAATTATACTGTAAAATCTGCTGAATATTTTGCTAAATATAGGTAGACTAAAAATAACAAAAACAAACTCTTATATCTACCAATTTTTTTTCTTTTTATACCCTACACCACTACGTGGAGAGGGTATTATAAGTTTGTGCTGATGTTTGTAACACCAAAAAATATTGGTCCTAGACCTACCGATCGGCTCAGAATTTTTTTTATTTTGATTTAACGATGTCCGTCTGTCCGTCCGTCTGTCCATGCATTCTTGTGCGCACTCTACAGGTCGCAAATATAAGATAAGACGAAATTTGGTACACCGACTTACGTCGGCCCAAGAACGACGCCTATTGATTGGTTGAAATCGGTCCATGTTTAGACCTAGTGCCCATATAAGGGTACCCCCAAAAATTTTCTTTTTTACACGCTGCAGGTCGCAAATACGAAGATATTTCAATGAAATTTGGTACACAGACCTATGTCGGCCTAAGAACGGAGCCTATTTGGTTAAAATTTTGGTTAAAATCGGTCCATGTTTAGACCTAGTGCTGATATAAGGGTCCCCCCAAATTTGGCTTGGTTACACGCTGCAGGTCGCAAATACGAAGATATTTCAATGAAATTTTGTTCGCTGACTTCCATGGTTCCAAGGAAAAAGCCTATTGATTCTAGATAGGATCAGTCCATATTTGGACCTATCGCCCATATGGGTTATATTTTCGATTTTCTCTTCTTTTATGATTTTATAGAACATTTTGACACAAGTCCGTTTTAACCCATTCAAATTTCGGATCCAAACATTAGTTGGCTTTAAGTCAGACTAGTGTAGGGTATTATATAGTCGGCATGCCCGACTTTAACCTTTTTACTCGTTTTTAGTTAAATTTAGTTGAATGAAAATAGAAGCCTATCCTGGTAAAGTTAACACACTCACAATATATTTTCCATAACCGATTGAGGTTTATTTGAAATATAATAGGTAAAGTTTGTTTTCAATTGAAGAATCAATTAAAATACATTGAAACATATTGTTTAACTTTTTATATTCGTCAATAAAAAACAAACTACAAGAAATATTTATCGTCTGTAGGAGTTGATATTTTCAGTCAAATAATCTATTTTTAGATTTCTATTTTTAGAAAAAATAATTTAAATAATTTCGTTGTTTTCTGTTTTAAAACAAAAAATTCAAATATTTTCGGTTTTCAGTTAAAAATTGACGATTGTTTTAACAGACTTTTCAATTATCCTTTCATTTTTTAATTGTGTTTTCAATTAATTTAATATGTATTTTAGGTGGTTTTTAACGATAAAATATTTTAAGTGTATACATAGTTATAGAAAAAATAAAAAAAAAAAAAAATTTGTTGGGATGAGATTTGAACCACCACCCTCAAAAATTGAAATTTTGTCAATGCCTGACCTTCCAGACATCTACACCACAACCGATTTGAAAATTGTATAAATTAAATTTGAATTTAATATATTTTGAAATATTTATTTATACAACAAAAAGAAATTTAAACAAACAAATGTACCCAACACACAATTTGAATTAATAAAAATAATTTGAATCTATCGCACGACTAGAAAAACTGAACTTCGTTTTATATCTAAATTCTTTTGTTTGTTTTAACTTAAAATAGTTGAATATTAAATAATATGAATTCAATCAGTGTTTACGATAACGAAATTATCGAAATTGATTGCCAAATTTATTTGAATTGTTAGTAAAAATGTTTAAATTGATTTGATAATCACGGGGTTGCCGGGTTGTAAAAATGTGAAGAAATCTCGATGATGTCAGCTGCTAGCAATAGGGTCGGCATATACGACTAAAATATTTACCATACCAATCGTTTTAAATGTTCACCATACAAATCGTTATAAAAACTAAAAATATAAAATACTAAAATAAAATTTAGAAACAAGCTTTTTTATAATGCCCTTTGAGGGGAATTTTTTTACAGAGTTTTTATTTTTAATTTTGTGTGGAAGTAAAAACGAAAGATTTTATATTTTATGAATTTTTTTTTATTCTCAAAAAGTTTTATGCATGTCAGAAATTAAATAAATACAGGGTTATAAATTTTATTCAAATGAAAATTTAACTTAAAAAAGTCAAAAAAAGTAAATATAACGCAAGTTCTTCTTAATTAAAATTAAATTTTATAACTGCAGTTAAACACAAAATTCTAGGGACTTTGATTTATGTAAATTGGAATTTCCAGTGAGTCGACTAATCTTATTCTCATCTAATTCAGAGAGTATTGTCACTTTTAAGATAATTGTCGTCAAACATGATGATTTTAAAATCTTAAATAATTTTATGATAAATATATTTTTGTGAAATTTTGCTCCAAAGTTTAATATCAATGGCTTAATAAAGACGCTACACAGAGAGAATTTTGCTGGACGAGTTTAAGTGAAATTTTTCAGTAAACTGTTGAAGTTTTCTTCACAATATAAATGAAAAATTTGTGAAATTCGATGAAAAAGCTTCGTATATTTTATGAACATAGTTTTAGTGAAACTTTTTCATGGAGCGTATGAAACTTTAAGCAAATAAAATGAAATTTTTGATAATATTTTATGAAAAATTCCATTAATTCAATGAAAAGTATCAATGGACGAGTTCCCGTGAAACTTTATCGATTTTATGCAAAAATTCATTAATATCATGCAGATAATTCTCTCAGTGTATATTTATTCTTAATTTCTATAGAGGGGAAGGCAATAAAAATATAAAAACGGTGGATTGTTTCTCAGAATGAAACTTCATATTAATACAAAAACAATAAAATAAAAAGTATAATCTAAGTTTTTCAGATTTCCATTTCCTCTAATGGAATATTAATTCCAGTTAGGGCCTTTCTGCATTAAGCATTAAATTTATATACCAAAAATTTGAAAAGAGCAGCATGTTCGTTGTTACATTTAGGGCATTTCTTTTAACTATTATATTTATGTGTGATGGGTAATTTGAAATCTAAAAAGATAGATTCAAATAAAATAAAAACAATTTGAATTATAAAAATATGTTTATGAAACTATTTGTATCAATATAGTTTGGCTCAAGGGGTAAGGCGATGAACTTCTAAACCAAAGGTCGTGGGTTCGAATCGTGTCTGGTGTTGGAACAAAACAAAATTGCTTTGAATTTAAAACGAAAGAAAATTAAATTAAAGAGAAATTAAATAAACAAAGAACGTGTGTGTTATGTGTGCAGTGTTTTGAAAATTGAAACAAAAAAAAAAACTTTCGAATATGAAAAAACAAACCAAAAAATCGTTTTTTTTACGTTTTGTCAGTTAAAAATTGATGATTGTTTTAACAGACTTTTCAATTATATTTATTTCTTTTATGGATTGTTTAAACAATGTTTGAAAATAAATAGCAAAATGGTTTGAATATAATGAAAAATCAGTAGTCCTTTTTTTAATTGTGTTTTCAATTAATTTGATATGTATTTTAGGTTGTTTTTAACGATAAAATATTGTGAGTGCAGAAGTATTTGCTACAAAAAGTAGCAAACTGCTGATTTCAGAAGGCTAGATTTTTATTTGCATTAAAAAAATAAAAAAAAAAACTTTCAAAATTTGAATAATTTTTGTAGTTTTTTAGTCTACTAATTATTAAGCAAAATTTTTACTCATTTTAGCAGGTTAAATTGTTATTTTATATTAACTTAAATTTAACTCAATATAACTAAAATTCTGTATATTTAGCAGTTTTATTTTTGGTGTTTTTATCTCACTAAAATTCAGCAGTTTTTTCGGCAAGGTAATTTTTAACTAATATTGAGTAGTTTGAACTAAAATTTTTACAGACTTTTTTCTATTAGTGTAGTCTCGCTGCATTATCTTTTAGATACGTTTTATACAGTCTAGCAGTCTGTTTTGTGCACTTTAATTCTCAAAAAATTTGCAAAAAAGTGTAGTGAATTTTTCACAGAACGATTTAAATGGCTGCATGAATCTTTATTAGATTCTAGTTAATTTGCCGTACCTTCTTTTTTACATATTTTACAGATATTGCGGACCATAATATTGTAGATAAAATGACATGTCCCATATAATTTAACATTAGATTTACAACTTTTCCAACAACCCTTGTACTACAAATCTTAAACAGAAAAAAGGAAACACCGACGCCATAAGATCACAGACAATGCAAAAAATTTTTGCTACAGCAAAAAATAAAAACAAGCTGACAAAATATTGTTCGCCGTAAACTAATAAGAAAGAAAAAGAGTAACTGCTCTCTTTCTCTTCACATACTATTTGCTTTAATAAATTTTATATACAGTACACTAATAGAAAATGTCCGTAAAAATTTAGTTAAAACTACTAAAAGTTATTTCAAAATGATGCTGCAGAAAAAACTGCTAAAATTAGCAGATTATTTTTTCTATATATTACTAATATAGGAACAGCAAATATAAAACTGTTAAATATACAGAATTTTAGTTCTATTTGAGTTAAATTTTTGTTAATGGAAAATAGCAAATTAACCTGCTAAAAATAGCAAAAAATTTTGCTAAATAATTTGTAGCCTAAAACATCATAAAAAATTTTTAAATTTTCGAGCCTTTCGAAAACAGCAGTTTACAATTTTTTAGAAAATATTTCTGCTGATTTTAGCAAGATAGACTGCTTAAAAATAGCAAAAATTTTGTAGATATAACAGTTTATTTTTGCTATTTTTAGTCTACTAATATTTAGCAAAATTTTCTGCAGATTTTAAAGTACAATTTGTTATTTTCAATTAACTAAAAGTTAGATTAAATATAACTAAAATTCTGTAAATTTAACAGTTTTAATTTTGCTATTCTTATTTTACTAGTATTTAGCAAAAAAAATTTGCTAATTTCATCAGTTTTTTCTGCAGCATAATTTTTAACTAATTTTTAGTAACTTTTTCTGCTATTTTTGAAGATTTATTTCTATGAGTGTACTGTGTAGTGTTATATGAGCCACACACATCACTTAAACAAGTTTAAAAACAACTTGTGCCGGATGACATCACTAGCGAAAAAAATACGTAGAAAATACAAACAAACCCATACAAGCGGTATGGACAGGCTTGCCAGATACATTTTTCGTTATCCTCAAACAAACCTTGAAATATCCCCAAAAAATCCTCAAGTAGTAAAATGTTAAAAAAGGTTTTATTTAATCCTCAAATTTTTAAGATTTTGAAATAATTTTTTAAAGAATTCGAATTTTTCAAGTATGCCTCCACAATAAAAATAAAAATATAATTCTTTAATTTGACTTTTAAATCTGAATCAATTTTTAACTTATTTTATTGATTGAATTATTTGCTACTTCAACTAGTCAATGTGTTATTCAAAGAATCAGTTTTATTTTTGCTGATTCTTTTCATAGAATCAAGCTAATTAATTCAATTTTAACAAATTAATTTAACCAAAAATGTTTGCCTTGATTTATAGTCCGCCAGTCATATCATATTGGGTATACAAGTTAATAATGTCGATTTGGACAACATATGGTTTGTGTGAATAATAACAAATATGGTATTTTGGTGGGTAAACATCTGTCATTATAATTCAGTATTCGATAGACGCCAAAGTGTAAACACACATTTTTGTGCCTAAAAAAGATGTTTTGCGGGAAGTCTGATAACCTTCTTTCATTTGAAGAAAACGGCTGCTGAAAGTTATCGATAGTTGGTAGAAGCTTACGGTCAACATTAGGGTTTGGGATTTCCCGGACTTTTTTATTTCCCGGGAAACGGGAATGAAAAAATTTGATTCCCGGGATTCCCGGGAATCCCGGGAAATATTTTTAAACAAAATTGTTAATGAAAACCACCTATATAAGTAATTTTTGTTAAAAAAAACACTATTTCAGTACAAATGCAGTCTGTGTAGTGAGAATTCAAAGTAAAAAATATCAGAATGTTGAACATTTGATTTCACATAAATTACTCGCAGCACTGCCAAATGAATTGCATGATTCCAGCAGAAAGCACCTACTACTGGACTGTCGGAAACAAACCGTTTCATCACACTTGGCCCATTAGATATGGTGGCCACAATGTTATTTTCCAAAGACAAATAAAACTCTTCTAGTCTTATTTCTACAATTCTTCTTATTTCATCAGCATTACATCTTCCTGATATATAAACCAACCCCAGGTTATAAAATTAATTATTTCCGTTTATCTCCTATTGTTAGAAATATTGCTCGATATTTCTTTTATCATGATATCTTTTACATGATTTTAGTAATTTAATATAATGTTCTTTACATCGGTTTAATTTTTTTGCAATGCCAGTTTTTTATTATAAAAACTCTGTCGAATAAACGAAGATCTAGTTATGGTGCGGATTGACTGCGGCTAATTTGGATACTATTTCAGGAAATGTTTGCCCTACCATAAAACATTTAATGCCTATTCAGCTTACACTTTTTTCTTCGGGTACTTTGCTAATTTTAACATAAACGTTATTCTTGTTGTTGTTGTCTGACTATCAATTTTTTTTTTTTTTTTTTTTTTTTTTTGTGAACCAAATTTAGATGTCGGATAACCAAATTTAGATACCATCGTTAACCATTAGTCTTTTCTTTTCACATTTATTAATGAAAACGTTACTTATAAAATGATTGACCCTTAATATAAAAGAGTATTTTAAATTTAAAGTCGACTTTATTTTTAATCAAACAGTTTTGTTCATTTTGTGTATGAAAACCTTACAAAAATATTTATATTTTCAAATATTTTGATTGGTTGAAAATAAATTAACCAATCAGAATGCTCCAAAAATAAACCAAGTCAAGGTATACTGTCACCCAATATTTTAACTAAAGTCGACTTTACCTAAATTATACATTTGAAAAATTTAGATAGTAAGGGCGATTATTTGTAAGAAACAAAAGCTTTTTTTCATATTTCTCTTAAACATTTTACCAAGTTTTTAGGTTTTACTACTTAAATTTTTAATAAGTTATACGAAAAATCTTTATTAGTTGATATGCTCCTAATTACTTGGCAAAGATTTTATTTGTGTGTCAAATAAATGTATTCCCTTTTAAAAGATTTTAACAATGACATTTTTGTTTTGGTATTTAAAATGTTTTTTATGACTAAAATTAAAAAATCCTATTCGAAACAAAAACAATTTAAAAAATTTAATATTTTTTAAATTTCCCGTTTTCCCGGGAAAAATATATTATTTTCCCGGGAATTCCCCGCAAACTTTTCCCGGGATTTCCCGGGAATTCCCGCCCGGGAATTCCCGAACCCCAAACCCTAGTCAACATGCACCATCTCAAAAAACGTTTGAACGATGGTTTGCGCGATTCAAAAGTGGTGATTTCGACACAGAAGATAACACCAGCTTATTCAAAAAGAAATAATTTTTTCAATATTTTAGATACTTGGACGTTAGTACTATTAAAATCTCAGGCATAAAATATTTATTCGTAGTAAATATCCCCAAAACATTTTTTAAATCCTCAAAAAATCCCCTGTCCCCAAATGAAAATTTTTGTCCCCAAGACCAACAAAATATCCCCAAATTTGGGGACAAAACCCCAAGTCTGGCCAGCCTGGGCATGGAAAGCAATATACAAAATATTCAACAGCAGCCACTATTTTGTATGGTGCTATAGCTGTTTTTATCTTATACACCTTTGCAAAACACACACACTACGTTAATGTCTTAAGTTTGTTGTTCAGAGCGAATAAGAGTGGGGGCCATAGTGTATATAGTTTGATGAGAAATATTTAAATATAAGCGTAGTAAAAATAACAGGAGGAGCATTTGAGTAAAATTGATTCTAAATTAAATTGTCCATAAATGTGACGAACCAAAGTTTTAAAACAATTCCCAGTGTAGAAACAGTAAACATATCATTATTTTGTGGACTACCAGTAATGAAACCGACTTACTTTCTGCATTATTTTAAAACATATAATATGGAGTTACTAATAACTAGTTACATGTTCCATTATTTGAAAATAAAAAGTAATGCGTTACCAATAACGACTTATGGACTTAAAATAAATTAAAAATCACTTGAAAACTGATCTACTAACTTTTCATTTAAATCAAAAGAACTTTTCATTTATTTTTAAATGGCAATAAATTAACTCACAATATCTGTAAAAAATAAATGATTTTGCATTCATTTTAACTGCCAACAACAAACAAACCAATAAATACAAATGATAATTTCTTTATTTTTTTTAACTGTGGACTATTTAACTACAAAATCCCTAAAAATAATGATTTTTCTTTTATTTCGTGTTTTTAACTATCAAAGAATTTACAAAATCCGTAAGAATAAATAATATTTAGTTTATTTAATTTTTTAACTGACATAGAAATTAACTACAAATCTAGAAGGGCTTGTTTTTTTAACAAAACATTTAAAATGAAAATTAAGGTATTCATTTAAAGTATTTCCGGCTCGTATACTGTGTATATGTTGTAAGTTTACTCGATTAATGTCAAAACTAGTTTACGAGCCCCGGTAAATATACGCTTACTTTTTTGTGTGTAAACTTTTTCGTATTTATACATACATTTGAATATTGTCAAAAATTAGATTATTTTGAATATTTTTGTGTGTTGTTTTTTATTTTCTGTTTTTTTTTTTTTTTTAATAATACAAATTTAAAAAATTCTTTGTTTAATTTATGAAAAAATCGAAAAAGTTGTTAAATGCAAAATTGAAATGTGAATAGTTTTAAAAGGTGCGCTCATTCAAATAAACAGGTAAAGTTATAAATATACCCGATTACAAAAATACACGGTTTACAAGGGCATAAATCCAGTTAGATGAATACCACTAATATTAACTGTGACAGGAAATCCGTATTTATATGAAATTTATTTTTTAAATAAAAGACAAAAAAAGTTTAAAAATATATCTCTTGGTACTACACTGATAGAATTTTCGTTCATACTATTAATGAATCGATTTCATTAATCTGAATTCATTGATTTAATGAAAAATTTTCATTGAATTAATGAAAAATTCATTAATTTAATGAATTTTTTCATTATATATTTTAAACTAACCCTAAACTAACTAAAGGGTTTTGAATTTGCTAATTACTAACATAGATATATGTTCCAGTAATGAACGCTAGGGTTGCAAAATGAAATTATTTAAATATAAAGGTCCAAGTAATGACATCATTTTGTTTTGGCTATTTAGATCAATCGGTAACGCGGTAATGTTTACATTCTGGTGATTGCGGGTTCAAGTCGAGTTCAGGGAGATGTCAAAAACGTTATAAAAACAAAAAAGAAATGTGTATATGTACAAATAAAAATTAATAAAATAAAAATAAACAATAAATAAAAAAACGCAAAAAAAATATTTTTTTTTCAATTAGTTTTCATTTAATGAATACGTTTCATTGATTTAATGAACGCGTTCTTTGGGGACTTTTCAATGAAAAAATCATTGGATTAATGAACAAATTCATTAATACTATGCACAAAATTCTATCAGTGTATGTTAGCTGTATGTTAAAAATAAATGTACGGATAACTTTTTTAATAAAGTACAGTCAGTTACTGTAATAATATTTTGAGTGTACTAGTTTAATACGATCTATGTAGGGACAGTACTATTTCAAAGGAGTCACTTTAGAACGGGTTCTGCGAGTGTCACATTAGTACTAGTTTGGCTCCACATTTTTCGTCCTTAAATTGTAATTTTCCAACTAGTTCTTCAACTAGTACCAAAGTGAGAGTTTGGCGGCAATTGCCCCCATTCCTATGACATCTCCATATAAAATTCTACAGTTGTTTTTATGGAGAGGTGGTAGAACTCGTACTAGTTGACTGGTTCAAATAAACTATTGTAGCACATAACTGGTTCTGAACTAGGGATGCCGAACTGGACTGGTTTTTACAAATCCCGGGATTCGGGATTTGGAAAAAGGAAATCCCGGGATCCCGGGATTTTTCGGGATTTCGGGATTTTTCGGGGTTTCGGGATTTTCCTGTTTCATTATATTTTTAATTTTAAAAATAAATAGCTGAAATAAACCCTACAAATTAAAATAATTCATTACAAATCTACCTATTTATGTCTTGTAGTATAAAAAAATAAACAAATTAATCCGGATTCACAATGCTGGAGTGGTCAACGCCGCAGAGTGGAGTAGACTAAAGTACAGATGGCATGATACAAAAAATATAGATGTGCGAAAAAGAAAGAAACAAAATCAGCTCAGAGTGGAGTACTACAGCATTGTGAATCAGGCTTTAAACGAAAGTACACCCATAGAAATAAGTACGTAAAAATAGCAGAAAAAGTTACTAGTAATTAGCAAAAAAGTTTCGCCATAAAAACTACCGAAATCAGCAGAATGTGTTAGCTAAATAATTGTTAAATTTCCGAAATATAAGTAATATACTTATAAGGTTAATTCAATTAATTACAAATTACAATTTATCTCTGAAACTTCTGAGAAAAAACTTTTTAATTAAAAAACACTGCTATATCTACAAATTTTTAGTTATATTTGTCTAAAATTAATTGAATGCCCATACAAACCTCTCTGCTGAAATCATCAAAAATATTAAGTGATATTATATTGGATTCTTTAAGTGTACTAATATAAAATATTAAGCACATATCTCTGCTGATTTCAGAAAGGTAGATGGTTAGGTTTTACTAAATTTTAACAAAAATTTTATGTTTTTGGTACACTAATATTTGGCAAAATTATTTTGCATGAAGTTAAGATTTCAGTAAATCATCAATAAAATTAATAAAAACATGTCCGTTAAAAGATTGAATAAATCCGAATTACGGTTTTTAATAGTTTTAAAGCTGAATAAAATTTTTTAAATTATTTAGGTTTATATTCAGATCTATTTAATGTGTGACCAGGTTTTCTAGCCAAGAATCGGACTATACTTTCCCAAAGGTTTTAGACATGCTGAATCCGATTATGAAAAAACTAAATTTCTGGAAGTTATAGGACCTCAAATGTACCCAAAAAACGTGTTTTTGCACTTCTAGGTCAGATTCGGTTTCAGCACATCTAAAGCCGTCGGAAAAGTAAGTCTCATTCTTGGTTAGAAAATTTCATCAAATTTTGTCGGCCTGTGTTATTTACAAATAGTAGAAATTAGTTTTTTTTAATAAAATTTAATTAGATATTAGACTTTTAAGTGATTTAGGTCGAATATAACAATAAAAATAAATACAAAAAGTGATAAAATATGCCAAATAATAAAATCGGAAATCCCGGGATTTTTTCAAGAACGATCCCGGGATTTCGGGATCGGTATCCCTATTCTGAACTAATATTTCTTGCTGCTGGGTAATGTGATTCTTTCTAATGTCTTCAAAAAATAACCCTTAAAAAATATTAAAAAAAGCTTTTTGTTTGCTTTAACAACTATAATAAATTAGCCCATTAACACTTTTCCCAAGATAGAATAACTAAATCTTAGCAATTGTTATCATAACAAATATTACTCACCCTACTTTATAACTACAGCACTGCTTGATTGTTTGTATGTCTGAGATAGAAAATACTATCCACTAGACTGACACTCAAAGCAGATACTTTGATACTCACTGAAAAAACTACATACATACAAGTTCATACCTACTAACACTATGCTCAGCAATTTAGCTTTATGGCTAAATGAATGAATATGAACTGAAAGTTGTTGGAGAACTGAGCAGCATATGGCAGTCTTAAAAATATTCGCGAACTATGCGGTCGCATTACGATGATTTCGCTGCTGGCGAAACAAATAAAATGAGTAGTACAAATGGCAATAATAATAGTAGTAATAATGGTGCGATACCGTATCACGCCCGTGAAAATTCGCTGCCATTCAGTTACGGACAAATTAGTAAAACATCAACGCCATTAAGGCCAACTACGTCGCCTCAAACACGTAATTATAAAAACGGTGTTGAACATGATTTCGATTTTGATTTCGATTTCGGTTTAAGCTCTACAGGTCGCGATGGTGGTGGTCTCGGTTACGGGAAAACGTCAAATAATAGTGCATTAAATGGGAGTGGCAAAGATTTCAATTACAATACAAAGACACAACAAATTAATAGTGATCGTGGAAAAAATTGTAATCAGTTTTACGGTGGCGGTAATAGTGAAAAATATTTTAATAACAACATTAACGAAAGTTGTACACAATCAGTGAAATTTAATAATAAAATAACAACGTCATCAACAACGAACGAAACAGATGCCACAATGATTAAAGCCCAACCACGTCTTACTAGTCCTTTGCTAGTAAGAAAAACTTTAAGTAATGGTAACAGCAACAACCACATTAGCAGTAGTAGATCACCTACGCGCTCTACAACGAACACCATTGCAAATACCTACCACTACAGTTATGGTAATACTAGCAACAGTAACAACAACAAAGGCAGCAGCAATATTGGAGACAACTTTGACAAGTTTGGCATAAATGGCAATATCAACAATAACGATAACTATGGCCACAAAACAATGTACGGTAGTGGTAGTGCTGGTGGTGGTGGTGACATACTACAAACAAAAACACCAGCTCGACATGATTTTGATGAATTGCTACGTGAGCGTCGTGAGAAGGTTTTCGATGAATACCGTTCAACAACACATGATTTAGCATCACCAAAGTGCTCACCATTACCACCACCCAGACGTTTTGCCAATGGAACGGTACAATTGCCCTCAACATTGCCGCCTTCCCTTAGTGGCAGCAGCAATAATAAGTCCGCATATCCTCCACGAATACCCAATCGTAGTCAGAGTCAAAATAGTAAATACAATTATGATTTTCAATTTAATCTTAATTTAAATGATCGTCATTATGATGATGAAGATGAGGTTGACAATGTTGATATTTTGCGGCGACATGCTAATACCATAGATAGATCACCACAACGTCAGCCACAATATCAGCAGCAACAGCTACAACAACGACAACAACAGCTGTATGAAACGCGCGACATTCCATTGGCATCAACATATCTAGAACGTAATTATCACACAATTAGTTCATCATCAGCAAAGAATAACAACAGCAATAGTTTTTCTAACAGAGAAACTTTAAGTCCAACCTCAATGCTTGACATTTATTCTACGCCTTATGATGAACGCAGTAAACGTTTCAATAATGTGCAGCCTTTGGAGGCCATTTCAACATCTGCTGCCACTACATTGCAACGTACAAAACGTTCAGACTATGCCACATATGGTAATGGCAACATGTATGGTCATGAGCATACCAATATTGGTCAAACAATGACGGATAGAGAGTCGTCACCTATTTATGCCACTAGTACTAAAAAGGCAACAACAACTAGCAGCAATACAACATTATATCGCAGCAGCAATAACAACAGTAACAATGCAGCTACAACCCCACTTTCGGCAGCTACATCTACTACAACATTAACGCATGTGGATTATCCATCACCAAACTTAGCACGCCCAGAAACACCAGCATTTCCTGTTACGCCGCGTACACCATTTGCTTCAGGTGGCAGCTTAGTTAATGGCTACAATTCGCAACCATCTACTTTAAATAACAGGAATGGCAGTTATCAACAAATTCAGCAGCAGCAACAACAAAATGCTGTGGCAGAACTGCACAACTTTTCGACGGAAACAATCTATGGCACCAACTATAGACCACGCCTAAATTCCAGTCTGTCAATGGCAAACAGTGAGCCACAAGAAGTTGCAGCGCATCTAGTAAAATTTGCTAAAGATTCCTCGAAATTCTGGTACAAACCAAACTTGTCACGTGAAGAAGCCATATCATTGCTAATAAATGCCGCACCAGGTACATTTGTGGTTAGAGATTCTACTACCTATAAAAATGCCTATGGTTTGGTATTAAGAGTAGCTCAAGCACCACCAGGTTCCACTTCTACTGGAAAACCTGATGAATTGGTTAGACATTTCTTAATAGAGCCAACTACGCGAGGAGTGCGTTTGAAAGGTTGTGCTAATGAACCCGTTTTTACATCTTTATCTGCTTTAGTTTATGAACACTCCATCAATCAACTGGCATTACCTTGCTTACTGCAAATACCGGAACGTGATATAGTACCTCCATTAGTTGAACATACACCAGCCCAGAAACAGCTGTTAACACAAGGAGCCGCCTGTAATGTATTGTGGCTATTTTCTTGTGACACCGAATCTCTCACTGGCGAAGAAGCCATACGGAAAGCTATAAGACAAATGCACGCTCAATCCACTGTACCCAATCCCACAGAGGTACACTTTAAGGTTACCCAGCAGGGTATAACTCTAACTGATAATACCCGTAAGAAGTTTTTCCGTAAACATTATACAGCTGATATCATATCGTATTGTGCCATTGATCCTGATCATCGTCTGTGGACTATGCAAGAACATGGTAATGATAATACAACCGTAGTGGGTGCCTTAAAGAAGACCATATTCGCCTTTGTGGCTCGTCGTTCGGCTAGCTCTAAGGATAATCAATGTCACATATTTTGTGATTTGGCAATTAACCAACCTGCATCTGCTATAGTATCGTTTGTTAATAAAACTCTACCTACAGAAAAACAAAAAAATTATGTTCTTTGAGTAGATGAAGCAGAAAATCAAAATATCGAAATTAATAACAGGAAACGATTTGTAGATTCGAAAACGATTTCAAAAAAGAAACATGTAACATTTGCTTTGCAATGAATAAGTTAATGAAGATGACGATAATTAAGAAGAAGTGAAAAGTGTAAAGAATTTGTTTTTTTATGAGAAATGAGAATGGTCTTTATTTTCTTTTTACGCTTTTATAAAATAACTATAACATTGTAACATATTGGAAAATTTTAACGTCAGTTTTAACATAAGCACACATAAGCGGACAAACGATGCCATATCTATTAATAACTGTTCAAACAATTTATAAAAAGAAACAACACCAAATACTTATTTTAAATGGTTGTAGCATTTCAGAACTGAAGGGATTTAAGAGTAAAGCCTAAACCACATAAACGCAGTGTCGACCGCAGTGCGACGTTTTGTCGATAAAGCAGGTTTTAGTATTTTCTTTAATTGCCACTGCCGAGAAATTTGAAAATTTTCTAAATAAACAAGAGCTGTTTTTAAACAACTTTCAAAATGAAATTCTTAAAAATATTGAATGGTTTTCGCGAAATTCAAGAATAAAGTTTGACAGCGCTGCCACTGACACTTTCATTATCTGGTTTGGGCTTAAAGCCAAAACCAATAAGAAAAAAAATCCAATAAAAACTTTTTAAAAATATTGAATAGATTTCGCGAAATTCAAGAACAATGTCTGACAGCACTGCCACTGCTCACTGGCACTTTCATTATCTGGTTTATGCTTAAGAATTGATAGCGTAACTTGCAGATTTTAAAAACTGCTAACATATTTGGAAAAACCCATGTCAGGTTCAGTAACGAAGCAGTTTTATTGCAGTAAGCCATTTCGCAGTTTGTCGATAAAGCAGTTTCTACTTGCTTTTTTGACGCTATTGAGGAATTATTTTTCTTCCCAGGATACATACAGGTTTAATGTATGTTCGTGGATTCTCATAAACATGCATGCTTTCCAAACATGGATGCATAAATCTGCATACCCCAGCAAAAACATGGTCTATGCCATGTTTTTTCTGGGACATACATCCATATATGTCCACATATATGCCGATTTTAGTTGAGTGATTAACAAAAGCTGTTTGAAAAAAATACAATGAAAAATATCGAGATAAAAAAAAAGCTTGTGAGTATCAAAAATACCAATTAAAATTTTAGAATTTTGCCTAAAATTCAGAAAATATAAATTTATGAGGGGAATGTTTAGTTGATCTCTTATTTTGGTAAATGAATGTTCTTTAGTTTATAATAAAAAAATTGGATATAATTCGACCTTCGATACAAAAGATCTATTATTCAAACATAAACTCAAAAAATAATTTCCAATATAAAATATATGTATATATATGCCCTTTTTAGACAAGCACATTTTGTATTAGTGTGAATGGTGGTTTTTATTTCCACACTCACAATAAAAATATACTGAAAAAATAGTTATCATAGTTTTTATTTCCACACTCACAATATAAATATACTGAAAAAATAGTTATCAAGTAATTATGCAAAAACTAGTTAAATTTTACTCATTTCTTTATAAATATTTCATAATTAACGCGAAAAACTTTATTATTTGATGTAATACCAATGACTTGGCACCAATTTTTTCTTTGCATTTATATTACAACATTGATACTAATAAAAATATGAGTACAAAAAGGGCCTAAGAATGTGTATATTATGAAATTAAACTCAAATACATAATACAAAAATTCTATTCTTATTTTCTACACAGAAATAATTTACAAAATTTCTGTTTGTAATATTAAACATTTTTCACACACCTTTTTTGTAAATACAAACAAAAAAACTTTTTAAATTGGCACCAACAATGGAGTTTGTAAATATAAACAACTTTTGTTATTTTGTAACATTTTAAACAAAAAAATTGTTGGAAGTCAAGTCCATTGATGGTGCCTACTTTTTTTCTGTGTAAGTATTATACCAAATTTTCAAAAAAAAAAATGGTATTCACAAGTATTCATTTTAAAGTTTTAAGTAAAAACTTTACAACTGATAACTTAAAAAATGAATCCTAAATTTTTAAAATATTATAATTTTAAATAATATTTTTTGGAACTTTAACACAGTCAAATATTATTTCAACTAATATTCGATAAATTAGATTTTAAATAAAAATCGTGGAATTTAAAAATTTATAATTTTTCTGTAAAATATTTGACACCACATGTAATCTGTTAAGCCCAATCCAGATACTCACAGTGACTGTTTAGAGATGCCCCTAAACTAATGCCCATTAGTGTGCCACTAAACTAATCAACTGCACTGTAATCAACGGTTTAGCTGAATTTGCTTTTACATATTGTTATTGTTGTTAAGAAGAATGCGTATTGATGCATTCCAAAGCATCAATACGTAAACCAAATTATTTTAAAAAACACTCTAACTTTAACAATCGAACAAAAACCAAGTAAAAACAGAACATTACAGTGAACAGTGAAAAAACAGTGGCACATTACAATAAAAACAAAATTACAATTACAATACAAATTACAACAATTAGAAATTAAAAATTATACACAAATTACAACACAATTTAACTTAATCTTAAAACTAAAATAAATATTAAAATAAAACTTAAAACAAAATAAAAACTTAAATTTTAAACTAAAAACAAAAAAGGACCGTGTTTTAATTTAGGCAAGCCCTAAACATTTTGGTCCTCACGAACCGGATAGTAAAAGTGAGTGTAAAAAGTGATTATCAAAGTGAGTGTAATAGTGTATGGGAAAAAATTAAATTAAAAATTAAAAAAAAAAATTTATAACTTTAAAAACAAAAAAAACTGACCTACATATTTGTGTAACAAATTAAGCCTTTTAAACCTTTGCTAAGAGGTCACCTTAATTTGCCCTTGGTGAACAACAAAAAATTTAAAAAACAACAACAACAAAAAAGTGTAGTGAAAAACAGCGACAATATCAGGCCAGCTGCAACAAAACACAACGTAAAACAGATCAGCAGCATCATCGACAGCGACTGCAACAGAGCCACAACAGAAAACAACGTCATCGTCAACAAAGCAAGTAAGTAAACAAGAAAAATACATTGTACTGAAAATAACAAGGGGAGAAGAACAAACGAATACAGTTCTTTCAATACAGCATACATTCCTCGAAAATAAAAGAGAAAAAACTTGCTTGTTTCTTGTTAGTGTTACTAACCGACTTGTTGCTACTGCTTTTGTTGAAATAAAAAATAGAGTTGCCGCTTGTCGACATTTTGTCAATTTTCCGGGGACATTTATAATAACAAATCGGGATTGAAAATTTTTTCCCAATTTGTTAGAAGACCCCATTATATCGCTAGCAGGTACTTTTTCACCCATCTAAATTAAATCGTTCCTGAAAATAAAAAATTTGCCGACTTTTTATAAACCTTCTGAGGACATTTTATTGGGAAAAAATTTCCTTTCATTGAAAGTTTTAGCCCCTTTACCCAAGTTTATCGCCTTTTTTGTCTGCCCCTACCTTTTCTAAGCCATCAAATTCAAAATGCCTCTAGAGAAATTCGTTAACTGCACAAATGACTTGCTGGATTTTGAAAGCTTTCATTCTGAGACCGGGGCCGAAGATAATATTCACGCTCTAGAAATTCTTCGCGTCGAACTCGACTCTCTTTGGACCCAAGTCAAAAGAACTTATGAAGAGTGCCGAGACTTAAAGCAGGAACCAGACGAAAAACCAATTGACAAAACTAAACTCCGGAATCGGTACAAAAAGGCCCTCACTGCATATAAAAGTTGTGCTGCTTCCATAAATGCTGAAATTCAAGCACTGTCAGATACAAACGTAACAGGCAACAACTCGGAAAAACAATCGGTCAACGAATCTCCCAGATTAGATAATAATTCTGTCTCTTATATGAGATTGCCCGTATGCGATATGGACCCATTCCTTGGTGACCCCACAAAATGGCCCACTTTCAGAGATCTCTTCACTGCTATATGCATAAGGAGTGAAAAAATGGGGAAGGTGGAAAAACTTATCTACCTAAAACAGAAAATTGGTGGCGACGCTTCCACAGTTCTAGGAAACGTCCCTATGACCAATGCAGGCTTCGATATCGCGTGGGAAAGATTATTGAATAGATTCGATAATAAAAGAGAACAAGTTAATGCACAACTTCGAATTCTTTTTGATCTTCCAAACGTTTCAATGGACTCCGCTGCATCTGTTCAGAAACTACAAAGCGCTGCTAATGGGGTGTTAGAGACCCTTCGAACTTTAGACATTAGTTATTGTTGTTGGGACCCAATTATGGTTTTCATTTGCCAAATTAAACTGCCGCGACCATTTGTAGAAGAATTTGAAAATTCTCTTGAGGACTGTGCGGAGATTCCAACGTGGACCCAATTTGACAAATTTTTAACAAAGAAATTTAAGACACTTCATTCAAGTGTCAATATTAAGGCTACAAAATTACCAGGTGTACAATCTCAATCTGAGGACAAATCTTTTAACAGGGCAAAGAAAACTCACTCATTACAAATAAATACAGCACAAATTGAAAACGGGTCAAGACCAAAGAATAATGCGAAACCAAACAAGGGCTCACGAAATGACCCTAACCTCACTTGCCCACATTGTAAAGAGTCGCATGCCTTAAGAAATTGCCCAAAATTTTTGGGAAGAAATGTAAATGACAAAATTCAAATCGTAAGGGTCACAAATGCTTGTTACAATTGTCTTGGTGTTAGTCACAGCGCAAAAGATTGCAAAAGCAAATACAGTTGTAGAATCTGTCGTCAAAAACATAATACTTTGTTGCACAAAGGGACAGAACCACAATCTACAGCCCCGATTTACGACAACGGTACGGTGCGTCCAAGCACAAGCGCCGCAGCCCTCTCTTATAACTTACAGTCCGCTTCAAATTTTGCAATCCCCACGACTACAACACTGACCCTTCGTGCAAAACCCCCAAGCAATATTGAAACTTTACTGTTCACTGCAATAGTAGAAATCGAAACTAGAGGCGAAAGATACCAGGCAAGAGCGATCATCGATCCTGGATCACAAACAACATTCATATCAGACAAGTTAAGAAACAGATTAAAGTTGCCTTCGACACAAAACCCAATTCAGTTTAGCGGTATGACTGATGGTTCGGGTAATTCTACAAAAGCCTGTTTGTTTAACCTCTGCTCCAGAATTGACCCTAATTTCAAGTTAGAGGTCTGGGCACAAGTAGTAAAGAACATGTCTCTACTTTTGCCAACACAAACATTGATTCCTCCACAACTTAGCGAGACTGCAGAATTGGAACTTGCAGACCCTCATTTCTCTCAGAGTCGGCCTGTTGACTTAGTAATCGGCCTCGATATAGGCCCATTAATATTTTGCCGCAAAACACCTATTCGTAATGTAGGATCGTTGTTGGCGCAAAAAACAGTATTTGGCTGGGTAGTAGGGGGACCAGCAAATACATCGACTCAATTAACGAGTGCTACATCGCTAGTCAATACAAAGTCCCTTGACCAAATTCTCACACGCTTTTGGGAGGTGGAGGAAACCCCAAAAAAGATTTTGAGGTCAGAAGAGGACACATTATGCGAAAATAACTTCCAATCTACAACCCGTAGAATCCAAAATGGAAGATACTTAGTTACCCTGCCCTTTAAAAATGATAAAGAGTTAGGGAATTCAAGAAATATCGCCATGGCCCAATTTTTAAGAATGGAACGGATTCTTAGCCAAAAGCCTGACATTAAGAAACAGTATGATCAGGTAATTTTGGAATACCTTGAGCTGGGACATATGCGGAAAGTTTCTCCCCTGGATATAAATAGTACCCCAAATTATTACCTGCCGCATCACGCAGTAATAAAACCTGATAGGCTAACCACAAAACTTAGAGTAGTTTTCAACGCCTCCAGCCCGTCTTCAAATAAGAGAAGTTTGAACGACATTTTACATCCAGGACCCATACTTCAACAGGACCTAGTGCTCCAAATACTGAAGTGGAGATTCTTCCGATTTGTCTTCAATGCCGACATCACAAAAATGTATCGGCAAATACTAGTTCACCCCACTCAAACCAAATATCAAAGGATATTATTTAGGAAATCTCCAAATGATCCAATTGAAGATTTTGAACTCCTAACAGTGACGTTTGGAGTTAATTGTGCCCCGTTCCTGGCCATTAGAACGCTGCTCCAAATAGCAGAAGATTTCAAACATACACACCCCTTAGCATCACATATTTTGAAGCAAAATATGTACGTAGATGACGTCTTAGCCGGAGGGCACACCTTAAACGATGCCATTGAGTCCCGAAAAGAACTATCTAGTGTTCTAAAATCTGCCGGTTTTGACCTGATGAAATGGACTTCAAACGACCCACGAGTCATCCAGGATTTGCCAAACGAGACACTATTACCTCTTGATTGGTTAAACTTATCCGAAAATGCTGGAACAAAGACCCTTGGGATAAAGTGGAACATTTCTTCAGACTCTTTCACTTTCACAGCCCCAGAAGTCGAAATAAAACAATCGTACACTAAACGCGAAGTGTTATCAACAATTGCAAAATTCTTTGACCCATGCGGATGGCTGGCCCCAATCATTGTCGATGCCAAATTAATCATGCAACAAATTTGGTTAGATAAAATCGACTGGGATGACATCTTGAAAACTCTCACCTACATGAAATGGCAAAAATTCGTACAAAATTGTCCTTTAATCAATACCCTGAAGATACCACGTTGGATTCACTATAGCCCCTCTTGTGACGTGGAGATCCATGGATTTTGCGACGCCTCAGAAAAAGCTTATTCTGCAACATTATACATCAGAATTCAACTTCAAAACTCCGTTCGCACTTTTCTTTTGGCTGCCAAAACCCGTGTTGCCCCTATCAAGAAAGTATCTTTACCCCGTTTAGAGCTATGTGGAGCCCTATTGTTAGCAAATTTAACCTTTGGAATCTTACCAAATCTTCAGGTACAAAATTTTAATGCCTTTTTTTGGACTGACTCTACAATTGTACTCGCCTGGTTAAATAAACCGCCTTGTTCGTGGAATACATTTGTGGGAAATCGAGTTTCTGAAATATCGGAAAAAGTTGGAACTCAAAATTGGCAACATGTCGAATCCAAAGAAAATCCAGCAGATGTCGCTAGCCGCGGGTGTACACCAAAAGAATTGGAAACCCATAACTTATGGTGGTTTGGACCTCCCTGGTTAAAATTACAAAAAAATCAATGGCCCATACCAATTTCTCCGACAGATACAAAAGTTGAAGCAAAACCTACAAAAGTTTTAATAAACACCGTTTATGAAGACCCACTGGTACGCTTTTCATCACTACCCCGTGCTTATAGGGTAATCGCATACGTTTTACGATTATGGCGAAATACGGGCGCAAATCGGTCTCAGCTTCGAATTTCCTCGATAGACATCACACCGGATGAAATTAGAGAGGTCAAAAATCGCCTTATAATTTTGACTCAGAAGCATTGTTTTTCAGATGACTATCAAAAGTTATCACAAAAAGTCAAAATTTCATCCAGCAGCAGCCTTTTGACCCTAAATCCGTTCATAGATGGACAAGGTATCATTCGAGCAAATGGGCGTCTTGTTCAATCGCCAGCCCTAACGTATAACGAACGTCATCCAATTTTGCTGCCTCATAACTCTAAATTCACTCGATTGATTACCGAATTTACCCATAAAATTACGTTACATGGTGGAAATCAACTCATGATTCGAGTTCTAAGAACTGAATTCTGGATATTTAGATTGAGGCCCCTAGTTAAAAGTGTGATACACAATTGCAAAACTTGTGTCTTATACAAAAAACAGACACAAAATCAAATCATGGCTTCATTGCCGCCGGAAAGAACAAATATCTCCCGACCTTTCGAAACTACGGGAGTCGATTACGCAGGCCCCTTTGACATACGAAATTTCACTGGCCGAGCATGTCTCATCACAAAGGGATACGTCTGCATTTTCGTGTGTTTTACTACAAAAGCCGTACATCTCGAAGCAGTAAGTGATCTGTCTTCTCAAGCGTTTTTAGCCGCATTTGCACGTTTTATTGGAAGACGTGGATGCCCAGCTCTAGTCTATTCCGACAATGGAACAAATTTCGTCGGTGCAGCAGAACTTATCAAAAAAGACCGCCTAGAGTTTATAAAAAATCTGAAAACCGAGGTGATTCATCATTATAGCCATCAAAATCTTGACTGGAAATTTATTCCTCCTGGTGCCCCTCACATGGGCGGACTTTGGGAGGCAGGCGTAAAATCGTTCAAAACCCATTTAAGAAAAATGATTCCCAATATGAAATTTACTTTTGAAGAGCTGTCTACAATTTTGACTCGAATTGAGTCCTGTTTAAACTCTAGACCTTTAAGTCCTGCTAGCGATGACCCTAATGACCTATCTCCATTGACCCCTGGACACTTTCTCATTGGCGCTCCATTAATGACCCCAGCCGAACCTGAATTATGCACTGAAAATTTGACGTTAAACAACCGCTGGAAACGCATCAAGGTCATCTATCAATCTTTTTGCCAAAGATGGAAATCTGAATATTTAACTGAACTTCATCGCAGATATAAATGGAAAAATCAACGAGAAAACGTTAAAGTCAATGATCTGGTCGTCATCAAAGACAATAATCTTCCACCCAACGAATGGAAATTAGGCCGTATTGTTAAAACCTACTTAGGACCCGATCAAAACAGTCGAGTAGTTGACATACGAACAGCTAATGGAATATGCACTAGACCTATTACAAAAATAGTCGTGTTATACACAAACTAACATGACCTTCTTCGAAGCCTTCATCACAAATCTAAAAGGAATGATGTCTACAAAAGAAGCCCCAAGAAACTCAGAACAATCAAATGCTTCAACTTGTAAACCCAAAAGATGACATCACCATTGCACCAATCATGGGGGGGAGAATGTTTAGAGATGCCCCTAAACTAATGCCCATTAGTGTGCCACTAAACTAATCAACTGCACTGTAATCAACGGTTTAGCTGAATTTGCTTTTACATATTGTTATTGTTGTTAAGAAGAATGCGTATTGATGCATTCCAAAGCATCAATACGTAAACCAAATTATTTTAAAAAACACTCTAACTTTAACAATCGAACAAAAACCAAGTAAAAACAGAACATTACAGTGAACAGTGAAAAAACAGTGGCACATTACAATAAAAACAAAATTACAATTACAATACAAATTACAACAATTAGAAATTAAAAATTATACACAAATTACAACACAATTTAACTTAATCTTAAAACTAAAATAAATATTAAAATAAAACTTAAAACAAAATAAAAACTTAAATTTTAAACTAAAAACAAAAAAGGACCGTGTTTTAATTTAGGCAAGCCCTAAACAGTGACAGTGGCAGTATTGTCAAACTTTGTTCTTGAATTTCGCGATAACTATTCAATATTTTCTATAATTTCTTGTTGAATTTCGTTTGAATTCAGCTCTTGTTTATTTAGGAAATTTTCTAATATCTCGGCAATGACAAATAAAGGAAATACAAAAACCTGCTTGATCGACAAAACGTCGCACTGCGGTCGACACTGACTTTATCTGCAAATAAACGCAGTGTAGTCAGTGTTTTATCGCAATGGGCCAGTTTGTCCACAAAAAAGGTTTATCTATTTTATTTATTTGTCACACTCTAAAGATTATAACATAAAGTTTTCTAAATTAACAAACAAATTTCAACAAAAAAAAGTATAAAAATACAAATACATTAAAAAATTGTTTATGTCAAAATTTCCGCTGTCACTGGAATATGAGGATATGGACTGGCTATTAAGCCTAGTTTATATACTCGCAGTACTAGTTAACCATAGCAGTTCTGTCAAATTTATTTCTTGAATGTAACAAAATTTTATTGAAACATATTTTGTTTATTTAGAAAATTTTTAATTTCTCAACAGTAACAAATTAAGAAAAAAAACCCTCTATCAGCAAACTTTCCCACTGCCAAAAGTTTTGGGCTTAAAACCCAATCCAGATGCTGACAGTGCCATGAACAGTGGCAGTTCTGTCATTTTTATTACAATTAGTTTAAATGCAGCTCTTGTTTATTTAGAACATTTTCTAATTGCTCGACAGTGTCAAATAAAGAAACTATGAAACCAGCTTTATCGAAAAACTGTCACACTGCGTTAAAATACTGTCTACGCTGCGTTTATGTGGTTTAGGCAACTTTAGGCTTAAGAATTTAAAATTTTTATTCGAGGTAGTTTTAAATTCGTGTAAAATAAGTACTTGGTGTATTTACATTTTTCTTATTGATAGCTACTTGTTATACTAATATTTTTTTTATTTTTATTTTAATATTAGATATGAATGTTTATATTATTTTGTTGTTTATAGTAATTTTTCACCTGATAACAAATCAATTTGTTTAAATACTTTGTTTTTTTTGCTTGTTTCTTTTTGTGTGTATATAATAGCTGTACTATATACATAAGTTTCGATGAGTCATTTAGTAAATGATTTAATCAATTATTTTTATTTTTTTTAATATATGTATATTTGTTATGAACTAATATTGATAATTATTATATGTTTTTAGTAGATTTAAGGTGTAGAGTTCAAGGTCAGTTATTGTTGACAGTTTAACATATAATAATAAAACTCCGTTAGAAATTTCTATATTTAAAAAAAAATATATTCTTATAAATTTATATAATTTATTACATTTTTGTTTATTTTTCATTTAACCTTAATTTTAAAAAATAATAAAATTGCAAATATTTATTTTTCAATAGACATTTAACTGATCTTGAGTTAGTAATCTTTAAGCATTATTGAAAATATATACACACATATAGTGAGCGATAAAAAAAACGCCGATTCCCAAAAAAATATTTGAAAATGAAATAAAAAAATATTCTATTAAAAAATGGAAGTATAAATGTTTTCATGTTGCATTGGTTTATTTTTATGTGCTAATTCATAAAAAAAAAATATTTGGTATTTGAAGATTGCTATAGTTAAAGTACATATTTCGCTTAATAAAGAGTTATTCATAATCACATTTTAACTATAAATTAATTTTTTCGATTTGATACTGGCAACACTATTGTTTATTTTCTCTCTTCTCCCAAATAAGTCGTAAGTGATTTACAAATTTTGTAAACGATTGACTCGGCAATCGGAAGTGAAAATGTATTTTCTTAAATTAGTGAACTAATGATGTGCTAAGATAAATTTAAAAGCCATTAAAAATATATGGTAACTAGTTACTTTTGTTATTACATTTCTTATTACCTTTATATGGCGATGTCGCGAAAAATAATGAGTTGTCGTTACACACCAGCATAAGAAAAATCAAAAAATATATCGTTACCTATGTGCTTAGCAGTACTGACAAAAATAATGAGTCTAAAAATAGATTTTCTAAAAAATAAATTATATAAAAAAAAATATTTTTTATTGTATTTTTTTTTTAAATAAAATTTGCTGGTGGGGGAATCGAACCTGGGTCTACAGATTGCCAGTCAACAGCTCTACTATCTGAGCTATATCGACATGTAATATTAAATAGATAAAAACACAATTGACCTACTGCACAAAAGTAGCTTACTCGCCAACATACAAAAAATCAAAAAATATGTGGTTAAATATTTCCTTACCAGTGTTTAAAAAATATTGAGTCTAAAAATAGATTTAAAAAAATTTTCAAAAAAATCTAAAAAATTATTTTCTATTTGAAATAATGATAAAAATAAGTCATTATCAGTAACTCATTATTATATGTTTTAAAATAATACAGAAGGTAAGTGGGTGTCATTACTGGTAGTCCAAAAAATAATGATATGTCATTACCGTTTCTACACTGGGAAGTATGTAGTTACATAACCACATATCTGGTAATGATTTTCTACACTGGGATGTTTCAAGAGGCCATTAAATTAAAGTTCGAGATTTGCAAAACACTTTGAGGGTTTTATTTTATCAACAATGTACTTTCACTTCACATTAGAAACATTTAGGCTGACCGCGATGATCATTTTGCAAGATCTTCTAAAACCGCAGAATCTATTTTCCTTAAATATACTGCAAGAAGCTTATTGGACAAATCCGAATTTATTTATATATTTAATTTACAGTCACTTCCAGAATAAATTTCTTGTTCCTCCTAAAGTACGCTTTTTCATGGACAATTAATAATTTCAAAAAGCCAACATTATAATGCTTAACTTAGGGTGGAAACAAAATTGTAAAAGAGTTATAAAAAGCCAACATTACAATACTTAACTTAGGTTGGAAACAGAATTGTAAAATATCGGGTTATGCCAAATTATTATCCCATAGTAATAGAAAACCTGTAAATTTTAAGGAAACCCAAAGGTTAATTAATCAATTTTATGTTTATTTTACAATAAATATGACGAAAACTATTAGTAGTAACAATAAAAAATAGCCACTTATCAATTAAAAGGTGCGAAAAATCTTTGTTTCCTATTTGCAGCCACATTTTATAAATTTTTTCTCAGTAAATGAGAGAATTGCATTCTCTTTATTTTCTAACCTCTTTCACTATGCCTAGCATACATGACTATTCAGGATTTTTACAAAAAACGCATAAACAAAAACAGTTTCTATAGGTACCAATCAGCTTAAAAATTTTTTAAGAAAACAGTTTTCGCAATTGGATTTCGAGTCTATTTTAATTATGAAAACTTCAGAAACTTGGCCATTTGCTATTTGATTTCAATAGAAATAAATCTGTAATAATAGCAGAAAAAGTTACTAAAAATTAGTTAAAAATTATGCTGCAGAAAACACTGCTAAAATTATCAGATTATTTTTCCTGTATATTAGTAATATAGGAACAGCAAACATAAAACTGTTAAATATACAGAAGTTTAGTTATATTTGAGCTAAATTTTTGTTAATGGAAAATAGCAAATTAAGAAAAAAAATTTTACTAGATAATTAGTAGCCTATAAAAATAACAAAAAAAATTTTAAATTTTCGAAGATTTTTTCGATTTTTTTTTAATGTACCTAAATAAAAATCGAGCCTTTTGAAAACAGCAGTTTACAATTTTTTAGCAAATATTTCTGCTGATTTCAGCAGAATAGACTGCTATTTGCATTCAACTGAATTTATCTTAAAAATAGAAAAAAATTTGTAGATATAACAGTTTACTTTCTGTAGCTTTTACAGTAGAATTTGCTATTTTCAATTAACTAAAAGTTAACTTAAATATAAGTAAAATTCTGTAAATTTAACAGTTTTAATTTTGCTATTCTTATTTTACTATTATTTAGTAAAAAAATCTGCTAATTTTAGCAGTTTTTTTCTGCAGCATCATTTTTAACTAATTTTGAGTAACTTTTTCTGCTATTTTTACAGATTTATTTCTATGAGTGTATAATTAATTATTAAAAGTTATTGGATTAATGTTTTACGTATTGAGTAGGCGCTTAGTAATCATCTCATTTACCGGATTGTTGTCTAACTCTTGTTTCGGAACTCTTGTATGTACAGTGGGGCGCACTGGTGAGAACATGTTAGTATTTCAGGAAACTTAAGTGCCGAAAAATGTCTGACATACACAGAAATAATTTACAAAATTCTAATTAAATTTTTAAACACCTTTTTCATACCAAATTTGTAAATAAAAAAAAAAAAAATTTTTAAAAAGGCACCAACAAAGAAATTTGTAAATCCAAAAAAAAAACTCTTTTTTTTTGTAACTTTGAATTTTTATTTTAAAACAATTTTTATATGAAAGATAACAATTTACAAACGATTTACAAATATTTCAAACAAAAAATTGTTGGAAATAAAATTTAAATTTAAAAGAAAATGTGATTACTTCTACAAATTCCCATTGTTGGTGCCTACTGTTCTTTCTGTGTACGAACTAAACTATACTTTTATAAAGACAAACTGTGAGCTGAATCCAAATCTGGCGTCTGTGAATTTTTAAAATTGTATTTTCCTTTCAATAGCTTTCGAATTTTTTTTTTATTCCTAAAAATATTTTCTGTTAAAATTTCCTATTAAAGTATTTTTTACAATTTTGCTTTTAAACTACCCAATAAACATCGAAAGCCCAATACCCAATAAACATCGAACATCGAAACATGCTTTAAAAATTGCATGAATTAAACTTCTTTGGAAACCATTTGTTTCAGTAAAAATCAAGTTCAAAAATTGAGATAGCTTTTTGGAAATTCTCTTTTTATTTCCTGCCGGCAATAAATAACCAAATATAAATAATTTTAAAACTTCATAAAAGCAGGCATTTGAATGAACTAATATGGGCAAAATAGACCAAAACTAATATGGGCTAAAAATTTATCCGAATTATGAAATTTAGAACAAAATTACATCGTTTTGTAGTTGCATATTTTGACAAAAATGCATGTTTTTGCATATTTTGACAGGTTCTTTTTCGTCAGTGCTATGACAGGTTCTTTTGTGTCAGTCATGTGACAGGTTTTTCTGCGTCAATTCTGTGACAGGTTCTTTTGGATAAGTCTTGTGACAGGTTCATTTACGTCAATCCTGTGACAGGTTCTTTTGTTTCAGTCCTGTGACAGGTTGTTTTGCTTCAGTCCTGTGACGGGATCTTTTGCGTCGGTCCTGTGACACATTATAAGGGGCAATTGACCCCCTCCTACGACAAGCCCATGTAAAAGTAACCGGTCCTTTTCATATAAAAGAACCGGTCCAAGGACAGGTCCCCGTCCCCAAGGACCGGTTCCTTTTCCCACAAGGTTGCCCTAGTAATTACTGTTAAAAACAACAACTACTGAGTGTAAGTTCCAGTACAGCTTCCTGGTTTTCATCCTAAAACAATAATTTGGAACCATGTGTACCTATTAGTTTCATTGAAACTATGCCGAGACTATTTCAAAAGATTAAATTTTAATAATAGTTTGGAAATTCTAGTTTTGTTTACATTTGCTATACTCTACATTAAAAAAAAAGTTAGTAGAAAAATTAGTAAAACGTCTTGTATAACAAGTATACAAGTTTTCAGAATTTTTTTTACTGAAATTCCGTTTTCAGCAAAAGTGTTAGTTATATTTTTTTAGCACTATACTAATTTTGAAAATTATGCTGATAAACGCATTTATAGCATAATTTTCTGGACGACAACCATATAGAAAATATGTAGATGTCGCGGCTTGTATGGTTGTAGTACAGACAACAGAAATTATAATTAAAAGAACAACTCTACACAATTTTTAGATTTATATTTTTACCCCTCAATTCATAAATGCTTTGTAAAGTTATAGCAGGTTTACAAAACGTCATTTTCCTACAAAATTTGTTCAATAAACCTCCTATAATTTTACAAAGCGTTTATGAATTTAGGGGTTAGTAAATAAATTAACTAAAGTATAATTTCTTTAAAAATTTTTTTTTATTTAATTCTACTAATATTCAGCAGAAAGGATTGTTTTCATTTGCAATCGACTAAGTGTTAGCAAAACTTTTGAGGAGATTATTATTTTTTTGGTAAAAATCAGCTCGCTGATTTTCAGCAAACTTCTTTTGCTGAAATTACCAACTTTTTTGTAAGCACGCACCTGACTACAAATTTGCTGACATAGCAACATTTTTTGCTGACTTTACTGACTTTTTTTAGTGTACAATACTATGTGGGCTGATATTTGTAACATTAAAAAATATTGAACCTACATACACCCACATTTTAGTATACCGATCGACTCAGAATCACTTTTTGTTTCGATTTAACTATTTCTGTCTGAACGTCTATTTGCTTGTCTCTCTGTCTGTTCGTGTATCCTTATGCGCCCGCTACAGGTTGCAAATATCAATATGTTTTCATGAAATGTGGTACACTGACTTATGTCGGCCGAAGAGTGCCCATATAAACGTCCCCCCAAATTTGGCTTGTTCGCACACTATAGCTGGCAAATATTAAGATATTTTATAGAAATTCTGTACACTAATTAACATGGGCTCATGGACAAAGCCAAGTGATTTTACTACGAATCGGTCCATGTTTAGACCTAGAGCCCGTATAAAGATCCCCAAAAAAGGGCATGTTCGCACGCTATAGCTGGCAAATATTAAGATATTACGAAGTGATATAACTTATATCGGCCCCAGGACGAAGCCTATTGATTTTGATCTTAATGGGTCCATGTTTGGACCTAGTGCCCATATTTTAATTAAATTTTGTGTTATAACATGTCCCAAGAAAATAGCCTATTGGTTCTTGATAGTATCACTTCATATTTGGACCTATCGTCCATATGGAAAATATTTCCGATTTTCTCTTAAATACATCTCAAATTAGATAAAAGTAAAATTTCTTACCCTTATTCTATTTTTTTTATCATCATATAGACAAATTTTTACACAAGTCCATACCAACCCATTCGAATTTCGGATCCAAACATTAATTGGATTTTAACCAAACTGGTGTAGGCATACCCCACTTTAACTTTTTTACTCTTTTATCTATGTACATACAATAATTAAGGTCTTAACCAACTGGTACAGTACTATTTCCAAATAGTCACTTCAGAATTGGTTCCGCGAGTATCACATTAGAACCAGTTTTGCTCCCTATTTTTAGTCCCTAAGTTCCGTGAACTGGTTCCGGAACCAGTTTCATGGAATCGTTTGCAGAGGAACCAGATACAGAACTGGCATGGTTGGCAACCGATTGCAAAAAATTTTCCTAGGAACTACACTAATAGAAAAAACTCCGTAAAAAATTTAGTTAAAACTACTAAAAATTAGTTAAAAATGACGCTGCAGAAAAACCTGTTAAATTAGCATATTATTTTTGCTATATATTAGTAAGATAGGAACAGGAAAAATAAAACTGTTAAATATACAGAATTTTATTTGAGTTAAATTTTTGTTAATAGAAAATAACAAATTAACCGGCTAAAATATTTAAAATTTTTGAAGTTTTTTCGATTTTTTTTTAATGCAAATAAAAATCGAATCTTCTGAATCCAGCAGTTTACAATTTTTTTAGCAAATATTTCTGTTAATTTAACAGGATAGACTGCTATTTACATTCAACTAAATTTAGCTTTAAAATAACAAAAATTTTGTTGATATAACAGTTTCTTTGGATTAGTCTACTAATATTAAGCAAAATTTTCTGCTAATTTGACAGTATAATTTGTTATTTTCAATTAACTAAAAGTTAACTTCAATATAACTAAAATTCTGTAAATTTAAAAGTTTTGTTTTTGCTGTTCTTATTTTACTAGCATTTAGTAAAAATTTAACAGTTTTTTGCTGCAACATCATTTTTAACAAATTTTCAGTAACTTTTTCTGCTATTTTTACAGATTTATTTCTATGTGTGTACTTGTACTAGATTTTACACCGCCAATAAATCAATAGCTTTTTATATACGTATTAAGGTTATTTTTGTTTTGTTTACAAAATGTGGTTTTAAAATCGAAATCCAGGGGAAAACGGAAATCCTTTCGAACAGAATTTTCACATTGACCGCGTAACTCGATTCGAAAAAAAAATTTTCGAATTCGTAAATCTTGTAAACATTGTTAAAAAAATAATTCTGTATAAAAATTCTACCTTTTAAATTATTTTTATCCTTAAACTTGTACACTATATATAAAAATTCAAAAAGTAAGAATTATGCTAAAACTTTTCCTTTTACAAAACGTACAAAATTTACGAATTCGAAAAATTTTTTTCGAATCGAGTTACGCCGTTTTTAATGGGGTAAAATATTTAAAACTTGTATCCGATAGTCTAGCATACCGTCGGCTTGCCTGCAAGTAGTGCTATGTGTTTTTTTTAACAAGTTTTGAGGAGAGTGTAAAAACTGTTAAAAAAAATAGCCTTTTAAGATATTTTATTGGCATCATATGCCTAAATTGTGGCCCTTTGTTCCCAATAGGAACCACAGGACATAATATATATACATATACAGTGGTGGAAAATTTAATAAGACCGATTCAAGTTTTTTCAAATTTTTTTTTCGTTGCCTTTATTTTTAAAAATCAAAATAGTGGCTAAATTGGCCCGGGAGGCAAATATGTGGTTTAGAATATTGTGCAGAATTTTAACATAATGTCTTTTTTTTTATTGTGTCACTTGCTTTAAGTGGGCGTGGCTTTCAATGAAAAATTAGTGATATCGACCTGTTATCAAATTACAGAGTAAAATTTAGCGAGTACTGATCGGATCTATACAAACTGTATATTTTTGGAAAGTCTACAAAATTTCCTTAAGTCTTGCATTATTTTTATCCAGATGTGTTCGCCAGACTTAAAATGACAGTGTCTTAAACATAAAAAAATGTTTAGCAATTTTTAAATAAAGTTAACAACACCGAAATTTTAAAGCGAATAGTTTTATGCTATACTTGCTACGATATAACAAAAAAGTCAAGTTTTTTTCTATGTTAAGTATAAAGCATTTCCTATTAAAATTTCAGTGTGGTTAACTTTATTATAAAATCGTTAAAAACGAAGAAAATCTTTTTTATGTTTAAGGCACTGTCATTTCAAGTCTGACGACTATTTCTAGATAAAAATAATGCTGAAGTTAAGGAAATTTTGTAGGATTTCCAAAAATATATTCATTGAAAGCCACGCCCACTTAAAACAACTGACAAAATAAAAAAACAGACATTATGTTAAAATTCTGCACAATATTCTAAACCACATATTTGCCTCCCGGGGCGAATTTAGCCACTATTTTAATTTTTAAAAATAAAGGCAATGAAAAAAAAATTAGAAAAAACTTGAATCGTTCCTATTAAATTTGCCACCACTGTATATATATATGCCTTAATGATTCAAGACCTCATTTAATAAAATCATCATTTAGGCATATGATGTCAATAAAATATCTTAAAAGGATATTTTTTAACAGATTTTCGCTCTCCTGAAAATCTATTCAAAACATTGGAATTTAAAGAAATCTACCTATAATTCTTTTATCTATGATTTTGATGGCAAAAAGTATCACATTACTTTTTTTTAAATATCAATTAATCCTGTATTTTTAGTTGGGAAATTGTCTCCTAGGAAGATAATTTGTTTGAAAAATTCTTACACAAGAAATATTTAAGAAACAAATCGATCTTAATTCTGATTACAAAACTGGACCTAGGAGTTTTCCTTTAAGGAAACTTATTACAATAGAATCACAGAGTTGTTCAAAAAGCATCTGAAGGCATAGGAAAATATCGCAGAATCTTTTTTGGTGAAATAAATATCCTAGATTTAATAGATTTTTAAACCAATAATTAGGTAATATCTAACAAGGAAGTTACTTCAAACTTAACACTACTATTTTAATAAAATTTTAGTATGTTGTAGAAACAAAAATTTTAAGATGAACATCTCACGGTTTTTGGCCACCTCGGTAATTTAAGTGGTCAAAATATAGGGTTAAAATGGATTCGCCCGAGGTCGACAAAAAAATGAGACACGTTGATTTTAGATTTCTTTTCTCTATTAAATATCTAAATTTCATACTAATCTGAGAGTATACATAGCTTGGAATACATTCCTTGTACGAGGTTTTCGTCAGAAAAATAGATGAACTTTTCAGAGTTTTCTATAAAAACATGGCGATTTTGCTAAGGAAATTTTATGAGAGGAGCGATTTTTAAGTTTTTTTTTTGTATGAAAAAATTGTAAGCATAATGTCGAAAGTGTTTTTTAAGGTTAAGAGTTAGAGAATGTGCAAATAAACAACCGAACATTAATTGGTCCCTTGCCCACCCCAGAAAAATGGTCTAGGTACGCCTATAATTCAAAAACACATAGCACTACTTGCAGGCACGCCGACGATATACGTTTTCAATATTTTACCCCATTAAAACAGTTTTTCTTAAAATTCAGAGAAAATGGCTTCTCACTTGGGAAAGAATCTTTGTCAGTGTAAAACCTAAGAAAACATAATTTTTAAAAATTTGTATACGGGTACGTATGATGAATAAATAAACCAAATATTACTCATTCGTCACATACGATAGCAAAACATCCCTACGGGAAATTTTAACAAACTGACACCGAACTGGCCCCTTTATATGAAATAGACTGGTCACTTTTACATGGCGTTGTCATAGGAGGGGGAAATTGACCCGTTGTGATATGTCACAAGACAAATCCTAGGACAGGTTACTGAACTCCCATAAAAGACAACGTTCAGGGACCTGTCCTGGGATTTGCCTTGTGACATGTCACAGTGGTCAATTTCCCCCTCCTATGACAACGCCATTTAAAAGTGACCAGTCTATTTCATATAATGGGGCCAGTTCGGTGACAGTTTGTTAAAATTTCCCGGAGGGATATTAGTGCAAAACATATTTGTAGAACATTAAAAAATGTTTGAACCTTGGAAATGGGAAATAAAGTTTAACAATCTAAATATAAATCTCTGTAACGATATTAGCCACAATTGTTGAATATTTTCTTGCAAAAGTTATTTTATATGGGTCATTAACTGAAAACCTAAATAAATTTCAACGGTTATATGTATGTAATTTATTCCCTAAGCGACTTTTTATATCAGTGACTATATCTAAATATGTGAACATACATACCCTATGGGAAACGGACCTGTCACAGGACACGTCACTTGACTGGTCCATTGGGACCGGGACCGGTCCTCGGACTGGTTCTTTTATATGAAAAGGACCGGTCACTTTAACATAGGCTTGTCATAGGAAGGGGTGAATTGCACCTTGTGACATGTCACAGGACTAACACAAAAGAACAGGTCACACAACTAACGCAAAGGAACATGTCACAGAACTAACGCAAATGAACAAGTCACAAAACTAGCGCACAAAAACACGTCACAGAACTCACCCCAAAAGACATGTCACCGCACCAGTTTTAAAATAAACAAAATTCGTGTGTAATATGTACTTTAAAATTTAATTTCATTTATTTAATTTTAATATTAATCTTACAAATATTTTAATTTAAAAGACTAAAATTTTTTTTAATGAAAATACAAGCAAATAAAGTTATTTGAAATAAACATAACATTTTAATGTCACATAAAACAGAGTTTTTGTTCCGTGTGGCACTTTAATAATCAATCGACGATTTAATCCCAATATTAGAAAAACTAATTTCTACACCCAAAAAACAGTCGCAGATGGGGCCACCGGATTTCTTGCCAATCGATTTCGGGCGGTTGTGACAACTATCTTTATATTAAATTTAATTTTTAATTGTGAAAGCCAATATTCAATTATATAATTCAATATTATATTACACATAAATATTATTGAATTCATTTCGAACATATTTTTACTTGTCACGGGATAGGTACTTTTATACCAGTCATGTTTTGACCAGGCACGGGGTAGGCCCTTTGAGACTGGTCTATTTGTACCGGTCACTGGACAGGTCACGGAATAGGTCCATTTGGACCGGTACTATTTGAACCGGTCACGGGACAGGTCCTCGCATTCAACCGACTCCTTTTTTCCCACAGGGTAAGTACACAAAACAAACAAAATAATTAATTTAAATAAAATTCACGAGAATCAGCTTCTTCTAACTGCGTTTCTTTTCAATTTATAATGCTTCTGTTTTTGTTTCATATTTTTTGATTATTCTCTTAACAAAAAAATAAATAATTTTAAATGTTTATATTATTTTGTGCCTCATAATTTGTAATTCCAAATGTGAAATTTATTTAGGCTAAAAATATATACATTATACCGACCATTATCATCATCCAACAAATATACCTTTCAATATAAAACGCAAAGTGAATGTGCTGCTACGCGGCAAGCTAAAAACAACAGATTGCTTAATTTTCCCCAAATTGAATACACAAAAGAAGAAAAAGATTTCAATATATTTTTCTTAATATTTTTTGCTGTTAAATATTTTAACAAGAAAGCAATATACTTTTTCCCCCGTTCAATGTATACATAAAATTTAACAATTTAAATGTTTCTTTACGCTTTTATTGTTTTGCCATTGAAATATTGTTCTCGTTATAATTTTCAGTAAAATTAAATGTATAAGTTCAATATGTATACTTTTTTTTACAATTACGTTGACTTGTAGGTATTTATGTGAATTATAACCCCTCAATTCATAAATGCTTTGTAAAGTTATAGAAGGTTTACAAAACGTCATTTTCATACAAAATTTGTTCAATAAACCTCCTATAATTTTGCAAAGCGTTTATGAATTTAGGGGTTAATTTTTAAATACAAAATAGTATGTTTCCATAATATCCCTACGGGAAATTTTAACAAACTGTCACCGAACCGGCCCCTTTATATGAAATAGACTGGTCACTTTTACATGGCGTTGTCATAGGAGGGGGAAATTGACCCCTTGTGACATGTCACAAGACAAATCCCAGGACAGGTCCCTGAAATTGAGAGTTCAGTAACCTGTCCTAGGATTTGTCTTGTGACATATCGCAAGGGGTCAATTTCCACCTCCTATGACAACGCCATGTAAAAGTGACCAGTCTATTTCATATAAAGGGGCCAGTTCGGTGACAGTTTGTTAAAATTTCCCGTAGGGATGTTATAAATGACCAAACCGCATTATTGAATACAAGTCAATTATAAATGGTCAACGTTTAAAAAAAATAATGGAAATTCAAAAATGTATACTAACTTCCAAAAATATAACAAAAAATATAATCACAGAAACACAGATATGAATCGAAAGCACAGAAGTCTAGAGAGAGAAAGATATATCAATACAAACTATACCGATATTTTGGCTTCTATTTCACTTTCGACTTTACTTCTTATATGTAAAATTTTTGACATGTGTCACTTGTTTCACATCTGCGTATAATCTGTGAATATAAAAATACTTTAATGACATAAACATTGCAATTTTTCCTTCATTACCCAGACAGCAAAATTTGTATAGTTTGTTGAGGGTTTTTATTCTATGAGTCAAAAATTACTCATATATGCAGGGGTATGGTATCACCTAAAACAAAAGTTGTAACGACATCGTTATCACTAGGTGGCACTTTTTTCAAAAAATTGACTATTTTCATTTTTGTTTAAATTTAAATAATAACAAACAACAAAGCAAAAAATGAACAGATATATTAAATTTTATTATTTGAATACATTCCGCGTTTGTTTTTCCTGATTTTCAAGCAGTTTTCAGCAGTTTTTGAGTTTTTAAATATAGGCTCAGCTGATACTAAATAGTTGTTCAGGTAATACTAAATTTCAGCGCCATCTACCGCTGAGTAGTGTAAGTTTTGATTTCCTATCTGCATATATGTACCTAAAACACATATTTTTGAAATTAAAATTTTTTTGTTAAAATCTGGTAATTTTTAGACGAAAATATGAACCTTATAAAATGAATCATAAAAATTAAAAATATTTGAGGCAAATTATTAAATCCAAAATCTGGTTCAGAGATGACTCAGAAATGTTAATAAATTTAAATATTTTGTGAACAATTCAAATAAGGCTAAAAAAAAACAAAGATTAGTTTTTTAGTCAATTTTGATTCAAAAAGAAGTCTGTTTTGGATGAAGAACCACTTTTATACAAAAATTTTAAATTTTAGTAACATCCCAGTGTATAAAATCATTACCAGTTATGTGGTTATGTAACTACATACTTGGTAATGGTAACTAGTTACTTTTGTTATTACATTTCTTATTACCTTTATATGGCGATGTCGCGAAAAATAGTGAGTTATGGTTACACACCAGCATACCAAAAATCAAAAAATATATTGTTACCTATGTGCTTACCAGTAATGACAAAAATAATGAGTCTAAAAATAGATTTAAAAAAAAATAAATTATATAAAAAAATATTTTTTATTGTATTTTTTTTTTTAATAAAATTTGCTGTTGCGGGAATCGAACCTGGGTCTACAGATTGCCAGTCAATAGCTCTACCATCTGAGCTATATCGTCATGTAATATTTAATAGATAAAAACATAATTGACCTGCTGCACACAAGTAAGCTTACTCGCCAACATACAAAAAATTAAAAAATATGTGGTTACATATATCCTTACCAGTGTTTAAAATATATTGAGTCTAATACTGAATTTTTTATTACACACTTTTCTTTCTTTTTTTATTGTGAAATTAATGCAAAAAAATTATTAATACATTTAAAAAAGAATAACAACACAAAATTTCAAATTAAACCAGAAATATTCTTAAAAAATTAAAAAATATTTTTTGACACTTGCTTTACTTCTATATTCGTTGTAACAGGCTGTATCGAAAATTAATTAATATGATACCGAGTGAATCAAAAATGCATATTTCAGATATATTTACTTGGTTTTTGGCAAAAACTAGGTAGAATCTGGTTTTCAGTTTTTATGAAAATTGTATGGAAAAACTAAATTAATTTTGTAGTTTTCGGCTCAAAAACTAAAAAATAGATACACTATAAAAATAGATTTCAAAAAATTTTCAAAAAAATTTAGAAAATTATGTTGTATTTGAAATAATGATAAAAATAAGCCATTATCAGTAACTCATTATTATATGTTTTAAAATAATGCAGAAGGTAAGTGGGTGTCATTACTGGTAGTCCAAAAAATAATGATATGTCATTACCGTTTCTACACTGGTATAATTTGAGCTCTTTTTTGATTCATGTTTGGACTCATTTGCTGGCTGGGTATTTTAATTTTTAAATAATGATTTATGACTACACTCAAAAAAGTTGGTCGGTAGAATCTACTAAAAATTACAGTTAAAACAAAGGTATATGCAGTTAAAAAGGCGACAAAGGTATTTACCTTTTAAATAACTAAAATTTTTGTTATTTTTAACTGTTGAAAAATAACAAATGCATTAAAAATAACTACCAATAACTAACAAAATGGGTAAAAACTACTGTTTTTTTACAATTATTGTATCTCCAATGCATAAAAGCATAATAACTGGAGAACCGTTTGGAAATTTTAAATACGCTGAAGTGATTACACATATTTTTGTAATGAAAGAAAAAAATTATTTTTTCTTTAGTTAAAATGTACTTTTATAATGCCAAAAGAATTAACTGTAAAAAAAAAAACAGTAGTTTTTACCCATTTTGCTACATTGTTAGTTATTTTTAATGCAGTTAGCACTAAGGGGGAGTGCGGTGTCGCTAAATTGGAACTAAACTAATTTTCCAAAAATACATACCTGGTTTAAGAGTTTAGCAAAAATGTGTGCGGCATCCAATTTTGACATTCTGTTTAGTTTTATATAAAGCTATTGCAAATGTATTTTATATTCGCAAAAATTTATGTTATTACAACTTCAAATATTCCAAACAAAATTGTTTATACACAAATATTTCAAAAAATATATGTATTTAATTTTTTTAATTTTCAAAATATAAATTTCCTTTGACAGAACATTTAGAAAACATCAGAGACTATTTATTATAGAGATAGGACATCAAAACTTACACTACTCAGCGGTAGAGGGCGCTGAAATTTAATATTACCTGAGCAACTACCCTACGTGGAAAGGGACCGGTCCAAAGTGACACGCAGAATAGGTCCCAAGGGGGCAAGGACCGGTCCTTGATCGGCCTTTTTTTTTGAAAGAGACACGTCACTTTAACATGGCGTTGTCATTGGAAATGACCAATTGCCACAGTTTAGACACCTTGTGACAGTAAGTATTTGAAAATAGCTTTTCAAATAAACTAATAAAAAATTAAGAATTAAAAATAATCTACTTGGTGTCGAAGTAGGGCTCGATAACACATGTAAGGCAAACGCTCTACCGTCTGAGCTAATGTTGCTTATACATGATGCCTCGTTGATGGTAAAGTTATATATTTTTCGTTTCTGTTCAAATAAAAAGGAAAAAGAAAAAAAAAAAACACTACAAGCAAATAAAAAAAAATTGAAAAGAAAACAACATTAACACACACACACATATAGTGGAAGTGCCTTGAATATGCCCCCGATTGACCGGTCCTTTAATGGCAGTTGACTCGTTTTTTGCGTTGGCCATAATTAAATTAAAAAATCAGTTAGAAGTTAGAAAATTACCTCAAAAACTCTGATAATATAAATAAAAATTTAAAAAATTCCCCTTAAGTTAAAAAGAAAAGTTAAATGAAATACCAATTGTTAAAAAAAAAACAGCTTTACCATTAAAAAAAACGTTAAAAATACAAAACTTAAAATGTCTTTGCAAAAATTATATAAATTTAAAATAAGAGCTAAAAGAAGCAAATCGTAAAAAAATAAAGTTAAAAATAAATAAAAGAGTAAAATATATAAAAAATATTTTTAAAAATATGCCGCGAATTTTGTTTTTTATTTAGGTATCGGTCAAGTTTTTTAAAAGCAACAGTGAAAGTAAGGGATCGGAAAATACTTAGAAAATTAATTCATGTTCTTTTGTTCATATTTGTACTAATTTAGTAATATGCCTTCGGTTGGCCGGTCACGGGATAGGTCCCTGGAGGGCAATTCACCCCACATTCCATGTAGGGTATTGAGTATCAGTTTAGTGTCAGCTGAGCCTATATTTTAAAACTCAAAAACTGCTGAAAACTGCTCAAAATAAGCGCGAAATATATTCAAATAATAAAATTTGAGATATCCGTTTGTTTTTGTGCTTTGTTTTTTGTTATTATTTAAATTTAAATAAAAAAAGAGAATTGTCAATTTTTTGAACAAAGTGCCATCTAGTGACAACGATATTTTTATAACTTATTTTTTTGGTGATGCCATACCCCTGAAATATACTTTCAAATAATTTAGTTCAACACGAATGTAATCCAAAATGCGTTAGCAACCTTTTTATCGAAAATATTTTAGTTTATTTTCAATTTAGCCTGTTCGCACACGCCCTAAATTACAGCTTTAACAAAGTGGTTAGAATTAGTGCGGAGGCCAACGAAGTTGGTCGAAATACCGGGAAATACCGGAAAGTAAAATAAATTAAAACAAATAATAAAAATTAATGGTTTTAATTATTGATTTTTAATTTGAAATATTCGACCTCAAGTTGAACAACAAAACTCACAATAACAATTATATTCTAAATAAGAATTTTTAAAATTCAACGAAAATTTTTTGTTTTTCAATAACTAACAAAAACAACCATTTATTGTAAAAATACTGCTTTGGTAGTTGTTTATTATGATATTAAAAGTAACTGATTTAAACAACTGTTACGAAATTAAAGTACTTTCCGTTAGTTGTTTTCTTAAATAACTGTCATAAAATTTGTTTTGTATTTTTCCATAGGAAAACGACTGTAATTACTGTTAAAAGCAACAACTACTGATTACTACACAAACAACTGTTATGTACACTCATAAAAAAACCCCGTAGAAATAGTTAAAAATTCTGCTAAAATAACAGGAAATAGTACCTGTATTTGCGCCACCAGAATTTGCAATGAAGTTGAAAATTATGGTCTGCTAAATTTAGGTAAGCTAAATTTTGCATACTGCTAAATACACAGACAATTCTAGTTAACTTAGCTAAGAAATTTGAACTAAATTCAACAGAAACATTACCTGATTTAACTGAAAATCAGGGTTGGCAGGCAATACCGCTAAAATACCGTTATCGATTCAAAACCCTTTCAACTGACTACCGTTACCCCTTTCCGTTATCCTTAAAATACCGTTACCGAAATAACTGAAATACCGTTATCCTTAAAATACCGATACCGAAATAAATGAAATATCGATACCCTTAAAATACCATTACCGAAACAAATGAAATATTGTTATCCCTAAAATACCGTTACCGTTATTTTTAATTTTCGGCTTTTAGTAATTTCACGTGGTTATTTCTTGTACATTAAGTTGATGAATTGGTTCTGTTTTTAATCTCGTTTTTTTTGTAAAAAAAAATTACGGGATGCATTGAAATAACTGACTACCGTTACCCTTAAAATACCGTTACCGATATAACTGAAATACCGTTAACCTTAAAATACAGTTACCGAAATAACCCAAATATCGTTATCTTTAAAATACCGTTACCGAAATAACTCAAATACCGTTATCCTTAAAATACCGATACCGAAATAAATGAAATAGCGTTACCCTTAAAATACCGTTACCGAAATAACCTAAAATATCGTTACCCTAACGATAACCGCATTAGTTTCGGTTTCCATCCATGCTGAAAATTTCTCCTAAAATGTGGCTTACTGTCTTGGTTTTTGGGCTCTACGGATCTGTCCCGTGACAGGTCCATATTTATTTTTGGGAGTGTAGGTGGCTAATAAAGATTGATAAGTTCAGATTATCGAATTTTTGTCCATTTTGCTGTATCTCGCTTAGTTTCCGAGATTTTCAATAAAAAATTATGAAAACATACCGCCATCTCTATGTGATATTGATAGCAGAGACACAGAAATATAAACATTGGAAAATAATTGTGTTTTAAATTAACTGAAAAATTTTTAAAATTAAGAAACATAAATTACAAAAAATTAGGATGCAAAGTTATTTCAATACGGATGAAAGTAATTGTTATGCTAAATGAGATTTACAAAAATATTAGTTCAATCCTAAATTTTAAGACAAAATAACAGAAAACATCAGTTCATTTGAGCCAGAACGCGTGAAACGTCTTGTATATCAAGTGTACTAGTTTTCAGCAATTTTTTGCTGAAATTCCGTTTTCAGCAAAAGATTTAGTTATATTATTTTAGCACTAAACTAATTTTGAAATAATGTTTTACTAATTTTTTTTTGCTACAAAAATTTTGCTGATAACCGCATTTATAGCGTGGACGACAACCAGACAGATAAGATGTAGATGTCGCAGCTTGTCTGAATGTAGTACAGATAACGGAAATGATAAAAAAATAACTCTACACAATTTCTATATTTAAATATTCAGCAAATAAATTAACTAAAGTAAAATTTCGCTACAAGTTTTTTGAGTTTTTTTCAGTCTACTAATATACAGCAAAAAGTTTAGTGATTTTAGCAAGGATTTTTTTTCATTTGTAATCGACTAAGAGTTAGCAAAACTTTTGCTGAAGATTACTATTTTTTTGGTAAAAATCAGCTCGCTGATTTTCAGCAAACCTTTTGCTGAAGTTACCAACTTTTTTGCAAGCACGCTCCTGACTTAAAATTTGCTGACACATCAACATTTTTTGCTGACTTTACTGACTTTTTTTGAGTGTAGTAAAGTAGATTTCAAGTAGTACAGAAGAAAATAGTTTTTTTCTTTATCTAAATTTAATTATAAAAGGCTCTAAAAGTGCATTTAATTGATTTATGCAGTATGACATATGTATATACAAATTTTGGACTTTTTTCTTTCGAAATTGGCTTTGATATTTAAAATCGGACTTCGTCTTATATTTAAATTTTTTTTTCTAAAAAAACATTAAAAAATTTTGAAACTTTGATTTTGAGCGACTATATTTACAGAAGTTATTAAGATATTAAGGTTGTTCACAAGGGGTGGCCCTATGCTCCTTCCCGAGTAAAAGGAACAAATATATATATATATATATATATACAAGGGGTGTGCTATTTGTTGTATTGTCGTATCGTCCTAACATAAAACAGAGTTGTTAAAATTTAAATGGAAAAAAATACAACATTTGAGAATAGCACGATACAACATTTTTGCATATGTCTAGTGTACTATGTTTGAGTGTACTAACAGACAGAAAATCCAATAGAAAATCGCTGTTAGAGTCAAATAAAAATTTTATCAACTCTGTTTTTCGTTAGGACGATACGACAATACAACAGATAGCACACCCCTTGTGAACAACTTCATTGATACATACTTAAGTTTGAAAAATAGGGCACAAATTTAAGCGTAAACTGTGTAAAGGGTTTTCTTTCTGGAGCTAATAGTTACTAAATTATAAATTTTTTATTGAAAATATCGGTTGAAAAAATATCGGTTTTTATTGAAATATCCTATTTGCAGCCATATTTTATATATATTTTCTCACTAATTGAGAGGATTGTATTTTCTTTGTTTTCGAAATTCGTTGGTTTTATTAGTTAAATTTTTGGTTGCACTGGACCATTTTGACAACAATGAAAACAATAATATTTACGAATTTGCAAAAAAGGAATAAGAAAATAAAATTCACCATAAACGACAAATGTTTACACTAAAATATTTTTGTTCAAAAAATGTGACACAATTTCGAATATTCTGCTTTGTGATTGCAAGAACTTTAATTGTAATTCAATTTATAGGCTAAAATCTAATTTTTATAAATCGTAAAGGGCATACATATATTAATCCTAAGTGAAGCAACCCAGTGTAGAAAATCATTACCAGATATGTGGTTATGTAACTACATACTTGGGAATGGTAACTAGTAACTTTTGTTATTACATTTCTTATTACCATTATATGGCGATGTCGTGAAAAATAATGAGTTGTCGTTACACACCAGCATACGAAAAATCAAAAAATATATCGTTACCTATGTGCTTACCAGTACTGACAAAAATAATGAGTCTAAAAATAGATTTTCAAAAAAAATAAATTATATAAAAAAAAATATTTTTTTTAAATAAAATTTGCTGGTGCGGGAATCAAACCTGGGTCTACAGATTGCCAGTCAACAGCTCTACCATCTGAGCTATATCGACATGTAATATTTAATAGATAAAAACATAATTGACCTGCTGCACACAAGTAACCTTACTCGCCAACATACAAAAAATAAAAAAATATGTGGTTACATATATCCTTATATTGAGTCTAAAAATAGATTTCAAAAAATTTTCAAAATAATCTACAAAATTATTTTCTATTTGAAATAATGATAAAAATATGTCATTATCAGTAACTCATTATTATATGTTTTAAAATAATGCAGAAGGTAAGTGGGTGTCATTACTGGTAGTCCAAAAAATAATGATATGTCATTACCGTTTCTACACTGGGAAGTTCTGTACTGAACATTAAAGACGACAATGGTTATATTTCTGGATTTTGAAATGTTATTGTTCTGGTTAACCCAGTGTTGCCACCAGTAAAGCAAAAAATTACACAGCAGTAGATCAAAAATTATCCAAAACAGTATGAAATTACACAAAAAATATATTTTTCATATTATTTCAAAATAAACTCTCCTGGGCACAGTGGAGAAGAATACAAATACTTTCGCCATTTCTTACCGACTGATATGAAATTTCACACTGTAAGTTTTGGATGGCCGAAACTGCAAGAGTTATGCCATTCGACTCTTAAGTTTTGCCATTTTTCTATTTACAAACCGTTTTTTAAGACGTAAGATTTTATTCATCTACAAAGTGCAAAAGTTATTTGAATTTTAAAACTAAAATTTAGCATTTTTGCTATAACCTGTTCCGTGTTTTTGCACTCTGCAAAAGCATATCCAGGCCAATATTATAACAAATTATTCTATTAACTAAAGGTAATTTCAATTCAATATCTTTTTCAGGATTAAAAATTTTTTAAATTTGAATATTACAAACATGGTATTTTATCCATATTAAAAGTTTCTTTCAGAACAAAGTATTTATGTTTTTTAGAAAGGCTACTTCATTCAGATGCACTGCATGCAAAAATATTACTTACTTGCTAATTATTCTCTCCCATATTCCTCAAAATTTAACGGTTTATATTTAAATTAAACTAATTTTTTTCTGAGTTCAAAGCTGGAATTAAAAAAAAAAGCTGGAGTAGATGCTCCATGGCGTCCGTAATGTGATGGCATAAGTCCTGTTCAATGTCCATTAAATGTCGGCAAGACAGGAACAATTTGAAAATATTTATATTCGTATTTGTAAAATTTTAAAATTTCTTTGCAGTATGTGTATCAACAAATTTTCTTTAAAAAAATAAAAATATAACATTTTTTTTAAAAATTTCATACGATTCTGTTGAAATTTGAAACATGTTGGATTTACAGAATTCTAAAATATTCTGATTCTGCTCCTACTCGCTGCGTTAGTAAAATTTTTGTGTGGTCAAAGTCCAGTATTATTATAACTACAGCAAAAAAATTTTCAGACGTTAGAAATTCACAATCATAACAAACTCAAACTTTCCCACTCTTTCGCTGAATTTTTAAATGTTCTTGCAAACCAAGAGAATTTTTAAAAGAAGCAATTATTTTCGCAAAAAATAAACAAAAGGCGGTGCTTTAAACAAAACAAAAAAATACATAACACCATTTCTTATTTCTTCTAAATTGGGTTTAGTGTTGAAAAAATCTACAAAAGTAATTCACCAGAAAATGGAGATTTGTGGTAAATGTTTCACTGACAAACTCGTTTATATCGACTAATTTTTATTAATTTATTAAAAAGCTCCAGAACTTTTAAAAATTTACGGAAATTTCTCTAAAAAGTTAAATTACACAAAAACTACACAAAAATGTCATTATTCAAAAATTATCCAACGAATGTGTAAACAGTCCCGTTTTTGAATAATTATTCAAAAAGTGGCAACACTGGGTTAACCTAGTGTCTTCAAATGCAATAAAAAATGCCATAATATTTACGAATTACACACAAAGCAACAACAAAATTATATTCATTGTTGTTGCTTTGTGTGTTATTTTTAAATTTCTTTCATGGATGGTAACCGAAACGAATGTGGTTATCGTTAGGGACCCAGCAAAATATTGGTAATGACACCTCATTACTATCTGCATTACCAAAAACGATATACAATTACCTTTTGCATTATTTTATAATATAAAATAATGACTTCCTAATAACGGCCAATTGTATATAGAGTTTGCTGTTCGGTTTTAATCGAAACCGAAACCGCGGTTTTCAAGCCTCAAAACCGAAACCGAAAACCGACAAAAATAAGTCGGTTTTTAACAATGACTTTAACCAATTAAAATAATTAACTAGATTGCATTCCAGTTTCAAATGAGATGCCGAAAAGACTCATAAAAGAGCCCTAAGACCTTCTGAAATTATAGCTATATGAGGAAGTATTTCTTCACCGATGAAGCCTCTTTCCGAGCGCACTTTTACGACTCATAAAAGACCCTGAATTATGAGCATTATTGGAAAAATTAGAGTTTTCTGAGCTATTATGAGTCATTTAAGATTCATTTTTAAGTTATTTAGAAGTAATGGAAAAATTAAAAAAAAAATGTCGAATACACTCATAAATACGAGTCCATTATGACTCGAAAATTTCAGCACTCTGTAAATGATCATATTTTAGAGTCTCTTACCAGTCATAATTTCTGAACGCTCAGAAAAATGTTGGCTGCGATATTAATGAATCATGAATTTCGAAAAGGGCTCAGCTCCTATTTTACAAAATTTTGTATTTAATTGTAATGAACATTTTCTCCATTAAATATTAGTTTAAAGAATTTTTTGTTATTACGGATAACATAAGTTAAGTCAACAAAAAGTCAGGTAGTATAAGAGATATTGAGTTTCATATATTCAGTTCGGATTTTCACAGCGTATTTTTAAAAAAATACTATTTCGTAGTCCGCGAAATTTATAAAATTTTAACTTTATATTATTTTAAACAATTAGCTAAAATTTAAACTCTTGAAAAAACAGCTTTGGTTGCCGACAAAAGAATAAAACAATTTATTTATAACGGTTTTCCGTGTTTTTTTCTTCTCTCGAAAAGGTCTGGAAATGTCTATTTTCGAGTGAGAAATTCTATCGAATTTCAATAAATATTTTGAACGTGTTAAAATATTTAATTCTTATATATATTTAATTAAGTAAATGAATGTTCTTTTTAGTTTGACTCTAGATCATAAATTAATATCACTTTCTGTTTAAATTATTTTCAAATCAAAGAAAGATGATACAATTTTTACAAGTAAATTACAAAGAATAAAAATATATTTGAAAGAATTCGATAAGACCAGCAATACAGAATACGTATTTTCGGCTTTCGCTACAAAGCCATCATCAGTGTATTTCGTCTTGTGTGGGCTAATATTTTAATGTTTATCTACTTATGTGACCGCTGAAAGAATATTTAATATATATATATTTAATATATATATATATTTAATTAATTTAAAACAATTGTATTAATATCACAAGAAAACCGACAAATAACCGAAACCGCGGTTTTTACAATTTTAGAAAACCGAAACCGCGGTTTTCAAATTTTTCGGTTTTTAGCAAACTCTAATTATATTCATTGTTTTTAAATATAAAATACTGACTTACTCGTAATAGTTTAAATAAATACTTTTTACACAGTTAAATTTTATACATTTTTATTTATTATATGTAAATATGTTTTATGTTTAAATTTTTATGACGAGTCTTAAAATTACAAACTAGAGAAAACTTAACTTTTTCTGAATGTATTTGCTTAAGCTAATAGTATTTGCCTACCTCCTTATTTTTAAGAATCAAGTAAACAATCGGATAACCACTTATAATTCCACTTTTTGTAAGCATGTGTGTAAGCACTTATTATTCAAAATCTCAAAACTACTTATTTCTCATTTATTTGTAAGCGAGCGGGTAAACGTGACTAATTATAAAAACGACCACGCCAAACAAAAATAATGAGTTTAGAGGCCAAAAAATAAGCTGTGCGGAGCTATGAATTTCTATTATATAACCACTTATTGGGTAATGAAAGATTTTGCTGGGGTAACGGTATTTTAGGTTATTTCGGTAACGGCATTTTAAGGGTAACGCTATTTCATTTATTTCGGTATCGATATTTTAAGGATAACAATATTTGAGTTATTTCGGTAACGGTATTTTAAGGATAACGATATTTAGGTTATTTCGGTAAAGGTATTTTAAGGTTAACGGTATTTCAGTTATATCGGTAACGATATTTTAAGGATAACGGTAGTCAGTTATTTCGGTACATATCGCTTTTTTTGCAAAAACCACACTAAAGTAAAAACAAAACGAATTAATTGACTTAATTTATGTGAAAAACTCAATAACCACGTGCAATGACTAAGAGTAGAGAATTAAAAATAACGGTAACGCTATTTTAAGCATAACGCTATTTCATGTATTTCGGTATCGGTATTTTAAGGTTACCGATATTTTATTTATTTTGGTATCGATACTTTAAGGATAACGGTATTTCGGTAACGTTATTTTAAGAATAACGGTTTTCTGTGTATTTCGGTAACGGTATTTTAGCGGTATTGCCTGCCAACCCTGATTTCTTTGCACCCTTCATTGCATTTGTAGACAGATAACGGCACAAAGAACAGTCCTTGGTAGTTGGTCTGTGGTCCAAACTATACTTCGATAAACAACTTCAATAGCCTTGCATGTATGAATGTGCCTATTTAACTGTTATTTTCTAACTTGTTGATAGATGTTTGAGCATTAAATAAATATTTTTATGGATATTTACTATATTTTTTCAACAATAATTGTTTTTATTTTTTAATAAAACAGACATATTGTCTAAGGTGATGTAATAAATAGTTAAACTGGTCAAAGATTTTGTTCAATGTGGTGGAAAATTGTAAAAGCAAAAACTTGGATAACTCCTACGAGAACGTTTTATCTAATAAAATAACCTAGAAAAAAGAAATACATTTTATAAAACATTGAGCACTAATTAAACGTTGATAGAAAATGATAAATAACAATTTGTTTACTCGTTTGCTAATTTTTTTGAACCATAAGAAAATATTAATTGAAATATATCGTCCAATATGAGGATTTCCATATCAAGTGCCCAGATAAGAAAATATATCGTGTCATTGTCAAACTTATAGCTCGTTTAGACAGCGAAATTAATCTACTTGATTAAAGTTAATCCAACTTTTTAGCCTTCACGTTTACAAATGTTTGACAATTAAAAGATTAGCTTGACAGTTAAAAGTTTAAATTTGTCAGTTTTAAATACCAATTCTGTCTAAGCGGGGTATTATATTGAAGGAATTCACAGTTTAAGCGCTACCGTTGTAAAATGGCATGAATTTTTTGAGATAACGCATAGAAAGTTGTCAAAGTTACGCTCAAAAAAATAAGTTAGTTGAAAATTTAGTAAAACGTCTTGTATATCAAGTGTACTAGTTTTCAGCAATTTTTTTTTGCCGAAATACCGTTTTCAGATAGCAAATTCAGTCTACTAATATACTGCAAAAAGTTTAGTGATTTTAGCAACGATTTTTGTTTTTTCATTTGCAATCGACTAAGTGTAAGTAAAACTTTTGTTGAGATGAATACTTTTTTGGTAAAAATCAAAAACTAACCCCTAAATTCATAAACGCTTTGTAAAATTATAGGAGGTTTATTAAACAAATTTTGTATGAAAATGACGTTTTCTAAACCTGCTATAACTTTACAAAGCATTTATGAATTGAGGGGTATAAGTTTTTATATAAGTTTTAAATTAAAATTTATAACTGGAATCTAAAAACATCAGCTTCCTGTAATTAAAATAAATAATGAAAATAGCATAACTTGAAAAACTTTTGCAGGAACTGAAAACTTTGTGCACACTCAAAAAAAAAAGTTTGCAGAAAAATTAGTAAAACTTCTTGTATATCAAGTGTACTAGTTTTCAGCAACTGTTTTGCCAAAATTTTGTTTTCAGCTGAAGTTTTAGTTATATTTTTTTTAGCACTAAACTAATTTTGAACTAATGTTTTACTAATTTATTTTGCTACCAAAATTGTGCTGTTACACACAATTATAGTGCGGACATTAACCATACAGACAAAATGTAGATGTCTGCACTACAAGTGCGGACGAACATAATGGTACTAAAAAAACAACTCTTCTTAGACATAAAAAATACAACCGTTAAAGATTTTTGTATCTGTCTTTCATACATAAAGCAAAAGGGCGCTAAAATATCCATATACATTAGTGTTATGACTTTTTGATTTTTTTTTTGCAAATATCAAATTTTACATGCCCTAGCCAAAAAGGCCATAAAAATATTAAGAAACGCAATCTTACTTTTTCGCTATTGCACCGAAAAAATTTCTCAGTTAATGGCAACTAAATTTTCAACTGAGCTTCAGGTGAAATACACCTTACTGAGGTTCAGTTAAAAAAAATAATTGAATATAACTAAGTTGTTAGTTGAAAATATTGTCAATATGCATAACTGAGAAATTAGTTATTTGGAACGATTTTTTAGTTATTGATAAATAGAATTGATATATAGCAATAACCAATTTTTCTGCAATTCTGGCAATAAATTCCATAAGAGTTTTATGTAATTATTAAGATTTTTTATTTATATTTTCACAAAAAAAGAATTTTAATAAAATTAAACGACTTTTTCACTTTGTTTCATTAATTTTCCAATGCGTATGTAAATTATTTTTGTAAATTATATTTTTATGTTTCCACACCCTAAAAATTTCTTAGTTGTTTATAACGAATATTTCAACTATCTCTTAGGTGAAATACCCGTAACTAATATATAGTTGAAGTTATTTAGTTGACGAAAACTAAGTTTATTTTATTTCTGAAATTCAACTAGAGATAAAGTTACTGTCAACGATTAGCTGGGTAATTTTTTAGATATTTAAACCAACAACATCCATATCCCCATTAATCCACATTCTTTTCATCTATTTAAAATATTTCTACACTTTTTGTTTATTTATTTTTATCATTAGAACTTTACGAGTATTTGTACAAACATTTTTTTATTAATAAATATATCCAAAATTTGCATTTCCAAAAATTCCTCACCATAGAATCTTGCATGCAGAGGATGTTTATTCTAAAAAAAAACTCTCCATTAATCCTTTTCATTCGTTAATTTTTTTTTTACAAAACTACCAACATTTAATATATATTTTACTTTCCTAATTGCTTCGTGTTGCCATTGCACTTCTTATTTGCTAATTTGCCTATAGTTGAATAAATGTTTCTGGTTCCTAAATTTAAAAAAATATAAATTGACTTTTCTTTTGACTTAATTGATTTCTTTTAAAAAAGGTCTTTGTCAATTTGTAATAAATAGAATTGTTATTTACGGGGTAACTCAAATATGATTTTGGTTTCCAAAACCATAGTTGTTTAAGACTATAATAGTTATTTAAAATTTATTTTAATTGAACTATAGATTTTGTTAACTATGTAACTATAGAATTCTTTCGGTGCACTTATGGTTTGATAAAAATTCATGATCTTCTGGACTGATTTCTTATAAGCACTTTTACTTATGCCCTTCTTGTATAAAAAATTAAAAAATGTTAATTTTTCTGAAAAGACGTAATCAAAAAACAAAAACTTACATTAAATTGTGTTCTTCCATCTGCATTTGTTCAAAGCAACTGTAGACTAATGACATTTTACCTAACGGTGATCTTTTGTTGACCGAATAAAATTTATAATGAGCGAAATAAATATAATTAACTTGAAATTAATTTTTTTGTTCTTATCGACTTTTTATTTGAAAAATATGTATTTGACAATTTTAAAACTTGATATTTGTGTATACAGGGTAACAGAAAAAGAATTTAACAAAACATTAGTTGATTTCAAGTATTTCAGTTATTTTTAGTTTTAACTGAGGAATTATTTAACTGAGCAACTGAGAAATTTTTTCGGTGTGTCAAAAAAGTTCCCGTGCCAAAAGGGTTGAAATTTGGTCTATGTTGTTTTAGTTTAATTAAAATATTTCTCCGAAGTTTTAAACAAATGAAACTCAAACGATGCGTATTAAAAGCTATTTACGGTAAAAATTACGAAACCTTTTTGGATGGACTTTTGGATACATTTTTTGTCATTTACAATAATTTTTGAAATAATTCGTTATGTAAATTATGCAAAATCCCCGAGCAAAAATTTTTTTACAAATTGCATTTGGTGTGGAAGGTTTTTTTTTGCCAAAATGACCCGGAAACACGACTTTTATTATTAATGTAGTATTGTCTATCACGTAGTGATAGGTAAAATTTTTGTTAAAAATGAGTCATAACCCTAATATACATAAAATTATAACATAATAAGATAAAATATGATTTAAATTACAGACAAAATAAAATATTTTAATTTAATGAAGATAAAGATAAAATGTTAACGTGGGCATCACCCCAACTCTTCAGTTGTCCACAAGAAGAAAATGATGACTTGAATACACAAACCGAGACATTACATAAGGTTAAAAAATTCAACGGGACGAGAATTTTGTACTTTTGTATATGAACTGTCTGATTTTCTAAAACCAGCCATAAATCAACACCTTTTTAAAGCAACACTATAAAATGTTAATATATATACAAAATGTTTATAAATAGTAATTATGTGAAATACAAGTACAGACATTTTTGTCAGTCGTTTGGGTAATTTTTTGTGTTCCCTTTCGTTTTATTAATAATGTTACTGACACTTTAGAAAACATTGTTCTCTATTGTTGTTTCTACATGAATGGATGTCACTACATTGCTAGATCTGTCAAAACAACAGAGTAGTACATTGGAAGATGACATAGCAAGTTGTGGAAAGTTTTCTGTTGTTGTTTTTGTTTTTTCTTTGATATTTTAAATGTTTAATAACGCTCCGAGACGAGAACAAAAAATTCTCATTGAGTTTGTTATTTAACTTAACAAATATTTCCAGAAATTCTAAAAACGTCGTCCCCTGACGATTTCCTTAGGCAAGAATGAAATCCGGATAGGGACATGCCTGCAGCGGATTATTTTCCACAATTTGTTAAATATGTTTGGTATTTTTAGCATATTTAATTCCTTTGATGCAATTAATGTATATCCCGATAAAATAAAATTAAAAAAAAGGTTTTTATTATATTATAATAAACTATGGCTTCTATAGAAAATTTATGTCCAGACCACCTACTTATTTATTTTGCTAAAGTTTTGCCAACGTTGTTTCCCCAGTGCTTTTCCAACGCTTTTTGAACAGGCGGTCCTTTTGTCGTATTTGAGACCTGCAGCGTATGAAAAAGCCAATTTTGGGAGGAACCTTTATATGTGCACTAGAACTAAACATGAGCCGATTTTAACCATAATCACGAAAAAGCTATTTAAAATTTGTCTTCTCTGATAATTGCAAACATAACCTAAGTATCGCTAGGTGAGTTATATTGTAAATAGAATATTCCCGGATGTGTAATGAATTGTAGGGAAAATATAAATTAAAGCTTGATTCACACGCTTTCCATCCCTATCCATCCATATCTACTATTTCCACGTATTGGGGATACGAAATGTCAATTCATATCCCCCGTGTAGTTAACTCACAATAATACTAATGATACACAGAAAAAATTATTAACCTTAAATATCTAATTATGTAAATATATATTAAAAATAAAAATTTAATTGAATCAATTAATATTTTAATTGACTTTTAAATATTTTTGCAAATATCTGTTACATAATTATGTGTTGTATAATTCCCAAACTTTTTTTTCTTAAACTGTATGCATATATAGAACATTTTTAGTATAAGAACCAAAACCTTTACAGTTCACAAACAAAATATTGGTAATGACACGTCATTACTATCTGCATTACCAAAAATGATATATCATTACTTTTTGCATTATTTTATAATATAAAATAATGACTTCCTAATAACGGCCTATTGTATTCATTGTTTCTAAATATAAAATAATGACTTACTCGTAATAGTTTAAATAAGTACTTTTTACAGAGTTAAATTTTATACATTTTTATTTATTATATGTAAATATGTTTTATGTTTAAATTTTTATGACGAGTCCTAAAATTACACACTAGAGAAAACTTAAATTTTTCTGAATGTATTTCCTTAAGCTAATAGTATTTGCTTAACTTCTTATTTTTAAGAATCAAGTAAGCAATCGGATAACCGCTTATAATTCAACATTTTGTAAGCATGTATGTAACCACTTATTATTCAAAATCTCGTAACTACTTATTTCTCATTTTTTCGTAAGCGAACAGGTAAGCGTGACTACTTATAAAAACGACCACGCCAAACAAAAATAATGAGTTTAGACGCCAAAAAATAAGTTGTGCGGAGCTATGAATTTCTATTATATAACCACTTATTTGGTAATGAAAGATTTTGCTGGGTAAACATGATGTACACACAATTTTTACAATTTCATGTTATTTTTTTTTATTTTCAATTAATGTTTTAATTGATATTATTACTACTTAATAGTATCATTTGAGTGATAGGAGCAAAATCAATTAAAATTTTAATTGATATAATCAATTTCGTTGTTAAAATTCGTTTTTAGTTTTTTCTGTGTACTAATGAAAATTGATTTTTTAATTAATTCGGCTGAATAAATGCATGTAGCCAAATGTAGTTTAAAATTACATTGTTACGTTACAAACTGTCATGTCAACACCTTAAGTAATTTTAACGAGATGTCAAAATTATTCATTTTTAATAATTACCCACAATAATTAATTAGAATTAATGCAGTTGTCGTATATTTTTAAGTATTTCTTGTCACTGTAACTACCCTTGTCTAACAAAATAAATATTCAGTTTATTTGTAATATATTCCTTGAATAAATAAATATTTGTACATATATATTTTACAGATGTTTAAATAAGGTGCTCGTCAAAAAGATAATGTCACTTACATTTTGTTCTGTTTCTGCAAAAATACAAAGAGTGTGGAATAGTACCGTTAGTTCAATTTATAAATCAAAATATTAATAATATGCATTTTGAAATGCGTCAAAATGATAAGATGCTTATAAATCTGCAATTGTTAACGCAAAAAGAATTTTTGACAATTTTTTTTGCTTTGTCTGAACTTGAAAATTGTCAGATTGACCCATTTTTTGACCAGCAATTGGGGATGCGAAAAATTTCACGAAAATTGGATCGGTCGCTTTGGGTAGTGCAAAATTATTTTAGAGATCTCGAAAATTATGGCAAAAATAAAAGCTCTGGTCGACCAAAAGTCCTTCTAGTGAGTGAAATTCGTCAAGTTTCAAGAATGGCTTCAAACACTGTACGAAGCGCTAATATAAAAAAAATGGAATTGGGCTTGAATGCGTCAACAAGTACGATTTTGAGAGCCATTAACGTACAGGTCCACATTATACATGTTTGAATGCGAACCATAAGATAAATAAATAACTGCCCAGGAACATTTTTTACAATCGGTTACCAAACATGCTCATTTTGCAACTGGTTCTACTGCAACCGATTCCATTGAACTGTCTCTGGAACCATTTCCACGGATCTTATTTGGAAGGTATAACTGACCTACAATCAGTTCTAGAACTAGTTCCTAAACTGGTTCTAGGGCAACCGGTTCCACTTTGGAGCTTAGAAGCGGTTGCTTTTGGGATAATTACAAACAAAAATCATCGGTGTTAGAATTGACAATAGAAGGGGTTGTATTTCTCAAGAGAAATTTCGTTGGCTGTTCCCTAATGGTTTGGGGTGCATTTAGCTCAAGTGGAACCCTTTCTTTGGCGTTTCCTTCAACAAGAATTGATAGTTTAAAGTACCAGCGTGTGCTCTCAAATCATTTGTTGCCATGTATCTGGCAGCACATCGCGAAAAAGAATTTATTTTCCAGTTAGACAAGGCTACAATTCATGTTAGCATTGCAACTAAGACCTGGTTTGAGGAACATGGAGTGTCGATTATAAAATGGCCGGCATGTTCACCAAATCTTAATGTTATGGAGAATATGTGCACACAGAGAAAAAATATGCCATTTTCCAACTGAAATGCGGTTACATCTACTAACATAGGTTGGTGCAACTGAATATTGGTTATCACAACAAAATTCGGTTTATACAACTGAATTTTAGTTGCAGTACCCAAAATATTTGCGAATCACATTCCAATATGGTTTCACCAACCGAATTTATTGGTTGTAGCAATCAAAATAGGCTTAGCAATTCGGTTGGAATTTTTTTTTGTGTGGGAACTGCTAGTGCGGCAAGTTTATGCACTGAGAGAATTATCTGCATGATAATAATGAATTTTTGCGTAAAACCAAAGAAGTTTCACTGAAACTCGTCCATTGAAATTTTTCGTTAAATTAATGTAATTTTTCATAAAATGTTGTGAAAAATTTCATTTTATTTATTAAAAGTTTCATACACTCGATGAAAAAGTTTCATTAAAACTAGATTCATAAAATATGTAAAGCTTTTTCATCAAATTTAAGAAATTTTTCATTTACATTGTGAAGAAAACTTCATTAGTTTATTAAAAAATTTCATTAAAACTCGTCCAGCAAAATTCGCTCTGTGTGCTGAAAACCGTCAGTATAATTCGTTGGGAGGGCTAAAAGTGGCAATTCTGAATGCTGGCGGGATATAAGGCTAGAAACACTAAAAAAGTTGATAAATTATATGCCCAATCGCATTTATAAAACAATAAATAAAAATGGTCAATGTATAAATTGAAAAAAATCAAGGTGTGTTGTTTTATTGGATTTATATGCACTTATCATTTTCACGCATTTCAAAATGCACATTAGTGGTATTCATCTAACTGCATTTATGCCCTCGTAAACCGTGTATTTTTGTAATCCCGTATATTTGTAACTTTACCTGTTAATTTGAATGAAAGCACCTTTTAAAACTATTCACATTTCAATTTTGCATTTATCCACTTTTTTAATCTTTTCATATATAAAACACAGAATTTTTTTAAATTTGTTTAATTTAAGAACAAATAAAACAGAAAATATAAAACAACAAACAAAACAATACAAAATAATTTTATTTTTGACAATATTCAAATGTGTGTATAAATACGAAAAAGTTTACACACAAAAATGAAAGCGTATATTTACGAGGGCTCGTAAACTAGTTTTGACATTAATCGAGTAAACTTACAACATATACACAGTATACGAGGCGTAAATACTTTAAATGAATACCTTTATTATTAATATTTTGATTTATAAATTGAACTAACGGTAAACAAATGTAATCAAATAATTTATATATAATCAAGTTTTTAGTAACAAGTTTTTTAGGTAACGGTACTATTCAATACCTTTTGTATTTCTGCAGAAACAGAACAAAATGTAAGTAACCTTATCTCTATGATGAGCACCTTATTTAATGAAGCACTTAAATTAATATGCATATTAAAAATAAAGTTAATCTATGTATCTCGCTCTCTATATATGTATAATTAAAATTATATTCAATATTCCATAATATATTATTTTATTTTGTTATGTATTTATTCGTAATGTAATAGAAAAAACGAGAGCGCTAAAACGTCTACTGTGGCTAATAAATCATCATATGAAATTTAATCTTATCTTTAGAAAAAATTTTATAAAAAACTGTGTGAAAAAAAACAGTATAAACGTAATTAAAATGGAACTTAAACTGTCGCTATTGCTGCTGGCTATGTCGTAATTAATTGCAAAAAGTACGAAATAAAAATGGAAACAAAAATCCACAATAAAATGTATGTATGGTGATTATATAGTTACAATTGAAATTGGTTACTTATTGTTTGTTGTACATGGTATTAAATGTAACAGAGCCTTAAAAGTATTCATTTCATTTCACACTTTCTGTTATTTTCCGGAATATTTTTTGTTTTAAATAAAAATTCTATAATTTTAAAATATTTTCGTAAATTTCTTACAGAGAAAAAAGTATCGCAAAAATTTTAAGCAGGTAATTGAAAATGTTCGTAATTCATAATTTGAAGAACACCTTTGTGACGTATACCTTATCTTTTTGTATTGTATATTAAGTATACGTTTTTTATTTTATAACTACCCAGTCAGAAATCGCCAGTGGTACAAAAAATCAAGCACTGGCATACCACTGGGTAACCATGGTATTAAAAATAAATGACTGGCAGAACACTTATTTGGGACGCTTTGCCAGCGTTTGCGAAAAGCGTTTTACCAGTATTTTTTTTACAAAAATTTCGGTGGTTTATAAAAAAAACCACTGGCAAAGAATTGGCTTAGAGTGATATGCCAAGGTTTGCAACCAGTGGTTATCCAGTGCTACCTAGCCAATGCTACCAGGCGTACAAAAATCAATTCACTGGAAAACCAATGATTTTATAAAAATGCTGACGCTTCGTTAAAAAATGTTTGTAGTCAAATTTTTAATTTAAAATTTTTTTTGTTTTATAAAATCAATTTTTTTGTTTGTGGGATAGCTCCTTCAAGACCAACTTTTTTTTTCCCTCCAAACACTGGCATACTAGTTACTAAAAATTGTTTGCCAGTACTAGCATTTTGGCACAGCCAGTAATTGTCCAGCTATTATCACTCATTTATGTGTTTAGTCATTAAATATTATATGTCTCGTTAGCTCAGTGGGTAGAGCAATCGTCTGCCAATCTGACAAAAAATACATATGAACTTTTTTTTAATTTTATTTTGGAAAATATATTTCCAGACCACCTATTTATTGGTTTTGCCAGCGTTTTGCCAACGTTTAAAAATTTTGTTCCTCCAGTGCTTTTCCGGCGCTTTTTGAGCAGCCGGTCCTTTTGTCTAATGTTGTTATCGTTTTGGGAATGGGAAAGCACTTTTTGCCAATACTTGTACCACCTGTTAAAGTGCTTTGCCACCGCTTTCCCGTTTGTATTTTTCTGACTGGGTACCCACACTGAAAAATACAAACGGAAAAGCAATGGCAAGGCAATTTAACATGTAACACACTGGCAAAAAGTGCTTACCCATTAGGGATGCCGAACGGGACTGGTTTTTACAAATCCCCGGATTTAATTTAATGCACTACTACTCTTCTGAAATCATCAGAATATTTAGTGACTATTAGTTTTTTTTACATCAACAAAAAATATAAAATAAAAATACATCAACTTCAGAAACGCAGATTGTTAGATTTTTCTAATTTAACAAAAAGTTACTGTTTTTAGTCGGCAAAATTATTTTCCATGAGGATATGATTTTATAAAATCATCAATAAAATAAATAAAAACATGTCCGTTAAAATTTTTAATTATTAAGGTTTTTATTCAGATTTATTTTATCTGTACCTAATCTATTTTAATCTATTATTAATGAATGGGAAAAATTAGTTCTTTAATAACATTTAATAAGATATTAGATTTATGTGATTTAGGGCGAATATAACAATAAAAACAAATGAAAAAAGATATAAAATATGCCAAATGATGAAATCGGAAATCCCGGGATTTTTGCAAGACCAATCCCGGGATTTTCGGGATCGGGATTTTGGGATCCGTATCCCTATTACCCATTCATAAAATGATAACATCATTAGACAAAATGACCGGCTGTTTAAAAAGCGCCAGGAAAGCACTGGGAAAACAAAATGTTCAACATTAGCAAAACCAATAAATAGGTGTTATGGAAATATATTTTCCAAAATAAAATTTAATAAAAGTTCATATGTAATATTTTTGGTCCTACCGTGATTTGAACCCAGGCAGTCAGATTGGCAGACGACAGCTCCACCCACTGAGCTGACGAGACATATAATACTTGGTAGCTAAACACATAAATGAGTGATATCAGCTGGAAAACTACTGGCTGTGCTAAAATGTTATCACTGTCAAACAGTTTTTCGGAACTAATATGCCAGCGTTGTGAAAGAAAAAAAAGTTGGTCTTAAAGGATTTTATAAAATAAAAAAAATTTTTAAATTAAAAAATTTTTTTTTTGCTTGCAAACGGATTTGAACTCGGAACCTTTTAACTACAAACCTATTTTAACGAAGTGTTTTTTATAAAATCATTGCTCTACCAGTGAGTTGACTTTTGTACCACTGGTAGCACTGGTTACAAACTTTGGCATAGCCCTCTAAGCCCATTCTTTACCATTGTTTTTTTTTTTTTTTTTTGTTAAACCACCGAAGTTTTTGTAAAGCAAATACTGGCAAAACGCTTTTTGCAAAGGCTGGCAAAGCGTCCCAAATTAGTGTTCTGCCAATAATTTATTTTTAACACCGCGGTTACCCAGTGGTAAGCCAGTGATTGATTTTTTGTACCACTGGCGATTTCTGATTGGGTAGCTGTTTGCACCGGTTAGTTGTTGTTCGGTATCTTAAGATTTTTCAAATATCACTCTGATTTTAGATCTTATTTGTTTCACACGCCCTGCAGCTAATGAACCTGATGTCATCGTTTCCGAAACCACAGCACCTAGTGTGGTGTGTTGTCAAAAATCTTAAAACATAAAATGATTTAAATTTAACTTAAATGAAGGTTGGGACTTGAAAAGTAAATAACAATCTACTAAACTGATTATGAGAATTGTTAACATTCTTTGTCAAATTTCAAAAAATTTGTATAAAGAGTAACAAAAAATAACTAACTGACAATTAGTGACATTATATACGATTGACATAAAATTATATCAATTATTGTGTGTATAAATTTTGAGTGGAGTCTGTTGGAAAATACAATAAATATAGCGACCTGAGCAGTAATATAAGGATCATTGGTACACTCATACAAATAAGTCCGTAAAAATAGCAGAAAAAGTTACTAAAAATTAGTTAAAAATGATGCTGCAGAAAAAACTGCTAATATTAGCAGAATCAGTTTGCTAAATATTAATATAATGAAAACAGCAAAAAAACTGTTAAATTTACAGAATTTTAGTAATATTTGAGCTAAATTGTTGTTAATTGCAAATAACAATTTAACCTGCTAAAATTAGCAAAAAAAATTGCTGAATAGTAGTTTAATAAAAATAGCAAAAAAAACTGTTAAATTTACAGAATTTTAGTAATATTTGAGCTAAATTTTTGTTAATTGCAAATAACAATTTAACTTGCTGAAATCAGCAAAAAATTGCAAAATAATAGTGGAATGAAAATAGCAAAAAAAAAAATGTTAAATCTACAAAATTTTTGCTAAAATTTTCTGAAATGAACAAAACTTTTGCAGATTACTAGTGGACTGGAAAAGGTAAAAAAGGAGCAAATGAAATGAAAATTAATAAACAAATAATAAATGTGTATTTAAAAACATACTTGGGACCAGTTTATTAAATGTGTCAATTAATTGATATTTTTTCAATTGGCATTGTTCAATGCCTAAATGCCCATTTATAATTGATGAAAGAAGTATTTGTTTTCATGTTTTAATAAAAGAATAAATTAAGAAAAAAAAAATAAAAAATTTGCGTATTTCTTATATTTTTTATATTACAATGCTTTTTCTTCAATTATGTGTACATTTCATTACCATTGTTTTCATCAATGCAAATTGAAAAGAATTTCATTGGCATTGAATGGTGATGAAATTTGTTGGCATTGAAATTGAGATAAAGTAATGCCAATTATATTTCAATGCCAATGAAAATTTCCCAAGAATTATTTTTTGTAAAAATGGTAATATTTATAGACAATAATATGTTAACCATAACAAAATGTATTTCAGAAAACCTTCTTTTGATTTTCATTGTTTGCTGATCGGATATGTACTTCCGAATTTATTTGAGTTTCCATTTTCACCTCTAAAGCTCCACCCACAGGAAACAAGGTGTGGCCGATTAAAACTATCGTATTCTTTAAATAAGCTTAAAAAGTACAATATTGGGGGAAAAAATTAGGGTCATCCCCGTAAACTCCACTTGCTCCCAAGAGATACTTTTAATCACAATTTTCATATTAAAATCGTTCGTCCAAAATAAACCTTGATCTTTGAAAATTAATGTATTACGATAAATAGAAACTTTTCTCATAAATTTTAATAATTTAGAGATTTTATGAGTAGGGCAAATTTTCAACCATTTCAATTTAGCTTTATTTAAAAACTTTTTGCATTATTTTTGTCGAGTTAAAAATATGCAGTAATTTTTATGAGTCATTTAACATTCTATTTATAAGCGCTCCAAAATTGGTGGTTTAGTTTACAAAAAAATTGTAAAATTAGCAAATCTTCTGTTAAAAATTAGTAACTAAAATTCAGCAAAATACTGTAAAGTTAGCAAATTTATTGTTAAAAATTAGTAACTAAATTCAGCAAAAAAAAATAGCAAAAAAGTTTGTACCTAAGTTAGTAATGTGGAGGTAGCAAAAAAATTAACTAAAAATTAGTTAAAAGTTTGTTAAGTTGAAGTACAAACAGTTTTACTAACTTTTCTACAAACTTTTTTTCTATGAGTGTACCATTTTTGAGGAAATTCATTAAAAAATAAATAATATTATGACATGAGATGATTCTCAATTTGAATTGACTGTAAAAGTTTGTTTAAATACAAAACATTACCGGTTGGTCTCATACTGAAGGGTTTAAAGTTAACTAATAGTTAACCCAAAAATTTGTTGTTGTTTTGTATACAATTTTTTTTGACATTTTCTTTTGTTAAATAGTTAAGTTAATGTTAAACCTACAGTATGAGACCCACCGTAAATCTACATTTACAAACCTAGGGAGAACCCAATAAAGACAATCTGCTGATAGTATGTGGTTGTACACTCAACCAAAAAAGTCTGTAATGGCTACTGAAAATTTTGAGGTTATTACGGGAAATTTAACTGTTTTGAGCCCAGCGGTATTTTTTGATCATTTTAGCAACGCATGTCTACTGATTTGTAGTACAATAGAATTAGTACCCGCTACTAAATTTTAGCAAAATTGTTAAAATAGCAATTCAAAATCGATTTGCTAAAATAAGTTAAAAAATTTACTAAATATCAATAAATTTAGTACAATGAAATTATTATAAACAATTAACAGACGCTACTAAATTTCAGTAAATTGTTGTAAACTGCAATTTAAAATCCATCTGCTGCAATTAGCAAAAAAGTGTACTAAAAGTGAAACAAACTGTAAAATCTAAAAAAAAATTAAAATCAAATTTAATAAAAAAAAATATTTTTCTTTTCTTTCGATTGCATAAAATTTGGAGTAAAAATTGCAAACGGTTCTCCAGTTATTGCCCTTCTATGCATTGGAGATACAATAAAATTTTCTGAGTTTTATTTCCAAACTAAGAATATATCAATAATACAATAACAGATATAAACTAACCACGAATTCTAAAAAGTCACCGAATTCTTGTAAATAAAATTTCCTTAAGTATCCACTTGTTGTTAAATTAGTATATTTTTTCTAAGTTTAGTACTCGGTTTTGAAAAATTAGTAACATATTTTGCTGAAATCAGCAACGAAAATTAGTAAAAAAATCCGCAATTTGCAATGAGAGAATAGCCAAAATTATTACTAAAAAAAGTGTACTAAAAATCAGTAAAGAAATAGTCAAGTGCGATTGAAAACTGTTTACAAATTTTTTTACTAACTTTTTTATCTGAGTGTACTTTAAAATGCAATAACTGTCGATTATTTGTTGTTGTTTTTTCTTTGATATTTTAAATGTTTAATAACGCTGCTAGATGAAAACAAGAAATTCTCATTGAGTTTGTAATTTAACTAGAAGTTCTAAAAACGTCGTCCCCTGACGATTTCCTTAGGCAAGAATAAAATCCGGATAGGGACATGCCTTCAACAGATTATTTTTCACAATTTGTTAAATAAGTTTTGGGATTTTAGCACATTTAATTCCTTTAATGCAATTAATGTATATTCCGATAAAAATAAATAAAAAAAATCTTGCTGTTAGTTTCTATCAACAAGGTCGGCATACACGACTTAAATGTTCTTTAAGATTAAAATTAAAATTCCTATGGGGTTTTTGCTACTACAGAATATTGAAAAAATTTATAAACAAGATTTGGAATTTGTCATATTTGATCTTAAAACCGAACAAAAATAACACACATTGTAACAAAAATATTGTAGAGTGAACTTAAGTCGTAAATGCCGACCAAAACTAACTTATTTTCTTTTGGATATTCGTAAAAACTTCAGTGCCCAAATTCAGGGCTATGGCATCACCAAATAAATAAATTATAACGACATCACTAGGTGGCACCAGAGACTATTAATTATAGAGATAAGAAATCACAACTTTCACTACTGGCCGGCAGTGGGCACTGAACTTTAGTATTACCTGAGCAACTATTTAGTAGCAGTTTAGTATCAGCTGGGCTTATAAGTGTTGCCAGTTTTTCTTCAGACCTTATCCCCAATTTGTAATTTCTCATCCCCAAAAATCCCCAATTTTTATTTTCTGGAAAAAATTCGTATTCGTTTACTTTTTTAAAAAATAAATGTAAAAATAACATATTTATTTCTCTTTTTCGGTAAGTTATACACTCAAATTCAATGTACGTGCAGGGCTGCCATAATTGCCGATTTTTCGGCATTTTGCCGATTTTTTATTAAAAAATATGCAAAATGCCGATTTGCCGATTTTTGGTCGAAAAATGCCGATTTTTTGTTAAAACTCGAAAACACGAAATTTTAATTTTTGGTGATTTACAAATCATGTTAGGATTTGCACTTTAGGTAGAACAATATCCCGAATACAAAAATATCAAACATAAATCAATTTCTGACGATGATTAATGGCAATTTTCTATGTTTAAACTACTTTTAAAGACAAATATGTAATACTAAAACTGAATTGATAATATCAAAAACGTTGGAAAAATCAATAGTAAATGCATATTTTTAAAATTTTAAGTGCATATTTTTCGATTTTAACCATACATACATATTATGTACATAAAACACGATTATAAATGCATGAATATACGAGCCCTAGTAATAATAGGCCTTTTTTAATCACTCTATTTAGTTTTAGGTTTATTTTATTTTGTTTTTTAATTTTCAAAATTTAATATTTTTATCCAAATTCTACACTTATTCGCTAAGATAATGTGAAAGAAAAAATTTTAATTTTTCGAAAACGCAATTTCTGGAATTAAATTAAGCTAAATCCAAAACGGATTTATTTTATTTATAAATCTATTTTGGATTTAGTTTAATTCAATCCCGGTGTTCGCATTTTTACAAAATTTAATGATTTTCTTTCACATTATATTAGCGAATAAGTATTAGATTTTGAGAAATAGTATATTAAATTTTGAAAGTTAAAAAACAAAATGTGAATACTTAAACGAAATAAAATAAATCCAGTGATTAAAAAATATGTTCGGAGAAGAACTATTTTTAAAATCTGTAAAAATAATTTATGTATATACCCAGTCAGAAATCGCCAGTGGTACAAAAAATCAAGCACTGGCATACCACTGGGTAACCATGGTATTAAAAATAAATGACTGGTAGAACACTCATTTGGGACGCTTTGCCAGCGTTTGCGAAAAGCGTTTTACCAGTATTTTTTTACAAAAATTTCGGTGGTTTATAAAAAAACCACTGGCAAAGAATTGGCTTAGAGTGATATGCCAAGGTTTGCAACCAGTGGTTATCCAGTGCTACCTAGCCAATGCTACCAGGCGTACAAAAATCAATTCACTGAAAAACCAATGATTTTATAAAAATGCTGACGCTTCGTTAAAAATGTTTGTAGTCGGAAGGTTCCGAGTTCAAATCCGGTTGCAAGCAAAAAAATTTTTGGAATTTTTTTTAATTTAAAATTTTTTTTGTTTTATAAAATCAATTTTTTTGTTTGTGGGAAAGCTCCTTCAAGACCAACTTTTTTTTTGCCCTCCAAACACTGGCATACTAGTAACTAAAAATTGTTTGCCAGTACTAGCATTTTGGCACAGCCAGTAGTTGTCCAGCTATTATCACTCATTTATGTGTTTAGCCATTAAATATTATATGTCTCGTTAGCTCAGTGGGTAGAGCAATCGTCTGCCAATCTGACGGCCTGGGTTCAAATCACGGCAGGGTCAAAAAAATACATATGAACTGTTTTTTAATTTTATTTTGGAAAATATATTTCCAGACCACCTATTTATTGGTTTTGCCAGCGTTTTGCCAACGTTTAAAAATTTTGTTCCATCAGTGCTTTTCCGGCGCTTTTTGAACAGCCGGTCCTTTTGTCTAATGATGTTATCATTTTGGGAATGGGAAAGCACTTTTTGCCAATACTTGTACCACCTGTTAAAGTGCTTTGCCACCGCTTTCCCGTTTGTATTTTTCTGACTGGGTAGTATTGGTGAGATAATATCTGAATATGTATCATAAAAATATTCATAAAATTACAACTAAAATTTTTTTTATTATCATTTCATTTATCTCTTAAGCCTTATTTTTATTTAATTGTTAAACTTAAAACATATTATTTTACACGAAATGTATTTTTGACATATTTTTTTATGTAAAGTAACATTACCTTACATAAATGAGTATTTTTGAAAGTGCCGATTTTTTACCGATTTTTTAAAATCAAAGTGCCGAAAATGCCGATTTTTCATCAAAATCATCTGGCAGCCCTGTGTACGTGTAACAAATTATAAGAAAGAAAAAATAAATTTAAATAACAGCAAACAAAAATGTGAACCAAAAATTTTCATTTTAAATATTTCCAAATCCAAATTTTCTGATTCGCAAGCTTCAGACATTTTGTTGTGTTTGGTACTGTATTAAAAATGTTTAGCATTTCAGCAAATGGATTGGATTTTTGACAATTGAATAACTTGTAAAGTATATATTTAATTTAAGAACTCATATTACATTTAAATAACCTTAAATACTTTGGAAACAAAAGGAATTAAAATTTTCATCAAAAGGTATTAAGGTTTGTACGCACATGAGCTTGCCAGACACAAATTTGTGTAACTTAAAATCATTCACTATTATCATCATTTTTAAAAGAAATATATAAATTAGGGTTTGGGATTTCCCGGACTTTTTTATTTCCCGGGAAACGGGAATAAAAAATTTGATTCCCGAGAATCCCGGGAAATATTTTTGAACAAAATTGTTAATGAAAACCACCTATATAAGTAATTTTTGTTAAAAAAACACTATTTCAGTACAAATGCAGTCTGTGTAGGAGAATTCAAAGTAACAAATATCAGAATGTTGAACATTTGATTTCACATAAATTACTCCAAGCACTGCCAAATGAATTCCATGATTCCAGCAGAAAGTACCCCCACTGGACTGTCGGAAACAAACCGTTTCATCACATTTGGCCCATTAGATTGTTCAAATGTCCAAAAATACTTTTATTGTACTCTACTGATTTAGTATTCTTTGAATTTAGTTTTATAAATTTTTCTTTTTGTATCAAAATAATTTTTGTCAATTTTTTAAATAAAACTTCTGATAATTACGGAACAAATCTTTACAAAATAAGATTTCCTGAATATTGAATATATTCCAAAAGGTTATGGGCCATTGATTCCGGATGTTTAAGAATTTAAAGCAACTGTTACAAAATTGAATCGCAACAATTATATGATTTGGAAGGTGAAGATGGAGCTGCATTTAATTAAGGAAGATCTTTGGGAGACCGTTATGAATCCTAAGCCAGCAGAAGCTATTGCAAATTGGTTCAAAAAGGATGGTCAAGCCAGGGCTTGTATAGGACTGATGGTTGAAGATGATCAGTTAATTCATTTTAAACATGCTACCACAGCTAATGAATATTGGACCAGTTTAAAAGAGTTTTACGAAAAGCCATTGTTGAGTAGTCCTGTTTTTATAATAAAGTCCATATGCAAGATGCAACTTCATGACGACGAAAAATTATTCTAGATTGAAAAACTGTTCGTTTTCGATTTTCATCACACCCCTGTGTGTGTAGGACCCGAAATCCTGCTACCCTCCAATACAAAGTTTTTTTTATCATTTAAATTTAATGATATCGTATATAAGTTTATCTCTATATATAAAAGAATAACGTGACTGACTGACTGACTCAACATCGCCAAGCCCAAACCGCTGAAGCTAGGAATTTGGTATGTAGGTTCCTCTTTCGGCGTAGACGTCCGCTAAGACGGGATTTTTTGAAATTCCTACCGGAACGGGCAAAAAGGGGAAAGGATCCCCCTTGGCGGCCTGCCAAAACACTTACTTTTCTGGAAAGTACTTTCTGGAATTTTGGACAGGGACGTTGTAAAAATGGGGGTTAAAAAGGGGAAAAAGGCCCCCCTCGACGGCCTGCCCAAACCGCTGGAGGTAGGAAGTTGAAATTTGGTATAAAGGTTCCTCCACTATCGTAGACATCCACCAAGACGGGAGTTTTGGAAATTTTTACAGGGACGGGCAAAAAGGGGAAAAGTCTCCCCCTTGACGGCCTGCTCAAACTGCTGGAGCTATGAAGTTGAAATTTGGTATGTACGTTCCTCGACCGGTGTAGACGTCCGTTGAGACGGCATTTTTGGAAATTCTTATCGGGAGGGGCAAAAAGGGGACAAAAAAGTACCTTTTTCCAAAAAAAGTACCCTTTCCCAAAAAAGTACCTTTTTCGAAAAAAAGTACCTTTTTCCAAAAAAAAGTACCTTTTTTCGGAAAAAGATACCTTTTTCCAAAAAAATAACTTTTTTCCAAAAAAAAGTACCTTTTTCCAAAAAAAGTATCTTTTTCCGAAAAAAGTACCTTTTTCCAAAAAAAGTACCTTTTTACAAAAAAAGTACCTTTTTCCAAAAAAAGTACCTTTTTCCAAAAAAAGTACCTTTTTCCAAAAAAAGTACCTTTTTCCAAAAAAAATTCCTTTTTCCAAAAAAAGTACCTTTTTCCAAAAAAAGTACCTTTTTCCAAAAAAAGTACCCTTTTCCAAAAAAAAGTACCTTTTTCCAAAAAAGTACCTTTTTCCAAAAAAAGTACCTTTTTCCAAAAAAGTACCTTTTTCCAAAAAAAGTACCTTTTTTCAAAAAAAGTACCTTTTCCCGAAAAAAGTACCTTAAAAGTACCTTTTTCCAAAAAAAGTACCTTTTTCCAAAAAAAATTCCTTTTTCAAAAAAAGTACCTTTTTCCAAAAAATGTACCTTTTTCTAAAAAAATTTACCTTTTCCAAAAAAAAGTACCTTTTCCAAAAAAAGTACCTTTTCCCAAAAAACATACATTTTTCCAAAAAAAATACCTTTTTCAAAAAAAGTAGCTTTTCCTAAAAAAAGTACCTTTTCCCAAAAAAAGTACCTTTTTCTAAAAATATGTTCCTTTTCCCAAAAAACATACATTTTTTCAAAAAAATACCTTTTTCAAAAAAAGTACCTTTTCCAAAAAAAAGTACCTTTTCCCAAAAAAAAGTACCTTTTTCTAAAAAAATTTTCCTTTTCCAAAAGAAGTAACTTTTCCAAAAAAAGTACCTTTTTCCAAAAAACATACATTTTTCCAAAAAAAAAACACCTTTTTAAAAAAAATACCTTTTCCAAAAAAAGTACAAATAAAGTACTTTGTAAAAACGAAGTATCTTTTTCCAAAGAATTTCGTTTTTCCAAAAAGTACCATTTAAAATAATATATATTTTCAAAAAAACTACTTTTTTTCCTCCCCCCACGGATATCTCCACTAAAATAAGGTTTCTTGATATTCGGTATAGACGTGCGCTAAGACGGGATTTTTGGAAATTCCTACCGGAACGGGCAAAAAGGGGAAAAGTCTCCCCATAAACAGTCTCACAAATTGGAAAAGTGCCTGCCCAAACCACTGGAGGTAAGAAGTTGAAATTTGGTATAAAGGTTCCTCCACTGTAGTAGACATCGACTAAGTTTGTATTTTTGGAATTCCCTACAGGATATCCCAAAAGGAAACTCGGTATGTGAGTTCCTCCTTCTGTGTAGGCGTCCGCTTAGACGGAATTTTTGAAATTCCTATCGGGATGGGAAATAAGGTAAAAGTCTCCTCCTGACGGCTTGCCCAATCCCTTTTGGCCAACCTAAAATTTTAAATATGTATTCCTTGGAGTAGGACTAACTCACCGGAAACGTAATTTTTCTATTTTGGAACAGGAACATAGTAAAAATGGTGGTTGAAAGGGAAAAATGTCCCCACTAACGGCATGCCCAAACCGCTTAGGCAATGCAGTTGAAATTTGGTATGAATGTTCCTCATCCATCGCAGATAGCAGCGAAGATGGAATTTTTGTAAATTCCTAAAGGGAGGGGCAAAAAGAAGAAAAGCCTCACCTTAGGGGCCGGTAAAAACCCCTTCGGCTAGAAACCTGAAGCTTAAAATGTGGGTCCCTGGAGTAAGGGCTAACTTATTAGAAAGATACTTTTTTGAATTTTGGACAGGGTCGTTATAAAATGGGGGCTCAAAAAGGGAAAGTTGCCCCTTAACGACCTGTCCAAACTGCTGGAACTAGGAAGCTGAAATTCGGTACTTAGGTTCCTCTTCCAGCCTAATTCCAACCGGGAGGGACAAAAAAAGAAAAAGTGTCCCCATTGACAGCCTGCTCAAACTGCTGAAACTAGGAAGCTGAAATTCCCTGTCGATGGATTTTCGGAAATTCCTACCGAGAGGGGCACAAATAGTAAAAGTTGGCTAGAAACCTGAAATGTAAAACATGTTACTTGGAGTATGGGCTCACTTACCGGGAAGGTGCTTTTTGGACAGGGACATTGCAAAAATGGGGATTAATGAAGCGAAAAGTGCCGCTTAAAGGCCTGCCCAAACCGCTGGAGGTAGGAAGTTGAAATTTGGTATTAAAGTTCCTCCTCTATTGTAGACATCCGCTAAGATGAGATTTTTGGAAATTTCTACAGGTAGGGTCAAAAACAGGAAAAGTCTCCCCCTTAACGGCCTGGCCAATCTGCTGGAACAAGGGAGCTTAAATTCGGTATTTGGGTTCCTTCTCCAACGTTGACGTCCCCAAAGATGGTATTTTTGGAAATTCATACCGGGAGGGGTAAAAAGGGAAAAAACTTCCCCCTTGACGGCCTGGCCAAACTGCTGGATATAGAGACCTAAAATTATGTATGTAGTAGGTTCCTCCTCCAACGCAGACGTCCTCTAAGACGGAACTTTTGGAAATTCCTACCGGGAGGGGTAAAAACGGAATAATTCTCCCCCTTGATGGCCTAACCGAACCCTTCGGCTAGAAACCTGTAATATATAATATGTTTTCCTTGGAGTATGGGCTAACTTATCGACAAGGCATTTCTAGGACTTTGGAGAGGAACGTGGTAAAAATGGTGGTTCAAAAGGGGAAAATTGCCCCCCCCCCCTTAACGTCTGCGTCTTTAGCTAGAAACCTAAAACTTAAAGAACAAGTGTATATGAAACACTAAAATTAAGAAACTAAATAGGAAACGAGTGGAATTGAAACACTACACAAGTGGAATGAAATGGATATAAACGTTGAACAAGTGGAATTGAAATTATAGACAATGCAAATGGATTGGAAGAGGGAATTACCTGTTCAAACACTATCCACGGAATATGAAATTTATGTAGCATTGAAACATACTCTCCAAAAAGTTAAACAAATTTTCTAAAAGAGAAAAAACCTTAGAAAAGGAATGTAACTTATATATGCCGATATTTAAACTTCATGTAACGAAGCACAGGTGGAAGAAACCGACGCAGTAAATTTTCCAACTGAATTTGTGAATTTACTTGAATTGCCAGGTCTACCTTTACATAAACTGGAATTAAAAAAAAAACTTTAAGACACGCTAACAACGTAGCGGGCTTTGCCCGCTATTTTTAATATTATAAAATGCTTTCCAACCCTGCTTTACGTTATTTATTTTCATTCAAAACACAAATGAACAAAACTACTTACGGGTCTATCTACCTAAGTTCGCACTTTACCAAATTATCTTAACATACACACGTATATTGCAATTTATTATGGATTCATTACTAACAATCCACTTTCATGAGAAAAGGTGATCAAATATTTATTTATTTTAAACCCATTGTTGTGCAGAATTATTTATTTGTGGTGGCTGGGTGAAGGCTTTTATTATAAAAACTGTACTTTAAATAAAAAGCGAATTTAAAAAAAAATTGTCGAAGGGGGGGGGGGGGGGGGGGGGGGCGCAGCCCACTCCTAAACTTTAAGGCACGCTAACAACGTAGCGGGCTGCGCGCGCTAGTCATTTGATATAACTTTGTATCCTTGTAAATACAATTATATCCGATTTGATACAATTTAATATAACCATTTTTCGGATGAAATTATATCCAGTTACATATTGCAAATATATCCATTCACATATAATTTTATATACACTTTTTTACTCGGGTAGTCACTCAATCGTGTGACAACGAACGTCTTCTAGAAACCCCATCTAAATTTATATTAGAAAAAAGTTATTAGTGTATAAATTTATTTTTAAATATGCCATAAAAATTTAAAACACAGGCTCCGAACTTCACCAAAAACTTTTAACTAAAATTATTGGTGGACGAACTGGCGGAAAAGCTATGCTGGAAAAGAACAGAGCGGAAAAAGTGTGTGCGCAGCCTGAGTGCAACAAAAACCATAAGAAGTAAATTATTTCATATATTGTATTCATTGACACTTTCATTCACTTTTTAAATTTGACAGATGCTGCAATTTCTATTGTATTGGCCGAGGATGAATTCATTAGAAGCACAAAATCAATCTTCCAATTTGCCAAAAATCGGCAAGAATCAAGTAAAAATATAAGGCAAAGCAAAAAATAACAAATTTATAAATTTATAAAATAAAAAAATATCTAATTAATAAAGCAACCTAAAGGCCGTTAACAATAAATAAAATATGTTATTTTTTTATAGTTAACGGCCCTTAGAAGACTAAAAAATAATTGAAAAACATATTATTTAATTGTATTTATAAGCTTACAAAAACCTTACGAAAATAAGTATACTATAAGCATGATTAGAAAACTATTTTTCTGTAAGCTTATTCTATAATTAGACTTCTAAGCTTGTTATCTACTACATACTAGTAATAATATCACAAGGGTTCAATTTTCTTTATTAAACAATTGTTAACAAGACTTTTACAATAGTATTCACAACAATTTTCTAAACTTAAGGCATATGGTAGTAAGTTTGTTACAAACTATTTCCATAGTGTTTTGGTTTTTCAATAATCACAATATGCAATAATGATTACAATATGTCAGTATTGTAACACATTATTATACCCTACACCACTACGTGGAGAGGGTATTATAAGTTTGTGCTGATGTTTGTAACACCAAAAAATAATGGTCGTAGACCCACCTTATAGTATACCGATCGGCTCAGAATTTTTTTATTTCGATTTAAAGATGCCCGTCTTTCCGTCCGTCCGTCCGTCTGTCTGTCTGTCCATGCATCCTTGTGCGCACTCTACAGGTCGCAAATATTAACATATTTTGATGAAATTTGGTACACCGACTTATGTCGGCCCAAGGACGACGTCTATTGATTTTGGTTGAAATCGGTCCATATTTAGACCTAGTGCCCATATTAGGGTCCCCTCAAAATTATATTTTTTATAGGCTGCAGGTCGAAAATATAAAGATATTTTGATGAAATTTGGTACAGAGACCTATGTTGGCCCAAGGACGAAGCCTATTGATTTTGGTTAACATCGGTCCATGTTTAGACCTAGTGCCCATATAAGGGTCCCCCCAAAATTATATTGTTTATACGCTGCAGGTCGCAAATATTAAGATATTTTGATGAAATTTGGTACACCGACCTATGTCTGCCCAAGGACGAAGCCTATTGATTTTGGTTAACACCCATCCATGGTTAGATCTATATAAGGGTCCCCCCAAAATTGGCTTAGTTATACGCTGCAGATATTTTAACGAAATTTGGTTTGCTGACTCACATGGTCCAGAGAAAAAAGCAGATAGATTCTAGATAGAATCGGTCCATATTGGAACTATCGCCCATATGGGCTATATTTACGATTTTCTCTTCTTTTATAATTTTATAGAAAATTTTGACACAAGTCCCATTTTAACCCATTCGAATTTCGGATCCAAACATAAGTTGGCTCTTAACTAGACTGGTGTAGATTATTGTATATTCGGCATGCCAGACTTTAACCTTTTTACTCGTTTTTGTTATGAAATAATAGATAATTTAACTAGTTATCAGTAACTCATTATTATATGGCAGTCAAAAAATTATGAATATAGTTTTTCTACACTGGGGTTCATAAAGAATTAATTCTTTAAATCACTGATCACAAACAATTGAAATGAAATAAGTTTTATACAGAGTTTAAACAAAAATTAAACAATTTATTATATGCTGTTTATTTTATTGTTATTTTTATCTTATTGTTGTTGTTTTATGATGGTGTTGAAAGTGTGCTTGCGTAGTATTTTTATTTTTTTGCTTTTCTTTATTGGTGTGGAAACTATTATGTAGTATTATTATTTATAAATACTCTGGTTATTTTCGTTGACATATGTCATACTGACACTTTTGGTGTTGTTCGGTTTCATTCATAATTATGTAGTTTATTTCAAATAAGTCAGAAATGATAAATTGCCCAGCAAAACTTTGGTAATGGGTGCGACAAATTCATGCATTACCTTGTAATTTGTACTCCTTACAAGTATAATTATTGATCAACATAAAGTAATTGGTTACCGATAATTGGATACATAATGCATTACTTTGTAATGAATACTCCTTACCTTCATCATTATTTTGGATCATAAAGTAATTAGTTACCGAAAATTTATTACATAATGCATTATTTTGTAATGTATAATCCTTACCTTGAGCATTATTTAGAAACACAGAGTAATGAGTTACCTATAGTTGATTACATAATGCATTACTTTGTAATGTATACTGCATACATGTATCATTATTTTGAAACGTTAAGTAATGGACTACCGAATGTTGATTACATAATTCATTATAAATAAATATAAAGTAACTACTATTACAAAATACATTATTTTAATATAAAAATTATTTACTTAGATAATTTTTTATTTAAATTGTGTAATTATAGGATAATTTCAGTCCTTATAATTATATGCGTAACCAATTATTCTCAGCCTCTTCGTAATCATATGGGTAACCAATTACTTTTTAAATATCTATCTGCAACTAGGTAACCCATTACTCTTCATTTTTTTGTAAGTATACTGGTAACAATGACACATTACTTTGAGGCTCATCGCCTGTAAAATTCATCAGTGAAGTAAGGTGTAAAGTAACTAGTCCAACTCTATGGCGATACATTACTTTACCCATTATTTGGTAATGTGTGGTTTTGCTGGGTGACAAAGAAAATCCGAAATCAGTTTCAATATTTCGATACACAGTACATTACAGAAAAGTATATCACCCTTTATTTTCTTTAAATTTAAATGGTTTGTAGTTTGGAGCGAAAAATAAACATTACACAGTACAACAAAATAAGAAAAATTGCGACACATCATTTCTAATAGACATTGGGACGTAGATCACGAATATGGCCTTAGAATTTTGAAGTTAGCTATAGTTTAAGAAATATTTACAAAACCGTATTTGCAGAAAATTTCAATTTTGTAATAAACGTTTTGCAAAAAAATGCAAAATTAAAAGTATGAACACCACTCTTTGCAAAATTTTAATAGGATGAAATATGCCCTTTAATTTGATATATCGCACATTTTGACAGCTGCGATTATATTTACTACATATGCATTTAAATTTGAAATTTCTCTTTTTTCATGATTTCGTTAATAATTAATCTGCGATGAAAGGAATATTTATTTTTTTAATTTATACCATTACTAAACATCTCATGTTACTTCCCAGCAAAAACTTTCATTACCATCCCAGCAAAAACTTTCATTACCATGTAATGAGTTTTAGGTATTGAAATCTTAAGTGTTCACTAGTTACCTTTTAATTACTAAACTACTTATTTTAACATGGTGATGTCATTGGAGGAAAGTCATTACACTGATGTTACCTGTAAGTAGTTTATCAACTGTTCTATAAATAGATGTTGAATATAAATTTAAAAAAGTATAAAAATTTAAAAACTAATAGGAGCTGACACGAATTGATCAGCGTACCTCACGGTTGTCAGGCAAACACTCTAACCATTACACTACGACATCGCTATGATTTTTAATGTTTAACGTATGTACACATTTATTGTTGCAGCTGTTATACATGTCTATTTTTCACAAAACTTGTTGTTATTAAATACTGCTTAATGAACATCAACATTTCTGTAAATAGATGTTTAATATAAATTACAAAAAAAAAACAAAACAATGGATGCAGACACGAATTGATCAGCGAATCTTATGTCTGTCAGGCAAAAACGCTAATCCCTAGGCTACGCCATAGTTATGGTTTTTAATGATTTATATCATATATTATTTGTTTCAGCTATTGTGAATTAGTAATGTGTGGGGTATAATTATGGGTAAATCATTACATTCAGTTTAAAAGTAATTCAAAGGGTAAGGAGATATGAGATCTAAGTAATGCATGAGTAATGACCAGTCATTACCAAGTTTTTGCTGGGATGTAATGAGTTTTAGGTATTGAAATCTTAAGTGTTCACTAGTTACCTTTTAATTACTAAACTACTTATTTTAACATGGTGATGTCATTGGAGGAAAGTCATTACACTGATGTTACCTGTAAGTAGTTTATCAACTGTTCTATAAATAGATGTTGAATATAAATTTAAAAAAGTATAAAAATTTAAAAACTAATAGGAGCTGACACGAATTGATCAGCGTACCTCACGGTTGTCAGGCAAACACTCTAACCATTACACTACGACATCGCTATGATTTTTAATGTTTAACGTATGTACACATTTATTGTTGCAGCTGTTATACATGTCTATTTTTCACAAAACTTGTTGTTATTAAATACTGCTTAATGAACATCAACATTTCTGTAAATAGATGTTTAATATAAATTACAAAAAAAAAACAAAACAATGGATGCAGACACGAATTGATCAGCGAATCTTATGTCTGTCAGGCAAAAACGTTAATCCCTAGGCTACGCCATAGTTATGGTTTTTAATGATTTATATCATATATTATTTGTTTCAGCTATTGTGAATTAGTAATGTGTGGGGTATAATTATGGGTAACTCATTACATTCAGTTTAAAAGTAATTCAAAGGGTAAGGAGATATGAGATCTAAGTAATGCATGAGTAATGACCAGTCATTACCAAGTTTTTGCTGGGTTAATTTATCAAAAACATTTCGCTCTTTGTATTTTAATTTTAAGTAAAATTTGGCTAGAGCTGAAAAAGATTGATTTTTTTAATACCTAAAAATTAAGGAGTCTGCGACGAATCTGAAATTAGAAAACTGAGATAAAACCATTGAAATATGTTATACACATATTTTCTAATCAATTTCAACAAAGTTTTAGATAATTTAAGTGCAAATTCCTAAAAAATTACGATTTTAAAATATGCATGCTCAAAAAAGTACTATAAAAGAGCATTTTAAATTTAGTCCGTTTTATTATTTAATATACGGTTTTGTTCATTTTGTGTATGAAAACCCTACAAAAATATTTATATTTTAAAACATTTTGATTGGTTGTGTTGCAAAACCCTTACCATAGCATTCCCAGAATGACCCATTCTGACCGCCTAGCTCAGGGACGTCAGGGGGGGATCGACCGATCACCTGGGAAGAGGGCCGAAACAATAAAATTTCTAACAAAAAAACTAACAAAACTCAAACAAAAAAAAACCATACTAAAAATCTCAAAAATAAACTTTGTATATAAAACTTTATATACAAAAAAAAATAAACAAAATAACAAAACTAAGGATGGGCACTCAAACAAGTCCCACAAAAAAAAACCCACAAAATCTACTATTTAAGTTGACCCACACAACGGACAGACAAATCACAGGCAATATTTTAACTGACATATAGATTTTAAAGGGACAAAAGCTGGTATATGTCCTCCTAGTAGCCCACCCTACCATGATAACCTATTGCTATTTTTACCCTAGGCTACCCCACGAATACCACAAACACTGGTTACCCTACATACTTACGCTAACACACACTTAAACGTTTTATCCAGACATTATTCAAAAAAAAAAATGTCAACCAAATAAGAACATAATAAAAATTTGAATTTCAAAATATAAAAATTATTTGTTTTTATTTACTACTTCTTTCTTTAAAAACTACGCAAAATAACAGTAAGTATCATAATTTGAAACCAAATCGAAAAATAAATTTAAATGGCGGGATTCCGAAACTCAAAAATCAAAATGGATGATTATCTTATATACATAAGTAAGTAATATGGAGAAACTACTTCTATGTATAAACAAAATGGAGACGTAAGTATATTAAAATTAAACTAAATTAAAAAAAATTAAATTACAATTAGACAAAAAAAAACTACCACCTAACTCCCAAAATTCCGTAAAAAAAAACCCTGACCAAATTGTTGGTCTAATAATTAAAATAATATTCTCGATTGCCTAACTGAGAGAGCTCTCTAAATTCAGGACAAAATTTTACGGGTACTAAAACTTCCGCAGACGCGTTCTTCTAACTTTAATAAAATAAGGGTATTTTCCTAAAATTTTTGGGCTCACAATTCAACACTAAAACACTAAAAAAAATCACTAAATTTAAAATTATTTTATTTCTTTTTAAATTAACTTTTTTTTCTGTTCGGACTGCTATTTCCTTTAGAATATCTGTACTTTCTTTATATATTCGTTTTAGTACAATTTCTACTTAGGGGTTTATTTAATGACACTTGCACTTTACTTAAAATCACTATGTCATTTCCTTTATAAAATTTGTGCACTTTCTATTATATTTTTATAAGCTACGTTTTTGTTCTTTTGGACTCACCAAACCGCATTCTGTTACCCGTTCCTTCTGATGAGTGGTGCTTATCAACCCGGTAACCAGCAAACAAACAAAAAAAAATGCTGCGACCAAAACGTTGGTAATGATAAAAAAACACCAATCCGTTGTTCCAACAAATAAAGTTGCCTCAGAATAATCAAAAACAGAAGTGGACTACAACCCTCGAATCAAAGGTAGCCTTAGCTATCCTTGTATTTTCGATAGATGAAGGGTTGTAGTCCTCACTTACTCCAAAAAAAACTCCACAAGCTTGCCGTCGGCAATTGGTGAGTCTATTTAAAAAACAAATGCAAACACTCTTACAATTTATCCTATTTTCTACTATACCACAAACTTACCCCGAGATTTGCAAGTGTCCTTTTGTTTTTCCAAATTCCCTCCACTGGCTTAGTGACCTTTTCCCCGAAAGTTAAGTTTGGAGGTTATGTCTTCTTTATCCAGACAACAAACCTTCCTCTTCTTCGCAGCAGCCGTTCCGTGTCAAAGTTCTCGCAGAAATGACGCTGCTGCAAAAACTCAACATTCACCAAGCCAGTGCAAGTTAATTTGCAGAGCTATAAATTATCTAAACCCGCCCCCTAAAACTAATCCCTATCTTATATCTATCCTACTTACTCTTATATCTAGAACTAGCATTAACCTAATTTCTCTATTTATACTTCTATACCGCCATATTTTAGCGCTCTATATTTTATTTTTAAAATATGAATTCCTAGAATAACAAAAAAAATAATAAACAAACATAAAAATGGTTTCTCCAGGTCAATAAACTCTATCCTATTGTCCTTGACAACCTAATCCACCATTAAAACCATTTATCCTTGGCCAAATTATCAAAACTAATTTGGTTGAAATACCAGGCTTCCAGAAAATTTAGTACGAAGCCGTTATTCTATTTTTGTACTTTACAGTTCCTTCATTCTATTTGCAATTATTTGGAATTCCTCCAATCTATTTCAAATTATTGTCTACTTCTCCTATTCCACATTCGCAACTTCTTTACTTCAACAAGAAAACAGCTGTTTGTAGTTAACAACTCTGTTTAATCCCAAAACAAAATAAACACACCGCTACAAATCTTTCGATTTTCAAATGCCAGTCTGCCGAAAAGTGAAAGAGCGGTCAAAAACAATAACTTCAACGCCCAACGTAGGCAAACGCCCACACCCTGAGATAAAAAGTACCGTGCTCACCGACTTTTTTAGCCGGGCAATAAATTCCACTCCATTTCCGCGTCGGAAACCCTAAAATCGTTGATATTTCAACATCCTTCGGATCTGGCATTCTCAAAACGTTGCGATTAAACTCGGCAGCACCCAAAATCGTTACCTAATCTTCGTCACAGAAAAAATTCATCTGGCTACTCCGTAAATACACTCGGTATTTGTACCGGGTACCCGAATAACCATGACGTTTACTACACCAGCCGTCATTGATGAACAAGCTGGGCAATGAACAAAAACTATTTCCGGCTACCTTTACTCGTATCTTGCTACACGGAATGTAGTAAGATTATAAATTAAAATTTTATAAAAAAGAACGGTGTAAAAAAAAACAAACGTATATAAAAAACGACCGTGCGAGTGAACTTAAATCAAACTATGAAAATGCGGAAAAATTTTCATAAGTTAAAAGTAAAAAAACGTGAAAAATACAAATTAAATAAACATGAAAATTGTGTATTGGAATATACACCGTGAAACAAAAGTTTACGGGACAAAACCCAAAAAAAAAAAAAATGATTAAAAAAAAAGAAAAATTAAAAACTAAAGTAACATGTGCTAAAACAAAAAAAAATGTACGCCATCACGCATTTTTTTATGGCAAGCGCGTCACCACAAAAAATGCGCGAGAAAAAGAGAGAAAACTAAACGGAGGTATACAATGTGAAGAAACAAATATAGAAAGAAACCTAATAAAAAAAGATGCGGACGGAAATAAAAAAAAACTTTGTAAAAAAAATGTGAAAGAACAACTGAGAAAGATGTGTGCGGAAAACGGACAGACAGATAAAAAAAAATGTGTAACTCAAGGTAAAAACAAATAGAAAGAGAGATAAAAAAAAATGTACACGAGTTAAGTAAAAAAAAATGAAGCGGAGTGAAAAAAAAATAGGAAGAAACACAAATAAAAAAAAATGTAAAATAAAATATGCCACGAAGATTAAATTAAAAAGAATGTGCGAGAACCAAGAAAAACAAAAAGAAGAGAAAAAAAAATTATCAAAAATACAAAAGTGTAACAAGACGGAAAGAAAATAAACAAAATGCAAAACAACAAAAAAAAATATGAAGAGGTAAAAAAAATTGTGTAACGCAGGCCCTACATTTGCAATATTTAGCGTGTTTTTTAATCAACTGGATTTAGAATTTTTCATACAAAAAATGGACTTATTAAATCCTAAAAAAAACTGGATTTAATAAATCCACAATAAAAGCACAAATATGTGAAACAGCCTATTACTTTAATGTCAGAAAGAAAATACGAATAAAAATTAAAAGAGAAACAAAAAAAAATTGAAAAACTAACAAATAAAAGGTTTTTCTTAAATTTTTTTTTTTATGAAATATGTTTAGAAAAAAAACTACACCTCACCAAATACATATTTTTCATCTTGGACATGCAGAAATAGCTCAAATAGAAATGGCAATTTTTCACTCTACAGTAAGTAATTTAATTAAATCCAATTAGTGAATAGTAAATATTGCAATGGAATTTTTCAATTGTGTGAAAATATAAATTGAAGTGATAAAACTGAAAAGGCAGACTGTTTATCGCTGTTTTATCTAAATTATAATTATAAATTAAAAGTTAAAGTAGAATCCTCCATCATCGAATTCGGTATTAAAAATTAGGGTGAAAGAAGTGTCGGACAGAAAATTTTTTTTTAAAATAGGAAAAATCTAACCCCATCTGTTGAGCACTTTTAGAAATACTTTTTTTGGATTTATTAAATCCAAGTGATTAGAAAAAATGGCTATTATGGTGCCACTACCCAAGTGGTTCAAGCATATTGACTGAAGGCTGAGTTACTCAACCGTAAACGTATCTGCAACGAATCAAAAAAAATTATTTTCCTTAAGCCGCCTACACACTAGGGAGCATTCCTTTGCACATGGCCATTTCTTTACGAATGTTGCAATGTGTATAGCATTGTGGCATGTTGCTCTTCGTGTTCACAAAAATTTTCTTGATATTTTTTCGTTTCCATAGTCAATTTTTCATCGTGTGTATCGATGTTACTGTTTTTGCTGTATTTATTGCATAAAATATTGTGGCGATCTTTTGTTACCTACATGTTACAAATTATTGCATGGTATGTGGCAAAACGAGGAAAATACTGTGCCATTATATTGGACATAATATTGCAGATGTATGGGTGTTTATAACACAAAATATAAAAAAAATAAACACAAAAGTGTGGAAACCACAAAAAAAATTAAAGCAAATAAAAAATGGTGAAAAGAAATCTAAACAAATGCATAAAACGACCGTAAAAAAAAATAAAACAAATGTAGAATAGCATCGAAAGTTTAAAAAAAAATATGAATAAAAAAAAATTAGAAAGAAATGAAAAAAAAATGTAAACAACAAATATATAAAGACAGATAAAAAAAATGTGTGAATGAAAAAAACAAAAAATGTGTGATATCAACAAAACAACATACAAAACGTGTACAAAAAAAATAATATATTAAGGCGTCTGTTCCAGAGTTGCACGCCGCTTAATATCATTCACTGACGGCGGCTTAAATCGACCTTGCCGGCGGCCGAATAATTGTATTCATTAAAAGTGTAATGAATGCATGAAAGGTAAGTATTTATTCTTATTTCTCAAATCCTTTTCTTTTCCACACCACTTCTATTTGGACTTCTGATTTACCAATTTTATTTGTTACAGAATTAATCAATCGAATTTTATTCTCCTAATCGTATTTCATCAATTATCAATTGAATTTCAGAAATTATCATTAGGTATCTCGGAATTTACCAATTGTATTACAGAAAATTGTAATTACATCTCAGAAATAACCCATTGAATTTCAAATTTATCACTTGAATTTCAGTTTTGTCAATTACATTCCCGAAAATAACACTCTACCTTGATAACCAATTGATAATTGAATTTCAGGCGTTTATGAACCGAGTTCTAGAAATAGTCAAATGATTTTCAGCAATTATCATATTAAAGGATCACTGCTGATTGAATTACACTTTCCTATAACGACGATAGATACCCAGGTAGAAATTATGTATGGTAATAAAAAGAAACACTGGCACCTTTGTAATTTTCTATCTGGGTAGTGAAAAGTGAAATAAAAAACCTTTACCTTCGAGCCTAACAAGAAAAAATCAATTTCTCTTTCCTAGAATTGCAAAGGCACAATATGATATCCCGGACTCGATCGCGAACTCACATGTGATTTCATCGGTACACCCGCCCGCGAAATTCCGATCTCGGTAATGAGCCAACCATTTGTTTTGATATAAAACACTGGTTGTAAAATTCACTAACTTTTGCCTCAACTCGCCGTAAATACGGACTCAGAATTATGTTATTGTACTAGGTGACTAACAACTCCCAGCCCTTATTGGCATAGTTCTCCAGGGTGTTAGTCTGCAACGCAGATTTGCAAGGAGGTGCACTTTTGGTACAATGACGGTTACACATGTACCCAGCTTAGAAACGTGGGTTCACTAGTTGAGCAAGACTTTGAATTTTTCATTACCAGGACCAATGAAATCACTGGCCGGCAGTACCAACGAAAAACACATTGAAACGCTTTCTGGTCCTTGATATCAAAAAAAAACTTAGCCTTTACACAAACAAATCAAGTCCTCAAAAGGGAGAAAAAAAACAAAATGATCACTTTCAGGTTCTCTGAATAAATATATCTTGAAACCATCAGAGCTTCTAAGAATTAACTATCTTATTTCCTTTTGTGAATTATTCATTTAAATATTTAAATCATCACTTCACCAATATTTAAAATTGAACGGAATTAAACTATATCCGGCCCGTTCGATTTTCCTTTAAGGCAAATTAATTCTTTTAAGCTCTGTTCTAAACCTTACCAATAATCTGATAAAAATTTTGCCAACACTGTGACGTAACAAATCGCGTAAAAATTAAAATGTATAAATTAAAATTTATAAAAAAAAATAATTAAAAAAAAAATAACAAAAAAACAAATAATAAAAAAACAAAACATTGCCTTCTTTCGAGGCAATCATGATCTTGCCTCGAAATACCAAGATCAATCTGTATCTGCTATTTTGTATAGCAATATTTTGTTTACATCACACAGCAGAAGTTCCCTAGGATGCAACCCTTAACGGCATATAATTAAACCAAATTTAAAATATCTTATTCCCTTCCTTTTCAAACTCTAATTGAACAACATGTTCACCAACAAAACGAATGCACTTGCGTGCTGAGCAACACATTTGGTTCCAACACCATGTTTAACTAAAATACAACGGTCGTACATTCCCGCAACTACAGATCCATTGCAACCGAATATTTAGTTAATATTCGATGATGGATCTGCAGTAAACGAACAGTACAACCAATAAATCTTAGAACATGGTAAAAGAATTATGGTTGCATGGTATTTTCGCCTATACATATAGTATAGGAGAAAAATAATACCAAAAATTATAAAATCAAAATTCCCCCCTCGGAAATATCATTTCAAACTACAACTTTCTACCTCTGTTACCAAAAAACTAGCTGTGTGATGTAAATAAATAACAAATATCTAAATGCCACGTACACCAAAAAAAAATTTATCATTAAAATTAGTGTTAAAAAAAAAATCCATAAACCACAATAAACTAACTCACATTTCATTTTATCTTATTCTGAAACAAAGGTGTTCGGATCCCGAGCCATTTCGATGCCCTACCCTGTGACGAAGAATTATGAAATTAACAGATCCCGGCACCTACCGAGTCAATTTAGCGGTGTACCTACTTTATTCTGCAGATGACTTACGGGAAGTACTTTATCTATAATTACAAATAGGATCCGGTACTTTGTTAAAAAGTTTCCTACATTTCCATTTCAGGTACTAAATAAAATTGGCGAATAAACTTAATAATCACAGTTCTAAACTAAAAACGGGGACTCCACGAAACACCTAATGAGCAAACAACCCGAGTAAAATTGTAAAGAGGGACGGCACAAACAACCAATAAAAGTGTATAATTACATAAATAATTCTAAAAGTAAGTATTGCACAATCCATAAATCTAATATCACAGGTTATTGCTTCAAATCTTTGGCGTGGAATATTCCAATTTTTTTTCCTTGAAGTGTTTCCACTTCGTACATGTTATTGCCAATAACATTTAATACCCTACATTTTCTGAATTTAGGCGCGAATTTTGCGTTGAAATTTCTCCTAAAATCGCTTTGGACAAAATTTCTGAGGAATATTTCCTGACCCGGTGAAAAACTAACTTCCCTGCTACGCTTGTTATATTGTTTTTCTCCTTTTTCATATGCCTTGTGTAAGTTTTGCTTAATGGATTCCCTTATTAATAGTAAGCTATCCTTTCTTTCTAAAATATCTACCTCAGGTTCACCCAAAGATTTTAATTTACGGGCTAGTTCATAGTCAGTACCGTTATTGAACATTTGTTGGCCAAATAATGCCATATATGGACTAGTTCCAATTGCTTCATGAAAGGAGCTACGGTATGCACACTCTATTTCAGTTAAGTGTGCATCCCACTCACGGTGATCATTTTTAAGATACGCCCTGATACCAGCAAGAACAGATTGATTAACCCTTTCAGAGGCATTAGATTGTGGGCTATAATTAGGGGTTTTCATATGGTTTATTTTAAAAGATGCAATCATTTGTTGAAATTCCTGGGAAACAAATTGTTTGCCATTATCCGAGTGGATGATTTCTGGCGTACCAAAAGTATGAAATACAAATCGAACTAAATAGTCTATTACCTGCTTCGAAGTAGCTTCGCGCATTGGTTTTAAAAATACAAATTTTGAAAAATGATCCAAAACCACAAAAATATAGGCATTGCCTCGTTTAGATCTTGGGTATTTGCCTAAAAAATCTATATATATTTTCTGGAAAGGGCGATAAGTTAGAACTTCATCCCCCATTTTGGGTCTCATTTCAAAGTTTGATGATTTCGTCTCTTTACAGATTCTACAATTTTTTATATAATTTTTAATATGTAGTACCATCTTTGGCCAATAATAAAATTGTCTGACTCTGTGCAGAGTTTTTGCTATGCCACCGTGTGAAGTGGTTTCGGAATCATGGGCTTTCGAAATAATGGTAGAAACTAAATTCTCCGGTATCCACAACTTCCACTCTAAACCACTATCATCTCTAGAAAATGAGGTTCTTTTGTAAATCATACCGTTATCGATTTTAAGATCTGGTAACCGATCCCTATTTTCCTCTATATTTTCAACTAATTCTAAATACTCTGGGGAATCAAATTCCGTTGTTTCAAAGTCTAATAATTCGACTTCTTCTACCCCTAGATCTTCCACTGATCGTGATAACATGTCCGCAACAATGTTCTCGGAACCCTTTCTATGCTCTATTTTAAAATTAAATGCCTGTAATTGGAGTGACCAACGCGCTAATCGGCCACTCAAATCTTTGAGTGTCATTAGCCACTTTAAACTGGCATGATCGGTTATGATAGTGAAAGGCATTAGTTCCACATATGGCCTGAATCTTTTCACAGCCAGTACCGCAGCCAAACATTCTTTTTCGGTGACTGTATAGTTTTGCTGTGCGTCGTTCAATTTCTGTGAAAAGAAAGCTATCGGGTTTTCGTTGTCACTATCATCCTTTTGAAACAGTACCGCCCCAACGCCAACATGTGAAGCATCACATTGTATATAATAAGGGCGTTTAAAATCAGGATGAACCAGTACAGGAGCTGTTGTCAACGCTCTCTTTAATTCCACAAACGCAGCCAATGCCTCTTCAGTCATTCTAAATTTGCTGCCTTTCTTCAGCGTATCGCTGAGTGGTGCAGAAATCACAGCGAAGTCCTTAATGAACCTCCTGTACCACCCAGCTGTTCCTAGAAAGCTTCTTACTTGACGCGGTGTCTTAGGTATCGGTATATTCTCAATTGCCTCTATTTTCTGAGGATCCGTGCGTAATGTGCCACCTCCAATCACAAAACCAAGGTATTTCAATTCCTTAAAACAAAAAATACTTTTTTTCAAACCAATGGTTAAATTCGCTTTTCCTAAGCAGATTGCAACTTCCTTTAGTAAAGACATATGGGTATCAAAATCCTTGGATATTATTAGTAAATCATCCAAATAGATGAATACGTTATTTTTCAATTTTTGAGGAATAACTTTATCCATAAGCCGGCAAAGTCTTTGCGCCGCATTACAGAGGCCAAATGGCATAACAGTGTACTGGTAATGTGGCCTACCAGGTATTGTGAAAGCAGTTAATTCTCTGCATTTTGGCTCGAGTTCGATTTGCCAAAAGGCGAATTTCAAATCAACGCTACTAATAAAAATGGTTTCATCAATTCTGCTCAGAATGCCCTCAATATTCTGAATAGGATATGCATCCTTCACTGTGAGATCGTTCAGTTTACGAGCATCTAAACAGAGTCGATTTTTGCCTGGCTTACTGACAAGGGTGACCCTATTGTTCCAAGGACTCTCACTATTTTCGATGACACCTAATTCAATCATTTTATCAATTTCCTCATACAAAAGCTCTTGCACCTTTGGTGAAACAGGGTAATGTCTTTCCTTAAAAGGCACAGAATCCGGTACCAATTGAATATTATGCTTTTCAAGCTGAGTTTTTCCCAGGCCATTATTTTCAAACGTTTTAAACAGCTTTTTTATTTCCTCAAGTTTTCGCTGTTGTTGAGGATTCAGTTTATGTTGCTCTGGAGGCTGTTTTGTAGTCGATTTCAATTTTAAAGATACTTTTTCTATGTCGATTTCTTCGACGTTAAGAATATCTGGTGCCAAATTAAATATTCGCCAAAAGTCTATACCTAAGTAAACGTTTTGTTCCAGTGAAGGACACAAATAAAACAGAATAAAATGCTCCTGATCCCGGTATTTTACTTGTAGCTTGATCTTGCCGCAGACTTTATGGGCTCGACCTGCAGCTGTTCTAACGTTCGAATGATACCTATTTGGTTTAATACCTATTTCGTCTAGCAATTCCAAACAATTTTTCCCTAACAAACTAACCGAAGCTCCCGTATCTAATAACCCTTTTATCTTCTTATTTTCCAGAATTACATCCGCAAAAACCCTAGGATCGTTGCCGCAGATTCTGTCAACTGATCCAATAGATGCTATTACCGATTTTCTAATGGCCTTCCTGATTTTATACCTGGATCTGGCTTTTATATATTTTGGTGTACACAAATCCAGTGGTTCCGAAGCCTGGTTTCCAAAAATTCTATTTCTGACTGCTATATAATTTTTTAATCGTTCTTCATAAGATTTTATTGTTGATTTTCTATGCGTTATGGGTAAAGTATCGTTTCTATCCTGATTCTCTAAAATATTCAAATGATCTTTTCTTACAGGCGAGCTAGGTTCAGTCATAGTGCCTATGGTTTTGGTGGCGCGGACGTTTGTGTGGAGCGTGACGTGCCCGCTGTTGCCATGCTCCTCCGAGTGTTTTCCGGGTGACATCTTGGGCATTTGGGAAGCACTGTGTCTTCTAAACCACATTTGTAGCAAAAGATGTGTTTAACCGTTGCTTCACACTCCATATACGTATGGCCAGCAAGTTTGCAATTCCAGCACTTCAGCTCTTTTTTCTCCCGCTGTGCCACTGCGTCAACTACAACTACATCAGAGTCATCACCATCATCCTCCGGCATCATGTCATCATGGTAAATTTCATAAATATTTTTACGAGAAGTATATTTTAAGTTTTGCGGTGGTGGAATGGTTCGCATTTCACGCATTGGGAATCGCTTTTCGATTTCCTTGCACTCCTCCCTAAGTTGCTCTATATTATAAATTGCCATAGGGTAAACCATTCTGGCTAGATTTTCCCTCAAGTTCCTTTTCAAAATCTTGATCATTTCATAGTCAGGGATGGGACTACGCAACCTTGACCTTAGCGTTAACATGACGTGGAAATAATTATCTAGGCCCTCATTTGGCTGTTGCCTTCTCTCTACTAATTCACGCATAACTTCAAAATCACTGCGGTTAGATTGGTATTGTTTTAATAGGCTAAAACGCAGAGTTGGCCAATCTAATTTATTTCCATTGCCTGGTGTGTTAGCATTTATGTTATTATTATTAATATTAATGCTAACATTAAGATTATACGTTTTTAGAAAGAGCCAAAACCACTCTCTAGCCTGTCCTTTCAAAAGACAATGAAAATCTCTAATTACCTCAGCCCATGGAATGCCATAATGCGTTTTTAAATACTCAACCCGAAACACAAAATCTTCAATACTAGTTGTATTCATCGTACCATCAAATACAATATCCCATTTATCTATCCGAACCCTACCTTCTACCGGTTCAACACATATATTCGGTTCATAATTTGTGAAAACGGTACCGTTGTCCAATAAATTAGAGAACCTAGGAATATCCTCATGGCTTCTCCTAGTATGAGGTATACGATTCTCAGATCGTCCTCCTAACCCATTGGAACCATTTGGTCCATTTAAACCATTAAAATTCGGTAAATTAGCCATTTGGGGATTTTGTATCTGAACATTCGGTTGTTGATGCACTTCGGTGTACGTGTTATCACCGTCAACAGAAGTGAATCCACTACTACCTATTGGTACTTTTTCCCTTGCCGATGTACTGCTTCTACGTGATTCAAAATTTTCAACGTTATTATTATTTCGAGGTAAATTTGCCGCTAAATTTTTCAGGGGTTCGATTGCCATTTCAATATCTTCCCTAAACTTTGAAAACCCTTCTTTCATCATAGCCCGTACCCACTGTGACACCTCGGCTTTCAAAATTTGGCCAAAATCTTCCTGCGCTCGCATAACAGCATTATTTATAGAGTTTCCTAAATTTGCAGGTAACTGATTTCGATCAATTTCACCTGTAATATCGATTAGATCTCTAGATTCTCGAACTATAGGTGCTGGTGGAATAGGAGTAGTTTTTGGCACTGCGCCAGTACCTGCCCCCGCTACCGCTTGAGACGTGCTTGCGCTTGTATTTAGGTTCGTTCTTTGGTTAATTGTATTCGCCAAATCGTGTACATTAGGGTCTCCATATATGGAACCAGGCGGAGTATGAATAACCGGTGGACGATGTTCGTCAAATTCTAACTGCCTTTTCCCTTTTGACTTGTCGCTACTCATTTCGCAAAAATTAGTATATAATGAAGGAATTGAAAATATAATACAAAATAAAAATCACTGCTTTTAACGCTATTTTTTTAAAAATTCTAAAAAAAACTTTTCTTTATAATTAACATATTGGTGTGTTAACGTAAAGTAATGTTTCAGGTGACCATACAAAATTCTGTAATAAGTTCTACGAACTTATTCTCTTACTAGCTTCCTAAATCTATATCACAGTATCAATATTGCCTCTAACCTACTCTAAATTAAACTAATTTATATTGCAAAAATCCCATTTAATCAGACAGTGCGAACATTTGTCATTTATAGTACAAAAGGTCACTGTCTTAAAATTTCACAATGAAGCTACGTAGCTCTTAGCATGTCTACGGCCTTCATTGTAACTCTATTGAAACTAAATAATGTATTGATAAATTCTATTAAAATCACGGACGACAAAATTTAAACAAAATTTCCCTCTGAATATTAATCTGAAGATCATCATTCTGTTGTACTCACGGTTTTCATGCTATTGACCTAATACCTGAGGTAATTGTCAAGCCACTACACCGTGAGTCAACAAAAATGATTCACTCGATTAATGTTTTATTCTAAAATTCCTTTGGGCGCCATATTGTTGCAAAACCCTTACCATAGCATTCCCAGAATGACCCATTCTGACCGCCTAGCTCAGGGACGTCAGGGGGGGATCGACCGATCACCTGGGAAGAGGGCCGAAACAATAAAATTTCTAACAAAAAAACTAACAAAACTCAAACAAAAAAAAACCATACTAAAAATCTCAAAAATAAACTTTGTATATAAAACTTTATATACAAAAAAAAATAAACAAAATAACAAAACTAAGGATGGGCACTCAAACAAGTCCCACAAAAAAAAACCCACAAAATCTACTATTTAAGTTGACCCACACAACGGACAGACAAATCACAGGCAATATTTTAACTGACATATAGATTTTAAAGGGACAAAAGCTGGTATATGTCCTCCTAGTAGCCCACCCTACCATGATAACCTATTGCTATTTTTACCCTAGGCTACCCCACGAATACCACAAACACTGGTTACCCTACATACTTACGCTAACACACACTTAAACGTTTTATCCAGACATTATTCAAAAAAAAAAATGTCAACCAAATAAGAACATAATAAAAATTTGAATTTCAAAATATAAAAATTATTTGTTTTTATTTACTACTTCTTTCTTTAAAAACTACGCAAAATAACAGTAAGTATCATAATTTGAAACCAAATCGAAAAATAAATTTAAATGGCGGGATTCCGAAACTCAAAAATCAAAATGGATGATTATCTTATATACATAAGTAAGTAATATGGAGAAACTACTTCTATGTATAAACAAAATGGAGACGTAAGTATATTAAAATTAAACTAAATTAAAAAAAATTAAATTACAATTAGACAAAAAAAAACTACCACCTAACTCCCAAAATTCCGTAAAAAAAAACCCTGACCAAATTGTTGGTCTAATAATTAAAATAATATTCTCGATTGCCTAACTGAGAGAGCTCTCTAAATTCAGGACAAAATTTTACGGGTACTAAAACTTCCGCAGACGCGTTCTTCTAACTTTAATAAAATAAGGGTATTTTCCTAAAATTTTTGGGCTCACAATTCAACACTAAAACACTAAAAAAAATCACTAAATTTAAAATTATTTTATTTCTTTTTAAATTAACTTTTTTTTCTGTTCGGACTGCTATTTCCTTTAGAATATCTGTACTTTCTTTATATATTCGTTTTAGTACAATTTCTACTTAGGGGTTTATTTAATGACACTTGCACTTTACTTAAAATCACTATGTCATTTCCTTTATAAAATTTGTGCACTTTCTATTATATTTTTATAAGCTACGTTTTTGTTCTTTTGGACTCACCAAACCGCATTCTGTTACCCGTTCCTTCTGATGAGTGGTGCTTATCAACCCGGTAACCAGCAAACAAACAAAAAAAATGCTGCGACCAAAACGTTGGTAATGATAAAAAAACACCAATCCGTTGTTCCAACAAATAAAGTTGCCTCAGAATAATCAAAAACAGAAGTGGACTACAACCCTCGAATCAAAGGTAGCCTTAGCTATCCTTGTATTTTCGATAGATGAAGGGTTGTAGTCCTCACTTACTCCAAAAAAAACTCCACAAGCTTGCCGTCGGCAATTGGTGAGTCTATTTAAAAAACAAATGCAAACACTCTTACAATTTATCCTATTTTCTACTATACCACAAACTTACCCCGAGATTTGCAAGTGTCCTTTTGTTTTTCCAAATTCCCTCCACTGGCTTAGTGACCTTTTCCCCGAAAGTTAAGTTTGGAGGTTATGTCTTCTTTATCCAGACAACAAACCTTCCTCTTCTTCGCAGCAGCCGTTCCGTGTCAAAGTTCTCGCAGAAATGACGCTGCTGCAAAAACTCAACATTCACCAAGCCAGTGCAAGTTAATTTGCAGAGCTATAAATTATCTAAACCCGCCCCCTAAAACTAATCCCTATCTTATATCTATCCTACTTACTCTTATATCTAGAACTAGCATTAACCTAATTTCTCTATTTATACTTCTATACCGCCATATTTTAGCGCTCTATATTTTATTTTTAAAATATGAATTCCTAGAATAACAAAAAAAATAATAAACAAACATAAAAATGGTTTCTCCAGGTCAATAAACTCTATCCTATTGTCCTTGACAACCTAATCCACCATTAAAACCATTTATCCTTGGCCAAATTATCAAAACTAATTTGGTTGAAATACCAGGCTTCCAGAAAATTTAGTACGAAGCCGTTATTCTATTTTTGTACTTTACAGTTCCTTCATTCTATTTGCAATTATTTGGAATTCCTCCAATCTATTTCAAATTATTGTCTACTTCTCCTATTCCACATTCGCAACTTCTTTACTTCAACAAGAAAACAGCTGTTTGTAGTTAACAACTCTGTTTAATCCCAAAACAAAATAAACACACCGCTACAGTTGAAAATAAATTAACCAATCAGAATGCTCCAAAAATAAACCAAGTCAAAGCATACTGCCACCCAAAATTTTAAATGAAATCGACTTTAACAAAAATAAAAATTTTTGTAAATTGGCGATAAATTTTGTGTTTCAGATTGAATTTTCGGAAAATGTTGATGCAAAAGTTGTAATTTTTTTGACAAAAAGAATTTAGTGGAATATGATTTTACGTCATGTGTTAAGACTTTGCAAATCCAATTAAAGCATTTTACTTGATTTGCAAAATAGGAAAATAAGTGAAGTTTTCAATTTAATTTCAATCATATTCTAGATCCTTTATCTAACAGAAATAAGTTCGTATGGTTCTAAAAGCCCAAAGTCTATACTTTTAAACCACATTAAAAATGATCCGCAGTTTACTCAGGTATATGAATAAATAAGAAATTTTAACGAAAAAACTGACTTTTTTATAAAAGTTAAATTTGCGAATATTTCAAAAACTAGAGCTAATTTTAAAATTTGTTGTTCACATTCGTGATACTCATCCTAAAATCTATCAGAATTGATATGTCGCATGCCCGATGCATTTTTAGTGTTGTACTGTGTTATTAATTCTTTGAAACAAAACCAAAAAAATCATAAAAGTTTTCGGTTTTCAGTTAAATTGATTTGATTATTGGATTTTAATATACTCGTACTAATGCTTATTTTAATATTAAATGTCCTTATTGTCCTTCTTATGCAAGGTATGGGCGTATTGACTACATATTGCATAATGGCTTTAGCAACGCTACCATTCTATTTATATGGTTATCATCGAGATAGACAAACAATTTTTTAAGATTCATTCTTAGATCATGAACACATTTGATCGCGGCGCGCAGCCTTCCATTCATCGTATGGTGTCGAAATTTGGCCAAGAAATTACGAAAGATGCCTCCTATCATAAGTTGTGATACGTTGAACAGTAGTTCAAGGAAAGTCATTTTGGGCCACCCTAATGAGTACCTATGCGCAAATTCAAGACATTATTACTGTGCCGACTGTGGTGTCTCTCGTGATGCTAAGAGTCATAGCCTGTGTATAGGGTTGCCGGTTCAATTTCGGATTATGGCGTGTGAAAAAAAATTGTTCATTTACAGTGTGTTCGATTACTCGAAATTCTTACTACTTTTACTACAGTGAGCGAAATTTGTTTGGCCGCATACAAATTTTTTTCTAAAACTAACTGTTTTTTCAAATATACTCAACATTTTGTTTTTGTAACATCATGTATTCAAATGTTTACATCACGTGATTAGTTTAACAACAAATATTTGATCATAACGGTACTTAGAAATAAGAAGAAGAAATGTAAAATAAAATGATCTAGTTTTTTTGTTCGAAATTTGTTTAGCCGCATTTGTGATTAATGAGTCATACTCGTAAGTACTCTTAAAAGTTTAAATGTTTTTGGCTTTGTTTATCAAGGTTACGTTATTTTACACGGTTTAAAATTTTTTATTTTTTTTATTTCGAAGGATTTGTTAAAATGGTACGCAAGAAGCAACTTACCGAAGTGGAACAGGGTCAAGTTAAGGCTTTAAAGGAAAATGGCCTTTCAAATAGAGAAATTGCCAGACAAATTAATAGATCAGAGAAGGTTGTAAGAAATTATCTGAAGCTAGGCGATAAATACGGCGCAGGACCCTCAAAATGCAAACGGAACACGAAATTAACCCAACGTCAAAAACACTTAATAAAACAAGAAACCACTAAAAATCGACTATATTCGTCACAAATTGTTTCTAAATTGCAGCTCTCAGTTGGAAAACGTCGGGTACAACAAATATTAAGCAATGTTAAAACAGTAAAATGGAAGAAAGCCTCAAAAAAACCTGAGTTAACAGCTAACCATAAAGTTGCACGATTGACATTTGCGAATGCCCACATGGCGTGGACTGATAATTGGCAGAGAATAATTTTTTCGGACGAAAAAAAGTTTAATCTTGATGGACCAGATGGGTTTAGCTATTATTGGCATGATCTGCGTGCAAATAACCCTCCACGAATGAGCCGCAACTTCGGAGGTGGATCAGTCATGATATGGGGTGCGTTCACATATCACGGAAAACTAAAATTATGCTTTGTTCCACCAAAAATGAACTCGCAAAAGTACATAGAAATGTTGGATGACGTTTTAGTTGATTACTTGGAAGAAAATAATGAAATAGAATTTATATTTCAGCAAGATAATGCAAGTATTCACGTGTCACGTACGTCAAAAGAGTTCTTTTCGTCTCGTTCCATACCCTTGCTCGATTGGCCAGCAAGAAGTCCAGATTTAAATCCGATAGAGAATCTTTGGGGAATAATAGCAAGAGCTGTGTATGCCAATGGAAAACAATATTCAACGATCCAAGAGCTCAAAACTTCGATTTTGCAGGCCTGGCTTGATATAGACATAAACGTGTTTCGGAAGCTAATTAATTCGCTTCCTGACCGAATTTTTCAAACAATTAATAAAAATGGAGGTGCTACAAAATATTAAATATGCAAATTTTTAAAATATTTTTAGTTTTAATTATGATTTCTAGTGAATAAGTACAGTGCGGCTAAGCAAATTTCGCACATTAAAATGAATTTTTCGTGATAATTTGTTATAATTTTTTTAGTTTAAGTGAAAAGCTTATTTTTTTTTTTTTGTAATTTTGTAATAAATAACAAACTACAGCAAAACCTTTCAGAAATATTTCATTTTTTAGGTCTTGTTCTGCTAAATTCGAAAAAAATCATGTGCGGCCAAACAAATTTCGCTCACTGTACAATTGGAAAGTTTTGTTTACTTTTTGTACTGATTATTTCCAGCTGTATTAAGTAGTAACTTGTAGTAAGTAAACGAACTCGCCTATAAAGACAATTTAAAAACTAAAAATACAGTTGAACTTCAATTGTCCGGGCCTCCATTTACCGGCTACGTCTGTTAACCGGCATGCTGTGTGTTTGTTCTATTAACCGTGGTTTACCTCTATTATCCGTGCTTTGAGAAGTTAAAGAGGTGATTTTGTGAAAATGGCTCCATCAAATACCAAAAAACAAGAAATATTTTCTCATTAATTGGAAGATACAATTAGTGAGAAAATAGAACTGATTAACGACTAGCGACTTGTCTGAAAAGTATGGTATTGGCAAACTAACTTCATGCGATTCAGTAAAAGTAGTAAATTGATGACTCTTTTAACCGTGTTTTTCGATTGTCCGTGCTGAGCCTGGTCCCGAACAACCCAGATAATCGAGGTCCGACTGCAGTTTGAACAGTTGACACATAAACTAACTTGGTGTGGTGGATGGCCTTGCGTCTGTTAAATTTTTCAATAAATATGTTTTTTTCTTCTTCCTGCAATGAGCTTAGAAAAATAATTTTGATTGGGAAAAATTTATAAAATATTAATTTTAAGCTTTTTATTTATATTTTATACATTTGGGCACTGGACTCGAAACTTTAAACAAAAAGCGCATACGGCTGGAGTTAACGGAGTTGGCCCATATTTTCAGAATTTATACAATATTTTGGTCGCATAATAAATGCATGCATCTCATCCTGTGTTAATTGGATTTATCCGACATTTCAAGATTTGTTGATAGAATGTGATAGGCTAGGTTTTATGGTAAAATTCTAATAAATATAATAAATACTTTCAATAGAAATACAAAATATGAAAAAATATATTGAAAAAACTGAACCCATCAACTGTAATTAACTTCATGAAATGTCTCTACTGGCAGATTATACTCTGGCCAGCAGGCTCTATGCAAGTCGCTCACGTACTGCTACGCTCTTACACTGGGGGTCTGGCTGAGATTTCAAGAAGTTAAATTGCAGTTAACGTGTATATTTTTTTTGTAATGTTCATATTAATTGAAACAATTTTTAATAAAATTTCTTTAAATGTCGGCCAGAGCCAGTTAACAGAGGTAGAGACGCATGCATACTATTGAGATTCTATGCTAGTTGGTGCCAGTGAGAGAACTGTACAAAGTAGTAGAGCGACTTGCATAGAGCCCTGTGCTACATTATCGCATAAGCCTGATTCATACTGAACCCAAAACTAGAAGTTTTTGTTTTTTATAAGTTTTCGATTTGAAATTTGTATGGGATTTGACAATCTAAAACACAATAAATTTGAAAACTACGAGTTTTGGGTTCAGTATGAATCAGGCAATACTCTTAAGAAAAAACAAATGCTAACTAAAATTTGGTTGCAAGAGCCCTTAGATACATATGTAAAGGCTTTATTTATTACTCGTACTAATAAAAGGTAGATTATTAGAAACGTTACCGAGGTATTTCTATGCATTGGCGGACTTAGGCCGGTCTGGGGTGGGCAAAGCTTACCCTAGACTGATTTTTGCCCACCCCAGAATTTAAAAAAAAATCTATCTATAATTCTTTTATCTATCATTTTGATGGCAAAAAGTGTCACAATATTTTTTTTTAATATCATATAATCTCGTATTTTTGGTTGGGCAAATGTCTACAGGTTTCCTGGAAAAATAATTTGTTGGAATCTAAGGGTCAGTTTTATAGTCAGAAATTAGATCTAGAAATTTTGTTGGAAAAATTCTTACTTAAGAAACGAATCGATCTAAGTTCTGATTGTAAAACTGGCCCTAAGAGTTTTTCTTTAAGAAAATTTATTAGAATCACAGAGTTATTCAATAAGCATCTGAAGGCAGTTGATACGAAAATGGAAAAGAATTTTGAATAGGAAGATGTATCAGAATCTTTTTTGTTGAGATAAATATCTTAGAATTAATAATTTTTTAAAGGAATAATTTCAATGGGAATTTACTTTAAACTAAACACTACTATTTTAATGAAATTTCAATATGTTGTAGTGGCAAAAAATCTGAAATGAACATCTCAATATTTTTGACCACGTCGATTATTTTAGTGTTTAAAATATGGGTTTGGGATGGGTTCGTCAGAGTGTACGAAAATATGAGACAGGTTGATATTAAATTTCTTTTCTCTATCAAATATCTAAATTTCATACTAATCTTAGAGTACAGCATGGAATACATTCCTTGTAAGAGGTTTTCTTAAAAAATAGATGCTTTTTTCAAAGTTTTCTATAAAAAAATGGAGGTGATTATGAAAATTTTATCATTTTTAAGTGTTTTTTTTTATGAAATAATTTTAAGTATAATGTCGGAAGTGTTTTTTAAGATTAAGGCCCAGTTTTTAGGATTTAGCAGGGTTGGCAGGCAATACCGCTAAAATACCGTTATCGATTCAAAACCCTTTCAACTGACTACCGTTACCCCTAAAATACTGTTACCGAAATAACCGAAATACCGTTATCCTTAAAATACCGTTACCGAAATAACTGAAATATCGTTATCCTTAAAATACCGATACCGAAATAAATGAAATATCGATACCCTTAAAATACCGCTACCGAAATAAACGAAATACCTTTACCGCTAAAATACCGTTACCTTTATTTTTAATTTTCTGCTTTTGGTAATTGCACGTGGTTATTGAGTATTTTTCGTACTTTAAGTTGGTAAATTGATTCTGTTTTTAATCTCGTTTGTGTTTTGTAAAACAAATTGCTGGATGCATCGAAATAACTGACTACCGTTATCCTTAAAATACCGTTACCGAAATAATCAAAATATCGCTAACCTTAAAATACCGTTACCGAAATAACCAAAAAACCGTTATCCTTAAAATACCGTTACCGAAATAACTAAAAAACCGTTATCCTTAAAATACCGATACCGAAATAAATGAAATAGCGTTACCCTTAAAATACCGTTATCGAAATAATCTAAAATAGCGTTACCGGTAAGGGTAAACGTTATCGGTAAGGGTAACGCTATTTTAGATTATTTCGTTTCGGTTACCATCCATGGGATTTAGATTATCTTTAAACTTAGTTTAACGCAGTTGGTAACTGGAATACCCCTACTAAAATTCGGTTTATTTGGTTTTATTTCAATAACTACCGAAATTCTAATCGAGAAAAGTTGTTCCGTCAAATTTTTGTTAATAAACTTGAAAATGACTTACATAATTCATTTACGGTTTTACTAAACCAAGTTTAACCGACATCCGAAAAACTCGACCTAAGAGTCTGAGAATTGGCAAATAAACAGCCGAATGTAAATGGGTCCCTTGACCACCCCAGAAAAATGGTCTAGGTACACATGTTTCTATGACACTTTTGGTAATAAAAAACAAAACAAAATCGTTAGGAAAATTAAATTATTCATTTAAAAGCCTTTATGAAGTTGCTTGACAATTTTTAAAATTTTGTTTTTTTTTTTTTGTTTAAAAATACGAACTAATGTAAATTATATTGCCATATCGACAATTCCAGAAAATCGTTTTCTTTCAGGTAGGGTAGTAAAAGGCTCGCTCAAGCTCTTGCTTTTTTTAAAAGACGAGCCCAAATAGTATTCAGATTATTTTAATTTAATTTTTATTTGGTTATTTCATTTTGTTAAAGGTTTGGGCACCACGAAAAAACCCCAATAAGATAATATTATTTTGTATAATTTAATGATCTAGGTACGTATAAAAATATTTGAAAAATGTGCCACAAAATCGTGCAAATTTTATCTTCATATTAATGAATAAAAAAAAAAAATAACGATGACATATATAATAACCCCTAAATTCATAAACGCTTTGTAAAATTATAGGAGGTTTATTGAACAAATTTTGTATGAAAATGACGTTTTGTAAACCTGCTATAACTTTACAAAGGATTTATGAATTGAGGGGTAAGTATATTGTTTCCCAACAAACAATTCGTTCCGTTTACGCGCCGTTTTCGGTCCGTCATAAACGGAATCCAACTCCGTTTACGTACCGTTTTCTGCATCCTAATACGGAACTTAAGGAACATCGAAACAGATTCGAATCCGTCAATGACGGACCGTTTACGGACCGCTATGTCGTGTTAAAAACGGACAAGTCCGTTTAAAGTCCGTCAATGACGAACCGTTATGTCATGTAAAAAACGACAAGTCCGCTGAAAGTCCGTCAATGCTGGACCGTTTCTAGACCGTTATGTCGTGTAAATAACGGAGTGACTCCGTTCTTAGAATGCCGATTTCGGTCCGTATCCCTACCGTTTTTTAAAACAAAAACGGACTTTATATCTACCTAAATTGACACATTACTAACTTTAATATTTTGCATGTTTTTTAATAGATTTATTAAATAAATTAATTAATTTTATTAAAAACTTTGATTACAGCCGGTGCAATTAACTTCATTAATCGTCTTCAAAATGCGTATCTACAAGCCAAAGAAGCAATTTATTAATTGAGGTTTAATTAAATGTATTCACGATCATACGATGACAATTCGCAACTTTTTTACTAAAACTGTTTAAGCGGGGTTTACATTATACCATAAGTCATAGAACCTGTCCAAAAAGTGATGCAGATTGCCGAAATTCTATAGTATAAACACATTATGACTAATAAGTACAGAAAATCCAATTAAAATTTTGAGTCAGATTTTTTGTTAAATATTTCATAAAATTATAAGAATTCGATGTTAACTTCTGTTTTCATCTGATTGCATTTGATGGTGTAAACACATACACTGAGAGAATTATCATCACTTCAGTAATAAATTTCTTCATAGTTTCAATGAAAATTGTCACTGGAACTCATCCATTGAAACATTTCATAGAATCTATGAAACAGGTTTCATTAAAGTAAATGTTTATAAAAAGTTCATAAAATAAATGAAACTCTTCATAAAATTAATAGGCCACTCCTCCAATGAATAAATCATTCAGCCAATGAAGAGCTTCATAAAATTTATGAAGCAAATTCATTTATTATTATTTATTATAGTAATAAAATTGTAGCATATTTTATGGATGTACAAACATTGGCGGACTTAGGACGGTCTGGGGTGGGCTAAGCCCACCCTAGACTAATTTTTGCCCACCCCAGAATTTTAAAAAAATCTACCTACAATTCTTTTATCTATAATTTTGATGGCAAAAAGTATCACAATATTACTTTTTTTATATCAATTAATCCTGTGTTTTTGGTTTGGGAAAATCTCTACTAGATTCCTAGGCAGCTAAGTTGTTGCAATCTAAGGGTCAGTTCTATAGTCAAAACTAAGATCGATTTTTGTTTTAAATATTTCTTAAATAAGAAAGTTGTTTGAAAAATTCTTACCTAAGAAATATTTAAGAAACAAATCGATCTTAGTTCTGATTATAAAATTGACTATACGAGTTTTTCTTTAATAAAATTTATTAGAATCGCAAAGTTGTTCAATAATAGAAATATAACGCATAATATTTTTTGGTTAGTTAAATATCTTAGATTTCATAGTTTTCTAAATGAATAATTAGTTAATATCTAACTAGGAAGTTTCTTCAAACTAAACATTACTATGTTATTTTAATGAAATTTCAATATTTTGGAGAAAAAAAAATTGTAAGATGAACATCTCACTGTTTTTGACCACCTCGGTAATTTAAGTGATCAGAATATGGGGTTAGAAAGGATTCGTCCGAAGTAGACGAATTAGACAGGTTGATCTTAGATTTCTTTTCTCTATCATAATAATCTGAAAATATAGCTTGGAACACATTCATTGTACGAGGTTTTCTTCAGAAAAATATATGCACTTTTGGGCAAATAAACAGCAGAAAATTAATGGGTCGCTTGCCCACCCCAGAAAAATGGTCTAGGTACGCCAATGTGTACAAAATATATCTAATGAAAGAATTCATTAAAGTTTTATAAAATTTTATAATAAGCTTAATTCAATTAATGAAATTCCTTATTAATGTTTCGAAAAAATTAATATGATTCATAAAAAAATTTCATAGTCCAAAATTAATAATAAAAAATTAATTTAAAAAAATAATAATTAGAAAAGATAATTCTCTCAGTATGGAAATTAATGCACATCACTAAAACTCGGCCTTATGGTTACATAAAACTATTGTATTTGAGAATTAAATGTTTAATATAAAATTCTAATTGTATGAAAATTTTTAAAAATTAATGAAATGACGATTTTTCATAAAAAAAATTAAAAAAAAAAGTAAATACTATTGAACAATTTCATATACATAAAGAACATATTCATTAAATTTATGAATATCTAATTTATTAAATTCAATTAACTTTTTTAACGAAATTATGAAATTTTATGAAAGAAAAGTTATGAAAAATTTTATAATATTAGTTAAATATTATATACATAATGAAATTCTTCATTGATTCTACGAAAAAAAAATCTATGAAATTATATCATAAATATCATGAAGGATAATTCTTTCAGTATACAAGATTTTTTTGACAATCACATCAGACGTAAAATCAGATAAAAAATCAGTTAATGTAAACCCAACTTTAGGATACGGGTACCATAAAATACTTATATTTACTTAATTGCATTCGGTTACACAAACCATCGTGAAAAAACATATAAAATTTTATAAGCACTTACTATTTAATAATTCTATGTGAATTAAAGTAATTTGGCTATTGCGGCCAATGACCAAGACAGGATGTTCGTCTTTGCGACATCCAGAAACTAAACTTTTTTAACCGACTTTATTGCGCTACGGGTCATTTAAATAATTCTATTTTGACGACAACAATTCACGAATAAACGACACCGTTAGCTACGGAGTTCAAACTGATGAAAATTGGTGAAGTCCGTATTTAACGGTGCGGAAACGGATACAACAAAACGGACTCAAAACATATTATATTCAAAAATCCGAAAGCACGGTCCGTTATTGTTCCGTATACTTACAAAATTTAACGGATACCTGTTTTACGGACCGTTAACGTGCCGTAAAAGCCGGATTGATGATTCCGTACATGCCGGAGAATCCGTAAAAATGTTTCTTGGGTTGAATTTGTAAATTCAAACATTATAGATTTTAACAGCGAAATTTCTACTGCAGATCGACAAATTAGAATAAAAATTAAGGGATTACCATACATATATAATATTGTTAATACATTTTGTTTGATAATGAGCTTATTTATTTAACACTAATCACTTTACATACAACAGCACTACACACACAACTATACAAATTCCGTTTCTCTAAATTTTTTTATTCTAAAATTCCAGAATTTTCTATACTAGACTAATTCAATTAGGTAACAATATAAATAAATTAAAATCTTTTTTATTATTTAGTTTTTTGCAGATTATTGTATTACTGATTATTTAATTTTTTTATTTGAGAGTTACTTCATTATGGAACTTATTTTTAGGCTTTATTTTATTGGGGTTATTTCGTTTCTTCGTTTGGTGTTATTTTATTGGGGGTTATTTCGTAGCACATATTTTCCCTCTGAAAAAACCCTAATTTTTTAGATTCAATTTTATTAAAAGTTGTTTTCATTTTTGTCCAAATTTCTCGCACTTTTTTTCGGATTGTGAGACTTTTTCTTATCGAAAAATTTTAAATCTTCAATCTAGAATTCTAAGAAATTTGTCCAGAATTTTTTTACAAAAAATTTCATTTTCTTTCAATTTGCCAAAACAACAATCGCAGGGAAATTTTCTTAAGAACGAATTTGCGAATTACTAACCATATTTCTGTAAACAAAATAAAATTTAAAAGGCGATTTACAATCTCTGTGAAAAAATTCACCATTATCACACATTTTTGTGGCTAAATTTAACAGTTAACAGAATTTTTTGCTGTTCTTGTAATAGAATTTATTTTTTTTTTTCAACAAAACGTCGCCTGCCACCCAAAATCAATTCGCATGCAACTACTGGCATACGTGCCATAGTTTTGTCAGCCCTGATCTAGGGACTATAATACTGTTGAATATAGTGTGATTAAGATTCCAATCTTTTTTTATAACAACTAAATTATTTTGGGTGGGAGCTAGCTTTTTTAGCTGCTCAATTAAATTTCGTTAACGAGCTGCTCGATTTAAAAAATTTTGTCCACGAGTCTTTTCGATATTAGAAGCTCTTTGTTTTTTTTTAGTTGCGAGCTTTTTTAATTTGAGCATTTCTTTTAATTTTGGCTTCCGAGCTTTTTAAAAAAATTTATATATATTTTTGGCTCGCTCGAGCTGCTTTCAATGTTTAAAAAAAGTTGTTTTTAATTGCACATTAACGCCGGTTTGCACTAATATTAAATAATATTTTAGAAGCATTAATCCGTTCGCGTGAACAACTTTAATGAAAGCCGTCAAAGAAGATTAAAAGTTAAAATTAAAAAGCAATTCTAAAATTTTATTTTATGTTGTAAGTCAAAAATAAACCGAGTAAAAAGTCGGGAATGCCGACTATATGATACCCTACACCAGTCTGGTTAAAAGTCAACTAATGTTTGAAATATATTGAAATACACTTGTATCAAAATTGGTCTATAAAATGATAAAAAAAATAGAATAACGGTAAGAACTTTCGATTTTATCTAATGCTACACCGATAAAATTTCTCAGTTACAGTTAGGTATTCAGCAACTGAGATCTCAGTTAATTTTTTCGTTTGGAAAAATTGGCTATTTTTAATTAATTTAAACAACTGAGGCTCAGTAAGGGGTATTTCACCTGAGACTCAGTTGAAAATTTAGTAGCCAGCAACTGAGAAATTTTTTTGGTGTACGAGTATTGAATTTGGTGCAAAGAAATTTTAATAACATAGGCTAACAGTGTATAAACTGTCTTTTTCGTCATCAAAAAAATTAAAAAAATTTGTTCGAGTTTAGGTAAAACTTTCTGTTGGACTTTCCAAACAAGTTTTTTTTTGATCGGTCGGACCTATCTCGGGAATTATTTCGGTTCAAAGTTCGTTGGACTTGCTCATAACACCGTAATTTATCGGCGGATTTGGACAGTACGTGCACCTAAAAAGTTCGACAGTTACTACATGACAGTTGTTTGTGTAGTAATCAGTAGTTGTTGTTTTTAATAGTAATTAATAGGGCAAGGAATTTAATGCATCTAAAAATCGAAAATATGCAGCTAAAAAAGGCAAATATGCATTAAAAACGTAGAAAATATGCACTAAAATCTATTATTTTTACAAAAATAATGCACTTTAATGCATTAAAAGTTAGTTATTTTGCAAACAGACACAGAATTCGACGCTTTTCCATAGGTTAATAAGATTTCTAAGAATGTTTATTTTTTAAAAATAATGAAAAAAATAAATATTTTGCTTGAATCAAAATATGAACACAAATAAAATTTTAATATTATTTAAAAATAAAAATATGCACAAATACGCATTAAAAAGTACAAAAGATGCATTAAAAACGCACCAAATATGCATTTTTGTCAAAATATGTAAAAATATGCAACTACAAATCAATTCCATTTTGTTTTAAATTTGATGATTCGGATAATTATTTAATCCATATTAGTTTTGGACTATCGAGAAAAAACATGCATTTGCATGAAATTCCTTGCCCTAGTAATTACTGTCGTTTTTCTATGGAAAAATTCAAAACAACTGTTATGACGGCTATTTAAGAAAACAACTAACGAAAAGTACTGTAATTTGGTAACATTTGTTTAAATCAGATATTTTTAATATCATAAACAACTACCAAAATAGTATTTTTACAGTAAACAGTTGTTTTTGTTAGTTATTTAAAAATAAAAAAATTCGTTGAACTTTTTTGAATTTTAAAAATTCTTGTTTAGTTTATATTTCTTATTATTAATATATTCCTAGTTTGCAAATAATAATCAGAAACTTCCCAAGAAACAATTCGTTCCGTTTACGCACCATTTTCGGTCCGTCATAAACGAAATCCAACTCCGTATACGTATAAGGAACATCGAAACTGATTCGAATCCGTTGAAAATCCGTCAATGACGGACCGTTTACGGCCCGGTATGTCGTGTTAAAAACGGACAAGTCCGTTTAAAGTCCGTCAATGACGCACCGTTTACGGACTGTTATGTCATGCAAAAAACGGACTAGTCAGCTGAAAGTCCGTCAATGCTGGACCGTTTCCGGACCGTTATGTCGTGTTATAACGGAGTATTTCCTTGTCCGTATCCTACCGATTTTTTCAACAAAAATAGACCATATGTTTATTATTTTCAATACAAAGTACTTTTTTTTCTTTTTTATATATTCATTAATAATTATTATTTATAATTACAATATTTAGCATATCCAGCTTGGTTTACCTATCTATCCAGCACTTAGGGACCCGGAGTAAAATCCAACATCTATATGGAAAAGAGACAATAAATTAGTTATGGTTTAATTGACTGCAGTCATTACATTACATGTACACATGTGTACACGATGCAAATTCCCACATGTTATACATAAAACATTGTGAAACATTAAGTTTCATAAATCTTAACTTGTTACTTGATGTTGTTTGATTAATGGTGTGATAGAAAGAATTCCCTCTATTGCATATTCTCCATATATTCCCATTATAATAATATTTTCACCGACTTTACAAAAATATATTTTTTTATTTTGTAAACAAACCGATGAAATCCGTATTTAAGGGTACGGAAACGGATACCCCAATACGGAGTTAAAACGTATTGTGTTCGAAAATCCATTTATACGGTCCGTTAATGTTCCGTATACGTACAAGCATTGACGGATACGTACATTACGGACAGTTAACGTGCCGTAAAAGCCGGATTCATGAATCCGTACGTGCCGGAGAGTCCGTAAAAATGTTTCTTGGGTTGTATTGTATCTCTAATGCATAAATGGGCTGAAGTAATTACACATATTTTTATAATCGAAAGAAAAAAATTTTTTTTTTTTTATTAAAATATACTTTTATAATACTTATTTTGTCAGTTGTTTAAAAATTTTTGTAGTAAAAATTTGTCAGTTAATTCTACGACATATTTATTTTTACTGCATTTGTTTGTTATTTTTCAACAGTTTAAAATAACAAAATTTTTTACCTTTGCCGCCTTTTTAACTGCATATACCTCTGTTTCAACTGTCATTTTCAGATTCTACCGACAAATTTGACAATATAATTTGTACTTATTAATCTATTGTAGAGACTTCACCTTTCATTGAGTTTAGGGGCACAGCTCCGATTGGTACAAATTTTTAAAACTTTTAATTGGGATTCCAGAACAACTTTTTTTTGTCGCTCCGACTTATCTCGGAAGCTACCTAAGAAACATTTTTACGGAGTCTCCGGCATGTGCGAAATCATGAATCCGTTTTTAACGTCACGTTTATGGTCCGTAATATAAGTATCCGTCAAAGCTTGTATGTATCCGGACATTTACGGACCGTTTAATTGGATTTTCGAACACAATACGTTTTAACTCCGTTTTGGTATATCCGTTTTCGTACCGTTAATCGATTTTAGTTTGTTTTCAAAATATAAAACTTAAATTATTAAAAAGGCTACAGCTCAACCCTTCATTCGTTGAAAATATTATTGGAGCGAGAATAGCGAATATCCAATAGAGGGAATTCCTTCTACCACACCATCAATCAAACAACTTCAAGACACAAGGTAAGATTTATAAAATTTAATACGTGTTTCACAATGGTTTGTATAACATATGCGAATTTGAATCGCAAATCAATCAATTAAACCATAAATAATTTATTATTTCTTTCTGATTTGATGAAGTAATTACAGACATTTTATTAAATATATATAAAATAAATTTATTAAAATATACTTTCACTTTTTTTTTCTTTTTGTTTACTTTTACAATATCAAAAGAAATAACTGTAAAAAATTAGTAGTTTTTTACCCATTTTGTCAGTTGTTTAAAAATTGTTGTAGTAAAAATTTGTCAGTTAATATTACGACATTGTTACTTATTTTTAATTGTTAGTTATTTATCAACAGTTAAAAGTAACAACATTTTTTGTTATTTTTAAGGTACCCAACAAACAATACGTTCCGTTTACGTTCCATTTTCGGTCCGCCATGAACGGAATCCAACTCCGTTTACGCACCGTTTTCTGGATCCGTATACGGACCAGAAAACGGAACATAAGGAACATCGAATCTTATTCGAATCCGTTGAAAGTTCGTCAATTACGGACCGTTTACGGCCTTTATATCGTGTAAAAAACGGACATTAGTCCGTTGAAAGTACGGCAATGACGGACCTTTTCCGGACCGTTATATCGTGTAAAAAACGGACAAGTCCGTTTAAAGTCTGGCAATGACGGAACATTTACGGACCGTTATATCGTGTAAAAAACGAAGTGACTCCATTTTTAGAATGCCGTTTCCGGTCCGTATCCATACCGATTTTTTAAACAAAAACGGACTTGTATATCTACAAAAATTCCCCCTATTTTTTAAAATGTGAGTAGTATTTTTTTTTTTGTATAGATTTATTAATATTGACATTGATTATTTAAATTTATACTATATTTATATCTGGTGCAGCTTTCGTTTCTATCCAGTGCATCAATAGTGGCCTATAATAGAATGCAATGTCTAAATATAAAAGAAACAATAAATTAGTTAAGGTTTAACTTATTGTATTCATGATGGTGTTTTGCACATGATGCAAGTTCGCAAACTTTGCTGCCAAAACAACTAAAGGTGTCAGTAAATATTTATTTTTCAATTACATTCGCTTAAACAAACCATCTTTAAAACACGTATTAAATTCCATAAATGTTACCTTCTAGTGAATGAGAATTTCTGATTTATACGAGGTCCACGCTACTTGGATGACATGAAAAATGGCACCGTGATGACAGCATTGATGACATTCTCCGTTTATATTTCTTTTAACAAAAGTGGTACGCTCTTTGATTCTTGCAGCTTTTCCAAAGAGCTTGGGTAGATAATAAATTTTTCTTTACGAACCTTTCCTTTTCGCTGGTGTATTTGGACGGAGTCAAAATATTGCGACTGATTTTACGTATCAATAATATTTTTAACAATTGAACAGAACTTTTATTTTAAAAACAAACTAACACGTTTGAAGTCCGTATTTGCGGTACAGAAACGGATACATCAAAACGGAGTTAAAACGCATTGAGTTCGAAAATCCATTTATACGGTCCGTAAATGTTCCGTATACGTACAAGCTTTGACGGATACTTGAATTACGGACAGTTAACGTGCCGTAAAAGCTGGATTCATGAATCCGTACGTGCCGGAGAGTCCGTAAAAATGTTTCTTTGGGTAAATACCGACAAACTTTTTTAAGTGTACATACCTAGTATTTTATTTTGTATGCAAGTTTTGAAGTTCAAATCCAACTACATATATATGACGGAGATATAGTCTATGTTTCTACTTTAAAACGAAATTACTCCCGAAATAAGGGTGTCCGACAAAAAATTTTAGTTCTTTCTATTCAGCCCAAAAAGTACTATGTGGGACCAAAGGTTTAAAAAGCATAATTCTTTAATTCACTTTTTAAAAATTAATGTAATTTGGCTTAAATTTCATTGCGTAATATCATTCTTATGGAATTAATTCGATAGCTTCATTCACAAAAGCTTTAAATTATATGAATTAACTAGCGGGCGCAGCCCGCTACGTTGTTAATGTGCCTTAACGTGCCCCCCCCCCGACAATTTTTTTAAATTCGCTTTTTATATAAAGTACAGTTTTTATAATAAAAGCCTTCACCCAGCCACCACAAATAAATAATTCTGCACAACAATGGGTTTAAAATAAATAAATATTTGATCACTTTTTCTCATGAAAGTGGATTGTTAGTAATGAATCCATAATAAATTGCAATATACGTGTGTATGTTAAGATAATTTGGTAAAGTGCGAACTTAGGTAGATAGACACGTAAGTAGTTTTGTTCATTTGTGTTTTGAATGAAAATAAATAACGTAAAGCAGGGTTGGAAAGCATTTTATAATATTAAAAATAGCGGGCAAAGCCCGCTACGTTGTTAGCGTGCCTTCAAGTTTTTTTTTTAATTCCAGTTTATGGAAAGGTAGACCTGGCAATTCAAGTAAATTCACAAATTCAGTTGGAAAATTTACTGCGTCGGTTTCTTCCACCGGTGCTTCGTTACATGAAGTTTAAATATCGGAATATATAAGTTCCATTCCTTTTCTAAGGTTTTTTCTCTTTTAGAAAATTTGTTTAACTTTTTGGAGAGTATGTTTCAATGCTACATAAGTTTCATATTTCGTGGATAGTGTTTGAACAGGTAATTCCCTCTTCCAATCCATTTCCATTGTCTATAATTTCAATTCCACTCGTTCAACGTTTATATCCATTTCATTCCACTTGTGTAGTGTTTTAATTCCACTCGTTTCCTATTTAGTTTATTAATTTTAGTGTTCCATATACACTTGTTCTTTAAGTTTTAGGGGTCTAGCTAAAGACGCAGACGTTAATTGGGGGCAATTTTCCCCTTTTGAACCACCATTTTTACCACGTTCCTGTTCAAAGTCCAAGAAATGCCTTGTCGATAAGTTAGCCCATACTCCAAGGAAAACATATTATATATTACAGGTTTCTAGCCGAAGGGTTCGGTTAAGCCATCAAGGGGGAGAATTATTCCGTTTTTACCCCTCCCGGCAGGAATTTCCAAAAATTCCATCTTAGAGGAAGGACGTCTGCGTTGGAGGAGGAACCTACTATATACATAATTTTAGGTCTCTATATCCAGCAGTTTGGCCAGGCCATCAAGGGGGAAGTTTTTTCCCTTTTTACCCCTCCCGGTATGAATTTCCAAAAATACCGTCTCAGGGGACGTCTACGTTGGAGAAGGAACCCAAATACCGAATTTAAGCTCCCTAGATCCAGCAGTTTGGCCAAGCCGTTAAGGGGGAGACTTTTCCTGTTTTTGACCCTACCTGTGGAAATTTCCAAAAATCTCATCTTAGCGGATGTCTACAATTTCAACTTCCTACCTCCAGCGGTTTGGGCAGGCCTTTAAGCGGCACTTTTCGCTTCATTAATCCCCATTTTTACAATGTCCCTGTCCAAAAAGCACCTTCCCGGTAAGTGAGCTCATACTCCAAGTAACATATGTTTTATCGATATTGATATCAGTCGCTTCTCTTTCCATTCCATTTCTTTGCACTTGCTCCATTCCATTCTTCTTTTAACTGCAGTGTTTCAATTCCACTCGTTCTCCATTCTATGCCATCTCGCTCCTCATTCCATTTCGTTCTATAGTCCATTGCCTTTCGTTCCCTCTTCCAATCCATTTCCATTGTCTATAATTTCAATTCCACTCGTTCAACGTTTATATCTATTTCGTTCCAGTTGTGTAGTGTTTCAATTCCACTCGTTTTCTATCTAGTTTCTTAATTTTAGTGTTCCATATACACTCGTTCTTTAAATTTTAGGTTTCTGGCTAAAGATGCAGATGTTCAGGGGGGGGGGGGGGCAATTTTCCCCTTTTGAGCCACCATTTTTACCACATTCCTGTCCAAAGTCCTAAAAATGCCTTGTCGATAAGTTAGCCCATACTCCAAGGAAAACATATTATAGATTACGGGTTTCTAGCCGAAGGGTTCGGTTAGGTCATCAAGGGGGAGAATTATTCCGTTTTTACCCCTCCCGGTAGGAATTTCCAAAAATTCCGAGAACGTCTGCGTTGGAGGAGGAACCTACTACATACATAATTTTAGGTCTCTATATCCAGCAGTTTGCCCAACTCGGCAAGGGGGAAGTTTTTTCACTTTTTACCCCTCCCGGTATGAGTTTCCAAAAATATCGTCTTAGGGGACGTCTACGTTGCAGAAGGAACCCAAATACCGAATTTAAGCTCCCTAGTTCCAGCAGTTTGGCCAGGCCGTTAAGGGGGAGACTTTTCCTGTTTTTGACCCTACCTGTGGAAATTTCCAAAAATCTCATCTTAGGGGATGTCTACAATAGAGTACGAACTTTAGTACCAAATTTCAACTTCATACCTCCAGCAGTTTGGGCAGGCCTTTAATCGGCACTTTTCGCTTCATTAATCCCCATTTTTGCAATGTCCCTGTCCAAAATTCCACAAAGCACCTTCCCGATAAGTGAGCACATACTCCAAGGAACATATGTTTTACATTTCAGGTTTCTAGTCAATTTTTACTATTTGTGCCCTTCTGGGTAGGAATTTCCGAAAATCCATCGACAGGGAATTTTAGCTTCCTAGTTCCAGCAGTTTGAGCAGGCTGTCAAGTGGGACACTTTCTTTTTTTATCCCTCCCGGTTGGAATTAGGCTGGAAGAGGAACCTAAGTACCGAATTTCAGCTTCCTAGTTCCAGCAGTTTGGACAGGTCGTTAAGGGCCACTTTCCCTTTTTGAGCCCCCATTTTATAACGACCCTGTCCAAAATTCAAAAAAGTATCTTTCTAATAAGTTAGCCCTTACTCCAGGGACCCACATTTTAAATTTCAGGTTTCTAGCCGAAGGGGTTTTTACAGGCCACCAAGGGGAGTCTTTTCTTCTTTTTGCCCCTCCCTTTAGGAATTTACAAAAATTCCATCTTTGCGGCTATCTGCGATAGATGAGGAACATTCATACCAAATTTCAATTTCATTGCCTCAGCGGTTTGGGCAGGCCGTTATTGGGGACATTTATCCCTTTCAACCACCATTTTTACTATGTTCCTGTTCCAAAATAGGAAAATTACGTTGCCGGTGAGTTAGTCCTACTCCAAGGAATACATATTTAAAATTTTAGGTTGGCCAAAAGGGATTGGGCAGGCCGTCAAGCAGGAGACTTTTCCCCTTATTTCCCCTCCCGATAGAAATTTCAAAAATTCCGTCTAAGCGGATGCCTACACAGAAGGGGGAACTCACATACCGAATTTTCTTTTGGGATATCCTGTAGGGAATTCAAAAAATACAAACTTAGTCGATGTCTACTACAGTGGAGGAACCTTTATACCAAATTTCAACTTCTTACCTCCAGGGGTTTGGGCAGGCACTTTTCCAATTTGTGAGACTGTTTATGGGGAGACTTTTCCCCTTTTTGCCCGTTCCGGTAGGAATTTCCAAAAATCCCGTCTTAGCGCATGTCTATCAAGAAACCTTGTTTTATTGGAGATATCCGTGGGGGGAGGAAAAAAAGTAATTTTTTTGAAATTATATTTTTTTAAATGGATATTTTTTTAAATTGTACTTTTTGGAAAAAGCGAAATTTTTTGAAAAAAGATACTTTGTTTTTACAAAGTACTTTATTTGTAGTTTTTCTGAAAAATGTACTTTTTTTGGAAAAAGGTACTTTTTGGAAAAATGTATTTTTTTTGGAAAAAGGTACTTTTTTTGGATAAGGTACTTTTTTTTGGAAAAAGGTAATTTTTTTTAGAAAAAGGTACTTTTTTTGGAAAAAGGTACTTTTTTTGGAAAAAGGTACTTTTTTTTTGGAAAAAAGTACTTTTTTTGGAAAAAGGTACTTTATTTTGGAAAAAGGTAATTTTTTTTGGAAAAAGGTACTTTTTTTGGAAAAAGGTACTTTTTTTGGAAAAAGGTACTTTCTTGGGAAAAAGGTACTTTTTTTGGAAAAGGGTACTTTTTTTGGAAAAAGGTACTTTTTTTGGAAAAAGGTACTTTTTTTGAAAAAGGTACTTTTTTCCCCTTTTTGCCCCTCCCGATAAGAATTTCCAAAAATACCGTCTCAACTGACGTCCACACCGGTCGAGGAACCTACATACCAAATTTCAACTTCATAGCTCCAGCAGTTTGAGCAGGCCGTCAAGGGGGAGACTTTTTCCCCTTTTTGCCCCTCCCTGTAAAAATTTCCAAAACTCCCGTCTTGGTGGATGTCTACGATAGTGGAGGGACCTTTATACCAAATTTCAACTTCCTACCTCCAGCGGTTTGGGCAGGCCGTCAAGGGGGGCTCTTTTCCCCTTTTAACCCCCATTTTTACAACGTCCCTGTCCAAAATTCTTGAAAGTACTTTCTAGAAAAGTTAGCCCCAACTCCAAGGAACACATATCTAAAATTTCAGCTTTCTAGCCAAAGGGGTTTTGGCAGGCCGTCAAGGGGGAGACTTTCCCCCTTTTTGCCCGTTCCGGTAGGAATTTCCAAAAATCCCGTCTTAGCGGACGTCTACGCCGAAAGAGGAACCTACATACCAAATTTCAACTTCCTAGCTTCAGCGGTTTGGGCTGGGCGATGTTGAGTCAGTCAGTCACGTTATTCTTTTATATATGTGACCTAAGGATAGAAAGGGACCTAAGGTCAGGAGAGCATGGGATCGGTCTCATTCGATGCTCAGATGTTGTCCACAAAAAAAAAAAAAATTGATTTTTTTAGCCTTAGGTCCCTTTCTCTATGCGCTGTCACATATAGAGATTGTATTTTTACTGAATTCTAATTGAATGAAACCAAATTTATCTGAATTCTTTTAGTAAAAAGGTGAATGAAAAATAATTTTTTTTTCATTCACTTAGTCAAATGAAAAATTTAAATTTGCTGAAATACTACACTCAAAAAAGTTTAACAGTTACTACATGACAGTTCTTTGTGTAGTAATCAGTAGTTGTTATTGTTTTTAACAGTAATTACGGTTGTTTTTCTATAGAAAAAAGTAAAACAACTTTTATGACGGTTATTTAAGAAAAAAACTAACGAAAAGTACTGTAATTTCGTAACAGTTGTTTAAATCAGTTATTTTTAATATCATAATAAACTACCAAAACAGTAATTTTACAATAAATAGTAGTTTTTGTTAATTATTTAAAAAATAAAAAATTTCTTTGAGTTTTTTTAAATTTTAAAAATGCTCGTTTAGTTTATATTTGTTATTATTGATATATTTCTAGTTTGCAAATAAAAATCAGAAACTTGTATTGTATCTACAATGCATAAAATCATAATAACTGGAAAACGGTTTGGAATTTTTACTTCAATTCAATTTTTACTTCAAAAAAAATATTTTTTTTTATTAAAATATACTTTTATAAACAAAAAGAATTGACTGTAGAAAACAGTAGTTTTTTACCGATTTTGTCAGTTATTTTGAAATTTTTGTAGTAAAAATTTATCAGTTAATTTTACGACGTTGGTAGTTATTTTTAATGCATTTATTAGTTAGTTTTCAACAGTTAAAAATAACAAAAGTTTTAGTTATTTTATAGGTAAATACCTTTGTCGCCTTTTTAACTGCATATACCTTTGTTTCAACTGCCATTTTCAGTAGATTCTACCGACAAACTTTTGTGAGTGTAGAATAATACAATTTAAAAACGTTTAAAATTTATCTAACATAAATAAATACACTCACGTTAAGCTGCCCACACACTAGGGAACATGCGTGACGGAACAAAAAATATCAAAAAATTTTGTAAACACGAATTGCACGATCTCAACACGCACACACACACACAAACGCACTCACACATTCACAAAAAAATGCTCTCTTTGTTAAGAATGTTCCCTAGTGTGTGGGCAGCTTTACGTCTACGCAGTGTTACCATATATTTTTTTAGAAAAACTGTAATAAAAAACTGTTTCTTTATAGAAAAACAGTTTTTCGAAAAAAAAAAATTTTAAAACCAGAAGAAATTCTGGGATCCCGAAGTATCCTGGGACTAAAATATTATCCCAGGGTCTCCATTTTCAAAATATCGAGATTGGAATAATTTAGTTGCGTTTGGCATTTATAGTAATCGACTTTTTGAACAGCCTTCTAATAAAACTTTTTTTTTAAGAATTTTGGTCTCCTAGGCCCGAACTTGAAGTTAAAAAAAGTTCATCGAATCACCCTTCCGAGATGTGAACTTTTTTATTAACCCCTGACTTAGGATAGAATACTTTACTGGTCAGTGTTGTACTTCAAAATATTCTTTATAGATTTGCATTCCACATAAAATTACCTTTCATGGGATTGAGTATTGTTATGTCGGGAATTGTTTGACGGTGTTTAAAAAAACCCCTTAAAAAAATTACGTTATTTGGAATTGTCCTCGATCATAATTGAAAAAAATAGTAGTAAATTTATTATCCAGAATTGGCAAATGTTTATTAAAAAAAATAAAAAATCAATTTAGGTTTTTTTTGATGAGACATTATTTTAAGAATTTTTTTCAAAAAAATATGAATTTCTAAATTGTTTTTCATTTAGAAATGATCTGAAAAGGTCGGCTAAAAAATGTCCGTCGGATCTATGACGTGTCAGATATGGTTTAGCCAATTTCATTCCGTGCTAATTTTTTATGAAATTTGTTATAAAAATGTTTCGTTTTTTCAGTAAGCAAATTTTTTAGTATTATATTGGCATATTTAAATTTACACAGTACAACATTTTTCAGCTCATTGATGTGGGACTCTATTCTGAGAATTGCACGTGAAAGTAGCCCCAAAAATAAGAACTTCTGCATCATTCGTATTGTCAAGTTGGCTGCATTAATCGTATGGCATTAAATTTTTAATGCAGCCAACTGCAATTCTCAGAATTGAGTCCCAAAATCATGTGTTGTACTGTGTTATTACTGTTTTGATTTGTACCTAATTTTTTACAATATGAAAGCTTTATTGTAATTTTTGGGTCATATGCATAATCACTTTCTAAGTTTATAAATGGCTTATAATACAAATATTTTATACAATATTCATTTTATAAACGCGTTATAAGGTTTTCAAATTATTATGCATAAGCACTTTTATATTTAAATTCTTAAATTTTAGTTAAAAAAATGAAAATGAAACAAATATGCCGATTTAATATGAAAAAACTGTAAAAAAAATCCATGAATTTAAAAAAAACTGTTTTTTACATGAAAAAACTGGAAACTGTTAGGCAACCCAAAAAACTGTAAAAAAAACAGTTAAAACTGGCTATATGGCAACGCTGCGTCTACGTATGGCTAACGAGCCCTTTAGACTGTGAGCTGAGCAACATCACGGTAATCTGGTAACCAAGCACTGGCTAAAAATCCAAAAATTTTGGTAATTTGGCAACTATAACTCCTAAAAGTTAAGCGGAGTATACACGAAGGGACATTGGTAGCATTCACCAGAGAAACCTTAAGCAGGGAAGACACGATGCAACTAGTTGTACAACTTGTTGTCGGAGCGAAAAATAATTTTGAAATACACGGTCAGACAAGTTCTACAACATGCCATTTGAAAAAGTATTTTGAAGGAGACGCATGTGTTTTGGAGCGGAATAAAATAAAAAACGTGATGTCAACTTTTAAAAAACGTTATGAATAATCAGACCACATAATCGCTAAAAAGGAGTAAATGGAAATTGTGCAATTAAATATATTTTTTAACCCATTTGTGCCAAAATGTTTAAAATCGAACTTTACTTTGATTTTAAGTTACCAAATTTAAAAAATATTTAAAAAAATTTTGTGTACAAATTTTAAATAATTAAATTTTTGTAAACATTCATCACGTAGCAATTTAAAAATTTATTAAACAGTCTTATTTTTTTTTAACTATCAATTTATAAAAATGTTGTATTTGTCTTAAAAACCCGCTAACACAAATAGTGCACTTTTTCAGATAGACAAAAATCGCTGTATTGGCAACACTATTGTGTCTGACGGACTTATCAATACACCAGCGGACATGTCTGCGGACCAACAGAAAAATCAAAAATTTTTCATTTTTGTTCGACATGTACGTACGACCATACGACAGCCCAAGACACGATGAAAATTGTGCTTACGACCAACAAGTTGTACAACTAGTTGTATCGTGTCTTCCCTGCTTTAAACTGATGCCGGTGACTTGTAGCGCTGTGTGATTAGTAACTCTACTGAACGATGCTTTCTTTGTTTTGTTTTGTAAAATACAATTTTTCTACACTCAGAAAAGTTCTGCAGTTACTACATGACAGTTATTGGTGTAGTAATTTACTTAGAGAAAATTTTTTCAATGTTTTTTACAGTTATTTTTTTAAACAAACTACAAAAACTACTACATTGTAGTAACATTTATTTTATGCAGTTATTTTGAATTTTTTTACAAATACTTAAATTTTCAAGTGTGTGTGCACATACACGAAGCAAACAGGAGCATGTGTACGAAGCGCTTGTTAAGAAATTTCTAGTGACAGAATATGAGAAAAACATGTTTTCTCATGTCTTATACTGAATTTAGACTGAGCAAAAACCACCTAGTTTTTGTACAAAACTAAATTACAAAAGCCAAGTCATTTACACTGAATATTTAGTTTTTCTTTGTCACATCACTTTTTTATTACATAATTTTCTTTGTTTTTTTATTGTTAAAATAATGTAAAAAAAATTGTTAATACATTTAACAATTAATAACAACACACAATTTCAAACCATAACAGAAATATTCTTAAAAAATTAAACAATATTTTTTTGACACTTGCTTTACTTCTATATTCGTGGTAACAGGGTGTATCGAAAATTAATTATAAATGATACCGGGTGTATCAAAAATGCACATTTCAGATATTTTTACTTGGTTTTTGGCAAAAACCAGGTAGAACCTGGTTTTCAGTTTGTATGAAAATTGTTTGGAAAAACTAAATTAATTTTGTAGTTTTTGGCTCAAAACCTAAAAATGGCCAAAAACTACTGGTTTTTGCCCAGTCTAAATACACTATTAGTCATAAAACAACGCCAAAGAGTGAAGACGCGTAATACGGAAAAGTTTATATATTTTATTGAATTTATTAAAATAATAAGGTAAGTTTTATAATATAAATTTATTTACGGGAATATTAAAATATATTGTATTTATTTTCTTTCGGTTCTTTTATATTTTCATCCCTTTCTACCTGCAGAAAAAACGGAAGCCAAACACCATATTTCATCCCTCACAGACGGACATCTACAACAATATCTTAATAGTGAAAAATTAAAGTGACATTAAGTGTAAATTGTGATTTCTCAATTTTAAATTTATTATACAATAGAATAAAATTAAATTAAGAGTGTTTACATAAATTTGTTTTTATTAAATTAATTTTTAAAATATTTTTATTTATGTTATTTTAACTACATTTGCAGTTGTTTGTATAGTCTTACAATAATTTGCATGTATGTTGTTTTAATTGCATTTGTAGTAGTTTTTACTACATTTATCAGTTGATTTTTAACTGTTAAAAATAACTTCATATTGCAGTTGATTTAAATGCAAATGTAGTCTACACCTTTTTAAGTGCAAATGCAGTTATTTTAACTATCATTTGCAGTTGATTTTACCTACATAATTCCCTGAGTGTATATTTTCCGTTGGTTTCTTTAAATTTTTGTTTTTGAATTATATTTGTATGTTTTTATTTGTCATTCTTACAAAAAAAATATTTTTAAAATCAACAACAACAAATGTATCACTAATTGATCAAAAGTAGCAAACATTTTTTACGCTGAGCGGTTAGTGATCTGGTCGTTCAGCAGATAGTTGTACAACTGTTGTAGAACTGTTGACTATTAAATTGTATCTGCCGAACGCACCCATTGAGTGTGGAATCAGTGTTGCCATAACGGCGATTTTCTCGTCAGATCTAGCGATTTTATTTCGTCCCTAGCGGTAAAAATTGTCCTGTAGCTATTAGCCAAAAATCTAGCGATTTTTATCGGCCGTTATATTATTTATAAAAATCAGTTTTATGTTGAAAAATATTGTAAAATTCGCATATTGATATTCTTTTATTATAAAAAAACAACTTCTTAAACGATTTTAGTAAAAAAAACTTTCTAAAAAATACACATTTCAATCAAATATGGGTATGTAGTTTTTCACCGTAGAATGCAGTGTTTTGAATATTTTCAATACTAATATTAGTTCAATGAAAATCGGGAGTCATTTTTTGCAACTTAGTCGTAAAATTTTTTACTATTTCTTATGAACATATTAAAGAAATTTTTGAGTAAAAAACTCCTTTAATTACCATTTTTCGACTATCTAGCGATAAAATCGCTAAATTCTTGCACTGTTTATAAATCTAGTGATTTTCTAGCGATTTTTGGGTCTGATCTAGCCATTTATTTTGAAAATTTGTTGGAAACACTGTTTGGAAACAAAAAATATCAAAAAATTTTGATAACACGAATTGCACGAATGTCAGCACGTCAAATGAACATTCGTAAAAAAATGAGCATTTTTTCACGAATATTCGTGCCTTCGTGTATACTCCGCTTTAAGGTAGAATTAGCTATACGTGGACGTAACGTGACGAGTCTCCTTTTGGAAAATCGAATGAGTTAATAGATGAAAGTCGATTTTTATTTTACTCATTATTTTAGATTAAATCTGCTGATTCGTCTCGTTACGTTACGTATGGCTAAAGGCTCATTTAGCCATACGCAACGTAACGTGACGAATCAGCTTATTCTCTCTAAAATAATGAGTAAAAAAGAAATAGACTGTCAGCTATGCTCTGTTGACTCATTATATTTTCCATAAGGAGACTCGTCACGTTACGTTCACGTATAGCTAATTCTACCTTAAATGAGCCTTTAGAGTTGTGCGATTTCGATACTTTTTGAGTACACAATGCTTTTGACCGGGTACTCAATACTAGTTAACACTTTTAACGTTTTTTTTGAATTTAAAATTTAAAAATTTACCCCTCATTTCATAAATGCTTTGTAAAGTTATAGCAGGTTTACAAAACGTCATTTTCATACAAAATTTGTTCAATAAACCTCCTATAATTCTACAAAGCGTTTATGAATTTAGGGATAAAATTTTATAAATTCATATTAATTGCGAAAACAAAATAATAACAATTCACGTACACATGTTAAATAACTATTATAAATAAATTAAATAATTTTTTCCAAAAATTCATTGAAATATTTTTTCTTCACAATGATATTTAATTTCAGAGTTGCATTTTCGTACGAAAAAACACGTATTTACGGAAAATTGCATCTTTAAAAGTATTGAGTAGTACCGTTTTAAGGCCGGATTATGGGACCGTAAACGTAAATGTGATGTAACTGTACCGTGCCGTAGCTAAGAAGTACACTTATAGATTATCGTAAACGAAATTACTATTTAGCATCTATTTCATATACTACTCAATACTTTTCAATTGAGTACTCGATACTACTCAATACCTTTAACTGTTTTTTTGAATTTAAAAATAAAAATGTTATGAGTTCGTATTTATAAGGAAAAATAATAACAATTCACATACACGTGTTAAATAACTATTGTTACTTACATTTTAATAAATTTAAAACATTTTAAATAAATTAGTTTTATAATTTTTCCCAAAAATTCATTTCAAATTTCTTTGCTTCACAAATAGAGTTGTATTTCCAGAGTTGTATTTTTATAGTAGTATTTTTAGAGTTGTATTTTCCTACGAAAAATACACATTTCTACGGAAAATTGCATCTTTAAAAGTATTGAGTAGTACCGTTTTAGTATTGAGTACTCAAAAAAACAGGCAGTATTGAGTATTCAGTATCGGAATACTCAATACTTTTACAACTCTACATTGCTCATACATTGCTGGATACACAAATTATACCAGATATGAATCAGCTGATTTGGGCAATATAGCCGACAGAAAATGAGAAAAACAAAACGCAAAAATTTAAGAAAAACAAAAGAAAAGCACAATAATCTAAAAAGAGACAGATATATACAAAAAATGCACAATACAAAATGTATGGAGATTTTATATTGTTATCTCCCTCTTGACTTGACTTCCATGTAAACGAAACCATACGGTTCGAGAATACTTTTTTGACACCTGTCATTGGTTTCACATCTGGTGGCTGGATATATGTATATTGTTGGGAGCTGAATGATATTAATTTCATCAGCATTTTCTTTATTTCGCAAATTTGCGTGATTAAAGATATATTAAAAATTTGTAATATAAATTATTTCACTTAAAAATGACTGAAGAATTGATTGCAAGATTTCAAGCTCTTGGTATGAGTGAACTGAAAGCCAAAGAGACAGCCAAAAATGCTAACGTTAGTAAAAATCTACAATTGGCATTGGAGCACTGTACCGGAGCTTCATTGGCTGATGGAATGGGAATGTTAATCTATCATGTGGCATCTAAAATTAAACCACAAAGTGCTGAACATTTACCTTTGATAGTACGATACATTATTGAAAAGAAATTGGATTCTACTATTCGTCTTGATGCCGCTTTGGAATATTTACTCAAGCAGGTGCAAAAAAAAGGTCAAGCTATAAATTTAGCGGAATTTGAAAAGGAATGTGGTGTTGGTGTAGTAGTGACACCCGAACAAATCGAAAAGGTAGTACAACAACAGGTGGTGAAATATAAAGATGCGTTGCTGGAACAACGCTATCATTTCAATTCTTTTAAAATTATGCAAGAAGTTAGAGAAGAATTGAAATGGGCTGATGCTAAAAGTGTAAAGGCAGCTATAGATGTAGAAATTTTTGATTTATTGGGTCCCAAAACAGAAGAAGATAATAGACCTTTAGCTAAGGGTGATAAGAAAAAAGAAAAATCTAAACCAGCTGAGAAACTTAATATTAAATCTGTTAATAGCAAAAAGGAAGAGGAAACTTCTAGCGATGGCGCTGGAACTATAGCAGAGTTAATGAAAACTAAGGTTAATTTCCACGCTCCTGGTGAGAATTATAAAACTGATGGATATGTTGTCACTGAAAACACTGAACGTTTACTTAAGGAACATTTGAAGGCTACAGGAGGTCGAGTTCAAACACGTTTTCCACCCGAACCTAATGGCATTCTACATATTGGTCATGCTAAAGCCATTAATATCAATTTTGGTTATGCTGCCGCGCATAATGGCATTTGTTATTTGAGATATGATGATACTAATCCCGAAAAGGAAGAAGAAAAATTCTTTGTAGGCATTAGAGACATGGTAGAATGGTTAGGTTATAAACCTTATAAAATTACACATTCTTCAGATAACTTTCAACAATTGTATGAATGGGCTGTAGTGCTTATACGCAAGAATTTGGCTTATGTTTGTCATCAGACCGCCGATGAAATGAAGGGATTTAATCCCAAACCTAGCCAGTGGAGAGATCGTCCTATCGAAGAATCTTTGCAATTATTTGAAGATATGAAAAATGGTAAAGTTGATGAGGGTGCTGCAACTTTACGTTTAAAACTTACTTTGGAAGAAGGTAAACAAGATCCCGTGGCTTATCGTATTAAATTTCTACCACATCATCGTACTGGAAATAAGTGGTGTATATATCCCACATATGACTATACTCACTGCCTATGTGATTCTTTGGAAAATGTTACCCACTCCTTGTGTACCAAAGAATTTCAATCGAGAAGATCTTCATACTATTGGTTGTGTAATGCTTTGGATATTTACTGTCCTGTACAATGGGAATATGGTCGTTTAAATATGAATTATGCCTTAGTATCCAAACGTAAGATAGCCAAACTTATTACAGAAAAAATTGTTAACGACTGGGACGATCCTCGTTTGTTTACTCTGACTGCGTTAAGAAGAAGAGGTTTCCCTGCAGAAGCTATTAATAATTTCTGTGCTCAAATGGGAGTTACAGGCGCTCAAATATCAGTGGATCCTTCTATGTTGGAGGCTGCTGTACGGGATGTACTAAATATTTCAGCACCCCGAAGATTAGTTGTCTTGGAACCTTTAAAAATAACATTGGAAAATTTCCCCTACTCTTCAGCTATAGAAATTGAAGTGCCGAATTTCCCTCAAAGTCCTGAATTGGGATTACATAAAATCATATTAGATCGTGTGGTGTATATCGAACAAAGTGATTTTAAATCAGAACCTGAAAAGGGTTACAGACGTTTAGCTCCCGGACAAACTGTGGGCTTGAGACATGCTAATTTGGTATTGTCTCTTAAAGAAGTTAAAAAGGATAATAGTGACAATATAGTTGAGCTCATATGTGAATGTCAGTCTACTGATGCGGCAGAAAAACCTAAGGCTTTTATACAATGGGTTTCTCAACCCATGAAAATTGAGGTACGTTTGTATGAATTGCTTTTTAAACACAAACACCCCGAAGATCCTAATGAAGTTCCTGCAGGATTCTTATCGGATATTAATCACGACTCTCAAACTATTTTGCAATCTTATGCTGATTGTTCTTTGGCTGCCTGTAAAGTTTACGATAAATTTCAATTTGAACGTATTGGTTTCTTTTCGGTAGATCCTGATACTAAAAAGGATAAAATAGTCTTCAATCGCACTGTGGGCCTTAAGGAAGATGCTGGTAAAAAATGAACAATTAAATTGTTCATATAATATCGTCAGGTCTAATTCAAAACAACGTAAAATTTTCATTAGCTGTTATTTTGGTGATGCTAAAATACATGCCTACACAATATTTTTTGAGCTCTAAAAAATTAAAATTGGGTTGAGTGATTATGACTCACTGCACTAAACTACGTTTCTCCACTTATCCTGTAAAAAAGAGAACATGTTACATTGTTTTGCATTTCACCTGACGATGCAGCTAAAACTGCTTTATGTCAAGTTTTTTGTAAAATTTATTATTTTTTTTTTATAACGAATAAAATTCTGAATTTAAAATTTGCTTTGTTTTATTTTCATTTGAAGAATTAAATAAAATTCTATGAAACGATAATGGTCTACTTTGAAGTTTAATATATTCGATATTACTGGTAATGCTGGTATTTTAGACAAGTTCGTAAACATAACGTTATATGTAAAGTTTTTTAATTAGCGAAAAAAATCACATATTCCCAAAAAAAAAAATTGCAAGTAATGCTTTACAAACTATTTCTTTCAATACTTCACAAGTATCCGTTAGTGTAGTTTTACTGCTTAGAATTACTTCTGCACAACTTCCAAAAAACCACTTGCTTCTAAAGAGTAATTGCTCTAAAAGTGATCGTAAAAAGTGATTTTGGTATCATTGCCATTTCCAAACAGGGCCCCGGGTTCGATTCCCGGCGGGACCAATATTTTTTTTCAATTCAATTTATTACAATAACCTAGCCGAAAGGCCATAATCGGTTACAAATACTACTAAAAGTTTGCAAAGCAAACAATAAAATTTAATACAAATAAAAAAGTGTTAAATAAAATTTAATTTAAATATAATCTTAAAAATAAAAAAAAAAAACAATATAAATAATAAATAAGAGTGATAACAGATTTCTATTCAATTCCCAGGTCTTTGAAAAAATTTGAGAGAAAAAATAAAATAAAAATAATGGCCAAAAATAATAATAAATTAACCCCTAAATTCATAAACGCTTTGTAAAATTATAGGAGGTTTAAGCCATGTTTAAGCCTCTATATTGTGAATAGATTTTTGTTGTGTATTTACGTTTGCTCTATATTGAATGCATAAGAATGAAACAAGAAACACAACACATCTTCTGTTCTTATTTAACTTATTAATTCAGCTATGCAGAGATACGTTTACGTCTGGCTGATCCAGGCTTTACTGAACAAATTTTGTATGAAAATGACGTTTTGTAAACCTGCTATAACTTTACAAAGCATTTATAAATTGAGGGGTATTTGAAAATATTTGAAAAAGTTTTTTTTTTATATTTTTATAGAAAAATCAAATGTCTTTAAAGTAGACGGTAATTTGTTGTATTTATAAGCAACCCTTACATGAAAAGATCACCCCAAAAGCGGAGTCAGTTTCGGAATAAACAATAACCTATTTCTATTACATCTGCTAAACTTAAAAATATCAAATAATAACTGAGGTGTTTGCAATTTACACATTTTTTTATTCTATTAATTTTTTTAAATACAATATTTTTGAAAATATGTATATATAAAAAAAATGGTGAGAAATTGCTTTTTATGCACCTGTAAAAATAGTACTGAAAACAATATTGAATTGGAGTGCACCTTTTACACTTGTTTAATAAGTACTTTTATTGAAGAGAATAAGGAACAATATCTCGCAGTAACAAAGTGGTGTTTTTATGCCAGTCAACTTTCATATTAAAGAATAGCTCAGCGGTAGAGCGCTAGACTAGTAATCGTGAGGTCGCAAGTTCGATACCCGGTGGCGGCAATAAAAAAAATTTTGTAAAATAAATAAAATATAATTTTTTTTGTGAAGAATTTTTTTAAACTTTTAATTGGTGAAAAAGAGCTTCCTTTGCACTCGTTCAAAAAGTACTGAAAAAAATCATTAGTGTTTATGTTAAAAAAGAAGTACATCTATGTCATCAATTGTAGTGCTTTTTCTACAGCTTCGGCCTCTCTTTTTTTGCTGGGTTAGGTACATTCGTTTACTTTTGTCAATCAAGTCCAGTAAGAATTATTCAGTACAAACTTACAGGGATCAAGACCAGATTTACTCTCAAAATAAAATATTCCCAAACATGTACGTCAACAGAAAATTTGCCACAATTTGCAAGTTTGTAGACAGAGAGGAATATAACACCAAATATACAAATAAATTTTAACTGGCCGCTAAAATTTTTTTTTTTTAAATTTTACTGCTTTGCATTTCCATAAAATAACATAATTGGAAACATATATTTTTCTGCTTGCAAATTCTTACTGACAAAAATTTTTCCAGTAAAAATTTGCAAGAAAAAGAAGAAAACTTAGAAACTGTTATCATAGAATTGTCACTTTATTCTATCATTTTTCTTTCTGTTTGCTAAGTATTTGTGTTAACGAACACCATCCAGTAAAAAATTTTACAATATTCTAACTAAATATATCAAAATACAGGACGTCTAAAAAAACAATTTTTGTATTTTTTAATACAAAAATTAAAATAATTGTTTCCAAAATATTTTGAAAACAGCCACCGCGTATACTAAACGGCAGAAAACAATTATTGAATTCAGTGAATGTAATTTTTGTTTTTTAATTCTGTGAACGTAATTTTTGTTTTTCAATTCAACGATTTCGCTTTCGTATCGTTCTTTGGTTTATTGTGTTTCCATTGTATTAAAGAAAAATTCTTAAAAGTATGTCGGTTTTTGTTGCCAATAAATATGTGCGTTCGTGTACGTTACCGCGGGTACCCGCGGGAACCCAAAACATCGTAAACAACAATTTACACGCCCATTTTTTTTTTTGCCCATTTTGGGTAACTGCGGTAAAGTACGGGAACAGACATAATAATTGTCCTTAAAAACTCAGGTCTAACATTTAAATATTGCTTTAAAATTTATACAGATAACTGTTAATAGTTAAAAATTTTTGGTATATAAATTTAGAACTACAACTCTTGTTGTAACTAGAAACTTTAATTAAGAGATTTATTCCAATCCTGTTCTCCATTTACCACTTCTCTTTCTAACATTGCATGCACGGGTACTGTTTCTAGTTTTAAAGCATTTAATTGCCCTAGTATTAATATCTCATCAATAGCTTTTTTAGCAAAAAGCTTTTGTTCTGGAGTTAATCTACGAAAACCACAAGCCCAGGATTGACCGTAAATAGTAGCTTCGTCAAAAGATTTAATATAGTTACTAAGTGGATTTTTGATATGTAATTTCTCATTTTTATTTAAATTGGAGCCTATAGTTTTTCGAGCTGTTGGCTTTTCAAATTCCTCGTGGTTTTCGTTTGTAGCAGTAGATATATATGGATGTGTAATTATTTCTTTAGAGGACGATGTGGCTTCTGTTTCCATTACATCGTCGATATTAGTAAGGGTAGTATATTCCGTAAGAATTTCCTGCTCCTGTGCTAAAGTGGGTCTTTCAATTTTAATTGGTTTTATATGTAAAAGATTAAATTTGTTGCTTTCTGTTTTTTCATCATCATTGTTGTTAACGGAGCTGATAAATTGTTCTTGATGATTTATAAAATCTTCAGTTGTCGATGATTCATTTTGTTGTAAAACTTTACATTTTGTTGTATGACCCTGTATTTTTAAAAGGATTTAAATAACGGTTCTTAAATAAATGAGGCTATCGGTCATGCATGAACAACAAACAAAAAATATCTTACCATCAATGTCGCATTTTCTTCATAGTGTTCATCTATAGATAATACACTATATTTATCTTGTTTTAATAAAAATGATAAATGATTAAAGTACCACAAAGTGGGATTGTATATATCAACTCCTTGTTCCCTTTGAGTTTGACTTATTTTCCGTAATTCGCGATTAAAATTCGAACGAAATGTATTAATTTTACGTTTCACTGAATCTTGATTGGCATCTGGCTCAACTTCTTGCAACTTGTTAACTAATTTATTCCAAGCACCGTTGCGACATTCACGATTATTATAGTTTTCGTCTTTTGTATTCCACAAGCTGGGTAGGCTGTGGTATATATTAATGAATTCTGTCCAAAATTGTTTGTTGGCTGTAATTGCCATTATCAAATTTGTGCATTTCACGACTCACATTACGACTGAAACAACCATAACCAAATTAACTTGAGTCATCCAGCATGCATTATGTGAACGATTGAACACAGCATATTTTTTAATTCGTATCATTGATTAACCTTCTAACGGGCAAGAATGACTTAGGGCAGCTATCATAAAATTGCCCACTTACGCGTCAAATGTGCATTTTATAATCATAACTGAAGCGATTCCGATACAAAACATAATTCCCTAAATCTTTTGTGAAGAAAATTTTCTTATGTAGTGTATGGTTTGGAAGTGAGAAAGTGTCAAAATTACAATTTCGTAAAATTTCAAAAACTAATTATTTTAAAACGAACACAATTTTCAAAAATCTAAAAAATATATTTAAGTTAACTACCCAATAAGCACATAGGTTCTAAAAATTCAAGTCCCATCCAGCAATTTCGGAGCGCTCATAAATAAGATTCTTAAATGGCTCATAGAAATGATTATTGTTTTTTTGAAAACACTCTTTTTTTGGTTGAAAATATGAACCCTCAGAAAACAATCCAAAAAATGATCTCTACAATCTAAAAAGCTGTCTCAAAATGAGATTGATTCCAAAATTATTTAAATTTATGAGGAAAATTTCGAATTTATAAGCTCTTAGTTACACACAAAAAAAAACTATAGGTAATATTGCCTAAAAATAAAGGGTGATATCACCTATTATCAAAGGCAACATAGAGTTTCCTATGTTTTACGGCATAATACCATGGAAAATAGGTAATTTCCATTTGACTTTTATGTTCGAAAAATTACCTATAGGTTTTGTTAAATTAACTAAGAATAATTGTTGTTTTACCTGTTTTAAAGTATGTAAAAATTTGGTAATGTTACTTTAGTATTAGGTATTTTTTATTACAAAAAAACTCCCTAAATAATAAAAGTTTTTATTTTATTAAATAAAAATTTATTTATTAAAAATAGAAAAAATACATGCAAATTTCACTAATTATTAAATTATACAAATTACAGGTGTAATTACTCACTATACAGTAATATATTTATAACATTTCATTAGCGGGTTTATAAAAAATTTTAGATTTTTCTATAGCAATAATACTCAAAATTTAAGAATATTTCTATAAGAAAAGGTCGTGTATGTCGATTTTGACAGAAAAAGTCCGCAAAATCAGAGGGGTTTTCCATAAGAAAAACTGTTGAGAATCTGAGGCGTTTTTTATGGGAAAAATTCACAGAGTCTGAAAAGTTTAATAAGAAAAAGTCTTCAGAATGAGAATTTCGCAATACGGAGAAGTCGTATTGAAAAAGTTCCTATATCAAAACACCCAAATCTGAGGGTTTTGATATACGAAAAAGTCCTTAGATTCTGAGGGGTTTTTAAAAAGAAAGTCATCAAAATCTGAGGGTATTTATAATAGAAAAATTCTTATCCGTTTATTCATAATCGCTTCATAAAGTTATAGTTGGTTTATGGAACAAATTTTGTATGCAAATTTTGTTTTATAAGTCTTTTTTAACTTTATGAATTATTTATGAATTAACACTTTACACTCTAAAGGTTTTCTGCATGGGAAAGTCCTTAGATTTCGAGGGTTTTCTAAATAAAAAGTCATCAGGTTCTAAAAGCTTTTCTACAAGAAAAAGTCCTCAGAATCTGGGGTTTTTATTGAAAAAAGCCCTAAGAATCTGAATGTTTTTCTGTAGGAAAAAATCTAAGAATCTGAAGGTTTTCTGTAATAAAGTCCCCAGAACCTGAAAGTTTTTCTAAAGAAAAAGTCCTCATAATATGAGGGTTTTCTATAGGAAAATGCCTTCAAATTCTGAGGCCTTTTTGTTTTGGAAAACCCTTTGGTTTTTGAATATTTTACCCTACTAGATTCTGTGGAATTTTTACATAAAAAAGTTATTAAATTGTGAGATTTTTTCTTTTCCCCTTAAATCCTAAAAATTTTATGCGGTAGAAAAAACTTCAGATTCTGGGAACTCTTTCTTCAAAAACTACAAGATCCTTTAAAAACTATTATTGTATTTTCTAGAGTTTTCTTAAACGTAATATATCCCTAGATTCTGAGTACTTAAAATAATGAGATTTAACTTATTAAATTACGTATCCTGCTACAGTTTATGGGACTATTGGACTCTGTATCTTGATTTTGATAACAAGCTGCATTTTTTCACGTTTACATTGCACATTAAACAAAAAACTCCACATTGAAGGTTACTTAAAGGAAAAAAAAAATAATATTATTACTTTTGTAATGTTCAAAATTCTCAGGACATTTTTTAGCTCTTCGAAAAGAACATCAGAATATTTTTAACTTACATAGATCCTTGAGTATTTTGCTTTATACTTGGCGATAATCATTTAATTTTCCAAAGCAGAACCTTAGAAGTATCATTAACCAAATTGTAATAAGGGAGTTATTTGTTTCAAATCCAACAACTAGCAAATACCATTTTACATCTACTCCAATGAATTTCTATCAAAAACAATATTTTTTGCTTAAAAAATCGTTTTATTTGAGTTCGTTACGTTTAAATTTTGTTATTCATGATTGTTGTGTGTAAATCTTAAAATATTTGTTGTTTGTATTTAAAGATAACTAAAATATTAGAAATAAAATTATTTAATTGACGTACAAAATTTCAAAATAATTTTCGAACTAGTACCTATTTTTAATAGTAAAAATTACATTGCTAATAGATGAAATGGTATAGTAAAATTACCTATAGGCATAGGTAATAAAACTATTTTCCTAAATTTCGTACAAACATTGGAAATAAGAACATATAATTTATAAGCTCTTTTTTCTGAGTCATTTCTGAGTACAAAGGGGGCTCTTTTGGACGGACCACTTTTATAGGAAAAAGTGGAAAAATGTTTACGTTTTTGGAGCTCATTTTTGAGTCATTAATGATCATCTTTGTTTGCTGGGGTGCTTTAAATTTAGCTTGAAGTAAAGTGCATTTCAAATTCTATAGAATTTGAAATGTAATGAAATTACTTACAAAAACTAACTTGCCGAATAAATATTATGAGTTCTTACACTGAATTATATTCAGTATACCTTAATTCTACTACTTATTATTTAGATATTAGTAATGAGCACCCATTGGTTCAAATTTACATAATTTGTTTAAACAAAAAAAACTTCCTTCCTTCGGCAAGCCAATGTTAAATTCATCGACGAAAAACCCAAATAAGCACACCTCCCTATTCTACACTAGCGGTATTTAAAACATTTCTTTATCTTCATTTTTTACTGGGTTGTTTTACATTATGTCTTTTAGTAGTCTTCTTCAGTAAACTATTATTTTTATTTCATTTAATTTTTATATTAAATATACAACATACCCAATAAGCACATAGGTCTTAAAAATTCAAGTGCTTTAAATTTTGCTTGAAGTAAAGTATATTTCAAATTCTAGCATTTGTATATTTAACAAAAATATTTCGCTGGAGTATGCTATTGAAATAAAATGTAATAAAAGTTGTATTCAAGCTTGAAACTGGAAAACAGGGCTGGAATTGAACTTGAATTCCAGTGAAATTGTTTATAGGGCTGAAAAATTTTTAAAATAAATTCATAGCGAGATTGAAGCTTTATTTTTTAGAATCAGTTGTTACTTTGGTTCAAGGACACATAGCGCTTAGTATAATATAGTAGCTTACTATGACATAGGGTTCTATCAGGATACCTTTAAAGGACATCGTCTTAACTTGAAAACTTACCCTATAAACAATTTCACTGGAATTCAAGTTGTAAACAAGTTCAATTCCAGCCCTGTTTTTCAGTTTCAAGGCTTGAATATAACTTTAATTACATTTTATTTCAATAGCATACTCCAGCAAAAGGGGAACAAAAATTCAAGTTTGAAATATTTTTTTAAATAAACGAGTGCTAGAATTTGAAATATCCCAGTGTAGAAACGGTAATGACATATCATTATTTTTTGGACTACCAGTAATGTCACCCACTTACCTTCTGCATTATTTTAAAACATATAATAATGAGTTACTGACAATGACTTATTTTTATCATTATTTCAAATAGAAAATAATTTATAAGTTTTTTTGAAAATTTTTTGAAATCTATTTTTAGACTCAATATTTTTTAAACACTGGTAAGGATATATGTAACCACATATTTTTTGTATGTTGGCGAGTAAGCTTACTTGTGTGCAGCAGGTCAATTATGTTTTATCTATTAAATATTACATGTCGATATAGCTCAGATGGTAGAGCTACTGACTGGCAATTTGTAGACCCAGGTTCGTTTCCCACACCAGCAAATTTTATTTAAAAAAAAATACAATAAAAAATATTTTTTTTTATATAATTTATTTTTTTGAAAATCTATTTTTAGACTCATAATTTTTGTCAGTACTGGTAAGCACATAGGTAACGATATATTTTTTGATTTTTCGTATGCTGGTGTGTAACCATAACTCATTATTTTTCGCGACATCGCCATATAAAGGTAATAAGAAATGTAATAACAAAAGTAACTAGTTACCATTACCAAGTATGTAGTTACATAACCACATATCTGGTAATGATTTTCTACACTGGGATACTTTACTTCAAGCAAAATTTAAAGCACTTGAATTTTTAAAACCTATGTGCTTATTGGGAATGGACTGATGTTTATGAAATTCGACAAAAAGAATGTAATTAGTATTGGTAGCAATGCGTTTTAAATTGAACAATATATACTGAAGGTACGTTTTCGCTCAATTTCGCATTTCCCGAAAAACGAAAGTAGCTAAATCTTTTTAAGTACTACCACGAAAAAAAGTAATTTTTGGATTGAAGTTATATCTTGGTGCGATTAGTAATTTAACCTACTAATATTTATGTATTAGTTTTCTAGATTCACTCTAACCGATTTTGGCCCATATCGCCTCAAGTAGGCAACGAAACAAAATTTTGTGGAAGAAATTATAGTTCACAAATTATAATTAATCTGTGTTATAGTTTTTTTTTTGTGCCGAACACATGGTGTTTCATTGCAAAACAGCGCAAGAGCGTTAGAGGGTTAAAGTAAATTTTGAACACATTAGTATATCTGTCTCTTTGCAGTGAAGTAAACAGAGCATTTGTTGTTGTTGTAACAGCTGTTTTTTGTTTACAAATGGTACAGTAATGCATAGCTGCTAACTAGTGTTTCCAATTATTCGACATAGCCGATTAACCGGTTAATGCATTATTCGAAAAATCACTAAAATGGATTAACCGGTTATTCGGGTCGGTTATTCGAGAAAATTGGCCGTTAATCGATTAATCGTTTAATGCTAAATTAAGGTATTTCATTAACTTTTTATTAATTAAAACACAAAAAGCTGACTCTTCATTAAATATTAACGTCAATATGAATACGATGTATTTAATAAAAAAGTTTTCATATTCGAAGGTTGAAAAGTTTCGGGATCTGAAATTTTTTTAAAAAAAGGTCTGTAAAAATGTTGCTAAATCTACTAAAATTTCGTTGAAGATGGCAGAAAGAACTGCTGAAACTAACAAAATATTAGTAAGTTAAGAACAGCAAACCTGAAACTGTTACATATCGATTACTTAACGTAGATTTTTTATTTAGAAAACAATTTTAAAATCTGAAAAGCTTAGATACAAAATTTCTTTGAATGTGATTTTTAATCAATACTGACACTATAAAATTTAATATTGCATTTAACTTTTTCAGACCCAACTAGCTTGCAAAAATGTATTAATTTTATAACTTTAAGGTAAAATGGTACTAAAACTATTAAAATTTCCTGGTGTCAATTCATATTTTATGAAATATAATTTAGCTAAAAGTATAACTGAAATTTTTTATCTAAATAAACCTATTAGTATTGAAAATATTTGTAATTTTAAGAGAAAACATCACATCTCATAATCGTGTATGCTGGGTCTGAAAGGGTTAAAGAAATGCTATACCTCAAGTTTTTTAAATTTTAATAAGATTCTTCCTACAGCTACGAAATTTTCATTAAAGTCATCGATAAAAAAATTTGAGTTATCTTTGAGATTAATTTCAGTTAATTGAGAATACCAATTTACTTTGTTTCTCAGTATCTTTTTCGTTACTAAAGGCCATTAACAGTAAAAAAAATAACCTAAAGTTTGAGCGTACTTACTCTAAGAGAATTTTATCGGACGAGCTGTAAACAAAATTTTCAATAAGCTAATGAAGTTTTCTTCAAAAAGTAAAAGCCAAATTTATTAAATTTTATGAAAAAGCTTCACAATTTTTATGAATCTCTTTCTAAAACAACTTTTTTGGCGTATGACATTTTTAATAAATAATATAAAATTCTTCATAAAATTTTATGAAAAATTGCATCAATTCAATTAAAAGTTTCAATAGACGAATTCCAGCGAAACTTAATTGAATCAGTGTATAAATTCATCAATAGCATATAGACAATTCACTGAGTGTGCAGTTACAGAAGTCAAATTCTATATAAATTAAAATTTTTTAACTTTAGGTTGTTTGTTTTAATTCGATTTTATATTCCTTGAAACGGGTTCGGGTTCAATGTTGCTCTAGTGGAACATGTTTTAGAATTGATGTGGTTTTGAACCGATGTGTATGTACACTTTTTTAGGAAAAATAAGAAAAGTTAAAGTTCTTACAGAATTAACACGTTAATTGTGTACAGTTTTAAAACAAATGCAGCCTTGTCTTGAAGTACATGGAGATATAATTTATATTAGTTTAAATTTTTAAAAGAATTAAAACAGTAATGCAAAATTGTCTATTTTATTTCATAAAGCATCCTCCAACCAGTCGTGTATTTTGTGTGTTTTGTGAAGTTTTAAAAAACACCTTCATTTTGGCCTTTTGCTATGTTTTTAAGGCTTTTTTACTTTGATACATATTTTTTTAAAACATTTGCGCAAAATTTTATTAAAAATTGGGAGTCTGATTTCACAATGTCGACTTGTTTGCGGTTGCTCGAAAAAGGTATTTAAGGACCTATTTCACACGATTTTTAAAGAATTTGATGCTATTTTAGTTAGTATTTGTTTTTTCTAAGCTTTTCTGGTAATTTTGTAGCCCAGATTAAGAAAATTGTATATTTAAGTTGTATCTTAACTGTACATAGTTGATTATCTAACAATACATAAATAATTGGCCATGAAGGCTTTCTTTGTATTGATATTAAATAAAAATAAAATAAAATTGTGAAATTTTGGGAAAAAATTAAGGAAAAATTCCATATTAAAAATGTAACAGGTTAATCGACTAATTTTAACCGATTATTCGGGTCGAATAATTATTTGAGTTTTAAATTATTTGTTTCGACATTAACCGAAATAGAGGCGATTAATCGAGGAATCGGTTAATCGATTAACCGAATTGGAAACACTACTGCTAACCTTGACGAATATTTGCAAAATGACGATTTACAAAATTTAGGAGGTGTTTCCAAAGCAATTCCCGGAAACCCGAAAATTAAAAAACTAACTAAAACCATGGATAATAAACGAAACGATGATGTTATCGGTAAGGATAATGATATTTTGGACGCTATTTCATTTATTTGGGTATTTTAGGGTTACTGGTATTTCAGCTATAAGGATACCGTTATTTTGGTTATTTCGGTAACCAAAAAAAAAAAAACTAATTTATCAACATAAAGGCATTCACGAGCGTGATTTGCACACAATTGAGATTTTGATTATTAGATTTCAACCTTAATTCAACTAGATTTTCATCTAAATTGTTGAAAGGATCTGCTCATTTTAGTCGATATTGTTCCTAATAGCTCACAAAAATTTTAAGTCGTTAAACGATTTTCTTTTAATTTATTACTTCCACTTCATCTTTTTAATATAATAAAAATACAAAATTACACTATAAAATTCGTTATAAATATCCTATTTCTTGCCTTCTACCATTATAATATGGTAACCAAATTTAGTTTTGACTGGTGGATCAGTATATATCGGGTTATTTACTGTAGAAATTGGTAAAGCAAAAGCAGCGTCTTGAAATGGTCCCACCATGGCGCCACGTATTTGCCAACCTAGGTCTCCGCCCTGTCGAGCCTTATCTTCGCTATATGCAGCCGCCACTTCTGGGAACTTTTGGCCAGCTTTTAGTTTTTCCATGGCCTCCATAACTTTACCTTGTTTTTCACATAATATATGTCTTACTTTTACAGCATTACCACCTTTCTTTTCTTTGCCTAAAGGGGCAAACGATTGGCAAAAATTTAATCAAAAAGCTTCATTTTTTTAAATCTTACAAACCTTTATCTTCCGCAACACCTCCTGATGCACCCTTTTTGCTTCCGGCAGAGCCTTTATTGTCCTTGCCTTTATTATCCTTTTTGGGGGGCATTCTGGCTAAATTATTTGGCTACTCTGTTTATTTCCAAAATATGAAGGTTACCTAGTGTCTTGACATGCAATAAAATGATAGCAAGCAATTGTCAAAATGCTCTCATCTCAAGTGAAGACACTCAATTTCAATTTTATTGCAATATCATGATATCGCTGACATGCCATCGGATCTTGCAATGATACCAGAGATCAAATGTCACCTTTAGTTTTCATTTTAATTTTGTAATAGAAAAACAACAAAAAATTTGGTAAAACGGAATGGAAAAGTGTTAAGTTTTTTATTATTTATCGGTAAGCATTAATGTTTCATAAAATTTGGTGTTTTTCGAAGAAAAATCTATGATATTTCTTATCCATGAAATGGCCAAGTGTTCTCCACCACTCTGCAATTGATATCATTTTGACGTTTGGCTGCAATGGTTTTGACTTTTCATATCAAATAATTTATTGCATTTGAAGACAGCGGGTTATGTTGACAACTAGAATTGGGCATTCTAGTTCGTTTTGGTGACTACTCTTTCTAGTTCATTTGTTGTACAGAACTAGTTGGCTTTTCTAGTTCAAATGTTCTTTGGCAATTTCGTTCAATTGTTCATAACCCGGTGTCTTCAAACGCAATAAATTATATGATATGAAATGTCAAAACCATTTCAGTGAAACGTCAAAATTATATCAATTGCAATGTAGTGGATAACACTTGACCATTTCATAGATACGAAATATCATAGATTTTTCTTCGAAAAACACAAAATTTTATCAAACATTAATTTTTATCTACAAATAATAAAAAATTAAACACTTTCCCTTTCTTTTTACCAAATTTTCTGTTGTTTTTTTATTACAAATTTAAAATTAAAACGAAATGTGACATTTCATGCCAGGCATCATTGCAATACTCGCTTGCATGTCAACGATATCATGATATAGCAATAAAATTGAAATTGAGTGTCTTCACTTAAGATAAAGCAATTTTTTCAATCGTTCGCTAGGCAATTTTGTTTGCTACTTAATTCGGTGTCTACACCAGACATTACGCAGGTTTACCAGAGAAAGCGCTTTATGATTACCTTAATCTGGTGAACGGAGCTACTTTTGTTTTACAATAAAAATATTTCTTTGATTTTTTTTTTTAATTTTTTATTCCTTTCCCTGCAAACATTTGGAAGATATCTTCCAAGAAGATAATAAAGCGATAACTTCTATTTTTCATTTGAATGAATAATCAAGTGTATTTTGAAATTGTCTTTTATCATTTGGAAGATATTTTGGAGATATTTGGAAAAACCAATTCAAAAATTGTTATTTTTGTCATAATTTGTTTATGATAATATTGCGGCAATATCACCTTTTTATCATGTGGAAGATAAACACAATTTGTTTAATATTTTTGAAAATGTTGGAAAAAATAATACAAAATTTGTACAAAAAACAATTATAGAAATATGGGAAACAAATTCGTTGAAAAATGAAGATTTAATGCGCCGAAAGAACCGGGTATGATGGCAACAAGATAATTAATGTTTTTGTCAATGAATTATATGTATGCAGATATTCTTTTTCTTTTAATCTTATAGAAAATTACAAGTTTGACTCTGGACTGGAATAAAAAAAACTACAAAAATGTAGTAGTAAAGGCACATGTACACGCGACAGAAAATTGCTAGAGATCGAGCAAAAAGCAACCCTAAATAGCTTAAATCATTCACAATAAGGCTATTTAGAGGTGTTTTTTGCTCTATATCTAGATGTTTTCTCTCTCGTGTACATGTGCCTTAAGAAAGAGGAAAGAAATAAATTTGCTACAGATTGGAGTACTCCATCATTGTAAACGCACATTTAGGCTGCATTCACACCTAATTCTTAAACACGTGTTTAGCTAAAACACGTATTTTAGCTCTTTATTCTACTACAACTTTTGTAATAGAATAAAGAGCTAAAATACGTGTTTTAGCTAAACACATGTTTAAGAACTAGGTGTTAGACAGAAAAGTTAATCTCGTAAAAGCCAGTCGATTAAACCACATTTTAATCTTTTTGATTAACAGTTGATCCAACTTTTAATCTAAGTGCTATTTCTAAAGGCACATCTACACGAGAGATAAAACTGCTAGAGATAGAGCAAAAAACACCTCTAAATAGCTTAAATCATTCACAATACAGCTAATTAGAGGTGTTTTTTGATCTATCTCTAGCAGTTCTCTCTCTCGTGTAGATGTGCCTTAATAGACTCTGTATTCATACTACTGGTTTTGTTTAGTGCCTCATTATGAATTTAATCCTACTTTTATGAGATTAGCTGTTCTGTGCAAATGGTGTATTAAGCTTGAATAGTTGTGGCGCTCAAATAAAGTGATTCAATTAAAGTGTTTGTCGCTCGATTAAAGTGTGTGTCGCTAAAAATAAAGTGAATTTAAGTTGTGCACTGAACATTAAAGTCAAACATGGTCATGTTTCTTGAATTTAGAACGTTATTGTTCTGAATAACGCCACAAATGGAGAACATTTTTTCCTTTCATTGTTAAAGAAATATTCAACTTTTTCCCTCGAAAAACATAAAATTTGATCAACAATTCAATTATTTCTACAAATGTATAATGATTAAGCTTTCCCCGTTCTTTTTTAATAAAATTTATGTTACGAAATAAAATAAAAACTAAGAAAAAAAAACAAATAAAAATTTGTCATTTACATTCGTTAAAAATATATTTCGGTTCTGATTTCATATGGATTTCATGTCAATGATATGATATTGCAAAAACCATGATACAACCATAATAGGTAGATGCATTAGAACAACAAACAACAAAAAATGTAATCAGCTACTCTTGATACAAAGCGAATGCATACGAAAAAATCCCTGAACTGTCATAATAAAACCCTGAACTGTCAAACTCTCCCTAATGCATATACCTAGTATGCTTGTATAGTGGCAAAAACGTTGAAATTTAGTGCCTTGCCTTCTACGTGCAAAGAATTCATTTTGAGAATTGCTTGCAATCATTTTTTTGCATATTTAAATTAATATCACTAAATCAGACGAGAAAACCGCTAAATAGGCAGCAGTGGTGGAAAACCAACATGGCCATGTTAAAAAACATATTGGTCTCGTTTTTTCTTATAGCCTTCCTTTCATAACTCATTTGTCATTTTATTTCTACAAAATTTATAGTACTTTCTCTCTTTGCTGTCACACAATTGAAAAGTAAAGTTCAGCAGGCATTTTTCGTAAGTGAAAATTTTAATTTATATCATTTAAATATTATTCTTAAATATAATTTTTCTTATTCCTTAAAAATTTGTGTATAGATTTGTTATATATTGAAATAATCAACAGTAAACCTTAACAAAATGCCTAAAAACAAAGGAAAAGGTGGTAAAAATCGTCGTCGTGGTAAGAACGAAAATGAATTCGAGAAACGTGAATTGATTTTCAAAGAAGATCAGCAAGAATATGCACAAGTTACAAAAATGTTGGGAAATGGTCGTTTGGAGGCGATGTGTTTTGATGGCGTCAAACGTCTATGTCATATTCGGGGGAAACTCAGAAAGAAGGTAAAGGAATATATAATTTATTTTTTTGCCAATGAGCGTTCATTGTATTACTGAGAAAGTGAAATTTTGAGTAATTCTATGACTGCTTTGTGTATGCATTATGTTTGTGTGTATAAGAAATTCGGGGCAAAATATATTTATATGGTGGGATAGTGGGAAGGTGTCAATTATGTTCTTTTAACCCACTGGGTGAACCATGTCGTTAAAATACCTGGTAGACACATTAAAACAACGGTTCCCACTAACTTTTACTTAACGACTCCTTGAGATATTTTAACTGCCTCATGCACATACAATTTATATGACGTTTTGGCTAAACTGCATTTAGGGGGATAACTCCGATCACTAAAATCAAAGGTAGACATTTTTATTGTGTGAAGGTCTCAAAAATATCTTTATTGAAGTATATGACGCCATATACTAATTGGGAACAAGTGCAGTTTAGGAGCATAGCCCCAATTTTTTATTTTTTTGAGCTGATTTCAAAAATATAAATTTTCTTTGTCGGAAACGCCTACTTTTGAGTGGGCGGGGCTTTAAAGTTGAAAATTTAAATTGGAATAAGTCCAGAGATACTTACCCGATCAGGACAAAATGCACATCAACTGAAATGTCTGTAAAACGCCTTTCATATATGAAAGGTCCAATATGATCCCAAATATTAACCCATTGTGGAGTAAATTAACATTTTTTCATTGACTTTTTGCATAAAAAGCCAATTTCTTCAAAATATGACCCATGTACCGATAAGCATACTTTATGTTAGCTAAGACTTTAAATGAAAAAGTTATTTAAAGTTAAAATTGGACATTTCCCTTTTTAATTTTTTTTGTTACGAGTTTTTTGTTTATAAATATTAACGTATGTTAATGAATGCCATTAGGTAGGGTTTCATTAAAAATGCTTTTTCTATACATAAATGAAAAGCCAAGACGTTGAACTCATTTGAGGTATGGCATGACCCCTCAGCTTTTTAAATGCCCAAGTTATTAAGGGTCATACATAGAAACACATCAATTTTAGTTCGGAAAGTATCAATTGAAATTCAAAAATCAACCAATTTTTTTTTGCTATTTTTCCAATTATTGAAAAAAAAAAATCATTTTTACGAATTCTTGCAAAAAAAAAACCAATTGGCAATTTTTTAGACTTTATTAAAAAATGTTAAAAAACATATAGTAAAAATCGAACTTTGTACATAATTTCTAAAAAAAACATTTTACAAAAAATGTTTTTAATGTCGGTAAAATGAAATTCCGCAGTTTTTTTTTACAGCAACAAAGATTTAGAATCATTAAATATACACCGATTGGACTTTAGCAGTGAATTCCTTCATTATTGTTTTTAGTTAGAAATATTTTAATGACAGTTTTGCCTATTTTTGGGCCAAGTTTGTTTTTTTCGTGCTATTTTGTGTCATTTTAAATTTACCCATTTTTTTGTACACACAATAGCTCTGTTCCACGTACGTTACCGCGGGTGACCACGGGAACCCATTCTTACCAAAAAGCGTTTCTATTGTTAAAAATGAGAGCGTTGATGTAAGAATAATTTGTTTCTCTTTTTACTAGAAGTTACTCTTACTTTTTTTCGGGTAAAGTGGTAAAACTGTGAAATCACTAGTTGTTTATAAATCAGCTGTTTTAAATTTGTAAAAATAATTAAAATATAAACAAAACTTGTAAACAATAATTAATATCGTTAACAAATACCAAGTTCTAACATTTTTTCTTTATATCCTTCGATATTTTATTCTTAAAAATAGCTTTTGTTTATATGAATAACTTTGACGTTAATTTTTGGGCTGGAAATGTGGTTTTGTGCGTTCCCGGTATTGTGAGCAATTTTACCATTTTTTGAGATTATTTGTTTACTCTCATTTTACCAGACTTTACCCAGAATTACGTGGAACAAACCTATTAATTGAAAAATTATAACAACATTAAAGCATACGACAAAGATTAAGTTTGATATATAATTGGCTATGTTGTCATAGAAAGCTACCTAAATTCGAAAAAAAAACAAAAAATGTGTCTTGCCAAACCCGAAATATCAGGAATATTGAAAAACTCAGCAATACGTGTCCACTTATTTTTAATAAGGAATAAAATATGTAAATACCCTACACCTCTACGTCGAGAGGGTATAATAAGTTTGTACTGATGTTTATAACACAAAAAAATATTGAACTTAGACCCCCCTTATAGTATACCGATCGTCTCAGAATCACTTTTTATTTCGACTTAAGCTGGTTTTACACGACATGTAATTTGTCACTTATTACATTAGCTCTGTTTCTTTACTTTTTGGGTAAAGTTCGGTAAAATGAGAGTTAACAAGAAATACTCTCCCGAAATAACAAAAATGCACAAAAGTAAACGAACGCGAAAAACCACATTTGAAGCCCGAAAAACAAATGTCAATAGATTTGTGTATTATAGTTCGTTTTGGTGAGCGCTCTTTCTAGTTCTTGTTCAATTTGTTTTAAAAATCTAGATAGCTTTTCTAGTTAAACCCCTTTTTAAATCAAAAATTTAATAAAAATTTCCTTTTTAGGCATTTCTATTTACAAAAAGGAATACATAGTTTATTAAATTTGGAAAAGATTTTAATATTAAACAAAAGCTTCGATTTATTTACATATTTATCTCTTTAACACATTTAAACAAGCGTCTTCAAAAATTGTCGGTAATTTTATGGAGTTGTAAAATCACCGATAGGCTTTTGCAACTATTATACTAATTTTTGTAAATGATAAACATATTTTCTGAATGAATGAAATCATCGATTGAACTAAAAGAGCTATTGTGAACTAGGTCTTTGGTTCAAATCAGTGAAGAGTTCAATTGAACTAGTTGCACCCAATTGATGATATAACAGCTGATTAAAACAATTTACTCAAATTTATACGAAAAAACAGTCTGGGCTTTCTCGTGCAAGAAGAACAAGAATATTACTCTCTCATGACAGCTCTCATTTACCCAATTGTGTAGTAAGAAAACGTTTTTTTGGTAAAATTGGGATCCCGCGGGATCCCAATGTTGAGTACCCGAACACAGCTATTGTAAAATTTATACATGCCGTGTGAACCCTTTCAAACATTGCATGTGTAAAACCAGTGTTGCCATTTCAGTGCTTTTCGGGTATTTTTTGGTGCTTTTTTCCTTCCCGTACCCGGTGATTTTTTACAAATACCCGTTTATAAAAATCGGGTATTTACAGTGCTTTTTCAGATTTCTGGCAGTGCTTTTAGTGCTTTTTGTACAGTTTATATTTTTGGTATTTGTTCTCCTTTTTTTCAATTTTTCTTGAATTTTCTGTCAAAGTTGAAAAAATAATACGAAATATACAAAAAATACATTTTTTCACAATGTTTGTAGTACAATTTTAAATAGCACTTCGTTATATTTAAACTTCAAAATTTTGAAGTATTAGTTTGGTGCTTTTTTTTTACCCCTTTTCTAGTTATTTTTTGAACCTTTTTTACACTATTTTATAAAGCTAAAATGTGTTTTTAAAATCTTGACTTAAATTTTTCAAAAAATTATTATCGTGCTTTTTTACCCCATTTTTGGTAAATTTTTACCCGTTTTCACAATGCTCACGGTGCTTTCCTCCCTTCAAGAGTTGGCAACACTGCATATGCAAAAGTCATATGACAATATTTTAAATAGAGCGCGTTCTATTTTGACCTGACAAACCAAATGTAACCAGCTGTTTTTTGCAAAATAATAGCATTCTTATGTAATGAATTCAATAGCTTTATTCTCGATAGCTATAAATTATATGAATTAATTCTATTTTTATTGAATTCTAATTGAATAAAACCAAATTAACCTGAATTCATTTACTTTTACGATTTACGATAAAACAAAAATAAAATTTTTTATTTCATATACGGGAAGTGTTATTATTGATGATTGTAATTTATTCTTTATTTAAATAAAAATCCTTCAACTATTTTATATATGTATGTTGGTATATTTTTACAAAAAACCGTAAATTTTTTGGGTTTTTAAAACAATTATTATTTTTTTAGCGTTAATATTACACTAATATTTTGTGCTGTGTCCATTATTATCAATAACCGCTTCGCATCTTCTTTGCATACTCTCAACTAATCTCTGGCATCTTTCTTTTGGTATAGAATACCAGGCTTCTTGAATACCAGCCCAAAGTTCGGTGGAATTTTTGTAATTGTTTTGCGAAACTTTTGTTTTTATATCATTCCATAAATTTTCTATTGGATTAAGGTCCGGACTTTGGGCTGGCCAGTCCAAAACCTTAATTTGTTCTTGTAAAAACCAATCCTTCACTGTGTTCGACGAATGCTTCGGGTCATTGTCTTGCATAAAGATCCACTTAACTGGCATATTTTCATAGGCAAATGGCTCCATAAAATTCTTAAGAATGCTCAAATATTGAAACCTTTCCATTTTGTCCTCTACTTTTACGATAGGCCCAACACCACGCCAGGAAAAATCCCCCCATACCATAATATTACCTCCAACGTGTTTCAAGGTCTTCTGAGTGTACTTAATGTTTAAAGCCTGGTTTTTTGGGCGGTGTACAAATGTTCTACCATCTGGTCCGACACGATTTACCTTCGTTTTATCGCTCCAAAGCACATTTTTCCAAAATGACAACTCATTTCCTTTGTGGGTTTTGGCAAAATCAATACGTTTCTTAATATTTTTTTTTGAAAGAAGAGGCTTCTTTCTACTTATTCGTCAAAATAAGTTTGCTTCATTCAGTCTTCTTCTTACTAACCTCTCTGAACGTTGAATTTTTCCCTGATTTCATTATTTATTTGACGGGAGGACATAAAAGGGTTGAGTTTGCTTTTGCGTACTATAGTCCTGTCCATATAAATTGTAGTTTTACGACGGATTGGCATATGTCTTTATTTTGCGTATTAATTTTTGGGTAAAGATCTATAAAATGATCTTTACCCAAAAAGATCATTTTATAGATCTTTTTGGGTAAAAGATCTATAAAATTTTTAATCAAACGGTTTTGTTCATTTTGTGTATGAAAACCTTACAAAAATATTTATATTTTCAAATATTTTGATTGGTTGAAAATAAATTAACCAATCAGAATGCTCCAAAAATAAACCAAGTCAAGGTATACTGCCACCCAATATTTTAACTAAAGTCGACTTTACCTAAATTATACATTTGAGAAATTTAGATAGTAAGGGCGTTTATTTGTAAGAAACAAAGCTTTTTTTCATATTTCTTTTAAACATTTTACCAAGTTTTTGGGTTTTACTACTTAAATTTTGAATAAGTTATGCGAAAAATCTTTATTATTTGAAATGCTCCTAATTACTTGGCAAAGATTTTATTTGTGTGTCAAATAAATGTATTCCCTTTTAAAAGACATTTTTGTTTTGGTATTTAAAATGTTTTTTATGACTAAAATTAAAAAATCCTATTCGAAACATAAACAATTTTAAAAATTTATTATTTTTAAAATTTCCCTTTTTCCCGGGAAAAATATATTATTTTCCCGGGAATTCCCGGCAAACATTTCCCGGGATTTCCCGCCCGGGAATTCCCGAACCCCAAACCCTAGTCAATAGATTTGTGTATTATAGTTCGTTTTGGTGACCGATCTTTCTAGTTCTTGTTCAATTTGTTGTAAAAATCTAGATAGCTTTTCTATTTAAACCCCATTTTAAATGAAAAATTTAATAATCCCGCGGGATCCCAATGTTAGGTACCCGAACACAGCTATTGTATACCATATTTCGCGAACACTTTAATATTTTAGCAAATTTCATTTGGAGATTTCATTTCGTTGTGGAATTGAGATATAAGTCTTCGTTTTTCTGGATTACAATGTTTTGCACATCCCATATTGGTACAATTAGAAAAGAATTTACTTATTTCAAACGCAAATTATGAAAAGAAAATGATTACTAAGTACATCGAGTAAAATTTTGACAATTATTGCAAGTGTCCTATTTTTATGTCCAAGTCAAATATGAACAAAGTAAAGTAATTTTGTTGTAAATATTTGCATGTTTTAAATATTGCAAAGTTTTATATATAATCTGAGACTACTTGATTACAGTTTACTATAATAGAAAAGAAATATAATTATTGCTTTATAATTATTAAGAGAAATGCATGAAGACAATTTTGTATGAAGTGTCCAATTTTATGTCCATAGCTGTAGGTCAACTCCCAATTCAGCCTAATAAATGGAAACATCTACAAGATTTAAAGCGTGTTATACCACCAGAATATCATTACTTTTATGATAATTTAGATCAGATGATGTTAAAGTAACAGCAAGAAATGAAGAAATGTCCAATTCTAATAATTTTTATAAATAAATCGTTATGCTCGAAGTCAATTTTAACCGAAAATCGTTCCGTTTGACATGGAATGACCCATATATTAAAAAAAATGTTATACAAAACGTTCGCACTTTAATAAAATTGCAAATTATATAATAAAAAATCATTTTTTTATTACTCTGCAATACGCTCTATCGGCATAAAAATATTCGAAAATTTCAGTTGCAATACGCTCTATCGGACAAAATGTCCTATAGCGCCGCGAATAATGTAAAATGTTGTATTTTTTTATATGTTAAGTTCAGTAGTCATATTTAACAAATATTGTGGAAGATAGATTACTTCATATTTAAGGAATTTAGAAATAAAACAGTTTTTTCCTTCTCCTGAAAAATCGTCTTTTTCCGATAGAGCATATTGAATATAGGCTCTCGATATGCTTTTCGAAATAAATTTAATTTAAATTTTTAGTAAGACTATAAGTGTATTTTTTTTTTACAAAAGTAACGAAACAGCTGCTAACGAGATAATTAAAACCCCTTCAACCTTATGTGCACAGTTTTTATACCCTACACCACTATGTGGTCAGGGTATTATAAGTTTGTGCTGATGTTTGTAACACCAAAAAATATTGGTCCTAGACCCACCTTATAGTATACCGATCGGCTTAGATTTTTTTTATTTCGTTTTAACGATGTCCGTCCGTCCGTCCGTCTGTCGTCTGTCTGTCTGTCTGTCCATGCATTCTTGTGCGCACTCTACAGGTCGCAAATATTAAGATATTTTGATGAAACTTGGTACACCGACTTATGTCGGCCCAAGGACGACGCCTATTGATTTTGGTAAACATCGGTCCATGTTTCGACCTAGTGCCCATATAAGGGTCCTACCAAAATTATATTGTTTAAACGCTGCAGGTCGCAAATATTAAGATATTTTGATAAAATATGGTACACCGACTTATGTCGGCCCAACGACGAAGCCTATTGATTTTGGTGAACATCGGTCCATGTTTAGACCTAGTGCCCATATAAGGGTTATACTAAAATTATATGGTTTATACGCTGCAGGTCGCAAATATCAAGATATTTTGATGCAATTTGGTACACAGACCTATATTGGCCCAATAACGCAGCCTATTGATTTTGGTGAACATCGGTCCATGTTTAGACCTAATGCCCATATAAGGGTCCCCCCAAAATTGGCTTGGTTACAAACTGCAGGTCGCAAATATTAAGATATTTTGATGAAATTTGGTATACCGACCTATATCAGCCCAAGGACGAAGCCTATTGATTTTGGTGAACATCGGTCTATGTTTAGACCTAGTGCCCATATAAGGGTCCCCCAAAAATTATATTGTATATACGCTGCAGGTCGCAAATATTAAGATATTTTGATGAAATTTGGTACATAGACCTATGTTGGCCGAAGGACGAAGCCTATTGATTTTGGTGAACATCGGTCCATGTTTAGACCTAGTGCCCATATAAGGGTCCCCCCTAAAATTGGCTTGGTTACAAACTGCAGTTCGCAAATATTAAGATATTTTAATGAAATTTGGTGCGCTGACTCACATTATAGAAAATTTTGACACAAGCCCCGTTTTAACCCATTCGAATTTCGGATCCAAACATTAGTTGGCTTTTAACCAGACTGGTGTAGGGTATTGTATAGTCGGCATGCCCGACTTTAACCTTTTTACTCGTTTTTTATTTGCTTTATTTATTGTAATATCAAACCTACAAAAGGCCAATAAATATATTACAAAGTTTAATACAGTATAACTTAACATTATTAATTCATGAATTTCGTTTATTATAAATAACCTTAGAATTACTAATTCTCTTTTCTGTTGGCCCCCAGCCATAATAATCAGGAAAAAAGTATGCAAATACTATATGTGGTCCATGTTATTGACAATTTTTATCTTATAATAACTTCAACAAACAAATATAAAATCATGTGTAAAGAGCAAGGTTGGTTACCGTTATCGTTATAATACCGTTATCGCTAAAATACCGTTTCAAATTGAATACCGTTACCGTTATCGATACCTCTAAAAAAATTTCTAAATACCGTTATGGTTACCGATACCGTTATATTTATGGGTAGTTACCGGTATTTTACCGGTATTTATTATTTTATATAAAAATTATAATTTTTTTATTTTTTATTTATAATCTTGAGTGTTTTTTTTTACAGTATTGAATTTATAGCTTAAAATCTGTATTTTCAGTACTTAAAATTAAAAATATGCCATGTTTCTACTTGTTTTTATATGTTTTTAACATAATTTTTAATACAGGTACGTACCGGTATTGCTGTTTCGATAACGGTATACCGTTACCGAAACAGTCTTAAATACCGTTACCTTTACCGTTACCTAAACAAACGAAATCTGATACCGTTACCGTTACCCTTACCGTTATTCGTTTCGGTAACCAACCTTGGTAAAGAGTCAATCAAAATATTCTAATGCACAATTTACACTACAGCAAAAAACCAGTAGCATTTTTAAAACTTTTACTTTTCAATTCAAAATTTTTAGAGTCTGACAAGTAAATAAAAATAGTTTTCAAAAACTACCAGTCCCGGGTTAAGTATAAAATCCTATCTATATAATTAGTTTTTGATTCAATATTTATATGGAATTTGACACGCATATACAAGTAGCTTTCAAAAAGCACCAATTCTTGGTTAAGTGCAAATCTAGTATAAGGCTCAACATTGAAGTGCTGCCAAAAATAAGTAACATACAAGTAGGGAATGCATCCCGGGATTTCCCGTCCCGGGATTCCCGGGAAACTAAGCATTTTTCAGTTCCCGCATTCCCGGGAATGTGGACCGGGAATCCCGGGATTTCAAAAAATGCAATTTAAAATAATAAAGTTAATTATCTCAAATTTTCATATGCAAAATTTTCCAACTTTTGAAAATAGTAAAAATTTTTACTTACTACAATTTGCTAATTTTACAACTGGAAAATTTCAGAAAGTAAACAAAATTTTCCAATTGTAGTAAACGTAGTAAGATTGTTGAGTAAATTAACACACTGATTATTTATTTATTTAATCTTAAGGAATTTAATTCTAAGATTAAATTTTTCCTATAGAGCACTAGCTGCATTGGCTATCAGCTCTGGTTAATATACATATATACAGTTACAATAAAAATTATGAATAATATTTACAATGTTGTGTTTGAATATTAAATTTTGACTTTAGTTGATTTAATGAAATTATAAATTTTATCAATATTTAGAGTAGATGAAGAAGGTCTAACCCTGATCTGTTACCAAACAATTTGTTCCTTTGGTTCGAAAATGAAGGGCAATCAATAAGGATGTGTTTAATTGAGAGATTGCAGTTGCATCGATGGCAAGTAGGAGGTAAAGTCGCTTTTTTTAGAATCCATTCATGTGAAAAGAAATTTTATCTTTATGAATAGCTGTTGGATAAATAGGTTGATTATAATGAGGGTTTATATAGGAGTAGTGGTGATGGGTAATTTGGTTCCGTTTTAATTTTAGTTTGACATAGCTTGAAATGTGCCGGCGAATGACTTACATATATAATTTCTAATATACGGAGCTGTTCTGAGTTCCGAATCCACATAAAAAAATTCTAAAGTGAAACATTCCGAATTTTTTTGCTGTTCCGTGATCCACATCCGAATTATTTTTTTCGTTTTATTTCGTGTAGAAAAAGCTTGATGAAAGTGAAACGAATATATATTTTTTTAACAACAATTATTATATAATCACCCCTGTTCTGAGTTCCGAAACTTTTTAATTAGAGTGGATTTGTAAAATCACCCGGAATTAAATATTTCGGAAATTTGCTTTTTCGACAAATTTCAGAATTTTTAAACAAGTTTTTAGATAAATTTTTATATATTAATTGTTGCAAAAAATTAATATATTCGTTTTACTCTCACTAAGCTTTTTCTACACGAAATAAAACGAAAAAATAATTCGGATGTGGATCACAGAACAGCAAAAAATTCGGAATGTTTCACTTTAGAATTTTTTTATGTGGATTCGGAACTTATTAAAAATTAAAAAATAAATTAAATAAACTCAGAACAGGGGTGATAAAATTAATTCTTCCCCACTATAAAAATTCCAAGAAATTCAAAGAAATTCCAAGAAAAACATCTCACAGCCTTTCCCGCTTTCCCGGGAAATTAAAAAGTGCGGGATTTTGCATTCCCTACATACAAGTAGTCAAAACTTTCCTGCTATGCACTGTCACAGATATATGCAAACATATTCTTCTTGAAGATATTAATTGCAAAATTAAAAACTTTTAGATACGCCGGTAAATCATACCATAGTCGAGCTACTCTCATTAGAAACGTACGTTCAAAGATTGTCGTAGAATGAATCGGAATATCGATCTGCACATTCCGAGTAGACATAATAAAATTGAATTCATTGCGTAAGTTAGGCGGTATGGATGTAAAAATAACTTTAGAAAAGAAAAATAACAATCGGAAATCTACAAATTTCCTAAAAGTGCAACATAAGAAATTAATTACATAAGGCGTTCGTTTCAAATCCAATTCCTAAATCGCCTACAAAACTTGCTTGTGAATGGGGATTACCGCTATGCTAAAAATTCATTATGAATACAGCTGAAAGTAATTTCTTCAATAAACTAGTTTAAATCCGTGAATATGTGAATATAAAACATACCTGCTTAAACAACTTGAAGAATTACCGATTTTAAAATATAAAATAAAAACAATTTAAAAGTTTAACATATTGGAAACAAATTTTAATATTGTATTAAACACCAGCAATTTTATTGGTGTTTTTTTAACTTTATCAGTTTTCTAAAATAAATTAAAATCATAATGAATAATGTGTTTCTTCGATTAAACTTTGTACTCCATCATTGTTTCATATTTTTGTTTATTATTAAGTTCGTTCCTTTACTTTTTGGGTAAATTTCGGAAAAATGAGAGTAAACTTATAAAATGCTTTCACAAAATTACCGAATAGTACGGGAACGCACAAAACCATTTTTGTAGCCCAAACATTTATTTAAAAAAAGTGTAAACGCGCCTAATTTTAGTTCGAAAATTTCCAGAAATACACATTTTTATTTGCATTTAAGAGTTCTTCTTGATTTTGTTCAATTAATTGTTATAAATATTTCTTTTGCGTATATCAAATTATTTATTTATTAAACACAATTTCAGCCTTAAAAGACCATACATTGCAAGAAAAGTAATACAATGGGAAGTAATACAAAGTAGTACAATGGGAATTATATAAATATATGTACATTAAATAGTTCAAAATTACACCTTAGTAATATAAAGTATATTTAACAATAATTTTAAAGATTATTCTAACTAAATATATGATTAATAAGGACTATATTTTAAACAATTTTAATAATAATTTTAAAGACTAATAAGGACTATATTTTAAAAACATTTCTAAAGACGAATAATCGCTGGATTTATCCTTGGATGTACCTCACTTTGTCAAAAAACGCACACTCTGCTTTTTAATTTTAAAAATTCAATATTTTTGCCAAAAAACACTTATTCGCCAATAAAATATGAAAGAAAAAAATACAAAATTCAATGATAAAAACCAGTGTTGGCAGGCAATACCGCTAAAATACCGTTATCGATTCAAACCCCTTTGAACTTACTACCGTTACCCCTAAAATACCGTTACCGAAATACCGTTATTTCGGTATATAACTGAAATACCGTTATCCTTAAAATACCGATACCGATATAAATGAAATATAGATACCCTTAAAATACCGTTACCGAAATAAATGAAATACCGTTACCCCTAAAATACTGTTACAGTTATTTTTAATTTTCTGCTTTTGGTAATTGCACGTGGGTATTGAGTATTTTTCCTACTTTTAGTTGGTAAATTGGTTTTGTTTTTAATCTCGTTTGTTTTTTGTAAAAAAAAAATTGCGGGATGCATCGAAATAACTGACTACCGTTATCCTTAAAATACCGTTACCGTAATAATCAAAATACCGTTATCCTTAAAATACCGTTACCGAAATAACTGAAAAACCGTTATCCTTAAAATACCGATGCCGAAATAAATGAAATAGCGTTACCCTTAAAATACCGTTACCGAAATAATCTAAAATAGCGTTACCCTTACCGATAACCGCATCGTTTCCGTTACCATCCATGATAAAAACATTAAATTTCTAAAATCAAAAAATAAAATGTGGGTTTATCAACGAAATAAAATAAATCCAGTGATTAAAAAAGGCCTATAAACATTTTATTTCTTTGATTGTGAACTTTTCAATTTATATTCTCAATTGTTTTTGTGTATCTTTGAATCAGCTGTTTGTTTTACAATTTAACAAAGTTACCCGAAGAAAAATTCTGCCAACTTTGGTAAAAAGAGAAACACAAATACACTCTCTTGAGTGCTCGCATTTAACCAAATTTTTTGGTAAGATTGGGATCCAGCGAGTTTCTGCGGTAACGTAAAGGAACGGACCTATTGTTGCATTGGTAGCAGTATTTTTAAATGTGAATGAGTAATGCTTAAGCGAAATTTCACAATAATTTTATTAAAAAGAATAAGAATAGGTATACACTTTAGATTCTTGGATACTGAGTTTATTGTAGTTTAATTAATTTAATATTTAAATTAAATGAAATATATTTGTTAGCAAAATAAATAATCTTTATCTCAATTTTCAACCCATCTAAACATCATTGTTCAGATAAAATGGTTTGCCCTATTATTTGTCACGCATAGATAACGCATTTTCATTTATCTATCTATTAAAAACTGTTAAATTAAAATGTTGGCTATTAAATGATTTTTAAAAATGACTGTAAAAATTGATCTTATATTATCTTTTTACTAGAACAAAAATAAATGTATCTCCAAATGAATGTGAGAACACCCCTGTTCTGAGAAGTTCCAAAATATTTGTGGAATTAATAATAGACAATTTTTGAAATGAATTTTTGTATATTAATTGCTGCAAAAATTTATTCGTTGTACTCTAACAAACTTTACCTATACGAAATTAAACAAAAAAATATACACATAAGGATCACAGATTAGCAAAAAAAAGTCTAAATGTTTTACTTTTGAATTTTTTTTTGTATGTAGATTCGGAACTCGGAACAGCGTCGAATGACTTAAAAAGAAGTTTCATCGGGTATTTACTCGTACATTGTAGATATAATTATGTTTTAACAATATCTCGATTATATGATAGTAATGACATGATGCATGAACTATATTTTGAAATTTTGTTTAAACTGTATTACAAGCGTAATAAAAACGCACCTTAGGATACATATTTTTAAGTTTCCTTTGATGTCATTTTGCCACAAAATTCTCTGTTACTCGAATAAATAGAATGTAAGTTGTAATTTATCAATTTATAACGGCTACACTATATCTAAAGTTGTAAAATAAAAGTCAACTTTTTTCATTTAAATTAGAATATATTTTATTTTTAAAGAGAGTTATTAATTGGCAGTTGTTTTTTAAATAAAACTTAAAAAACTAATGAGATGTTTTAACTTAATTCGAGTTTAAAGTCTTGTTTTATTTTAATAATACTAAATATAATCTAGAGATTGTTTTATTCCAAATGTGTGGCTGTTGATATAACTTGATGTATCCAATTTGAAAATGCTGATACTCTTACAAACACAGAAGGAGCATTTTTTTGACCACATGGCATTTTACCCCACGATACAATGCCAATAATTGTGCGCACTGATTCTCCATATATAGTTTGATGCTCTTGCATTAAGGGACCACCCGAATCAGCTGTGCAAATACTAACTCCTCCAGTCAAAGGGCCCGTACATAAATTTGTTTCATGTAAATTCATACCAGATGCTGCTAAAACTTCTTCACATAATTCCCAATCCAATATAGGCATATTAGCCTGTTGTAATTTATGAGGATATTTGGGCACAATTGTCATTGAAACATTACCCCATCCATAGAGTGTACCATATCCTTCTGGTAGAACATCTTGTTCGGGTAAATTTGCTGGTTGTACAAATTTATCGAATATCAATGGTTCTTTGGTATATATTAAGGCTATATCGTATGGGTTAACACCACCCAAAAATAATTCATGCCTTACATAATAATCAATATGGCGTAATTGTGCATTTTGAGATTCACTACTTGCGTGAATGTCATGGGATCCCGCCACTATTACAGAATTAGCTACCATTTGAGGATTTGTTATACAATGTGCTGCTGTTAATATCCAATGTTCATTTATAATTGTACCAGCACAATAATGCACCAGCCCCTCTTCAGGTGTCATTAGTTGTATGGAAACCACATAGGGTGCCGAATGGCGTTCAGCTTCACGTTTTGCTAAAAACTTTTTACTCCATATGGACTGTTGTGATTCTAATGATGAAATACGTTGTCCTAAACATCCATATGTCATGCGTGCAGATGATGTTAATCTCTGTAATCTCAGGACGCTGCCGCCGCCGCCTTTACGTACCGGCAGTAGGTGTGAATTGCTTGCTAAGACAACCATTGGTAATAATGTTGTAATTAAAATCATATAAATATAATTGCAACAAGTAGTCATGATTTCTTCTTCTATAAAGCTTAAACACGTTGAGCACGTTAATAAATCCGTTTTGAATAGTATTTATTATCATATACATATAAAAAATTAAATTGTTTCAAATTTATAGCACTTTCTTAGTTTAATAATGTTTATTTTAGCTCTTCGCGGTTTAAATTAACTTAATTTCTAAAAATGAGTGTGGTATTTATAAAAAGTTAAAGAAATTTGTAAAAAAAAACTCGCGGAAAACGAAGAAAACCCGAATTTTTATCAAATTTTCTTATCGTTTTTTAGCTTTCGCACTAACTATCATTAAAACTCAGTACAACGCAAAATTTTCGTTATCTTTTAAATGGGTCTCACTCACTTTACCCTTTTATGTAGGTTTTATCCGCCTGGGTTGATTAATTATAAAAATTTTGTAGTTTTGTAAATACCTTTACCATGACTCAAGAAGTTTATTAACTTTATTGAAAAAATTATTTTTATGTCATTCGTTTCTATTCCATACTCTTCCTTCCTTTTTTATGTTTTTTAACAGTTTAAATTAAAAATATTAATAACTTCTGTTTTTTTTTTTTTTTTGTGGAAAGCACCTTCTTCGTAGTTAACAAATTACTAAATTTTTCGTCATAAAATTAATATCATTTTAAAAAATTTTTTTGTTAAACATTTTTTTTGCTTTGCTATCTAAAAGTAAAATTTTCTATGTTTAACACATTGACATATTTATCACATTACCTGCTACTTTTTTAGTCACACGTCTTTGTTATCAATTTGTGATTTGTTTTGCCAATTCTAGGAATATTTTATTCGCGATGATTATAAGTGGTTGGAATTTTTACGATTAAAATTTTTTTAATTTTATATTTTGATTCAGAAAGGATAAATAGTAACAACCCATAAAAAATAAGTACTTAAAATGTACATATCTGTGTCATTTTCGCATAAATTCGCTGTTTAAAGATATTACAGTTTATATTTTTTTTCTCTTTGAGTTTTGTAAAATAAAATTATGTAGCTTAACTCTTTCAGCCACAGTTTTACATAGATTATTTTATTAATAAAAAAACTGCATTTTTAGTTTGACTAATGTTTATTTATCATAAAAAAAAAGAAAAAAATAAATTTGCGCTTCAGGCTTTTGTGGAATAGGGTGGTTAGTTAAGTAACCACCGTGGCGGTTGGCATAAAAAGTATCCAAGTAAAGTGTAGTATCCGCAGCCAAATTTTATAAGAAAAAATTAATTCTGATGAAAATCGGAGAAACATGTATTATTTTTGCGTATGCAAAGAGGAACTTTGCAGGTTTTGCATTGCCATATAGTACGCACTGGATTCTTTTTGGTGCTGCATTTTGCACATCTTCGTGATGTAGATCGCTCTGGCTGATGCATACTGTTTTCCAGACGCAATTCTCTTGGCACTGATGGTTTGTGTTTCTTTATTTGTACCGATAGCGGAAAAGAGGGTTCCGAAATTAAGCGCTTAGTGCCTGATTTGGGTTTTTTCGCCTGAACTGGTGCTAGGATCCCAATGTAAACCATTCTTCGAAAGTCTTTGGCACTGAGCTGATCAAGTTCTGGGTGGTGTGTTTTCTGGAGCTCTTTATATGTAATATAAGAGTTTATGACGGCGCAGAACAGGAAATGAAAAAAAAAATCGATGCCACCATTTGTGGGATTTTCGGTCAATGGCAAAAGTGCTTTTCAGCTGATCAAATTTATCAACATAGTTCATACATCTGTTATATTGTATGACAGCTTCAGGACAATTTATTTCATTTAGCTCTCCATTGCGTTCTCTGCGTGTAACAACACCTGCCTGAGTTGGATCTATGTTGTTGGTGAGAATATAAACTGATCTTTTATCCTTCCATTTTAGAAAAGCCACATTCTCATCACTGACCTTGTAATCATGTTCTCCTCGTTTTAGATGTTTGTCCTCTTTCAGTTGTGGTAGAAATTTGCGATTTGAGTTGACAGTGCCACAGGCCAATATATTGTCCTTATACAAGTCTACTTGCAAAGGATAGTTATTGAAATAGTTATCAAAATATACTTTATGATTTTTTGATTTCAAATTCATGCAAAATTTTCGAACAATTTTTCCTCCTAGATCAGTTTGTATCTTCTCACCATCCTTTCCAGTATATATTTCGAAATCTAAACAATATCCAGACTCAGCACACATCATCCAAACTTTATATCCCCTTTTTATTGGTTTCTTTGGCATATATTGTTTCATGGAATTTCTACCCTTGAACTTTATCATGCTCTTATCTATAGCCACTTTTTCTGGTGCGTGATAATTTTTACTAAAATTCATTTTTAGTGCATCTAGCAGGGGTCTTATCTTATAAAGTTTGTCGTAATTATCATCTGTTTTTTTGGGCATTAGGACACTGTCATTCAAATGTAAATTATTCAGAAGCCATCCAAAGAGGTTGAGTGACATAAAAGAAGATATGTATACGTCCTTTATATCAGGGGCAGAAGACCAGTAGTCTTTATAGCTGGGCGATTTTTTTATACCCATCACTAAATTCAAAGCAAGAAATACTTCAATTTCTTCAGGTGTAGTGGGTGTAAAAGGTGCTCCTTTCTGCGTAGCATATAGATTTGTTTTAAAGCAGATTGTTTCAACTAAGTCTGCTGTCCAAAATAAAGGGAATAATTTTGTTTATGTTATATTCTCTACTTCTACTATATCATCTGGAATACCTCCGCCTCCTGTATATTCACACGGCTTTTCCATTCTGAAATTTTTTTTCCACTTTGGTTGCACCACTGCGGAGCTCATAGTAGGTAACTGGTTAGCAGAAGTAGTACACAAATTTGATAAAGGTATATCATCATCCGAGACAAAATAATCATCAAGTTCTGGCTGCGGTCCTGAAGGTATATCACCGAGTACCATCAGATCGGTTTCTTGGTCATGATATCTTTCTTCGTCTGATTCGAAACTACACACACTTTCACCATCAGATCGTATATCTTCAAACAAAATATCTACGATGTCTTTTTCATGGACTATGCGCGGCATTCTAATTATATAAATAACACAAAATTATGTGGGAAAACAGATTATTTAGAATGTACTACAGTCACAGTGGTTAGTAATCTAACCACCATATTACTTACCTTATTTTTTGTATATTATGCTCTTGCTACATAAATATGTTATCACAAAACAAAATCCAAGAACTAAATAACTAAATACCACTGATTTCGTTTAATAATAAAATCTCTATGCCTTTTTATTTCAATCACAACCGACCTGTTAAAAAATCAAGAGGATGCCCCGAGTTTAAATAAAGATATACATATAACCACTGCACCCTAGCGACAAAGTCTCGCAACAAATAATTAACGATGTCTTTAAAAATGTAATTGTTTAATAATTTGTCAATAGGTGGCGCGAAAACAAGTTTTAAACAAGAAACAAAAGGTGGTTAGATAACTAACCACCTAACCTGAAAGAGTTAAGTCAAAGTTTGTATTTTATAGATATAACGGGTCGGGATAATTTTATTACTCATTCCAACTATGAGCAATTCCCAATTACAAATGATCTTCTAAACGCAGATTTCACAATCCTCGGGATGACAACCTGACGATTTCTGATAGATCGTGAGAAAAAAGCTATATTTATTTATTTTTTAATTATAATCTTTATTAATTCGAAACTTAGGCGTTCAATAATATCCGTGGCTAAAGGATATTATGAATGCAGAGTGCTCACTAAACAAACTTTATTACATTGAGCATTAATTATACAGTACTTGAGTTGGAGACATTTTTTTTTCTGACAAGAGGTGCACCCAGTGGGTAAAACTAATTCAGCTACACTAAATCTAGTGGTGTTATCCGTTTTTCTAGGTTAGCTGTTAAAAAAACAGATAGTATTTAAATATGTTTACCATAAACTTTTAGCTAGGTTGTTTGTTACTCTCCCAAGCAGCTTTGTGTTAAAAAGAATTAAAATCGGTCTGACGGTTCAAAAGTCGTGATTGAAAATGTGAGGACACCTTAAATATCTTCATACAAATTCTTCATTTCAATACATTAGTTTTAAACACAAATATCTTTTTTTTAAGAGCTAACCGAGAAAAACGGATAGCACTACTAACACGCTTATCGGATTTTTCAACTAGCACAGTGTTATTAATACCAACTTAAAAAATCTTAAAAAAATAATTCAAAACTGTTATACTGTTAGATCTGTCAAAACAACAGAGTAGTATTTTGGAAGATGACAAATCAAATTATCATATTTTTTTGTATTTTTCCCTTAATATTTAAGATGTTCTCGATGAGTTTTAATGTAACAAATTTTTCTATAAATTCTAAAAAGTCGTCCCCTGATGAATTCCCTAGGCAAGAATAGTACAAGCTTACTGGAAATTATTTTTTACTATTTGTTAAATAATTTTTGCGTTTTTCACGCATTTAATTACATTAATAAACATACTCTCCAAATATTTTTGCAATTTTTATTAATTTCGATTAATCATATTAAATTATTCGAATTATTCGCTATTCAAAATTTGGACATCAAATAACGATTAATCGATTAAATACCCTTAGAAACGATTTTACAAATGTTCAAAATTTTGCATTTATTCAGCTAATATAAAAATAGTTAAATTTGTTAATGCAGGGCAACAATGTATTTCATATATTAATCGCAAATAAAAGATAGTTGTTTTTACATTTACAATTTATTACCTTCTTTTTAAAATTTAATGTTACATACAAATGAAATAAACTTTTTTGTAAAATAGAAATCAATAAAATTTTGGAATAAATTGATTTGAGGGGCTCTCATATCTTTTACGCTGGCGTTTATACTAAAGGCTTTTGAGTTAATTATATATAAGATAACCCAAAATTTTTTTGTTGTTATTTTAAACATAATTTTTTTAAATTTTCTATTGTTTAATTGTTAACTTAAAGTTGAATCTTCAGTACGAGACCTCCGTTATTGTACGTATAAGGTGCGAAAATGTGAAGATCATATTTACTCCTCAATTCATAAATGCTTTGTAAAGTTATAGCAGGTTTACAAAACGTCATTTTCATACAAAATTTGTTCAATAAACCTCCTATAATTTTACAAAGCGTTTATGAATTTAGGGGTTAATAGTTCCATTGACTACAAAAATCTCGGAAAATTTTCATAAGTCGACATAAGTGCTTTTGTCAAAAATCCATAGAAAATTACTGTTATAATTACGAACTCATAGTTAAGGCAGGTCTGATTTCATGGTCTTGTTGACATTATAGTGTTTTATCTGTAACATCTTAATAGATAAGGTTATTATGCTTAGAAACAAGCGTTCCATTTAAATTTTTTATGCAAAAAATTATTGTGAAATATATTTAATGTGACGCCCCGATTAAACATACACTCAGAGAATTGTGTCGGTAAAATTAATTGCAATTACAGTTAAAAAAGAGTACACTGCATTTGCATTTACAATTGCAGTTATTTTTATTGGCAATTGAAGATAAAATAACTGCAATATCAGTTAATTTTAAATGGAATTGCAGTGTACCATTATTGACTGCAATTGTGGTTAATTTTACCGACACAATTCCCTTAGTGTGTATCTTTATACAATTTTATTCAAGAAATGGGCCCATATAATTATATAAGTTTACATCAATAATTTGATAACATCTGATATTAATTTATTAGAGTAATGGCGAAATACAATTCGATCAGATTTTAGTAATATGTATATTGGTATAAAACTACAGCTGAACTAGTACAAACGTATAGTAAATTATATATTTTAGTATCCGGCTTCTGCCGGAAATAATTAGCTTAGAGCGCGGGTTTTTGTCAGACCTAAGTCACTTGCAACCAAGGTTGGTCACCGACACGAATAACGGTAAGGGTAACGGTATCAGATTTCGTTTGTTTAGGTAACGGTAAAGGTAACGGTATTTAAGACTGTTTCGGTAACGGTATGCCGTTATCGAAACAGCAATACCGGTACGTACCGGTATTAAAAATTATGTTAAAAACATATAAAAACAAGTAAAAACATGGCATATTTTTAATTTTAAGTACTGAAAATACAGATTTTAAGCTATAAATTCAATATTGGTAGTTTTAATAAGTAAAATTATTATCTATACATTTTTTGTAAAAAAAAAACACTCAAGATTATAAAATAATAAATAAAAAATTTTTAATTTTTATATAAAATAATAAATACCGGTAACTACCCGTAAAAATAACGGTATCGCTAACGATAACGGTATTTAGAAATTTTTTTAGAGGTATCGATAACGGTATTCAATTTGAAACGGTATTTTAGCGATAACGGTATTATAACGATAACGGTAACCAACCTTGCTTGCAACAAGTTCATGATTTTTTAGCTTTAACGTTAAACTTCATGAAAGTACTAAACTTTTTAGGATATTGATTAGGGTTTTCCATTTCTGGGACTTTCATTTCCCGGGACAGCGGGATGTTTTTTTTTAAAAATTTCCCGAGATCCCGTAAATTCACGCTCGCTAGAAAATAATTAAATCCGACACATTTTATTCTTTAAAAACTCAATTTATATTAAAACACCGTCCGACAAAACTCATCTTTTGGTTGCACCCATGGGAGAATGAATCTACTAAATAACAAATTTATTAAAAAAATATTTGTAGACGTTTCTTATATAAAATTATGGACCGTGTTTTTTATTTCCCATTTTGCGTCGTATGGAAATTTAAGTCCTGGTTTATATATAACGATATAAAACGAAACTCAGGGCCAGTTTTATAGTCAGAATTAAGACCGATTTTTTCCCTAAAATATTTCTGAAGTGTGGAATACAAAAATTCGCATTTCTAGATAATTTGGTTCTATGCAGATGTTTAGAAGTATTATTTTTATAAAAAGTTTAAGAGTGTTTTTCATAAAAATTTTTAGGCAAATTCGCCTAAATCTTTTTATAAAAATAGACAAAATATTAGAAAATAATTTTTTTAATTTTGACAAAAGAACATTTTAACGGAAAGCACAAAAACCTTTACTGTTGCTTTAAAGTGTATATATTTTCTAACAAAGTTTAAAAGTTTGTCTTACAAAAAAAAAAAAAATTAAAGGTAATTTTTTCCCATGCTAATTTTATTTTTAAGTCTCTCTAAAAATTACCTCCAAAAAAGTGGTTTTGGCTAAGCAAATTTGAAAAATCCCAGGTTACAAAAAATTTTATTAAATGTACTGGGATAAACCAAAAAAACAAAATCCCAAGGCTGTGCTAACTTTGGCAAATAACTATGGCCAAGCGTTTATTGGTGTTATCATTTCGACAACATGCTGAAAATCCGACGCATTGCCAGTACATGTACTACCGTCTTCAATATAAGGCCGACATTGTGCCGTTTGTATTTTTCTACCTATGTTATATTATCGACAAAAATCTTGGCAAATGTTCCTAGATATGATTATATACAAAATTAAATATAAAATTTTTCAAGTGTTTAATGAATGTATAATTTTATTTACATCGAAATTGTTTTTTTTTTAATGTGAGATTACCCAGGTAGAAATTGCAGACTAAAACGTGTTTTGCCAGTACTGTTTTCTGAAAAATAACGAGCTTTTTTTAATTTATTAAAATTAAAAATTTTATATATTTTACGTATTTTTACATATATTACACAATTATTTATGTAAGAGAGACATCCATTATTTTCTTGTGAAGTTTCAAAAAAAGAATACATTAAAAATCTGTGATGTACACTAAAGCAAACTACTAAATTTGTTATTAAATGTACTGGGATAATACCAAAAAGATAAAATCCAAAGCATTATTGAGAAATAACTACGGCCAAGCGTTTATTGGTGTTATCATTTCCACAACATGCCAGTACAGTGGAAGTTGAAAATCCGACGCATTGCCAGTACATGTACTACCGTCTCCAATACCGGGCCGACATTGTGCCGTTTGTATTTTTCTACCTGGGTATATATTATCATATATTTAGTTACAATATTTTTGTCGCGCAATGGCTCATAATAAATTTGTCCATTTAAATATTTTTTGATTTATGTTTCAATTTGTTTTATAATGATCTGTGAAGATCCCTAATGTCCAATTTAAAGTAACGTTTTGTTCTGTGCATACTGTTGTTGGTTATAATTGCATATTCCCTTTTGATGTTGATCTTACTGCAGTGGTTTTTATATTCGTCAAGTTTTTTATATTAAAGGACAGTTACTTCTTATGTGTTATACAAATAAGAATTTAGTTCTTTGCTCTTTTAATATTGTTAGTAAAGTCAGTTTGTGAGGGAAAAACACTGCGGTAAGTTCAACATAAAATATTTTTATTGTACTTTTTGTAACATTTATTATTTTATAGAAATAAACGCACTCGTATATATATTAATACACACAAATTAGACAACATTGTGGTTCTTTTTTGGAAACGTATTTTTGTTTGGTGTTGTTAAATTCGCTCCTCGCAAACGACCGTCACAGTAAGTTTGACAAATTTTATTTCGCAATTTTCGTGCGAAAATTTGTGTGTTACAAATGGAACGATCGCCTGTAAGAAGAAGTCCACGTAACCAACCAACCGTACAACAATCGATGATGCAACAACCAAATGGTTCCACGTCTGCCGGAACAAAAAGTGTCTTACAACACACTGCTCCCTCTGCTGCCGGAGTGCCTTCATTGCCTGCTGGTTCCACTGCCGTTGGAACAACTTTGAAAAAAAATGTTGCTGCCTCTGCCGCCGGAGTGCCAATGAGTTTCACTTCTGCCGGAAGTATCTCTGCCATAGCCACCGCCACTACTGCTACAACCACAACAACTGCAAATCTACAGAGCATAAATGAAATTAATTCTTTGTTGCAGCCGTTGGCATCATCGAGTGCAGCTACTGGTACAGAGTTGGAAGGCCTTCAAAACCAAATTAATATTCTTCAGGCCCAACTGGTAAGTGCCCAAAGAGCCTTGAAAGCTGCTTTAAGCAACAATTCGTCCGCTGCTTCGAATTATTCTGCTGCCCTGCCACAGCCATCAAATATCACGCCGCCAGCATCAGGGGTAAGTGAAATTGAAAACAATTTACCCACAGTCAACGCCAATGCTGCCGCTGTCAACGCCAATGCCCCCACTGGCAACGCCAATTCTGCCAACGCCAATTCTGCCGCTGCGAACGTTGATTTCGGTGAACGCCATATTCAGACGCCATTTTCTGGCACGAGTTATTCTGATGCAAATCATGTTTACGATATTTATGCTAGGCAACCGCCATTATCAAACATGATGCCGCCAAATGCCCAGAATTTGTTTCAAAATGGCGGTTCAATGCCAATGCATAGGAAAATTTATGATTTGCCGGATTTTAATGGCGCTCCCGAAGATTGGCCCATGTTTTCAACAGCGTTTAATCATTCGACTGCTGTGTATAAATACAATAATTTTGAAAATTGTTTAAGGCTCCAAAAGGCATTAAAGGGTGCGGCCCGTGACAGCGTGAAATCATTGCTCATCCACCCAGACAATGTGAATATGGTTATGGAGCAATTAAATTTCCAATATGGTCGCCCAGAAATTCTTATTCGTTGCCAGCTACAAAAAGTGAAGGAAATTTCAGCCATCGGAGAAAACTCTATAGATAAAATTATACCATTTGCTATTATGGTGCAGAATCTTACCGCCTTTTTAGAAACTGCCAATGGGCAACAACATTTGGCAAATCCTACTTTATTAGAAGAGTTAGTTGGAAAGCTTCCAATGAGCAAACGAATGGAATGGGCCCGCTGTGCATCAACAATAAAGCCGTATGCAACCCTATTGGATTTTAACATTTGGCTCAAAGGTGTCGCAGATTTGGTAAGAATTGTGCTAAATACCACTGTACCTCAAAATAGTGAACCAAAACGAAAGGTTGTCCTTCATGCCGATGATGGGCAACGTAAACAATCAGAATGCCCTGTGTGCCAAGCAGGGCATACAATTTTTGAGTGCAAAAAATTTCTTTCATTGAGTGTGCCAAGTAGATGGAATGAAGTGAAAAAATTAAGGTTATGTTTTGCTTGTCTTCGTGTGGGGCATTCAAGTAGAATGTGCCATCGCCGAAAGCAATGCCCAGTCGACGATTGCCAATTTAAACATAACAAATTATTGCACGATACAAAGAAAAATACTGAGGCAACTGCTCTGAGTGGTTCTGTAAATAGCAACGAGTCGGTTCTTAACTATGTATCTAGTAATGCTGACAAAGGTGTTGTGGTATTTCGTGTGGTTCCAATCGTTTTATATGGGCCCAATAGTCAAATTGAAACTTATGCTATATTGGATGATGGTTCTTCGGTGACTATGGTGGACAGTTCGCTGGTGCGACAGCTGGGTCTTCAAGGTCATCAAAGTAAATTAAAACTTCATTGGTACGCTGGCAACGCAACTAAAGAAACGGCATCAGTTGTTAATCTGCACGTAAGTGGTATCGGCAGGCAAAGAAAATATGCGCTGCGAAATGTATATGGTGTTGCAAATTTGAAGCTGCCGGCTCAAAGTTTTAATATGGATTTAAGTGAGCATCGCGGTCTGCCCGTAAGATTATACAACAATGTGGTTCCCAAGATCCTTATTGGGTTAGACCATTGCCATCTTGGTCTTCCAGATGAAATAGTGCCGCTGGAAGAAAATGGTCCTTATGCGGCCAGCACCCCTTTAGGCTGGGTTGTGTTTGGCCCAATGAAAGGTAGCTCATCAACAGATTCGTGTTTGTTCACGGTTCACCCAGACCACAATCTTTATGACTTGGTGGCAAATTATTTCGAGACTGAAAATTTTGGTGTAAAAGTTTTGCCAGTCATAGAGTCCCAAGATGATTTGCGTGCTCGTGAAATTTTGAAAAATACCAAAATGCTTAATGGGAGGTTCCAAACTCGGCTTTTGTGGCGCTATGATGACATTGTGTTGCCAGATAGCTATTCCATGGCCCTCAATAGACTTCGAGGAATCGAGCGTAAAATGAAAAGGAACCCCGAATTTGGTGCTGCTTATAAAAATATTATCAACAATTATGTTTCTAAAAGGTATGTACGTAAATTGTCAGCTGATGAAGCATCTGTTGTCCGTCCTAGAACCTGGTATCTTCCCCATTTCGGAGTGGTCAACCCCAATAAGCCGGGGAAAATTCGTTTGGTATTTGATGCTGCCGCATCCGTTGAAGGAGTCTCTTTAAATTCAAATTTGCTAAAAGGCCCTCAACAATATAAGCCTTTACCATCTGTGTTATTTAATTTTCGTGTTGGTGCTGTGGCAGTTTGCGGGGACATCAAAGAAATGTTTCACCAAATACTTGTGGCTCCTGAAGACAGATGTTCCCAAAGATTTCTTTGGCGCGATGATGAAACCCATGCCCCAGATGTTTATGAAATGCTTGTGATGACCTTTGGGGCTGCTTGTTCGCCTTGTGTGGCCCAATACGTCAAAGAAAACAACGCTTTACAGTTTCGAAGTGATTATCCTCGTGCCGTCAAATCTATTGTGGATCACCATTATGTTGATGACTTTGTAGATAGTTTTCCAACGCCATCAAGTGCCATACAAATTGCTAAACAAGTGCGGGACATCCATAAATCTGCTGGGTTTGAGTTGCGTAATTTTTCATCGAATTCTCCTGAAGTGGTTGTTGCTCTTAAGGGTAATGTGGACCAGCCGGTTAATTTTTCAAGTGATGTCAGTGAGTTACAATCAGAAAAGGTGCTCGGTATGTATTGGCAACCTAAAGATGATACATTCAGGTTCAATTTAAAGTTTCATAATGTAAAAGCTGACGTTATAGAAGGGAGAAGGTATCCTACAAAACGTGAGTTACTAAGTGTGGTTATGTCAGTTTTTGATCCTCTTGGCTTATTGAGCAATTATATGGTTACGGCTAAATTATTGATGCGTGAAGTATGGAGACACAATATACGTTGGGATGAAGTGCTGCCTGATGAAATTTGCGACGTATGGAATAATTGGCGTCAGGAGCTAAAAAATGTTGTAAATGTTAATGTACCACGGTATTATTTTAAAAATGGTGCTCCCAGTCACCTGGAGCTACATGTGTTTGTCGACGCCAGTGAAGACGCCTTTGGGGCCGTGGCATATTGGAGGTCAATAAACGCTGATGGGAAAATAGAACTGTCCTTTGTTGCTGCCAAGACAAAATGTGCACCTTTAAAATCGATGACAATTCCACGATTTGAACTACAGGCAGCCGTTTTGGGAACTCGTTTAATGTCTACAATTTTGAAAGAACATTCGCTAAAAATATCACGTTTTATTTGCTGGAGTGATTCTACAACTGTCATAAGTTGGATTGGTTCTGAAAGCCGCAGATACAAACCATTTGTTGCTCACAGAATTACAGAAATTTTGGATTCTACCAGTCCAGCCGATTGGAGGTGGCTGCCAACGAGTCTTAATGTTGCCGATGAAACTACAAGAATGAAAAGCCAGGTACAATTTTTAAATGATTTTCGTTGGTTTAAGGGTCCCAGTTTTCTATATGCTGATGAACATGAATGGCCACAGTCAGTTTCTGCAAGCAATTGTGATCCAAATGATGAAGAACTTCGTCCAAAGTTTACTCTATTCATAAACACGCCTACAATTTTTGAATACGGAAGATTTTCGTCATTTCTAAAATTAAAACGTACTGTTGCTTGGGTGTTTCGGTTTATAAATCGCTGTCAAAAGAAATCACCACTTGGAGAAGAAAATGGTTTAACTATCGCCGAACTAAAAACTTCTGAAGTATTCCTTTGTCGCCAAGCACAAAAGGATAATTTTTCATCTGAAATAGAAAAAATAAGAAATGCCGGTAATTTACAAAAGGGAAGTGAATTGTATACATTGTCGCCCTACATTGATGAAGATTCATTACTTCGAGTTTATGGACGTGTTGATGCAGCTAGTTGGTTACCTTTGGACGCCAGACGCCCGATAATTTTGCCCTCTCTTCATCCAGTCACCCAGTTATTTGTGACGCATATTCATGAAAAAATGAAGCATCAAAATTTTGAAGCCACAATTTGTGAAATTAGAAGATCATTTTGGATTCCGCGCCTTAGAAGAATTTTACGTAAGTGTATTTCTAATTGTTATATTTGTAAATTTCGCCGTTCAATGCCGGTGCCACCACTTATGGGTTCATTGCCAGAAGACCGATTAACACCATATATTCGTCCTTTTTCCTACACTGGTTTGGATTATTTTGGGCCCGTCACAATAACAATTGGCCGTCGCCATGAAAAACGCTGGGTGGCACTATTCACTTGTCTCACCATTAGAGCCATTCACTTAGAGGTGGCGTTTGATTTATCTACAGATGCATGCATCCTTGCCATACGAAATTTTATTAATCGACGTGGTACGCCAACTAAACTTAGGAGTGACAACGGGAAAAATTTTGTTGGTGCTGACCAGGTTTCCAAACAGTTTCATGAAGTTTTTGATATGGCTCGAATACAAGATGAGCTGTCTACTAAAGGTATTGATTGGCAGTTTAATTGCCCGCATAATCCGGCTGAAGGTGGTGCATGGGAGCGCATGGTCCAATGTGTGAAGCGGGTGCTGCGATCTACTTTAAAGGAATCCAGCCCACGTGAGCCTACTCTACAAAGCTTCTTAATTGAAGCAGAAAATATTGTAAATTCACGCCCATTGACACATTTACCTTTAAGCCACGAAGATGAAGAGCCACTAACTCCTAATCATTTTTTGCTGGGAGCAGCAAACACTTCTCAAACTCCTGCCGGCGTCATATCGGATAAACCGGCTGTATTGAGAAAACAATGGCGCATATCCCGTCAATTGCGTGACCATTTTTGGAATCGGTGGATAAACGAATACTTGCCCACTTTGACCAGGCGTTCCAAATGGTGTCAATTCACAAAGCCAATTGCCATCGGTGATTTAGTTCTCATCTGTGACCCGGCGGTTTCTCGTAGAGATTGGAGGCGAGGTCGGGTTGAGCAGGTGTACCAAGGCAGTGATGGTGTTATCCGTCGGGCCGATGTTAGAACGAGTACAGGTGTTCTTAAGCGTCCAGTTTCCAAGCTTGCTGTCCTTGATTTGATGTAGTGAATCGTGACCGATCCACGGGGGTGGGGATGTCGCGCAATGGCTCATAATAAATTTGTCCATTTAAATATTTTTTGATTTATGTTTCAATTTGTTTTATAATGATCTGTGAAGATCCCTAATGTCCAATTTAAAGTAACGTTTTGTTCTGTGCATACTGTTGTTGGTTATAATTGCATATTCCCTTTTGATGTTGATCTTACTGCAGTGGTTTTTATATTCGTCAAGTTTTTTATATTAAAGGACAGTTACTTCTTATGTGTTATACAAATAAGAATTTAGTTCTTTGCTCTTTTAATATTGTTAGTAAAGTCAGTTTGTGAGGGAAAAACACTGCGGTAAGTTCAACATAAAATATTTTTATTGTACTTTTTGTAACATTTATTATTTTATAGAAATAAACGCACTCGTATATATATTAATACACACAAATTAGACAACATTGTGGTTCTTTTTTGGAAACGTATTTTTGTTTGGTGTTGTTAAATTCGCTCCTCGCAAACGACCGTCACAGTAAGTTTGACAATTTTTCTAACTAAATATATGAAAATATAGAAAGTCCGAAAAAAACAATTTTTGTATTTTTAATGCAAAAATTAAAATAATTGTTAGTATATATTATATTTTGGATTATATACACGCAAAAAACTAGCGTATGTAATATTATATGTATAATCATGCTTAGTAAACACGATGTCCTATAGCAGGGCTGGCAAAACTATGACACGCGTCAGTAGTGGCACGCGAGTAGATTTTAGATGGCACGCGACGTTTTGTTGGATATTTTCAAAAAATTTAAACTATTAGAAGACCGGCAAAAAATTCAGTTAAATGTTAAATTTCGATACAAAAATGTGTGAGAAAATGCCTCATAATCGGAGAAATAAAAAGTACCAGAAAATTGCACAAAAATGGAAAACAACTTGTAATAAAACTGGTTCTAAAAAAACTAAGTTTTTTTTAAGGGAAATAGGTGCTACGAAATAACTCAATGAAATAAAGGCTGAAAATAAGTTTGAAATTGGGTTTTGATCGTGTTTCGCACAGCCATTTCATTTAAAATAGAAATTTCTCTGTTCAAATCCATAATATTCGTTTTTTATTCATTATTATGATAATAAAAAACCGCGCAATTTATTTTAACAAAATCAAATTTTTGCCCGAAGCACATTTTTGCAACTAGTTTCTTATGTACTTAAATATGTGATGGCGCCCAATAATTTAACAAAATGGAATAACCCCCGAAAAAAATTAAAAGGCAATAATGTTCAAATTGTTTTAATTTTATATCATTGGGAATTTTTTCATAATGAAATAATCTCAATATTTAAAGATTAAATAAACCCCCAAAAATTAAATTACCGTCAAACTTTTTTACGTCATTTCTTTGATCTTATTTATTTTTCCCTTTGGCGGTATTTCATGGCGGTTATCCGTAGCGCTGATAAATGCGATGATATTTTTAAGAGAAATTTTCCAAATTTTTAAAAAAGGACCTTTAAAAGACAACTAAAATTAGGGTGGCACGCGAGAAATATTTACAAAAAAATTTTTCCGTTTCTGGCACGCAGCGAAAAAAGTCTTGCCACCCCTGTCCTATAGAAAAAGACAGCTTTCATTACCTTCCCAGCAAAAAAAACCGAATGCATTCATTTTTGTTACTATTTAAGAGAGATGAAAAGTAACTTCTTGGGAATGCATTCAAATATATATTTAAGAAGTGATATATATGACTTTTGAATGCATTCCCAAGAAGTTACTTTTCATCTCTCCTTAGATAGTAAAAAAATGAATTGCTTTCCTATATAAAAAAGAACATCCAAGCACTCATTTTTATGACGTGCAAAGCAGACTTAAAGTAGCATAAACACCTTCTCTCCTATGACAAGCCAATGTTAAAAAAATGCGTTTTTCACCTCAATTTGAACCCATTCGTGCCGAACAGTATAGGTGCTTTTACGGATCTTAGTCAGGTATTTTTTAGCTGGGTTAGTTTAAATCAGACTCTTAATTTTTTTTATAAATTGCCTAAAAATATAACTTTTTATTGGTACATTAAAAATTCTTTTGTACATTATGTTAAACCACTTTCTTTTCTTATCTGTTTAAAAAATTGTCAATATTTAGTTGTAAACGAGACACAAAATTAACTTAGGAAGCTTTACAACTCATTTATTTGTTGCCATATGGTTGCAAAATGTGTAGAATTCCTAAAAATTTCATTAAAGTAGCCAAAGTGAAAAAGTATTGAAAACAATATAAAACATAAAAATGTAATTGAAAAAATAAACTAAATCATATAGTGCCTCAGAGAAATCCATGTGGAATTGATAAAAGGTTTGCATTCCAAGGAAGAAGTGAAGGAAGGAAGCTTTCGTGCATGAAGTAACATATGCATAAGCTCTTTGCGGCGAACACGTAAAGTAATTAATATATTTTTCTTATTTATTATAAGTATTTTTAGTATAATACATATTATGCAAATGCATGTTTTTTCTTGATAGTCCGAAACTAATATGGACTAAATATGTATCCGAATCATCAAATTTAGAACAAAATGGCATCGATTTGTGGTTGCATATTTTTGCATATTTTGACAAAAATGCGTGTTTCTGCATATTTTGACTTCAAATGCATATTTGGTGCCTTTTAATGCGCATATTTTCTAGTTTTAGTAGCATTTTTTAATTTGTTTAAAAATTAAAAAATGAGCTTTATATTTCCATATTTTGATTTGAGACAAAATATTTTTTTTTTTGTTATTTCGAAAATTTAACATTCTTACAAAAATTGTTGACCAGCTGAAAACCTTAGAATTCTGTGCCTACATATTTGCAAAATAACTAACTTACATATCGTCGTCGAAAATGCAAAAGTATCTTAGAATTCTGTGTCTACATATTTGCAAAATAACTATCTTACCCCCCGTTTCCACATGCAAGTAAATGGTTGCAAGTTGAGAATACGTATTATCAGCGAAAATTTCGAAAATTACTACTTGCTGCAAGTTCATTTTTAAAATGTCGTCGAAAGCATAGGTTGTCACTAAATAGCACTCTAGTATTGTCAAGTATTCAATATTCTAACAAAGCTGGGAAAAAATTTGTTTTTAACAATTTTTTTTTTTTCAAAAACTTTAAAAATTTATATTTTGAATTACCATTAAGATATGCCGTTGTGTTCTTTTTTACTTTTTTTTTTACAAATAAATACAAAATTAGTTGCATTACAATTTTTACTTTACCAAATACTAGTAAATTAATAGAAAACATTACTAGGCAACACTGTTTTCTTCATTCTGTCATTTCACTTGCCGCAAGTATCAAAAATCTACTGTCTTCTAAATTTACTTGCAAGTTGAGCCGCAAGTCGTATAAGTGTGATAGTGTTAGTAAAAAAGTGTGAGTGTATTGAGTTTTTCGAACTTGCATGTGGAAACGGGGGGTTACATATTGTCGTCGAAAATGCAAAAGTACTCACATCACTTTTTTAATTTTACAGGAGAAGTAGAAAACGTTATAAAATGTAAAATATTTCACATATAAAAACAAATTATCGAATATGGGCACAATAACACAATAATTTTTAGACTTGATAGAGGCATGTAGTTTAACCTAATGAATCAGAATCAATCAAAAACACGATTTTGATTTTTTGATGATACGTAGGTACTTTTGGATTTTCGACGACGATATTTTTTATGTTCTGAAGTGCCTTACTTTGCAGGAAAAAGTTTTTATGTTTTTAATGCATATCTTTTTTTAGTTGCATTTTATAGGCACATATTTTCAATTTTTAAGTTTATGAAATTCCTTGCCCTAATTATCAATAATAAGCGTACAATATACTAAATTAAATTGTTTTAATAAGGGGGAAGGAAAGATCTACATAATTTAATGTAAATCAATAAATAAAATATAGCGTAACTTTAATAAATTATTGCTAACAATTCCCAAAACAGAATAAGAATACAATATTAATTGCATTTGGTCTATATGACGCGTTTAAAAAAACAACACTTTACTTAGAAAAATAAAAAATGCCCTGTTGGCAGTCCGTCTCCAATATACACAAATTGCATGCACTGGAATGTAAAAACCATACGTCAGTGTGGCAACATTTGCGAAAAAGGTGACACGGAGGAAATAAGAAGATAAACAAAAAATCTAGAGTAGAATGTTAGTATGTCTGTTTGATCACTTCTGAAAGTAAAAAAAAAACGAGTAAAAAGGTTATAGTCGGGCATGCCGACTATACAATACCTTACACCAGTCTGGGTAAAAGCCAACTAATGTTTGGATCCGAAATTCGAATGGGTTAAAATGGGGCTTGCGTCAAAATTTTCTATAATGTGAGTCAGCGCACCAAATTTCATTAAAATATCTTAATATTTGCGATCTGCAGTTTGTAACCAAGCCAATTTTGGGGGGACCCTTATATGGGCACTAGGTCTAAACATGGACCGATGTTCACCAAAATCAATAGGATGCGTCCTTGGGCCAACATAGGTCTGTGTACCAAATTTCATCAAAATATCTTAATATTTGCGACCTGCAGCGTATAAACAATATAAATTTGGGGGGACTCTTATATGGGCACTAGATCTAAACATGGACCGATATTCACCAAAATCAATAGGCTTCGTCCTTGGGTTGATATAGGTCGGTGTACCAAATTTCATCAAAATATCTTAATATTTGCGACCAACAGCGTATAAACAATATAATTTTGGGGGGACCCTTATATGGGCACTAGGCCTAAACATGGACCGATGTTCACCAAAATCAATAGGCTTCATCCTTGGGCCAACATAGGTCTGTGTATCAAATTTCATCAAAATATCTTAATATTTGCGACCTGAAGCGTATAAACAATATAATTTTGGTAGGACCCTTATATGGGCACTAGGTCTAAACATGGACCGATATTCACCAAAATCAATAGGCTTTGTCCTTGGGCCAACTTAGCTCTGTGTACCAAATTTCATCAAAATATCTTAATATCTGCAGCGTATAAACAATATAATTTTGGGGGGACCATTATATGGGCACTAGGTCTAAACATGGACCGATTTTAACCAAAATCAATAGGCGTCGTGCTTGGGCCGACATAAGTCGGTGTAACAAGTTTCATCAAAATATCTTAATATTTGCGACCTGTAGAGTGCGCACAAGAATGCATGGACAGACAGACGGACGGACGTAGGGACGGACGGACAGACGGACATCGTTAAATCGAAATAAAAAAAAATTCTGAGCCGATCGGTATACTATAAGGTGGGTCTAGGACCAATATTTTTTGGTGTTACAAACATCAGCACAAACTTATAATACCCTGACCACATAGTGGTGTAGGGTATAATAACAGAAAGCTGAATAGGAAAAGAAAATATGAATTAGCTGCACTATATGCAAGGCCATATGTGGGTTAGATGGCTAAGCTGTCGAACTCTAGTATAGTTACGTTTGTAATGCAGGAGTGCATGGGTTCGATTCATACAGACGACGGGTTGTTGAAAAAAATTATCATATAGAGACAATCTGACAATAAAAAAATATAAACAATAATACAATTTAATGGAAAATCACTGATGAAGCCTGTCCATTAGAGCGTACCACCTTACAGGCAAAAAAAAAAGTGCGCCGTACCCGCTCCAATATGAAGTGTTTTTGCAAGGTTACAAAAAAAAATTAGAGCTCGCAAAAATCATTAAACTTTTGCTAAGGAAGTTTTTCGATAAACTCGGTAGAAATTTTTTTTATATATTGGTTGCCGAACATAGGGTCGCCTTTTTAAATCTATATATCACACTTTAAATGCCGAAGCTATAAAGAAAAATTGAAAAAGGCGACCCCTACGTTCGGCAAAAAAAAATTTATTTTTGAAATTGCCTTGCAAAAATACTTCATATTGGAGGGTGTACGGCAAACTTTTTTTTGCGGTACTGTCCATAGAAAAAGAAAGGCAGAAACTGGATCTAGTCTGATTTGCAAATTTGTGTTTATAACTTTTGGAAAAAAAAATGTTTATTCTTGTTAACCTCAAACCTACCAAATAAGAAATATTTACCAAGTTTTTTTTTGTATAGCTGTTGTTAGTTTTTGTTTTCTTATTGTTTTACCAAGCATATTATACTTATAAGTTATTATCTAAAGTTGCGCTTACACTTGCACTGAAATCTCGAGATTTCGATATCCACCACTGTAAAAAAACTGTGAAGGGAAGCTTATAGGCGTTGCATTTTTAGAGAATGTATTTATTAGAGCTATGTATATGTGTGCTTTATTCAAAATTGAACATTTATTTGCTTTCCTTCATTGGTTTTTCAGAGTGGTGAATATCAAAATCTCGGGATTTCGATGCAAGTGTAAACGCAACTTAAGGCCAAAATCCCGATACAATTGTATTAAGTTATACTCAAAAATATAATAATTGATATACAGTTGTGGACACGAATTTAAGTCAATTCAAGTTTTTTCTAATTTTATTGTTGTTGCCTTTATTTTTAAAGATCAAAATAGTGGCTAAATTCGCCACGAAAGGCAAGAAGATGGTTCAGAAAATTGTACAGCCACGCCCACTTGTTTTAAGTGGGCGTGGCTTTTAACGAAAAATTAGCGATATCAACCTTTTATCAAATTACATAGGAAAATTTAGGCAGTACTGATCGGTTCTGTACAAACTGTATATTTTTGGAAATCCTATAAAATTTCCTTAAGTCTTGCATTATTTTGATCTACTTTAAACATGACCAAATTTTTCTTTGTTTTTAGGGATTTTTAATAAAGTTAACAGCACCGAAATTTTAAAGTTCCTTCCCTACCCAGGTAAAAAAAATGATATGGAGCCATATGAAGTTATATTTAATTATATATAATCTTTTATGTTATTAGATATAATTATATCCGAAAAATGAGAACATCTTATTGTATCTTATTGTATCGAATTGTATACAATTGTATACAATTTGGTACAATTTGATACAATTTTATGCAATTCGATACAATTGTATCCGAATTTTGTCCTCATCCAATTACATCAAATTATATCTTTTTGTATAAAATTATATAAAATGGTTTAAAAGTGGACATAGTTTGATACAATTATATCTAAAAATTTACCTTATACTTTAGATCATATTATATATGACCATATCTAACAATATATAAAAATTATTTTTTTAAATAAAAAAGATATGCAATATCTGGAGATCAGACCTGGGGCATTTCAATTGCAATTGCAAATAAATGTAATTGAAATTAAAAAAACTCAATTACATTTCATGTAACTGTAATTGAAAATTTTCAATTACAAGTAATTGTAATTGAAAGTGATTTCAATTACAAATTTCAATAATATTTAGAATTAAGGTGTTTTTTGTTAAAATTTTGTAGAAAAAACTGACTGGGATAGGTTGGATAGGCGTGGATAAGTACCTACTTGTGCTTTTTCTCATTATTTCTTTTCCGAAAAAATTTAATTGTAATTGACATTTTTTCAATTACAATTATATGTAATGTATAATTGAAAATTTTCAATTACAAATTACTTGTAATTGTTTTTTTTTAATTACAATTACAAATAATATGTAATTGTAATTGAATTTTTTTTCAATTACAATTACATGTTATTGTGTAATTGCATGTGTAATTAATTTCCAAATATAATGATTAACCCAAAAGTCTGCTGGAGATCCTAAAATTTCGATAAATCTTCCATTAATTTTATCCAGATTTACCATGACAGTGCATTAAACATGAACAAAATTGAAAAAAATTGATCAGAAAATGGTGCAGAATATTAGCGTAATGGCCGTTTTTTTAATGAAAAAGAAGCGATATCGACCTTTTATCAAATTACATAGTAAAATTTAGGGAGCAATGGTAGGATCTATACAAACTGTATATTTTTGGAAATTCTATATTTCCTTAAATCTTGCATTATCTTTATCTACAAGTAGTCTCGAGACTTAAAATGACAGCGCCTTAAACATGACCAGATTTTTCTTTGTTTCTAGCGATTTTAAAATTGAGTTAACAACACTAAAACTTTAAACTGAATGGCCTGATTCTATACTTACCGCGATATAACAAATCAGACAAACTTTTTTTTACGTTGTAGTATAAAGCATTCCGTATTTAAATATCAGTGTTGTTAACTTTATTTTAAAATCGCTACAAACAAGAAAAATTTAGTCATATTTAAGGCACTGTCATTTTAAGTCTAGAGACCATTTGTAGAAAAAAATAATGCAAGACTTAAGGAAATATTGTAGGAATTTCAAAAATATACAGTTTTTACAGAACTGATCAGTACTCGCTAAATTTTACTATGTAAATTGATAGAAGGTCAATATCGCTTATTTTTCATAAAAAACCACGCCTACTTAAAACAAGTGACAAAATACAAAAACAGACGTCACGCTAAACTTCTGCACCATTTTCTGAACAATCTCCTCGCATTTTGGGGTGAATTTATCCACTATTTTGATCTTTAAAAATAAAGGCAACGAGAATAAAATTAGAAAAAATTTGAATGTATCTATTATATTGCACACATGTGTATATGGACCTTATATATTTTTATATAAAATCACTTTGAAATAATTGCTTATGTGGGATGATATATAATTATAGATGATTTTATAAAGAACGTAATATTGTTATATATTAAAGAAATCATGAAATATTGTAGATATGGAACCATATTAAGTTATATATGGGTTCTTATTCGTCAATATATAATCATATCTAACACAAATTGTGAAATATTTCTTATATGGCTCCACATATAGTTTTATAATATTATGTATAGTGTCATACTAAATTATATATAAACGTATATGTAATTATATTTGTAATATGTTACTTTATGTACTTATATATAACACATGCAATTATATGTAGGCCAGTATGTAATAATATAAAATCACATATGTCTCCATATTAAAACCTTTGAGGAAAAAATATCTAACATATGTCTATATAAAAGTATATATGCTTGAATTTAAAAGCATATGTGGCCATATGTAACTATAAGTTACTATATGCAATTACATAAAATAATATATGGTTATATCAAAACTTTTTTACTCGGGTAGTAAAAATGATTTTTATATAATCAGATATGAGTTTTATATAATCATTTATGATTTTATACAATTATAACTTGTCGAGTATTGTGAAACATATATTTTTATATGATCATATCAAAAGATATTTAATTATATAAAATTATATTAACCAGATCCACCATTTTTCGGATCAAATCATGTATGGATTAATATAATTATATAAAAAATATATTATTTGATCCGAAAAATGGTGGATCTGGTTAATATAATTTTATATAATTAAATATCTTTTGATATAAACATATAAAAATATATGTTTCAAAATACTCGACAAGTTATAATTGTATAAAATCATAAATGATTGTATAAAAATCATATATGAATATATAAAAATCATTTTTACTAGGGTTGTCCTAATAATTACATATAAAGTTAAAACCCTAATTAGTTAGGTAGTAAAGTGAGGTGAAATGAGGTATCGTAAAGTAGGAATCTATTTTCAATAGATTTTCTTACGTCAAATCTAGTTCCAAACTTGTATACTATCACTAGTTGAAAGTAAACAGATGACACGATACTTTACGATACTACCAGACTAATGGAGCCTTAAGGCTGAATTAGCCAGAACGTAGCGGGCTATAATATGTTCAATAAGTGAAAGAGGAATAGAACAATTCGTACATTAATTTGTATCTCGTTTGTCTGCACTGAAAACATAAAATGTAGAGAGAAATTCAGTTGAGAATTGATTTTCCCTCTACGTTTAGGTACGTCTCTCCATCCCATTATTTTATTTGCTAAAGGGTATTATGAATGTAGAGTGCTCATTAAGCAAGCTCTATTACACTCAGCATTAATTAATAATTATAATTGTTAATGCTATCGTTTAATATCAACTTTTAAAACATCGTAAAAAAATAATTAAAAATTTGGTTTTACGCAAATAGATACCACTACATTGCTAGATCTGTCAAAACAAATCAGTTTACTATTTTGGAAGATGACAAAACAAACTGCGATAATATTTAAGATATTTATTAACGCTCCTAGACGAAAACAAGAAATTCTAATTGAGTTTAAGCTAACAAATATTTCTAGAAATTCTAAAGTCGTCTCCTGACTGAAATTCAGATAGGTACAAGCCTACAGCAAATTATTTTTCACAATTTGTTATGTTTTGGGATTTTAGCATATTTACTTTATTAAAAATATAGTTTTAAAATATTTTTGTAATTTTTTACAAATTTCGAATTAATCTTATTATATTATTCGAACAATTTTTTAGCAAAATAAATACCCTAAGAATTACATGTTGAGCGATATGTAATAAGAACAGAAGACAAATTTGTCTTTTTACTCATATTTGCTTTTTGGATTTTCTGATTTTAGCTTTAAAAAGCTTTTTCTTAAGATTTTTGAGCTTTTAATTACTTTTTTAAAAATTTTTTTTCAAAAATGTTTTTATTGGCTCATAAAAACATATTTGTTCTCCTATTTTTTAACTTTTTTTTTTAAAGTGTTGTTTTTCCAATTCTTTTTACTTTTGCTTTTTTGCAATTATTGTTTTGCTTTAATGGATTCATATAATTATGTCGGGTTATATACACTGGCGTACAAAACATACATGGGTGTATGAAATTATAAATTATTATATGCAAACGTTTTTTTTACTCGAGATTTTTAATTTTTGTTTCGTTCAAATTATGGATCCTTATGAAAATCTAAAACGATCTAACTAACATACTTATTTTTTTCTAGGTTTGGATTAATCAAGGCGATATCATTTTGGTAGGTCTACGTGATTATCAAGACTCCAAGGCCGATGTTATTCTTAAATATACATCTGATGAAGCCAGAAATTTGAAAACATATGGTGAGTTCCCCGAATCAGTGCGTATTAACGATACAGTCACCTTTGTGGAAGATGGTTTCGATGAAGATATTGAGTTTGGTGATGAAATCAGCTCTGATGATGACGCGGACTCTGTGGACAATATCTGATTAACAGCAAAATCTAAGAGAGACCTAAATCAAACCACACCAACCGAGGAAGGAGAACAAGTGAACAAACTGAAAAATTGAAAGAAAAACTAAAAAATAAGTAAACAGATTTTTAAGAAATCTAGGCTAGAGAGACACCCATAACCAAAAAGTAACAACTAACAAAAAAATATTTTTTTTTGTTAAAAAAATAATATAATTTGTCCACAGTGTTTGGAAAGCAAAACAATGTAAACAGAGGAGCATGATTTTATTTCTTAGCGCAAATACGAAAGAAATTAATTGTAATTCTGAAGAAATATCCCCTTTCATTGAATAGACACAGCGTCTAACGTACTCTCTTATATAACAAAAGAAAGAAAATTTAAGTAATTAATTCTATAAATAGTTATAAAATTATAAACAAAAATAATTTAAATTAAAACATATAACACATAGTAATAAATTAATATATTTAGAAAAAAAAAAATAAATTATAGAATTTTAAGTGCTAACTCATAAACACTTTATAAAATTCAAGGAGGTCTACAAAGCAAATTTTTCATACAATTTGTTCCATAAACCTCCTATAACTTTATACAGTGTTTATGAATAAACACTTTATTATTTAAATTTATCCTTAAAGGCAAAAAACTCAATAAAAATCTTACATAAAAACTAAAGAAAAGCCCTTAAATCGAATTCAATTTAAATTTTTGTATGGTGTCAGTTTTAGCTTTGAAATTTTTATTTATTTAATATCCTTTTTTCAAGTTTAGTTTAATATTCCCTCGAATTGATTAAAGTTTCCTTTTCAACAACATTTTGATTAGATTTTCTTTTTAAGTAATCTTTGTTTATTTTATGTTATTAGTCCTTTGTAAAAGGATAAAATTCATTACATTATATAAGAAAATAAAACATAAAAGGAGGACTCCTAAATCGAAAATAGTTTTATTTAAATAAATCTTGATTCAAACGCTATTCATAACTACTCTTTCCCAGTATTGGGGATACGAAATGTCATTTTCAAAAGAGAATTTACTAAAATTTGACAATTCATATCTCCAATACTGAGTAATTGTATATAAAGATTAGGGTTCGCAAAAAAAAAAATTTTTTTTCTTTGATTTTCGGATATCATCATCATATCAATTTTAAATGCAATATTGAGAAGAAAATTGCTAAATTAGAAGTGGCTGATCTATCACGTACAAAACCATGTTGTTCCTCAACGAAAAAAAGATATTTTAGAAATTACGGAATGTTCAAACAACTTTGAAACCGTCGATAACTTAGATATCGGTCTATAATTTCTAATATTACATCTATTACCAGATTTAAATACTGGAGTTATTATTGAAAACTTCCATCTGTCCAAAAAAATTCCCAAACTCAATGACTTATTAAAAATAAGTTTATGAGGAAAGAAAATTGATGAACTGCAATTCTTTATAAAATAAGAACATAACCCATCTGAATCACAACCAAAAGTATTCTTCAGATTAGAAATGCCAGAAATTACATCGGAATCCCATAACTGTAAACTAGCAAACTGACCAGCGGTAGCTACATTATCCAAAACAGAAGTATCGAAGGCATTATGTTCCTCAGCAAAATTTGATTTAAAGTAATCAGCGAAAAGATTAGACGATTCCATGGACCATTAGAAATCCTTTCATCAAAAAACACAAATGAAGGGACTATTGATTTGCCATTTTTATTAGATCGTAAAAATGACCAAAAAGATTTGGAATTTACATTAATCGAATTCTCAAAGCCTAAGATATATTGTTTATACAGAAATCTATCCAAAAAATTAAATTCCCTTAAAATTTATGTATGATTTCAAAATATAAAAGGCGTACTCATTATAACTCGTAAATTCCTTGTAAATCTTGTATAAATACAAGCCATATTTTTTATGTATGGAATTTGACATTAACACTAACACTCTAATGCCCAAGGCCGCAAAAAATCGTTCTTCAGATATTAAATAGTTTTTCGCTAAATAACATTTTTTTATTTAACAAGTTATATAATATGTCTGTTCCCGTACTTTACCGCAGTTACCCAAACTTACCCAAAGGCGTTCCCGTACTCAAAATTGCGTGCAAATTGTTGTTGTTTGGGCTGTTTTGGATTCCCGCAGGAACCCGCGGTAACGTACGGGAACGCACAGTATATCAATAGAAAACATAATTACCTACTTTTTTGCCTTCAAACCTTTTTTGTATAAGGAACGATTTTCAAGCGAGAAGGATGTAAAGTGAAAATTTTGTAAATTTGAAAAAATTAACTTTTTAAAACCGTAAAAAATATTTGAAAAATCATCAAAAATACATTTACGATTTGGCATACATTATCGACAATACCGAAGCTAGCTTAGAGTCTCTACATCAGGATACATCTTACGAATATCTATCTAACTCAAAAACTAGCTGAAATTAAACAGATTACATATTCAGAGCTAATAGTAAGCAAAACTAGTTTCGTCAAAATTTATTGATGTTTTATGCCAAATTTCGTAATTTTAAAAATCGAAAATCGCCATAACTTCTGAAAGAATAAGACTAGATTAGGAATTTTCAGTACGTGATTTTATTTTATTGATAGTGTTATTTATAGCAAAAACCTAAATTTTTTGACTACTGGATTTCTTGATTCGTCTTCAACCTTTATTATGCGATATCGCCTAAATAAAGCGATAAATTGAAATTTTATTATTTCTTCCATAGTAGATTTTCAATGCCAAATATATAGTTTAAATATTATCGCAATCAGAAGAAAGAGCATTAGAGGGTTAAACTCATAAACATACCAGGTTTACACAGTTTACGGGTAGAATACAATTTTATATGAGAAGGCTAAAAATGTTTGGTTACAATTATGTACAACTTCTTCTAAATACTTACGGTGAGTCTCATACTGCAGGTTTAAACTTTAGTTAATAGTTAACCCAAAAATTTGCTATTGTTTTGTGTACATTTTTTTGACATTTTCTTTTGTTTTTAGTTAAGTTAAAGTTAAACCTACAGTATGAGACGCACTGTTAATTTTTATTTAAATTTTGAATTCTTAAGGGTGTTATTTTTTAGTACTTTTTATTAGTTTTTGTTTTGAGCCTGAAATATAAAGCGTTATATAATTATTTCTCTCTACATCAATTTAGATATGATTATATCGTGTCAAAATCCGGATAAAATTCTATATGATTCAATATATTTAGATCTTATCCGATATAATTTTATCCACCATTTTTCGGATCATAGCATATTTCCAATTATATTAAATAAGATATCATTACATACACTCAGAAAAGTTCTGCAGTTACTACATGACAGTTATTTGTGTAGTAATGCGGTTGTAGTTATTTTAACTACAATTGTAGTTAATTTACTTAGAGCAAAATATTTCAATGTTTTTGACAGTTATTTTTTCAAACTAACTACAAAAACTACCACATTGTAGTAACATTTATTTTATGCAGTTATTTTGAATTTTTTTTACAAATACTTATATTTTCAAGTGTGTGTGCACACACACGAAGCAATCAGGAGCATGTGTATGACGCGCTTGTTTCGAAATTTCTAGTGAAAGAATATGAGTATAACATGTTTTCTCTTGTCTTAGTCATAAAACAACGCCAAAGAGTGAGGACGCGTAATACGGAAAGGTTTATATATTTTTTATTAAGTTATTAAAATAATAAGGTAAGTTTTATAATATAAATTTATTTACGGGATTATTAAAAATTATTGTATTTATTTTCTTTCAGTTCTTTTATATTCTCATCTCCTTCTACCTGGAGAAAAAAAGGAAGCCAAACAACGCCATATTTCATCCCTCACAGACGGACATCTACAACAATATCTTACTAGTGAAAAATAAAAGTGACAGTGTAAATTTTGATTTCTCAATTTTAAATAGAATAAAATTAAGTTAGGAGTGTTTACATAAATTTGTTTTTTAATAAATTAATAACTTTTAAAATAATTTTTATTTATGTTTTTTAACTACATTTCCAGTTGTTTGTACAGTTTTACAATAATTTGCATGTACGTTGTTTCATTGCATTTGTAGTTGTTTTTACTACATTTGTCAGTTGATTTTTAACAGTTAAAAATAACTTCATATTGCAGTTAATTTAACTGCAAATGTAGTCTACACCTTTTTAAGTGCAAATGCAGTTATTTTAACTGTCATTTGCAGTTGATTTTACCTACATAATTCCCTGAGTGTAGATCTTATCATAGCTGTCATTATGTGAAAGTGCTAAACAGATCGGATTTTATTTTTAGGCTTTACATCAATTTCGGCTGTACAATACGCTAAAAATCCAACTTTAAATTGACTAGCACATCCACAGATAAAAGAATTAATGGCTGAAATCTGGCTTATATGATATATATTGCAATTAATATTGTTGTAAGTGCTAAAACGATCGGATTATCCGTTTGGTTTCTACATCACTTTTAGCTCCAAAAATCTATGAAAAGCTACAAAATTTAACCTAAAATTTGTCTGGACACCAAACTAATAGTACGATCCATTTTGCACTTACACACAATAATACCCAGCAAAAATATGAGTAAGTAATTTGAAACGAACAACTTTTAAATTGGTTACAATGGAGCGATAAGTGCTCTTTTTCTGTTTCGAATGTATGTGCTTTAAAAGGACTTTCAAAAATGTATATATAATGTTGTTTTTTTTTTCTTTGTAAATGCATTTGTTTGTAAATTACGAATTTATTAGAGATTCCATTTTTTATTTCTAAAAAAACAAAATAGTTAATTTTATTAACTATTTAAATTTTTACTTTATTAATTTACGATTATTTACATATTTTTAAATTATTCGTACATATTTTAAAAAATATTGCAATTACAGTTCCCATTGAAAAAGGGAAGGAAATAAAGAATTGGATCCCATTGAATCTCCTGGACTATGACCCAAATATGAATTCTTCTTTTCACAAAATGCAAATATATAAAAGCTAACAATTAAAATGTATTGTTAAGGCTCTATGAAGTCGCTTGCGTGCTTTTGCACCGTGCACCAAAGAAATATGTTAATAAAATTTGTTGCAATGTTAACATATTTTATCGTTTAAAATGGACCAAACAAGGTCCCTTACCTTTGTTTATACACAAAAAGTTCTATAAATGTCACCTGATTTAAATGTCGATATGCTCTAATTGCTATTACGCTTTAAAAGTCGTAAAAACTAAATAAATAATTTTATAGTGACAAAAAATATATTATTTCTTCAACTCAAAAATAGATTTAAAAAAATAACTGCCGTCAACTTTAAAATGTCCATTAAAGTTCCAAATTTTAATTAAACCCAGCTAAAAATCGACATATATGGATCCATACATTTTAAATGTATGTGCGTGCATGCTCATAAACATGCATTCATGACCATACATGGATACCTAAATCTCCATACATGAATCATATATGACCATACGTGTGCATTAACGAAATTTGAGGTAATATCTACATGTATGATCATGCATGCTCATGCGTGTTCATGTATATATATAAAATATAAAAAAGCTAACAATTAAAATGTATTGTTAAGGCTCTATGAAGTCGCTTTCGTGCTTTTGCACCGTGCACCAAAGAAATATGTTAATAAAATTTGTTGCAAAGTTAACATATTTTATCGTTTAAAATAGACCAAACAAGGGGTTCGTTAACAGAGGTTGGTCCCTTACCTTTGTTTATACACAAAAAGTTCTATAAATGTCATCTGCTTTAAATGTCGATATGCTTTAATTGCTATTACACCTTAAAAGTCGTAAAATCAAGCTAAATAAATAATTCTATAGTGACAAAAAATTTATTATTTCTTTAACTCAAAAATAGATTTAAAAAAATAACTGCCGTCAACTTTAAAATGTCCATTAAAGTTCCAAATTTTAATTAAAGTTAAAATTTTGCTAAATGAACTTCTTCAACATAAGAATTCAACTAATCACGATTGCAAATTATAGTATTGGAACTTAATGCATCGTTTAATGAACACGTTGATTTTAAGCTAACGATGGTTGACTTGCAAAATTCAAATAACGACATGGTATTCGTTTTCGAAATATGTCTGGGGAAAAACTTTCCTCCAACGGTTCTCGGATTCTTTAATGAATTTAAGGCTAAAATTTCAATCATAGATCTGCGGCTTCAGCAAATTTATAATGATGGCCTTATTAAGTGCGTTCCCGTATGTTCCCAATGTTACCGAAATTTACCCAAAAGCGTTCCCGTACTCGAAAATTGGGTAAATGGGAGAGCTAATGAGAGTGTATTAGTGTGTCTCTTTTTACCAAAATTTACCCAGACTTTTTCTTCGGGTAAACTTTGGTAAAACAGCTGATATAAATATAAACCAAAACCAATCGTGAAAATATGTTTAAAATTTTAATTAAATAAAGAAAAGAGCAAATGAAACTTGTTTTTTATAAGAATTAATTGAATAACATCAAAAACAACTTTTAAATGCGAATAAATATGGGTATTTGTGCCAATTTGCAAATTGAAATTATACGCATTTTCACATTAGTGATGGGATTTGTTGCAGAATCTAAGATTGATTGGTACAATGGCACAACCGATACAATTTTGGCACATTTTGGTGATCTACAAAATTTAATAGAAAATGTATTTAAAAAATAATAATTCTTTAAAAATTCCTTAGTTTTTAGTTTCTAAGCATTTATTGGTATTAAAATACCTTTTCGAACAAAGCAAAAATTTAAAAATTCTAATGATTTAAATTTATAATTTAAGTTTAATTCATGAAAAATATAATTCAGTTTTAGAAAATGTTTCTATCTACACCATTACGTGCAACCATTCCTAAAGAATTCATTCATTGGCTGCATTCCCAAATATTTAATAAGAATCGAATGAATTTCATATCATTCACCTTTTAGTTGAATGAATTCAAGAAAATTTTCAAAATAGAATTGATTCCATAAGAATGCTATTACGAAATGAAATTAAAGGTGAATTACACGAAATGAAATTAAAGTTGAAAACACGTGTACTGAGTGAAAATTGAGTTTTGGCACAATGAAGGCCCATTTAGCACATTTTAGTCACACACTTGGCACAAAACAAAATTTTTCAAGTCCCATCACTGTTTCACATTGAAATAAATGTTTGGGCTAGAAAAGTGGTTTTTTGCGTTCCCGTACAATTGGGTAATTTTGCCATTTTGTGAGAGGATTTTGTGCTTACTCTCATTTTACCGAACTTTACCCAAAAAGTAAAGAAACACACCTATTATTAGGTTTGTTCCACGTAATTCTGGGTAAAGTCTGGTAAAATGAGAGTAAACAAATAATTATCTCAAAAAATGGTAAAATTGCTCACAATACCGGGAACGCACAAAACCACATTTCAAGCCCAAAAATAAACGTCAAAGTTATTCATATAAACAAAAGCTATTTTTAACAATAAAATATCGAAGGGAATAAAGAGAAAGTGTTAGAACGTAGTATTTGTTAACGATATTAATTAATGTTTACAACTTTTGTTAATATTTTAATTATTTTTACAAATTTAAAACAGCTGATTTATAAACAACAAGTGATTTGACAGTTTTACCATTTTACCCGAAAAAAAGTGCGGGTAACTTCTGGTAAAATGAGAAACAAATTATTCTCTCATCAACGCTCTCATTTACCCAATTTTTAACAATAGAAACGCTTTTTGGTAAGATTGGGTTCCCGCGGGCACTCGCGGTAACGTACGTGGAACAGAGCTATTGTAGAGTTGTAAAATGTCGATGCTTTTCTTTCCTTTATTTGTTAAAATGGAAAAAAAATATATGAAAAAATAGTTTTCTAGTAGGTACGCTTTAATATTCTGAAAATTCCTTGAGTAATGTTTTTAAGAAAATTAATCAGAGGGTTACATATAACTTTTAGGCCCAGCTTTTAGGATGTAGATAATCTTTAAACTTACCCAGGTGGAAATTGCCCACGGTAGAAAAAAATAGTACTGGGAGAGCACTGTTTTTTTATTATGCCAGTACCACTTAAAATGTGCTTTGCCACTGTTTTCTGCTATTTTAACAAGATTTTTCTATCTGACACTCAGTCATGAAGAATTTCAATATAACTTTTTTCATTATATTTTATATAAAACAGCGAGTAACCAGAAAATTTAAGAAAAACTTTTTATTTTCTAGTTTTGCAATTATTTAATATTTTATTACACACTAAAAAACAACAAAATTAATTTGAAACAAAAATATATATTTTTTATTATTTTATTAAAATTTAGGGTGATTCACCACCAGATTTTTAATTGTTTTTATAGTACTGGCTATACACTGATTTTTTGTATTAGAAGTACTGGCAAGTTACTGAATATTTTTAATTTATAGTACTGGGAAAACACCAGGAAGTAACAAAATCTAACACTGGGCCAACGTGGGCAAATACCTACGGCCAAGCGTATATTGGTGTTATCATTTCGACACCGTACCAGTACTGGAAACGTACAAAATCCGACACATCGCCAGTACATGTACTACTGTCTCCAATGCTGAGCCAGTACTGTGCCGTTCGTATTTTTCTATCTGGGCGGTTTATTTAACCCTTTCACTACCGACTTTTTGTTTGCGGATATATCTTTATTTTTACTTCAGATTCCTGTTAAGAGTCCTCAAATAAGAAAAAAAAAATATGTAACATCCCAGGTGGAAATTGCCCACCGTAGAAAAAAATAGTACTGGGAGAGCACTGTTTTTTTTATTATGCCAGTACCACTTAAAAAGTACTTTACCACTGTTTTCTGCTATTTTAACAAGATTTTTCTATCCGACACTTCTTTTACCCTAATTTTTAATACCGAATTCAGTCATGAAGAATTTCAATATAACTTTTTTCATTATATTTTATATAAAACAGCGAGTTACCAGAAAATTTAAGAAAAACTTTTTATTTTCTAGTTTTGCAATTATTTAATATTTTATTACACAATAAAAAACAACAAAATTAATTTGAAATAAAAATATATATTTTTTATTTTATTAAAATTTAGGGTATTCACCAACAGATTTTTAATTGTTTTTATAGTACTGGCTATACACTGATTTTTTGTATTTAAAGTATTGGCAAGTTACTGAATATTTTTAATATATTTTTAATATATATGATTCACCACCAGATTTATAATTGTTTTTATAGTACTGGCTATACACTGATTTTTTGTATTTGAAGTACTGGCAAGTTACTGAATATTTTTAATTTATAGTACTGGGAAAACTCCAGGAAGTAACAAAATCCAACACTGGGCCAACGTGGGCAAATACCTACGGCCAAGCGTATATTGGTGTTATCATTTCGACACCGTACCAGTACTGGAAACGTAAAAAATCCGACACATCGCCAGTACATGCACTATCATCTCCAACACCGAGCCAGTACTGTGCCGTTCGTATTTTTCTATCTGGGTAGTTTATAACTCGAATACTGCTTCTAAAATCTATTTTATTTTCTTTCAATGAAGACATCAATTTTAAACGATAAAAAGTTGTTCGGGCAAATTTTTGTTCATAAACTTGAAATGGCTGATATAATTCGTTTTCGGTTTAACTAAATCAAGTTTAACTGACATCCCAAAAACTCGGCCTTAGTGTATTAATCTTATTTAATTCAATATCGTATCTTTTTTGAATTTAAAGACTGAAGTAAACATGTTACAAATTTATTAAAAAAAAAAAAAAAACTGTTGAACAAAAATTAAAAAAAAACTTTGGTTTTGTCTAATTTTGACCTAATCGAATTGATTTAGTCGCAAAAGAAGTGTTTCCTTAATATTGTCCTACAAATAATAATAAATTGAAGCTTTTGTTACATAATAGGTTCAGAAATGGGTTCTGTAAAGGCTAAACATTAAAATTGCCTCTAAAATATGCTATTACAGACATTATAAAAAGCACATTTAAATTACTTTTAAAAATGTATTATATTATATATTATAAAGAGTACTTCTAGATCACTCTAAAAATGCAAACAAAATGTACTCGTATTGAAGTGATGAAAATGTATACCTAAAAACCATACTTGATTAACATCATGTAATCACTCTTAAATTACTAACAAAATGCTTAAATTGAACTACTGACAACATGGGACATCACGTGTAAAATAAATCAGTGTTAGAGATAAATTGTAACTACTCCACAATCAGTTGATGCTATTCGGAGTGCTTTTAAAATAACTTTTTTGTAATGACTTTTTTTGCTGGGTAGTATCACCGATATATACCGATCACGCAGGACTGCAACTAATTACACAGTACAACAAAATAAGAAAAATTTGATGCATCGGTATTGCGACACATCATTTCTAATAGATTTTGGGACGCAGATCACGAATATGGCACTAGAATTTTAAAGTTAGCTATAGTTTAAAAAATATTTGCAAAAATGTTTTTGTAGGAAAATTAAATTTTTTAAATAAACTTTTTGCAAAACAATATCAAATTGAAAGTAATAACGCTATTTGTTGCAACATTTTAAAATGATGAAATATGCCCTTTAATTTGATATACTGCACGTTTTGACAGTAAAAACAAAGAAAAATTTGGTCATGTTTAAGGCACTGTCATTTTAAGTCTGGCGACCATTTTTAGAAAAAAATAATGCAAGACTTAAGGAAATTTTATAGGAATTCCAAAAATATACTGTTTTTTCAGAATTGATCAGTACTCGCAAAATTTTACTATGTAATTTGAAAAAAGGTCGATATCGCTTATTTTTCATTAAAATCCACGCCTACATAAAACAAGTAAGAGAATAAAAAAACAGACGTCACTTTAAAATTCTACATAATTTTCTGAACTATCTCCTTGCATTTTTGGGCGAATCTATCCACTATTTTGATCTTTAAAAATAAAGGCAACGAGAATAAAATTAGAAAAAACCTTGAATGGCTCTATTTTTTTGCACATCACTGTACATATGCATTTAAAATTGAAATTTCTCTTTTTTCACGATTTCGTTAATAAATAATCTGCGATGAAAGGAATATCTTATTTTTGAATTTGTACCTTTAGTAAACATCTCATGTCACTTAATTTATCAAAAAACGAGTAAAAAGCATTGGCGTACCTAGACCATTTTTCTGGGGCGGGAAAGCGACCCATTAATTTTCTGCTGTTTATTTGCTCAAAAGTGCATCTATTTTTCTGAAGAAAACCTCGTACAATGAATGTGTTCCAAGCTATATTTTCAGGTTATTATGATAGAGAAAAGAAATATAAGATCAACCTGTCTACTTCAGACGAATCCTTTCTAACCCCATATTCTGATCACTTAAATTACCGAGGTGGTCAAAAACAGTGAGATGTTCATCTTACAATTTTTTTTTCTCCAAAATATTGAAATTTCATTAAAATAACATAGTAATGTTTAGTTTGAAGAAACTTTCTAGTTAGATATTAACTAATTATTCATTTAGAAAACTATGAAATCTAAGATATTTAACTCACCAAAAAAGATTATGCGTTATATTTCTATTATTGAACAACTTTGCGATTCTAATAATTTTTCTTAAAGAAAAACTCGTATGGTCAATTTTATAATCAGAACTAAGATCGATTTGTTTCTTAAATATTTCTTAGGTAAGAATTTTTCAAACAATTTTCTTATTTAAGAAATATTTAAAACAAAAATCGATCTTAGTTCTGTCTATAGAACTGACCCTTAGATTGCAACAACTTAGCTGCCTAGGAATGAGTAGAGATTTTCCCAAACCAAAAACACAGGATTAATTGATATAAAAAAAAGTAATACTGTGATACTTTTTGCCATCAAAATTATAGATAAAATAATTGTGGGTAGATTTTTTTAAAATTCTGGGGTGGGCAAAAATCAGTCTAGGGTGGGCTTAGCCCACCCCACACCGGCCTAAGTCCGCCAATGGTAAAAAGGTTAAAGTCGGGAATGCCGACTATACATTACCCTACACCAGTCTGGTTAAGAGCCAACTAATGTTTGGATCCGAAATTCGAATGGGTTAAAATGGGACTTGTGTCAAAATTTTCTATAAAATTAAAAAAGAAGAGAAAATCGTAAATATAGCCCATATGGGCGATAGGTCCAAATATGAATCGATTCTATCTAGAATCTATCGGCGTTTTTCTCTGGACCATGTGAGTCAGCAAACCAAATTTCGTTAAAATATCTTAATATTTGCGACCTGCAGCGTGTAACCAAGCCAATTTTGGGGGGACCTTTATATGGGCACTAGGTCTAAACATGGACCTGTGTTAATCAAAATCAATAAGCTTCGTCCGCGGGCCGACATAGGTCGGTGTACCAAATTTCATCAAAATATCTTAATATTTGCGACCTGCAGTCTATAAACAATATAAATTTGGGGGGGACCCTTATATGGGCACTAGGTCTAAACATGGACCGATGTTATCCGAAATCAATAGGCTTCGGCCTTGGGCCAAAGTAGGTCTATGTACCAAATTTGAGCAAAATATCTTAATATTTGCGACCTGCAGCGTATAAACAATATAATTTTGGGGGGACCCTAATATGGGCACTAGGTCTAAATACGGACCGATTTCAACCGGTGTTAATCAAAATCAATAGGCATCGTCCTTGGGCCGACATAAGTCGGTGTACCAAATTTCATCAAGATATGTTAATATTTGCCACCTGTAGAGTGCGCACAAGAATGCATGGACAGACAGACGGACGGAGGGACGGACGGACATCGTTAAATCGTACTAGTAGGTCTTACAGGTTCGATTAAAAGAATTTTGGATAAAATTGAGATAGGCGTTTTGTTATCACTCGATTTATCCAAAGCTTTTGACCGCATCAGTCATGCAGTTTTAGTACGTAAACTTTGCAATTTCTTCAATTTTTCTCGATCGACTTGTATTCTAATTTATTCTTATCTGACGGAAAGATGTCAATATGTCCATTGTAAGGAGTCTGTTTCTGATTGTTCCACTGTGACTAGTGGTGTCCCGCAGGGATCAGTGATTGGGCCTATGTTGTTTTTATTGTATATGAATGATCTTATGACAGTTACGCAAGGGTTTTCTTGTAAAATTTTTGTTTTTGCAGATGATATTCAGCTTCTTTTTTCTGGTAAACATCAGTTTACAGATGTTTTGGAACGTGTGATAAATTTTTTAATTTCAGATATCTCAGATTTGATGTCTAGTTGTAATCTTTGTGTTAATTCTGCGAAAACTAAGGCAATGATTTTGAAATCTATGTATGACGTCAATTTAGATGTCATGGTAAATGGTGATAAAATTGAGTTTGTGGAATGTATTAAATGTCTGGGAGTTTTAATTGATTCTCGACTTAATTTTGACCAACATATAAGTTGGTTGTGTTCTACTATTAACTTTACATTACGCCGATTATATTCATTGAATCTTTATCTACCTGTTTATATTAAAAAGCGTATTGCACACGCATTGCTGATGTCAAATATGTTGTATTGTGCTGAAATGTTTACAGGCGTCAAGGTTCGTGTAATGCGTAGATACAACCTTCTTTTCAATCGAATTATTCGATTTATTTACAACCTTAAATACCGTGACCACGTTTCTGATTATGTAGTAGACTTTCTAGGAAACAATTTTAAAAGTTTTATACACATGCGGTTGTTAATACATTTTTATAAAGTTTTCAGGGCCAAATGTCCGGAAAATTTACTAGAATTTTTTATACTTTCAGGTTCTTTAAGGAACCCTCAATTAAATTATCCTCTTTATAACACATTGTTTCAGATATTTTATGAAATAAAAAATTCTAAAATTTCAAATATTTTTATGACAAATATTTTAGTTTACATTTGAAAGAGAAAAGCCAAGAATTTTTAAGACTTGGTAGCATTTTTATAACTACTTAATTTTTAAGAAGTAAATTTATACCTACTTAAAAGTTTTATAAATGCTTAAATTTGTATGGAATATTTATACAAAATTCGAAAAAAAATAAACCTAATATACAGGGAATTATATTAGGGATAAGTAAATATAAAGTGAAAGAATTCTATACACATTTCTATTTTCTTTTTATTTTTAAATACATAAATATGTTTTTTTATTTTTATTTTTTGTAAATTAATTATTGTTACTTTGTTGTTCAGGAGAGCAATAAAACTAATTCACTTGCTTATAAAATTTTTTTGAATCAATCTGTCTTCTAGAATATTATTTAAAAATGGCAACTTATTCCTATGTATACTTATTTTAAAATTATTAGCGTTATTTACGTCGCTAATGCAGATATAGAGTTCTGTAATAAAATTTTTATATAATTTTATGATAATACTAGCAGATATGTAGTTTTCATAAATATAAAAAATATGCATTATTAGGAACAAATGACCATGTAAATCTCTCTATACTTTTTGTGGAAAACAATATTATGTGCCTCCAAACATCAACGAACACAGAATTGTTAATCAGGGATGGAAAAGTCTCGTTTTATTGAAATTAATAATCCTAGAACTATTATATCCATATCTTATTCCAAAAATTAATGGTTAGTTTGGAAAAAAAATGGGAAAAAAAATTTTCCCAAAACGAAAAAGTTTGCATTATTATATTCGTTTGCAAAATGTTAATCGGTAATTACGTTTCTTAATTCATTCTCTGCGGCATAAATCCTTTTATTCACAATCCACCATTATTTGAAATTTTATTCAACCCGGTGTATTTTAATCCATAATCCAAGACTTTACACTCATATCTTGCCTAAAATTTGGTGGTTAGTTTGCAAAAAAAAAAAAGAAAAATGCGAAAAAAATTTTGCGAAAAGGATAATTTTACACCAATATATTCCTTTGCAGAATGTCAAGTTGATTAGCTTTTCTAAGTCATTTTCTACACTTTTTCGCATTCTGCCGTTATTTAGCAATTTTTTAAGTGTGATTTCTTAAAACTTATAATCTAGGGATTGCAAAAAAAAAATTTAGAAAAAAATTACAAAGAGGAAATTTTTTGCATTACGTAGACGCTCGCAAATTAGAACCGCTTTGTTTTTGAGGCAATTCTAATTTCTGAATTATTCTAATTTCTGGACGTTTTTTTTCGTTTCGTTTCCAATGATAAAGTGTTTTTTTTACGTTTATTTAACATTTTAAATGATACACTTTCACTATTTAATAGAGACTGCCAAATAATAAGTGTGTTTGCGTACCCGAAAATTTGTACAAATTCGTACAAATTTGTACAAGTTTTTACTGGAAGGTGTTTGTTTACACAATTACTCAGTAAGGAGAGAGGAAAAATAGAGGGTAAAGTGACAGTTCAATACCAGAGAACTTACAAGTTTTTACTGGATGAATTTTTGCTAGTAAGAATTTGTAAGAAAAAAAAACATGATTTAAAACATATGATTGAAGAAACAAAACATTTGTCTAAATAATTTTGCAATAATTTTTTGTAAAAATAAAAAATATTTAAATATAATCTTATTTACGATGGAAGGAGTAAGTGATAATTTTATTAGGTTTTATTTATTAATCTAATAATTTCAATAGGTTTATTTCGCAATCAGCTATTTTAATAAATGTTACCAATTTAGCTATTTTCTCGGCAAATCTAGCGATACTTCAACTCGTTTAGGGGGATAAAATATAATTTAATGTTCGTGCAATTTAGGTATTTATCGCTATTTATTTTTTTTATAATTTAGATATTTTCTAGTGATTTTTTAGTTTGATTTAGCGATATTTTTAGGGAAGAAGTTGGCAGCAGTATTTTACTAATTCTTACAATTTTTCTGTTTGCGTACATTTTTAGATATTTTTCTTTTTGAGAGTAAATTTTGCCTTACTCTCTGTAAATTTGTTACTGAGTAATTTTTACTGGACTTTACTGGAAAAGTACCCAAACACACCTATTATGTACACGCGTATCAAATGTCACAAATAAACTAGCCAAAAATGTACATAAATGCGACAAAAAAAAAAACAAATAGGGAAAAACATATATAATTTGGTGATTCCAATTTTTAGTTTTACTTTATTCAAACAGAATAAAAATAAATTGGGGATTTCCAAATAACCAAAAAAAAAAAAAAACGCTCAGAAATTAGAATTTTAAATTCGAATTTCAGAGCGTTTAATGTATTGCAAACATTGATTCTAATTTCTGGACGTTCGAATTACTAAAAGCTCTAATTTGCGAGCGTCTACTGTAATATATTTCTTTACAGAATGTAAATCGCTGACTAAGATTTTTAATACAATTTTTGAAATTTTCGAGTGCGGTTTTTTAAATTTATAATCTAGGGACTATAATACACATTTCATAAAACAAAGTTTGGTGGTTAGTTGCAAAAAATAAAAAATCGCGAAAAATAAAATTTGCATAACATAAAATTTTTGCATCAATATATTTGTATGCAGAATAGGGTTTGGGATTTCCCGGACTTTTTTATTTCCCGGGAAACGGGAATGAAAAAATTTGATTCCCGGGATTCCCGGGAATCCCGGGAAATATTTTTAAACAAAATTGTTAATGAAAACCACCTATATAAGTAATTTTTGTTAAAAAAAAACACTATTTCAGTACAAATGCAGTCTGTGTAGTGAGATTACAAAGTAAAAAATATCAGAATGTTGAACATTTGATTTCACATAAATTACTCGCAGCACTACCAAATGAATTGCATGATTCCAGCAGGCACCTACTACTGGACTGTCGGAAACAAACCGTTTCATCACACTTGGCCCATTAGATATGGTGGCCACAATGTTATTTTCCAAAGACAAATAAAACTCTTCTAGTCTTATTTCTACAATTCTTCTTATTTCATCAGTATTACATCTTCCTGATATAAAAACCAACCCCAGGTTATAAAATGAATTATTTCCATTTATACATTGTTGTGATATTCTTGTACATTCATCTAAGATTATAGTAAATCTCCTATTGTTAGAAATATTGCTCGATATTTCTTTTATCATGATATCTTTTACATGATTGTAGTAATTTAATATAATGTTCTTTACATCGGTTTCATTTTTTTGCAATGCCAGGTTTTTATAATAAAAACTTTCTCGAATAAACGAAGATCTAGTTATGGTGCGGATTGACTGCAGCTAATTTGGATGCCATTTCAGGAAATGTTTGCCCTACCATAAAACCTTTAATGCCTATTCACCTTACACTTTTTTCTTCAGGTACTTTGCTAATTTTAGCTGAAACGTTATTATTGTTGTTTTCTTCAAGAGAAGTTGCATGACTATCAATTTTTTTTTTTTTTTTGTGAACCAAATTTAGATACCACCGTTAACCATTAGTCTTTTCTTTTCACATTTATTAATGAAAACGTTACTTATAAAATTATTGACCCTTAATATAAAGGCGTATTTTAAAGTTAAAGTCGACTTTATTTTTAATCAAACTGTTTTGATCATTTTGTGTATGAAAACCTTACAAAAATATTTATATTTTCAAATATTTTGATTGGTTGAAAATAAATTAACCAATCAGAATGCTCCAAAAATAAACCAAGTCAAGGTATACTGCCACCCAATATTTTAACTAAAGTCGACTTTACCTAAATTATACATTTGAAAAATTTAGATAGTAAGGGCGATTATTTGTAAGAAACAAAGCTTTTTTTTCATATCTCTTTTAAACATTTTACCAAGTTTTTAGGTTTTACTACTTAAATTTTGAATAAGTTATGCGAAAAATCTTTATTAGTTGAAATGCTCCTTATTACTTGGCAAAGATTTTATTTGTGTGTCAAATAAATGTATTCCCTTTTAAAAGATTTTAACAATGACATTTTTGTTTTGGTATTTAAAATGTTTTTTATGACTAAAATTAAAAAATCCTATTCGAAACAAAAACAATTTAAAAAATTTAATATTTTTAAAATTTCCCGTTTTCCCGGGAAAAATATATTATTTTCCCGAGAATTCCCGGCAAACTTTTCCCGGGATTTCCCGGGAATTCCAGCCCGGGAATTCCCGAACCCCAAACCCTAATGCAGAATGTAAATCTCTGATTAATTTTTTAATTAATTTTTTGTACCATAAAGACTTTTGCATAAAGGAAAATTGCATCATTATATCCGTTTGCAGAATATTAAAATAAAGTTTGGTGGTTAGTTGCAAAATCAAAGTTTCCCAAAAAAGATATTCTCAAAAAACTTTAATGTATACCTTATAGAATTCAAATAATTTAAATTTATGTGCAGATATAGACTTCTGTATTTGAAAACTAATTTGTTTGTAGATATGGGAAAATGTAAAATGTTAAAAAAAAGTGACAAAGAATGGGTATTTCGCTTCCAAATTGATATCATAGATGGATATAATATCAACAATGATTTTGCCATCATAAACTCATATTGTTTTTATAGTTACTATACATATATTTCCCGGTAATAATTATATTTGTGGATACAATTAACATATATTTGGAAAAACGGCGAATTTCTATTCTTGATACATATAAATTTGTATGTAGCCATTATAACTTTTGTAGTTGGTAATAATCGTTTAGTTTAGCTAGACTGCATCTAGTCAGAAAATTTAGTGATATTTTTCCTTCATTTATTAAATTTATTGTGAAAGATGTGAAAAAATAAAATAAATTAGTATAAATAAAACATAAAATTGTGTTAAAAAGAAAAAAAAATATTTAATTGTGTATATTAAAGTATCAACTTATTATAAGAGTTTTTAATTAATATTTGTTAATAAAAATAAATAAAAAATAAATGAAGAGATTGTAGTTATTGTTTTTCAATGAATGTATTAGATGTAAAATTCAATGTGATTTATAATATATTTAGTTATTAAATAATCGCCAAACAGTAGATGTATTAATTATACTTTTTATATTTTTCCATTAAAATATAGGGAAATTTGGAGAGTAGAATAAATACGCCTATTGTTTGGCATATATTAATAATTGCTTTATAACTGAATATATTATTTATATATAGTATTTGCATGGAAACATAATTTGTTTATGACACACATATTATATGTTTGCTGCCAAACATATAATATTTGTCGATAGCGTCATTTCATTTCATCCAAACATTTATATATTTACAGGCAAACATAATATATTTGCTTGCAAACATAATATATTTGCATGCAAATATATATTGTTTCTAGTAAAAACACGGCGAATATGTTTTGCAATTTCTCCAAATATATATATATATATATATTACCACGTTGGCAAAACGCTGGCAAAACCAATAAATAGGTGGTCTGGAAATATATTTTGCAAAATAAAATTTAAAAAAAGTTCATATGTATTTTTTTTGGTCTTGCCGTGATTTGAACCCAGGCCATCAGATTGGCAGACGGTTGCTCTACCCACTGAGCTAACGAGACATATAATATTTGATGGCTAAACACATAAATGAGTGATAATAGCTGGACAACTACTGCCTGTGACAAAATGCTAGTACTGGCAAACAATTTTTTGTAACTAGTATGCCAGTGTTGGGAGGGTAAAAAAAAGTTGGTCTTGAAGGAGCTTTCCCACAAACAAAAAAATTGATTTTATAAAACAAAAAAAATTATAAATTAAAAAAAAACCAAAAAAAATTTTTTGCTTGCAACCGGATTCGAACTCGGAACCTTCTGACTACAAACATTTTTTAACGAAGCGTCAGCATTTTTATAAAATCATTGGTCAACCAGTGAATTGATTTTGGTACGCCTGGTAGCATTGGCTAGGTAGCACTGGATAACCACTGGTTGCAAACCTTGGCATATCCACTGGTTGCAAACCTTGGCATAAGCCAATTCCTTGCCAGTGGTTTTTTTTATAAACCACCGAAATTTTTGTAAAACAAATACTGGTAAAACGCTTTTTTCAAACGCTGGCAAAGCGTCCCAAATGAGTGTTCTGCCAGTCATTTATTTTTAACACCGTGGTTACCCAGTGGTATGCCAGTGCTTGATTTTTTGTACCACTGGCGATTTCTGACTGGGTAGATATGGTACATATTAATATATATGGGTACATATATATTTATACTGATCTATATATGGCATCATATAAGAAATTTTTGAAAAACTCAAAGCTATACATAATTATATCCGCAAAGATATAGTGTCACACTTGACTATAAACATATTAGTCCATATTAAATTATACAATTTCCTATATAACTATTTTTACTCGGGTAATGATACACATAACTACATAGAATCAGATATGGTTGATCCCATAAATTGAGGTTTAATATACAATACGATATAACCCAATACATAATCACATATACATAAACCCAAATCGAAGAAATTTTCTAAGTAATTTTGGATATAATCTATATATCGTCACCTAAAATGCAAAAGGGCGTAACAACAAAAAAATTCAAAATCGAGTTTTTTATTGATTATGATGCACTAGACTAAATTACATGTCCCTACAAAATTTTGAAGTTATACGTCAACAAATAACGATTTTACGAACGAAATTCAAAAGGCCGTAACAACAAGTGTACACCGAAAAAATTTCTCAGTTACTGGCTACTAAATTTTCAACTGAGTCTCAGGTGAAATACCCCTTACTGAGCTTCAGTTGATTGATTTAATTGAAATCAACTAATTTAAACTAGAAAAATTTAATTTAACTGAGGCTTCAGTTCAAACGAAAAAGAATTTGAAATTAGTAGCTACTAACCGATTCAACAGTTGAAAATTGCATATACATATATATTTGAATACGGTTGACAATAAAACATAACTATTTTTTGTTTATTAATTTATTCAAATCAAAACTTAAAATATGTACAATAAGTGTAATATCATCTCTTTCCTTACCGTTCTTTTCTTAGTGTTCCCTTTTGAAATTGTACAATGTACTATTGTACACATTAAATTTTCGACATACATGTACTAGTACGATATGTGCATTAAAACGTTGACAACTTTTCTTAATACTAAATTATTCTTTGGACACATTATGCTAGTTATCTGCAAAATATCAAAACAACTTAAAAAATTAAAATAAATTTTATTTTGCACGAAACAACTGAAACTTACCATAAATATTGAAATTTTATTATTTATCCCTTTTGTGTTTTTTTATTTTCAGTAAATTTCTTGACATAAAAATTATTTGAAATTTACAAGCTGACTCAAGAAAAGTCTATAATCAACAAATTTTAGTTGCTCAGTTAATGTTTATTTATTTCAAATTAACTGAGGATTTCTTTAACTGAGGAACTGAGGAATTTTTTCGGTGTATGAATTTCAAAAACAAAAAGGCGTAACAACACACTTGTATAAAAAAGTAATTCTTTTTATTTTTGAATAACTAAGTTCGCTTAGATTTTTTTTGTCAATTTGTGTTTGTAATTTTTTCGTTTGATGTTAACGAACATATTTCGAGTGAGTGCACTCAAAAAAGTTTGACAGTTACTACATGACAGTTGTTTGTGTAGTAATCAGTAGTTGTCGTTTTTAACAGAAATTACAGTTGTTTTTCTATACAAAAATGCAAAACAACTTTTATGACGGTTATTTAAGAAAACACCTAACGAAAAGTACTGTAATTTCGTAACAGTTATTTAAATCAGTTATTTTTAATATCATAATAAACAACCACCAAAACAGTATTTTTACAGTAAACAGTAGTTTTTGTTATTTAAAAAATAAAAAATTTCGTTGAATTTTAAAAATTCTTGTTTAGTTTATATTTGTAAATTAATAGAAAATAAAAAAAATGTTAGAATTAAGAAAAAAGATTACAAAAAAATATGCATATATCGAAAATAAAAAACTAAGCAAAAATTAGTGATAAAATTTCACTCTGAAAAATTTTTATCTTCAGATATTTCATAAATTATTGCACATTTTTAATTTCTGATATTACCAATATTTTTCTTATTTTTTTCTCATAATTTAGATTATTTTGCTTCTTTATTCACATTTAAAATTTTTTTCTGAGAAAATTGCCTTATATTCGTGTGTGCTACCTACCATTGCATCATACCGTAATTGATGCAATTGTTTTGTCCGATGTCCGGTTCGGACATCTTATACCCTTGTTGCATCTAGTTCATAAAATATCTAGAAATAGGACTACCGTATAGGATATGAAAAATGTATAGCCCCCCCCCCCCCCCCCTTGAGTGAATCCTGGAGCGCCTGTACATACCCAAAGATTAAAAATTTCGAAGAAGAAATGGGAACATCTCAAGTCTTTACTTCCTATAGATTGTCATTACTTTTATGACAACATTTCATTTGAAAATTAAATATAATTTTTTAACATTCTATACTGAATTATTGTTTCTTTTTATGTAATGAATTATTACATACATATTTAATAAATTTAATATTTTTAAAGTTTTTTTATCATTTGAAATATTAAATTAACAAATATTTTAAAATATTTATGTACTATGAAAATAAATTTTAATAAATTTTGTTGTTGTTACGTCTTTTTGTTTCAGAAAAGCCAATGTCAAAAAGGCGTAACAACCATAACTTGAAGAATATTAACAAAAAATAAAAAAAAATCTTCAGAAATAAGTCTTTAGTCGTGTTTTAAGCAAGATAAAAAAATATGTCCTTTAAATCTAAAATATCTTTAATTCTACAAAGTTTTTTGCTTCTCCTGTAAAAAAATAAAAAGTGTTGTTACGCCCTTTTGCATTTTAGGTGACGATATATAAAAGAGTGGCGTGAGTGACTGACTGACGATCAACGCCCAGCCTAGACCAAGGAACTGGAAATTTGGCATAAATGTTCCTCCTACAACGTTAACTCCCACTAAGACGGGATTTTTTGATATTCCAAAGGAGTGGACCAGAAAGTAGAAAACTTCCTGCTTCTTGCAAGAAAAGTGGTCTTTTTTTCCAGAAAAAAAATTTATTTTTTCAAAAAAAAAAAGTACTTATTTCAAAAAAAAAGTACCTTTTTCAAAAAAAAGTACTTTTTCCAAAAAAAGTACCTTTTTCAAAAAAAAGTACCTTTTTTAAAAAAAGTTTCCTTTTTCCAAAAAAAAGTACCTTTTTCAAAAAAAAGTACCTTTTTTAAAAAAAGTTTCCTTTTTCAAAAAAAAAAAATACCTATTTCGGAAAAAAGTACATTTTTCCCAAAAAAAAGTACCTTTTTCCAAAAAAATTACCTTTTCCCAAAAAAAGTACGTTTTTCCAAAAAAGTACCTATTTCCAAAAACAAGTAACTTTTTCGAAAAAAGTACCTTTTTCCCAAAAAAGTATGTTTTTTCAAAAAAAGTACCTTTTTCTAAAAAAGTACCTTTTTCTAAAAAAGTACCTTTTTCTAAAAAAGTACCTTTTTCTAAAAAAGTTACTTTTTTCCAAAAAAGACCTTTTTCCCAAAAGATAATACTTTTTCCATAAAAGTAACTTTTTCCAAAAAAAAAATACCAAAAATATCGCTTTTTTAAGCAGTACTGTTTTCTAAAAAAAAGTACTTTTCCAGAAACAAAGAACATTTTTAGGAAAAGACTGTTTCAAAAAAAGGACTTTTTTCCAAAAAAAAAAAAACAGAATTTTGGCATGTAGATTCCTCCTCCGCAGGAGACCTCCAGTAGACGCGATTTTTGCAACAGGGGAGGGGCTAAAGTTGGAAAACTCTGCTTTTTCAAAAAAAACTATCTTTTTCATAAAAGTACCTTTTCCTTTAAAAAAGAGCCTTTGACAAAAAAAAAAAATTATTTGTCCAAAAGCTATTATTCCAAAAAAAAAAACTTATCATGCTCCGACGGGATTTTTCCAAAAAAGTCCCTTATCCAAAAACAGTGTAAAATAATGACTTAAAAAAACCTCTTTTTTAAAAATATCACATTTTCTCAACAAAATACATTTTGCCAAAAAATGAGCACTTTTTCCAACAAAATTACCCTTTCAAAAAAAAAAAAAAAAAAACAATATATATATTGGCATGCATTTTTTTGTATTTTTGAATGGGAGGGCCAAAAAGAGGAAAAAGTCCTCCTTTTTCCAAAAAAACAACCTTTTCACACAAAAAACTACCTTTGTTCAAGAAAGTATTATATCTAAAAGAGTACTTTTTCCAAAAAATACTTTTTCAAAAAAGTGCCTTTTTCCAAAACAAAGGATCTTTTTCAAAAAGTATAACTCAAACAAGCATCTTTTGTCCGAAAAGTACATTGTCTAAAAAAAGAAACTGAAAAAAATACCCTTTTCAAAAAATTATACTTTTAGAAAAAGTACCTTTTAAAAAAAAATAAAACAAGTACTTTTTTCCCAAAAGTACTTAATCGACAAAGTACCTTTTTTAAAAGTTTTTTGAACATAAATTTTATGAACAATACCATATCCATGGAAGCGTTGGAACATTCCTAATAATTTTTTTAATACTAGCTGTGTTTGTGCGGCAAGCTATAAACGTTGGCTTCTGTCATTCCCATACAAATTTGACATTAGAAACTTTGAGAGTTAACACTAAATGTTGGCTAATGTCAAATTTATATGGGAATGACATAAGCCAACTTTGATAGCTTGCCGCACAAACACAGCTACTATTCTGTTTATAATTACATATAAGAGTGAATGACTTATTTATTTTACCCTCTAACCAGCCTATGCTTTTTCACCAAGGTATAAATAAAATCCAAAAATTAAATTTTTTGTGCCTTTCATTAAGAAGATATAACGATTTTCGTTTTTCGGAAACTAACGGGTCTTAATTTTAATAAATATTGGTACTAATACTAAGTTCATTCTATTTGTCAAATTTCATAAAAATTCGTTTTCAATTTAAGACGATGTTCCTTAAAGGTATCCTGATAGAATCCTGTATGTGCTTGGACCAAAGTAATGACTTTTTTTAAAATCTAAAGATGTAGTCTTATTTTGTGTGTATTATCAATGGTTTTAAGGTAACTTAAATGTGTTTTTAACATTTTTGAAAATGGTGTTAGTTTCAGAATATTTTTTTAAAATTTACAAAGTTTTAATTAATTCTCTTTCTATCCTATATACCCCGGCTGGAAGCGGGCTTGCCGGTTAGAGGGTTAGCATCGCACACACCAAACCCCTGGAGCTTTTAACCTGAAATTTTTCAAGTAGGTTTCTTCTCCGACATAGACATCTATAGACGGGATTTTTTTGACATTTTAACGGAGAGGCTTAGACCTGACTTTTACGACCTGCACAAAAACCCATCGGCTAGAAATCCAAATGTATGTACTTTGCGATTTGGGGTAATTCACTGAAAATATACTTTTCAAAATTTTTATTTCAAGTAGGCGTTAAGTGTCCTTCTTAATTAACTGCAAAACTTTATGAGCTAAAGATTTGAAACTTAAGATATACATAGGTTATTTTCAATGTGGGCAGATCGGTAAAATATTGGTATAAGTACGATTGGAGAAGGGTCTTTTATATATAAAATTTTTGTTTCTAACAAATTTCCATCTCCTTCTTCCATATCTGTTTATAAATGTTAAAATTACATATCATTTCATAACAATTCATGATTGTAAATAGAATTTTTACAAAGATTAACTGCCTGTTTTTATAAAAAGAATCAGACGAATTCGTTAAAACATTTGTGTGAAAAACACAAACTTGAAAAGATGTATCTTTAAAATTTTTTTGCCGCATTTGTTTACATAGAAGTCCTAACAAATTTGTGCAAAATTTTTGAAAGAAAAACGTTTTTAAATTACTGTTTTTAACACAAATTTGTTAACGAATTCGTCTGATTCTTTTTATAAAAACACCCAGTAACAGTAATCAGACGGATTCGTTAAAACATTTGTATAAAAAACACAAACTTAAACAGATTTATCTTTAAATTTTTTAGCCGCATTTGTTCTACATGGAATCGTAACAAATTTGTGCAATAATTTTGAAAGAAAAACGTTTTTAAATTAGTATTTTTCACACAAATTTGTTAACTAATTCGTCTGATTCTTTTTATAAAAACACCCAGTAAACCAAGAATTGCTTAAAACTGAAACGTACAAAAATTTCAATATAGACTTAGAATCGGAACATAAAAGTCTTTTAGGACCAAGTATTTTTTAAGCGAGCCAAATTTCATGCTTTTATATAGTTACATTTGCTTAGGAGATCCAAAAGTACTAAGTTTTACACCTGTTGTGTTTACGTGTTTTTGCTAAGAAGATACAAAATTTATTATTGCACCCATTTTAATCCCCTTTAAATACTAATTATAAAGTCATAAAAAGTACCATAGCATATACATCAAATTTATGGCTTTTTGTATTCTTTATTTCTGAATATCCAAAATTTAATGTAATTACATGTTTAATTGTGAATTTCCAAGTTTATCCGAATTTCAAAAGGTCCTTCTGAAGGTGAGATTCTTTTTATAAAAAACCCTAAACTAAATATAAATTATATCCACTCTTTTCTCGAGAAGCGCTTTTGGATTTTGAAGAGGATTTCATGCAGATATAGAAAAATATTAGATTCACAATTTTTACTTGGAAAACTATTTAGTTAGGTTTTTTGTCGGCTATAGCGCAAACTTCTTACATGCTATGAACTTTTTTAATAATAAACCTTCAAAATTAATTATTTTATTTTTTATACACAGAAAAATTATCCAGAAATATAGACGCGGTTTCAATCTTAAAAAAACAGCATTTAAAATTAATTAGTTTTTAGTAATTTTTCCAAAAGTAATCGGATTCTCTCAAAAATTTTCAATTACGTGGGTTTGGAGTTGGCAAATAAGAATCCGAATCAAAAATCATATCCGCATTAAAAAGTAAACATTTTTAAAACTAAAACCGATAATTTCAACCTACGCCAAATTTAAAGAAAGGGGGTTTTAGATGCTTTAAATTTTTTGCCAACGCCATATTAAATTTTAAAAACCGCTACTCGGCATTGAAATTAAAACAAAAAAACTTTCGTCATATTGGATCAAAAATATAGAATTTCAAATCCGCCAATCGGCATTAAAGGCAGTTTTTTAAATGAGTTTTAAAATTAAAACCTACACCAATTTTAAATAGAACGGTGGCCGGGTTGACAACGAATATATTAGCCGTGTTTTCGACTTAACTATATCCGTTAACTCACAAAAAAATTTAACGTTGAAAACTCAACGTTTATACATTTTCAAATCTAACGTAACTTATTCGTGTTACTTCCTAAAAACTTTTGCTGAGGTACGTTCGATTATAACGAAACAATTATAAACATAACGTTTTTAAAATTTTTTTGTACCACAATCGGTTTAACGTAGATTTGCTTTAAATACTTAACGTTGATAGTTATGAAACAAAATACAGCTTTGTTAAAGTTAGTACAAATTTAAAACAAATCATTTATTTTATTTTTTGTTAATTTCTCTTTAAGAATTGATTCAATTTAACAACTTTGGGCCAGTTTTGTAGTCAGCTAAGAACTAATTTTTTTTTATGATTTTATTTTCAAACAAAATTTCTAACATAAGAAATATTTACGACAAAAATTGTTTTTAGTTCATACTATAAACTGGCCCTTATATATTATTCGAAAGTAGAATTTATAGGGATATATGTTTTTTGAATAAAGCAAAAATATGCAATGTAAAAATTTTAATACTGAAAGTTAAACCTGGAAATCTTTTAAGAAAAAAACGTATCTATTTTATTTCAACAATGTCGCAATATCTGTTGAGCAATTTGAACTTCATATTCGAATTTTTTATTTTTTTTTAGAGAAGCAACACTCATTAAATTCTTCCTATTAATTAACGTGTTACTTTATTTGGAAAGGAAATAAAGAAGAGATAGGGGGTGGTAAAATATGAAAGGCTTCAAATATGGCAACACTATAATTGCGCGAAATGTTGAATTTTAGAACAGTTGTTGCGCGCCATTAGATGGTGAGTTGGCAAACTTTAGTTGAGGCTGTTTATTTCATAGCCCTGTTATATTATTTTACTTCGGTGGGGTTAAGCGCTATGGGAATAGCGAAGGAGGACACTGTATTAGGGATAAAAAATCATACACATTATTTTTCCAAATTGATGTTGCGGTCGCTGGGGATCGAACCTGCAACCACATGTGTAACAGTTCAAAGCGCTAACCATTACACCACAGCCCTCACATCGTCATCGTTATTTGTTGTTAATTATTAAGTTTGTCTATTTGGTTTTATTTTAACTTAAAAAAGTAGAAAATTTGTTTTAACCTAAGCTTCCTCTGAATAATAATTTTTGCAATTATTTATTTTTTATATAAGCTCCTAATAAGCATTCTTATCGAAGGGGGCTTTTTCGGTTTAACTGACATCCCAAAAACTAGGCCTAAGGCACGTCGCTAAATCTATCGGGCTTGCCCGCTAGTTTAATATAAACCTTTATCAAAAAAAATTCTAATTGTAAGTTGTTTTAAGTCTCATTCATACTGAACCCAAAACTAGAAGTTTTCGTTTTTTTTAGTTTTCGATTTGAAATTTGTATGGGATTTGACAATCGAAAACGAAATAAATTTGAAAACTACTAGTTTCGGGTTCAGTATGAATGAGGTATTAGATATAACTTTATATGATAAATTATCAAAAATATTTTCTAAGTCATTTTAGATAAAACTTTATATAATCCAGCTTCCAAAACATTTCCTAAGTCATTTTATATACTATAAGTTTATATAAATCTTAATTTGAAATATTTTCTGAGTCAATTTTTGATAAAAATTTATATTAGGGGTTTTCATATAGACTCGTAAATTCCTTGTAAACCTTGTATAAATACAAATCATATTTTTTATGTATGGAGTTGGACATTAAACTCATAAATATACCATGTTTACACCATTTACGAGTAGAATACGAGTTTGTATGAAAACCACTATTATTTAAATTCAGAAAATTTTCAAAGTTCGAAAGGAAAAATATTTTTTATGTCAGTTCTACAATTCAAACATATTTCAAAACCCAACATATTTTGGGTGCAAATCTTGAAATCCAATTGTATTAAATAGTATATAACTATATCAGATTAGTATAATACGATTCATTTAGATGTGCCCAATTTTGGGATGCAATTGCATCAGAGTATATCCAATTATACAATATTATATTGAATTGAATCTAAAATAATACAATCTGATATAATTTTATAGACCCATTTTCGGATCAGATTATATACATAAAAACATAATTATTTTATATTTATTATTTTATATTCTTACGCTGGGCCTCATACTGCAGGTTTAAACTTTAATTAATAGTTAACCCAAAAATTTGTTGTTGTTTTGTGTACATTTTTTTGACATTTTCTTTTGTTTATAGTTAAGTTAAAGTTAAACCTAAAGTATGAGACCCACCGTTAGATATTGGATATATAAACTTTTTTACTCGATATTTTTTAATTAATGTTTTTTGCTTCTCCTGTAACTTTGATTTTAAAACTGAATTCACAATCCCCCTGATTATTAAAGGCGTAGACATTTTTACAGCAAAGTCGTTAAAACAAATACTTTTGCATCATTTAACAGTTGAGATTTATATTTTATCAAAACTCTATTCGACAGGAAAATTTCACTTTTTTTTAATTTTGAAAAATTCTATTTGTATGAAGGCTTTCATGGTTTTTACTAAATACGTCAACGCTTTACATAATCAGGGGGAATGCTAGGGTACTCCACTCTTATAAAGTGGATTTTATCCCTTCTTTTTTCGTACTTACATATTTTTTGTATCATGCCATCTCTATTTTGGTACTCCAGGATTGTGAATCCAGCTTATAGCAATATTATTTTGCATCATGCCATCTCTATTTTTTATTATGAAACTTTAAGAGCCTGGGGAACATGTATCACTCCAAAGCAATACTTCCAGGAAATAAGAAAGCAATTCCCCAGGAAGATAAATCTGCGAAATTTTAAGACATTTATTATCGCCGGGAAGATAAATCCGTTACATTTTAATAGTTTTTGTATCGCCAAATTATTGCCGGGAAGACAAATCCGGAAAACTTATTATGACGTCAAAAAGAAGATACCGACGCAATATCTTCTTGGAAACATATCTTCCAAACGTTTATAGGGACGTCACAAATAACAGTCCTTGGTAAATGGTCTATGCTTCTACAGGAAATTTAGAAAGTGTATTTCCGCTGTTATAAAAACACTTCCTGTTGCCAGTGGTCCACTCTAGTTTAAAAAATTCAGAGTGCCTAGTAAGAAACATCAGATTGTCATTTTAAGTTGTATACAAAATTTTGTTGAAATTTCTTTTCGGTTGTGTTTTTGTGGAGTTTTTTTTTATTGTCGCTGTTTTGTCGGGTCATCAAAATTTGATTTAACTTTTATTAACTTCAGAATCAAAAGAAAATCTTTGTTTTGATCATATCCATACATAAAAATCCATATATACCCATTAACATTTGACGAGTAAAAATTTTAAAATTTAACATGTGTGCGTAAGTAGACCGCTTTTCACACCAACTTTGTATTCATGTTTATTTCATTATTTCTATGAACAGTCAGATTCTTTGTGAAGTTCCAGAAGAATATATGTTAAATGCAAATCCTTGCGATGTCGCTCCAAACGAAGCTTGTGGGGATTATTGTCCATCTCGTTGTGAACCCTGTCAAGCTACAACTAAATTTACACCTTGTCCTATTATTGACAACTGTAATTGCAGATGCGATTGCGGAGATTATTCGGGATGTTGCTATCAGCAACCTTCTAGAACTTTACCAATACGACCACAAACTTGTATATCGCGTGCTACAGCACCTATGGAAAATGAAACAATATATAAACGTTCTTATCCTGGCAATTGTAGTGATAGCTTTAAAGCAAAACCAATTATGCCTTGTAATAATATCTTCAGTATTAAAGAGCCTATGGAAAAATGTACTATACAAAAACTATCATATATGCCCCATTGTGCAGTTGCGCGTACTGATCCGGTAAGACCCAAAGATAATTGTTTGAATTTTCGTGGTCCTCTATATGCCATGACTTCACAGAAACATGATTTCATGCCAAAGGGTTACTGCAAGAGAGATCCTATTAAACCTTGTAATGGTATATGGAAAGTTTGTGATCCTATTGAACGTTGTACAGTCAATAGACTTTCATATATGCCAAATGATATCTGCAAGAATCCACCACCTAAGCCTATAGTACAAACTTATAATTATGTTCGACCGACAGCACCCGGAGAACAATGTACCATACAAAAACTTAGCTACTTACCTGTTTGCCTACCAGCTAAGGAACCAATGCCTTGGGCTAAAACAACACGATGTACTCCTCCAAAACATGAAAACTTGTGTACCACCTATAATCTCAGTTATATACCAAACTGCAATACTCATCGCTTAGCTCCAATAATGCCAATGAATGGTCTTAAATTTTTCGGTACTGATAGTAATGATGGCAATACCGTTTATAAATTAAGTTATATTGGAGCAGATGGTCGCTGTTGTCGCCCTGCTCCTGTTTTACCCATAAATGGACTTGAAATGCCTACAGGTCAAATGGAAAAGTGCACAGTACAAAAGTTATCATATCAACCAAATTGTTATACTGGACGTACTGCTCCAATACGACCTCGGGAAAATTACATTAAGCCTTCCGGTCCTATGTATTTTATGACTACACAAAAACATGATTTTGGTACCAAACCTGTTTGTCGACGTGGTCCTATAAAACCACCTTCTTTAATTTGCCGTCCTACGGGTGGTTTGGAGAAATGTACAATTAATAAATTGTCCTATATGCCTGTTAATGTTTGTGAATATCGTCGGCCCGCAGCAATAATACCATGTACCGGTATATGTCGTCCAGAGGGACCTATGGAGAAGTGTACAACATATAAATTGAGTTATATACCAAACTGTATGCCCCCTAAGGAATCTATGCCATGGGCAAGGGCATCAAGTTATGTTAAACCTACGAGTCCAATAGAAAAATGTACCATACAAAAATTAAGTTACGGTCCACCAGGAACATTTTCAAGATGTGCAGGTAAGAAAAATCAAAATATAATATATTTCGAGATTAAGCGAACCACAGTTTTGAGACTTAAAGGCGATTAGTCGATTCCGATAAAATTTTAATGCAGAACATTTCCATCAGATTTATATAGTCTAGTCTCCAAAGTTTTTAATTCTAATATTTATTCACTCAAACTATTATATTCAGAATCACTTCCCAGATAGAAAAATACAAACGGCACAGTATTGGCTCAGCATGTACTGGCGATGTGTCGGATTTTTTACGTTTCTAGTACTGGTACGATGTCGAAATGATAACACCAATATACGCTTGGCCGTAGGTATTTTCCCACGTTGGCCCAGTGTTGGATTTTGTTACTTCCTGGTGTTTTCCCAGTACTATAAATTAAAAATATTCAGTAACTTGCCAGTACTTTAAATACAAAAAATCAGTGTACTGTAAGTGTTTCCAATTCGGTTAATCGATTCCTCTATTAATCGCCTCTATTTGGGTTAATGTCGAAACAAATAATTTAAAACTCAAATAAGTATTCGACCCGAATAATCGGTTAAAATAGGTCGAACCGGTTACATTTTTAATTTGAAATTTTTCCTTTATTTTTTCCCAAAACTTCATAATTTTCTTACCCTTGGCTAAAAAATTGCAAGAAAAGCTTAGAAAAACAAATACTAACTAAAAATACCACCAATTTCTTTAAAAATAGAGAGAAAGAGGTCCTTAAGCTTTTAAATACCTTTTTTGGACGAACTCCAAGCAAGTCGGCATTGCACCAGCGAGACACGTCATCTGTTTTAAGAGACTGATAAATTTTAATAAAATTTGTTTGCAAATATTTTAATAAAATATCAAAGTTTCTATTTGTAAAATGGAGCTTTAAAAAAACATCGCGAAAGGCCCAAATAATACAATACAATAGACAATGCTTCATTTCTGTTTTAATTCTTTTAAAAATTAAAACTAAATTATATTTCCATGTCCCTTAAGACAAGGTTTCATTTGTTTTAAAACTGTGTCACAAAATTGACATATTAATTCTGTAAGAACTCTAGCTTTTCTTACTTCTCTCAAGAGTGTGTGTACAATCGGTTCAAAACCACATAAATTCTACGACATGTTTCACTAGAATACCATGGAACCCGAATCCTTTTCAATGAAATTAAATTTTTATTCGAATTAAAACGAATAACCAAAAAGCAGAAAATGAAAGTTAAAAAATTGAAATTTATATGCAATTTGACATCTATAACCGCACACAGAGGAAATTGTGTACATGATATTTATGAATTTTTATACTGATTCAATTAAGTTTCGCTGGAATTCGTCCATTGAAAGTTTTCATTGAACTGATGTAGTTTTTGATAAAATTTTATAAAAAATTTCATATTTATTAAAAATTTTATACACCCAAAAAAAGTTTTATTAAAAAGAGCTTCATAAAAATAATGAAGCTTTGTCATTCACTTTGGGAAGAAAACTTCATTAGCTTACTGAAAATTTTCATTAAAACTCGTCTGACGAAATGCTATCTGCGTAAGTTCGCTCAAACTTTAGGTTATTTTTTTACTATTAATGGCCCTTAAAAAATTTTTGCAGCGTAAATTAGTATTTTCGGTAACTGAAATTCAACTCAACTATTTTTTTTATATCGAGGTCTCGATTTTTATTTCTTCAGGGGAGAAGGAAGAATCTTAACAAAATCTTCAAAACTTTAGATATAACATTTATTTAAATGCAATATTAAATTTTTACCAAAAATCTTTCAGCAGTTCTTTTTGCCATTTTCAATGATATTTTAGTAGCTTTAGCAAAATTTTTGCAGACCTTTGTCTACTAAGAAAATTTTAAATTAAAAAAAACCTCAGATTCCAAAACTTTTCAATCTTAGAATATTGAAACTTGTTTTAAATATAGCGAGTTTATATACCACGTTGATGTTTAACAAATACAGGCAGATCATTGTGTTTTTATTGATAAAAAAAATTAAGGAAATACATTAATTTTGTATTAAACGATTAATCGATTTATCGCCAATTTTCTCGATTAACCGACCCGAATAACCGGTTAATCAACTGGGGTCAAGGGAAATTATTTCCAAATGCCAACCTCACCCATAGTCCACCTTGGACATGGTGTCCCCTGTTAACGCTGACGAGGCTCTGACGACCGATTATGGGCGGTATAACCCGGTTCCCACGGCAATCGGACTATGTGCCGGAACGATTCGGATGTATTCGAATCTTCGAATTTATCCGAGCAAGGATTGCCACTCCGGCTTTAAATGAGAATTATTAACTACAAATTCTCATTTTAAAGCCGTTACAACAACAACAACAACAACCGGTTAATCAATTTTAGGCATTTTTCGAATAATGCATTAACCGGTTAACTGCCTAGGTCGAATAATCGGAAACACTATGTACTGTGTAAAAATCAGAACTATAAAAACAATTAAAAATCTGGTGGTAAATCACCCTAAATTTTAATAAAATAATAAAAAATATATATTTTTGTTTCAAATTAATTTTGTTGTTTTTAATTGTGTTATAAAATATTAAATTGCAAACTAGAAAATAAAAAGTTTTTCTTAAATATTCTGGTTTCTCGCTGTTTTATATATGAAAAAAAATATATTGAATTTCTATTAAAAATTAGTCAGATAGAAAAAATCTTGTTAAAATAGAGGAAAACAGTGGCAAAGCACATTTTAAGTGGTACTGGCATAATAAAAAAAAACAGTGCTCTCCCAGTACTATTTTTTTCTACCGTGGTCAATTTCCACTTGCGTTGCTTCATCTTTCAATCGAATTTTCTCTTTTTTCTTCAATAACACTGCATGACAAAATCTTGACTTTTAAAAATTGATAGAGATCTGACCATCAATTCTATATATTTCGGACATGATTACAATGGCGTACTTTATTTTTCGATCAGTCGTACAGATTTTTCGCAAATGTCTTTAAAGTTTGGCGGTTTTCCATTTAGTTTTTTATATACAAAAATTTTTAAATGCAATCAAAATAAAATTTTTTTTGGTGAAATATAGGCACAGGACCTGTATTCATATTTAGGCTTAAAATTTGATGCATAAAACTTGATATTAAAACCACTGATGGTGCAAAAAACTAGAATATAGAAACTAGCAAGTGTCATATAGGCTTTAGGCTTAGCACTTTAAAATTTGTCTATTTTTTTAGAATTTTTTCAATAATTTTATAGTCACTAAAACCTATTAATTTTAAAGTATCATAACTATTTAAAAAATAATATTTTTTTAAAAATTTATTTCGATTTTTAATAATTGAAATGTACATTATAAAATGGCATTAAAATTGTTTTCTAAAATTAGAAAGGTGTTATTTTAATTTTTGGCCGCCCTCGCGACTCTGTGCGTTGCTTTTTAAATTAAATGTTAAAAATTAAAAAAAGGATTAAAAAAATTCATAAAAGTCGATTTTAAGACCTCATAACTTCAAATACGTATAAAAAATCCGCATAAGAAAACTGAGTGTACATGTATGTATATAAATACATAAATATACATACCTAAATAGAAATTGCAGACGCTACAAAAAAATTGTACTGGCAGAGCACGGGTTTTGTCGAAATGTCGGTACTACTGCACTAAAGTATTGACAATCAACTCCGGCCAAGCGTTTATTGGTGAAATCATTTTCACAATATGTAAGTAAATTAAAAGCTGAAAATCGGACGCATTGCCAGTACATGTACTACAGTCTACAATATAGGGCCGACATTGTGCCGTTTGTATTTTTCTACCTGGGTTTATATATAAATCTGATATAATATATAGTTCTGATATAATTGGACAGACTCAAATTTTAGATATAGATATATACGTTCATTAAGGTGGTAAAAAGTTGGAGTTTTCGAGCTCCACAACCCTAAAAATATGTCATTATAAAAATAAGGTATTTCAAATATCTCAAAAAAAAGTTTTGTGTAGGGGTCGCAGATCATAACTGAAATTTCAAGTTGTACTTGTTCTACTTTTTTAATTAATTAAAAATAATGGAGAAAAAATGAGAAAAATTAAAAGTATTTAGCGTGCTATAATTTTATTCTTAACAAAAATCCTATCACGTATAAGAGGGCATTCCATAAATATATACCCAGGTAGAAAATTACAAAGGGGCCAGCACTGGCAAAGCAGGGAAATAGGTGGTATGAGTGCTTGTTAACAGCGCTTTAACAACGACCAAATGATAACACCGTTCCACGGTGGTGCCAATGCTTTACCAAGCCCTGGGAAAGCACCCATAAACATAAAAATCAAATGCTTTGCCAATGCTCAAATAAAAAAATTAAAATGCTTTCCTGACACCCAAATAATAGCACCAAAAAACATAAAAATCAAGTGTTTTTTCCCTTGCCACCAAATTATGAGCCCTCATCACTGAAGAATTTTAAATTACTCTAAAAATCGACGATTCTTGGAGTTATTGTATTGTGGAGTCAAAAATTATTTAAATATCCACTCTTAGAGTTTCTTTTTCAAAAACAAAATAATGTTATAGGAATTATTAATACCATAAAGTTTTCCATCGGGGGTATAATGATGTCAAATTTCACAAAAAACGACTTTTTAAATCTCAAAGTCTAGCTTGTAAATTGTGCTTTTATGTGGTACCTTCTTAATATAACATCTAAATTAATATTCGTTGAAAACTAAAACGTTTAATTTTTAATATTTTCTCTATTTCAGATTGTTGTAATCAAAATAATGGCAATTCTTCTAGATATCCTAAGGCTGGTATATGCTAAAAAAGGCATTGGATTTTTTTATGCAAAATATTTTATAACATTTTCTAATAGAAAAATAGGCCCTCTTTTGCGAAATAAATGTTAATAATTGTCTAAAGAATTACAAATATATTTGTTTTATAATATTACATTATACTATATTTTTTATTTTCAAGTTATCAATTACAAAGACACAAAAAATAACTTAAAAAACTAAGTTTTCTTAAACATATTTAAGCCATTTGTATAAGTTGCCTTTTAACACCTTCTCGACGTTTCTTTTCACGTTTCTTTCTTTCCTGTGTTGCTTCACGGAATAGCTCAACTCCCTCACGTTCTTCTATATCATGTTGTATTAAGTTTAATGAATGAAGATTGATACCAATAACATCTCGCAAAGAATTAACATCTTTTTTAAGGGATTTAATAAGTTGTATTAATAGAGGTTTCATATGTTTGGCTCCTGTAATAGGTTTCATATGAACTTTAAATAAAAACATTGTAACTTTTGTTAATAACTCAATTTCATCTGAACGTTGTTCTAATATTCTAGGTAATCTTTCTAATAACTCACATACATTAGAGAAGGGTAGCAGCAGTAAGGCTTCTTCTAAATCAGAAGCTCTTATACGAGCTATAGTAGCTAAGAGAAAATCATTTGGATTTGTAACATCTAAAGCTCTCATTAAAGGATGTAAGTCTGGCTTATCGTCATCCTCTACATCATATTGTTTACAAATTTCTAAACATTCCAAAATTGATTCTGCAGCCTTTTCTGAGCCAACCGTTTTGCGAGAGGCTAATTTTAATCCTGGTAATAGGGGAACTGTATGATCTTCTCCCGTGGCTAATTGTTGATTTTCCATTTCTTCACGTTCTTCTTCCTGTACATCTTGTAAGACTATAGGCTCATCTGTACGTTCAAATAAACGTAAACAACGATCTGATCCGCAGGATAATAAAAAACGACCATTAGGACTTATTGCTAAATTATAAGCTTCTCCTATATGACCTGGTAGGGTAATGATTTTATCGAAAGTATCTCCATCCCATTGTTTTATTTTGCCATCTTTACCACAAGTGAAAAACATGTGTGTATTGGGTATAAATTGTAATCCCATTACCGAGTCATCATGGGCAAATAATGATCTATGACAATCACCAAAATCTAAACCCCAAATTTTAACATTGCGGTCTGCTGAGCCAGTAGCTATTAAAGAAGAATCATAAGAAATATCCATACAGAGTACCGGTAATTTGTGGCCATACAAAGAAAGATAGAACTTAAAAGTATCCAAAAAGAATACTTTGACAGTGGAATCTAAAAGACCCACAGCCAAATATTTCATATCGGGACTGACTTTAACACTTAAAACAGTTTCTTCTAATTTTAATGTGTTTTTATGTAATAAAGATAAAACTTTGCCATGTTTTAATTTATTAATATTTTCTTCATGTTCTTCATTATCTACATCCATAGAATCTTGAGGATTGTCGATAAGTTCAAAAGTCCATATTTTCACTGTGGAGTCACTACTGCCGGTAATGCAACCCATTTGATCGGGTAGTAAGGCTATAGACCATAATTCTTTTTCATGAGCAGATATTTCTTCTACCACATCTCCGGAACCAACATCTATGATCAAAAGTTTACCTGACTTTAAACCCAGTAAAACGTAACGATCTCCGGGCACAAATTGAGAACATAATACATAATCGGTGGCAATAGTTCTTAAGCATTGCATAGAATCTCTATTCCAAAATTTAAAAGAATCAGCTGAACCGGAACCTATAGCTATAGAATCGGAAGAAAAACAAACACTTCTAACTTCCGATTGATGACCCTGTCTATTTAAAGATCTTAAAAGTTTAACGGTGTCATCATGATTCATTTTTTTAAAACCCGCCTCCAATCTATACAATTGTAGAGTGTTATTGGCTAAACTAACCAAAACTCTTAATTCATCTTTAGCTCCCAACAATATATCGATTGATTTAATTTTTTGTTTTACTTTAATACTTTCTAATCTTTTAATTTCATCAGATAAAGATAGTTCTTTAGAAAAATCTTCTGTTTCTTCGGAATTTACAGATTTTTTAGATTTTTTTAAACGTTTTTGTAATCGTTTCTTAGCCTCCTCTTCGTTACATATATAGAAATTTTCTATTAAATCATTGGTACCATGACAGCTAATTATACGTTCTGTAGGATCTGCTACCAAGCTAACACATCTTCCCTTACCAGCTCTTTGGATTACACCACAATTATTTACCGATACAAGACTAATAGTATCATCATCTTCTATTGATAAACCCTCCACAGCAACCTCCAGAGAATTACATTCGGTTTGTGCAGGATCTCTAGGTTTTAAGCGATAAACATTCATGGTAGAATCGCCACAACCAGCCACCATTATATCACTAACAAATGCCAAAGCCCATACCTCAGTGCGATTATCCACAATAGTTTTAAAGCAAAATTGTGTTTCCAAATTCCAAAATTTTATCTGGGTATCTTTGGAGCAACTTACAACAATATTTTGCTCTTTAAATTTTTCCAAAAAATGAGCATCTGTTACGGGAGCGTTGTGGCCTATCAAACGCTGGCGACCAGCTTGTTCCAATACATCTATAACCACTAATTCACAATCTAAACTACCGCATACCAAACGTATACCTTGTTCATCATAGCGTAAAATTGAAACAGCAGTTTTATGTAAAGCCAAAGAGCAAACGGACAATTGAGGATTAGTCAAATCGAATATTTCCACCACACCATCATTATAGCCCACAGCTAAGTGCATTCGATCGGGTGATACCCTCAAGGCGGTTACCTCCTGCTTATCACGTCTTAAGGTTAAAACGCGTTCTCCCAATCTAAAGAAAAATAACAAAAAACGGAACCGCTTTAAAGATTACAAGTCAAAACCAAACAAAAAGTTGAAAATATTGAAGAAAATACATTTTCTTGCAAAACGTTGCTATATGTACGTAGGGTTCGTCAAAAAAAAAATTCTTTGATTTTCGGATATCATCACTTTTTTTAAAGTTTTTGCATTTTATTTCCACTGGCGCAAGTGGGCCAAAAACGCTGATTTGGAGACCCATTTTCTGCAGAGTAAAAACGGCTGCATTTCTGGGAAATCTGACTTTATCATTCGATTCGACAGCAAAAATTAATATAAAAAACATTTTTTTGCATTTTCTGAATACAGCAGATAGTCATTAGAGTGATCCAAAAATCAACTTTTTTCAAAAATTTCAAAAAAGTTACTTTTTTATTACACACAATGAAAATGTATTCCCTGCTGAGAATATTGGTACAAAAATTTTTGATATACCGCGACCCGTTAAAAAGTTATTTAGTAATCAAATATTAATTAGAAATATATGTTTAGTAAAAAAAAAATCTTTGTAATAAACATTACAAAACTTACAAATTATTTTGTCATAACTAAAAAATAAATTTATAATGCGGCAGCGAGTATTGAAAGCTGCATTTTAATTAGCTCAAATACTTTTTCATTGAATTAAAAAAAATACAAATTTGATTAGCTAATAACTTTTTAACGGTTCGCGGTATATCCAAAATTTTTGTACCCATGTACTCCGCCGGAAATAAATTTTCATTGTGTGTAATAAAAAAATTACTTTTTAGAAGTTTTTGAAAAAAGCGGATTTTCGAACCACTCTAATGGCTATCTGGTGTATTTTGAAAATGCAAAAAAAAGTTTTATGTATTAAATTTTGTTGTAGAATCGAATGGTAAAATCAGATTTCTTATAAATGCAGCTGTTTTTGCTCTGGAGGAAAAGGGTCTTAAAATTAGCGTTTTTGGCCGACTTGCGCTAGTGAAGGAGTTGAAATAAAAAAAGAAAAAAAAACGCCATTCTTTTTTTCTATGCAAAAACTTAAAAAAAGTGATGATATCCGAAAATCAAATTCTTGTGACGAACTCTAATATGTATATGTAAAATTTTCGTAATAAAAATGTGTAAAATGTTTTAAGTTGTAAACGTTTTTTTAAAGAAAAATATTCCATAACTAGAAATTGTTCCATAATTCTAACGAGTAACAAAGTTAAATTCGGGCATGCCTAGTATATAATACCCTACACCAGTCTGATTTAAAGCCAACTATTGTTTGGATCCGAAATTTGAATGGGTCAAAACAGACTTGTGTCAACATTTTCTATAAAATCATAAAAGAGAAAATCGGAAATATAGTCCATATGGGCGATAGGTCCAAATATGGACCGATCCTATCTAGAATCAATGGGCTTTTTCCTTGGGACCATGTGAGTCAGCGAACCAAATTTCATTGAAATATCTTCGTATTTGCGACATGCAGTGTGTAACCAAGCCAATTTTGGGGGGTACCCTTATATGGGCACTTGGTCCAAACATGGACCGACGTAAGCCGGTCCTTGGGCCGACGTAAGCCGGTGTACAAAATTTCATCAAAATATCTTAATATTTGCGACCTGTAGAGTGCGCACAAGAATGCATGGACAGACAGACGGACATCGTTAAATCGAAATAAAAAGTGATTCTGAGCCGATCGGTATATTATAAGGTGGGTCTAGGACCAATATTTTTTGGAGTTACAAACATCAGCACAAACTTATGATAGCCTCTCCACGTAGTGGTGTAGGGTATAAAAATGTAAATGACTATTTTAAGATGCTAAATTCATAACAGCAATTACCCTAATTTACCCGAAACAACAACAATTTACACACAATTTTGACAATAGAAACGCTTTGTAGTAAAATTGGGTGCTACCCGCGATAACATACGTGGAACAGAGATATTGTCCCGGCACATAGTGATAACCGGGTTATACCGCCCATACTCGGTCGTCAAAGTTTCGTTAGCGTTAACAGGACACGATACCCAAGGTGGACTGTGGGTGAAGTTGGCATTTGGAAATGATTGGCTATGTGTACAGATGAATCATCTGTATTCGCATCAATTTCGCTTGCATTTGTAAACCTTATTGGCCGTGGATTTACCCATGAAAATAAGTGCGTTCCTTTACTTTTTGGGTAAAATGAGAGTAAGCAAAAAATCCTCTCACAAAATGACAAAATTACCCAAAAGTAAAGGAACGCACAAAACCACTTTTCGAGCCCAAAAATGCATTTCAAAGAAAAATATGAGAGTGCGTATAATTTTAGTTTGAAAAATTGAACAAACACAAATATTTATTTGCATTTAAAAGTTCTTATTGATTTTTTTCAATTAATTATTATAAATAACACATTTCTTTTGCGTATTGGTTTATTTAACTTAATTTTTTTGGTTATCATTGCATCAGCTGTTAGTTTTACAATTTACCCGAAGAAAAAGTTTGGGTAACTTTGGTAAAAAGAGAAACACAAATTGACTCTCTTGAACGCTCTCATTTACCCAATTTCGAGTACGGGAACGTTTTTTGGGTAAGATTGGGATCCCGCGGGTTCCCGCGGTAACGAATGGGAACGAACCTAATGTGTCCCGATCAGTGTTGCCAGAACATAGGGCATGTTTATCTATTACGAAAATAGTCTAAACAAAAGAAATTGACAATTAATTTTGTCAAAAATACATGGAAAACAAAAACAAATTTTTGTTACTTTGCTTTCGTTTGGAGCATTTTCGTCATACATAAACCAGGGCTTAAGCTCAAATTAGTTTGGAAGTAGCGTAAAAAAAAGTAAAGTATTATTCTCATAATGAATAAAAAGAGTATAAAAAATAAAAATATTGTATTTTTTATCCTTTTCCTGTGCATAGAATTAAATGTCAAGTAATAAAATATAAAATTTCTATTTGCAACAGAACTTTTTTACGATTTTACTTGACAACAGTTTCAATGCATAGAAAAAAGATAAAAATATATTTCTATATTATTTTAACACATTGAATTGATTACAGATACGTTTTTTACTTTACGATTAGACTAACAAAGCCTTTAGTTACCAAAAATTACTCAATTCAAGGGAAAAATGGCTGAAAAACCTAAAGCTTAAAAAGCAGAAAAAATCCCGATTTTGTGTTAAAAAACGTTATTAAATACGGTGAAACCTACCAACAAAGGAGTTAAATTGTCTTAATAAAAATATCAAAAGCGTATTGTTTTCGAAACAATTTTGTAGATTGCAATTTTTTTTAATTTCCGAAATAGAAAATAAAATTTACCTTTTTATTATACATACATAGGTAATTTACCAGATGAAATGCAAAACTTCTTAAAATTTTTTTTACAGCAGAAACACAAATTACCGATAGTCATCTTAACAAATTCATTAAAGTGAAGTCTCCACCAGACATAAAATCAAAATTAACTGCCTGTTTTTATAAAAAGAATCAGACGAATTCGTTAAAACATTTGTGTGAAAAACACAAACTTGAAAAGATTTGTCTTAAAATTTTTATAGCCGCATTTGTTTTATATATAAGTCATAACAAATTTATTTAAAAATTTTGAAAGAAAAACGTTTTTAAATTAGTGTTTTTTACACAATTTGTTAACGAATTCGTCTGATTCTTTTTATAAAAACACCCAATAAAACACGAAAAATGCAACAATTTTGTTATTGTTTTTCATGTACAGAACAATATAACGTTCTGGAGAAATATAGTTCAATGAAGTCCTAAATAATCAATCAAATTTTTACGGGACAACAACAAAAAAAAAACATTCGCTAGTTTTACTGTAGATGTCCAAAAGTTTGTATGGATGGTAATCGAAACGAATGCGGTTATCGTTAGGGTAACGATATTTTAGGTTATTTCGGTAACGGTATTTTAAGGGTAACTCTATTTTATTTATTTCGGTATCGGTATTTTAAGGATAACGGTATTTGAGCTATTTCGGTAACGGTATTTTAAAGAAAATTATATTTGGGTTATTTCGGTAACGGTGTTTTAAGGGTAATGGTAGTCAGTTATTTCGGTGCATACGGGATTTTTTTTTTACAAAAACCAGCTTGTTTTTGCTCAGCCTAAATTGAGTATTACTTTGTTTTTAATAGTAGCTGTGTTTATGCGGCATTCCTATCAATGATATCTCGAACAATTTTGACAGTAGAAAGCCGGAATACGTTGAAAAACTGTCAAAATCGTTCTTGATAACACTGATAGAGAGTCACACAAATACAGCTAGTATTCAAAACCCGGCCTTTCAAAAACCGCTTTTCGATTTATTCGAAAAATGAGTTTTTTAAATAACGATATTAGTACCTTTTGAGGGATTTATAAAAATTTTTAAACTTATTCATGTAAAATTGTGTTCGTTGAAACTACGTATTTTAAAAAAAAAATTGTTTTTTTATATCTCGTATTGAAAAAACTGTCTCAAAAAACATAAGAAAATTGCCGGTTTCTCGTCAGATTAAGATATTTTACTTTGCCTTTAGCGGAAAAAATTGTTAATGAGCATAACAAATTTTAATTATATAGTAGAAAATTTTATCAAACTACGCAACTGAACAAAATAATACTTCTTGCGAGAAATCGCCAATTTGATGTCTTAATTTTATATGTATGTATGTTGAATCTGAACTATTTAAAATTTATATCAGCTTGCTATCGCTAAATTTTTGCGCTTGAAAGTTAAAATCATAGTATACTATAGCAGCCCCACTGATTAAAAAATTCAGAGCTTGTCGCTATCCAGAGCTGCTAAAGACTTCAATCCCTCATTCCATTTTCAATTCTGATTGATTATGGAATGATTGAATTCATAAACCGCAATTCTGCACATCGAATGAAGTCTTGATTGGTCTCAATCAATTTAATTTTAAAGACTTCAATCATTTTTTCATCATTCGATTTGTTCAATCACGGAATTCAATCATTAGGAATTCAATCGTTGGGAATTCAATCGATTTATAGTTCATTCGATTGATCAATTTGGGAATGACATTCGATTTTCTTCATTCGATTTATAATTTTGAAAACAAGCAACTACGTTAAAAACAAAAAAAAAAAACAGCTAAAAACGTTCCCCTACAGTCGTAAAGCACTGGAATACACAAAATATAAATATAAGGTAAAGTTGAGTTTAGGCGCAGAGCCCCGTTCGGCTACAGATTTTTACCACAGTTAAAATTTTTTATTTAACAAGTGACAAAATGAAAAAACAAACATTACGTTAAATTTCTGTACAATTTTCTGAACAATCTCCTTGCCTTTCGGGCGAATTTAGCCACTATTTTAATCTTTAAAAATAAAGGCAACGAGAATAAAATTAGAAAAAAATTGAATCGTTTCTAATTTTTTAGCCACCACTGTATCTCGGGAGTTATTTTGGTACAAAGTTCGAAGTTGGACTTGCTTATAACTCCGTGAATTATGGTCGGATTTGGATAGTATGTGCACCATTCGAAAGGTAATTAAAATATCTTTTATGTGACATTAAAAATTTTTAAATCAATTAACCCATCCCGATTAAAAAAGATGATATGGTGACATATCTAATTTGATGAAATACAATAACTAATCACATACAATTTAATCCGAAAAATGGTGAATATAATTGTATCTACGTGGATCAAATTGGATTTAATTACTTTGAATTATATACAATTTAATCCGAATTTTGACCAGACATTATTGTATGAAATAATATCTTAATATTTAAAAGTTGATTCAATTAGGTCCAGTTGGATAAAAATTTTCGTATTTCTGTTTTTATTAAATATTGTACTGAAAAACAATGGGGGATTCACGTAAGGTTTCGTGTATCGTGTGAACTAAGCAAATCTAGTAAGTTTGCGAGTCTTGATGTGAAACTGCATACATAAAAAGTATCTACACATTAATCAGTACTTATACGAGCTATAGTATAGTTTAGGAATAATCCATAAAAATTATAAATAAAATGAAATTTCAAATAATTTTTTATAAATCATTACTGTATTTTTCACTAAAGGTGAGATTTTAATTTTGAAAGTGAGATATGCTCAAATGAAGCTTTTATTTTTGGGCTTTCACTTAAAAAAAATGGGAAAAATGCATTAAAATTGTGATAACAAATTTGACATGAAACAGTTTTTAATGCAATTAAATGTCATGAAATAATCGTTTAAGTGTTTTAAATTTGTAAATAGTGAATAAAAAACCAGATTTCACTAATGGGGGAATTATTTATTAGGTTTTTAAGTTATTTATTGCACAATTTTAGTCTTTCTATTTTCATTTATAGTCTGCTTGCGGGTAGACAATTTTTTTGTTTTAATTTTCATTTATATTTTATGGTATTCTTCAAGCCTATGGATAAATTTAGTGGTACGTCATTTCTAAACCAAAATAATTACTTCGAAGAATTGGCTAACTTTTATTAATATGACCCAATATTCAATTTAAAAATAAAAGAATCTGTTGTTTCGATGTAAATTTATAACGTTTTAAATGAAAATGAATTTCAATTTACTAAGATATTAAGAGTTCATTTGAAACAAGCCTATAACATAAATTATATAGGGAAAATAAATGTTTCTTTTTTAAATCAATAGACTTATTTTGTTGCTATATACATATATATATGTGTATACATATGTGGTACGAAATCCCATATAGTCTGACTGCGTTAACTCTTTTAACATAATAGGTTTGTTCCACGTAATTCTGGGTAAAGTCTGGTAAAATGAGAGTAAACAAATAATTATCTCAAAAAATGGTAAAATTGCTCACAATACCGGGAACGCACAAAACCACATTTCAAGCCCAAAAATAAACGTCAAAGTTATTCATATAAACAAAAGCTATTTTTAACAATAAATTATCGAAGAGAATAAAGAGAAAGTGTTAGAACGTAGTATTTGTTAACGATATTAATTAATGTTTACAACTTTTGTTAAATTTTAATTATTTTTACAAATTTAAAACAGCTGATTTGTAAACAAAAAGTGATTTGACAGTTTTACCATTTTACCCGAAAAAAAAGTGCGGGTAACTTCTGGTAAAATGAGAAACAAATTATTCTCTCAACAACGCTCTCATTTACCCAATTTTTAACAATAGAAACGCTTTTTGGTAAGATTGGGTTCCCGCGGGCACCCGCGGTAACGTACGTGGAACAGAGCTAATATTTTCAATGTCGATAATGTATGGGTAACTGTCAGATAATTTCATTCAGATTTTATACAAAAATATTTTGCCGGTTTTTCGTGTTCATATTATTTTTTTGAATTTTATATTAAAATTTGCTTTTGTAAAAGAATATTTTCCAATTAAAAATGGATTGTAATTGACTTCGATAAAATCTTAAATTAAATTTAAATTAAACATGAAACTGGGCTATTTTTGGTCTTACAATTTCAATTCCATGGGCGAGATCTTATTAAATATGACAACATATGTAAAATGATATATTTGGATATTGGGTCATATAAAATTTGTTCGAAAGACGAAATTTATGTCTTATTATATATAGTGCCATACAAAGCAATATATAACGAGACATAATTGTATTAAATAATATAAAATAATATATAACCCGTTTTACTCGGGATTACATAATTTTTAGGTTCTTTAAAAAAAAAGAGTTTTATTTCGGAAGATTGCGTATAATTTGTAGTTATTAGTTTATTTTCGAGACATATACATTTCATTTAAGATAAACATAACTCGACATTTCAACCCATCAAACAACACAGTTATTAACGGTCAAACTTTTAATTTCTTTTACATGAAATGAAAAAATTCATGTCAGCTATAAGGTTATATAAATATCTTTCACTAGGACCAAAAATACAACCGATTAGTTAACCCATTGAGAAACAAGAAACTTTCCAGGAGACTTGAACTTTTATTTAACAAAAAAAAATTAACTATAACCCCTTACAACTTTGCCCATATAGTGGTTTAAAGCAAAAATTTTACCTCAAATTAAAGCTTGTAATCTAAGCTACAATTATATGAACAGAAATCATACTATTATATAAGCACTTTTTTGATATTCAAATGTTTTTCCCGAAAAACTAGTTCTAAAAATTTAAAAAAAACCGAAATCGGCTCGTAATGGGTTAATAAATATTAAAAACCATTTCAATTACCTTTGCAATGGTGCTCATAATGTCCAAATCCGATAATAAATATTGGAGATACCGACAAGTCCATGTTTCAACTTTGACCCGAAATAAAACCCAAAATAGGGGCCTCCTACGAAAAAAATATTTTCCCTATTCAGCACATAAAATACCTGTTAATTTTAAAAACAAAATATATAACAAAAAAAATTGCGTACGAATTTTCTATAATTTATTAGTTTTTTGTATTTGGGTTTTCAATTTGCTTTCCAATGATATATAATATGTGTTTATCAAATTGGCGGTTTCGCGAATAAAAATACAATTCATTCCGCGAAAAAAATTTTTATTTTTTTTTGAATTTTGTATTTTTGGTCCTTTTAAATGCTTTTCAAATAAATAAATTTTTTTTAAATCCCAACAGCGGTTGCGCAGTTACAAAATAATATATTAAAAACAAAACATTTCGCGATCAAAAAATTTTTAAATTGTGTGAAACAAATTTAATTTGTCAAACTAATGTCAGTAATGACTAGGGATGCCGAACGGGACTGGTTTTTACAAATCCCGGGATTCGGGATTTTGAAAATTGAAATCCCGGGATCCCGGGATTTTTCGGGATCCCGGGATTTATCGGGATCCCGGGATTTTTCGGGACTTCGGGATTTTTCGGGGTTTCGGGATTTTCTTGTTTCATCATATTTTTAATTTTAAAACCAAATAGCTCAAATAAATCCTACAAATTAAAATAATTCATTATAAATCTACTCATTATTTTTTGTAGTATGAAGAAATAAACAAATTAAGCCGGATTCACAATGCTGGAGTACTCCTCGCTGCATAGTTGAGTATATAAAATAGAGATAGCATGATACAAAAAATATGGAGTACTACAGCATTGTGAATCTGGCTTTAAACAGAAACTCCATTCATAGAAATAAGTATGTAAACATAGCAGAGAAAGCTACTTAAAATTAGTAAAAAAGGTTCCGCGATTAAATCTACTGAAATCAGCAGAACTTGTTTGCTAAATAATTGTTAAATTTCCGGCATATACGTAATATACTTATGAGTTAAATTTAAGTAAATTTCAAATTACAATTTACTTCTGAAGAAACTTTTTAACTAGCCGAAACACTGCTTATCTACAAATTTTTAGTTATATTTGTAAAAAATTTATTGAATGCAAATACAAACTACTCTGCCGAAATCATCAGAAATATTTAGTGACTATTAGTTTTTTTAAATCAACTAACATTACATACTATATTAAACACATACCTCTGCTGATTTCAGAAAGGCAGTTTGTGAGATTTTTATAATTTAACAAAAACTTGCTGTTTTTAGTCGGCAAAATTATTTTGAATGAAGTTATGATTTTAGCAAATCATCAATAAAATAAATAAAAACATATCCGTTTAAAGAATAAATAAAGCTGAATTATGATTTTTAAAAGTTTCACAGCTGAATAAAAGTTTTCAATTATTAAGGTTTTTATTCAGATTTATTCAATCTGTAATCTATTTGAATCTATTACTTACACTCGTAAAAAAATTTCGTACAAATGCATAGGTCAAAATTGTGCTGGCGCAAATACATGTACTATTTCCTGTTATTTTAGCAGAATTTTGACCTATTTCTACGGACTTTTTTAGAGAAAATAACAGAAAAATTAGTTCAATTTAATCAGAACGCGTTTAGCGTTTGACTTTTGTACTAATTTTTTTTATAAGTGTATGAATAGGAAAAATTAGTTTTTTAATAACATTTAATAAGATATTAGATTTATGTGATTTTGGTCGAATATAACAATAAAAACAAATACAAAAAGAGGTAAAATATGCCAAATAATGAAATCGGAAATCCCGGGATTTTTTCAAGTCCAATCCCGGGATTTCGGGATTTCTAAATCCCGAAAATCCCGGGATTTTCGGGATCGGGATTTCGGGATCGGCATCCCTAGTAATGACTCGAAATATCGATTCAAAACCAATGAAATGCAAAATCAATCGTTTTTCGCTCCAGCAGCTTAGGGTAAAAAACTGATAACTTTTTTGATTTGACGCAAAATTATTAGTTGAATCGTCTTTTGACGCATAAATATTAGTTGAATCACCTCTGTTTATGGTTATTTTAAAATATTTTAAACATTTATTTGAATGAAATCTGATGCAAACAATTGTGGTTATGGAGTTTACATTTGGTTACTTTTTTCGTTTTCTTTCAGAAACGCTTTGTCAGAATTTTTTTTCCGAAACAAAATCGCATGATGCCTACAAGGTGAATCCAAATATGATATTGATTTTCTTACTCGTTAAATAGTTTGGTGTAAAAATTAGGAACGGAGTTTACAACATTTTTTCAAATCTTATTAAAGACATCCTTTTTCATCTCGAGAATGTTACATGCTGTATTAACCAAAAATTGGTCAGATTGTTATAAATTTTGTAAAACAGGTGACAATGCGCCGATATATATCGAAATATGTAACTCAAATGTAATCCATGCATTAGAAATTAGGTGGTTACACGGTTTTTATCACATTTTTTGATATCACTCATAAGGGCATAGATTACCCAAACTTACCTTAAATCCCATAAAATAACATTTTCAGCAGCAGCTGAAACCACAAAACGACCCTCAATTTTATTGTAAATAACAAAATTTACATTACTACGGCTACTAGCAATGATATTAAAACTATCTATAGCTCTATAAGCTAAATATTGTTTAGTTAAACCCATACTTAAACACAAAATTTAATAAAACTTATTAATTTCAATTAAAAATCAACTTTTAAAACAAATTACTAAAATGCACGTGTTTAAATTGTATAGAACTAAAATTGAAAAGCATATTGCCTGTGTTTAGAAAGAAAATATAAAAACAAGTGTCAAATAGAGTCTTAAAAGCACAGATTAATACCAGATGTGAAACCAATGCCAGGTGTCAAAAAAGTATTCTCGAACCGTATGGTTTTGTTTACATGGAAGTCAAGTCAAGAGGGAGATAACAATATAAAATCTCCATACATTTTGTATTGTGCATTTTTTGTATATATCTGTCTCTTTTTAGATTATTGTGCTTTTCTTTTGTTTTTCTTAAATTTTTGCGTTTTGTTTTTCTCATTTTCTGTCGGCCTATTGCCCAAATCAGCTGATTCATATCTGGTATAATTTGTGCATAAAAGTATTGAGGTACTGAGCAGAGAACGAAGCTGATCGGCTTATAGCCGCGGCTGAGCCGCCGCCGACCATTTTTCAGGTACTCGAGCCGCCGCCAAATTTTGCGATTAATTTCGGCTATAAAATATTAGCCGACTGTATCAGCTAAGCCGGTAGAAATGAGATTTTTTAATCATTCATATACAATTAATTAATTTTGATTACAAAAAATTACTTGAATTAATTTTTTTTACCGTTTAGCCGCCGCCGCCGAAGATATTTCGGCTTTAGTCGACTTTTAGCCGCCGCCGGAAATATTTTTGTTTAGCCGCCGCCGGCGGCAATTTAATATCGGCTTCGTTCTCTGGTACTGAGTACTCAAAACTAACAATTCTTGAAAGTACTCAATCCCCAAGCGGAGAATACACGAGGGAACATTCGTGAAAAATTCCCAATTTTGTGAATGGGTGTGTTTGTGTGTGTGTGTGCGCGTTGACAACGTGCAATTCGTGTTTACAAAATTAATTTTTTGATATATTTTGTTCCCTACTCAATATTCCTGCGCGTATTCTTCGCTTTAAAAGAACAGATTATACCAGATATGAATCAGCTGATTTGGGCAATATGGCCGACAGAAAATGAGCAAAACAAAACGCAGAAATTTAAGAAAGAAAGAAATTTACGTTTTTATGGGGTAAATAAATTTTTATCAGAAATCTAACTCATTTCATCTTGTTCTATACCCTTTTAGGTACCAGAATCCACTCTTAAGCTGCCTACACACTAGGGAACATGGTTGAGGGAACAAAAAATATCAAAAAATTTTGTAAACACGAAATGCACGCTCTCAACACTCACACACACACAAACGCACTCACACATTCACAAAAAATGCTCTCTTTTTTTAAGTATGTTCCCTAGTGTGTAGGCAGCTTTAAGTCCAAACCCGTTTTTTGACACACTAGGCCCCTTTTCTTGGAGAAGGTCACATATATTGAATGGAATTAATTCATATTTGTTTTCGTTCGATTTATTTTGTTACGAATTAATTCAATTGCTTTAGTTCTTTTTATTAAATCAAATGAATTAATTCACTGGTGAACGCGTTCAATTTTATAAATCGAACGGAAAAAAAGCGAATTAATTCCTTACTGAATTAATTCACCACTGAATTCGTTCAATTTCATTTTCGTTCAGTGAATTAAAAAAAAATAAAATTACGTTCAGTGAATTAAAAAAAAATAAAATTACGTTCAGTGAATTAAAAAAATAAAATTACGTTCAGTGAATTAAAAAAAAATTTTTTTTAAAACAAAAAAATACGTTCAGTGAACTCAAAGCCTGTTTTCTGCCGTTCAGTAGAAGAAAACATTTATTTACAAATAAAATTAATTGAAATAAGTTTATTAAATATTATCAGGCACTATCCACGGCTCTCATCTGAAAAACTGAACTGGTTTTAAGAGAGTTTCAGTGTAAAATAACAAAAAACGTGAAAAAGTGGTATTTTTAATTAATTATTTTTATTGTTTTTAAGCAATTTTAATTAAATTGTAAAGTGCACTTGTGTTGTTTGATATGTTCTCTGCATTAGTTTTGTATAATTTTCACAAAATTTTGCTTATTAATATAAAAAAAGACGCGTTAAAAAAAACACTAAAAGCTGTTTCTCTTAAAACCAGTTTGCATATAAAATTAAAGAGACTTTTTAACAGCAGTTGAGGCTGGTGGTTTGTCTTTAGTCTATATAGTCATTGTTAAAATTCAATTAACAATATTAATTGAACACTTGCATGTGAATTACTATTTTTTCATAAAATTTTATATAGGCCCTGTGCGAATTAGCTAAATAAATTCTAAACTAAATACAAATTGACAAAAGGGTTTAAAATTTCTTTGAAAATTTTTTGAAAACTTTTTCAAATTTGTTAGAAACTTGGAAACCTGAATTTAGTTTAGATTTTATTTAACCAGTTCGCACCCACCCTTAAATCAAAAAACCAGTGAAAGTATTGAGTCCTCAAAAAGTTTCGAAATTTTACAACTCTAGTGTCAAAAATGAAAGGGATTTCACCACAGTTGTCACAAATGGCGATTTCTTGCCAAACGTGGAGATTTTCGAAAACGTCTGGAATTATAATTTACACTTGGGGCCTAATCACATAAAGGGCAGCAACAAAAGAGAGGAGCATTAATTTATATAGAGATGCAAGAAACTTTCAATCAAATTAAATAATACAATAAAATAATCAAAATCTTTTGGGTTAACGAATAATTACCCATTCAATCAATTTTTTTTTTATTTATTTCTGAATAATTGATTTATTTTGAATTATCCAAAAGTTAATGCAGAAGTGAAGGTCAAATGTCATGGCTACTCCCAAAAAAGTTTGTCGGTAGAATCTACTGAAAATTATAATTAAAACAAAGGTACCCACCCAGGTAGAAATTACGTGTGATAACAAAAAAGAAGCACAAGTAGACCGGGTTCTTACAAAAAGAAGTACTGGCAAACCACTAAATTTGGACGCTTTACCAACGCTTGAAATGGTGACCTTCTTGCGCTTGTTTTCCTAAAACGTTTATTTTTGAAAAAGAATCTACAAAATAGGGTGAATATTTAAATAATTTTTGACTCCACAATACAATAACTCCATTTTTAACTCTATTTTTAGAGTAATTTAAAATTCTTCAGTGATGAGGGCTCATAATTTGGTGGCACGAAAAACACTTGATTTTTTTACTTCTTGGTGCTTTCTGAATACTTTGCAAAGAATTAAATGGAACGGTGTTATCATTTGGTTGTCGGGAAAGCACTTTAATTTTTTTATTTGGGAGTTGGGAAAGCATTTGATTTTTATGTTTCTGGGTACTTCCCCAGTGCTTTGTAAAGCATTTGTACCACCGTGGAACGGTGTTATCATTTGGGAGTTGGGAAAGCACTGTTAGCAAGCAATCAATTACCAGTAAGTCATTACTTTGCAAGAATATATAAGTACTTCTATAACTTATTATCGGTAAGTCATTATTTTGTATTTTAAAGTAATGCAAAAGGTAATGAGCTATCATTACTTGGTAATCCGTATGGTAATGACCTGTCATTACCACGTTTTTGCTGGGTATTTAGTTTAGAAATTATTTAGCCACCTCGCACAGGGCTTAACCCTCTAACCGGCAAGCCCGCCTCCAGGCGGGGTATATTAAATTGACCACAAATGCACCAAATGAGTATTTTACATGGATGGTAACCGAAACGAATGCGGTTATCGTTAGGGTAACGATATTTTAGGTTATTTCGGTAACGCTATTTCATTTATTTCGGTATCGGTATTTTAAGGATAACGATATTTAAATTATTTCGGTAACGGTATTTTAAGGATAACGATATTTGGGTTATTTCGGTAACGGTATTTTAAGGTTAACGGTATTTCAGTTATATCGGTAACGGTATTTTAAGGATAACGGTAGCCAGTTATTTCGGTTCATACCGCATATTTTTTTTGCAAAAACCAAACTAAAGTAAAAACAAAACGAAGTAATTGACTTAATTTATGTTAAATACTCAATATCCACGTGCAATGACCAAGAGTAGAGAATTAAAAATAACGGTAACGGTATTTTTAGGATAACGCTATTTCATGTATTTCGGTAACGGTATTTTAAGGTTATCGATATTTCATTTATTTCGGTATCGGTATTTTAAGGATAACGGTATTTCAGTTATTTCGATAACGGTATTTTAAGAATAACGGTAGTCCGGGTATTTCGGTAACGGTATTTTAGGGGTAACGGTAGTCAGTTGAAAGGGTTTTGAATCGATAACGGTATTTTAGCGGTATTGCCTGCCAATCCTGGTATTTTATAATAAGAAATTAAAATTTTTCAATAGAAAACAAAATTTATTAAATTTTTCGTGGAGAATTTTTTTGTATACAGTGAACAGTTTAAAAGCGAGAAAGTGTCAAAAATTAAATTTCGTAAAATTTCGAAAAATAAATATTTTAAAACTAACAAAATTTTCAAAAATCTTAAAAACTTATTTAAATTGACTAAAACAATTGATAATGAACACAAACTTAGATTGAAGCTTAGAATATTCAAAAAATTCCTTACTTTGGTCCAAGGACACACAGGTTTCCATAAGCAAAGCTTAAAAATTGGAATAATATATAATGAAGTTAAGATGCGTTTTCGCTCAATTTAGCATTTTTCGAAAAACGAAAATCGCTACATCCTCTTAAGTAACAACACAAAAAATATAATTTTTTTATTGTAATTACATCTTGGTAAGAGAAATAATTTATGCTTAAGGTTGCGTTTACACTTGCATCGAAATCCCGAGATTTCGATATTTACCACTCTGAAAAAACAATGAAGAAAAGCATATAAGTGTGCAATTTTTAATAAAACACACATAGTTAGCTATAATAAATACATTTTCTAAAAATTTCAAGTTTATATGCTTTCCTTCATTGTTTTTTGAGAGTGGTGAATAGCGAAATCTCGGGATTTCGATGCAAGTGTAAACGCAACCTAAACCTAGTAATTTTTATGAGCTAGTTTTCGAGATTCCCTCTTAACCTATTTTGGCCCATATCGCCTAAAATAGACAACGAAAAAAAATGTTGTAGAAGAACTTATTGTTTATTTTTCGTGAGGAACACATGGTATAAATCTCATTGCAAAAAAGCTTAGGCCGGTTAGAAAGTTAAAAAGCATTTCATGTTGAAATTTCAGTATTATTACTTCGAATTTAGCAAATATTTTGATCTTTAAAAATAAAGGCAACGAGAATAAAATTAGAAAAAACTTGAATCGTTTCTAATTTATTGGCCACCACTGTATTTTTCTATATCGGTAACTCATTATTTCATACCTCCCACATAAGTATTGATGTATCACAATATTAGTAACGTGCCATTAACAAAAAACAAATAACCTAAAGTTAACACAACTGAAAGTTAAAAAATTCAATTTGTATGGAATTTGATGTCTGTAACTCTAAGTTATTTTATCTAATTTTGCTTATTTTTGATATTTTCTTTAAAAATTAAGCTTGTTTTAGCTTTTTTTCTGCGAAAATATCCCAGCAAAAACACACAACTTCAAAGTATGGTGTTCATTGTTACCAGTATACTTAAAAAAAATAAGAGTAATGGGTTACTTAGTTGCAGATAAGGAATGAAAAAGTAATTGGTTACTTGCTTTTATTCTACATGGTATTTAAAATAACCACTTTTATTTTTAGCGCATGTGCTTAAAATGCTGCATACTTTTAGGCCAGAAAAAAAAGTAAACCAAATTAAACCAGCATCCCTTATGAAAAAAGGATAATTTAAAAAATAATAAATAAAATCAAACTTTTTTTGTAACAATCTACAAATCATATACCATTATTTCACAATGGCTGATTATCAAAATGTTCCTGGTACTGGTGGTAAATACAATTGTAGTTTAATATAAAAATGTGTCAACACCTTTATTTTCAATTTTTTTCATAATTTTTGCAAGACGATTTAAACAATGAATCTGTAGAAGTTTTACGTGAACGTTTAAATACCATGAAACGTTTAATGGCCGATCGTACTGCTCAACAACAGCAAAATCCTGCAAGTACCGAGGAAATATGGTCCACCCGCCGTCACACTTCTGCCGGCATTATTGATGGCAATTTCTTAAGCATGGCATTTGGTGGTGCCTTGCTAGTGATTGTTTCGGTTTCCGTATATGCTTTTTATAATTTATATCATGCAATTTTAAAGAAATTTCCTTCAAGACATGAAGAGTTATAAATTAAAAACAAATAGTTTTAAGTAAAAACAAAAAAAAATGCAACATATAGAAATTAATAAATAATTTAATAAATTATCAGAGTATTCAATTTTAAATACAGACTTCTAGTGTTTCCAATTCGGTTAATCGATTAACCGATTCCTCGATTAATCGCCTCTATTTCGGTTAATGTCGAAACAAATAATTTAAAACTCAAATAATTATTCGATCCGAATAATCGGTTAAAACATGTCGATTAACCGGTTACAATTTTAGTATGGAATTTTTCCGACTTTATTCAAACCTCATAGCTGATGGTATTATTCTACAGAAACGTGTTTAACAACCCGTGTAAAAAAGTTTAGATCTGATCAGATCTTTTTGGATCTAAATAGATATGATTGAATCTAATTAGATCCTGTACCAGATCTCATCAAATATGATCAGATATGGCAAATGTGATAATACCTTATGGCAAGATCTGATCAGATCTAGTGCCAAATCTGTTCAAATCTAAAGTGATCTGGACAATTGCGCCAGATATGCCTAGATCTGATCAGATCTAATTAGATCTCAAATTTGTCCCCAATTTTGAGATCTAATTAGATCTACTAAGATATGGCCAGATATACCTAGATCTGATAAGATCTACTGAGATCTGGCCAGATCTGATCTTTTTTACACGGGAAGTTCAAATATCGATTTTTCCGATAGTGGAAGGGATCCGAGTTTTAAGCTTGTGCTATATATGACGTCTAGTATTGTAGCTTTCGAACTATAAATATCGGCTCGATAGTTAGCGAGGTAAAGCCAAAATGATGATCTTGCTTTTTTCGGGTTTTTTAACTTTACACGTTGATTTTCTAGCCGGGTTATACACCTACATACTAGTCCAAAATAGTTAAGTCTAGATAGCAAATAAACAGCAAAGAATAAAAAAACCAGGAAAAAAAATAAAATATTCACAATTTTTCAAACTTTTCGGATTATAAAACGCTGTACAAAAGAGCTTGGAGGAACTAAGCCAAATTTGAGCCTCGGTCTTTGCCCGGAATGATCACTACCTCATTAACGAATAAAATTTTATAGGTCCCGTGAAAGAAATAATCTATAATCGCTTTGACTTGGCTATACCAGTAAATTTCAATACATTCAATATAAGATAGCACCTCTTCATGATTACTAGGTCAAAACATGGACCGATATTATTCATTTTCAATAGCGTTAGTTCTTGATGCAATACAAACTTAAGTACCAAATTTCGTCAAATTATTTTTTAAAGTGCGACCTGTGTTTGATTATAAAGCTGCCTACACACTAGGGAACATACTTAAAAAAAGAGAGCATTTTTTGTGAATGTGTGAGTGCGTTTGTGTGTGTGTGCGTGTTGAGAGCGTGCTTTTCGTGTTTACAAAATTTTTTGATATTTTTTGTTCCCTCAACCATGTTCCCTAGTGTGTAGGCAGCTTAAGGCTTATTTATTTTATATGGACAGACAAACCGACATCATAACTACCAACTCAATACACTCATAGAGTGGCGTAGAATACAAAAAATATTTTTTGGTACTCTGGAGGTCGAAAAAGTACTATTTTTTAAGCAGGTTGGTACTATTTTAAAAATCACTATTATCATCCCTGGTCTACTAACTCTTTTTTTGCAAATTTTTGTAGAGTAAATTGGTATTTTCATTAACTAATATTTTACTCAAATGGAACTAAATTTTTTTTATTTCTTCAGGGGAGGAGGAAGAACTTTGGACAATAATTTTTTTAAATGCAATATTATATTTATTGTAGTAATGATTAAATTTGCATTCAAAGAAATTTTGTATCCAAAGTTTTACAGATTAAAAAAAAATTTCGAAAGAAGTAAAAAATCTACCTTGAGTTATGCTATTTTTAACTTACTAATATTTATAAAAAAATCTCCTAGTTCCAGCTGTTTTTTTTTTGCCATTTTTAACTAATTTTTATTAGCTTCAGCTATATTTTACATAAATTTTTCTACTAGTATAAGAAATGTTTCAATTTAGATAATCTCAGATTCCGAAACTTTTCAACTTTAAGGTACATTTACACGCGAGAGAAAACTGCTAGAGATGGAGCAAAAACACTCCAAAATACTACTCATTCAAAAAAGAGCTAATTAGAGGTGATTTTTGTTTTATCCCTAGCATTTTCTCTCTAGTGTAGTGTGCTTTTTTAATTTGAAAAAATTTTTTAAATACATCGTGTTCATGTGTCATGTTGATATTTAACAAAAACAGGAAGCTGTTAGTGTTTTTGTTGGTAAAAAGTTAAGGAAATACATTAATTTTGTTTTAAACGATTAATCGATTAATCGCCAATTTTCTCGAATAACCGACCCGAATAACCGGTTAATCAGTTTTAGTGATTTTTCGAATAATGCAATAACCGGTTAACCGCCTATGTCGAATAATTGGAAACAGTACAGACTTCATACATATTTTGGAAGTGTTCAATTTAATTCGGTATACACCCAAAAAGGTTTGACATTAACTATATTACAGTTGTTTGTGTAGTAATCAGTAGTTGGTGTTTTTAACCGTAAATACAGTTGTTCTTCTATAGAAAAATGCAAAACAACTGTTATGACGGTTAAGAAAACAAATAATATAAAGTACTGTAATTTCGTAACAGTTGTTTAAAGCATTTATTTTTAATATAATAAACAACTACCAAAACAGTAATTTTACAGCAAACGGTTGTTTTTGTTAGTTATATAAAAAAAAATTCATTGAATTTGAATTTTAAAAATTCTTGTTTATATTTGTCATTAATAATAAGGGTATTCACGATGGTACATGTGCATATTTGCAATTTGCTAATTTGCTATGCAAATTGTAACATATCGTGAGCGTCTTTTTTAAGATCAATTGCACATTTGCTTTATGAGCTATTTTGTTCAGTGCTGCTAACTTTTTTCCTAAAAATATCGCTGAATCAAACTAAAAAATCACTGGAAAATAGCTGAAAATGGTAAAATATCGCTAGATTTGACGAGAAAATAGCTAAATTGGCAACAGTGATTTTGTTTACGTCAAAAGTAAAAATAAATCGTATTTTTGAGAAAATTTGTGAATCATAAAAATAATAATAAAATAATAAATAAAAAAAATTTTATGTTAATAAAAAATCACAAACAATTTTTTTATTTAATATCTTATTTTATAAATCATAATATGGCGGCTGATATGTTAAAAACAGATGTTTTGTTTTATTTGCAACTTAGCTAATATGCAAAGCGATTTTTGCTAAAGGTTTTTTTATTGCAAATGAAGAAAATAAAGCAAATACATACATTTTGTTGTTGTGTTGATGCAATCGTTGTTTTTTTGCAATCATTTGCAACGTTTGCATCGTTTGCAATACCCATCGTGAGTACCCTTAATATATTACTAGTTTGCAATCAAAAATCAAAAACTTGTATTGTCTCCTACACTCAAAAAAATAAGTTTGTAGAAAAATTAGTAAAACGTCTTGTATATCAAGTGTACTAGTTTTCAGCAATTTTTTTTGCTGAAATTCCGTTTTCAGCAAAAATTTTAGTTATATTTTTTTAGCACTAAACTAATTTTGAACTAATGTTTTACTAATTTATTTTGCTACAAAAATTGTGCTGATAACAGAATTCATAGCGTGGACGACAACCAGATAGACTAGATGTAAATGTTGCAGCTTGTCTGGAAACGGAAATGACAAAAAAAGGAAAACAACTCTACACACATTCTATATTTAAATTTTCAGCAAATAAATTAACTAAAGTAAAATTTCGCTACAAGTTTTTTGAGTTTTTTTCAGTCTACTAATATTCAGCAAAAAGTTTAGTGATTTGAGCAAGGACTTTTTTCATTTGCAGTCGACTAAGTGTTAGCAAGACTTTTGCTGAAGATTACTATTTTTTTTTGGTAAGAATCAGCTCGCTGATTTTCAGCAAACCTTTTGCTGAAATTACCAACTTTTTTGCAAGCACGCTCCTGACTAAAAATTTGCTGACACAGCAACATTTTTGCTGACTTTACTGACTTTTTTGGGTGTATGCATAAAAACGTAAGAACTGGAGAACCGTTTGGAATTTTGACCTCAAATTTAAAATAGGCTGAAGTAAGTAAGTAGTTTTTTTTTTATTAAAATATATATATCGTTAGCTGAAATGCAAAACCACGTAACTAAAAAAAAATACAAAATCGGTTTTTTGATCGATTATGATGCATATCAACGAGGTCCACGTCTTCTCCAATTTTTACTGTCATATAATAAAAATTAGACATATTATTAGTGAAAATCGAAAGCACGTAACTACATACTTGTTGCTTGAAAATAGTAACTAACACATATTTATTTCTATTGAATTTTATTTATTCATAGTAGGATTTGAATTTTTATATTTCACTAGCGGATAGTGCTACTACGCTCCCCTCCCCTCGTAGTCCTATTTTCTCATAATTATAGTGATTATAGTTTGAAATTTTTACTTTGTTAATTATAATAAATTTTTTTTTTTGGAGATCCCACAGTCAATATGATTCGTGTATTAGCGTATGATCCCCTGGAGTAATTTATTTTAAATTAAGTGCAACAGATGAGTTTAAGGAATTTCCACAAATAATTGGAAACAATTTAAAAGCGTTTGAAACTTTGAAGTTGCATTTACAAAGAATAAAAATTTCAAGCAAAAAATGGCAACATCTTCAGGACCTTAAACCATTTGTTCCATTCGATTGTCATTATTATTACAATGAAATTCCATTTGAGAAGTAAAGGTTTAATTTTTTCTTTTATTTGTATTGTAGTTATTGTTGTTAATTATCTTTAGCTTTTGTAAATCATTTTTTATTGTCTTATTTAAAAAAAAAATAATAATAAATATATAAAGCGATATATTAAATAACAAGAGAACAACTTCTTTTATTCTACATTTTATGAATGCAAAACAAAATTTTCTTTGAAACTTACAAAAACTTCATTAGCTGTGTTTGTGCGGCAAGCTATCAACGTTGGCTTATGTCATTCCCATACAAATTTGACATTAGAAACTATGAGAGTTAACACTAAACGTTGACTAATGTCAAATTTATATGGGAATGACAAAATCCAACATTGATAGCTTGCCGCACAAACACAGCTATTGTAGTTACGTGTTTTTGTTTAAGAAAATACGAGTTCAAAAGCGCGTAACTAACGTAACTCTTTGAAACATTAATAAATTATTACTTTTATTCCAGAAATGAATTAATCAGTCTATATTTAGAAAATCTGCGATATTTGATTACCAAAATTCCATTTGTTTTTCAATATATAACATTTTTTGTTTCTCCTGTAAAATAGTAAAAATGTTAGTTACGTGGTTTTGCATTTCAGCTAACGATATATAACAGTATATAACAGTAGTTTACCAATTTTGTCAGTTGTTACCAAATTTTTGTAGTAAGAATTTGTCAGTTAATTTTACGACATTGGTAGTTATTTTTAATGTATTTTTTTTAAATTATTTTTCAACACTTAAAAATAACACAAGTTTTAGTTATTTTAAAGGTAAATACCTTTGTCGCCTTTTTAACAGCATATCGTCATGTGAAATCAAAAAAGCCGTAAGTTACATATAAATAATTTTACAAGAGAAGCAAAAAACTTAATAAAATTAAAAATAAACCAAATTTTTTCAAATTTTTTTTCAGGTTAAGCTTATTTTTGGTTATCTAATAAGTATCTGAAGAAAAATTTCCAATTTTTGCATTATTTACAGAGCTACGACGCTTAAGTCTTCGAGGATTGATTTTTTCTGAAACCAAAAGGCCGTAAGTCAAATTAAAAAAATGGTTTTGATAATTTTTAGGAAATATTTTCATATTTTCTTAATTAATAGGTTAAATAGAAATTAGTTTCACTATCCAACAAAATAAAAACCAGAACTGGGGGATTTCAATTACATTTTAATTACAATTACTTGCAAATATTCAATTACAATTGCTTGCAAATTTTCAGTTACAATTACAAGAAAATGTAGTTGAAATTAAAAAAAAAACTCAATTGCATTTGCATGTAATTGTAATTCAAAATTTTCAATTACATGTAGTTGAGAGTGATTTCAATTACAAATTTCCATTACATTTTCAATTACATTTAGAATTAAGAAATGTTTGTTGTTAAAATTTTGCAAAAAAAAATTGGCTGGGATAGGCGTGGCCAAGCATAAAAGAATAAGTTATGTTGGGTTGATCTCAAACTCGCGCTTTTTGTCATCATTTCTTTTCCCAATAAAATGCAATTGTAATTGACATTTTTTCAATTACAATTACATGTAATGTGTAACTTATAATAAAAAACAGTTTTTTTCCGAAAGGCTTTTTGGGGTGCGAATTTTTTGCGCTTGCACTTAGGGCTTTTAGAATTTTGTTAATAAAATCGTGGTTTTCAGCCGTAGGAGTGTAAAATTTTGCAGGAATGTGTATTTTGATACGGTGCATCATAACCAATCAAAAAGTCGATTTTGAATTTTTTGTAACTTACGGCTTTTTTGATTTCATATGACGATATACCTTTGTTTTAACTGTCATTTTCTGTAGATTCTACCGACAAACTTTTGTGAGTATATGGTCATATATTGCGTTATATATAACCATATATAAAATGAGTTCTAATAAACTTTCCTATATGGTGCCATATTATACTTGAGACTAATTGTTTTGTTTCATAAAAATCGTAATGACAAGTCAATTACACTCAAAAAATTTATATTTAACCCTTTGGCGACCAATGTTTGATATGTGTCCCATTTTTACTTTTTGCTATTTTAGGAAATCATGTGATACGATTTTAACTAAACTATTGTGGTTGACACTAGGGAGATGTAGCTTCGTGAGGATATCCATAACAGAGCAATACAAGCTCAGCTTGAAATCGAAAATTAAAATTTTTGTATTTTAAGATTTTTTTTGGTTTTTTGTTTTTTTAATTTAAAAAATTCAATTTGAAATACACAGAGAATTATTTATTATTTTTGGATTAAACCAACTTCAATATGCAGTTATTTTAACTGTTAAAATCAACTTACTAATGTGCAGATAAAACAACATACAATCATAGGCGTACCTAGACAATTTTTCTGGGGTGGGCAAAGACCCCATTTATGTTTGACTATTTATTTGGCCATTCTCAGACCCTTAATCTTTCGATTTTTTCATACAAAAAAAAGACTTAAAAATAACTCGCTCCCTTTTGATAAAAAAAATTTTAAAAGTTTTTTTTTATAGAAAACTCTGAAAAATGCATCCTTTTTCTGAAGAAAACCTCGTGCAGGGAAAGCTATATGCTCAGAATAGTATAAAATTTTGATATTTGATGGAGAAAAGAAATATAAGATCAACCTGTCTCATATTTTCTTCCACCTCTGATGAACCTATTCTTACCCCATATTTTGACCACTTAAATTACCGAGGTGATCAAAAACTGACATTTTCTTCGTAGAATTTTTGCTTCTACAACATATTGAAATTTCCTCAAAATAGTACACTCATATAAATAAATTAGTAAAAATAGCAGAAAAAGTAACTAAAAATTAGTTAAAAATTATGCTGCAGAAGAAACTGTTAAATTAGCAGATTTTCTTTTTGCTAAATACAAGTAAAATAAGAACAGCAAAAATAAACCTGTTAAATTTACAGTTTTACAATTTTTTTAGTAAATATTTCTGCTAATTTAACATTATAGACTGCTATTTGCATTCAACTAAATTTAGATTAAAAACCAAAAATTATAGATATAACAGTTTATTTTTGCTATTTTTAGTCTACTAATATTTAGCAAAATCTTCTGTAGATTTTACAATACAATTCGTCATTTTCAATTAACTAAAAGTTAACTTAAATATAACTAAAATTCTGCAAATTTAACAGCTTTATTTTTGCTGTTCTTATTTTACTAGTATTTAGCAAAAAAAAAAAAACAGTTCTTTCTGGAGAATTATTTTTAACTAATTTTTAGTTGCTTTTTCTGCTATTTTTACAGATTTATTTCTATGAGTGTAATATTAACTAATTATTCCTTTAAAAAACTATTAAATCCAAGAAATTTTTCTCTTATAGCCAGAACTAAGATCGAATTTTTAAACAACACTTCTTATTTAAGAAATATTTAAGACAAAAATCGATATTAGTTCTGTCTGTAAAACTGACCCTTAGATTCCAACAAATTATCTTCCTAGGAAACTAGAAGACATTTTCCCAATCAAAAACACAGGATTAACTGATATTAAAAAACAAAAAATAATCATAGAACAAGAATTATAGACAGATTTTTTTAAAATTCTGGGGTGGGCAAAAAGCAGTCTAGGGTGGGCTTTGCCCACCCCATACAATTAAATTAATGCAAAACTGTACAAGCAACTACAAACGCAGTTAAAACAGCAGGCTTAAAAGTTTTAAAACTGTAAAAACTACTGTTTTTGTTGAACTTGCTGCTAAAATTGCACTGCTTGACACTCAAAAAATTAATGGAGATCTGACCATCAGTTCTATATATTTCGGACATGCTGAATACAATTTTTCAAAAATTTTGTATGGCAGCATAGCTTTCCAAGATGTCTCAAAAGTCCAACTTTTAGTATAATATTGGGTCAAAAGTTATGGCAATAAATACATTTCTTACTAAGGTAAGTATCATACTAAAGACACTTTAGTATCTTAAAACGTAATTTCATATTGGTTTTTCGTACCGGGTTGACCTCAGAAGTGGATAAAGATTGCTTGCAAATTTTTGCTTTTCTAGGAGATCTCGTTATATCCATTATTAATTTGGCCGCATCATTATGTTTATGACTCACAAAAAAATATGAGAAAGTGCCTGATGAGCAAAAATTGAAAAAAGATGAAATTTTCAAAAAATCACCAAAAATCATGGCGCAAACTTTTTTTCTTTTGTTTAAAATAAGAGATTTCCAATTTTATTTTGGTATATATAATTTTTACTACACTTACTACCTTGGCTTTAAAAATCTTCTTCTTTCTTTTTTTTTGAAAAAAAAGTGTGTGAAAAAATATTTTTTTAGTTTTTGAACAAAGTGTTTGAACATAAATATTTAAGATAAAATTATTTAAAAATTACTGAAAATAGCAATAATCAAGTCTTTCATTGAAAAAAGAAAAATCAATTTAAAATTTCCATTCGTTTAGCCATAAAAAAATATCATATAAACCTCTTAAAACTGAAAAAAAAATCAATAAAAATGGATGAACTTGTTTTAATTTTCCTGACTTTAACAGTGTCCCGGTACAACAAATCTCAACTTAATATCTTGGAAATTTGCAATATAATGCAGAATTTAGTTGCTTATTCAGCTGCGTACTTTGTTTTTTAGATTTCTTTAAATTCATTTTTGCCTTTTTTGCCAGCTTTTCGGGTCAAATACTCCTCTGTGCAGCGATTTAAATTCTACAATCGAATGTATTGATGCAAACACTTTTCTTTTGGAATTTTTTGCAAACTACCCAGGTGGAAAAATACGATCGTGAAAACGTTTTAAAAGCATTTTAAAAGGTGGTACAAACGTTTTCAAAATATATCGATTTACAAGTTTAAAGCGTTTTGACAACTCCCCAAATGATAACCATGATTTACGGTGTGAGGGTGGTATTTTATAACGTTTTCAAAGCGTTGCAGAAAAAAAACTTTAAAATGCTTTTTCAACCATCAAACTAGCGTATGTAGAACATTCTGGTTTACAATTTCAGAGCGTTGTGAAAACGACCCAAATAATAACCATGATTTATGGTCTCAGGGTGGTATTTTATATCGTTGTCAAACCGTTCCAAAAACAAATTTCAAAGTACTTTCTCGACATTCTATAAACGTTATTACAACATACCAATTTTAACGCTGTCAAATCGTTAGAAAATAAACAAATAAAGTACTTTGCCATCGTTTTAAATACAAATATGGGAATAATTTTTTAAAACATTTTTATATATTAACATTTTTTAATAAATTATATTTTATTAAATTTGAATTAAAATTTATTGTAAAGTTATGAAAAATACACTTAAATTGATAAACTTAAACATAAAAAGTATTTTATTTAGAATTTTGAATTATTTAAAATATTACACAGAAAAAAATGCTTGTACTGTTGGGTTATTCTCGACTAAAATTTTATCGTCTTAACAAACAAATCGGTTGTATTTAGAAACAATATTTATACCAATTGAAATTGCGGAAACTAAGTAGAAAATTAAACATTTCAAAATGATATTGAAAAAATGATCAATTAAATTATTTTTTTAATTCACTTCATCTCACCCTGACAACGTATGCCTACTCTGTAATGGAAATATTCTAGTAATTAAAGAAATTTTTAGCATCAAACATTGTAAACACAATTGTGATGATAAATTTTTAACTGGCCAAATTTATAATGAAACAACTGATGTTATTAAGTATTTACTTTCACCAAAAGAAATTGGATTGTAAAATGTAAAAAAATTTAATGAAAATTATGCTGATATTAGTATACAATTAGTGCAAGTTAAGTGTAATCTTACAAATTTTCATAATGAGACAATTGCTATAACTCTTTTACATAAATAATGATTGCTATAACTCTTTTTACATAAATAATAAAATAAAATTGAAATTATATATGTATACTAGGGCGGGTCAAATTGTATGGATAAAAATTCTTTGATATTGCATACTCGATTTTTTGAAAGCTTTTAGCATGGGGAAAAAAAGTTCCACTACGACATATCAAAAAAATCATTTTCGAGGCTCCCAAATTTAAATTTTTTGCAATTTTCTAATAAATCTAGATTAGCGCCATCTTGAGGTGGCTTTTTGAAACAACTAATAAAGTTGTAAACAATATAACATTACAACCTTTCCAGAAAGGTATTACTTATGAAAATCAGATAAAAAATGTGGCAACTAGAGGTAAAAGTATATAGGTAAAATTATTGTTGTCATCAACATCATTATCATCATTTCTCATTACTATCATCATTTCATCATCAAGCAGAAAATAATTTTACTTATATACTTTTACCTTACTTTATCCGATTTTCATAAGTAATACCTTTCTGGAAAGGTACTACCCCTAATATAAAATTTTGTTAACTACATGCTAATCTTTATCACAAATTTAAAATTTTACCAATTTTAAATACATTTATGTATATTTTTTTATAGGAAAATAAAACTACTATTCAATAGAGAATTTTATCTTTAGAACTCTTTACTGAATTTAAAAAAATATCATAAAGAGTTTTATTTTAAAGTTATGAAGTATTTTTTTCAAAAAAATACTTCCAGAGTTTTATCAATAAAAATTTTTAAATCTTAAACTTTTCTGTTATCTGATTTTAACACAAAGAAGTTCATATTAATTGAATTTGAAAAATTTTTTATATAAAAAACTAAGGGCTGTATTCATAAGTTAAAAATAACGACTGCACAACTTTGGGTGAGTTCCTAAACGTCAAAACACATTGCAGTTATGCGGTTTTACTACTGTTTCGATACAAAGCAAACAAGTGTGTTGTTTACTATGTAATAAAAACATGTCAACAAAGCATCAACTAAATTTGTGATGCACAGTTTGCTTTTTCTATGCGCATCAATTGCGTTTAGGAATGCATGACTTTGTTCAGTTGCATTGCAAATGACGTTTTGGAACTCACCCCTTCTCTTATGGGAATATGTGTGTATAAAAAGTTGTGCAGTTGTTGTAAAAAGATGTTAGTCGTTAGTTTTAACTTATGAATACCGCTATAAATGGACAACCGCCAAACTTTAAAGACATTTAGCGAAAAATCTGTACCATTGATCGAAAAATAAAGTACGTCATTGTAATCAGCATGTCCGAAATATATAGAATTGATGGTCACAGCTTTATTAATTTTTAAAAGTCAAAATTTTGTCATGCAGTGTTATTAACGACAAAGTAATTCAATAAAAACTGTTAAAAAATTCAAAACAACTGCATAAAATAGGCTCGATTGTTCGATTATGAAATAAATAAATAAAATAAAAATGAAATAAATGTTACTACAAAAGCTACAACTGTATTAATACACACATAACTGTCATGTGGTAAAAAAAAAACATTATTTACTACTTTCTCATTTTTCTCATTGAGACTCATTCATTTCTCATTATGGAGTTTATCGATTTGGCAAGTTAAGCATTCATTTATGAATGGGAAAAATTAGTTCTTTAATAACATTTAATAGGATATTAGATTTATGCGATTTAGGTCGAATATAACAATAAAAACAAATGCAAAAATGTACCTATTTCATTATGCCAAATAATGAAATCGGAAATCCCGGGATTTTTTCAAGACCAATCCCGGGATTTTTAAATCCCGAAAATCCCGGGATTTTCGGGATCGGTATCCCTAATACCAATAACAGACATCAATTATTTTATGCAAATTTTTTATTAAGCTTTTTCGTTTATTTTTTAAGCAATTTTTGTATAAATATTGAAAAATTCTCACAACTTATATAATAACGAAAAAGACAATTTCCAGAAAAAAAATTTTTTAATTTCTGTGAACTTTTGACAAAATCACTTAAGTTGTCTTAACTAACTAAACTAAATTTTAAAAAGAATGTAATAAATTGGTAACGTTTGTTTCTGTGTCTGTACAATTAATCTTGCAAGGATAATACCAACTAGGATAAAGGCTAAAGAGTTCCCATACGAAAAAGTGTACTCTTTGGTTCCCTTAAAATGTATATGGATTGGGATTCTGTTAATTCCCGTGAAGAATAAGAGAAACCATAGGAAAACCGAAAAAGATAACAGGGCACTGTTTTTATTGTTTCTTATGATTATAGATTAAAGCGGTAACAAAAACAACTTTAAGAGTGAAATAAATAATAAATAATCAATTTTAATTATTTTTTTTATTGTTTTTATCAGGGGGTATCCATCAAGATGTTTTAAGATTTTTGAAGAAATTCACACACGAATGAGAAGAAAAACACAAAGAATTTGAAGAAATTTAACAGCGAACGAGAAAAAAATGAAGGACGTCGCGATAACAATAAATTTAATAAAAACGTGTTTACAAGCAAAAAAATCATTAAAAACAATAAAAAAATAATTAAAAGTGATTATTTATTATTTATTTCGCTCTTAAAGTTGTTTTTGTTACCGCGTTAATCAATAATCATAAGAAACAATAAAAACAGTGCCCTGTTAACTTTTTCGGTTTTCCTTTTGTTTCTCTTATTCTTCAAAGGAATTAACAGGGCACCCAATCCATATAAATTTTAAGGGAACCAAAGAGTACACTTTTTTCTTATGGGAACTCTTTAGCCTATATACTCGTTGTTTTTATTGATGTTTTTTGCTTGTAAACCCGTTTTTATTAAATTTATTGTTTTCGTGACGTTCTTCATTTTCTCTCGTTCGCTGTTAAATTCCTTCAAATTCGTTGTGTTTTTCTTCTCATTCGTGTGTGAAATTTTTACGAATTCTTAAAACACTTTAGTGGATACCCCCTGATAATACAGACAAGAAAATGATTTTTTTTCCTTTTGTTTGAATTTTTTTTAGCAACTTATTTTTGCATGAATTTTTCACGAAACTGTTATGAATAAAACAAAATTTCCAAATGGAAAACAATTCTCTACTTTTATTTCATAGCTTTTAAAATGTGTTAGAAATTTTATGCGTTAAATATGTGTTCATATTTGAAATAAGTACTTTTGTCAAAAGTCCACAAATTTTATATTTTTTTTTTGTAAACAAAACATTAAAATTTGCGTTATTTTATAAACTTAAACATTAAATGGGCGCTCATCAATCAATCATCAAAAGCTACTTTTTTCATAACTGTTGCAAACTAAGTTCAATTAAAAATAAAAGAAAAACTTTTCACAAATTTATACATATATATTTTACAAATAAAAAGGAGGGAGGGTAGTTAATTTAAACACTTTACAATTTTAATTGTGACTGTTTTTAATTAAATAATACAATTTGATAATAATATAATAATAAGTGATTATATAAATGATACAAACTTTACAAAAAATACCCTATCAAAAAGAAAGTAATATGAGACTTGAAGTCATTATTGACGGAAACACGAATTGAGTACGCAAAGTTGGTCTTTTTTAACCTCCCAGCCACCAAACGAGCCCAAAAATGAATCAAAAAATATAATTAAAAGTTAAAAATTTTTATGAAAAAACCCCTTGTTTTGTGATTAAAAAAATTACTAAAAAAATATTTTAAAAAATTCTATAAGCTCAAAAATTAAGCTTTTATTGACAATTTTTTAAATTGAACACAAAATATTAAAATTTATTTACATTTCTGAGTAATTTCTGAACCATCTTTTGGATTTATTTTATTTTAAAAAATATTTATAAACCAAGCCCTGTGGGCCAAATACGGTTTGTATACTACTATATAACATTTTACAATAATAAAATAAACTAAATTTATAAAATATGCCAAAAATTGAATTGTAATTTAATAATTTGCCTCAAATTTTTGGGCCTTCTATGATTTATTTTAGAAGGCTCATCCTTTTGTCCAAATGAAATATATTTTTGACAAAAATTTTTAAATTTCAAAACTGTGTTTCATTTGAGTAATTTTTGACTCATAAAATAAGAACTCTCAGGCTGGGCTAATTTAATTTTTTTTTGTTGTAAATAATTTAGAAAAAATTTTAAAATCTTATAATTTTTTTTAATTATTCACTTTTGGGGGAAAAGTTATTTTTTTATGTAACTACTATTAATATTCAGGAATTATTCAAGTTTATGTATAAATTAGTTTAAAACTTAAGGCATTGGTATATTAGAGGGCACATATTCAAGAAAACTAGCTGGAAATTGTCCTCGACGACCATTAACTTCACCATATAACCAGTCTTCATTGATTCTATATAAAATGGTTACCAAATCATTTTCCTGAAAAAACGAATTGAAATTATAAATTAATATGGATTATATTTACTTTGACTTTTTAAGAATTATTTACTTTTAATTGCAAATCACCCTCTATTTCCGCTGGGAAATTGTATAAAGATTTTATTTTCAAATCATTACTACATGTTGGTGTGTGATATGTATTATAGGTTGGTGTTGTGGAGGCGGACGATGATTGAGTTCCTGTTGCGGTTTTTGTTGTTTCTGTGTTGTTAGAAAGTGGCACTTTGATTTCAATATAATTAGCGGGAAATATACCCTCACAGCCAGAACGTGTACGTCCTTTAAACCAATCAGCACTTACTTGCTCAATTAAATATATTTTTTCATTTTCCTAAAAAATAAAAAATACATTTAATATACATCAATCTGAAATTGCAAAGGTAGATAAAAGGGTAGTTTAAATCATGGTATAACAATACCAGGTAAAGTCATTAGCAAGAATTTGGGTTTTTTATTTGACATTTTGGAATTTTATTTTATTTTGTATGAATGTTTGTCATTTTTTGTTGTGAACGAGAGAACATGCTTTTTAATGTCTCTCCCAGGTATTGTTATGTCATGGTTTCAATTTATTTACTAAGGTAGCCATGACACATTTTTGACAAATTTCAGCACAGAAATGTAAACGAATTTTCAAAAAAAATTAGAGAATTTGGTTCGGCATTTACGACTGAAGTTCACAATAAGTTATTTTGAATTGGAATTGTTAGAATTTTTTCAATATTCTTTTGTGGCATTGCAAAAAATGAAAGGAATTTATATTTTAAGAGCAAAATCTTATTGTAATTGCTAATTTTATAGACCAATATGGCGTTCGAAATTCGATCTGATAGCAAGATTGTTCATATACGTATACAACCCTATAAACCCTGGAAAAGGTTATAAAAATATTCTGCATTATATAATAAAACGAGTAAAAATGTTAAAGTCGGGCATGGCGACTATATAATACCCTACACGAGTCTGACTTAAAGCCAACTAATGTTTGGCAAAATGTTTTTCTATAAAATCATAAAAGAAGAGAAAATCGAAAATATAGCCCATATGGGCGATAGGTCCAAATATGGACCGATCCTATCTAGAATCAATAGGCTTTTTCCCTGGGACCATGTAAGTCAGCGAACCAAATTTCATTGAAATATCTTTGTATTTGCGACCTGCAGACGGACATCGTTAAATCGAAATAAAAAAATTCTGAGCCGATCGGTATACTATAAGGTGGGTCTAGGACCAATATTTTTTGGTGTTACAAACATCAGCACAAACTTATAATACCCTCTCCACGTAGTGGTGTTGGGTATAAACACAACGCAATTAATTTTATAATGGCAATGAAGATTTTGTGACGAATATGATATATCATTAAAAATTCAATTTGGTATCCCAGCCAGCAAAATTTGGATACATTTTAAGGGTTCTTATTCTATGAGTCAAAATTTACTCAAATAAAATATATTTTTTTGAAATTTTAAAATTTTTTGTCAAATGAAATGAATCATAAAAGATTAACACTTTGAGGCAAATTATTAAATCCAAAAGATCCCAGCAAAAATGTGGAAGCAGTAAAAACGTTTACTGCTGCCTTACTGCTACTTTTACCGCTTCTAAAAACGTATAGCTTCGTAAACAGCACAAATGAAAGGCCTTAGTTGATTAATTATTTACATCGCTTTTTGCTGCGCTTTTTAAAAAAGCATGAAATGAGCAATACATTTTGATTGATTAAATATTTTTGCGGTTCTTTTATCAAAATTTTTTAAAATGCGGAAAAAATATATTTTAATGGAAATAAGAAGTTTTACTGAAAATAAGAGGCATTTTCTCTTCACGGAAAAATATGCAGGAATATTGTGCTTTTGCGAAGGCATGATTTTAAATAGTTGAAAAGCTTTATAATATGCACTTCCGAGAAGGCATGAATTATCGACATTTTAAAAGAAAAACAGGAGCACTAATTAAAAGCAGTGAATTCATGCCTTTTCGGATCTCGAAACAAGTGCTTTCACGCGAGCTATCTCGAACAAAAATCAATAATGCAATCGCTTCACAGCTCAACTTTCCCTGAAAAAACTGCTTCCAAGCAAGCAGTAATTTCTGCTGGGATGGTTCAGAAATGACTAATTAATGTAAATAAATTTGAATATTTTGTAAACAATTAAAAAAATGTTTTTAAATTTCGATTGCAGATTCGTAATTTCTACAAAAATTAAAATCAGATTTGAGGAATTTGTTCATATAAGGGACAAATAAGTTGGAGTTTTACTTACCTCTTTTCAGAAAATTTGGAAATTTTAACTAAAATATGGGTCATTCCATCTCAAATCGACCAATGGTTGGAATCGACCCCTTTCGATTTGGATGAATTTTGGTCAGAACTTTTCTTTCATCATATAACGAAGTTTTGCCAAAGGAAAAAATTTTTTTTTCGAAAGTTATGCAACATTTAAATTTTCAAAAAATGTCATAATTTTTCTAATTTTTTGTGTTGTTACGAGGTTATTTTTTGAATATCTCGAAAACTACAATAGCTACAAAAATGCTTAGGTCTATTAAAAAAAATATTTAAAAAAAAAAATATTGAAAAAAAAAATTAAAAATTTTTCAATTCTACAATTTTAAAAATCCAAAAACTCAAAAACCTATTTTTTTTTGCTCAATTTTTTTAGATAAAACCTCTAACTGAGCTTAAAAGATCCTGAAATTTTCAAGAGGGCGTTTTTTTTTTAAAGATATGAATTTTTGAATTTTTTTATTATCTTTTTTTAAAGTTGAAACTTAATACAATACAATTAAACAAATATCCAATTTTGATCAATAAAAAACAAATTGAAGGGTTTATTATTTTTAATAGGGCTAAATATCCTCTTTAAAACGAGTTAAGAAGCATTTCTGTAGCTATTGTAGTTTTCGAGATATTCAAAAAATAACCTCGTAACAACACAAAAAATTAGAAAAATTATGGCATTTTTTTAAATTTTAAATGTTGCATAACTTTGGAAAAAAAATTGTATTTTTTTTCTTTTGGCAAAACTTCATTATATGATGAAAGAAAAGTTCCGACCAAAATTCATCCAAATCGAAAGGGGTCGATTCCAACCATTGGTCGATTTGAGATGAAATGACCGATATGTATTTTGCTTAATTTTTCTAAGTTTTGATTTCATACTCCTTTTCTGCGTGTTAATGAAGACTAGCAGCGGTATTCAAAATGAAAATTTAGCATATTAACTATAGTTTTGTTCATAATACTGTTGTTAAACTCATTCTAGTATTGTTGCTAAATTCCTTCTAATGTTCTGTTATCAAACGCCAAAAAAACAAAAAATTCCATTCACATTGATAAAAAAGCCTTGTATTTTCAAACTCAGGGTTGGTCTTAATCGGTGTGCTAAGAAATCATTTTGAATAAACTCTATGTTAACAAGCTGCTAGGCCTAAAAAACATTCTAGTTAACAGCTCGCTGTGTGCGATGTAACTTTTCATTTTGAATACGGGGGTAGATTAACAAATTTTGTTAAGCTATTGAGTACCAAACCACGCACTCTAGTGTACAAAATATTTGTAAATTTCTAAATAATATCCACCATGGAAATGATAGGGTTTCAGTTTGTAAGCATTGGTTCTTTTGCGGTCTGTATAAAATGTGTGTTTTTAAAGAAGTTCTTTTGTCAAAAGTCCACAGATATTATAAATATTTTAAATTCCTTCGATTTTCTGAAGAGTTTAGGCATTAATATTTTGCAGTTGTTCGAAAATTACGTTGCAACTTTTTTATTTCTTAATAAACTTACCCTAAAACATAGATCTCCTTCTTCGGTGCTATCAAAATCGTATAAAGATATACCATAGGGTTGTTCCATAGCTGCACTATCATATTCTTCGAACCCAGAATTCAACTGTAAAGCGTCTACTTTACCGTTAATAACATCTAAAATTGAGTAAGGGATCGAAGAATGTTTTGTAGGACCAGTTGCTGATAATGCTGGTGGAGGAGGTGGAGCACATTGAGGCATAGGTGGTGAAGGTGATGTTATTAAACAATTTGAATACAATGACGACGAGAAGCTTGTGCCAAATGTAGGTTTTGCTAAGAGAGGTGGTTTTGGAGCTTTAGGTTTTTGTGAAACTTTCGGTTTAATAATTGTGGGCATATTAAGCGTTGGGGCTGGTGGTAATAAACTTTTACCATTACATAAAGGATTATCACCATTAGTTTGTATACGTGTATTTATTGTGCTGAGATTTCTAACTGGTGCAGTACCAATGACACTGCCATAACGAGGTTGTGTAGTGGTTGATGTTATCGTTGTATTTTCGGGGGCTCCAAAAGCATCTAAAGTCTCCCAAGGACCTAAAGGACTTGTAGTGGCTGGTCTAGAACGTCCTGCCGATGCGGAAAAATCATCTTCAAATCCACTTTCGGGCTGTGAAACACTACCGTTATTGGGTGAACTAAAATTGGAATCTGAACTAAAACTATCCACACTTAAGCAATCACTATTTGATTTTTGTGTAAATGTTGGTGAACTTGGAGGCGAATCAAAACTTATTAGCTGGGCATCTTGTGTACTAGATTGATGCGTTGTTGATTGCAATGTAGTAAAAGATGTAGAATTAAAGCTTTGTGCCGTATTCCAAGCACTATTCCAATCTAAACTTGAATTCGATGTAGTAGTGGAAAAACCATTAGTATTAGTAGTGGCTGTAGAAGATTTTGTTGTAGTAGTGCCATATGTGGCAGAACCATAAATACGTGATGCTGTATTAGGTATTGGCGCTCTAGAGGATTTTTTCTTAAGATGGAATATGTTTTGTAAAATATTGGTAGATTGTTGTAGTGGAGGTGTGGGCGCAGCACCTTTTTTTGGCAACACTTTAGGTGGTGGTGGTCGTGGCGGTGGTTGTTTTTTATAATTACCATTCGTAGTTGTTGCCACACCTCCACCTACTCCTATCCCACCATTACTAGTTAAAATATCAAAGGGCGAGTCATCCCAATTTGTAGCAGGTGCATAACGTGCTTGTGGAAATTTTCGCGTGATAGAACCAGTATTACATCCACCATTATGTGGTAATGCCACCGGTTGTTTCGGTGGTGGTGGCAATTTAATGGTTAAATTGGGTGCTGTGACATTTTGTTGGTTATTACGTTGTAATTGTATTTGTTGCTGTTGTTGTAATTGTAAACGCAATTGTTCAAGACTAGCATTGGCAGTTGCCACTGCATTTTGTGCTCGTGATCCTGGTGGCGCCGGAGCTGGACGTGTTGGTAAGGTCATACTTTATGATAAGACAGTATGAAGCCTTTTTATTATTGAATACTAAAATGAGAATGAAAAAAAAACAAATAATGAATACACATACTCGTATTTAAAGTTTAGCAAACTGTTTAACAAAATATTGTTATGTACTTAGCATAACCAAGCTAATTAAAATGACAATTTTGTTTAACATCTACACTCAAAATAATACGTCTGTTGGCTGGACAGGAAAATTTGTTACTTTAACAAAATGTATTCCTGTCTTTAGGCGTAAAATAAAATTTGTTGATTTTAACACTTTTTTGTTAAATTTAACAAATCTAAATTTAAGTAAAAAATTTGTAAAACTACAGTTTTAAACTGAGTCGTAGAATTATTCAAATTTAGGGACTCGGGACTCTCCATACCATGTGAGAGCATAAAAGGGCACTCCAATGGAGCAAACATTTTGTCCGCTTAGTTTTCGAGATATGGGCCATTTTATGAAGTGGAAAATTTTTATTACAAATTTCCGAGGGTACAAATCCCCGCCAATATTCATTTTTGGATAGAGATAACCCCTTTCGCTGGGGTATTGTACTATTAGGGGTAGTTGAAATTTTCATCAATTTTGCTCTATCTCGAGATATGGGTTCTTAAAAATTATTTTTAAATAATTTTGAAGATTAACACTCACAATTATTGTGTTAAATGAAGATAACTAAAATCTTTGCTTAAATCAGTGTTTCAACTAAAAATTTGTTAAAAATTAATCAAATCGATTTGAAACCGGTTTGACAGATATTTCTACTGACGTATTAAACTTTGAGCGTAAAAGTTAACAGATCAACTAAAAATGACAGTTAAGAAAATGACAATTAAAATTTTAGCAATTTTAATTAGAAATGTATACAAGTTTTAATCTTTAAAATACTTAAAACAAACATATCTGCCGACTTCTGGCAAAATCCCTTAAATTGAGCTAAGAAAAATTTCCAAGATTTCTCAATAAAAATTTTTGAATGCGCATTAGGGTTATAACTTCTTTTTTTGGAAAACTTTTACCCATCATCATGTGATGGGCAATACTATATTAATGATAAAAAATCATTTCTTCCGGTCATTTTAAAAAAAAACCTCCTTCATAAAGTGATTTCTAAAAAGTGCATTTTACAAGTTTGAATCATAAAAGTGGCAGTACTGAACCAAAATTAGTATACAATATGTTTTAAAATATCTTTTACGTGATGTAACAAATATTTACTAAAATATTTAAGAGTATTTAATTGACTCAATTAAATATTTGTTTAAAAACAATTTTTATTTTTAACATATGTTTAATAAGATATTTAAGGTTAATAATTTTTTCTGTGTATCATTGGTTCAAATATATACGAGGGCAGTACGAAATGTTCTAAGCCTGACATAGAGATGGCGGTATAAACAGCAAAACGCTTTGTATAATGGAAACTTCCATCCGTCATACGAACATATGTTAAATTTCATTTCGATCTGTCAACTCATTCGTATAGTAACAGCTGTTCAAAAAAGGCGCTTTAGTGATTTTTTTGTAATGGAAAAATTAGAAATTCGTGGTATGATTAAATATTTACATAAGAAAGGTTTAACGGGACAAGAAATTCATAATGATTTTGGTGAAAGTGCTCCTTATATGCAACAGTAAAAAATTGGATTGCTGAGTTTAAATGTGGTCGTACAAGCATTGAAAGTGAACCACGAAGTGGCGTCCAACCACGAAGTGCACGTTCCTTCCTATCACAAGCCAATGTTAAATTTATCGATAAAAACCCCAAATTAGAACAACTTCCTTTTTCTTCACATTTTTACTGGGTTGTGTTTATTGCTACTTTCTATGATTTGATTACTAGTTTTTTTGTTAAATTTTAATATGACTCATATTGTCTCGTGCTTTTATACTTCATGCCTTCCTGCTTAAAAAAAGATTTCTTGTTATCGTTGATTTGTTGTTAAAAACGTTTTATTCTGATTTTTGAATTTTTAATAGCTTTTGATAATACTCCACCGACTACAAAATAAAAATAAATAATAACAAGTAAAAAGTTAAAGTCGGGCACGCCGACTATACAATACCCTACACCAGTCTGGTTAAAAGCCAACTAATGTTTGGATCCGAAATTCGAATGGGTTAAAATTGGACTTGTGTCAAAATTTTCTATAATGTGAGTCAGCTAACCAAATTTCATTAAAATATCTTAATATTTGCGACCTGCAGTTTGTAACCAAGCCAATTTTGGGGGGACCCTTATATGGGCACTAGGTCTAAACATGGACCGCTGTTAACCAAAATCAATAGGCTTCGTCCTTGGGCCAACTTAGGTCTGTGTACCAAATTTCATCAAAATATCTTAATATTTGCGACCTGCAGCGTATAAACAAAATAATTTTGGGAGGGCCTATGTACCAAATTTCATCAAAATATCTTAATATTTGTGACCTGCTGCGTATAAACAATATAATTTTGGGGGGGACCCTTATATGGGCACTAGGTCTAAACATGGACCGCTGTTAACTAAAATCAATAGGCTTCGTCCTTGGGCTGATATAGGTCGGTGTACCAAATGTCATCAAAATATCTTAATATTTGCGACCTGCAGCGTATAAACAATATAATTTTGAGGGGACCCTTATATAGGCACTAGGTCTAAACATGGACCCGTGTTAACCAAAATCAATGGGCTTCTTCTTTGGGCTGACATAGGTCGGTGTACCAAATTTCATCAAAATATCTTAATATTTGCGACCTGTAGAGTGCGCACAAGAATGCATGGACAGACAGACGGACGGACGGACATCGTTAAATCGAAATAGAAAAAATTCTGAGCCGATAGGTATACTATAAGGTGGGTCTAGGACCAAAATTTTTTGGTGTTACAAACATCAGTACAAACTTATAATACCCTGACCACATAGTGGTGTAGGGTATAACAACATAGATTAAATTATATAGCAGAGTAAATATATATTTTCGTTTTTATACGTACTTTCTAACTCTAATCAAATGCGATTTTTTTATTTCTATTACAACATAAAGTTTAAATTTGGTACAAGCTATTTAAAATTATTGCTTGAAAAATCAAACATTCATTAAATATGTATCCCAGCAAGCATTGCAATATGAGAAGATTCCCCGATTATATCGCCTACCAGAAAACATTTATTGCAGGTAATATCAATTTCGTATTTCGGAAATTTCTCCCGTTGGGAACAACTGTTTTACACAAAAGCAACACTTACAGGCAATACGAAAGCAATTCCCCAGGAAAATAAATCGGCGATATCGCTAATTTATCACATGTAAGATAAAAAGGTCATATCGCTAAATAAACTCCTCGCTACAAAATAAGCGATTTATTCTTTTCATTATCAAATTTAACTCTGAAAAATAATATCTGCATACATAGTCCATGGACCAAAACATTTATTATCTTGCTTTCGCCATTCCCGATTTTTTGCCGCTCCGAAAATCTAGCGTTTTCACGAATTTGTTTTCCATATATCCTTTATTTGTTTTTGGTAAAAATTTTGTTTTAATTTTTTTTCCAAAATGATAAAAATTTCAAACAAATTGTCTATATCTTCCAGATGATAAAAAGGTGATATTGCCGCAATGTTCTCATAATTATGAATCCAATCTGAATCCGGTAACAGCTGCTTTCATCTGATTGCATTTGATGGTGTAAATACTAGGGATGCTAAACGGAAAATCCCGAATCCCGGGATTTTCGGGATTAGCACAATTCCGAATCCCGGGATTATTTCTGAAAAATCCAGGGATTTTCTTATTTATTAATATTTATATGTGCGCAAATGAACAAAGTGAGCAATTTTAGATTACCGACGTTTTTTCTTGAATTTTCTCATATTTACAAGAAATTGATGCCAAGATATTGGTAAAATTAGAAATTAAGTAGATTATTCGAGTAAAGTAGCAAAGACTTTACAGAAAAATTTGAAAATTTGGTAAACATTATTAAGTTTTTGAGTAATTCAGGCGAAAAACAGTTTGTTATTTTACCGGTTTATTCTTCCAAGCGAAATTCGACTTCTGAAACCTAATTTTTCTTCCATCAAAACATTTGATAACGATAACCAAATAACTTTGTTGCTATAATTACACGATTCAGTGCGCAAGGTTGTCGCAACGAAACTGTTTTAAAATCTGCTTACAAAATACCGGGCGCAAGTGTACTTCAGTGCAGGCCTTCATATATTATACCAGACAGGAAAATACAAAGGGGAAAGCGATGACAAGGTACAATACTTTAACAGGTGGTACAAGTACTGGCAAAAATTGTTTTCCCATTTCCAAAATCGTAACGTCATTAGACAAAAAGACCGGCTGTTCAAAAGCGCCGGAAAAGTACTAGAGAAACAATATTTTTAACGTTGGTAAACCGCCGGAAAAACCAATAAATAGGTGGTCTGGAATTATATTTTCCAAAGTAAAGTTTAAAAAACTTTATATGTATCTTTTTTTGGTCCTGCCGTGATATGAACCCAGGCCGTCATATTGGCAGACGACAGCTCTACCCACTGAGATAACTAGAGATATAATATTTGGTGGCTAAAAACGTAAATGAATGATAACATCTGTACAACTGGCTGTACTAACATGCTAGCACTTGCATAAGTTTTTTGGAACTAATATGCCAGCGTTGGGAAAACAAAAAAAGTTAGCCTAAAAGGAGCTCTTCCATAAACAAAAATTTAATCTTATAAAACAAAAAAATATTAAATAAAAAAAATTTTTTTTTACTTCCAACCGGATTTAAACTCGGAACCTTTTTCAACTTTTTCATCATTTTTATAAAAACATCGCTGTACCAGTGAATTAATTTTTGTACCGCTGCAATTTTTGACTAGGTAGTAGCACTGGATAACCACTGGTTGCTAACTTTGGTATTGCACTCTAAGCCCATTCTTTGCCAGTGCTTTTTTTATAAACCACTGAACTTTTTGTAACACGAATACTGGAAAAACTCTGGCAAAGTATCCCAAATGAGTGTTCTGCCAGTCATTTATTTACCCAGTGATATGAAGGCACTTGCTTTTTGTACCACTGGCATTTCTGACAGGGATGTTTCAATATTCATAAAATATACCATATTATTAATTAACAACTATTTTATTCTATAAAAAAATTAGTTAAATAACATAAAAATTTTTATAAATAAAGGAAAATTTAAATCCCGGAATCCCGAAAAATCCCGGGATCCCGAAAAATCCCGTAGTCCCAAAAATCCCGGGATCCGGAATCGAGATTTTCAAAATCCCGAATCCCGGGATTTTCAAATATCAATCCCGATTGGAATCCCTAGTAAATACGTATACACTAATTTTTAACAATCACAGGATTTTTAATTTGATTTGTCAGACAAAAAATCAGATAATGTTTTAGGTGGAAAAACTTCTAATTTAAACGATATATATTTCGAATTGGAGTATAAATTGAAATTCAGTGAACATTTGAGCAATCCTAATTGAATATTTGATTATTTAATATTAACAATTATAAATAAATTAAGTAAATGAATGACCTTAAAGTATTGTATTGCTTTTTTCATATTTTGTTATTACTACACTAAGAAAATTTTTATAGGTACATGTCAGTTATTCGTACATTAAACAGTGGTAGTTGTTTCCAGCAATTTAAATATGAGAAATGCAAAATAACTACATACCAATATTATTGTGAAATGGCTCTATTATTATTATTTTTTTTTAAATAACCGTAAAAATAATAATTTCATCAAATATCTGCATGTGAGAACTAATTTCTTTGTTTCACAACTTTTTTACATATTTTTTCAAATTTAAAACTAAAAGCGTAAAAAATTTCAAAACTACATTTTGTATGAAGCGCAAAGATTCGTTGGGCTACTGCCTACAGTTCGCCAGAATAGAATATATTATGTTCATGACGAAAATTTCAAAGTTCTTTTTCGGCAGTATCTTTAAGCTTAATTATAATTAATTATACCCTACACCACTACGTGGAGAGGGTATTATAAGTTTGTGCTGATGTTTGTAACACCAAAAAATAATGGTCGTAGACCCACCTTATAGTATACCGACCGGCTAAGAATTTTTTTATACCCTTCACCACTACGTGGTCAGGGTATTATTAGGTTTTTTTTTATTTTGATTTAACGATGTCCGTCTGTCCGTCCGTCTGTTTGTCTGCCCATGCATTCTTGTGCGCACTCTACAGGTAGCAAATATTAACATATTTTGATGAAATTTGGTACACCGACTTATGTCGGCCCATATTAGGGTCCCTTCCAAAATTATATTGTGTATACGCTGCAGGTCGCAAATATTAAGATATTTTGATGAAATTTGGTACACAGACCTATGTTGGCTCAAGGACGAAGCCTATTGGTTTTGGTTAACATCGGTCCATGTTTAGACTTAGTGCCCATATAAGGGTCCCCCCAAAATTATATTGTTTATACGCTGCAGATCGCAAATATTAAGATATTTTGATGAAATTTGGTACACCGACCTATGTCGACCCAAGGACGAAACCTATTGATTTTGGTTAACACCGGTCCATGTTTAGACCTAGTGCTCATATAAGGGTCCCCCCAAAATTGACTTGGTTACACGTTGCAGGTCGCAAATATTAAGATATTTCAACGAAATTTGCTGACTCACATGGTCCAGAGAAAAAAGCCGATAGATTCTAGATAGAATCGGTCCATATTTGGACCTATCGCCCATATGGGCTATATTTACGATTTTCTCTTCTTTTATAATTTTATAGAACATTTTGACACAAGTCCCATTTTAACCCATTCGAATTTCGGATCCAAACATTAGTTGGCTCTTAACCAGACTGGTGTAGGATACTGTATAGTCGGCATGCCCGACTTTAATCTTTTTACTCGTTTATTGTGTTTCTACTGTAAAGGCATCAGAAAATATGCAACTTTATTAAAAATAAAAATTGTTGTTCATTTTATAAACTTTGACTATTTTTTCTTAATTTCGAACAAAAATATTATTTTCTAAAAAACCATTTCAATTTTAAACTTTTTATTGGCAGATAAAAACAATTGTTGTAAGACCGAACAATGATGACCAGTTCAAATAATGGTGAATCGTTCAATTGATCTAGTTAGTTCATGACCGACAAGCTCTTTTATACACACGCGTAAATTAAAATAAATTTTTCTTGATCAAAATATCTTTGAGAAATATGTTAGATTTGCAAATACATCAGTTTGTCAAATTCGAGCGGTTTATTAGTTTACCATGGAGAATCAAACACAAGCGCGCAAAAAAATTTTTGAAACTATTCGAAATATGTAATCCATTGTGGACTCTTACAAAAATTACAACATAATTACGCGTGACCAGGTAATGTGTTTCCCGAGTGGTCAAAAAGTTCAACAAGTAACTAACAATAGAAAGAAAGTCTGGAACGGGTAAAGCAAAAGGACCGAGAAAGAAACCAAATCCAAAAAGGTGGAGACGCTAATGATGGCGATTCCAAACATTTCTGGCCGCAGAAACTTTTGTGCGCAGACTTAAAGCTAATATTTGACTGAATACATCTAAAGTTTCGGACAGAAATGCTGAAAAGAACGTTGATGCCAAAAAACCAGCAAAAAGCTGTTAAATTTTTTAGTGGCGCACTTAAAAAATATGATTGTAAATAAAATATGTATTTTTTATTCAAGGCGTATTTTTAATTATTATATTGCTTTGAATTTCAACAAAATTGTTTTTGATATGGCAACATCGTTTCGTCAAATTTGCCTTAAATTTCAGCAAATGTGATTGTTGGCTATTTAATCGAAATAAATTCAACAATAAAGTAACAAACATGTTGTTTGTATTGACAAAATCAATTGTAGTCGCAATTTTAATTAAAAGTTTAATTGTATTTACAAAAAGTTTAATTATATTTGCAAACTATTTTTATCTGTGTAGATTAAAATCTCAGTATATAAGAAAACAAATAAATATTTCGAATATATTTTTACTTTTAATTTCGCAAAAACATACGTAAGAAATAACAAATTGCAAAAATATATACGGTGGGTCTCATACTTCTGGTTTAAACTTTAGTTAATAGTTAACCCAAAAATTTGTTGTTGTTTTATGTACATTTTTTTGACATTTTCTTTTGTTTTTAGTTTAAAGTTAAACCTACAGTATGAGATCCACCGATAATAAATAATTGGAAATAAAAATTTATTTAAACATTAATGTTTAAACAAGCGGTTGGGTATTGATTTTTTTCCTCAACACTCGTAACACTTTAAAATATTGCTCATTCATAAAAAAAGTGCAATTTGTTTTTATTTATGTTTACGTCATTATTTTTTACTAACAAAAGAAATGGTAAAAATATATAAATAAATAAAATATGATTTTGATTTCTTTGCAAAAAATTTGCTTTGATATCACATAATTGAATTTATAATATTATTAAATTAGTTCAATAAACTTTAAGTTTTCACTAGAGTAATACTAACTTTTGTCAAAACATCTTTTTAAAATTATTACTCAATATTAGCAATTTCTCTGATACTTTTTTCACACTTTTTGAGTAATTATTATTTCCAAACTTTGAAGCCAAACAATTATTTTGTTTGCTATCAGACTCTAGCTCAAGTCTTATGTTTATCAATATTCTGTGCTAGAAAATATTTATATAATTATATCTTAAATAAATGTGTTTTAATGGCTTTTTGATATTTATTTATTATGTTAGTATTTTATCATGTGGGAAATATTTTAATAATACACTTGATTTCTATTTAAACATGGCATATTATGAATGTTTCATTAATAGAAATAATTTAAATTTTATTTCTTATAAAAACGAAACAAGATTATTGTATTTTATACTTATTTCCCTAAATTATATAAAACGAGTAAAAAGGTTAAAGTCGGGCATGCCGACTATACAATACCCTACACCAGTCTGGTTAAAAGCCAACTAATGTTTGGATCCGAAATTCGAATGGGTTAAATGGGACTTGTGTCAAAATTTTTTATAATGTGAGTCAGCGAACCAAATTTCATTAAAATATCTTAATATTTGCGACCTGCAGTTTGTAACCAAACCAATTTTGGGGGGACCCTTATATGGGCACTAGGTCTAAACATGGACCGCTGTTAACCAAAATCAATAGGCTTCGTCCTTTGGCTGATATAGGTCGGTGTACCAAATTTCATCAAAATATCTTAATATTTGCGACCTGCAGCGTATAAACAATATAATTTTGCGGGGACTCTTATTATATGGGCACTAGGTCTAAACATGGACCGGTGTTAACCAAAATCAATAGGCTTCGTCATTGGGCTGCCATAGGTCGGTGTACCAAATTTCATCAAAATATCTTAATATTTGCGACCTGCAGCGTATAAACCATATAATTTTAGTAGGACCCTTATATGGGCACTAGGTCTAAACATGGACCGATGTTCACCAAAATCAATAGGCTTCGTCCTTGGGCCAACGTAGGTCGGTGTACCATATTTCATCAAAATATCTTAATATTTGCGACCTGCAGCATATAAACAATATAATTTTGGTAGGACCCTTATATGGGCACTAGGTCTAAACATGGACCGATGATCACCAAAATCAATAGGCGTCGTCCTTGGGTCGACATAAGTCGGTATACCAAGTGTCATCAAAATATCTTAATATTTGCGACCTGTAGAGTGCGCACAAGAATGCATGGACAGACAGACGGACGGACGGACGGAAAGACGGACGGAAAGACGGACATCGTTAAATCGAAATAAAAATTCTGAGCCGATCGGTATACTATAAGGTGGGTCTAGGACCAATATTTTTGGTGTTACAAACATCAGCACAAACTTATAATACCCTGACCACATAGTGGTGTAGGGTATAAATATGCATATACGGTTGATTAAATCAAATGTGTTTGAATTCAAATTTAAAATACTCTTTTATAGTAAGGGCCGAAAATTTTAAGAATTGTTATTTAAAAAAATATTATAATTTACGAAATTTACGGCTTGTAGTTGATTAAATGTTTAAAGATTTGTTTGTATAAATTTTAATTGAATTATTAATTCCTTTTTGATTTTACTTCATTAGTCAGGAATTTTTTATAAAATATTTACTATTAGTTTTACTTTTCTGGTAGTTGTTTTTACTGCAGATATACCCATTTAGTATTTTTCTGTAAAACCTTTACTTTAAGAGTTATAGCGCAAGGAAACTTTGCACTAATTTTGGTCCATTTTTATGGTTAAAAACGGCGGGTGACTGACCCGTTTTAATCCGATAGGATCAATTTTCGCAGGGATATTATTTTTACGCCCAATCTACCGGAAAGTGCGTGGGAGGTAAAATAATAACACAAAAATTCTGAATAAGCAAGATATTAACTAACTCTTAAACACATTTTAAGTTTAGACTTATTTCTGGCATTGAACCTAAATTTTAAACTTTGATGTTTTCAGAGACATAGAATTTCATGACAAATATTTTTGCGGGTCATTTTAACCCTGTAACTCTTCAACTTACGGGTCGTTTATGTCCCTTTTTTAAAAGGGGCCAAAAAGTCCCTTTAAATGAAGAGTTAGAGGGTTAAAATCTTCCACAAAAGTATTTGTCATGAAATTATACTATAAGTCTCTGAAGAAAGTTTCAAATTTAAGTTCAATGAAATAAATAAAAACTTAAAATGTGTTTAAGAGTTAATTTCCTTCTTATTCAGGATTGGCGCTCGAATGTCTCACAAACCTGGATTTTAGGAGGAAACCATGTAAATCTTCCATTTTAGGTATAGGATGTGTTCAGGAAACTTATGTAAAACACTACGAGGAACATTTCTGTGGAACATTTTAACCCTCTAAATCTTCAACTTACGGGTGTTTTTTGTCCTTTTTTAAAACGGGGCCAAAAAAGTCCCTTTAATTGAAGAGTTAGAGGCTTAAATAGGTCCACAAAAATGTAGCTCGTAGTGTTTCACATAAGTTCGCTGAACACATCTTATTCCTAATGTGGAAGATTCACATTTAAAGATAAAATTCTTCAGTTATTTTCTGACTTTAATTTGCAAACTTATAACAAATATTAACTAAACAAGAAACTCAACGAAATTTTTTATTTTTTAAAAATAACCAACAGAAATAAGTGTGTACTGCAAAACTACTATTTCGGAAATTGTTTATTACAATATTAAAAATAACTTTATTATTTCATAGAAAAACAACCCCAATTTTAGTTGAAAACAACAGGAAATGATTACACTGTGCACGAAAAGGAGACTTTTTTCCCCGACAGGTGCGGGACCCAGTGGGTAAAACTAATTCGGGTACGCTGAATCTAGTGGTGCTAGCCGTTTTTCTAGGTTAGCTCTTAAAAAAATATATTTGAGTTTGAAAATTATGGTTTCAAGCATCCCTAAACACTCGATTTTTGAATTTGTTTACCGTTAATTTTTAGTTAAGTTGTTTGTTACACTACCAAGAAGCTTTGTGTTAAAAATAATCAAAATCGGTCTTGCGGTTTAAAAGTTGTGATTGAAAATGTGAGGACACCATAAAAACCTTTATGCAAATTTTTCACTTCTATACAAATTTCAGTACATTTAACGAAGCAATAAAATGTACAATTTTGTATGGAAAATTTCGAAGTGTCCTCACACTTTCACTCAGAACTTTTGAACCGCTTCACCGATTCTGATCATTTTTAACCCAAAGCTGACTGGGGGAATACCAAATAACCTAGGCAAAAATAAATGGTCAAAAAGTTAGATAAATCGGGTTTTTTGGGGTCCTGGGACCCAGAATTTTCAAAAACAAATATCTTTTTTTCAAGAGCTAATCTAGAAAAATGGATAGCACCACTGGATTCAGCGTACTCGAATTAGGTTTACCCACCTGGTCCCCCGCTTGTTGGATTTTTCAACTAGCACAGTGTTATTAAACGAACAACTTTTATGTAGTTACTGTAAACTTTTGTTAGTGTAATATCAAATGCCAATAATTTTCTATATTTAACAAATCCACTATATACCAAAAAAATTTATATAATAACTTAAAGTTACTAATTGCTGGGTTTCTATTTGATATCGAATTAAATTGCATGCAAGCACTCAAATTAATTAAATATGTAAGGTCATATGCATAATCACTTTTTAAATTTATTAACGTTAAATTTTATAAACGTGTTATAAGGTTTTTAAATTATTATGCATAAGCACTGTTATATATTATTAACTAATGTTCAAGAACTTTCATATGATAAGAAAACTTTGTGCAAAATACATTTCATTTAATTAATTTAAGTCTGCCCCCTATTTTCATCATACTCCCCAATTATAAAACATACATTCCGAGTGTTGTTTCAATTGTTGGATAGGTATATTGTAATTAAATTCACCTTTATTTGTTGGTTGGTTGAACGATTTCCACGTGTAATAAAAATTAAATAAAATAATAAATTCGAAAGAAAGGAAACATTAGATGTATTGTTATACATGGAAAACTTTACAGAAGAATTTATTTGTTGTATTTAGGTGGGTGTGTTGAATGCTAAACGCAATTTTCATTAGCAGTTTATAAAATAAATAAATTTTAAGCATGTGGTAAATTGTTGGGCATAAAAAATCGAAAATATATTATTAAATAAAAAACTAAGTACTATAATAAATATCAAATTGTATATAAGTGTATATAAATTGTGAGACGATATATAACCATATAAAATTTTATGTAATTTTATTGGGAAAATGACCCAATATTATTAGATTTAAGATGGAAAATTTTATTTATGTTGATGAAATTACATACGATTTTATGTGATGTCACATTTACCACACCTGCTTAGAAATAATTATATCAAATTATATACAATGCTATTGTATTAAAACCATGTTTAACTGGAAAGATACATCTCTATGAAAAAATTGCAAAAATTTTAAGAATTTTTTTGAATTGGTACATGATATGTTCTTTTAGGAAGTTTGGTGACATTTCCCAAGTATATAAAATGTGACTGGTTCTGCGTCAGTCCATTTTCGTTAGTTGGGTGACATATTATTTTGGACGATTTCGGTGAAATATCACAAAGTGGTTCTGTATCAGTTCCTTTTAGGTTAGTTTGGTGGGATGTCACAAAATGTGTAAACTGTGACTAATTCGGTGTCAGTTCCTCCTGGGATAGTTCGGTGACATCTGTATTTAGGTAAGTTAGGTGACGTTTCCTTATGTAATATGTCTAAAGGTGTCTAAACTGTGGCAATTGGTCCCCTTAAATGATAATGGCATGTTAAAGTGATCAGTGCCTTTCAAAGAAAAAGACCGATTAAGGACCGTGCCTTGCCACCTTGAAACCTGTCCTGGTACTAAAGTGTCTTTAGTACGATACTAACTTTAGTAAAAAATTTATTTATTGCGATAACTTTTGCAAATGGAAACTGTTTTGCTTGAAATTTTGCAACAACAGTTTTTAGAGGTGACCCCATATTATACTAAAAATTGGGGACATCTTGGAAAGCTTTGCTGCCATACAAAATTTTTGAAAAATCGCGATTTTAACGTATAGGCCGCTATAGATAAATACATTTTTTATATTGAAATATTTTACTTTTAATTGCTTCCTTACTAAGGCATTACATTTATTGAGGTCGATTGTACATTCGGCGACTAAAATAGCTGAAATACCAAAAACCATCTCAAGTCGACCAGTGGTTGGACTCGACCCCTTCGATTTGGATGAATTTTGGTCAGATCTTTTCTTTTATCATATAACGAAGTTTTGCAAAAGAAAAAAAATTACAAATTTTTTTTCAAAAGTTATGCAATATTTAAAATTTCAAAAAATGTCATAATTTTTCTAATTTTTTGCTTTGTTACGAGGTTATTTTTTAAATATCTCGAAACTATAATAGCTACAAAAATGGTTCTTAGCTAGTTTTAAAAAGGATATTTAGCCGTATTAAAAAAAATATTTAAAAAAAATATTAAAAATAAAATAATTAAAAATTTTTCAATTTTAAAATTTTAAAAATCCAAAAACTCAAAAACCTATTTTTGCTTAATTTTTTTTAAATAAAACCTCTAACTGATCTCAAAAGATCCTGAAATTTTCAAGAGGGCGATTTTTTTAAAAAAAGATATGAATTTTTTTATTCTCTTTTTTTAAGTTGAATCTTAATACAATAAAATTAAACAAATATCCAATTTTGAAATTTTGAGCAATAAACAACAAATTGAATGCTTTAGAAGCACAAAAAAAGTTTTAAATCGAAATTACTCTTTTATTTTTTTGGTAATAGTTGAAATAGTTTGGTGTAAAAATTAGGAACGGAGTTTACAACATTTTTTCAAATCTTACACTCACAATATATTTTCCATTACCGATTGAGGTTTATTTAAAAAGTAATAGGTAAAGTTTGTTTTCAATTGAATAATCAATTAAAATACATTGGAGTTGTTAATTTCAGTCAAATACTCTATTTTTAAATTTCTATTTTTAGAAAAAATAATTTAAATAATTTCGTGGTTTTCTGTTTTAAAACAAAAAATTCAAATATTTTCGGTTTTCATTTTTGTTAAAATAGTTTGTTTATATACAAAATTATTTCAATTCAAATTACAAGAAATTCTTTACTCATTCACACAAACATAGCCAATAAAAATATGAACGTGTGTGTTGTGTGTAGTGTTTTGAAAATTAAACAAGAAAAAAAACTTTCAAATATGAAAAAACAAACCACAAAATCGTTTTTTTATCTTTTTTTTAAGTTAAAAATTCATGATTGTTTTAATAGACTTTTCAATTATTTTTATTTCTTTAAACAATGTTTGAAAATAAATAGCAAAATGGTTTGAATATAATGAAAAATCAGTAGTCCTTTTTTTAATTGTGTTTTCAATTAATTTAATATGTATTTTAGGTTGTTTTTAATGATAAAATATTGTGAGTGTATTAAAGACATCCTTTTTTTATCTCGAAAATGTTACATGCTGCAGAAAAACTTCAAGTCTGTTATACTACACTCAACCAAAAAAGTCTGTAATGGCTACAGAAAATTTTGCTGTTATTACGGGAAATTTAACTGTTTTGAGCCAAGCGGAATTTTTTGATAATTTTAGCAACACATGTCTGCTGATCTGTAGTACAATAAAATTAGTACAAAAAATTAGTAGCCGCTACTAAATTTTAGTAAAATTTATGTAAACTGCAATTCAAAATTGATTTGCTAAAATCAGTTAAAAAACTTACTAAATATCATAATTTTAGTACATTGAAATTAGTGTAAATAATTAGTTGCAGCTACTAAATTTCAGGAAATTGTTGTAAACTGTAATTTAAAATCAATCTGCTGAAATTAGCAAAAAAGTGTACTAAAAAATAAAAAAACTGTAAAATCTAAAAAAAATGTTATAAAAAAAACTTTTTTTCTTTCGATTGTAAAAACCGTATAATTACTTTATCGTACTTGAAATTTGGAGTCAAAATTGCAAACGGTTATCCAGTTATTATCTTTTGGAAATACAATAAAATTTTCTGAGTGTTATTTCCAAACTAAAAATATATCAATAGTAACAAATATAAACTAAACAAGAATTGTAAAAAATCAAAAAAAAATTTTTAAATTATCCCGAGTAAAAAAAATAATATGATGCCATATGTAATGATATCTTATTTAATATAATTGGAGATATACTATGATCCGAAAAATGGTGGATAAAATTATACCGGATAAGCTCTAAATATATTGAATCATATAGAATCTTATCCGCATTTTGACCCGATATAATTATATCTAATTTGATGTAGAAAGACATAATTATATAAGGCTTTACATTTCAGGTCCAAAACAAAAACTATTAAGAAGTGCTAAAAAAATAACACCCCTAAGTTAAGGATTTAAAATTTAAATAAAAAATTCTTTAAAAGAAGTTGTACATAATTGTAACCAAGCCTATTAAGCCTTCTCATATAAACCCGTAAACTGTGTAAACCTGGTATGTTTATGAGTTTAATTTCAAATTCGATAAATAAAAAATATGGTTGTAAGGGTTTTTCAACAGGGACGCTACAAAAGTAGAAAGACAAGGACAGCAAACGACGCCATATTTCTTGCCGCTCTTTTGACATTTCTCTTCAGTAAGGTTTGCCATTTCATGATGGAAAGACATACGAGCCAACAACGAGTCGAAATTATTAAAATTTACTACCGAAATTCGGAGTCAGTGGCCTCAACGTTAAGAGCGCTACGTCCAAATTGTGGTCATCATAATCGTCCTAGCAGATCAACAATTGAGCGTCTAGTGGAAAAATTTGAATCCACAGGCACAGTACAAAATGTTCCCGTGCCAGTGAGACAAAGAAGTGCCCGTAGTGTCGAGAATATTGCTGCCGCTGAGGCTTCAGTTGAACAAAAGCCCAAATGTGTCTCTCACACGTCGTTCTCAAGCGTTGGGCATCTCTGTGACGTCGTTGTGGCGAATTTTGCGAAAACATCTTGGCCTACATCCTTACAAGATCAAATTGACGCAAGAACTGAAGCCGCTTGACCACCAGAAGCGTCGTATGTTCGTGAATTGGGCTGAGCAACAACTTGAAAATGATTCGGATTTTCATCGAAAAATCATCTTCAGCGATGAGGCTCATTTCTGGCTGAATGGCTTCGTCAATAAACAAAATATGCGTTATTGGTCAGACAGCAATCCACACGTACTCCATGAGTCATCATTGCATCCCGAAAAAATTACGGTTTGGTGCGGTTTATGGGCCGGCGGCGTCATTGGGCCGTACTTCTCCGTGATGATCAAGACCGGCACGTTACTGTGAATGGGAATCGCTACCGTTCAATGATAACCGAATATTTTTGGCCCCAATTGGATGATATGGACTTGGAGGACATGTGGTTCCAACAGGACGGCGCCACAAGCTACACAGCGAATGTCACAATCAATTTATTGCAAACCAAGTTTGGAGAACGTGTTATCTCACGAAATGGTCCAGTCGATTGGCCGCCTCGGTCGAGCGACTTGACGCCGTTGGACTATTTCCTGTGGGGCTACGTCAAATCTATGGTCTATGCCAACAAGCCAGCGATGATTGATGAACTTCGTACGAATATCGAACGTGAAATTGCAGCAGTATCGGCCGATTTATGCTTGAAAACCGTCGAAAATTGGGTTCGGCGTCTGGACTTCTGCAAGCGTGCCCGTGGTGGCCATGCAAAAGAGATCGATTTCCATACATAATGGCATCGAACGTACTTTCACAGGAATAAAGAATTTCATTGATATCCAAAACCGTTTTTGTTTTATTTAAAAAAACTTTTGTAGCGCTCTTATTGAAAACCCCTATATTTATACAAGGTTTACAAGGAATTTACGAGTTATAGTGAGTACATTTTTTATATTTTGAAATCATACATAAATATATCTCAAAAAACATAGAATTTTTTTTACATTGCGCTATACTTAAACATATCTAAAACAACTTTGAAAAAAATTTAACATTGAGCTATATAAAACTTTGTATGTTTTCGGATAAAGCCATTTTTAATTATATATGACGCTGTATTAAAATTGTCATAGCATATGTAACTACATATGGTACATATTAATATATATAGGGGCATACATACAGTTGTGGCCAAGCATTTAAGTCAATTCAAGTTTTTTTCTAATTTTATTGTTGTTTCCTTTATTTTTAAAGATCAAAATAGTGGCTAAATTCGCCACGAAAGGCAAGGAGATGGTTCAGAATTTCGACCTGAACCCCTAAGTTTTACTATGTAATTTGATAAGAGGTTTATATCGCTAATTTTTCGTTAAAAGCCACGCCCATTTAAAACAAGTGACAAAATGAAAAAACAAACATTACGTTAAAATTCTGTACAATTTTCTGAACCATCTCCTTGCCTTTCGTGGCGAATTTAGCCACTATTTTGATCTTTAAAAATAAAGGCAATAACAATAAAATTAGAAAAAAACTTGAATTGACTTAAATGCTTGGCCACAACTGTATATATTTATACTGATCTATATATGACATCATATAAGAAATTTTTGAAAAACTCAAAGCTATACATAATTATATCCGCAAAGATATAGTGTCACACTTGACTATATATAAACATATTAGTCTATATTAAATTATATAATTTCCTATATAACTATTTTTACTCGGGATAGTATATTTTTCTGCTAAATTTAGCAATCGGTTTTGAAAAATTAGTAAAATGTTTTGCTGAAATCAGCAGCGAGAATTAGTAAAAATATCCGTAATTTGTAATAACCCTACGGGGAAAGGGACTGGTCCCAGATGACACGCAGGATAGGTCCCAAGGGGGCGGAAACCGGTCGTTAATCGTTTTTTTTTTTGTTTGAAAGAGACATACCACTTTAACATGGCTTTGTCATTAGAAATGACCAATTGCCACAGTTTAGACACCTTGTGACAGTAAGGTGGTGTGTCTAAAAATAGCTTTTCAAATAAACTAATAAAAAGATTAAGAATTAAAAATAATCTACTTGGCGTCGAAGTAGGGCTCGATAACACAACCCCCTGCTTGTAAGGCAAACGCTCTACCGTCTGAGCTAATATTGCTTATGCGTGATGGCTGGCTGATGGTAAAGTTATATATTTTTCGTTTATGTTCAAATAAAAAAGAAAAAACAAACACTACAAGCAAATAAATCAAATGGAAAAGAAAAAAATAGAAAAGAAAACAACACTAACACACACACACACAAATATAGTGGAAGAGCCTACAGTATGCCACCGATTGACCGGTCACGGGATAGGTCCTTTAATGGCAGTTGAATCGTTTTTTGCGTTGGCCATAATTAAATTAAAAAATCAATTAAAAATTAGAAAATTACCTCAAAAACTCTGATAATCAGGGCAAGTTTAAAATGGCTCAAAAAAAGTTGAAATTGGCAGGCAAAATGGCACGAAAAAATAGTAAAATTGGCACAAAAAACGCAAAAATGGCACGGTTATTCCAAAAATTTTGAAGTATAATAGTTGATTTAAGTGTCTTTCTGAATGTTTTCAACAAAAATACAATAATAAAGGAATTTACCGTTGAACTGCTAAAGTGCATTCACAGTATATTAGTATGATTTAAAAAAAAAATCTGGAATTTTATTAAATATTAAATATGTGTCTGTTAAATTTTCCAATAAAAATGTTTTCTTCTTCTTCATATGGGTGAAATCAAAAAATGTGATAAATTTTTGGGCCAAATTTGGTAGAAGCAAAAAGTGTTAATATTTCGGTTTTTTATTAATGGAATCAGTAAGTTTAGTCATTATAAACCTAACTGCAAAAAATTTCTTCTACAAGTTGTCGCAATAACTTTTTTTGCACAATTTTAATTTTTTTTGTTGTAATGGAGTTTACATTTCTGCAAGCAAATGATATAACAAAAAAAATTGCGTACGAATTTTCTTCAATTTATTAGTTTTTCGTATTTGGGTTTTCAATTTGCTTTCCAATGATATATAATTTGTGTTTATCAAATTGGCGGTTTCGCGAATAAAAATACAATTCATTCCGCGAAAAAAATTTTATTTTCTTTTAATTTTGTATTTTTGGTCCTTTTAAATACTTTTCAAAAATATAAAATTTTTTAAAATCCAAACAGCGGTTGCGCAGTTACAAAATAATATATTAAAAACATAACATTTCACAATCAAAAAATTCTTAAATTGTGTGAAACAAATTTAATTTGTCAAACTAATGTCAGTGATGACTCGAAATATCGATTCAAAACCAATGAAATGCAAAATCAATCGTTTTTCGTCCCAGCAGCTTAGGGTAAAAAACTGATAACTTTTTTGATTTGACGCAAAATTATTAGTTGAATCGTCTTTTGACGCATAAATATTAGTTGAATCACCTCTGTTTATGGTTATTTTAAAATATTTTAAACATTTATCTACATTTATTTGAATGAAACCTGATGCAAACAATTGTGGTTACGGAGTTTACATTTGGTTACTTTTTTCGTTTTCTTTCAGAAACGCTTTGTCAGAATTTTTTTTCCGAAACAAAATCGCATGATGCCTACAAGGTGAATCCAAATATGATATTGATTTTCTTACTCGTTAAATAGTTTGGTGTAAAAATTAGGAACGGAGTTTACAACATTTTTTCAAATCTTATTAAAGACATCCTTTTTCATCTCGAGAATGTTACATGCTGCAGAAAAGCTTCAAGTCTGTTATACTGGATGATTACTTACAGTCCAACGATCATCTGAGTATAAATAACATTATACTTTTCGCAACATAAATAATAAATAACTCCAAAATTCTAGTATACGCATTTTTATCAAAAATTATGACGAAAAATCGTTACAGAGTTGAAGTCGTGATAGCTAAGATATACGAAAAAGTTTGTAAAATGTATTAATTTTTATTAAAAACGGCACTTTTCCTCTTCATAAAAATTCTTACAGTTAGTGTTTAGCTTTATTGGTTATTAAAATATAAGCTATTAAAGTTAAAAAACCTTATGAGTTACTTGTTACGGAGTTTACATTTGGCCTATAAAATTGGTCACAAATTTTATGTATTAAACAAAAATTGGTCAGATTGTTATAAATTTTGTAAAACAGGTGACATTGTGCTGATATATATCGAAATATGTAACTCAAATGTAATACATGCATTAGAAATTCGGTGGTTACACGAATTCAACTCTAAAAAATATAGTTTTTTTTAATTTTTTCCAAAAATTGTTTACAAAGATTCGAGTTTTTACTGAATTTTATAGCATTTTTATAATAAAAGTCTAAAAAAATAGACAAAATGGCTTTTTTTTGGCAAGGATTTGGCAAATGCCAAAAAAAACTTGCCCTGCTGATAATATATAAATAAAAATTTTAAAAATTGTCCTTAAGTTAAAAAGAAAATTAAATGAAATACCTATTGTTAAAACTGAAACAGCTTCAACATTAAAAACGTTGAAAATACAAAACTTAAAATTTTTTAACAAAAAATTATAAAAATTTAAAATAAGAGCTAAAATAAACAAATCGTAAAAAAAATAAAGTTAAAAAAAAAAAATAAAAAGAGTAAAATAAATGAAAAAATATTTTAAAAAATATGCCGCGAATGTTATTTTTTATTTCGTTATCGGTCAAGTTCTTTAAAAGCAACAGTGAAAGTAACGAATCAGAAAATACTTAGAAAATTAAGTCATTCTCTTTGGTTAGTATTTGTACTAATTTAGTAATATGTCTTCGGTTGACCGGTCACGGGATAGGTCCTTGGAGTGCAATTGACTCCTCATTCCCCGTAGGGAAGAGAATAGCAAAAATGATTACTAAAAAAAAAATTGTACTAAAAATCAGTATAAATATAGTAAAGTTCGATTGGAAACTGTTTACAAATTTGTTACTAACTTTTTTATCTGGGTGTAGCTGATTATTTACAGTTCATAATTACCGTCATTTGGCGTTGCTTTGGTTTTTGCAACGGTATCTCAACTGTGGCGTAAATTCAACATAAAAACAACACTTATTATTGTTTTTTTCTGTATATTTTATTTTTTAAATAATATTTAAATACCAAATTTTTCATTACTTTTTAATGTTTGTACATTATTAAATTAAAAATGACTATTTATACATGTACATTATATGTATTTTTATAGACATTAGCGAGTATACGCGAATTTTACACATTTGATGTCTAAATTTAGGCATTTTGCGTAATATTAAACTAAATTTTACATACTTTATAATAGTGAATTTATAAGTATTTTTTTCCTTGTACTCCGCTCGTGTTTTACTGAATCAGTTCGTAAATATGCCCAGCAAAAACATGGTAATGACAGGTCATTACCATACGGATTACCAAGTAATGATATGTCATTACCTTTTGCATTACTTTAAAATACAAAATAATGACTTACTGATAATAAGTTATAGAAGTACTTATATGTTCGTGCAAAGTAATCACTTACTGGTAATTGATTAAATAAGTACTGATTAAGTATTTTTTTATATTAAAATTTTATTTATAAATTTGTTTTGAACTAAATAGGAAATTTTCCAAGGTAAAAAGTTTTTTTTGCCAATATGACCAACTATTTTACAATGTAGGGTAACCACTTATTTCCTAACTTCTGAGTAACCACTTATTCTATCTTTGTGAGTAACTACTTATTCTTTCACTATGGGTAACTCATTATTCGCACTTTTTTTGTAAGCGAGAGGGTAATGACCACCCATGAATTTTTGGACATCGCGAACAAAAGTAATGTTGCGAGTAAATAGCCTGGTAAGTAGTGAAACCCTTTGTGTGCTACTTACTCGGTTAATTACTCGGTAATGTCTGTTCTTGCTGGGTGTTAACATTTTTGTGCAATGTTAACACATTTCAGTTTAATTTTCTTGCTATTTAACCCTCGAAGTGGCACATGGTTCTGGCCAGACATATTTCATTTTCATGCTTCAATTTAGCATACTTCTATTTTAGGTACATGGCTGTAATTTCAGGTAATCTCCCAAAATATTGTTGGCTTTCGATGTATAAATTAATAATTGAAAAAAAGTCCTTGGAACAGGACAAAAAAGCCAAATAAAAAATCTTCACCTTACTTTTGGTACATGGTGTCTGGCCAGACCCCTATGCATTTTGTATGAACGCATAGGCAAAGCACATGGCACGAGTTGGAAATTTGTATTTACTTTATTATTTTATGCTTCTTTCTTTCTTCTGATTTTGTTTGTGAGTTAGTTATTCATTGAATGTTGAACAGTGAAGAAGTAATCTAGTTTTTGTGCGGTAATTTTGAACTTGTGAATAATTTTACGCAGGTAGATTTGTTGCGTTTTTAGTATATTATGGCTGATGAACTGGAATTTATTTATAATACACGCTTGCGTAGCGCGAATTTGCAACCCCAATTGTCAGAGGCATTAGTGCGTGATTTTCAAAGTCAGGTAGAAGCTGATGAAAATGATGATGTTTTTGAAAACGATGGTGACGACACTGCTGATTATGTGCCAGAAGATGATGCATCAGACATAGAAAATGATTTGGAAATTGAACCTAACGAACTTTATGATAGTGATGAAGACGTAGATGAAGAAGAAGAAAGTGGAAATGATGCTGAAGCAGCAAATGAAGTCGACTCAGGCTGTTTTTATGGTAAAGACGGTACTAAATGGAAAGAAACTGAACCCCCTGCATCTCATTTGCGCCAGCATAATATCATGCGTTTTCAATCTGGAACAAAAACAAGGCTCACCAATCCAGTTGAGGTATTCAAGCTATTTTTCTCAACCAATATTACGTTCGTCATCATTAGTGAAACAAATCGGCATGGGCGAGAATCAATTAGAAAATGGAATGAAGAACATCCAGAGTCTACCCAAAGAAAATGGATTGATTTGACAAGCTCTGAGCTAGATGCATTCATTGGGATTTTGTTGGCTTCTGGTCTCAGCCATAATAATATGCAAGACTCCAGTATATTGTGGCGCTCTGATTCGCTGCCCATATTCCGTGCGGCTATGTCGCACAAACGATTCATTACTCTGTCCAGATATATTCGTTTCGATAATAGTCGTACGCGGGCATTCCGACAGCAAACAGATAAAGCAGCTCCTATCCGGGACCTTTGGAATTTTCTCAATGAAAATCTGCAAAATTATTATGAACCTTATGAAAATATCACCATTGATGAGCAGTTGTTTCCGTATCGTGGGCGCTCAAAGTTCATCCAATATATCCCATCAAAACCTGCAAGGTATGGGATCAAAGTTTGGTGGGCATGCGATGCTAGGACTAAATTTCCATTGAAAGGAAAACTATACACTGGAAAGGAAGGAGACAATCGGGAGATAAATCAAGGTGAAAACGTTCTAATGTATTTCGCAAATTGTTACGTAAACAGCGGCAGAACAATTATTTCTGATAATTTTTTCACCTCATTGAACGGCGCTAAACGACTTGCTGCTATGGGACTGGCATTTGTTGGCACCATTCGAGCAAACAAAAGATGTCTTCCTAAGGAAGTTATGAAGAGCACCAGACGACCAATTCTTTCAAGTGTGTTTGGTTTTCATGAAAATCTTGTTGCACTTTGCAGCTACGTGCCCAAAAAAAAAATAAGGCAGTCAATTTAATTTCAACCGTGCATTACACGAAACATGTTGAAGGCGTAGCCATGAAACCGGAAGCAATTTTATTTTATAATTCAACTAAAACCGGAGTCGATACGATGGATCAAATGCTAACTCATTACACAACAAAACGGTCAACCAGACGCTGGACATACGCGTTTTTCTGCAACATGATTGATGTGATGGCATTGGCAAGTTACATTATATGTAAGATAAATGATGAAAATACAAGAAAAGAAAGAAGACGCATATTTTTATATAAACTTGCAAAGCAATTGGTACTGGCCAACGTTGAAAATCGCATCAATAATCCGCACATTGTGGCTCAACCAACAACTCGTATAGCATTTGAAGCGTTCTTTGGGAGACCTCTCAATATAGCCACCTTCACGCAGTGGTCCAGACACATTAGCTGCCAAAAAAGATTGCAGAATTTGCCTGCAGCAAGGTGACAAAATACGCCGTAAGACACGCTTTTTTTTTGCTGCAAATGCAACAATCCTGTTTGTCAGCAACATTCAAAAGTAGATTATTTATGTTTTTGTTGCCTTCCGCAAAATTCTGAATAAAAAAATCAATGTATTCTTCATAATAATTTTCTATTTTGTCATAAACATTTATTACTTTACCCATAATAAAGAGAAATATATATAGAACAAAAAAATTGTTGCCCTTTTCATTCCAAAGATTTTTTCAGGTCTATTTTTTCTTCCTCAGGTAGCTAATAACATAGTAAAAAAAAATAGAAACACAAAATATAACAAATATTTTCCTATCTTAGTAAAAAATTTAACGGCAAACAGCCCTTATTTCCATACAAATGCATGTAAATGTATAGGGGTCTGGCCAGACACCATGTGCCAGAACTAAGGGCTCAAAATATGTGCCACTTCGAGGGTTAAACAATGTTTTATAGTTTTATTTTCTTCCGAAATGATTTTAATTAATTTTTTACAATTAATGGAAAATTTGTTGATATTTATTACAATTTAACCGAATAATACCAGCAAGACTCTCAATCACTTTTAAATTTCTTAAAATCTCCGCCAACCAGAGAGTGTTAAAGGGATTGAGTATGCTGCAATCTCTTGAAATTCTATGTTCGATGGCACGCAGTGTTAAGGTTGTTAAGGTTCAATTAGACGTGCCATATCGCCATAGCCGTAACCATATCGCCATAGCAGAAAACCAAAATTCAATTGGTATCTATGGTTACGGTTATGGAGTTATGGCATGTTACCAATAATCGAATACATTGTAGCCCATAAGATTGGTTTGAACAGCTGTTTTATATGGTTATGGCATGTCTAATTTGACCTTTAACCACTCTACTACGTAGTCAAGTTTAAAAAACTTCGCTTGCTCCGTCGAAATTGTGCTGATAAACATATTTATAGTGCGGAAAACGAAAAATTAGAAACTATGTAGATATTTCAGGTAGTCTAGATATAGTACGGACAAACAAAATGATACTAAAAGCACAACTGTTCTAAGAAATATAAAAAATACAACCGTTACATTTATATTAGCAGGACGTATATATACGTCTTACGCAGCAGAGAGGTTAAACAGATTAATATGACATTTAAACGTTTGGCTGGTTACTTGTTTGAAAATCAAATATTTACCAGTCAATTATTAACGATAACGAGTTAATTAATATATTTAATTTAATAAAAAAGTAAATAAACCTAACAAGAAAATAATGAAAAGAACATAATTGAAGACATACAAAATTATTTATCAAAAAAGAATCATTGATCATTAAGCGGGGTAAATACTGTAACAACAGTATTTTAAAGGGCATATTTGAACGGTTGTCAAAAATTCAATTAAGAATATTTTTAATATTTTATTTTTTTGTTTAAAAACCATGTTATTGTAGTATTTTTAAAAAATATCAGTTTTATATTTCCCCAGCCAAAATCGCCAAAGTTGCCACTTCATTACTGGCCTTTTTTAAAAAAGGCAAAATCGGCTGCCATTGTGCAGCCTTCATTAATTATCGGAAAATAAAAATGTAAAGTGATTCTTAATCCCAGATAAATTCTCTAGTCCTTATCGTGACCCGATTTTTATTTAAAAATTTTTTTTTAACAAAGTTACCACACAAACTTAAAAATTCCAAAAAAAGGCAAGAAAAAACACATTTGCTCGGGGATATAAAATTTATTTGACCAAAATTCAAAAAAGGGCCACGATAAGGACTAGAGTTTTTTGTTGTCTACTAAAGAAAAAACCCCCGATCGAAATCGGTTAACCCACCTTGGCTGTACAGTGGCAGCCGATTTTGAACTCAGGGTTGTGGGAAAACGCGTTTAAAGATTAAAATTAATTTTACGCTAAGAAAACAGCAAAATTTCAAAAAACCGTGTATGAACAAAATTTATATCTCGCAGTTTTCTACATGTACACCAAATTTGGGAAGAATCGGATAAAGAATATTTTATATATTAACCCCAATATTCTTAAAAACGATGGTAGAGACTTATTAGACATTTAATTTCGGTCTAAATCTTTTATTGCTTACATTTTTTTGATTTGTTTTGTATTTGTTTTTTATTTTTTATACACATTGATTACTTTTATGGCTTATAAAAAGCCATCAAGTACCTGCCTCATATAACGTGCCTTCGCCCACCATCGAGGAATCGTCATTGGATTTTCTTTAAAGACTGCGTGCAATTCTTGTATCTTTAGATGTGGTTTTTTTCTTTTTGTTCTGCTGTATTATGCGAAATAAGATGTACAATAAAGACAATGATAAAAATGCTCCCAAAAAATTTTGTGTACAAATTTAATGCATAGAATATTACTTTGTAACTAAAATCTATTTTACAAAAAAACATGTGTAAATTTTATTTCTTCGAATTTTATACTGATATTTTATTATAAAATATAAAAAAAAAAAATTTTCCTGGAGTCGATACCCCCTTAAGTACAAAAAATGCAGAAAATTTGTGCAACACTGCGGCAGTTATGCGAAGTTTTGTTGCTGATGCGTAATCAGCTGTTGCAGATGCTTTGCTACTGCTCAACAACTGCACAGACTTTGCTTTTTAGAACGTTTTGCAAAAAATAAAAAACATGTTCGTAATAACATTAACAAATATTATTGAAAATCTTGATGGTAAAAATGACAATTTTTTGTTAAGTTATAATAAAAAGAGAATTAATAGAATTAATAGAAAGACGAAATGACTTTTGTTTATTAAAAATCCAAAAAATGTTAAAAAATAAACATTATTTAAATTTTTATTAAGAATTTTTATATATTAACTCTTCCATTATGCACCAACGTTCAGTTTTCTTTTTGTATTAAATGATTTTAACATAAAAATTTAGAACGCGCACCATTGCATCAGAAATTAAAATGATGCAATAGTTGCAGAAATTTGCGGCAGCACTGCCAATTGTTTGCATAAAAAAACGTTTGACGTAAATCAGTGATGTCAAGTGTTGCATTTTTGAACGTTTTACTTTTATTATGCCGCAGTGATGCGTAACTACTGCATTTACGAACGTACCCAAAATTAAGATCATTTAAGTATGTATAACAATTAAAGCGTAAAATTCCCTGCAAACATTTCGATGATATCTTCCAAGAAGATAATAAAGCGATATCTTCTATTTTTCATTTGAATGAAAATAATCAAGTAGTATTTTGAAATTGTCTTCTTTTTATCACTTGGAAGATATTTTGGAAATATTTGGAAAAACCAAATCCGAAATTGTTTTTTGTCATAATTTTTTGTGATAATATTGCGGCAGTATCACCTTTTTATCATCTGGAAGATAAACACAATTTGTTTCAAATTTTTGATAATGTTGGAAAAAATAATACCAAATTTGTACGAAAAACAATTATAAGAAATATGGGAACAAATTCGTTGAAAAATGAGTATTAGTGCGCGGAAAAAACCGGGTATGGTGGCAACAAGAGAATTTATGTTTTTGTCAATGGATTATGTATGCAGATATTCTTTTTCAGAATTAAATTTAATAATGAAAATATAAATCATTTAGTTTGTTTCGAGGTGTTAATTTAGCGATATCACCTTTTTATCTTCCAGGTGATAAATTATCGATATTGCCGATTTACTATTCAGAAGTACGCTTTCGTATTGCTTGGGATTATCGCTATATAGAGGACATTTACTCCCGAAAAGGGGATCTTCCGCAATAAGAATATGATTATTGCCGCATTAAAGTTTTTCTTCCAGGCGATACGATTGCGAAACATTTTCGTATTTTAATGTTTGCAGGGTTCATTTAAATATAAGTTGTATGTATATCACATACTTGCACTAAAAGCATCATGAACAGAAAAATTTCTTTGTTCTTACAATAAAAAAATGTTTAACTCGAGGTTAAAGCTGCTAGTTCAATTGAACGATTCACTCAATTGAACGAAATGAACTAGTAACCTTTATTCGCTCTTTCCGTTTAATCATTCATTTCGTTGTTTTGTACTTCCAAATTAAGAAAAATATGGAAATTCCATAAAGAGAATAATGTTTTTCAATTAAATACATTTTAAAATTTTTATTTAGCGCGAATTGTAGTTTTTCTGATACTTTTTCTCTATTTATAATAAAATTATTAAAAAAAAAAGACTTGTATTGAACGACGTCATTAAAATGAACGATTAAGCCCAAATCTAGCTTATTTTCATAAAAATGAGTAAATGCATGATAATAAATTGTTATTATATTACATAAAAAAGTCGGTGTATGACTAAATTGTTATCAAAAACATAATTTAAATATGTACGTTTAATAAAAACACATCTGTTAAAATAACATTTTATTTAAACTAAAATATTTTCTGAAAAAATCTTAAATGACGACAGCAAAAACAAAACTAAAGATTCAAGGGGGTGGGTATATACTGCAAGAAGGGAATATTTAAACGATTGTCAAAAACTCAAATAGCTAATTTAAAAAATTATTTTTTTTTTATTTAAAGGCATATGTTATTGTAGTCCCAGCAAAACTTTGGTAATGGGTGCTATATACTTACGCATTACCTTGTCATGATAACTCGTTGCCTTCTGCATTATTTTAACGAAAAAAGTAATGATTTACCGATGACTGATTACGTATTGTATGATTTATAAACGCAAAGTAATGATTGAAACATTATCGAAAATCTATTTTTAGACACATTACTTTGTGGTTTTTGGTCGAAAATAATGCATCGGCCCCTATGGCTACACATTACTTTATACAATATATGGTAATGTGTGGTTTTGCTGGGGTGTTTTAAGAAAATATTAGCTTAAAATTTTTGTTGTTTTAAAATGGTACTTTTTTATTTTTACGAGTTTATTGACGTTCGTTTTGCTAGATTATATACCCTTTTTTTATCAAAATTTGTATGTGTGACTTTGCTTTATATAATATAAAAATTGAAATTTATCAAAAGGTTAAAGAACTTAAAAATCAAACAAACTTGGAGATAAAAGTATAAAATTACAAATGCGCACTTTAATCTGCTAAACGAATTTTTGAGAAAAGCAGTAGGTGTCTGAATATTTTTTAATAATCAAATTTCTTTTTGGCAATAAACTTCCCAGCCAGCAATTTCGGAGCGCTCATAAATAAGATTCTATAATAGCTCATAGAAATGATTATTGTTTTTTTGAAAACACTCTTTTTTTGGTAGAAAATATGAACCCTCAGAAAACAATCCAAAAAGTTGTCTCTACAATCTAAAAAGCTGTCTCAAAATGAGGGTTCATTTTTCGGACTCAAAGAAGATTCCAAAATTATTTAAATTTATGAGGAAAATTTCGATTTTATACGTTCTTTTTTCTGAGTCATTTCTGAGTACACAGGGGGCTCTTTTGGATGGACCACTTTCATAGGAAAAAGTGGAAAAATGTTTATGTTTTTGGAGCTCATTTCTGAGTCATAAATGATCATCTTTGTTTGCTGGGTTATATATAGTTCAATTTCTTCTACGGTGTATTTGGCACAAACCTTCTAGGAAATTGAAATGTACCCCAGCAAAACCAGAAATTACCAAATAATGTATAAAGTAATGTGTAGTAGTGCTGGTAAATTCGGTTACTTTTCAATAATCGATACTACTCGATATTTTTGATTTAGATACTCGATACTACTCGATACTTTTAACGGTTTTCAAATTTGAAATTTTTTAAAATTTTTTAGTAAAATTCTTTGAAAATGTATAAACATATTTTTAAACTTTTTCATCAACTATTCATTGCGTTTTTCATAGTTTTTTAACATATAATTTTAAATATTTTACTTCTGATTTTTTTCTTTTAGCAAAGTTGTAGTTTTGTAACAAATATTTTGGCAGAGTCGCATTTTTGTGTTAAATATTTTAGTGGAGTCACATTTTTATATATTGTGTCTGTCCAAAATGCAACTCTGAAAATATCGAGTAGTAGTTTTGAGTATCGAGTACCCAAAAAAAAGACAAATACTCGATACTCACTACTCATATTTTTACCAGCACTAATGTGTAGCCATATTGGCCGATGCATTACTGTACACTAGACCAGGGGGTATCCATTAAGATGTTTTAAGATTTTTGAAGAAATTCACACACGAATGAGAAGAAAAACACAAAGAATTTGAAGAAATTTAACAGCGAACGAGAAAAAAATGAAGGACGTCGCGATAACAATAAATTTAATAAAAACGTGTTTACAAGCAAAAAAATCATTAAAAACAATAAAAAAATAATTAAAAGTGATTATTTATTATTTATTTCACTCTTAAAGTTGTTTTTGTTACCGCGTTAATCAATAATCATAAGAAACAATAAAAACAGTGCCCTGTTAACTTTTTCGGTTTTCCTTTTGTTTCTCTTATTCTTCAAAGGAATTAACAGGGCACCCAATCCATATAAATTTTAAGGGAACCAAAGAGTACACTTTTTTCTTATGGGAACTCTTTAGCCTATATACTCGTTGACTAGACCGTACCGCAAAAAAAGTTCGCCGTACACCCTCCAATATAAAGTATTTTTGCAAGGCAATTTAAAAAAAAAAAATATTTTTTTGCCGAACGTAGGGGTCGCCTTTTTTAATTTTTTACTATAGCTTCGGCGATTAAAGTCAGATTTTAAAGTGTGATATATAAATTTTTTTGCCTCGAGGAGAACAGTGTTTTGCTATAAAGGTAAAATCCAATTAAAAAAAATTTAAAAAGGCGACCCCTACGTTCGGCAACCAAAAAATAAAAAAAAATTCTACTGGGTTTATCGAAAAACTTTCTTAGCAAAAGTTTAATGATTTTGAGATGTGGTGGGTAACAACTAGAACGGGATAATTGAGGTCAATGGCCGTTAGAGCAAAACATTGGCCCCCTCAAGAAAAAAACATCGATGTATCATACTTTCCGACTGTAAATGCCAAAGATATAACAAAAACGTGTTTGAGAAAAATGTAAAGGATTAACTTACAATGTAGAAATGGGCGCGTGACACGAAATTTTCGTGTCACGCGTGATCATGAGTTAAAATGATAGCACTCATGTGAGTCGTGCGTGAGCGTGAGTTAAAAAAAATGTGCGTGAGTAAATTTTTGTGCGTGACTTTGCGTGATTATATTAAACCAGATTGCGATACTTCACAATTTTGGAAAAATTCTAGAGATCTTCCCCTCCTTCAAATAATGTGTATTCCAGTCAGTTCAGGTACTGGCGAACGGGTGTTTTCTACTTCTGCCAGAATTCTTATGAAAAGAAGAAATCGACTTCTTGTACAAAACATTGAAAAATTTTGTTCATCCACAAAAATTTCGAATAACATTTAAAGATTTACAGTGAATTTTTGAAGCTATTTAAAAATTTTATAAAATTAAATTAAAGGAATTAAATGCGCTAAAATCCCAAAACCTAATTAACAAATTATGAAAAGTAATCTGTTAAAAGCATGTCCCTATCCAAATTTTATTCTTGAATAAGGGGGCGACGTTTTTAGTTTTTTAGAAATATTTGTTTAGTTAAAGTGCAAACTCAATGAGTATTTCTTGTTCTCGTCTAGGAGCGTTTCTAAACATTTAAAATATCAAAGAAAAAACAAAAAAAAAATACAAAAATTTGCTTTGTCATCTTCCAAAATACTACTCTGTTGTTTTGACAGATCTAGCAATGTAGTGACATTCATTCAAGTATAATCAACAATAGCAAATAATAAAGGATGCTCCAAACAAAATGCACGTTGTTAAGGAGTGAGATCATAAAAATGTTAACACACATAAAGTTAAATAAAAAACAAACCACTGAATTTTAAGACTTCAAACCAAATTTTTATTAAATGAAATTTAATACAAAATCAAACAAAAAACCGCATGGAATTCTAACCACTACGAACAAAGTTATCCACTTTTTCCGGAAACCCTCCCATTAAGGCTTTTATGGTAGTTTCTGTCATCTTTTTAGAGCAGGTGGTCCATCTACGTTTGAAATCTTGAATGTCCTGGGAGACCTTTTTTGTGCCCTTTAATGCTCTTTTAACAAGAGCCCAATATCTCTCCACTGGCCTGAGCTCCGGGCAGTTTGGTGGATTTGCCTCTCTTTGTACAAAAACCACATTATTACCATTATACCACTCCAGCGCTTTCTTGCTGTAGTGACAAGATGCTAAATCGGGCCAAAAGTAAGTGGATACATTGTGCTGACTCAAAAATGGAAGAAGTCTCTTCTGCAAACACTCCTTGATATAAATTTCGCTGTTTATAGAGCCAGATGTCACAAATGACTGGCTTCTTTGGCCGCAGCTACATATGGCTTGCCATACTAGGAATTTTTAGGGAATTTCGTTTGCTTTTTCGACCTAAATTTTTCCGCAACATTTCCTCGAACATCGGAAACATAAAATTCTTTACCAGGGAGCTGCGAAAAATCAGCCAGGACATAAGTTTCGTCGTCCATTACACAACAATTGTATTTTTGTATAAAATTTGATTTCAATTTTCGAGCTCTGGTTTTGGCCTCCAAATTTGTAAAAGCGTTTCTATCGGGAACTTTTTGAACTTTGTAGGACTTTAGTCCTAACTTACGTTTCACGTTACGTACAAAAAAGTCCGAGCATTGGGCTAACCGAGCTGTTTTTCTGCCAGATGTGTTAGGAGCTCACTTAAGAATGCTTTTAACTTTATATGCCTTACAAATGTTACCATAACCAGTCGTTGTTCCTGTTCCCGGCTTCCTTTCAATTGTTGGGTGTTCCAGATACATTTTTACCACTTTTGAAACTGTTTGGCAGCATACATTAGTCTCTTTGGCAATTTTTTTGTATGTCCATGTTTGGTTTTGTTGAAAATATTTAATTATTTTTGAACGCACTTTTCTTTCATCGCCCATTGTGTAAAAAATTGCAAATTTAAACTCATGATGTAAATTAATTTATTAACTGACATATTTTTCAAATGTAAATTGCCAAAAAAAAAATATGAGAAGCTTTAAACCAAAGTTATAGGCAAAAATGTGTGTTACCATTTTTATTATCTCACTCCTTAATTGTAAATAAAACAAAAAGTTTTCAGAGAAATATCTTCATATTTTTTATTATGATAGAAGGATCTATGACAATTATGTGTGAGACAAAATATCGGACAAATGCTCGCCACGGCTTCGGTGGCATACCTCTATCCGATGGTTCATATTTTCAATGAATCTGAGACATAATTGAGGTACAATGTCGTTAATGTGCCGAAATATCTCATCCTTCAGCTCTTGAATTGTTCTTGGCTTATTGACGTACTTACTTTTTCTTTTAAATATCCCCAAAGACAGAAATCTAACGGTGTCAAATAACATGATTGTGGCGGCCAATTAACATCGCCACGACGTGAGATAACACGGCCATTGAATTTCTCGCGCAAAAGGTTTCGTTGTCTGGTTGGCAAGTGGCACCATCGTGTTGGAAGAACATATCGTCCAGGTCCATATGCTCAATTTCTGGCCACAAGAAGTCCGTTATCATCTCGCGATAGCGAACACCGATGACGAGTCGAGGTTGACGGCTCTTCTGCCACACTATCGCGAATAACAGCAATGTTTTCCGCAGAACGAACTAGGCTTGCATGCACAGGTGTTTTCACATTTCCTACAGACCCGGTTTGCTGAAATTTGCCCACAATTCCCCCGATTGTGGACACATTTGGTCGATTATACTGACCAAAGAAATCACGAAGTGCACAATGTCTTTAATGTGCCGAAATATCTCATCCTTTAGCTCTTGAATTGTTCTTGGCTTATTGACGTTCTTACTTTTTCTTTTAAATATCCCCAAAGACAGAAATCTAACGGTGTCAAATAACATGATTGTGGCGGCCAATTAACATCGCCACGACGTGAGATAACACGGCCATTGAATTTCTCGCGCAAAAGGTTTCGTTGTCTGGTTGGCAAGTGGCACCATCGTGTTGGAAGCACATATCGTCCAGGTCCATATGCTCAATTTCTGGCCCCAAGAAGTCCGTTATCATCTCGCGATAGCGAACACCGATGACGAGTCGAGGTTGACGGCTCTTCTGCCACACTATCGCGAATAACAGCAATGTTTTCCGCAGAACGAACTAGGCTTGCATGCACAGGTGTTTTCACATTTCCTACAGACCCGGTTTGCTGAAATTTGCCCACAATTCCCCCGATTGTGGACACATTTGGTCGATTATACTGACCGAAGAAATCACGAAGTGCACGAAATGCATTTTGATTTGAACGCCCATTTTCGTAAAAGGCAATCTTAACGCGCTGCTCAATTGTGTACCTCTCCATGGTTGAATTTGTCAAACATTCAAACAAAGAAATGTCAAATTAAGTTGGGCAAAACACTTGACGTTAAGGTGTGACTCACAGTTAACATCGTGCAATATGGTTGCCTTTATGTTTTCTAAAGTGTCAGTAATATTTATATTTGCACAAGCAATTGCATATTAGTTAAATTTGTTTCTGGAAGATAAAGAAATTTTGTTTAAAATTTTTTGTCATTTTGGAAAAAATTAAAACCAAATTTGTACAAAAACAATCAAAAGATATATAGGCAACAAAATAGTTGAAATATCAAGATTTAATGTGCGAAAAAAATCGGATCAAATCAAAATAATAAATATGTTGGTCAATGGATTACTTATGCAGATATTATTTTTTTATTTTTCAGGCTTAAATTTAATTATGAAAAAACTAAAATGTTTTTTTTTGTACCAGGGAGTTTATTTAGCGATATTACCTTTTTATCCTCCAGGTGATAAATTTGCGATACCGCCGATTTATCTTCCTGGTGTATTGCCTGGAAGTATTGCTTTCGGGTAATAGTTGTTCCCGACGGAGGAAACTTTCGCAATATGAAATTGTTATTGCCGGCAATAAATGTTTTCTTCATGGCAATATGATTGAGGAATCTTCTTCGTATTGCCATGCTTGTTGGGAAAATACATTTGTATGCGATAAAGAAAAAAAAATATTCATAAAATTTCAGTTTGTTAGTCAATAAATTAAAATCAAACATATATGGACAGGTACAAATATGACAACATATGATTTATAGAATAGATAACGAAATCATATAAGAGCATTAATGGGACAATATATGACATACATTTACAAGTATGATACCATAAACTTACATATAAGTGTTTCTTTTTTCCCTGCATGGACCCATATATGACTGCATACATCTTACGTATATTAATATATGGTTCATATATGTTCATATGTAAATACAAATCAAAGCATATATGAAAACACATGAGCATATGCTTTTGTTTTTAACTGGGATTGTCCATTATAGCATTATTTTCAAATAAAATGTTTTTGTTCCTCCCCTTGTATCCGCGCTTGAGCACAAAGGCCTCTCACTAAATAACAAAATTACCCAAAAGTACGGTAACGCACAAAACCACTTTTCTTGTCCAAAATTTTATTTCAAAGAAAAATATCAAAAAGCGGATGTCAGTTTAAAAAATAGCAGAAATACACATATTTATTTGCATTTCAAAGTTATTTCCGATTCTGTTTAATTATTCAATATAAAGAAGACGCTTATTTTGCATATTTCTTTGTTTAATTTAAATTTTCAACTTGTTTTCACAATTGTTTTTTGTTTCACAATTTACAAAAGTTCGTTTTACAATTTACAAAAGTTACCCGAAGAAAAAGTCTGGATAACTTTTGATAAAAAGAGAAACACAAATACAGTTTCATGAGCGCCCTTACTCGAAGAATAGGTACATCATTCTTCGAGTACGGGAATACTTTTTGGTAATATTGGGGAACCGCTGGATCCCGCGGTAGTCTAAAGGAGCGGACCTAATATAAAATATTGGACAAAATAAAGTATAAAAATATCCATGCTGCGCTTAATGATGAAAAATTTGTTTACAATAGTGTTAATCATTAAAAAAATTTACAAAATTTATTTATAACCCAAGAAGCATTTGGAAGATATATCACCTAGAAGATATTGCGACAATATCATTATTTTATCTTTTAGAAGACAATCAAAGTAGTATTTTGGGTATATCTTGTTTTTATCAGCTGGAAGATACATCGGCGATACTGAAAAAAATGTCAAAAAATATATTTTTATTCTATTTAAAAAATTAAAATTTTTGTATAAAAATTATGTAAAAACAAAAACAGCAAAATTTTGGAGAATTTTGCAAATAAGAATGGAAATAAGGTAAGTAAAAATTGTATTTTATTTATTTAATTGAATATTGGAAATAAAAATTTAATTTCTTTGTCTCTTTCAGAAAATTATGAAATGCGAACAAAATAAATTCAAATTCGGATAACTGGTAGAAGGCGTAACTTAAACCAACATATTAAGGTGATTTATTGTAAATTTAACGTGTGTTTTTTTAATAAAGATTTAAAAAATATGTTAAAATAAATGTTTTCTTGCGGGTGGTTATCAGGCGATATCTTATTTTTAACTTCCAGATGATATATCCGCGATATATTTGCAATACTTTTTTTTATCTTCCAGATGATAATTTAGCGATATCGCATATTTATCTTCTAGAAGAATTGCCTTCGTATTGCTGTGAAGTATTGCCTTCGGGACACGTTTTCTACCAAATGGGGTATCTTCCGCAATACGAAGACGATTGTTGCCGCAATAAAATTTTTCTTCCAGGCCATACGATTGGAGAATCGTAATCGTATTGCTATGTTTGCTGGGAAATGGGAGTTTTTTGTTCGACTTTGAGATCAAATATTATCACATTTTCTTTTAATTTGTTTACATTACATCTTCACATTTGTTTATTTGTCTGCCATTCAATATAAACAGATAATCATCAATTATTAACGCATAAAGGCATAGGACACTGAGGATTGGTCTGTAGCGGGACCCGCAAATGCGTATTCTATCCTGCTGGCCTTATCGAAAACTTTTTCACTTTTTATTCTCTGTAATTTACTTGCAAAAATTTTATCATCCTTCTTTGATTTGAAAATAATTTAAAAGAAAATGTGATAATATTTGATCTCAAAATCGTACACTCAAAAAAATAAGTTAGTAGAAAAATTAGTAAAACGTCTTGTATATTGTAACTAGTACAGTTTTAAGATATTTTTTGGCCGAAATTCCGTTTTCAGCAAAAGTTTTAGTTATTTTTTTTTTAGCACTAAACTAATTTTGAACTAATGTTTTATTAATTTATTTTGCTACAAAAATTGTGCTTATAACCGCATTTATAGCGTGGACGACAACCAGATAGACAATATGTATATGTCGCTGCTTGTCTGGATGTAGTAGAAAACGGAAATGATAATTAAAAAAAACAACTACACAATTTCCATATTTAAATTTTCAGCAAATAAATTAACTAAAGTAAAATTTCTCTACAAATTTTTTGAGTTTTTTTCAGTGTACTAATATTCAGCAAAAAGTTTAGTGCTTTTAGCAAGGATTTTTTTATTTGCAATCGACTAAGTATTAGCAAAACTTATGAGATTAGCATTTTTTGGTAAAAATCAGCTCGCTGATTTTCAGCAAACCTTTTGCTGAAATTACCAACTTTTTTGCAAGCACGCTCCTGACTAAAAATTTGCTGACACAGCTACATTTTTGTGTTTTTAGTATTGTTTTCTTAGTCCGCTCTAGTAGTGCGGACATCTACATATCGTCTATCTGGTTGTTGTCCGCGCTATAAATGTGTTTATCAGCACAATTTTGGTAGCAAAATAAATTAGTAAAACATTAGTTCAGTGCAAAAAAAATATAACTAAAACTTTTGCTGAAAACACAATTTCAACAAAAAAGTTGCTGAAAACTAGTATACTTGATATACAAGACGTTTTAGTAATTCAATATTATTTATTTTGTACAGAATACATTACAAAAAAGAACAAATAAAGGAACTTTTTCTTGAAGTTTTTTTTTATATCAAACAAAATTGAAGAAAGTACCAAATTAAAATTTACAAATTGTATAAAATTTACAAATTGTAATTAAAAACTTAAAATAAGTAACAAGTTAATACTGTTTCTGTTTTGGCATGTAGAAAAACTTCGAGTCTATTGTATTGTGTATATATTAAACACTTCAAATAACACGTCAGTAGAAAAATCTGTCAAACTGGTTTCAAATCGATTTGATGAATTTTTAACAAATTTTTAGTCGAAACACTGATTTAAGCAAACATTTTAGTTATTTTCATTTAACTCAATACAAAAAATCCCCAGTACTTTAATTTCGAGTGTTAATTTTCCAAATTATTTAAAACTAATTTTTAAGAACCCATTCGCTAAATTTTACAAAATTTATTATTAAAATATTTTCATGTTACTGTTATTACCCGGTAGATGGCGCCACCAATGTATCCGAAGTTTTAAATATGACGCTATTTCGTTCCCTCCCGATTTTTTAAAATGGCCCATATCTCGAAAACTAAGAGAGATAGAGCCAAATTGATGAAAATTTCGACTACCCCTAACCCTGTAAGAGTGTATCTCTATCCAAAAATGGACCTTGGCGGGGCCTTTGACTTTCGGAAATTTTTAATAAAAATTTTCCACTTCATAAAATGGCCCATATCTCGAAAACTAAGCAAGATAGAGCAAAACGGACAAAATGTTTGCTCCACTGGAGTGCCCTTATATGCCCTCACATGATATGGACTAGGTCCGGGGAAGGTCCGGAGACCCTAAATTTGGATAAATTCTACGATTCAGTAAAATTACAGATAAAACTGTAGTTTTACAAATTTTTTACTTAAATTTAGATTTGTTAAATTTAACAAAAGAATTTGTTAAAATCAACTAATTTTATTTTAAGCCAAAGAACAGGAATAAATTTTCTTAAAATAATAAATTTTTCTGTCCAGCCAACAGACGTATTATTTTGAGTTTATAAATTTATTCATACTTTTAATATTTAATAATATTTTCAATAATTGTTTCTTTATTAAAAACAAAAACAACAAAATATTTTTTGGATATTTTTGTACTTCATTTTGTCCGATAATGTATGTAAAATAATTTAAATGGATTGCAGGTTAAAATAATCAAATTTTTTGATTCCGACCACTCTAAAGTTCACCATATTCACACATTTTGTAAAGAATTTTAAGGGGTTTACTCTTTTTTATTTATTTTAGGATTTTTTTTCTCGTATTTCAAAACTTTGATTTATTTTTATATTCTGTAAAAATATGAATGAAAAATTTTTTGCTTTCAGCGGACTAAAATATGAAGGCTTTCACGTAGAGACATTTTTAACTTTTAGCCTAATTTTTCCTTGAAAAATAAAAAGCTGTTTTTTTCAATTTTTGAGTTTACCCTAGTATCAAAAATCAAAAATTTTAAAATCCGGCCACTTCAAGAACTAAAGAATTAGTTCATTTGTAAAAAATGTCTTCTCTTTTTATTTTCAGACGATTAATCATGACTGCACCGTGGCACCCGATTTTGCCTTTGAAAAAAGCTCTATAATGAAATGGCCAAGCAAGGTTGCCATGGTTGCACGAATTTAGAATTATACTCCTTTACAATCAAAATTTTCCAAATGTACAATATAAAAAATGTCTTCTCTTTTTATTTTCAGACGATTAATCAAGGCTGCACTGTGGCACCCGATTTTGCCTTTAAAAAAAGCTCTATAATGAAATGGCTAAGCAGGGTTGCCATGTTTGCCCGAATTTAAAATTATAGTCCCTTACAATCTAAATTTTCCAAATAAACAATATATTTTTGTTAAAGTCGACTTTAGTTATAATTTTGGCTGACAATATGCTTTGACTTGGATTTAGTTTTGAAGCATTTTGATTGGTTAATTTATTTTCAACCAATCAAAATGTTTCAAAATATAAATATTTTTGTTAGATTTTTATCCACAAAATGAACAAACCCGTATGTTTAAAAATAAAGTCGACTTTACACTTTTATAGTAAGGGCCAGAATTAAAAATATATATATATAATAAAATGATTTTCAACCACATAAAGAATCTTTTCAATAATACTCTTATTTATTTTTTTTTTTTATAATCGTTTAAATATTGTTTTTTTGATTTCTAAAGAGAGTAAACCCCTTAAGGTAAGGTAAAAAGCTAAATTTTGCAAATACGTTGACATACACATAAAATATTTTCAAGCGTAAGGGTGCGTACTAGGGATGCCGAACGGGACTGGTTTTTACAAATCCCGGGATTCGGGATTTTAAAAATTGAAATCCCGGGATTTTTCGGGATCCCGGGATTTATCGGGATCCCGGGATTTTTCGGGATTTCGGGATTTTTCGGGGTTTCGGGATTTTCCTGTTTCATTATAAATAGCTGAAATAAACCCTACAAATTAAAATAATTCATTACAAATCTACTTATTTATTTCTTGTAGTATAAAAAAATAAACAAATTAATCCGGATTCACAATGCTGGAGTGTTCAACGCCGCAGAGTGGAGTAGACTAAAGTACAGATGGCATGATACAAAAAATAATGTCTGTGAAGATAAATGTAAATTTAACTAGCAAAGACACAAACCGATTTCGTTAACAGAGCTATGTTATGAGTCAACAGAGCTCTGTTAACTACTTAACAGTAACATGTTAAAATTTTTGGAATGAAGGGTTATGAATTTCAAGCATTATGGGCGATAGGGGCGTGGTCCGACTGACGGAATGAACACAATCTGTGAAGCAGGGTGTATATAACTTTCATCATTTTTTTTTTTGAAAACGCACGTAAGGAATACGTGTAAATAAAGTTTTAAATTCAGTAATTTTAGGCCAAACTGCGGGAAATGTTTGGAGCCACAACGGACAACTGGGAACAGGTTCCTCAATGGTGTATATATTGAAATCTTCCCCGTCAATTTAGAAAGTTCTAAAAAATGATGCTAAAATTTTCATATTCTATGTTAAATATTTGGATGAAACTGGTGGCCAGTATGGAAAATTGGACAGAGGTTCCTGGATGAAAATCATTTTACAGACTATATTATGGCTGAACTTTCCAATTCTAGTCCTGAAATTTTCCAGGTCAATTTAGAATTGGGAGCAATCTAACATTAAAATAATGTCCTTTTAAGTGAAATTTCATGGGTGAACCTGGTGGTCACTATGGAAAATTGGACAGAGGTTCCTGGACGAAAACAATATCGTAGGCTATTTAAGAGGTCTAGTTTCCAGCCAATGTTTTGGAATTGTGCTGCTCAATTTAGAAACTTGTTAAAAAGGACCCTAAAATTTTTAGAACCTATGTTAAGTATTTGGATGAAACTGGTGGCCAGTATGGAAAATTGGACAGAGGTTCCTGGATGAAAATCATTTTACAGACTATATTATGGCTGAACTTTCCAATTCTAGTCCTGAAATTTTCCAGGTCAATTTAGAATTGGGAGCAATCTAACATTAAAATAATGTCCTTTTAAGTGAAATTTCATGGATGAACCTGGTGGTCACTATGGAAAATTGGACAGAGGTTCCTGGACGAAAACAATATCGTAGGCTATTTAAGAGGTCTAGTTTCCAGCCAATGTTTTGGAATTGTGCTGCTCAATTCAGAAACTTGTTAAAAAGGACCCTAAAATTTTTAGAACCTATGTTAAGTATTTGGATGAAACTGGTGGCCAGTATGGAAAATTGGACAGAGGTTCCTGGATGAAAATCATTTTACAGACTATATTATGGCTGAACTTTCCAATTCTAGTCCTGAAATTTTCCAGGTCAATTTAGAATTGGGAGCAATCTAACATTAAAATAATGTCCTTTTAAGTGAAATTTCATGGGTGAACCTGGTGGTCACTATGGAAAATTGGACAGAGGTTCCTGGACGAAAACAATATCGTAGGCTATTTAAGAGGTCTAGTTTCCAGCCAATGTTTTGGAATTGTGCTGCTCAATTTAGAAACTTGTTTAAAAGGACCCTAAAATTTTTAGAACCTATGTTAAGTATTTGGATGAAACTGGTGGCCAGTATGGAAAATTGGACAGAGGTTCCTGGATGAAAATAATTTTACAGACTATATTATGGCTGAACTTTCCAATTCTAGTCCTGAAATTTTCCAGGTCAATTTAGAATTGGGAGCAATCTAACCTTAAAATAATGTCCTTTTAAGTGAAATTTCATTGGTGAACATGGTGGTCACTATGAAAAATCGGACAGAGGTTCCTAGACGAAAATTGTGTCATAGCTAGCATAAAGGATATATACTCCGGTCGTGGTGGTAAAATCTTCATGGTCCACTTAGAAATGCATCAATTTACAACTTTAAAAAGTTTAAATTTATGTTAAGCAATATAATTAAAATGGCCATCCAAAACTGTTAACTGAGCTATGTTAAGCATTTAACAGCGCAATATAAATAATGCCAACCAATACTGTTAACTCAGTTATGCTAAGTAGTGGGAAATATCTGAAGCTACATCGGCAACTGGAAACAGGTTCCTCAATGATGTATATACTGATGGTAATATAAGTGATGTACGTTCCAGCCTTGCTATTGAAATCTTCCCCGTCAATTTAGAAAGTTCTAAAAAATTACGCTAAAATTTTCATATTCTATGTTAAATATTTGGATGAAACTGGTGGCCAGTATGGAAAATTGGACAGAGGTTCCTGGATGAAAATCATTTTGCAGACTATATTATGGCTGTATTTTCCAATTTTAGTCCTGAAATTTTCCAGGTCAATTTAGAATTGGGAGCAATCTAACATTAAAATAATGTCCTTTTAAGTGAAAATTCATTGGTGAACATGGGGGTCACTATGGAAAATTGGACAGAGGTTCCTGGACGAAAATCATTTTACAGACTATATTATGGCTGAACTTTCCAATTCTAGTCCTGAAATTTTCCAGGTCAATTTAGAATTGGGAGCAATCTAACATTAAAATAATGTCCTTTTAAGTGAAATTTCATTGGTGAACATGGTGGTCATTATGGAAAATTGGACAGAGGTTCCTGGATGAAAATCATTTTACAGACTATATTATGGCTGAACTTTCAAATTCTAGTCCTGAAATTTTCCAGGTCAATTTAGAATTGGGAGCAATCTAACATTAAAATAATGTCCTTTTAAGTGAAAATTCATTGGTGAACATGGTGGTCATTATGGAAAATTGGACAGAGGTTCCTGGATGAAAATCATTTTACAGACTATATTATGGCTGAACTTTCAAATTCTAGTCCTGAAATTTTCCAGGTCAATTTAGAATTGGGAGCAATCTAACATTAAAATAATGTCCTTTTAAGTGAAAATTCATTGGTGAACATGGTGGTCATTATGGAAAACTGGACAGAGGTTCCTAGACGAAAATTGTGTCATAGCTAGCATAAAGGATATATACTCCGATCGTGGTGGTAAAATCTTCATGGTCAACTTGGAAATGCATCAATTTACAACTTTAAAAAGTTTAAATTTATGTTAAGCAATATAATTAAAATGGCCATCCAAAACTGTTAACTGAGCTATGTTAAGCATTTAACAGCGCAATATAAATAAAAAAAAATGCCAACCAATACTGTTAACTCAGTTATGCTAAGTAGTGGGAAATATCTGAAGCTACATCGGGCAACTGGAAACAGGTTCCTCAATGATGTATATACTGATGGTAATATAAGTGATGTACGTTCCAGCCTTGCTATTGAAATCTTCCCCGTCAATTTAGAAAGTTCTAAAAAATGACGCTAAAATTTTCATATTCTATGTTAAATATTTGGATGAAACTGGTGGCCAGTATGGAAAATTGGACAGAGGTTCCTGGATGAAAATCATTTTACAGACTATATTATGGCTGAACTTTCAAATTCTAGTCCCGAAATTTTCCAGGTCAATTTAGAATTGGGAGCAATCTAACATTAAAATAATGTCCTTTTAAGTGAAAATTCGTTGGTGAACATGGGGGTCACTATGGAAAATTGGACAGAGGTTCCTGGACGAAAATCATTTTACAGACTATATTATGGCTGAACTTTCCAATTCTAGTCCTAAAATTTTCCAGGTCAATTTAGAATTGGGAGCAATCTAACATTAAAATAATGTCCTTTTATGTGAAATTACATTGGTGAACATGGTGGTCATTATGGAAAATTAGACAGAGGTTCCTAGACGAAAATTGTGTCATAGCTAGCATAAAGGATATATACTCCGGTCGTGGTGGTAAAATCTTCATGGTCAACTTGGAAATGCATCAATTTACAACTTTAAAAAGTTTAAATTTATGTTAAGCAATATAATTAAAATGGCCATCCAAAACTGTTAACTGAGCTATGTTAAGCATTTAACAGCGCAATATAAATAAAAATAATGCCAACCAATACTGTTAACTCAGTTATGCTAAGTAGTGGGAAATATCTGAAGCTACATCGGGCAACTGGAAACAGGTTCCTCAATGATGTATATACTGATGGTAATATAAGTGATGTACGTTCCAGCCTTGCTATTGAAATCTTCCCCGTCAATTTAGAAAGTTCTAAAAAATGACGCTAAAATTTTCATATTCTATGTTAAATATTTGGATGAAACTGGTGGCCAGTATGGAAAATTGGACAGAGGTTCCTGGATGAAAATCATTTTACAGACTATATTATGGCTGAACTTTCCAATTCTAGTCCTGAAATTTTCCAGGTCAATTTAGAATTGGGAGCAATCTAACATTAAAATAATGTCCTTTTAAGTGAAAATTCGTTGGTGAACATGGGGGTCACTATGGAAAATTGGACAGAGGTTCCTGGACGAAAATCATTTTACAGACTATATTATGGCTGAACTTTCCAATTCTAGTCCTAAAATTTTCCAGGTCAATTTAGAATTGGGAGCAATCTAACATTAAAATAATGTCCTTTTATTTGAAATTACATTGGTGAACATGGTGGTCATTATGGAAAATTGGACAGAGGTTCCTAGACGAAAATTGTGTCATAGCTAGCATAAAGGATATATACTCCGGTCGTGGTGGTAAAATCTTCATGGTCAACTTGGAAATGCATCAATTTACAACTTTAAAAAGTTTAAATTTATGTTAAGCAATATAATTAAAATGGCCATCCAAAACTGTTAACTGAGCTATGTTAAGCATTTAACAGCGCAATATAAATAAAAATAATGCCAACCAAAACTGTTAACTCAGTTATGCTAAGTCGTGGGAAATATCTGAAGCTACATCGGGCAACTGGAAACAGGTTCCTCAATGATGTATATACTGATGGTAATATAAGTGATGTACGTTCCAGCCTTGCTATTGAAATCTTCCCCGTCAATTTAGAAAGTTCTAAAAAATTACGCTAAAATTTTCATATTCTATGTTAAATATTTGGATGAAACTGGTGGCCAGTATGGAAAATTGGACAGAGGTTCCTGGATGAAAATCATTTTACAGACTATATTATGGCTGAATTTTCCAATTCTAGTCCTGAAATTTTCCAGGTCAATTTAGAATTGGGAGCAATCTAACATTAAAATAATGTCCTTTTAAGTGAAAATTCATTGGTGAACATGGTGGTCATTATGGAAAATTGGACAGAGGTTCCTGGACGAAAACAATATCGTAGGCTATTTAAGAGGTCTAGTTTCCAGCCAATGTATTGGAATTGTGCTGCTCAATTTAGAAACTTGTTAAAAAGGACCCTAAAATTTTTAGAACCTATGTTAAGTATTTGGATGAAACTGGTAGCCAGTATGGAAAATTGGACAGAGGTTCCTGGATGAAAATCATTTTACAGACTATATTATGGCTGAACTTTCCAATTCTAGTCCTGAAATTTTCCAGGTCAATTTAGAATTGGGAGCAATCTAACCTTAAAATAATGTCCTTTTAAGTGAAATTTCATTGGTGAACATGGTGGTCACTATGAAAAATCGGACAGAGGTTCCTAGACGAAAATTGTGTCATAGCTAGCATAAAGGATATATACTCCGGTCGTGGTGGTAAAATCTTCATGGTCCACTTAGAAATGCATCAATTTACAACTTTAAAAAGTTTAAATTTATGTTAAGCAATATAATTAAAATGGCCATCCAAAACTGTTAACTGAGCTATGTTAAGCATTTAACAGCGCAATATAAATAAAAATAATGCCAACCAATACTGTTAACTCAGTTATGCTAAGTAGTGGGAAATATCTGAAGCTACATCGGGCAACTGGAAACAGGTTCCTCAATGATGTATATACTGATGGTAATATAAGTGATGTACGTTCCAGCCTTGCTATTGAAATCTTCCCCGTCAATTTAGAAAGTTCTAAAAAATTACGCTAAAATTTTCATATTCTATGTTAAATATTTGGATGAAACTGGTGGCCAGTATGGAAAATTGGACAGAGGTTCCTGGATGAAAATCATTTTACAGACTATATTATGGCTGAACTTTCCAATTCTAGTCCTGAAATTTTCCAGGTCAATTTAGAATTGGGAGCAATCTAACATTAAAATAATGTCCTTTTAAGTGAAAATTCATTGGTGAACATGGTGGTCATTATGGAAAATTGGACAGAGGTTCCTGGACGAAAACAATATCTTAGGCTATTTAAGAGGTCTAGTTTCCAGCCAATGTTATGGAATTGTGCTGCTCAATTTAGAAACTTGTTAAAAAGGACCCTAAAATTTTTGGAACCTATGTTAAGTATTTGGATGAAACTGGTGGCCAGTATGGAAAATTGGACAGAGGTTCCTGGGTGAAAATCACTTTACAGACTATATAATGGCTGAACTTTCCAATTCTAGTCCTGAAATTTTCCAGGTCAATTTAGAATTGGGAGCAATCTAACATTAAAATAATGTCCTTTTAAGTGAAATTTCATGGATGAACCTGGTGGTCACTATGGAAAATTGGACAGAGGTTCCTGGACGAAAACAATATCGTAGGCTATTTAAGAGGTCTAGTTTCCAGCCAATGTATTGGAATTGTGCTGCTCAATTTAGAAACTTGTTAAAAAGGACCCTAAAATTTTTAGAACCTATGTTAAGTATTTGGATGAAACTGGTAGCCAGTATGGAAAATTGGACAGAGGTTCCTGGATGAAAATCATTTTACAGACTATATTATGGCTGAGCTTTCAAATTCTAGTCCCGAAATTTTCCAGGTCAATTTAGAATTGGGAGCAATCTAACATTAAAATAATGTCCTTTTAAGTGAAAATTCATTGGTGAACATGGTGGTCATTATGGAAAATTGGACAGAGGTTCCTGGATGAAAATCATTTTACAGACTATATTATGGCTGAACTTTCAAATTCTAGTCCCGAAATTTTCCAGGTCAATTTAGAATTGGGAGCAATCTAACATTAAAATAATGTCCTTTTAAGTGAAAATTCATTGGTGAACATGGGGGTCACTATGGAAAATTGGACAGAGGTTCCTGGACGAAAATCATTTTACAGACTATATTATGGCTGAACTTTCCAATTCTAGTCCTAAAATTTTCCAGGTCAGTTTAGAATTGGGAGCAATCTAACATTAAAATAATGTCCTTTTAAGTGAAATTACATTGGTGAACATGGTGGTCATTATGGAAAATTGGACAGAGGTTCCTAGACGAAAATTGTGTCATAGCTAGCATAAAGGATATATACTCCGGTCGTGGTGGTAAAATCTTCATGGTCAACTTGGAAATGCATCAATTTACAACTTTAAAAAGTTTAAATTTATGTTAAGCAATATAATTAAAATGGCCATCCAAAACTGTTAACTGAGCTATGTTAAGCATTTAACAGCGCAATAAAAATAATGCCAACCAATACTGTTAACTCAGTTATGCTAAGTAGTGGGAAATATCTGAAGCTACATCGGGCAACTGGAAACAGGTTCCTCAATGATGTATATACTGATGGTAATATAAGTGATGTACGTTCCAGCCTTGCTATTGAAATCTTCCCCGTCAATTTAGAAAGTTCTAAAAAATTACGCTAAAATTTTCATATTCTATGTTAAATATTTGGATGAAACTGGTGGCCAGTATGGAAAATTGGACAGAGGTTCCTGGATGAAAATCATTTTACAGACTATATTATGGCTGAATTTTCCAATTCTAGTCCTGAAATTTTCCAGGTCAATTTAGAATTGGGAGCAATCTAACATTAAAATAATGTCCTTTTAAGTGAAAATTCATTGGTGAACATGGTGGTCATTATGGAAAATTGGACAGAGGTTCCTGTATGAAAATCATTTTACAGACTATATTATGGCTGAACTTTCCAATTCTAGTCCTGAAATTTTCCAGGTCAATTTAGAATTGGGAGCAATCTAACATTAAAATAATGTCCTTTTAAGTGAAATTTCATGGGTGAACCTGGTGGTCACTATGGAAAATTGGACAGAGGTTCCTGGACGAAAACAATATCGTAGGCTATTTAAGAGGTCTAGTTTCCAGCCAATGTTTTGGAATTGTGCTGCTCAATTTAGAAACTTGTTTAAAAGGACCCTAAAATTTTTAGAACCTATGTTAAGTATTTGGATGAAACTGGTGGCCAGTATGGAAAATTGGACAGAGGTTCCTGGATGAAAATCATTTTACAGACTATATTATGGCTGAACTTTCAAATTCTAGTCCTGAAATTTTCCAGGTCAATTTAGAATTGGGAGCAATCTAACATTAAAATAATGTCCTTTTAACTGAAATTTCATTGGTGAACATGGTGGTCACTATGGTAAATTGGACAGAGGTTCCTGGACAAAAATCATTTTACAGACTATATTATGGCTGAACTTTCCAATTCTAGTCCTGAAATTTTCCAGGTCAATTTAGAATTGGGAGCAATCTAGCATTAAAATAATGTCCTTTTAGGTGAAAATTCATTGGTGAACATGGTGGTCATTATGGAAAATTGGACAGAGGTTCCTAGACGAAAATTGTGTCATAGCTAGCATAAAGGATATATACTCCGGTCGTGGTGGTAAAATCTTCATGGTCAACTTAGAAATGCATCAATTTACAACTTTAAAAAGTTTAAATTTATGTTAAGCAATATAATTAAAATGGCCATCCAAAACTGTTAACTGAGCTATGTTAAGCATTTAACAGCGCAATATAAATAAAAATAATGCCAACCAATACTGTTAACTCAGTTATGCTAAGTAGTGGGAAATATCTGAAGCTACATCGGGCAACTGGAAACAGGTTCCTCAATGATGTATATACTGATGGTAATATAAGTGATGTACGTTCCAGCCTTGCTATTGAAATCTTCCCCGTCAATTTAGAAAGTTCTAAAAAATTACGCTAAAATTTTCATATTCTATGTTAAATATTTGGATGAAACTGGTGGCCAGTATGGAAAATTGGACAGAGGTTCCTGGATGAAAATCATTTTACAGACTATATTATGGCTGAATTTTCCAATTCTAGTCCTGAAATTTTCCAGGTCAATTTAGAATTGGGAGCAATCTAACATTAAAATAATGTCCTTTTAAGTGAAAATTCATTGGTGAACATGGTGGTCATTATGGAAAATTGGACAGAGGTTCCTGGATGAAAATCATTTTACAGACTATATTATGGCTGAACTTTCAAATTCTAGTCCCGAAATTTTCCAGGTCAATTTAGAATTGGAAGCAATCTAACACTAAAATAATGTCCTTTTAAGTGAAAATTCATTGGTGAACATGGTGACCACTATGGAAAATTGGACAGAGGTTCCTGGACAAAAATCATGTCATAGATAATCAAAAATGTACATTTTCCAGCCATTGTGGTATAATATTTCTGGTCAATTTAGAAATATTATTAATTTAACTGTAAACACATTATGTTAAGTTATAGAAATTAACATGTGGCCAACCAATGTTAACAAAGCTGTTTAACAGAGCAGTCATGAGAATAACATCATAGTATTGGCGCGCAAAAATATATTTTTGGCGGCAAGTACTCAGCGTTGTAATTTCAATATAGAGGTGCCCACCAGAAAAGAACAAATTTCATAGAAAAAAATACACATTTCAACATCAATATTGCAGTTCCAAATTAGTAAATTAGTAATATTTTTGTATTTTAAATTAATATACATAAGTATTTTGCTATAATGACACAGATATTACCTTCAAAATGCCTCTCTAAATTATATGACAAATACTATTTGAACTACTGTTAAATAAATCTCAATTATATACAAATCTACTTTTAATTTTCAATTTCCCAGTTTAGAAAAACATTACTAGATATTTGGTTATGTAACTGCTCAACTGGTATTGGTAACTAGTTAATTTTCTTATTACATTTCTTATTACTTTTGTATGGGGATGTCGCGAAAAATAATGAGTTATGCTTACACACCAGCATACGAAAAATCAAAAATATGTCGTTACTTATATATTTACCAGTATTGACAAAAATAATATACACCATTTTCAATTGTATTTCGGGAATTATCATTTTATTTCAGAAGTTATCAATTGTTTTTCAGATTTATCAGTTGTAAGAAATAATTAATTTTCAGTTTTATCAATTGCATTTCAGAAGTTATTATTAGAAATTATCAATTGTATTTCAGAAACCGTCAATTGTATTTCAGAAATTATCACTTGTATTTCAGAAATTATCAAATGTGTTTCAGAAATTATTCTTTATTAACTAGGAAATACATTTGATAATTTCTGAGATACCATTAATAGTTTCTGAAATACAATTAACAGTTTCTGAAATATAAATAATATTTGCCGAAATACAATTAACAATTTCTAAAATACTTTTGATAATTTCTGAAATACAATTGAAAACTTCTGAAATTTAGTGAAAATGGTGTAGATATTCAAAAAATAGATTTTCAAAAAATTTGTTTTATCAAAGAGTATACATAATAAAGAGATTGGGGGACTCTCTATCACTGGGAAAGCATTTGTTCTATTATGTGCCTTGGAACAGGAACATACTCAAACCAATATCACCCAGTAAACATGGCAATACGAAGAAGGTTCTCCGAACATATCACCAGGAAGAAAACATTTATTGCCGGTAATATCAATTTCGTATTCTGGAAGTTTCCTCCGTCGGAAACAACTGTTACACTAAAACAATACTTCCAGGCAATATGAAAGCAATAACTCATATGGAAGATAAAACGGATATCGCTAAATAAACTCCCGGTACAATAAAAAAACGATTTAGTTTTTTAATTATTAAATTTAAGCCTGAAAAACAATATCTGCATACATAATCTTTTGACCAACTTATAAATTATCTTGATTTCATCTTAGCCGATTTTTCCCGCGCAATTAATCTTAACTTTTCACGAGTTTATTTCCTATTTTTTCACATTGATAAAAGATTTCAAACAAATTTGCTTTATATTCCAAATGATACAAAGGTGATATTGCCGCAATATTGTCATAAAAAGTTATGACAAAAGATAAAATTTTTGAATTATTTTTTTCCAAATATCGTCGAATTATCTTCCAAGTGATAAAAGGAAGACAATTTCAAAGTAAGTACTACTTGATTTTTTTCATTCAAATGACAAATAGAAGATATCGCTTTAATATCTTCTTGGAAGGTATCTTTTAAATGTTTGCAGGGTCATTATGTGCGCTCTTTGTATGACTCAAAACATCGATTGTAACCAGGGATGGAAAATAATAATTTAGTTATAAAAATCAAGAATGGAACTATACTATAGAATTATACTATTCCAACAGTATTATAGCCCTAGATTATGAATTTTAAAAAACCATACGTAAAAAATTGCAAAACAATATCGGAATGCGAAAAAAGGATTTGGGGTTCAAAAAATTAATTAAAAGATTTACATTCTGCAAACGATGCCAAAATTTTATTTTTTTGCAACTAACCACCAAACTTTGTTTTATGAAATGGGCATTATACTCCGTAGATTATAAATTTAAAAACCGCACTTAAAAAATTGCAAAATAATAGAGGAACGCGAAAAGAGACTTTGTGGTAGAAAAAAATAAATAATAAAACTAAATCAGCGATTAACAATCTGCAAATGAATACAATGACGCAAAAATTTTCCTTTTTGCAAATATTTTTTTCGCGATTTTTTTTTTTTTTTTTGCAAACTAAGCACCAAACTTTTGTGTATAAAATTAGATTATAAATTTAAAAAAACCACACTTACAAAAATTACAAAATAATCGCGTAAAGCGAAAAAAGGCTTTATGGTTCAAAAAATTAATTAAAAAACTTAATCAGCGATTTACATTCAGCAAACAAATATATTGATGAAAAAATTTTTCCTTTTTGCAAATTTTATTTTTCGCGATTTTTTTTTGCAACTAGCCACCAAACTTTGTTGTATAAAATGTGTATTATAGTCCCTAGATTATAAATTAAAAAGAAACGTACTTAAAATATTGCAAAATAAAAGCGGAACGCGAAGAAAGACTTTGTGGTACAAAAAATTAATTAGGAAACGTAATCAGCGATTTAGATTCTGCAAACAAATATATTGATGCAAAAATTTTCTTTTTTGCCAATTTTATATTTCGCGGGTTTTTTTGCAACTAGCCACCAAACTTTATTGTATGAAATGTGTATTATAGCCCCTAGATTATAAATTTAAAAAAACGCACATAAAGAATTGCAAACTAATAGCGGAATTTGAAAAAAGACTTTATGGTACAAAAATTTAATCCCTAGGTTATATATTTAAAAACAAACCGCACTTAAAAAGTTGCAAAATAACGGCCGAATTCGAAAAAGGCTTTATGGTACAGAAAATGAATTAAAAGAGGTAATCAGCGATCGACATTCTGCAAATGAATATATTGTTGCAAAAATTTCGCTTTTTGCAAATGTTTTTTTTTTCGCAATTTGTTCTAATATTTGCTAATATCTAAATATTTAATTTTAATTTTTTTTAACGAGCCAAAGAGGAAGCTATTTTTTAGTTACTTACATTTTTAAATATGTAAGAGCGATCTAACATTTTTTTGTATAAGAGCCCGATTAAGTGAGCCTTTTACATCCCTGATTAACCAGTCGGAGTTCGTTCCTGTTCCAAGCCGCATAATATTTTTTCAAATAAAAAATATTGAGAGAGTTGCAAGGCCATTGGTTTTATACCAAAAAATATTTCTTTGTTATAGAATTTTGTTTTAATTAAGTATGCTCGTGACGGGATAGCTCTACCATCTCAGCTATCTAGACATGTTATATTTGATATATAAAAAAATAATTGACATGCTGCACACAACTATGCTTATGCGACAAACTAACAAAAATCGAAAATATTTACTATATCCTTACCAGTGTTAAAAAAATATTCTGCCTAAATATAGATTTTCCAAAAAATTTAAAGAAAAATCTAGAAAATTATATTTGAAATAATGATAGAGATAAGTCATTATTGGTAACGCATTATTTTTTATTTTGAAATAATGGAAAAAAATAACTAGTTGTTACCCAGTGTAGAAATGGTAATGACATCCCGAGTAAAAAAGTTTTGATATAACCATATATTATTTTATGTAATTGCATATAGTAACTTATAGTTACATATGGCCACATATGCTTTTAAATTCAAGAAGATATACTTTTATATAGTCATATGTTAGATATTTTTTCCTCAAAGGTTTTAATATGGAGACATATGTGATTTTATATTATTACATACAGGCCTACATATAATTGCATGTGCTATATATAAGTACATAAAGTAACATATTGCAGATATAATTACATATACGTTTATATATAATTTAATATGACACTATACATAATAATATAAAACTATATGTCGAGCCATATAAGAAATATTTCATAATTTGTGTTAGATATGATTATATATATTTTAGATATGATTATAACTTAATATGGTTCCATATCTACAATATTTCATAGTTTCTTTAATATATAACAATACAACGTTCTTTATAATATCATCTATAATTATATATTGTCCCACATAAGCAATTATTTCAAAGTGATTTTGTATAAAAATATATAAGGTCCATATAAAACCGTATTATATTATATGTGGTTCTATGTTAATGATTTTGAACTATTTTTAGATTTAGTAATTACTAGGGATTGACGCGTTACTAGAAATGTTCGTGAGTCACGTTATTCACACATGATCGTGAGTAATAATTACTATACTCAAGTGCGTGAGTCTGAGAATATATAATTCCTACTTGATTCGTGCGTGAGCGTGAATAAGAATATATAACCCGTGCATGAGTCGTGTGTGAGTTTATTTTTTGCATCATATATTTTTAGTAATTTTTACTATTTTGTAATATTTTACTATTTTTTTTTACTATTTTTCTTATATCTTGGTTGTATAACAAAATCCTATTAACTTTAAAATCTCAGTCTTGTTAACTTTATTTTAAAATTACTAAAAATAAAAAAATTTTGTTCATGTTTAATGCACTGTCATTGTAAATCTGGATAAAAGTAATGGAAGATTTATCGAAATTATAGGATCTCCAGCAGACCTTTGGGTTAATCATTATATTTGTAAATTACACATGCAATTACACAATTACATGTAATTGTAATTGAAAAAAATTCAATTACAATTACATATTATTTGTAATTGTAATTAAAAAAAAACAATTACAAGTAATTTGTAATTGAAAATTTTCAATTATACATTATATATAATTGTAATTGAAAAAATGTCAATTACAATTACATTTTTTCGGAAAAGAAATAATGACAAAAAGCTCAAAAATTTTAACAAAAAACACTTTAATTCTAAACGTAATTGAAATTTGTAATTGAAATCACCTTCAATTACAATTACTTGTAATTGAAAATTTTCAATTACAGTTACATGAAATGTAATTGAGTTTTTTTTTAATTTCAATTACATTTATTTGCAATTGTAATTAAATCCCCTAGGTCTGATCTCCAGATATTGCATATCTTTTTTATTTAAAAAAATAATTTTTGTATATTGTTAGATGTGGTCATATATAATATGATCTAAAGTATAAGGTCAATTTTTAGATATAATTGTATCAAACTATGTCCACTTTTATAACATTTTATATAATTTTATACAAAAAGATATAATTTGATGTAATTGGATGAGGACAAAATTCGGATACAATTGTATCGAATTGCATAAAATTGTACCAAATTGTATACAATTGTACACAATTCGATACAATAAGATACAATAAGATGTTCTCATTTTTCGGATATAATTATATCTAATTACATAAAAGATTATATATAATTAAATATAACTTCATATGGCTACATATCATTTTTTTTTACATGGGATATCATTATTTTTTGGACTACCAGTAATGACACCCACTTACCTTCTGCATTATTTTAAAACATATAATAATGAGTTACTGATAATGACTTATTTTTATCATTATTTCAAATAGAAAATAATTTGCTAGATTTGTTTGAAAATTTTCTGAAATCTATTTTTAGACTCAATATTTTTTAATCACTGGTAAGGATATATGTAACCACATATTTTTTGATTTTTTGTATGTTGGCGAGTAAGCTTACTTGTGTGCAGCAGGTCAATTGTGTTTTTATCTATTAAATATTACATGTCGATTTGTAGACCCAAGTTCGATTGCCGCACCACGAAATTTTATTTAAAAAAATACAATAAAAAATATTTTTTTTTTATATAATTAATTTTTTTGAAAATCTATTTTTAGACTCATTATTTTTGTCAGTACTGGTAAGCACACAGGTAGCGTTATATTTTTTGATTTTTCGTATGCTGGTGTGTAACCATAACTCATTATTTTTCGCGACATCGCCATATAAAGGTAATAAGAAATGTAATAACAAAAGTAACTAGTTACCATTACAAAGTATGTACTTACATAACCACATATGTGGTAATGATTTTCTACACTGGGTATTTTCGTCAAAAATATATGGGCAACAAAAACAAATTTTCGTTACTTTGCTTTCGTTTACACCATTTTCGTATTACATAAACAGGGGCTTACATAGAAAAAAAATTCAAAGTAATTTGAAGAAAGCATCTGATGTATTATTTCAAAAATAAATAAAATTTAAAAATACAACTGAAATAAAGCAATAGCAATTTAAATTTAAATGATATTGTTTGAAGTAAAAAAAAAGTCGAAATACTTATGTATATTAATTTAAAATACGAAAATATTACTAATTTACTAATTTGGAACTGCAATATTGATGTTGAAATGTATATTTTTGTATGAAATTTGTTCTTTTCTAGTGGGCACCCCTATATTGAAATTACAACGCTGAGTACTTGCCGCCAATAAATATATTTTTGCGCGCCAATACTATGATGTTATTCTCATTACTGCTCTGTTAAACAGCTTTGTTAACATTGGTTGGCCACATGTTAAATTATATAACTTAACATAATGCGTTTAAAGTTAAATCAGGGGGTTTCCATCAGCTGCTTTTAAAAATGGTTTATGAGCCAAAAAATTTCACGCAAGAAAGAGAGGAACAACAGAAGGAATATGAAGAAAATTAAAAGCGAATGAGATAAAATGAAGTAATTCGGGAAAACAAAAAAAAAACAATAAAATCGTTTTTACAACAAAAAAAAAAAAAAAACAAAAGTTAAAAGCAAAAAATTTATTTAAATTAATTAATTATTATTTATTTCCTTATTAAAGTTGTTTTTGTTACCGTTTTATTCAGTAATCGTAAAATATTAATTTTTTCACTTTTCTTTTTCTCATTCTTCACTGAAATTAACAGACCCGAGCATCCATACAAATAATTGTGCACGAGTTAACATAATTTCTTGGGAAGAAAACTCTTTCCTTTAAATCATCTTAGGTTAAATTAATAATATTTCCAAATTGACCAATTCTCCACTGTAACTACCATCCGAAAATGTTACCTAATTAGTTGTCACTTGTAAGAATTTTCATAATAAAATTTTTCAATTTCAACATCAAATTGTTGGAATTTCTAAAATGACCAGGAGACTGGAAATAGCATCTTTGGAAAGTATATACCCTAAAGCACCAATGATCAAACTTTCTTCCAGGAACCTTTTTCCAAACTTTAGTTGTGACCACATTAGTTTTTACTTAAAAATTCTGTATGAATTTTCATAATAAAATTGTAAAATTTAAACATTAAATTGCTCCAATTTTTAACACGACCAGAAGAATGGAAATGGCATCTTTGGAACATACATACGATATTGTAAAAAGGATAAATATTTCATCCCAGAACTTTTTCCATGCCTTTGTTTTTGTCATTAAAAATGTCTTCATGGATTTTTCTTATTTAATTTTAAAATGTATTATATGTGACTTGGAAAATGCAGTTTTTACTTTTATCATGACATTAATTTCTGATTAAAAAAATATACTACACTGTTAACCAGCTTTGTTAACATTGGTTGGCCACCTGTTAATTTCTATAACTTAACATAATGTGTTTAAAGTTAAATTAATAATATTTCTAAATTGACCAGAAATATTATACCACAATGGCTGGAAAATGTACATTTTTGATTATCTATGACATGATTTTCGTCCAGGAACCTCTGTCCAATTTTCCATACTGGCCACCAGTTTCATCCAAATACTTAACATAGGTTCTAAAAATTTTAGGGTCCTTTTTAACAAGTTTCTAAATTGAGCAGCACAATTCCAAAACATTGGCTGGAAACTAGACCTCTTAAATAGCCTACGATATTGTTTTCGTCCAGGAACCTCTGTCCAATTTTCCATAGTGACCACCATGTTCACCCATGAAATTTCACTTAAAAGGACATTATTTTAATGTTAGATTGCTCCCAATTCTAAATTGACCTGGAAAATTTCAGGACTAGAATTTGAAAGTTCAGCCATAATATAGTCTGTAAAATGATTTTCATCCAGGAACCTCTGTCCAATTTTCCATAATGACCACCATGTTCACCAATGAAATTTCACATAAAAGGACATTATTTTAATGTTAGATTGCTCCCAATTCTAAATTGACCTGGAAAATTTCGGGACTAGAATTTGAAAGCTCAGCCATAATATAGTCTGTAAAATGATTTTCATCCAGGAACCTCTGTCCAATTTTCCATAATGACCACCATGTTCACCAATGAATTTTCACTTAAAAGGACATTATTTTAATGTTAGATTGCTCCCAATTCTAAATTGACCTGGAAAATTTCGGGACTAGAATTTGAAAGCTCAGCCATAATATAGTCTGTAAAATGATTTTCATCCAGGAACCTCTGTCCAATTTTCCATAATGACCACCATGTTCACCAATGAATTTTCACTTAAAAGGACATTATTTTAATGTTAGATTGCTCCCAATTCTAAATTGACCTGGAAAATTTCAGGACTAAATTGGAAAATACAGCCATAATATAGTCTGTAAAATGATTTTCATCCAGGAACCTCTGTCCAATTTTCCATACTGGCCACCAGTTTCATCCAAATATTTAACATAGAATATGAAAATTTTAGCGTAATTTTTTAGAACTTTCTAAATTGACGGGGAAGATTTCAATAGCAAGGCTGGAACGTACATCACTTATATTACCATCAGTATATACATCATTGAGGAACCTGTTTCCAGTTGCCCGATGTAGCTTCAGATATTTCCCACGACTTAGCATAACTGAGTTAACAGTTTTGGTTGGCATTATTTTTATTTATATTGCGCTGTTAAATGCTTAACATAGCTCAGTTAACAGTTTTGGATGGCCATTTTAATTATATTGCTTAACATAAATTTAAACTTTTTAAAGTTGTAAATTGATGCATTTCCAAGTTGACCATGAAGATTTTACCACCACGACCGGAGTATATATCCTTTATGCTAGCTATGACACAATTTTCGTCTAGGAACCTCTGTCCAATTTTCCATAATGACCACCATGTTCACCAATGTAATTTCAAATAAAAGGACATTATTTTAATGTTAGATTGCTCCCAATTCTAAATTGACCTGGAAAATTTTAGGACTAGAATTGGAAAGTTCAGCCATAATATAGTCTGTAAAATGATTTTCGTCCAGGAACCTCTGTCCAATTTTCCATAGTGACCCCCATGTTCACCAACGAATTTTCACTTAAAAGGACATTATTTTAATGTTAGATTGCTCCCAATTCTAAATTGACCTGGAAAATTTCAGGACTAGAATTGGAAAGTTCAGCCATAATATAGTCTGTAAAATGATTTTCATCCAGGAACCTCTGTCCAATTTTCCATACTGGCCACCAGTTTCATCCAAATATTTAACATAGAATATGAAAATTTTAGCGTCATTTTTTAGAACTTTCTAAATTGACGGGGAAGATTTCAATAGCAAGGCTGGAACGTACATCACTTATATTACCATCAGTATATACATCATTGAGGAACCTGTTTCCAGTTGCCCGATGTAGCTTCAGATATTTCCCACTACTTAGCATAACTGAGTTAACAGTATTGGTTGGCATTTTTTTTTATTTATATTGCGCTGTTAAATGCTTAACATAGCTCAGTTAACAGTTTTGGATGGCCATTTTAATTATATTGCTTAACATAAATTTAAACTTTTTAAAGTTGTAAATTGATGCATTTCCAAGTTGACCATGAAGATTTTACCACCACGATCGGAGTATATATCCTTTATGCTAGCTATGACACAATTTTCGTCTAGGAACCTCTGTCCAGTTTTCCATAATGACCACCATGTTCACCAATGAATTTTCACTTAAAAGGACATTATTTTAATGTTAGATTGCTCCCAATTCTAAATTGACCTGGAAAATTTCAGGACTAGAATTTGAAAGTTCAGCCATAATATAGTCTGTAAAATGATTTTCATCCAGGAACCTCTGTCCAATTTTCCATAATGACCACCATGTTCACCAATGAATTTTCACTTAAAAGGACATTATTTTAATGTTAGATTGCTCCCAATTCTAAATTGACCTGGAAAATTTCAGGACTAGAATTTGAAAGTTCAGCCATAATATAGTCTGTAAAATGATTTTCATCCAGGAACCTCTGTCCAATTTTCCATAATGACCACCATGTTCACCAATGAAATTTCACTTAAAAGGACATTATTTTAATGTTAGATTGCTCCCAATTCTAAATTGACCTGGAAAATTTCAGGACTAGAATTGGAAAGTTCAGCCATAATATAGTCTGTAAAATGATTTTCGTCCAGGAACCTCTGTCCAATTTTCCATAGTGACCCCCATGTTCACCAATGAATTTTCACTTAAAAGGACATTATTTTAATGTTAGATTGCTCCCAATTCTAAATTGACCTGGAAAATTTCAGGACTAAAATTGGAAAATACAGCCATAATATAGTCTGCAAAATGATTTTCATCCAGGAACCTCTGTCCAATTTTCCATACTGGCCACCAGTTTCATCCAAATATTTAACATAGAATATGAAAATTTTAGCGTAATTTTTTAGAACTTTCTAAATTGACGGGGAAGATTTCAATAGCAAGGCTGGAACGTACATCACTTATATTACCATCAGTATATACATCATTGAGGAACCTGTTTCCAGTTGCCGATGTAGCTTCAGATATTTCCCACTACTTAGCATAACTGAGTTAACAGTATTGGTTGGCATTATTTATATTGCGCTGTTAAATGCTTAACATAGCTCAGTTAACAGTTTTGGATGGCCATTTTAATTATATTGCTTAACATAAATTTAAACTTTTTAAAGTTGTAAATTGATGCATTTCTAAGTGGACCATGAAGATTTTACCACCACGACCGGAGTATATATCCTTTATGCTAGCTATGACACAATTTTCGTCTAGGAACCTCTGTCCGATTTTTCATAGTGACCACCATGTTCACCAATGAAATTTCACTTAAAAGGACATTATTTTAAGGTTAGATTGCTCCCAATTCTAAATTGACCTGGAAAATTTCAGGACTAGAATTGGAAAGTTCAGCCATAATATAGTCTGTAAAATTATTTTCATCCAGGAACCTCTGTCCAATTTTCCATACTGGCCACCAGTTTCATCCAAATACTTAACATAGGTTCTAAAAATTTTAGGGTCCTTTTAAACAAGTTTCTAAATTGAGCAGCACAATTCCAAAACATTGGCTGGAAACTAGACCTCTTAAATAGCCTACGATATTGTTTTCGTCCAGGAACCTCTGTCCAATTTTCCATAGTGACCACCAGGTTCACCCATGAAATTTCACTTAAAAGGACATTATTTTAATGTTAGATTGCTCCCAATTCTAAATTGACCTGGAAAATTTCAGGACTAGAATTGGAAAGTTCAGCCATAATATAGTCTGTAAAATGATTTTCATCCAGGAACCTCTGTCCAATTTTCCATACTGGCCACCAGTTTCATCCAAATACTTAACATAGGTTCTAAAAATTTTAGGGTCCTTTTTAACAAGTTTCTGAATTGAGCAGCACAATTCCAAAACATTGGCTGGAAACTAGACCTCTTAAATAGCCTACGATATTGTTTTCGTCCAGGAACCTCTGTCCAATTTTCCATAGTGACCACCAGGTTCATCCATGAAATTTCACTTAAAAGGACATTATTTTAATGTTAGATTGCTCCCAATTCTAAATTGACCTGGAAAATTTCAGGACTAGAATTGGAAAGTTCAGCCATAATATAGTCTGTAAAATGATTTTCATCCAGGAACCTCTGTCCAATTTTCCATACTGGCCACCAGTTTCATCCAAATACTTAACATAGGTTCTAAAAATTTTAGGGTCCTTTTTAACAAGTTTCTAAATTGAGCAGCACAATTCCAATACATTGGCTGGAAACTAGACCTCTTAAATAGCCTACGATATTGTTTTCGTCCAGGAACCTCTGTCCAATTTTCCATAGTGACCACCAGGTTCACCCATGAAATTTCACTTAAAAGGACATTATTTTAATGTTAGATTGCTCCCAATTCTAAATTGACCTGGAAAATTTCAGGACTAGAATTGGAAAGTTCAGCCATAATATAGTATGTAAAATGATTTTCATCCAGGAACCTCTGTCCAATTTTCCATACTGGCCACCAGTTTCATCCAAATATTTAACATAGAATATGAAAATTTTAGCATCATTTTTTAGAACTTTCTAAATTGACGGGGAAGATTTCAATAGCAAGGCTGAAACATACATCACTTGTATTACCTTCAGTATATACACCATTGAGGAACCTGTTCCCAGTTGTCCGTTGTGGCTCCAAACATTTCCCGCAGTTTGGCCTAAAATTACTGAATTTAAAACTTTATTTACACGTATTCCTTACGTGCGTTTTCAAAAAAAAAAATGATGAAAGTTATATACACCCTGCTTCACAGATTGTGTTCATTCCGTCAGTCGGACCACGCCCCTATCGCCCATAATGCTTGAAATTCATAACCCTTCATTCCAAAAATTTTAACATGTTACTGTTAAGTAGTTAACAGAGCTCTGTTGACTAATAACATAGCTCTGTTAACGAAATCGGTTTGTGTCTTTGCTAGTTAAATTTACATTTATCTTCACAGACATCAAAAAATATAGATGTGCGAAAAAGAAAGAAACAAAATCAGCTCAGAGTGGAGTACTACAGCATTGTGAATCAGGCTTTAAACGAAAGTACACCCATAGAAATAAGTACGTAAAAATAGCAGCAAAAGTTACTAGTAATTAGCAAAAAAGTTTCGTCATAAAAACTACCGAAATCAGCAGAACGTGTTTGCTAAATAATTGTTAAATTTCCGAAATATAAGTAATATACTTGTAAGGTTAATTCAATTAATTACAAATTACAATTTATCTCTGAAACTTCTGAGAAAAAACTTTTTAATTAAAAGTAGCAAAAAACATTGCTATGTCTACAAATTTTTAGTTATATTTGTCTAAAATTAATTGAATGCCCATACAAACCTCTCTGCTGAAATCATCAAAAATATTAAGTGATATATTGGATTCTTTAAGTGTACTAATATAAAATATTGAGCACATATCTCTGCTGATTTCAGAAAGGTAGATGGTTAGGTTTTACTAAATACTTTAACAAAAATTTTCTGTTTTTGGTACACTAATATTTGGCAAAATTATTTTGCATGAAGTTAAGATTTCAGTAAATCATCAATAAAATAAATAAAAACATGTCCGTTAAAAGATTGAATAAATCCGAATTACGGTTTTTAATAGTTTTAAAGGTTTTAGACATGCTGAATCCGATTATGAAAAAACTAAATTTCTGGAAGTTATAGGACCTCAAATGTACCCAAAAAAACGTGTTTTTGCACTTCTAGGTCAGATTCGGATTCAGCACGTCTAAAGCCGTCGGAAAAGTAAGTCTGATTCTTGGTTAGAAAATTTCATCAAATTTTGTCGGCCTGTGTTATTTACGAATAGTAGAAATTAGTTTTTTTTTAATAAAATTTAATAAGATATTAGATTTTTAAGTGATTTAGGTCGAATATAACAATAAAAATAAATACAAAAAGTGATAAAATATGCCAAATAATGAAATCGGAAATCCCGGGATTTTTTCAAGAACAATCCCGGGATTTCGGGATTCGTAAATCCCGAAAATCCCGGGATTTTCGGGATCGGGATCGGTATCCCTAGTGCGTACAGAGTGGCCGCTTGTTGCCGAGCCGAGCCGACTGACGCTTATTGCGAGAACCAATGCGAGAAAACTGGTACTATACAAATTAGTACAAATAAGCGCGAACAGGTCATAGTGGGCGCCGAGCTGGTCAGAGCGCAAAGCTTCTGAATGCGAGAAAACAGTTCCAAAGCGTATTTTAGCGCCGAAAACATTGTTTATGTTATGTTAATAAAATAAAAATTAAACAAAAATAAAAATTCAAATAAATAATAAAAATTAAATTAAATTATAACAATTATAAAAAAATTAAAAAAAAAATAAACAAAATTTAAAAAAAAATGTAATAAAAATTTTAAGAATAATTGAAGAAATGCGTTAAGAAGTAAAATTTTAAAACTCAATGTCAGTTTTTTGTATCAACAAAATAACAAACCCAAATGCATACAAACATACATAAAACACAAATAATAGATAAAATATCAGCGCTGATGCTCGCATCCACTATGCACACCCAAACTTGTTTCTCGCATGAACAAGTTCTCGCAATAAGCGTCAGTCGGCTCGGCTCGGCAACAAGCGGTCACTCTGTACGCACCCTTACAAAAAAATTTCAAAGTACGAATAAAAAACAAAGTAAGAAAAAATTATGTTCTAAATAAAACAGTTGTTTACCCACTTAAACAAACAATAAGAATGAATAGGATCAAAATAGGAACAGGTGTTTTTTTTTTATTTATTTTTCTTTTATTTTTTTCATTTTAGTAAGTTTACTTGTCCTTAAATTAAGTAAAATTATATTACTCTTACTTTTATTTTCAACAATAGTATAATAAGCAGGGATGATAAATGGGATTTACAAAATAGTACCAAACTGCTTAAAAAATAGTACTTTTTCGACCTCCATAGTGTTGAGTTGGTGTTAATGATGTCGGTTCGTCTGTCCTTATAAAATGAATGATCTTTATAATAAAACTATAAGTAGTTCGCATTTTAAAAGATAATTTGACGAAATTTGGTACATAATTTTGTACTGCATCGATTACTAACGCTAATGAAAATGGCTAAAATCGGTCCATGTTTTGATGTAGTAAACATGAAGGGGTCCTATCTGATATTGAATGCATTGGTATTTAATGGTATAACCAAATCAAAGCATTTTTTTACGATTCCTTCCACGGGACCTAAATAATTTTATTCGTTAATGAGGTAGTGATCCTTACGGGCAAAAACACAGGTTCAAGTTTGGCTCCCGGCTCTTTTTACAGCTTTTTGTACTCGAAAAAGCTCGAAAGTATACGAATATTTTATTTCTTTATCGTGTTTTTTCTTCTTTGCTATTTATTCGCTATCTAGACTTAAATGGTACACTAGTATCTACACCTACAAAAAATTGTGTTATCCCAACCGAATTTGGTTCCAACCGAATCGTTCGGTTGTTTCAACCATATTTCGGTTGGCGCAACCATATTTCGGTTGTCGCAACCATATTTCGGTTCTCGCAACCATATTTCGGTTGTCGCAACCATATTTCGGTTGTCGCAACCATATTTCGGTTCGAACCTATGTAAAGTTAAAAAAAAATAAAAAACCCGAAAAACTCCAGATCATCATTTCGGCTTTATCCCGCAAACTGGCGGGCCGATATTTACAATTCAGAAACTAGAATATCAGACGTAATAGATAGCAAAAGCACGGAACTACGATCCCTTCCACTATCGGAAAAATTGATGTTTGAACTTGTTAAACTTGTTTCTATGGAATTATACCATGAATTATGTGGTATGGAATATAATAGCTTCGTGCTGACGTTTGATTTAGATTTTTATTTAACTGAAGTTGAAAGTCCTATTCAATTTCGTTTGAAAGCGAAAATTATTTTAAAGGCAATTAATCAAGTTAGCTCGTTTGATGTATTCAACTATTAAATTAAGTACCACCTCAATTAACATAGCCCTCCATGAACGCAACTTCCTAGTTATCACAACAATTTAAAGTTGCGATTATTAAGGATTTTTTAAATAGAAAATACTAAATTTTCGAAAAATTTAAATTCGCCTTATTTTTGATATTTTTGTGTATATATTAAGTTTTATAAATTTTAAAATTTAATTTATTTATTTAAGTTTCCATAAATTTTAAAATCTTTTACTTGGGTTTTTCAACACTTTTTTATTTTAAACTCCGATAGTTAATTTCTTCATTTTAAACACAATATTTGGTATGAAAATTAAAAAAAAAAAAAACAAATATGAAAATGTGTAAATAGTACTAAATGAGTCATAGGAGTACCATAGTACTTTTGAGGTTCTAATAGTACCATAAAAAGTACTATAGTACTAACTTTATCATCCCTGATAATAAGGGCGTTCATGTTAGATATTTAGCTCTTGTAAAACTGCGAAACATTCTACAAATAGAAATTGTTTTTGCTACAAAAACAATTTATATTGAAAGTTCCCTTCACTTCACCCAAGTGTTTTAAGAAATTAGGTATTAAGTCTTCTAATCCCGAAACGTTGATGCACGCTGAAAAAAAACGGCCTGTCCCAAACATATTTTTGCTGGTAATATATATATATTTGGAGAAATTGTTAAACATATTCGCCGTGTTTTTACTAGAAACAATATATATTTGCATGCAAATATATTATGTTTGTAAGCAAATATATTATGTTAATATATAATGTTTGGACGAAATGAAATGACGCTATCGACAAATATTATATGTTTGGCAGCAAACATATAATATGTGTGTTATAGACAAATTATGTTTCCATGCAAATACTATATATAAATAATATATTTAGTTATAAAGCAATTATTAATATATGCCAAACAATAGGCGTATTTATTCTACTCCCAAAATTTCTATATATTTTAATGGAAAAACATAAAAAGTTAAATTAATACATCTACATACTGTTTGGCGATTATTTAATAACTAAATATATTATAAATCACATTGAATTTTACATCTAATACATTCATTGAAAAACAATAACAACAATCTCTTCATTTATTTTTTATTTATTTTTATTAACAAATATTAATTAAAAACTCTTATAATAAGTTAATACTTTAATATACACAATTAAATATTTTTTTTTTAACACAATTTTATGTTTTATTTATACTAATTTATTTTATTTTTTCACATTTTTCACAATAAAATTAATAAATAAAGGAAAAATATCACTAAATTTTCTGACTAGATGCAGTCTAGCTAAACCAAACGATTATTACCAACTACAAAAGTTATAATGGCTACATACAACTTTATATGTATCAAGAATGGAAATTCGCCGTTTTTCCAAATATATGTTAATTGTATCCACAAATATAATTATTACCGGGAAATATAGTATAGTGACTATAAAAACAATATAATTGGAAGCACACTGCAAATACATATATGGTAGTTTGTAAACATACATTGATTACCTCCAAACATATACAAAAACGTCTTTTTCCTCCGTGTAGCGTGGACGACAACCAGATAGACAAGATATAGATGTCGCAGCTTGTCTGGATGTTGTACAGACAACGGAAATGATAAAAAAGGAAATCAACTATACACAATTTCTGTATTTCAATTTTCAGCAAATAAATTAACTAAGTAAAATTTTGCTACAAGTTTTTTAAGTTTTTTTCAGTCTACTAATATTCAGCAAAAAGTTTAGTGATTGTAGCAAGGATTATTTTCATTTGCAATCGACTAAATGTTAGGAAAACTTTTGCTGAAGATTACTTTTGCTGAAATTAACAACTTTTTTTGCAAGCACGCTCCTGACTCAAAATTTGCTGACGCAGCAAAATTTTTTTCTGACTTTACTGACTTTTTTTTTGAGTGTACAGATAGAATTTATATGAAAATGTTAAAGGGCTGAAATAAAAGAAAAGCAATAACATATTTAATAGTATTCACGTAAATATTATATTATTATTCACGTAAGCTTATATTATAAATCAAACCTCATTAATTTTATTTCTTCAATACAATTTTTAACTGCGAAATGTTAATGTCCAATATACCTTCGTTTTCTTTTGCGTTCCTTTGCTAACTAAAAGATGCTCTTATCATATTTTTTTTACTAGAACCTTCTTAACGAGCGCCATATTATTTGTATTTATATCGGTAATAGTGTTTCCAATTATTCGACATAGGCGGTTAATAGGTTAATGCATTATTCGAAAAATCACTAAAATCAATTAATCGGTTATTCGGGTCGGTTAATCGAGAAAATTGGCGATTAATCGATTAATCGTTTAATGCAAAATTAATGTATTTTCTTAACTTTTTATCAATAAAAACACAAAGGGCTGACTTTTTTTAATATTAAAAACTAGAAGAGCCTTTTACATTGAGCCATTAATATAAAAAATGTTAAGCTCTATTTGGAAATACCAATTTACTCTGCAAAGATCAGGAAAAAAATTTTTCTGAATATTCTTAGTGTGAGAATTCATAAATTATTGTTAAATTTTCAGTCTTTTCGGTTTTAACGGCCATTAACAACAAACATATTTTGAGCTAATTGACGCAGAGAGAATTTAATTGGACGAGTTTTAATGAAAATTTTCACTAAAATAATGAAGTTTTCTTCACAAATACGAAATTTCAATAAATAATACGAAATGTCTCATAAAACTACATCAATTCAATGAAAAGTTTAGTACAGTGTTGTTTTAACGTCATATAGACAGCTGCAATTAATATTGTAATTAATATGCAGTTTAATCAATTTTAATAAATTTGAGGTTAAGAAGAAGAATAAAATTCTAAAAATTATAATCACTTTATAATTTTCAAGTCAAACTAGATCTAGTTTTTGCTTTTTTTTGTATAGACATGCGTCGTCGGTGATTTTCCATTAAATTGTATTAATTATTTATATGCTTTTATTGTCAGATTGTCTCTATATGATAATCTTTTTCAACAACCCTCGAACACATGCTCCCACATTACAAACGTAAAGTGCGACAGCTTAACCATCTCACCCAAGTAAGGCCTTGAATGCAATGTAACTAATTCGTTGTTTTCTTTCCTATTCAGCTCTCTATTAAAGTTTTTACTCAGAAGTGATCAACGCAGACACATACAAACATTCAATTTTTAGATTTTTGCTTATCTTCCAATCTCCTCCGTGTTTCAATAGACGAATTCCAGCGAAATTTTATTGAATCAATATAAAAATTCATAAAAAGCATGTATACAATTTCCTCACTGTGCAGTAACAGATGTCAAATCCCAAACAGATTTTTTTGTTCGAACTTTATCACAGATTTTCGAAAGTGAGAGCAGTTTTTCAGCTTTTCAAAATTCTATGTTTGCAATAATAAAATTTTAAGAATTAATACGCACTTTTTTTGTTAAAATAAATGTAAATAAAATCATCGACTAGAGGCTGAAAAACTGCTCTCACTTTTGAAAATTAATTTTATACTGCATTTAGACTGAGCAAAAACTACCTAGTTTTTGTACAAAACTACTTTTGGATTGTTTTTTATGCATGCGTTTTGACAAGTAAAAACTACAAATGGCCAAAAACTAGGTAGTTTTTGCTCAGTCTAAATGCAGTATCACATTTTAAAGAATTAAAACCCTATAAACAATTTCACTGGATCAAGTTCAATTCCAGCCCTGTTTTCCAGTTTCAAGGCTTGAATACAATTTTTATTACATTTTATTTCAATAGCATACGCCAGCAAAAGGGAAACAAAAATTCAAGTTTGAAATATTTTTGTAAAATATACAAATACTAGAATATACTTTACTTTAAGCAAAATTTAAAGCACTTGAATTTTTAAGACCTATGTGCTTATTGGGAATAGAAATAAAAAATTGTCTATTGTATTTCCTAAACCCTGCTCCAGCCAGACACATAGTGTTAAAGCATTTTTTTAGAAATAGAAAGTTTGTTATTTTGTTAAAAAAAATTCAAAAAAATTTTATTAAAAATTAAATCCGATAATGTAAAACAAATCCGTTTTAAGAGTCTCTTAAAACCCATAACGTGTCTCGCTGGTTCAATGTCGACTTGCTTGGAGTTGCTCAAAAAAATGGTATTTAAAGCATGCGCGGTTCCATCAATTAATATAAGGGGAAAAATCATACGCCACCGTGGCCAAGTCAATGTGTTTGTCTACGGTGGCGTATGATTTTTCCCCTTATATTAATTGCTGGAGCTGCGCATGTTTAAAGGCTCCTCTTTCAATCGATTTTAAAACAATTTGATCGTATTTTAGTTAGTATTTGTTTTTTAGGCGTTTCTTGCAATTTTTTTAGCCAAAGTTAAGAAAATTATGAAATTTTGGGAAAAAATAAACCAAAAAATTACATATTAAAAATGTAACCAATTTTAACCGATTATTCGGGTCGAATAATTATTTGAGTTTTAAATTATTTGTTTCGACATTAACCGAAATAGAGGCGATTAATCGAGGAATCGGTTAATCGATTAACCGAATTGGAAACACTAATCGGTAAGCGTCATCAGTGATGACTCATTACACACATTAAAATACACTTACTAGAAATTTTCTAATTTGTATTGGTCGGCAAACTCACCAATCCACAATTAAGAAAGAAACCATCAAGCATCATCAATCACTATACACTAGCATCCCTATCGTTTTCTTTTGAAAACATAAATATTAAAAAAGTTGCCAACAAATTTATCAATATTAGCTATACATTGTCAAAATCATTTATAAAAAATAACTAAATATCAAGAGGAAAAATTAGTACAAGTACAGCACAAATATGTTTTTGTGGTGAAATTGGATAACTAACAACTTTAGCTAAACAACGGATTTAAACGAAAATAACAGGAAAAATTAGTTCAACTGAATTAGAACGCGTTTAACAGACTTTTGTACTAAATTTTCTTATGAGTGTATCAATAAAGTTTTAACATGGTTTTGGACGAAATTTAGGTATTAGTGCCAAAAAACATAATTTTCAAGATTCTTGCCGAGTCCATAAAATACCCTTAAACATTTCCCGACATGATTACACTCAAATCGAAAGTAACTTTATAAGAAATTCAAATAAAAATTTAAAATATTTTAAATTACTCTCCTCAATATTGACCCATTAAGTATTTTTCCCTGGGTCGGGGGTTAAAATGGTCACAACTAGGAATGGCGGTTCAAGGGATATCCAATTAACTAGTTCATGTGATAGAGGAGAAAAAAATTAAGGAACAGCCTCATCTCATGCCTAGAGATAACGGTATTTTAGTATTTTTTGGCAACCCTGATGTTTTTTAAAGCAGTGGGTTATATGTAATTTAAAAGTTATTCGTTTTGGAGTAGAGTTTTTTTATTGGGAAGGTTTATGACTTCGTCTCAAAAATACGATTTACGATATTGCCTTTTTAAGGAATTTATTTGAATAACAAAAATTAATGAACTTTTTTTTTTTTAAATGTCACCTTCACATCCTCTAAGACGGCTGAAAATGTTTATTTTATGTCATACACAGCAAAAACAGGTCAATATAACTTTGCCAATCGATTCTACAATTTATGCCAAGAGCATTTTTCTCACGCTTCCAAAAAGCGGAAAAAAGACAATAGAGCTGGCAGAAAACTCACCTTAAAAAAATCTAAAATTATTGTTTTTTTAGTTAAGTGTTTGTAACCGTCGCATGGGACAATCGTAATTAATATTAGAATTAATTACTAAAGAGTTTTTCCAAGAGTTGATTTGTAGGAAGAAGAAAACATTTTTATTGAAAAATTTAACAGACACAAGGGGATCACCAGACTGCCGCAGTTTCATCTTACCCAAAGACTCGTCAGTGGTTAGTTTATCTGTCAACTTATCAAAGTAATTTTTATTTGTTAATTTGTCTCTATATGAAAAACTTTTTTGCCATGACCGGGGATTGAACCGGCAGCCATCTGCACAGGCTATGACTCGTAGCATCACCTCTTAACTAGATACACCACGGTCGGCATAGCGCTGAGTGTGGCTAATTGAAGTTTTTTCAATCACAGTCAATACAATGTATGTTTTTTTTTTATCAGAAGAGCCAGAATTAACTAATACTTGAACAATTTATTTTTCAATTAGAATGTTTCCTCTCTTAATCCTATTGTTTTTTCTCCTTTTTCACAAGTAATTATCACATTATAATGCGCTTTTTCACATTCAGTAGTTGGATACCGAGTGTTGATTGGAGAGTTTATGTTGCTGCTGTGCAAATTTTTTCAAATATTATTATTTTTTAGTTAAGTGTTTGTAACCGTCGCATAGGACAATCGTAATTAATATTAGAATTAATTACTAAATAATTTTTTCTAGAGTTGATTTATAGGAAGAAGAAGAAAAAAACATTATTGTATTGTATTAATTCACACAATGAAAAATTCGAGTGCTTATATTCAATAAGGGCTATCTACAAATACAAAATTTTTCAGGAAAGCTAAAAAACTTCACGTTTTATAATTATGTTTTATAATTATTTTTCTTACTTAACTTCTAAATAATTTGTAATAAATGTCTACTAATTCTTACCTATACATTTTTTGTTAAAGTTTCATGTTTTTCGTGATTTTATTGTAAATGGCCCTAATTGCCTTCGGATATGTTCTATATTGATATAAAAATTTGTAGACAGCCCTTTTATGATTGATATATTTTCTTTAAAATGTTACTGAAATAAGAATATTAGATCGTTGTTATTCAATATTTCTGTTTTATTGGAATACATATAGATCCTCGGTAATTTTGATTCGCAAAAACTTTAAGAATTTGCAAAATTTTGTAAAACAAAAATTTTTCAAAAAAAAAAATGATAATTTTTTGACTATTTATAGCCATAATGTAAACCGCGGTTTAAGCTTTTGATAGATCTGTTGCAAAATATAGTGTATTTTTCGCTTTCCGCGATTATATGGCAGCTTTTTAAGCGTGGTTTTTAAAATGATTATAATCTAGGGAATATGCACTTTTCTGTGGTACCCATGTCTTATACAACAATTTGGCAGCAGTAATATGGTTTTGTCTTAACTCTCGTTGACAAAGAATTGAAAGTGCTCAAATTTGAACGAAAATAAATAATTGGCTATTTGGATTATTCATATATGGCTTTCAAATTCATTTTCGAATTTTTAAGAAACCGCTAATTTAAAAAGCTATTTTCACGAATATATGTAGGTGGAAAATCTTCAAAATATTTTGCAAAAAACAATTTTTTGAAATTGTGACGTGGTAGAAAAATTTATTTTCTTGATTTTAGGAAATGAAATGAAATTTTGGTAGATAGCCCATATAACATTCATAAAAAAATTGTTTGTTATAGCTAGCCAATTAATTAACTAAAATGGGGAAAAAGAGGTTATAGAATTATTTTTGCAGTCCAAAATTAATAACATACAGCTATGGACATATAAATGGCACATTTTACCATGAATTCTTTCTTATGCTACTATATTGCAAATACTATTAACAACAAACAAGTTTTTGTTTTTTTCCAAAGGTTTATTTTGCACATTTAATATTGCTGTAAACTTTAGTTGAAATTCATTAATATAAATAAAAACTTATCATTATGAAAAAAACCCATTGAAATGACCTGGACACATAAATGGCACAATCTTAAAAAAAGAGAAGAAATGGTTTTAATATTGCATTTGTTAAATTTTTTGGTATGTACAAATATTTTACCGTTAATATTTAGTGCTGTGGCCTTTTTTCTGATGACAGCTGCGACCCATACTTTCCACTAGTTTTTGGCATTTTGGCACACCAAGCTTCCTGTGCGGCCGACCACATATTTTTGTAATTTTCTTGGCGATTTCAACCTTGACTTCGTTCCACAGGTTCTCTATTGGATTTAAGTCAGGGCTCTGGGCTGGCCAATCCAAAACGTCAATCTTCTCCGCACAAAACCATTTTCTTACTCCAAACTAGGAGGAGCGTTTGGGGTCATTATCTTGCATGAATTTCCATTTTATTGGCATAGAGTTGAATGCATATGGCTCCATATGGTTTTTTAAAATATCTAAATACTGAAATAAGCGGACCTACGCCATGCCAACAAAATGCACCCCAAATCATAAAACTGCCACCTCCATGTTTTACCATCTTCTGAGTGAACCGAGGATTAAACTCTTGGCCTTTAGGACGACGAACAAAGATTCTGCCATCTGGTCCTATCCTGTTAGTTTCGTCACTCCATAACACGTTTTTCCAAAAAATAATGGGATTTTCCTTATAGGTTCTGGCGAACGTTAGTCGTTTTGAAATATTTTTTTTTTTGGGAGAAGGGGCTTTTTTCAGGAAATGCGCCCAAACAAATTTGCCTCATTTAGTCTTCTTCTGACAAGTCTGCTTGATATTTCCATGTTCAAATTTTCATTAATATCCGATGCTATCTGCCTTGATGACTTGAATGGATCAATTTTCAGCATTCGTACTATAGCTGCATCAGTACGCTCATCTGTTTTTCGTGGCCTTGGCTTCCGAATTTTACCCTTAGTCAATATATCGGGATCCTCAACACAAGAATTAATTGCATTGTAGACTTTTTTCCAACAAATTTGCATTATCTCAGCAATTTCCGCTACTTTTTTTCCATCTTTATACATTTTCCATATGATCCGCCTTTCCTCACCAGTGGTATGTTTTCCTGATCTCATTTTAAAATTTTTTTAACTTTTTATATTTATTTTTGAACTACGAAAAATATTTATTGCTTTGAATTAAATCTACACGACTACTGCCTATTTTAAAGAAATTGTGCCAGTTATATGTCCACTTTAAATCAGCATTGTTAACGCAAATATGATAACGGTAAATAATAATTAAAACATAACGGAACATTTGAGCACTATTAAGATAAAAATTTTTTTCAACAACAATCAGAAGATATAAAACTTGCATTTTTAAGTATATTTAGTTGGAAAATACTTAAATTTATGCGCAAATTAAATTTGTCCCATTTATGTGTCCATAGCTGTAGATAACAGCTATACAACTACACCGTTTGCCATCAGAAACTAATTTTCCTCAAAACGTCAGATGGCCTCTATTGAATATAAGCCCTCGATATCGAGGTGAGGAAAATGGTACAAAAATTTCTGAAACATCGCGAAACGTTAAAAAGTTATAAACTTAAAAATTGCATATAAGGACTTATCAATTTAGTAAATTTTTTTCGTGGCTTAACCCTACGGGAAATTTTAACAAACTGTCACCGAACTGGCCCCTTTATATGATATAGACTGGTCACTTTTACATGGCGTTGTCATAGGAGGTGGAAATTGACCCCTTGTGAAATGTCACAAGACAAATCCTAGGACAGGTTACTGAACTCTCATAAAAAACAAAATTCAGGAACCTGTCCTGGGATTTGTCTTGTGACATGTCACAAGGGGTCAATTTCCACCTCCTATGACAACGCCATGTAAAAGTGACCAGCCTATTTCATATAAAGGGGCCAGTTCGGTGACAGTTTGTTAAAATTTCCCGTAGGGAATTTTCTTTTATTTTTTCAAGTCATCAGATTCAAATTACTTAATTTTTTTTATTTGAGAAATTATTTATGGAGAAACATCTGATGCTTAATAACTTTTTAACGAGTTGCGATGGATCAAAATTCTTTGCACCATTTTTCTCAGCTCAAAACAAATTTCCATTTTTTGTGTTAAAAAATCAATTTTTTAATTTTTTTTTAATGTGTTTTGCGCCCCCTCTCGTGGCATTTTGATACTTTCTGGAAAGGTGAAAAAGGCGCTCATGGAATTAGTTTTTATTGTAGAATCGAGTGGTAAAATAAGGTTTACAAATGTTTTTGTTCTGTATAAAACAGAACCTGGCATCAGATTTGTAGCTGCCTTGCAGGAGGTGAAGGGAGTTTGAATTAAAAAAGTCAAATATCCAAATAGAAAAATCAAACCAAAAAGGTATTTTCAAAACGAAGCTCTAATGTTTTTATATATACCACACTCAGATAAAAAAGTTAGTAAAAACAATTTGTAAACAGTTTTCACTATTTTTGTACTGATTTTTAGTACAATTTTTTTAGTAATCATTTTTGCTATTCTCTTATTACAAATTGCTGATTTTTTTTTACTGATTTTCGCTGCTGATTTCAACAAAATATTTTAATAATTTTTCAAAACCGAATGCTAAATTTAGCAGAAAAATATACTAATTTAAAAAATTGTATTTACAAGAATTCGTTGAATTTTTACAATTCTTGTTTAGTTAATATTTGACACTATTGATATATTCTTAGTTTGGAAATAACAATTAGAAAATTTTATTGTATCTCCAATGCATAAAAAGGTAATAACTGGAGAACCGTTTGCAATTTTAACTCCAAATTTCAAGTACGGTGAAGTAATTATACACTTGTTACAATCGAAAGAAAAAAAATTTTTTTTATTATTTTTTTTTACAATTTGTTTATTTTTTAGTACACTTTTTGCTAATTTCAGCAGATTGATTTTAAATTACAGTTTACAACAATTTACTGAAATTTAGTAGCTGCAACTAATTATTTATACTAATTTCATTGTACTAGAATTATTGATATTTAGTAAGTTTTTTTAAATGATTTTAGCAAATCGATTTTGAATTGCAGACTACTAAATTTTTCTACTAATTTTGTTGTAATACAGATCAGCAGACATGTGTTACTAAAATTAACAAAAAATACCGCTGGACTCAAAACAGTTAAATTTCCCGTAATAACAGTAAAATTTTCAGTAGCTATTACAGACTTTTTTGGTTGAGTGCAGCTGTGTTTCCGTAGTCAACATTGGGATCTCGCGGGAGATCCGACATGAAGACGCTTATTTAAATATGTAAAGAGATAAATATTTAAATAAACCGAAGCTTTTGTTTAATATTAAAATCTTTTCAAGATTTAATAAACTACCCAGCAAAAAAAAGAGATGCCGAAGCAGTAGAAAAATCAAATATAGATGTACTTCTTTTTTAACATAAACACTAATGATTTTAACATTGAGTTGTCATAGGAGAGGAGTACTCCCACTTGAATATTTTTTTATTACTTTTTGAACGAGTGCAAAGGAAGCTCTTTTTCACCAAAAAAGTTTAAAAAAATTCTTCACAAAAAAATTAAATTTTTTTATTTTACAAAATTTTTTATTGCCGCCACCGGGAATCGAACTTGCGGCCTCACGATTGCTAGTCTAGCGTTCTACCGCTGAGATATTCTTTGATATGAAGGTTGGCTGGCATAAAAACACCACTTTGTGACTGCGAAATATTGTTCCTTATTCTCTTCAATAAAAGTACATACTTATTAAACAAGTGTAAAAGGTGCACTCCAATTCAATATTGTTTTCAGTACTATTTTTACAGGTGCATAAAAAGCAATTTCTCACCATTTTTTTTATATATACAGTGGTGGCCAATAAATTAGAAACGATTCAAGTTTTTTCTAATTTATTCTCGTTGCCTTTATTTTTAAAGATCAAAATAGTGGCTTAATGCGCCCCGAAAGGCAAGGAGATGGTTCAGAAAATTGTACAGAATTTAAAGGTAACGTTTGTTTTTTCATTTTTTCACTTGTTTTAAGTGCGCGTGGCTTTTAACGAAAAATTAGCGATATCGACCTTTTATCAAATTACATAGTAAAATTTTGGCAGTACTGAGCAGTTCTGTACAAACTGTATATTTTTGGAAATCCTATCAAATTTCCTTAAGTCTTGCATTTTTTTATCTACAAATAGTCGCCAGACTTAAAAGTGCAGCACCTTAAACATGACCAATTTTTCTTTGTTTTAGCTATTTTAAAAGAAAGTTAACAACACTGAAATTTTGAAGTGAATAGTTTTATGCTTTTCTTACCACTATATCAAAAATCAGTCAAGCTTTCCTTTATGGCACATACACACCCACATGTACACATAAATGGAAGAGTGTGCCATTTATTACCTTATTTGTTTTTCAAACTACATATTACCAGAAAAATAAAAGCGTAATTTCGATTTAAAAAATTTTCTCCGCTTCTAAAGTCTTCAATTTGTTTTTTATTGCTCAAAATTTCAAAATTGGATATTTGTTTAATTTTATTGTATTAAGATTCAACTTAAAAAAAGAGAATAAAAAAATTCAAAAATTCATATCTTTAAAAATAAAAACGCCCTCTTGAAAATTTCAGGATGTTTTAAGATCAGTTAGAGGTTTTATTAAAAAAAAAATTTAGCAAAAAAAAATTGATTTTTGAGTTTTTCGATTTTTAAAATTGTAAAATTGTAAAATTGCAAAATTTTAAATTTTTAATACGGCTAAATATCCTCTTTAAAGCGAGCTAAGAACCATTTTTGTAGCTATTATAGTTTTCGAGATATTCAAAAAATAACCTCGTAACAAAGCAAAAAATTAGAAAAATTATGACATTTTTTGAAATTTTAAATATTGGCAAAAATTTTTCCAGCAAAATATTTCATTACCAAATAAGTGGTTATATAATTAAACTAAAATTTTTTACTACTTATAATTCGGCGTCAGTACTAGTTATTTTTGTTAGGCGAAGCCGTTTCTATAAGCAGTCTAGCTTACTCGCGACTACTTATTTATTTATAAAGATAATTTGAATTTGGTAACTACTTATTTATTAACCACTAGTAAGTATATAAGTAAGTCGTATTATTTAACAACTTGTAAGCACTTATTTTTTAACTGCGTACAAGCACACGAATAACTACTTATTTTGGTAACTACTTATTTTATATAGTTTTGTAATACAGCGGGTAAGTGGGTGCACAAATTTTGTGCATTTTTTCATGCAGCGAATATGGACAACTACTTACAAAAACGACCTTGTCGAACAAAAATAATGAGTTTTGACACCGAATTATAAGCAGTAGACCCTAATTCTACTGCTTATGATTTAGATATTAGTAATGAGCACCCATTACTGAGATTTTGCTGGGTCGTTATATGATGAAAGAAAAGTTCTGACCAAAATTCATCCAAATGGAAAGGGGTCGATTCCAACCATTGGTCGATTTGAGATGGAATGACCCATATACATATATAAACCATACAGTTATTGTCGCCAAAATTAATTTTATGGCGAGAATACCACTTTAAATATTTAAACAAACATTTTTGAATATTACACTTTTTAAATGATCACTTTCTGTTTAAATTATTTTTCAAATTAAAGAAAGATGATACAATTTTCACAAGTAAATGACAAAGAATAAAAAATTTTGAAAGAATTCAATAAGGCCAGCAAGACAGAATATTTTCGTCTTTCGCTACAAAGCCATCACCAGTGTCATTTGCCTTGATGGGTTAATCATTGATGATGATCTACTTATGCTAAATGTGAAAACAAATATAGTATGTTAACAATACTTTTTGTAAAAAAAAAAAAAACGCGTGTTTTAGATTTTTCACAAATATACGAAGTAAAACCAAGATTTTCTCTATAACTGCTTAAAAAATCTGCGCTAAACTATAAGAACACTGTTTATACAAAGGGAATCAATGCCTAAAAATGCAGTTTTGTGCATCAAGTGGGTTTTTTTTATTAAAAAACTGGTATGTTGCCAAATGGCTACACTATGCATTTAAGAGTTAATGATAAAATTAAAGAAATACACAAAAGAAACTTATTTTGTTATAAGAATTAATTGAATAAAATCAAAAAGAATTGTTTGCAAACTGAAATTATACGCATTTTCACATTATTCTTTGAAATAAAGTTTTGGGCTAGAAAAGTGGGATTTTGCGTTCCCGCACTATTGGGTAATTTTGTCATTTGGTGAGAGGATTTGTGCTTACTCTCATTTACCGAACTTTACCCAAAAACTAAAGGAAATCACTTATTAATTTCCTACTTAAATATCAACTAATTTCGTCAACATTTAAACATTTTATTTAACAAATATCTATTTGCGTTTTAAAATTTAAACAAGTAACCCGAGTAAAACGGGTTATACATTATTTTATATTATTTAATACAATTATGTCTCGTTATATATTGCTTTGTATGGCACTATATATAATAAGACGTAATTTTCGTCTTTCGAAAAACTTTTATATGACCCAATATCTAAATATATCTTTTTACATATGTTGTCATATTTAATCAGATCTCGACCATGGAATTTAAATTCTAAGACCAAATATAGCCCAGTTTCATGTTCAATTTAAATTTCATTTAAGATTTTATCGAAATCAATTACAATCCATTTTTAATTGGATAACATTATTTTACAAATACAAATTCTGATATAAAGTTCAAGTGATTTAAAAAATAATAACATGAAAACGAAAAACCGGTGAAATATTTTTGAATAGAATCTGAGTGATGACCCATTCATTATCGACGTTGAAAATATTATGTTAAAAGAGTTAATACTTAACATACGCAGTCAGACTTTGTATAGGATTTCGTACCAGATATGTATAGCAACAAAACAAACCTCTTGATTTGAAAAAGAAACATTTATTTTCCCTATATAATCTATGGTATATTCTTGTTTTAAATGAACTCTTAATATCTTAGTAAATTCAAATTGAAATTCATTTTCATTTAAAATGTTATAAATTTACATCGAAACAACAGATTATTTTATTTTCAAATTGAATATTGGGCCATATTAATAAAAGTTAGCCAATTCTTCGAAGTAATTATTTTGGTTTAGGAATAACGTAGCACCAAAATTATTAATAGCCCAGCAAAATATTGGTAATGACACTTCATTGCTGTCTGCATTACCAATAATGATATATCATTACCTTTTGCATTATTTTGTAATATAAAATAATGACTTCCTAATAACGGCCTATTGTAGTCATTGCTTTTAAATACAAAATAATGACTTACTCGCAATAGTTTAAATAAGTATTTTTTACAAAGTTAAATTTTATACATTTATATTTATTACATGTAAATATATTTTGTGTTCAAATTTTTATGACTAGTTCTAAAATTACACTCTAGTAAAAACTTTAATTTCTCTGAATGTATTTCCTGAAGCTAATAGTATTTGTGTAACTCTTTATTTTTAAGAATCAAGTAAGCAGTCAGATAACCACTTATAATTCAACTTTTTGTAAGCATGTTTGTAACCACTTATTATTCAGAATCTCATAACTACTTACTTCTCATTTTTTCGTAAGCGAGCGGGTAAGCGTGACTACTTATAAAAACGACCACGCCAAACAAAAATAATGTGTTTAGACGCAAAAAAATAAGTTATGCGGAGCTATGAATTTCTTGAAGGATATCATGAAATACAAATGAAAATTAAAACAAAAAATTTTTAAACGATTATTTCAAGACATTTAATTTTATTAAAAACTCATGTCAAATTTGTTATCACAATTTTAATGTGTTTTTCTCATTTTAAAATGAGTAGCCCAAAAATTAAAGCTTCATTTGAACTTTTCTCACTTTCAAAATAACAATCTCACCTTCAGTGAAAAATCCAGTAATGTTTTATGGAAAATTATTTGAAATTTCATTTTATTTAGAATATTTCGTCAACATTTAAATATTTTATTTAACAAATATCTATTTGCGTTTTAAAATTTAAACAAGTAATATTTAAAAAACCGGCATAATCAATACAAATAAACACATACTTTATTGTGTATGGTAAATTTAAATTGTCAGCCATAAATAATATTAAAAACGTTTTTCTATGAAATGACTGCCATGATTTAATGGTAATGCCCTATGACTATTTAATTACATGTGTACCAAGCACAAAATGGTGTGAATATGCGAATAACAAAATTTTTTCAATGAAAACCACACATCTCTAGAGTAATGGAAATGAGTGATAATACCAAACAAAACATAATAGTAGAACTACCAGCATCAGAATAATTTCTGTGATAAGCAATGGCGCTATTTTACAATTAAATCGCATTAAGTGTTTTATTTTCTACAGATTTTGCTGTTTTTTTTTTTTTTGTTCATAAAAATGTAATAATAACTGAACGTGACCATTTGCGGAATTAGGTTCGGTTTTTTGTTAAATTTGACGTAGTCAGAAAATTTCGCATAGAAAGAAAGACATAAAAAGGGGTGGGTTATGTAAAAAACTCAAAAACAAATAAAATAAAATAAAATAAATGAACACGTATAAAGAAAACAAAATGCAAATTATTTATAGCTGAAGAAGACTAACCATTAGGGTTTTTCTTTTCCCGGACTTTTTCATTTCCCGGGACAGCGGGATTTTTTTCGGAATTTCCCGGGATCCCGGGAATTCCCGCTCGTTAGAAAATATATAAATTCGACATATATTGTACTTGAAAAACTACTTTTTGGTTAAACACCGTTCGACAAAGTTCATCTTTTGGTTGTATCCATGAGAAAATGTTCTGAAAGGAGGGCTAAATATCCATGTCTTCCACTTTTTCCAGGTCAATTCGTTTAACAATTTAAATCGTGAATTAGTATTTATGTAATATATTTATATGGAAAGCCGTCCTAATTAAAAAAAAAAACTCTTAGTAATATTAATTTCGCGGTTTAAGCTGTTAAACGAATTGACATAGAAAAGTGAAAGACACGGTTATATTATTTTGATATTTATTATTCCACGGATATATTGGAATTGTTAATGGGTGCAAACTTGTGTCGGACCAGTTTTATAGTCAGAACTAAAATCAATTTTTTGCTTAAATATTTCTTATACATTAAATCCAAAAATTTCTATTTCTAGATATTTTGTTTTTCTCTATGCAGATTTTCAGAAGTATCCGTCTAGAATTAGTTTTATAAAAAAGTTTAAAAGTGAGCATTTTTCACATAAATTTTTAGGCAAATTCGCCTAAATTGTTTTATAAAAGTAGACACTAAAATATTAAATAGTTTCATAACTTTAATTAGTTTTCTTGAATAGAAATTTTTTATGCCACAACTCCTTAAAAAGAAATTATTTAATTTTCATGTTTAGTTGCATTTTAAATTAGCATATAAAAAATTTAAAATAATTTGAAAAAGCATATGATGTATTTATTATTTTAAAAATTAATAATATTTAAAAAATATATTTAAAATAAAGGAATAGCAATTGAACTTTAAATGAAATTATTTGAAGTAAAAGAAACTCAAAATACTTATTTTAATTGAAAATACGAAAAAATTACTATTTTTTAACTTTAATCCCTAGTTTATTGGAGGTATTTGGAACTGAAATAATGATGTTGAAATGTTGTATAAGGCTGGTGTACAGTATAAGATTTTCGGTACGATTTTACTTCAGTACACGTGCAAAACATATAGGCAAGGTCGCAAAATCTTTCCGAGAATCTTGTAGTTTAAAACAGCCTATATAATTATTGCTTTATTTGAACAAATGTCATCATTTTAAAAAAGAAAAAATTCCCGAATGACAAGTATTTTAGTTTGTAAATTTGGTAATTGCTAATATAATATTTTTCGGTTTAACTAAACCAAATTCAATTGGCATCCAAAAACAATTTGGCTTAATTCAGTTTATTAAATTTTAAACCGTATTTTTTAATTTTAAATAATCTTTATTTAAATTAATTTAAAAAAATCAATGCATTAAATTTAAATAAAGCTTCTAAAATTGCAATAAAACTAGCTAAAACTACTTTAAAAGACTAAAAAAATATCCCGGGAAATCCCGCATAAAATTCCCGGGATTGCGGGATTCAAAAAAGGGCGGGATTCCCGGGAATCCCGTCCCGGGAATTCCCGGGACATAAACCCTACTAACCATGTAATACTTTGCATTAGGGCCAGATATTCTCAAAAATAAATTTCTTAATTCCAGCAAAGAGGTTAGAAAATAAAGAGAATGCATTTACTCTCATTTACTGAGAAAAAAAATTATAAAATGTGGCATCAAATCGTCATATGAAATCAAAAAAGCCTTAAGTTATGCTGCCTACACACGAAGGACCATTCGTCAGAACATGTGATTAATTTTTGTTTACATTTTTTAATACAGATGATGCCACAGACAACAAAACCTCAAACAAAACATCAGTTCTGTTTGTTTGTCGAACTAATCACATCATACAGTATTTGAGTACAGTATTGTTCGAAACCTAAGCAACTTCTCTTAATAAAGTAATCAAAGTCCTACATATTCTTTTTAAATTGGTTTTTACAAAATAGCACTTTTAATTTTTATTATATTATGTGCGTTCCCGTACGTTACCGCGGGTACCCGCGGGAAACCACAACAGCTCAAAACAGCGCAATTTACACGCAATTTTGAGTACGTGAACGCCTTTGGGCTAGTTTGAGTAACTTCGGTAAAGTACGGGAACAGACATATTATATGTGTTCCCGTAAGTTACCGCGGGTACCCGCGGGAACCCAAAACAGCCCAAACAACAACAATTTACACGCAATTTTGAGTACGGGAACGCCTTTGGGCTAGTTTGGGTAACTTCGGTAAAGTACGGGAACAGACATATTATGTACCTACCATCTAATAATAACAAAAATTTAATTCCATTTCTTTGGCAATAAAAAAAAATAAAAACCAAATTAACTCCATATATTATTGTTCGAAACTTAAGCAACTTTCAGTACTTCCTATGATACCCTTTCTTTCATATGACTCCCGCACATCGTTTTGCCATAGAATTGATTGTATTGTATATTGTATAGTATTGATTCCCACTCTGATTTTAAGCAATTTATCAGCTCCCGCTTATTACTAAAACGGCGAGTTCTGACCCTGCGCTTCAAAATGCCGAATAGGTTTTCTATGGGAGTAAAATCTGAAGATTGAGCTGGCCAATCCAATAATTGAATCCCATTAACAGGTAACCATCCTTTGACGAGAGTTTGGGTCATTATTACGCTGAAACACCCATCGAAGTGGCATATTGAAGCATGTGTTTGGCTAAAATATCCATATAAACAAAGCGATCCATTTTTATTTGTATTTAAACAAAAGGCCAACTCCACTCGTCGAAAAGCAGATCCACACCATTACATTTCCGCCCCCATGCTTTATTGTTCCTTTATAATAACGCGGATGTAATCATTTTCCCTTCGCTCTTTGAACGTGGCATACTTCATCTGAATTTAACAGGTTAAATTTAAACTCGTCGCTGAATAAAACTATTTTCCATTTCCCCACAGTCCAATTTGCGTGAGCTTTTGCAAAATCCAAGCTTAAATTTCATAAAACTAATAAAAATTAAGGAATACGTTTCAAAAACATTTAGGCAAACCACTTTCTTAAATGTTTCTTTGTCAGTATAGGTTTCTTAGGCGGCACGAAGCTTCTCAAATTATTTTCCAATGATCGTTTTCTCACACTGCTCGAACTAATATTGAGATTAAGCTCACTCACAACATCTTTGGAAGAAATAAATGGTTTTTTTTCTTAATTAATCCCACAATTTTCAATCTGTTCGATGTGAAGTTTTTCGAGGTTGCCCTGTGGTATTGGCTTTCTCTACCATTTCAGTAGCTTTAGTAGTACTTTTTTATTAGTAGCGAAAGTAGTGATTTGTTAATGCTTAATTTGTTAGCTATAGATACTTGCGATTGGCCCTTATTAAATACTTCAACAATTTTGAGCTTAAAATCGATTCCGTAACGTGTACGCGCCATAGCTGCACTTCTAAGTAATTGATTCTAAATCTACAAAAAAAAAAAAGAATTTAAATTTTCTTTATCAAACTGAACGGGAATTAAATAATTGTTTCAAAATTTTTGTTTATTTGTTGCAAAAAATACAATAACAAAATAGTTGCTTAAGTTTCGAACAATAATATATGGAGTCAATTTCGTTTTGCTTTTTTTACTGGCAAGGAAATGGAATTAAATTTTTCTTGTTATTATTAGAATGCAGGCACATAACATAATAAAAATTAAAAGTGTTATTTTGTATAAATCAATTTAAAAACAATATATAAGACTTTCATTACTTTATTAGGAGAAGTTGCTTAGGTTTCGAACATTACTGTATATACGCGGAAGATAATCAAATTTAATTAATTTGTTAATTATTGATTTTTCATATGCTTCTGTTTTTTAGTTTTATTTTTATATCTATCACATTTTAGTCTCATAATTCTCGCAAATTTTTATATTCATTTATAAAATTAATACAGTTTTCATTATTTGTAATTGTCACCATTTTCGACTCTTTTATTTTCCTTACTGCGCAAATTACAAAAGCACCTCACTGTGCGACTGCTCTCAATGAACTAACACGGCAAAAACAGTAAACATCGATACACACGATTGAATATTGAGTTTGGAAACACAAAATATCAAAAAATTTTGATAACAAGAATTTCAACACGAAACATTGATACACACAAAGGAACATTCATCAAAAAATGGGAATGTTCCTTCGTTCATGTTCCTTCGCAAAAAACTGCCTACAATTAAAATAAACCAATTTTTTTCAACATTTTTTTAGGTTAAGCTTATTAGTTGTTATCGAGTTAGTATTTGAAGAAAAATTTTTGTATTATTTACAAAGCTATTGAAACTTACGCCTTTGAGGATTAGTTTTTCCGCTTTTAGAAGGGGCTTTTAGAATTTTGTTAATAAAATCCTCCTTTTTTAGTCGTAGGAGTGTAAAATTGCGGGAGTGTGTATTTTGTTACGGTGCATCATAATCAATCAAAAAGTCGATTTTGATTTTTTTTTGTTACTTACGGCTTTTTCCTTAAACATGATCGGTTTCCTGCTTGCAAGCACAAGCTGTTAATATAGGATTAGAGAAATACATAGCCATTGATTCTGGCATCAATTGTAAAACCAAATTTAAAAAGTAAATACATCAGTTACAAAACTAAATTTAAAAATTATATGGAGATACGTAATTGGCTTATATATTTAAAAAGGATTTTTGTATCTTATTTATTTGAATACATGTGAAAAGATGTTATTTTTTATATAAAGGCGCTGTGGTGTAATGGTTAGCGCATTGGACACATAAGGTTGCAACATCAAGTTGGAAAAATAATATATACGATTTTTCTATCCCTCATACTTATCGCCACGTCCTCCTTCGGTGTTCCCATAGCCCTTAACTCCACCGAAATAAAAAATTATAATAGGGCTATGAACTAAATAGCTTCAACAAAGTTCGCCAGCTCACCATCAAATGGCGCGCAACAACTGTTCTAAAATTCAACATCTCGCGCAATTACAGTGTTATCGTTCCTAAAGCCATTCATCTCTCACCAACTTTCATCTTTTTTTTACCCCCTTTCCTTTCCAAAGAAAGCAACACGGAAGAATTTCCTGAATGTTGCTTCTATTTAAAAAAGAGAACAAAACTGCAGTTTCGTTTATTAAAATAATACTTTAAAAATAAAATGCAGTCGAAATATAGAATTTTCGAACGATTAGCTAAAAATAGCTTTGGTAAAAACATTTTTTAAAAAACCGGTTAACCGAAAAATAATAACCGATTTTCGGTTCATGCGAATTTAGAAATTATTTGTAACCGGTCAGTTTTTTAGAGTTGTCAAACCCGGTTTCCGAATTATTCGATAAACCGGTTTTTTCTATATTTCCGGATTTTTTAAACCGGTTTTTGAAAAAGGGCGGTTTTCGAATTATTCGAGAAACCGGTTTTTTCGTGTCGAACAATTCGACATTTTCAAATATTTTTAAGGTGAAAATTTCTAATGAATTTTCTTCATTTGTTCAATAATTATGCAAAATATTTAAGTGCCTACCCAGTCAGAAATCGCCAGTGGTACAAAAAATCAAGCACTGGCATACCACTGGGTAACCACGGTATTAAAAATAAATGACTGGCAGAACACTCATTTGGTACGCTTTGCCAGCGTTTGCAAAAAGCGTTTTACCAGTATTTGTTTTACAAAAATTTCGGTGGTTTATAAAAAAAAACCACTGGCAAAGAATTGGCTTAGAGTGATTTGCCAAGGCTTGCAACCAGTGGTTATCCAGTGCTACCTAGCAAATGCTACCAAGCGTACAAAAATCAATTCACTGGTAGACCAATGATTTTATAAAAATGCTGACTCTTCGTTAAAAAATGTTTGTAGTCAGAAGGTTCCGAGTTCAAATCCGGTTGCAAGCAAACAATTTTTTTTGGATTTTTTTTAATTAAAAATTTTTTTGTTTTATAAAACCAATTTTTTTTGTTTGTGGGAAAGCTCCTTCAGGACCCACTTTTCTTTTGCCCTCCCAACACTGGCATACTAGTTACAAAAAATTGTTTGCCAGTACTAGCATTTTGGCACAGCCAGTAGTTGTCCAGCTATTATCACTCATTTATGTGTTTAGCCATCAAATATTACATGTCTCGTTAGCTCAGTGGGTAGAGCAATCGTCTGCCAAACTGACGGCCTAGGTTCAAATCACGGCAGGACCAAAAAAATACATATGAACTTTTTTTAAATTTTATTTTGGAAAATATATTTCCAGACCACCTATTTATTGGTTTTGCCAACGTTTAAAAATTTTGTTCCTCCAGTGCTTTTCCGGCGCTTTTTGAACAGCCGGTCCTTTTGTCTAATGATGTTATCATTTTGGGAATGGGAAAGCACTTTTTGCCAGTACTTTTACCACCTGTTAAAGTGCTTTGCCACCAACATTATAACACATTTATAAAATGAATTTTGTATGGAAAATTTGTTTTATAAGTCACTTAAAAATTTTCAAAGTGATTATGCATATGACCCTTGATTTCCTTGATTTCCTCCTTTAGTTAGGGTTTATTCACTTTGTCGTTGCTATGACGTACATTATTGGACTATAATCGAAAAAATTTATTTTTTCGAAACAAAAATGTTGAAATTCTTTCAAGAGACTGTTTTTTTCAGAATTCTACATTTTCTCTCTATCTTAAAAAAGTCTTAATTTTTTGACAATAAGTTTAGTAGGAAAGATATAAAAATTTGTCCTAAAATGCATATAAGCTCATGTTTTTCAGTTCCCCAATAAATAAAAGGAGTTTTTTCTTATTTTTTAGCTTTTCTCTGCCCGTGATAAACCATTTTGCCATTTGAAATCGTAAAATTCAAATAAAAATTTTAAAAGTCACAAATTGTTTCACATTAATTGGAAAACTACAATCTCCAAAGTTATTTTTTGCGACATTTTCAAATCGTCCTGTCTATTAAATTATGGAGGTACATATAGCTTTTTCGCAAAAATTACGAACAAAATACTGGGCTTTTAGATCAGTCCGAAAGTGTTTCTATTTAGAAAAAAAGAGCAAACAGCGCCTTTAGAAAGAATAACTTTTAGTTTTAAAGGTTGATTCGTACTAATGGAATAATTTATGCTGCGAATTGCTTTCAAGGAAGACAAAAAATAGAAAGTTTCAAAATTTTAGCAATTTTTTGCAAGTTTTATAAGAAAATTTGCATTAATAGCAATACAAAATGATTATTTACAAAAAAACCGGAAACCGGTTATTCGAACCGGTTTTGAATTAAAAAACCGAAAACCGGTTTTTTAAAAAGGCCGTTTTTAGAAGTATTCGAAAACCGGTTTTTCAAATAGGTCGAATACTTAAGAACTCTAGTTAGCAATCAATAAATTCTGAAATACATTTGATTACTTCTGAAATACAATTTATAATTTCTGAAATACAATTGATAATTTCTGAAATACAATTGATAATTTCTAAAATACAATTGATAATTTCTGAAATACAATTGACGAATTCTGAAATACAATTGATAATTTCTGAAATACAATTGGTAATTTCTGAAATACAATTGATAATTTCTGAAATACGATTGATAATTTCTGAAACGCAATTGATGAAACTGAAATTCTATTGATAATTTCTGAAATACAATTGATAAAACTGAAAATCAATTGATAACTTCTAAAATACAATTGATAAATCTGAAAAACAATTGATAATTTCTGAAATACAATTGATAAAACTGAAAATCAATTGATAATTTCTGAAATACTGTTGATAAATCTGAAATACAATAACTTCTGAAATGCAATTGGAAATTACAATTTTATAAAATCCAGAAAGTGGAGTTAATCGATTTGGCAACTAAAGCACCCATATTCTAAAGAAAATCTTATTTCGAATAATTTAAAAAATTTGTTGTGTTATTTAAGTTAAAGAACTCTTAAATAAGTTTTATAAAACAACCTTGAATGTTTTGTTTCAATAAAAATTGCTGGAGCAAAAAAAAATTTGAATTGTTATCTTAAGTTAATATTAAAACTGATAAGAATAAAATAAAAAAGAGTAAACTTACCTTTTTAAAAGTTTTTATAATTTTTAAAACAATCAGTTGTGTGATGCCACAGACAATGTGGGGGAGTATTTAAAATTTTATTTATTGTTAAATATTTCCAGTGACAACGAATTTTTCTTAATTTCAAAATTTTTCAATACTAAACATGTTCGTTTACTTACAAATTACTACTTTTACTATAGCTGGAAAAAATCAATACAAAAAGTAAACAAAACTTTCTAATTGTAGTAAAAGTAGTAAGAATTTCGAGTAAAGGAACACACTGATTATGTGTGAAAATAATATAAAAACATTTTTTTGGTTAACGTTGTTTTAATAATTTACTTTTTAAATTTTTAGTTTTATATTTAATAACTATTTAAATTTTTTAGTTTTTTTTTTAATTTGTTAGCCTTATTTTCAAAATGTACTACAGTTAGCTTGTAACTGCAACTTTAACTGAAACAATTTTTGTTGTTTTCTATATAAAATTTTAATTTAACTGTTTGTTAGATATTAACGTTTTACTGCAGGTTTAGGCGTTAACTAATAGTTAACCCAAAAAATTGTTGTTGTTTTATATAGAATTTTTTGACATTTTCTTTTGTTTAATAGTTGAGTTAAACCTACAGTATGAGACCCACCGTAAATGAAAATTCAGTAATCGGGCCTTAATATTTTTTTAAGCTTTTATATTTGTTTTTTTATTATTGTTTTTACGAAGGTGGTTTGCCATGATGCAAATTACACTGCATGACACTGAAAAAATTAATGGTGATCCAACCATCAGTTCTATATACATATTTCATCCATGCTGATTACAATGGCGTACTTTATTTTTCGATCAATGGTACAGATTTTTCGCTAAATGTCTTTAAAGTTTAGCGGTTGTCCATTCAGTTTTTTTATATAAAAAATTTTTCAAATTCAATTAATATCAGAGCGAGTGTTTTGCACGAAATTCTAATTTGCATCGTTTGTGTCGTCAAAAATTTTCAGGGCTGAGAAAATTCCAATAACAAAAATTTCAAATAACGCTGCATGACAAAATCTTGACTTTAAAAATTAATAGAGCTCTGACCATCAATTCTATATATTTCGAATATACTGATTACAATGGCGTACTTTATTTTTCGATCAATGGTACATATTTTTCGCTAAATGTCTTTAAAATTTGGCGGTTGTCCATTCAGGTTTTTATATAAAAAATTGTTCAAATTCAATCAATATGAATTTTTTGTGTTAAAATGTAAGCACAGGACCTGTGGCCATATTTACGATATAAATGCGATGTGCTAATGTTGAAATTTAAACCAGGGTTTAAAAAAACTGCTGACAGCATCCAAAAATATCCAATATTTGATAATTTTCATGAAAGATATCTAAAAATAGTAAACACGTTGTGATATTTAACAACAGGCTAGCTAATATCAACAGAAATAAATATCTAGCATATATAAATTTTTTGATTTATAGCGGCTATTGAAAAATATCCATCGCTTGGATATTAAACAATATGCTAGATAAAAATAGCTGTCTGTGTACGATATATACGAAAATGATATTTCTGTTGTGTTGTATATTTTTAGCAGCTTTCTTAAAATATATATTTTTCTAAAAATATCTTGCATTGCTAGATATATCTGTTTAAAAATATATTGCATTGCTAGATATATCTGTTTAAAAATATCTTACATTGCCAGATATATCTGTTTAAAAATATCTTGCATTGCTAGATATATCTGTTTAAAAATATCTTGCATTGCCAGATATATCTGTTTAAAAATATCTTGCATTGCTAGATATATCTGTTTAAAAATATCTTGCATTGCCAGATATATCTGTTTAAAAATATCTTGCATTGCCAGATATATCTGTTTAAAAATATCTTGCATTGCCAGATATATCTATCTAAAAATATCTTGTTGATTTTGCTGCTATTAGCTACGAAAATATTCTTGCATATTTAGCTGGTGCGTATTGTTTTTCGGTGGTTGGATTTTTTTAGGCATTTATATAAAAGTATTAATTTTTAGTCTAAATAATGCTGCTATTGAAATGAATTTTAAGTGTGCGTGAATATATCAATAAAAAAACAAGAGGACTTTAATAATTATTATTAGAAATTAGATTTCCATTTAAAAATTTATAATTTATAGAAATAATAAAAAAAATAATAAAAATTCCTTAATAATTATTATAAATTATACTTAATAAAAAAATAATTTTTTGGTAAATTTTATTTAAAATTAGTACGACTAAAGCCTAGGAGAGTTGTTAAAAATCACTTTTTTTAACTTTGAAGCGCAATTTTTGAACGTAAGAGCAAATTAAGTTTTTGCTAAGTTCAGATTCAGTATATTTCTACACTAAGAGAATTATGTCGGTAAAATTAACTGCAATTTCATTTAATTTTAAATGCCTTTACAGTTCCCAGTAAAATAGCCCATGAATATCATCACTGCGCCTAAGAAATTAGATATTGTTAACAAAAACTATTTCTGGTGCACCTAAAGTAGGGCTATATTTTGTCTCTTGGCTAAGTTTTATGGAAGTAATTCTTTTATAAATAGAAAGTTTGGAGTTTTGTTTTCATATGTGTAAAAAAATAATTTATAAAAAGTTTCGCGAAAAGCTAAATAAAGGTGTTTTGTTGCTCTCCTCCTTAAAAATGTTACCTGTTTTCTTAGGTTTAGCGACGATATAGTCTATTTGTTGTTATCTTATAATGTCGCCGAATAGCCATATATAATTATATATGTATGCACAGCGCATAGTTCGGGGACATAGCCAAAAAAGTGCCCAAACTATGCGGTATATTAGTCAAAAATGTCTTCAAACTATTCGCAAGACCTAAACTAACCAAATGTCTCCGGACCGGAGAAAACTGTTCCCGTAGAATGCGCTGTGCATACATTCAACCAAAAAAGTCTATAATGGCTACTGAAAATTTTTCTGTTATTATGGGAAATTTAACTGTTTTGAGTCCAGCAGTATTTTTTTGCTAATTTTAGCAACACATGTCTGCTGATCTGTAGTACAACAAAATTAGTATCAAAATTAGTAGTCGCTACTAAATTTTAGCAAAATTGTTGTAAACTGCAATTTAAAATCGATTTCTTAAAATCAGTTAAAAAACTTACTAATTTTCAATAATTTTAGTACAATGAAATTGGTATAAATAATTAGTTGCAGCTACTAAATTTCAGTAAATTGTTGTAAACTGTAATTCTTTAGGAGCTCTTATGGGGGAAAACATTTTGCTCGTTTAAAAAAATACAAAAATTTCTAGATCTCTTAATTCTCCTAATTTTTAATAATTTGTTTTGTATACATACGTATTTTAATAAAAAAAGCGAAAGAATATTTTTTATGTGTTTAACTTGAGCTTTCAATAGCAGGCACCAGAAAACGTTTTTTTTTGTTTTTATCAAAAATAAATATCACTAAAGTTCAAAATGGTTTTATTTCTCAATCGAAAACAAAAAATTTCAAATGTACTTTAAAACAAAAATATCCCTCAAGTTGAAATTCGAAAAATATCTTTAGGTATAAATATCAAAGATAAAAAAATTGATAAAAAAATAAAACTTTTTAAAACGTTTTAAAAAACGTTTTTTTTTGTTTTCCATCTTTGTACTAAGTACAAAAATATGAATAGAATTTAAAAATTTTTGTTTTATTTTTATGGTGGAGATACTATTATGGTTTTTGGTTTCAAATCTGTAGAAAATCATATAATACCCTGGAGTGAACTGTTGAGCGGTATATACATACAAACATATATTGCAAATATTTTTTTTTTGCTAAAATGTTTGCCAATTGACCAGGATTTTGCACTAATATTATTCATTTTCGGAATGAAATCGCTGTATTAGTTTTCTAATTAAATTTTTGCACCATGAAACCTTTTTCGCATTCCGCCATTAATTCGCAATTTTTTAAGTGCAGATTTTTAAAATTTATAACCTAGGGACCATAATACCCATATCTCATACCAAAGTTTGGTAATTAGTTCGCAAAAAAAAATTGCCAAAAAAAATTTGCAAAAAAAAATTTTTTTCCATTAATGTATTCTTTTGCAAAATATAAATTGCTGATTAGGTTTCTTAACTATTTTTTTTGTATCATAAAGGCTTTTTTCGCATTCCGCCAATATTTTGCAATTTTTTGAGTGCGGTTTTTTAAAATTTTTAACCTTAGGACAATAATTCCCATATCTTATGCCGTAGTTTGGTGGTAGTATGCAAAAAGTTTCGCGAAAAAAAATCTAGCAAAAAGGAAAATTTTTCCATCAACATATTCTTTTGAAGAATGTAAATCGCTGACTGAGTTTTTTAATTAATTTTTTGTACCATAAAGCTTTTTTTCGCGTTCCGCCATTATTTTGCAAATTTTTAAGCCCGGTTTTTTTTTAACTCACAACCTAGGGACTATAATACCTATATCCTATACCAAAATTATCTGGTTAGATTGCAAAAACAAAAAAAATTTGGAAAAAATTTTTACAAAAAGGAATAGTTTTGCATCAATATACATATGTATATGTATGTAACATATGTATAGCAGAATGTTAATCGCTGATTAAGTTTAAAAAATTTTGAGTGCGTTTTTTAACATTCATAAATTTGGGACTATTATACCCATATCTTATGCCAAAGTTTGGTAGTTCGTACGCAAAAAATTTCGCGAAAAATAAATTTTGCAAAAAGGAAAATTTCTGCATCAACATATTCGTTTGCAGAATGTAAATCGCTGACTGAGTTTTTTAATTTATTTTTTGTACCAAAAAGCTTTTTTTCGCGTTCCGCGATTTTTTTGTAATTTTTTAAGTGCGGATTTTTAAAATTCATAATCTTGGGACTATAATACCAATATTCTCATATCAAAGTTTGGTGGTTAGTTTGCAAAAAAAATTCGCGAAAAAAATTTTCCGAAAAGAAAATTTTTTGCATCAGTGTATTTGTTTGCAGAATGTAAATTTCTGATAACAATTTTTAATTCATTTTTTGTACCATAAAGTTGTTTTTCGCGTTCCGCCATTAGTTTGCAATTTTTTAAGTGGGGTTCTTTAAAATCCATAATCTAGGGACTATAATACATATATCCTATACCAAAATTAGCTAGTTAGATTGCAAAAACAAAAAATCACGACAAAAAATTTTGCAAAATGGAACAGTTTTGCATCAATATATTTGCTTGCAGAATGTTAATCGCTGATTATCATGCTTTGTAGAAGTCTTTTCGGCGGAAATTTTTAATACTTTTTAATAACGCAAAGGTATATATCATTGGATGCAGAAATGTGTCTATATGAATGTTGTTTTAAGAATTTTTACAAAATTTATATGTAATTGTAATCAGAAAAAACTAAAAAAAAACGTTTTAAAACGTTTTATTTTGTTTTTTCCTCAATACAAAAAAAACGTTTTTTTTTGTTTTTTCCTCAGTACAAAAATAAAAATAATTCTCAACTTTCCTGAAAGTATCAGTACGGATATTTTTAAAATTTTGTTTTCGAAAAGAAAACAAAAAATAAAAAAATTGATGAAAACAAAATATCCATCAAGAAAAATAAAGTTATTTGTACACAAGTGATTTTTTTTATTGAGGAAAAAACAAAATAAAACGTTTTAAAAGTATTAATATCGGGTGCCTGTTCAATAGTAAGGAGTGAGATCATAAAAATCTTAACACACATTTTTGCCTATAACTTTGGTTTAAAGCTTCTCATATTGTTTTATATTTTATATTTGATATCATTGACGCAAACTTATGTATCTATATGGGCCAATTTCTCGGATAAAATTTTATAAACCCGGTGAAAAATGCTCATATACGCTCAAACATATTCATATAGGGTTTATGTATGGAGACATATGAACAAATATGGATTTTTTATGAACATATATGGAATTATATGTGATATATTTTGTTGAACAAAATTCTAAAAAACTCTAAACTAAAGTTTTGCAAATTTATAAAAAAAACAAATCCCATTTTTGGCCATACCTGGGACTAGGTTATCATGAGCCAAGAGGGACAAAAATTTATATCTGAATATTAGAAATGAAACTGGAGTATAACATTGTAAATTTTTTAAAGAAATATTTTATTTTTACGATTATCATAATTTATCTAATTTTAACCCTACAATGGTCTGAGGAAATTGCAATTACTAAAACATTTTCCAATCGATTTTGAATTTTTATACATTACAAGAAAGATAATTCGGTCTAGATTATGATTCTATTTACCTTTTCCAAAAATACGGTTACAAAATACAGAGCGAGTATTTTGAAAGAAATCATTATAAATCGTATTTCAAATTTCAGGGCCGATGCGGCACGTGTTCCCGTTATCCGATCACCTTAATTTTCTGCATGGTGTATTTTTAAACACAAAGGCATATTTCTAGGGGGGGGGGGGGGGGGCGGGTCACAGGTCGCCATTTTTTCTCGTCCATATAAGGTAGGTCACCCTAATATACCCTATACCCTAATTAAAGTATATATAAAAATATATGATTATAATGTATACTCAGATAAAAAAGTTAGTAAAAAAATTTGTAAATAGTTTCCAATCACACTTTACTATTTTTATACTGATTTTTAGTACAACTTTTTTTAGTAATCATTTTTGCTATTCTCTTATTACAAATTACGTATTTTTTTTTTACTAATTTTCGCTGCTGATTTCAGCAAAACATTTTACTAATTTTTCAAAACCGAGTGCTGAGTAAGAAACGAAATGCTCGTGCGTGAGTAATTTGTTTTTGTTTAGGAGCATGAGTCAAAAATGGCTTACGCACCCATAACATTAACAACACTGAAGCTTTAATACGAAATTCTCTATACTATAACGTACACTTGACTGATTTCTTATATCTTGGTGGTATATCATAATCCTATTAACTTTAAAATTTCAGTGTTGTTAACTTTGTTTTATAAATTATCGAAATTATAAGATCTCCAGCAGACATGGGGTTAATCATTACATTTTGTAATTAATTACACATGCAATTACACAATTACATGTAATTGTAATTGAAAAAAACTTATCTACAATTACATATTCTTTGTAATTGCAATTCAAAAAAGAACAATTACAAGTTATTGAAAATTTTTTTTTATTTATTTCTCATTTTTCGGATATAATTATATCTAATTACATAAAAGATTATATATAATTAAATATAACTTCATATGGCTCCATAACATTTTTTTTACTTAGGTATTGATATATTCTTAGTCTGGAAATAACGCATAAAAACGTAATAACTGGAGAACTGTTTGCAATTTTGACTCCAAATTTCAAGTACGATGAAGTAATTATACGCTTGTTACAATCGAATAAAAAAAAAATATTTTTTTTTTATTAATTTTTTTTTAGATTTTAGAGTTTGTTTATTTTTTAGTACACTTTTTTGGTAATTTCAACAGATTGATTTTTAAATTACAGTTTACAACAATTTACTGAAATTTAGTAGCTGCAACTAATTATTTATACCAATTTCATTGTACTAAAATTATTGATAATTAGTAAGTTTTTTAACTGATTCTAGGAAATCGATTTTGAATTGCAGTTTACAACAATTTTGCTAAAATTTAGTAGCGACTACTAATTTTTTCTACTAATTTTGTTGTACTACAGATCAGCAGACATGTGTTGCTAAAATTAGCAGTAGCCATTACAGACTTTTTTGGTTGAGTGTATTCACAGCGCATGCTACGGGAACAGTTTTCTCCGGTCCGGAGACATTTGGTTAGTTTGGGGACTGTCCTCAAATTCTTCCTAGGTCTTGCGAATAGTTTGAAGACATTTTTGACTAATATACCGCATAGTTTGGGCACTTTTTTGGCTATGTCCCCGAACTATGCGCTGTGCATACATATATAATTATATATGGCTATTCGGCGACATTATAAGATAACAACAAATAGACTATATCGTCGCTAAACCTAAGAAAACAGGTAACATTTTTAAGGAGGAGAGCAACAAAACACCTTTATTTAGCTTTTCGCGAAACTTTTTATAAATTATTTTTTTACACATATGAAAACAAAACTCCAAACTTTCTATTTATAAAAGAATTACTTCCATAAAACTTAGCCAAGAGACAAAATATAGCCCTACTTTAGGTGCACCAGAAATAGTTTTTGTTAACAATATCTAATTTCTTAGGCGCAGTGATGATATTCATGGGCTATTTTACTGGGAACTGTAAAGGCATTTAAAATTAAATGAAATTGCAGTTAATTTTACCGACATAATTCTCTTAGTGTAGAAATATACTGAATCTGAACTTAGCAAAAACTTAATTTGCTCTTACGTTCAAAAATTGCGCTTCAAAGTTAAAAAAAGTGATTTTTAACAACTCTCCTAGGCTTTAGTCGTACTAATTTTAAATAAAATTTACCAAAAAATTATTTTTTTATTAAGTATAATTTATAATAATTATTAAGGAATTTTTATTATTTTTTTTATTATTTCTATAAATTATAAATTTTTAAATGGAAATCTAATTTCTAATAATAATTATTAAAGTCCTCTTGTTTTTTTATTGATATATTCACGCACACTTAAAATTCATTTCAATAGCAGCATTATTTAGACTAAAAATTAATACTTTTATATAAATGCCTAAAAAAATCCAACCACCGAAAAACAATACGCACCAGCTAAATATGCAAGAATATTTTCGTAGCTAATAGCAGCAAAATCAACAAGATATTTTTAGATAGATATATCTGGCAATGCAAGATATTTTTAAACAGATATATCTGGCAATGCAAGATATTTTTAAACAGATATATCTGGCAATGCAAGATATTTTTAAACAGATATATCTAGCAATGCAAGATATTTTTAAACAGATATATCTGGCAATGCAAGATATTTTTAAACAGATATATCTAGCAATGCAAGATATTTTTAAACAGATATATCTGGCAATGTAAGATATTTTTAAACAGATATATCTAGCAATGCAATATATTTTTAAACAGATATATCTAGCAATGCAAGATATTTTTAGAAAAATATATATTTTAAGAAAGCTGCTAAAAATATACAACACAACAGAAATATCATTTTCGTATATATCGTACACAGACAGCTATTTTTATCTAGCATATTGTTTAATATCCAAGCGTTGGATATTTTTCGATAGCCGCTAGAAATTAATGAAGTGATATTTGCTAGATATTTATCAATGGCTAAAAATATACAACACAACAGAAATATCTCTTTCGTATATATCGTATACAGACAGCTATTTTTATCTAGCGTGTTGTTTAATATCCAAGCTTTGGATATTTTTTCCATAGCCGCTAGAAATCAAAAAACTGATATATGATAGATATTAAACTCTGATTTAAACCACTACTTAGCGTTTTATATAAGTTTTTATGGTTTTTGCTATTTCAGCGAATTTAGTCGCTGAATGTACAATCGACCTCAATAAATGTAATGCCTTAGTAAGGAAGCAATTAAAAGGAAAATATTTCAATAAAAGAAATGTATTCATCTATAGTGGCCTATACGTTAAAATCGCGATTTTTCAAAAATTTTGTATGGCAGCATAGCTTTCCAAGATGTCTCAAAAGTCCAACTTTTAATATAATATGGGGTTACCTCTAAAAACTGTTCTTGCAAAATTTCAAGCGAAACAGTTTCCATTTGCAAAAATTATCGCAATAACTAAACGTAACGTGACAAATCAGCAGATTCAACCTTTCTTGGGGAAAACACACACATGCCATTACCCTACGTAAATGAAACGAGTCGGGATTTAAGAACCTATTAAAATTTGATTTTCTCTACGTATTTACATGACAGCTGATATTGCACGATGTTTATTAAAAAAAAATGGAGAAAAAAATAATAAAAAAAGGATAGAATAAACAATATAAATGATCAAATTTAATATTGAATAATAATAAAATTTTAAAGCTTTTGCTAAAAACATATATGTTTTCGTTTAGGTACCCTACGGGAAATTTTAACAAACTGTCACCGAACTGGCCCCTTTATATGAGATAGACTGGTCACTTTTACATGGCGTTGGCATAGGAGGGGGCAATTGACTACTTGTGACATGTCACAAGACAAATCCCAGGACAGGTCCCTGAACTTTGTTTTTTATGAGAGTTCATAATTTCTGATCCATCCCGTTACGTTAGGGGACGTTACGTCATACATGGCTAACGTGATTTTTACTCTCGAATTTATCTTCGATAACGGTAATAAGATAATACCCTTTTTGTTTTATCATTTGTCAGTTAAAACACAAATTTTGTATTCCCTTCTTTTGTCCAGGTGAATAGTATTATAGTAGAATCATCAGTTCGTGTTAAAATAACAACGTAAAACAGACAACAAAAAAGATGACCTCCTCTTTTGCACAATATGCCGCGCGCGCTCTTCATTATATTTATTTAAAAAATAATAAATAACACATACACAATAACAGACAATTGAACAACAAAAACAACGTATAGTATTTATACAGCAGGGTTGGTGTGTGCCGTTTGTATATAATCCCAGATTATATCATAATTCCCAATATATCCTAGAAAAACTCTTTTTAAGTTCTGACTATAAAACTGGTTCTAAACTTAAGTTAACATCAAAAATATATATATTTCCGGACGAAATATTTGCTATGACTATACTTAACGACCTGTTGCAAATTTTTAAAAATTTTAGAAGATGGAAAAATGCATTAGAAATTTCAGAAAGGTATAAGAATAAAGCTAAATGCTACCTACGCTACCTTTGGATAGTTTTCTACCCCATCTCCACTTTAGCTCTTATATCCAATAAAAATTTATATCAAAAAGAAATTGGATAGCTAACTAGCCAATGTTAGCTTTTAGGCAAGTTTGGCTACAGAAACGTTAAAAATACAGACTATAAGCTATAAATTCAATGTTGGTAGTTTTAATAAGTAAAATAATTATACATATGTATATAAATTTTTTTGTAAAAAAACTGAAGATTATAAAATAAAAAAGTTAAAAAATTAGGATTTTCATATTAATAACTACCTGTAAAGTACCGGTAATTACCGGTAACTGCCTATAAAAATAACGGTATCGTACGACAATAAACAAATAATAACTCATACTTCAATTTCTAATCAAAGAGTTTAGAAAATAAAGAGTATGCAAATATCACAGTTAGTGAGAAGAAGTATATAAAATGATGCTGCAAATACAGGTAGCAAAAAGTTAGTTTGACAATTTTGAATAAATTTTTTATGAATTTTTATTTTTATGAATTTACAATAACATGTACATTAGGCGTATGACTCATTTTTAACAAAAATTTTAACTATCACCACGTGATAGGTAATACTAAATTAATAATAAAAATCGTTTTTGAGGGTCATTTTGGCATAAAAAACCTTCCGCACCAAATGCAATTTCAAAAATAATTTTTTGCTCGGGGATTTTGTTTAATTTACATAAAGAATTATTGTAAACGACAAAAAATGTATCCAAAAAGGTTTCTAAATTTCTACCGTAAATAGCTTTTAATACGCATCGTTTCCATTTGTTTAAAACTTCGGAGAAATATTTTAAACTAAAAAATTATAGACCCAATTTCAACCCTTTTGGTGTGGGAACTATTTTTATGAAACGGTGATAACGGTATTATAACGACAACGGTAACCAACCTTGCCTTTAGGTGTTAAAGGTGGGTTCTGCATTGTAGATCTGGAAAACGATAATTCTTTTTTGAATCTACTCTCATAAAGTCTGATTCATTTTATGAATCATTATCATTTCACTTTAAAACGAGGTTGGTTACCGAAACGAATAACGGAAAGGTAAGGGGGTCAAGGGAAATTAGAAATCAGAAAAAAAATTAGTGTCGGCGGCCCGTAGTTTCTGAGTTATGGCCCCTTAAACTTGGATATATCATTTAATTTATATATTTTTAACTGCGGAATGCGTTACCTGAACGGAACGAAATGGGTATCATGAGAAACATTATTCAAGCACCTTTAATCCGGTATAAAAAAATTTCGAAACTATTAACCCATTGCGGCCCAATTCATGATTTTCTGTTTTTGAAATGGAATTTTTCCCGAAAAAGGCTGTTATCTCAATATTTTGCGTATAAAAGGTAGGTATAAGGTAACACTGAATTATATGTAAGACTATAAGGTTTAATTTAAGGTATCATATTATGAAATGATCCATAAAACACCGGAGATATTAGCGTTTAGTTATTTTTTTTTTTTTGTATATATAAAATGAAGTAAATTCTTCATTGTTGCTAATATGCATTTCATGAAAAAACAGCTTATTTAAATTGAATTCGCGTTTTTTATACGTTATTTTAAGGGGAAAACGAAAAAAATTTTTGAAAATTTTAAAACAAATGTTCATATGTATGTATTTAAGAAAGAAAAAAATAAAAAATCGCCTATGTGATAGGCAGTTTAGTGGCTTCGCTGAGTAAAGTATTTCCGTGTAACCGGCCATCGGCCGGGCTTAGGGGTTTTTTCCTATGTGATAGGCAGTTTAGTGGCTTCGCTGAGTAGTTTTTTTCCGTGTAATATGCTTTGGCCGGGCTTGGGGGCTACCCCTATGTAGCGTTGGTTTTTTTTTTTAATTTCGTAAATATTTGAATAAAGAAACTCGCGAGCGAAGCGAGCGCGCCAAAAATCAGGCATATCTGTAAAGAAAAAAATAAAAAATCGCGCGATTTTTTATTTTTTATGTTTACAGTGTGTTAATTAATACATATTTTTTAGGAATTTGATGTTTATTTATTTATTTATTTATGTATATAAGCACAAAAATAAAAAAATGAATATGATATTTAACTGTTAATATCTACGGTGTTATAAGGGATACAGGTGTAAATTATATCTTAAATTAAAGATGAGAGTCTTAACTACAATTAAATTATAGTTATTTTGTATTTTATATTGGTGAAATATTGAGATAATGTGCGTTTTTTCTAAAAAGTATGGATAAAAAACAGACTTTTACGATTTGACTGTTGGGTTAATGGATTCGTGAGTATTATATCTCAAATTAAAGGTTTCAAAAGCCTTTTTAAATATATATATTTTGTGTTTTTCCGATAATAAATGGCGAAGATACAAAGAATTCAAATTCAAACTTTGGGGGTCCATAACCCGGGAACCGGGGGTCGCCGACAAAAAAAAAACATGCATCGTTCAACTCGGCATTGAAAGTTCTATCTTCCCTGAAAGTTTGAAACAAATCCGAGTTATGCCCGTAAACTAGAGTTTAGCTCGTATCGGTATTATAAATTGGGTTAAAACCCTATAAAAACAATTAAAAACTTAACATATTTTTCATTTTAAGCGTTAGAATTAAAGATTATAAGCTATAAATTCAATGCTGGTAGTTTCAATATGTGAAATCATTATTTATAAATTTTTTTGATAAAAAGAACTCAAGATTACTGTAAAAAACTAGAAAATTTTGCATTTTTTATGTAAGTTAATCAATACCGGTAGAATACCGGTAACTACCCATAAAAATAACGGTATCGGTAACGTTAACGGTATTTGGAAACTTTTTAAGAGGTATTGGTAACGGTATTCAATTTGAAACGGTATTTTAGCGATAACGGTATTATAACGATAACGGTTGTTGTTGTTGTTGTAGCAACGCCTCCTACAATAAATATGTAAGCATATATAATATTAATCTTCTTCTTCATCTTCTTCTGCTGACTCAGCTAGATCCAGACCCAGGAACCGGGCCGCCTCCACCGGGTGGGTCCATAGTGACGTGGGATCTAGGTGAGTCGGGTTTGCCGTGCAGCCAAAGAGGTGGTTTACGTCGTGGGGACCTCTCTGGCATGCGGGACATGTGTTCGGGATGGTGGGCTCGATCCGAGACCAATATGAATTAAGGCGTGAACACCATCCCGAACGCAATTGCGCGAGGAGAACTCTCGTAGATCGTGGGAGAGTCCTCTCCTCGTTCTCCGCAATAGGTGGGGGCGACCTCCAAGAACGATATTCATCCGGTAAGAATTGATGGCGTCATTTACCGTGTCCCGATGAATATCGTTTATACCTGCCCTATAGGATGCTTCGTCCAGCGGATCGCTCATATAACGCTGGACCAACGATAACGGTAACCAACCTTGCTTTAAACAATGGCTGTGGAATTCTCTCACCCTATATTAACATATATACATATCATACTATGGAATAAATAATTGAATGGACCATTTAATTTACAATTTCACTGGCATTACAATTGACCAATGCCAATGAAATTTTTTGGCATTACAATTGATCAATGCCAATGAACTTTTTTTCAATTGCCATGGTTCTCGTCTTATTTTCCCATATTTCCAAAACTATTTTTTTGTATACAATGCTTTTTTTCTTCAATTATTGAGGCGTTGGTGTACACTTAATTACCATCGGTTTAACCAATGCCAATTGAAAAAATTTCATTGGCATTGAATTGAAATGAAATTTGTTGGCATTGAAATCCAATATATAAATCCCGTCGAATATTTGTTGTCTTATTTCTTGGCAACCATACTGTTATTAATGCATAAATGGATAGCAGCTGCTTGTAATAAGCATAAAGGAAATTTGAAAATAACTTCCTTTTGCAACTATTGCTTTTTACAAAATTGCTTTTACTTTTTGTTATTTTTTTATATATACATTTTAGTTTTAAAATTTTTTTTATTTTTATTAAATAACTTGTTTAGCAACTTTTCTTTAGCTAAATTACAATAAACCTTTTATGTCAAAAAAAGCACTTTTTATATTTCGTCATTATTTTTTCTTGCACACAAAATTTCACTTTTTCATCTTTGCCATTTTTAATATACAATTTTCTTGGCGTTGTTTCTTGTTCACTGATTTTTTTTATTTGTCAATACAAAGAACGATAATATATTTGCATTAATAAAAACTAGACAATAAAATGTTAAGCACACAGAAGTAAATTTCGTTCTCCACTAGTAGGAAAAAGCACAAATGACCAGTGATGCAAGTCGAGTGACGCAAAATCGACGCGCCGCCGCCGCAGACTTTTATTTGGGAGTCGTGCCGTCGCCGAAGTGAGCTGCTATTTTCGGCTAATATTTGTTAGTGGCAGACAGAGCTTCGAAGAATTAATTCCCTAATTCCCTTTTTTTGAACTGAATTTATATTTTGGGAATGAATTCCCGTTTAATTCAAGGAATTAAATTTATTTTGTTTAATTGCCTAAGGAATTAAATTTTTTTCGTTTAATTCCCTAGGAATTCAATTTTTTTCGTTTAATTCCCAGAATTTAAGTTTTCAATTCCTAAGGAATGAAACTTGAATTCCTAGGGAATTAAACGAAAAAAATTTAAAATCAAAATAAAAACTTTACAGATATGTATAGATAAATTTGGAAAAAAAATATAACTATATAACTAGTTTGAAAAATTAATAGTTATATTTTTTCCAAATTTATCTATATCTGTAAAGTTTTTATTTTTAATAGTAAAAGGCTTTATTTTTGAATCATGTAGGTTGATAAACAGCATCCGGTTTCTAATTTGTTACTAGCACACGCTGTAAAATTGTTTATTTAAAAATTTTATTTGTACATTATTGTTTTCTTCTACTGAACGGCAGAAAACAGGCTTTGAATTCAGTGAACTTATTTTATTTTTTTTCAATTCAGTGAACTTATTTTATTTTTTTTTTCAATTCAGTGAACTTATTATTTTTTTTTTTTAATTCACTGAACGTAATTTTATTTATTTTTTAATTCACTGAACGTAATTTTATTATTTTTTAATTCACTGAACGAAAATTAAATTGAACGAATTCAGTAGTGAATTAATTCCTTATTGAATTTTTTCCGTTCGATATATAAAATTGAACGTGTTCACCAGTGAATTAATTCATTTGATTTAATAAAAAGAACTATTGCAATTGAATTAATTCGTAACAAAATAAATCGAACGAAAGCAAATATGAATTAATTCCATTCAATAAATGGTGCTTAGTGAATTAATTCATCGAATTTTTACTTCAGAATTGAAAAATTGAATTAAGGAATTAATTCTTCAAAGCTCTGACTGGATTCCAACTCGAAATTCATATCGTTTACATTTATTTATTTATTTCCCAATGTTAACAGCATATTAATTTGGTTTTAAATTTTGATTCGTTTTCAAATATTTTCGGAATTGTTGAACAAAATTTGAAGCTTGATATGAAGTTTTATTAGGTGAAAATATCAAATTCATTAGCAAATCTGAAAGTTGTAAGCGTAAAAATAAAAAGGCGAATTTTGAAGATCCCTATAAGGTGTGTAAGTTAGAATATATTCAGCGAAAATATATTCTTTTTAGCGCTATAAACAAACCAGAGCTTTGAAGAATTAATTCCTTAATTCAATTCTGAATTAAAAATTCGATGAATTAATTCACTAAGTACCATATATTGAATGGAATTAATTCATATTTGCTTTCGTTCGATTTATTTTGTTCCGAATTAATTCAATTGCAATAGTTCTTTTTATTAAATCAAATGAATTAATTCACTGGTGAACACGTTCAATTTTATAAATCGAACGGAAAAAAAGTGATTTAATTCCTTACTGAATTAATTCACTACTGAATTCGTTCAATTTCATTTTCGTTCAGTGAATTAAAAAAAATTAAATTACGTTCAGTGAATTAAGAAAAAATAGAATTACGTTCAGTGAATTAAAAAAAAAATAATAAATTCACTGAATTGAAAAAAAAATAAAATAAGTTCACTGAATTGAAAAAAAAATAAAATAAGTTCACTGAATTCAAAGCCTGTTTTCTGCCGTTCAGTAGAAGAAAACAATAATGTAGAAATAAAATTTTTAAATAAGCAATTTTACAGCGTGTGCTAGTAAAAATAAGCAAATTAGAAACCGGATGCTGTTTATCAACCTACATGATTCAAAAATAAAGCCTTTTGCTATTAAAAATTCAATTCAATTTATTTATTTACATCTTTATCATTTTACATTTCAATTTAAATATAATTTACATTGTAAAGAGTTCAAGATTTTTTTCTTTTTCTACTTAATAATTAATTATTGGATACAATAGTTATAGATTTTCATATTAACAGTCTTTTCGGAGGTAAAAATTTGCAAAAACCTATTTAACTTTTTATAAAAACAACTTATCCTACTTAACTACCTATGATGATGCCAGCTCATTAATATGGGTATAAGAAGAATTTGAACTTCTGATGTTAAAATTTCGGGTAAGCCTTTCAATCCTAACTTTAACTAATTCTACACCTGCTAGATCATGCAGACGCTCTGTAGAGAAGAACCATGGCAATTTGTATATTAACTTTAGTAGCTTGTTTTGCGAGACTTGCAATTTTTGTATATGACACTTTGCACTTGTGGACCAGACAGGAGCTGCATAGAATATGATAGCATGAAAAATAGCCTTTAAGATCAATTTCTTATTATCAATACTAAGCCTTGACTTTCGATTTATGAATGGATACAGTATACGAGTTTGTACATTAACTTTATTTGTAATATATGATATGTGGCTTCGAAACCTCATCTTTGGGTCGAGAACAACACCTAAATATTTAACCTCTTTTTTCCATTGAATTAAATTGTTATTAAGGTTTATGTTTTGTTGTGGTAGAAAACACGGTTTACGTTTTCTGGAAAAATATATTGATTGTGTTTTATCCGAGTTAGGCATTATTCTCCATTTATTAAAATATAGTTGTAATTCAGCTAGAGCTCTTTGGAGATTGGCTATGACGTCAGCAGCCATAATCTCAGAGCTGAGTATCGCCGTGTCATCTGCAAAAATAGACATAGTACAATATTCTAACTGCGGGAAGTCAGCTGTATACAAGTTGTATAAAACAGGTGATAAACAGGATCCTTGGGGGCAGCCTGCTGCAATAGGAACAAGGTCAGAACAGGCAGAACCAATGTAAACTTTATATGATCGATCAGAGAGGAAGCTATAGATTATTTTAATAAGCAGTATAGGAAAGTTGTAATTTAACATTTTAAAAATTAAGCCCTTATGCCACACTGAGTCAAAGGCAGCTTTGACGTCAAGTAAGACCATTCCAGTTGATTTTTGGTCATTGAAATTCCTTTTAACTAAGTTTCTTATTCGGATCAGTGGATGAGCAGTATTATGTTCCCTACGAAAACCAAACTGTTGAGGAGGAATGATATTATTACTTTCGATAAAATCTATAAGTTTGGATTTTATGACCTTCTCAAGTATTTTGCTCACCGAAGATAACAAGCTGATAGGACGATATGATAACGGACTAACCGGATCTTTACCAGGCTTTTTGATTGGAATAACTTTAGATTCTTTGAATTCTAAAGGAAAAGGAAAATAGCACAATTTGAGACAAGCATTTATAAGAATTGTTAAGTACTTAATACCTTTACGAGGGAGTGCTTTTAGACATCTGTTGTTAATGCCGTCAATTCCAGGCGACTTCCTATTTTTTAATAATTTTATAATTTCGGAAATTTGAGAAGCATTTATTAGCATTTCGCTTGTATCGTCGGCTTGTACTGAATCGAATGTTCCAATAGTATTATTCACTAAGCTATCTGTGTTGGAGTCCCCAAGATTAGCCGAAATCAAATGATTTAAAGCAGAAGTTTTAGCCAAGATTTCGCATTTCTCTTGGTTGGTGGTGTAACGAGAACCGTTTATTTTAAGTATTGGAATATTAATAGACTTCTTCCTCAAAATTTTTGTTAAGTTCCAAAAAGGGGGAGAGCCTTTATCCAATTTGGACAGTAAATGATTCCACGATTTGTTTCTAAATTTCTCAATCCCTTCCCGAATTCTTAGATTAAGCACCTTCATTTGGTACAGATCATTTAAGTTCCTATATCGTTGCCAGTTTCTTCTATAACTATTTCTCTGCTGGATCATATGTCTCAAGAATTGTGGCAGAGGCCTGTTTACATGGGATGTGTATCTTTTGGGAACACTGCAATCTATTGCACTATTTACAACTTCCTTGAAATTCGTTAGTAAATTATCAATGTGTTCACTACATGTTATGATATCAATATCGGGTACACTAAGATGTCTATTGAGAAATCTAACGTAATTTGCCCAGTTAGCATTGTTAAAATCATATCTAAATAATGTTGTATTATTAAAGGTACTATTCACAGAGACTTTTACGGGTAAATGATCGGAACTTAAGTCGTTTATTACTACTGCAGGAGACAATATACCAGGTAAATTTGTTAAGAATATATCCAGAGTGGATCCTTGCCTATTTGCACTTGCGGGTACGTGAGTGTGATCACTTGGATATATAATGTCAATATTATAGGAATCAAATTTTTCATAGAAAATATTACCCCAACAGTTAGCTCTAATGCATCCCCAGTATTGGTGCCTACAGTTAAAGTCCCCACCTAATATGTACGTATTATCACGGCTAAGTTTGTGAATATCAGAGGCAAATAATCTTCTTTTTAAGCCATTTGACCCTGGTAAACCACCTGGAAAGTAGCATGAGTAGATATTAATACAATGGGTGTTTTTAAATAATTTGATCCCAATGTTCTCAATAATGTTAGTATTTACAATAGGAAGTAGTTTATGAGGTATATTCTTTTTTATTATTACTGCTACACCGCCCCCTCTAGATGTTGTTCTATCGTTCCTGTATGCATGAAATTGATCGTGTCTAATCGATATATCCGAATTTAACCCTGTTTCAGTTAGTAAACAAATGTGTATGCCATGGGTTATTAAAAATTGAAATAGTTCAATGCTTTTGTTACGAACGCCTCTTGCATTCCACGTTATTATACTGATATAATTGTAATCCATTATGATAGGAATTTAACCGCAAGGTTTGTAATTACCTCGAACTGATCCGCCTTATTTCTACAATTCTTAAGGTTAGTAATTAATTCTAAGGTTAAACTTTTTAATTCCTGAAGGGAAAATAGTTCATTATTGTCGCTTACGATACCGGTGTTATTTCCACCATTGAAAACAGTATCCCTTTGAGACTGCCAGATGCCAGCATTAACAGGTACACTTTGATGCAGTGTGTCTGGAAAGTTATTATTATAATTCCTAGCAGGAAAGCGTGGAGAACTGTCACGAGTATGGCGCCGTGGATCTGGTTGCATACGTTGTCGAATATTTACATAATTTTCCTTACTCGGACATTGATCGGAAGTTGACTTGTGAGAACCACTGCAGTTTGCACATTTAACAGCAGATTCTTTGCAGTCAGAAGTCTTGTGTTGGCCGGCACAATTCGCACAAAAAGTTCTAACCTTACAACGACTCGAGCCATGGCCAAACATTTGGCAGTTGTAGCATTGTGTAATCTTGGACCTGTTCGGTTTTTGGAATTCCCATCTTACCTTCATGTAATCGATTACGGAATAATTTTGCCTTAATTCCTTAATAGTGATTGTTAGTCGTTGAAAATATGCTACATATATAACGTATTCTGAGTTGTACAAATTTTTTTTAACAACAATTTTTACGTCTAAACATTTTAGACCCATATCAGTGAGCTTCTTCTTAACAATCATTGGATCTTGTTTGTCCAGACCGAATATAAGAGCTTTGTAAGGTTTTTCATGTTTGGTAGCATAGGTGAAGAATTCGTATTCATTTGACAGACGACTACATAAAGCATCAAAATCTGATTTAGATTTAAGGAACACTTTAAGGCCAATTGAGATTTTCCTAATTGCAAAATCTGTGATTTTAGTTAACTTGCAAAGTTCGTGAACTTCTTCTGTTTTGCATTTCAATATTGTAATTGGTGGAACATGGACTTTTACGTTTTTTTCAATTATTATTTCGTCATCTAATACGTCATCTTCGATTGTTTGAAGGGGAGAAAAATAGTTATTGGAATGTGATGCACTTTGTGCATTACTGTAATTTGTTTTTTTTCGTTTGCTCATTTCTTTTACGCTAAGTGCGTTAACATTGTCACTAGCTAGTGCACGTTTGATCTTGTTTTTTCTTATTTTTATTTTTGTCTGTTGTTGTTTTTACGAAGTTATTTTTTTTATTGTTTTTAATATAATAAATTGCATTGATGTAACACAGTACTATGACGAGAGTATTCAAGAACACGTCTGTTGACAACAAGAGTTTGATCTCAACTGAGCTATTAAAAATAAAAACTTTATAGATATAGATACATTTGGAAAAAAATATAACTATATAACTGGTTTGAAAAATTAATAGTTATATTTTTTTTCAAATTTATCTATAAAAGTAAAGTTTTTATTTTTAATAGTAAAAGGCTTTATTTTTGAATTTTTGATAAACAGCATCCGGTTTCTAATTTGGTTATTTTTACTAGCACACGCTGCAAAATTGCTTATTTAAAAATTGTATTTGTACGTTATTGTTTTCTTCTACTGAACGGCAGAAAACAAGTTTGAATTCAGTGAACTTATTTTATTTTTTTTCAATTCAGTGAACTTATTTTATTTTTTTTTTCAATTCAGTGAACTTATTTATTTTTTTTTTTTAATTCACTGAACGTAATTTTATTTTTTTTAATTCACTGAACGAAAATGAAATTGAACGAATTCAGTAGTGAATTAATTCAGTAAGGAATTAATTCACTTTTTTTTCCGTTCGATTTATAAAATTGAACGCGTTCACCGGTGAATTAATTCATTTGATTTAATAAAAAGAACTATTGCAATTGAATTAATTCTTTGAATTTGTTGTTTGATGAACGCGTTCATTTGAACGAATTCAGTGAATTACTTAAGAAAAGGAATTCATTCAATTCTAGAGAAAATTGAATTCGATTGGTAGTGAATTCATTCAAAAAGGAATTAATTCTTCAAAGCTCTGAAACAAACTAATCATTTTAAAGCAAATAAATAATTTGTTATATGCATCGGCTTAAGCCGACTCTGAGCCGTCGCTGATATTATTTTGATAGCCGCCGCCGACTATTTTGTGTCGACTTGAATTTCTGTCTCCACTAGTTTAACCTAGTGTCTTGACATGCAATAAAATGATAGCAAGCAATTATCAAAATGATTTCATCTCAAGTGAAGACACTCAATTTCAATTTTTGTCATCATCATGATATCGCTGACATGCAAGTGGCTCTTGGAATGATTCCTGCCATGAAATGTCACTTTTCGTTTTAATTTTAAATTGGTAATAAAAAAATAACAGAAAATTTGGTAAAAAAGAAAGGGAACCTGTTTAATTTTTTATTATTTGTAGATAAGAATTAATGTTTGATAAAGTTTTGTGTTTTTCGAAGAAAAATCTATGATATTTCTTATCTATGAAATGGTCAAGTGTTTTCCACCACTTTGCAATTGATATCATTTTGACGTTTCACTGAAATGACATTTCATATGATATAATTTATTGCATTTGAAGACACTGGGTAAAAAGCACAAATTACGCCAAAAAGATAGATAGTAGTGATGCCAGACTTTAATTAGTATACGCAGAGTTGCTACACTTTCAATGTATGCTGCCATATCGGTAACCGGTTAAGAGAAATCCGCAAAAAATGCAGCTGCGAAATCCGCTGCGGTGAGAAAAAACAAACTAAATGGCTGCGGCGGTTTTTTATACATCCATTCACATTTTCCTTTCATGTTTGAGTAAATGAAGGCAGAGCACCAGGAATGGGAAATAAAATTTGTTTCGGTACAGAAAAATGTTTAATTTTTTAATTTTAACTTCGGTAAAGATCATTAAAATGATAGCCTTAATGAGCAGAGCTTGAAAAGGATTATTCTTTTTTGAATAAACTCGTATTAAAATAGATTAATTTTATGAATCAGTGTATCATTATAACTTTAAATCGATGACTTGATATTGAAAAAAGGGTGTGATCTATCCAAATTTCAATTGATTCAATTTTGATTCCATTGAATTAATTAGTCTATGAAAAGAATAAAAAAAATCAAATTGATACTTTGAATATGATATTGATTGAATAAAGTATAAATAATTCAATCAATAAAATGAGTTTTGCGAACCGTTTCGTACAAAATTGAATCAGATTTATAAACTGAATTAAGGAATTATGTTTTTAAAGGTCTGTTAATGAAGCCAAAATTAGTAATAAACATAAAAAAAGGATTTTTTCAAAATAAAAATTTAATCGTTTCAACTTTTCCATCTCTGCACATCACCAAAAAATGGGATTTTTTTTTAAAAAAATGCAAAATTAAAGGGAGTGTGAAAATGAAAATACACGAGTAACCCCCAATGTCCAGAGTACCGATTCCAAATGATTTGTGAAGCTGTGAAAAATATTTTTCACTCATTTAAAATTAATGATAACAAATGACAGTTTTTATCATTACTTTTAAATGAGTGAAAAATAATTTTCACCGCTGCACAAACCATTCGGAATCGGTACTCTGTTAGCTACTAACTGGGACTATAACGGACACAATTGTTGTTGTTTGTCACATAAATTTAACTTTAGGTTAAATTTTAACGGGAGATTTTGTTATCCGGCCTGTGAGAGAAAACGCAGAGAAATTAAAGCAGGGATAGGAAAGTTGATAAGATCCTACAATCACGATCGTGAACATCCTCCGCATTTACTTTATTCCTCTGTTGTCAATTTCGGTATTTGCTCATCAATAGCTATTTTTAATTTATTTAGCGTGATAAAATATAATATTGCTATTATCAGGAATTCTAACGATTTTTACAAGTCGTCCGAATTTTTTAACGCTAAAACTTGAGTGTCCGAAAAATATTGCTATTTTTCGCTTATTTTTCAACACTATCTTTAATTATAATTTTTAAAAATTTTTTTAGAAAACTGTTCAAACATTTTTTTTGTTATTAATAATATATTTCTGATTAAAAAAAGAACAATTTTTAAAAAATCAACTGACTTTAAAGTAGTGTTTCCAATTCGGTTAATCGATTAACCGATTCCTCGATTAATCGCCTCTCTTTCGGTTAATGTCGAAACAAATAATACGTCCATTCGATTACTGGATAATTTGTACAAATATTTACTGGATGGCGTTCGTTTACATAAATACTCAGTAAACAGAAAGAAAAAAGAGAGAATAAAGTGACAGTTATATGTTGAGAGTTTCTAAGTCTTCTTCTTTTTCTTGCAAATTTTTACTGGATAAATTTTTGGCAGTAAGAATTTGTAAGCAGAAAAAAACATACATATGTTCCGAAAACATATGATTGTTTATGGTAAATAAAAAAAATTAGTTTCCAATTATATTATTTTATGGAAATGCAAAGCAGTAAAACTTTCAAAATAAATTATGGAAAAGGTAAGAAAACCTACTAAAAATGTTCTGTTTAAGGTTTAACATCAAAAATTGTCTTCTTTCATAGCGACCAGTTAAAATTTATTTGTATATTTGGTGTTGTAATCAGCTGTGTGTACAAACTTGCAAATTGTTGCAAATTTTCTGTTCGCGTACATGTTTGGGAAAATTTTATTTTGAGAGTAAATCTTGTTCTACTCTCTGAAAGTTTGTACTGAGTAATTCTTACTGGACTTGACTGAGAAAAGTAATCGAATGGACCTAATTTAAAACGCAAATAACACCCAAAAAATGATTAGAAAGAGCTTCATAGTAAAAATTAAAAAGCTTTTTCATAAAATTTAAGAAATTTTTCATTAATTTAGTAACAATTTTCATCAAACCTCGACCAATAAAATTGAAACTTTAAGTTATTTTGTTTATTTTTAATGTCCCTTCAAAAAACGAAAAAGACTGAGAATTTAACAATTCTTTACGATATTCTTCAGGAAAAATTTTTGCTGATTTTTGCAGAGTAAATTTGTATTTTCAATTGACTAATCTTAATAAAATTCTAACTTTATTTTATATTTTATTGCTGGCAGTATTGTTTAAAAATTGCATTAAAAAAATTGTATCTAAAGTTTTTTAAATTTTTAAAATTTTATTCTAAAGAAATAAAAAATCTACATTAAGTTATCGATATGTAACAGTTTTAGATTTGCTGTTCTTAACTTACTCAGTTTTTGAGTATCCCCCCCCCCTCCATTTTTATTTAATTTTTAGTAGCTTTAGCAAAATTTTTAGAGATCTTTTCTATTAAATAGTACAAGAAATGTTTATTTTTCGAATAATGCATTAACCGGTTAACCGCCTATGTCGAATAATTGGAAACAGTACTTTAAAGGCCCAACTATATTAAGCGAAGTTAAATTAAGGAAAAAGAGACATTCCATACAAATGGATTGAAACAGCTTAAGTCTTTTGAAAAGTTCCACCTCGATTAAGACCCGATTACTGACACATTTGTTGTTGTTTCTCATATACAATTTTAATTTAACTGTCGGCTAAATTTTAACTGTACATTCAGTAATCGGGCCTAATTTTTTTCATATCCAATCGAAACTCATCATACCCAACTAAATCGACTTAAAAACATTTCAAAAACTATTAGAATAAATCAAAAATTAATACAAAATAAAAGCAAAGCATATAAAAATTAAAAAAATCTATAAAATTTTTACAATAGAAATATGCGAAAATTGCATGTAGCTACGCATTTCTTATTCATGCAGTTTAATCGGAGTGGAAAAACAGAACCAAATATAGGTAGTTTTTAAAATAAAATTCAGCGTTTAATCGAAATTTGTAACGCGTTATTCGAAAATTAAGTACACCGATAAAATTCCCTAGTTAAATAGTTAACGAAATCAGTAGTTGAGTTGGACATTTAAAATTATTTGAAATTGACAAATATATTTTTTATTATTCATGAAGAAAAATACATGAACATTTTCTATTTCCAAAAAGTTTATTAATTTTAAAATAAATGTAAATTAAAATTTTTTAAAATATATTTGGATACGGTAAGTTAATATTATTGTATTTGTTTCAATCTTCTTTGAAAATAATGGAATGTATTTTTTAATTTTCAGTAAGGAAAGTTAAACAATTAGGAAATGCAACAAATGGCAAATCAAGCTAAATTAATATTCAGATATGCTAACCTTTGAAATACCTCATAGAAAACCTTTAAGCTAGTCCAACGGCAGTCTACAGAATTTGTGAATTACGTGGCAAATGCATGCATTTCTATTTTTATAGAAATTAAATGTATTTTTTGTTTTTATTAATAAAAATATTAATGCAAAATATTGTTTTTATTTTTAGCTAAAAATGAAGGTACACAACAAATTATGGGGTTCCTATTGACCATTTATAAAATGGAAGTAGTTGGTAGCTACTATAATTAAAATTTGTTTAATTCCACCTAGTAAATCGTTGCTATTAACCAAACTCATAGTTATTATTGATATTTAAAAAAACTTAGTTGACATCAACTAAACCAATTCATCTAATCCCTCTCAGACCCAACCAGCTGCAAAAATTTATTGATTTTGTAACTTTAAGGTAAAATGGTATTAAAACTACACCCAAATCACACCATTTTCAGTTTTATTTCAGAAAATTCCAAATATATTTCAAAATTGTCCAAAAATGTTTTAAAATTATCCAAAAATGTTTTAAAATTGTCCAAAAATGTTTTAAAATTGTCCAAATATATTTTAAAATTGTCTAAAAATGTTTCAAAATTGTCTAAAATGTTTCAAAATTATCCAAAAATGTTTTAAAATTGTCAAAAAATCATTCAAAATTGTCCAAAAATGTTTTAGAATTGTCCAAAAATTTTTCAAAATTGTCCAAATATTGTTTAAAATTGTCTAAAAACATTTGATATTTCCAATTGCATTTCAAAATTGGCCAAAATATATTTTAAAATTTTCAAAATGTATTTCAAAATAATACAAATATATTTTAAAATATTACAAATATATTTTAAAATATTACAAATATATTTTAAAATATTTTATTTGTATTTAAGAAAATTCCATTTGTATTTTAAAATTGTCCAAATGTATTTCGAAATTATTCATTTGTATTTAAACATTTTAAATCTGCATTTCAAAATTGTCCAAATGCATTTCAAATAATTCCATTTGTATTTCAAAATTCTCAAATACATTTGGAGACACAATTCACTCTCAAAAAAAAATTTCCAAAAAAGTACGCGAACAGACAATTTGCAAGTTTGTAGACACAGCTGATTCCAATAACAATATACAAATAAATTTTGGCTGGTCGGTATGGATGAAGAGAATTCTTGATATTAAATCTTAAGCAAAAATATTTCAGAAGTTTTCTTATCTTTTCTATAATTTATTTTACAATACAACGAAGAAACATGATATGTTTTTCAATCATATGTTACTCGTACAGGGTGAGCCAAAAGTCACCATGGGGTTTAAAAATTTAATAACTTTTGCGTTTATAATTTTTTTTTATTTTTTTTTTAAGATTATATAAATAACACCTGGAGAATAAATAATGAAGAGATTCACAACTGAAAAAAGAAACAGAATAACCGAATTTTATTATTTAAATCAGCGATCAATTATTTTAACGCAGAGCATATCGTCGCCATTTTACCGTCAGAATTGCGCCCTCTGAAGCAATGATTCGTTGCTTAGTTGATCGTCACCACCAACATGGCACCGTAAGAGATTTGCCTCGAACCGGTAGACCGCGTTTAATTCGCACTGAGGAAAATATTGAACGTGTAGAGCAAAGTGTTAACGAAACATCTACCAGAAGGCGTTCTGCTCAGCTAGGAATGTCTCGTACGTCACTACGGCGCATTTTAAAGAAAGATTTACTGTTATTCCCATATAAGGTGCAATTAGTGCAAGAATTAAAACCCGTTGGTCATCGGCAACTTCTAAATTTTGCGGTTAAATTTCAAGAGTTGGCCAGAAATGAAATCAACTTTATTGAAAATCTGATTATGAGTGATGAAGCTCATTTTCATTTGAATGGCTTTGTCAATAAGCAGAACTGTAGGTTCTGGGGTTCTGAAATTCATCAACGCCAATTGCACCCCATTAGGTGTACAGTATGGTGTGGCATTACATCTGAAAATATCATCTTCGAAAATGAAGATGGAAGTGCTGTAACCGTAAATGGAGAGCGGTATCGGTTTATGATAGAAGCTTTTTTATGTCCTGCTCTGGAAAACAGACCTGAGCTGTGGCTTCAGCAGGATGGAGCCACTGCCCACACTGCCCGAGGCACTTTTAAGGCAAATTTTTGTAGAGCGAATAATTTCCAAAAATTCGGAAATTAATTGGCCAGCGCGTTCGCCAGATTTGACAGCACCCGACTATTTTCTTTGAGGTTATTTGAAGGAGCGAGTATATGTGAACAAGCCCGAGACAATCCTTCAACTCAAAGCCAACATTGTTGCAGAAATTCAAACGCTACAGCCACAAAATTTAAAAAATGTTTTGGAATATGCTCTAAAATGAGCCCACCATTGCGAAGCTGAAAACGGGGGTAATTTAAGTGACATTATTTTCCATACTTAGTGTAAAAAAATTTCCATTTGGAATATTTTATAATCTGAAAAAAAATATATAAACGAAAAAGTTATTATATACAAAACAACAACAAACTAACTTACGTTTAACGCATACACCGTCAGTATGAAATACATTGTTACCCTAGAATACCTGGAATATCCTTGAAGCAGTTTGAAACTGATTAAATTTTATTCTGAATAATAAAAATCAAAATCGTTTTACATTATTTTGTAATTTTATTGATAGTTTGTTTATTTTAAAATTAAATTCCATTTCTATAAATGTGATTTGTTTTCTTTTTTATAAATACAACAGATAAATAAAATAATTTAAAAAATATTTAAAATTTTTCAACAGAATTTTATTTGGAAAAAAATATTTGAATTTATCAGTAACATAAAATTTGTGTAGCCAAAAGCCGGTATTGCATTAAAAACATGTATTTATTTTTTTACCAACCACAAGTGATCAGTATATTTTAACCACAAAGTGATCAGTATATTTTAACGTGTGGTAACCCACTTTAGGAAAAATTAACTAATTTTTTTATTTACGCAATTTTTACGAAATCAAAATAAGTAAAATGAAAAATTAAAATTAATTGCTACTTAGGCATTGCTTAAATTTAGTTGTTTTTTAAGATATTTTTGTATGGATTTTTGTTTTGTTCTACTATTAAACTAAATATTACAAAAAAAAGAAATAAGAAAATTATTTTTTAAAAATAGAAAAAATTTTAAACTATAAAAACCATATTAAGAAACTAAGAAAATGTTTTGTTATTATTGAGGCAAAATGCCAATGTTCATCACTTTGTATTATTAAATGATACGACTTGTTAATTTTTAAGCTAAGCCTAAAATAACTCACGAGATGATACAGCTGCTCTTTTCTTGGGGGTTACCATTTTCATTTTCAATTAACAACAATAACTGATGGAAAATATCAGCGACAGACTGGGAAATATTAAAAAAATATTTATTAATAAATGTATATAAATAAAGGCCCTGTGTAAAGTGGATAAAATAATTCTTAACTGAATTTAAGTTCACGAAAAAAATTTCGTAGAATTTAGAATTTCAAATAATTGTAATTTGATTTAGAAATAATTACAACAACACTTTAGCCTACCCTAAATACAAATCTGTGGATTTTTGACGAAAGCAGTTATTACTGCATTTTAAAGGAGACTAAAAACGCTTTTATAAATAATATTAAAGAATTGCTTTACATTTTATTTTCTTCATAACAGTTTCGCGAAAAATTACATAAAAAATAAGTTGATTTATCAAAAACAAAAAATTATAAAAATTAAAAAAATTGGTTTGTAACTTACTTGGCTACACACAGAAAAAACAGGGGGAATATTACATAACAGCTATGTAATTATCCAACTACATAATTTTAAAGTTAGTTTTACAATGTTCTACAATAGTAAAATATTCACATTTTTTGTAAAATATATACAAGCCTTGCAAACTATATAGTGAAAAATATGCGAAAAATACTTATATTTTACTAGAAAATTGTAAAACTTAGGGTAGAAAAGGGATCCTTCGCCACTTTTTTAAAGGCACTGTCATTTGCTAACTACTAATTACACTGCATGACACAGAAAAAATTAATGGAGATCTCATTTCTCATTTCTTTATTTTTATTTTTAAAGATCAAAATAGTGGCTAAATTCGACACGAAAGACAAGGAGATGGTTCAGAAAATTGCACAGAATTTTAACGTAATGTTTGTTTTTTCATTATGTAACTTGTTTTAAGTGGCGTGGCTTTTAACGAAAAATTAGCGATATCAACCTTTTATCAAATTACATAGTAAAATTTAGGCAGTACTGATCGGTTCTGTACAAACTATATATTTTTGGAAATCCTATAAAATTTCCTTAAGTCTTGCATTATTTTTATCTACAAATAGTCAACAGACTTAAAATTGCAGCACTTTAAACATGACCAAATTTTTATTTGTTTCTAGCGATTTTAAAAGAAAGTTAACAACACTGAAATTTTAACATGAAATGCTTTTTACTATAACCCCCCGTTTCCACATGCAAGTGCAAGTTCGAAAAACTCAATACGCTCACACTTTTTCACTAATACTATCACACTTATACGACTTGCGGCTCAACTTGCAAGTAAATTTTGAAGACAGTGGATTTTTGATACTTGCGGCTAGTGAAATGACAGAATGAAGAAAACAGTGTTGCCTAGTAATGTTTTCTATTAATTTACTAGTATTTGGTAAAGTAAAAGTTGTAATGCAACTGATTTTGTATTTATTTGTAAAAAAAAGTAAAAAAGAACACAACGGCATATCTTAATGGTAATTTAAAATATAAATTTTAAAAGTTTTTGAAAAAAAAATTGTTAAGAACAAATTTTTTACCAGCTTTGTTAGAATATTGAATACTTGGCAATACTATTTAGTGACAACCTATGCCTTCGACGACATTTTAAAAATGAACTTGCAGCAAGTAGTGTGGACACATGTAAAATTTTCGTTTTTTCGGTAATTTTCGAAATTTTCGCTGATAATACGTATTCTTTATTAAAAATCGCTAAAAACAAAGAAAAATTTGGTCATGTTTAAAGTGCTGCAATTTTAAGTCTGGTGACTATTTGTAGATAAAAATAATGCAAGACTTAAGGAAATTATATAGGATTTCCAAAAGTATACAGTTTGTACAGAACCGATCAGTACTGTCTAAATTTTACTATGTAATTGGATAAAAGGTTGATATCGCTAATTTTTCGTTAAAAGCCACAAGTGACAAATGAAAAACAAACATTACGTTAAAATTCTGTACAATTTTCTGTACCATCTCCTTGCCTTTCGTAGCGAATTTAGCCACTATTTTGATCTTTAAAAATAAAAGCAACAACAATAAAATTAGGAAAAACTTGAATTGACTTAAATTCGTGTCCACAACTGTATATCGGACGTGCTGATTACAATGGGGTACTTTATTTTTCGATCTAAGGTACAAATTTTCCGCGAAATGTCTTTAGAATTGAATGGTTATCCATTTGGTTTTTTATGTAAAAAATTTTTCAAATGCATTAATGTGGGAACAGTGTTAAGCGGACGTACAACCAGAAGTGGACAGATTTACTAATTTTCATAATTGGACGAATAGATTTAGCGAGTTGCAGTAACAAGAGACGGACGAAAAGAGATTTAGTTTAGTCTAGTTTTGAAACTCTAACGACCAACAACCTACGACAATAATCGTGCTGTATTATTTAAATCAATTACTTATAAGTTTTTCTTATTCAATAAATTAATAAAAACAAAATAAGTAAACTGTTTTTTCATTAAAAAACATTAAACCAAATAAAAACCTACATTTTTGGGGGCTCGTCCGCGATTGAGTTCGATTCGAGTGTATTGTTAACGTCGGAGGTGAAGCTGTGTGCAAACGAAAAAGAGAAGTTTCTAGAAATCTGTGTACATCTAGAAATGTTGTATTAGAACATTGTGTTGTTCTTTGAAAAAAGATCCTGAGTGGATATGAACATGAGTGTTAGAAAATAATTCTGAGTGAATTAATTGCAAAAACAGAAATTGTTCAATTTTTGGTGAACATTAAACAATAAAACTGTGTGTTTAAAAACTATTTTACTGTAGAAATTGTGAAATCAGAGACAATAATTTAGGATTCATTAAAATCTTTAAAATATTGAAGAAAACTATGTAAAAGTGTAAAGCAAAAAACTAAGACAACAAAGACAATTTTTCATAGAATGTTTCTAGAAAAAGTAAAAAAAAGACGTTATTTCAAACAAATTAAACTAGCAACGAGTAGAAAATTTGTACAACGAGTTATACAGAAACAAGAAGAAATTTCTAGAATTATGTGGAAAATTTAGATGTGTTCTAGAACATTGTGTTGTTCTAAAAAAAAACTGTGTTAGAAAAGTCCTGAGTGGATAAAAATATTAATTTGGACATAGTGTTGCTAAATAAAGAAAAGGAAAAACAAATAAAACTGAGTGGTTAAAAAGCAAAGTGCGTGAATATTGAAACAAAATTCTTTAAAATTTTGCAAAACACAGATCCATACATAAAACAGACAATCTGAAAAAAGAGTACATAGTAGGAAAATACGTTAGAGGTTAATCACAACTGTGTCGATTGTCGACCGACGACAGCAAAAGTCGTCCCGCATAATTTAAATTCAGCGACAATCGACCGTCGACATTTGTTGAAGATTAGAAAAAAATGAAAGCAAAACACGAATATGTTTGTATTTTTTTCGCCACAATTCTTCACCAATTCAATTGGTTTTCCCTTAATTCTTGTTGTTTTACATTTTTTTCTATTTAATTTTGCTTTTTTGCGGTAAATTATGCATTTTTATTTTCAATTATATTTCCCTTGTCAAAAAAATAATTTTTTTGTAAACAAAGTACGAATTTTTGCAACTCTAATACGAATTTCTGCAACTCTGTTCCCTTAATTAGTTAAAAATATGGCAACTATTTGACAAATATTTTGAGTGTGGATTAGTGTGTCGTCACGAAAATAGAATAGATTCTATTACGACGACAAATCGCCAGACGACATGGCGACATTTTGCATTTCTACAAGATAAATTTTGCCAAGAGACGTTTTGCTTTTTATCATAGAAGAAGGCGGAGCTAATATCAATCACTTGTGTAATTAAGAGATTAATCAGAACTGAGTCGACAACGACAACGACATGTGCTTTTTCATATATTTTGCATGGCACTGATAATATTGAGAATCGAAATTGGGTAGAAGATTTTGAGGACAACGCTGAAGCTGTTGGATGGAGTCAGCTTCAAAAATTAATTTACGCTAAACAGTTATTGAAAGGAGCTGCTCGTATGTTTATTCGCAGTCAAAATGGACTATGGAGTATGCTTAAAGAAGCATTAATAGATGAATTTGGAGCTAAGTTGGCTTCAATTGATGTGCAGAGAATGTTAAAGAATCGTAAGAAGAAGAACAGCGAAAGTTTTAGGGAATACCTCTACACATTAATGGAGATCGGGAAACCTATTAAAATTGACGAGGAGAGTTTGATTCAATATTTTTCGATGGAGTCCCTGATTCAAAATTTGGAAAAAGTATTTTGTACCAAGCGGGAAATATAGAAGATTTAAAAGAAAAGATGAAAACGTATGAAAAGATTCGTGGATCAGCGCAGCAGGCATCAACCTCTAAAATATCTTCGGAATCGGCTAAAGTAAATCAGGATAAATCAAATTTGAGCAGCAAAAAGAAATGCTATAAATGCGGTGAAGAAGATCATTTTGCTAAAGATTGTATCGAAGATCAATGACTTTTAAATGTTTTAAGTGTGGTAGACCAGGACACAAATCATTCGAGTGCAAAAGTCAGGCGCAATATAATGTGAAGGAAACGAATAATTCGTGTATGGTACAACATTTTGGTGATAATACTCAGAACACTAATTCTGCAGTATATCGTAATTTTAAGGAAATTGAGATAAACGGTGTAACATTTTCTGCAATTATAGATTCGGGAAGCGATATTTCGATAGTTCGGTTGGACGTTTACAGAAATTTGGGAGATTTACCCCTAAATTCATAAACGGTTTGTAAAATTATAGGAGGTTTATTGAACAAATTTTCTATGAAAATGACGTTTTGTAATCCTGCTATAACTTTACAAAGCATTTATGAATTGAGGGGTTAGATTTCATTGAGAAGGAGCAAAGTTTTATTACAGCTGGTGACTACAGATTAGTTACAATTGGTTATTTTGAGAGGTTGATCAATATCGATGGTATTGATTTCAATGTTAAATTTTTCGTTGCTGAAAATTTTGTTTATCCCGCCGCGATCGGCAATGACATTTTAGAGCAAGGTGACATTATAATAACCTCTAAGGGAGCGACTTTAGTAGATAAATTGAATCGGGTTAAACGTGAGGAAGATGATGCAAATTTTTTAACCAATAATGAGCATGAATTTGAAACATTTTGTTCAACGGTTGCAATCAAAGATGATGATGAATATGATTTATACCACTTGTCAAAGGAAACGGTGGTTAAAGTGGAACATTTGGTTAATGGATATAGTCCAGAGAAACAGGAACAGTCTCCAATTAATATGAAGATAATTTTATCGGATGATATACCAATATTTCAGAGATCTCGTCGTTTGTCATACGAAGATCAGAACATTGTGGAGCAACAGGTAAACGAGTGGTTGCGGGATGGTATTATACGGCCAAGTACATCTGAATATTCCCCAGTCAGAAATCGCCAGTGGTACAAAAAATCAAGCACTGGCATACCACTGGGTAACCACGGTATTAAAAATAAATGACTGGCAGAACACTCATTTGGGACGCTTTGCCAGCGTTTGCAAAAAGCGTTTTACCAGTATTTTTTTTTTGGATTTTTTTTAATTTAAAATTTTTTTTGTTTTATAAAATTAATTTTTTTGTTTGTGGGAAAGCTCCTTCAAGACCAACTTTTTTTTACCCTCCCAACACTGGCATACTAGTTACTAAAAATTGTTTGCCAGTACTATCATTTTGGCACAGCCAGTAGTTGTCCAGCTATTATCACTCATTTATGTGTTTAGCCATTAAATATTATATGTCTCGTTAGCTCAGTGGGTAGAGCAGTCGTCTGCCAATCTGACGGCCTGGGTTCAAATCACGGCAGGGCCAAAAAAATACATATGAACTTTTTTTAATTTTATTTTGGAAAATATATTTTCAGACCACATATTTATTGGTTTTGCCAGTATTTTGCCAGCGTTTAAAAATTTTGTTCCTCCAGTGCTTTTCCGGCACTTTTTGAACAGCCGGTCCTTTTGTCTAGTGATGTTATCATTTTGGGAATGGGAAAGCACTTTTTGCCAATACTTGTACCACCTGTTAAAGTCCTTTGCCACCGCTTTCCCGTTTGTATTTTTCTGACTGGGTCATCACCTAACGTGTTGGTTCCCAAAAAAGATGGCAGTAAGAGATTGTGCTGCGATTTCCGTAAACTAAATGAGAAAATATTAAAGGATAATTTTCCAATGGTATTGATAGACGACATTTTGCACAAATTACAATCCGCTAAGATTTTTACTACACTCGACTTAAGAAATGGGTTCTTTCATGTACCAGTTGAAGACCAATCTAGAAAGTATACTTCGTTTGTGACTCACAATGGTCAATACGAGTTTAACTATGTGCCTTTCGGTATTTCTAATTCACCGGCGGTGTTTTCGCGGTTTATTTTTTCAATTTATAGAGATTTGATTCAAGATGGTACTATCGTTGTTTATATTGATGATATCATAATTCCGTCACTAAACGAAGAGGAAGGTATTGAGAAACTCAGAAAAGTGCTTAGTGTAGCAGAGAAGCACGACCTGAAGATAAAATGGGAAAAATGTCAATTTTTGAAGAGTAGAGTAAATTTTTTAGGATATGTGGTAGAAAACTCTACTATTAAACCATCATCTGAGAAGACTTCTGCAGTGGCAAACTTTCCAGTTCCGAGAGATAAGAAATCGCTTCAACGATTCTTAGGCCTCACGTCATATTTTAGAAGATTTGTTCAAAATTTTGCTATGATTGCAAAACCGTTATTTGATTTGCTGAAAAAGAACGCTGTATTTGAAATGGGAGATTTGCAGATGATATCTTTTAATCAGTTAAAGGCAAGTTTGGTCAATGCACCAGTTTTAAATTTATTCAATCCTAAGGCAGTAACTGAAGTACATACAGATGCAAGCATGTATGGATATGGAGCCGTATTATTGCAGAAAAATGCAGAAGACCAACAATTACACCCAGTCGAGTACATCGAGTCGTAAAACAATAGATGCCCAACAAAAGTACCATTCGTATGAGCTCGAGGTACTAGCTATTATCTAAGCATTGAAAAAGTGGAGAGTTTATTTAATGGGCAATAAGATAAAGATAATAACTGACTGTAATGCGTTTACAATGACCATCAAAAAGAAGGATGTACCATTGAGAGTTTTTAGATGGGCTATGTTCCTACAGGAATTTGATTACATAATTGAACATAGATCTGGTAGCAAAATACGTCATGTGGATGCTCTGAGCAGAGTATGGCTGAGTTCCAAAACGTCATTTGCAATGCAACTGAACAAAGTCATGCATTCGTAAACGCAATTGATGCGCATATAAGCAAACTGTGCATCACAAATGTTGTTGATGCTTTGTTGACATGTTTTTATTACAAAGTAAGCAACACACTTGTTTGCTTTGTATCGAAACAGTAGTAAAACCGCAAACACTGCAATGTGTTTTGACGTTTAGGAACTCACCCTATCTTGCCTTTTGGTAGATGATTCTATAAAACATCGTCTAAAAGAAGCACAATTTCAAGATGAATGGGTTAAAGCCATCAGAAAAGTGATCGAAAAGGACACTTATGAAGATTTTTATCTGAAACATGACTTACTTTACAAAGATCCTCACCAGGAACGTATTGTAATCCCAGTCAGTATGGAAGAGGAGATTATACAAATTGCACATCGTGAAGGTCATTTTGGAATAAAGAAAACTCGTGAATTTGTGGAAAAATATTTTTATATACCTAATATCATACCAAAGGTCAGCAAGGTGGTACGTAGCTGTATTGAATGTATAATTAATGAGGCAAAAGCAGGTAAAAGTGAGGGTCTATTAAACACTATTGATAAATCAGACAGACCATTGAGAACGTATCATATAGACCACGAGGGGCCCATGGACCAAACACAAAAGCTCTACAATCATATACTTGTGGTTGACTCATTTTCGAAATTTGTGTGGTTGTACCCGACAAGAAGTAGAGGTCATAGATTGAAGCGGCAATCGGCAATTTTTGGTAATCCGGGAAGAATTATTTCGGACAGAGGAACCGCTTTTATTTCAAATATGTTTAAAGATTATTGTGAGCAGCAAAATATCCAACATTTGCTAATAGCAACAGGTGTCCCTAGAGGTAACGGACAGGTTAAGAGAATTAATAAAATTGTAGTATCATTAGTATCTAAGTTGTGTGTGGAAAATCCTCAGCAATGGTACAAATATGTTGATAAAGTTCAACAATGTATTAATAATACTCCTCCGCGTAGTACAAAAGTATCACCATTTAGGATACTCACAGGTTGTGAAATGCGAATAGAAACACTAGGAAAACTAATTGAAGAATATAGGAAAACTAATTGAAGAATTTTCCATTAAGGAACTGGACGAGGAAAGAGACGAAATCCGTAATGTGGCAAAGGAAAATATTGCCAAAGTTCAGGCTGAAAACAGAAAAACGTTTAACAAGAAAAGAGTTGAAGCACCCGTATACGAGGCAAATGAGTTAGTGGCAATCAAACGAACCCAATTTGGAGCTGGTCTAAAACTGAAGCCGAAATATTTTGGACCTTACAAGGTAATTAGGAAATTAAACCACGACCGTTATGAAGTTGAGAAAATTGGTGAAGGTGAAGGTCCGCGTAGAACTAATACAGTAGCTGAATACATGAAAAGGTGGAATGTGTCATTCGGGGCGAATGACCGTGCAGGAGGGCCGAATGTGGGAACAGGGTTAAACGGACGTACAACCAGAAGTGGACAGATTTACTAATTTTTGCAACACTGTATATCATAATTGGACGAATAGATTTAGCGAGTTGCAGTAACAAGAGACGGACGGAAAGAGATTTAGTTTAGTCTAGTTTTGAAACTCTAACGACCAACAACTTACGACAATAATCGTGCTGTATTATTTAAATCAATTACTTATAAGTTTTTCTTATTCAATAAATTAATAAAATCAAAATAAGTAAACTGTGTTTTCATTAAAAAACATTAAACCAAATAAAAACCTACATTAATATAAATTTTTTGTGGTGAAATGCTGTCACAGGACCTGCAGTCATATTTAGGGTTAATATCTAATGCACAAAAATTGATATTGAAACCACTGTTTGCGTTTTATATGGATTTTTACCGTTTTTTTTATGGTTTTAACCAGGGATGGAAAAGCTCGCTCGCTCGGGCTCTTCCTCTTTTTAAAATAGAGCGATCTCAAAAAAAAAGCTTGCTCTTTTTTTTTAAAAACGAGCCAAAAAATGTTAGCTCGCTCTTATATAAAAATGTAAGTAGCTAAAAAATATAGCTTCCTCAATTTTTTTAAATGATTACGCTCAAAAAATGTAAAAGAGCTTCACAAAAAAGGCTATTTTCCAAAAAAATAAATCGAGCATTATGAAAACATATTTATAAAATAAAATTAAATATTTACCCCTAAATTCATAAATGCTTTGTAAAATTATAGGAGGTTTGTTGAACAAATTTTGTATGAAAATGACGTTTTGTAAACCTGCTATAACTTTACAAAGCATTTATGAATTGAAGGGTTAGATATTAAATACAGCATTTCCAATACAATTTCAAAAGAAATGTTAAAAATTGTAAACTACAAAAGGGACTAAAATACCCAAATTTTATACAAAGAATGATAATTAGTTTGCAAACAAAATTTTTGCAAAAGGGAAAATATTTGCGTTAACATATTCGTTTGCAGAATGTTAATCGCCAATTAACCCCCCGTTTCCACATGCAAGTGCAAGTTCGAAAAACTCAATACACTCACACTTTTTCATTAATATAATCACACTTATACGATTTGCGGCTCAACTTGCAAGTAAATTTTGAAGACAGTGGATTTTTGACACTTGCTGCAAGTGAAATGACAGAATAAAGAAAACAGTGTGGCCTAGTAATGTTTTCTATTAATTTACTAGTATTTGGTAAAGTAAGAGTTGTAATGCAACTGATTTTGTATTTATTTGTAAAAAAAAAGTAAAAAAGAACACATTGAAATATCTTAATGGTAATTTAAAATATCAATTTTTGAAAAAAAAACTTGTTAAGAACAAATTTTTTCCCAGCGTTGTTAGAATATTGAATACTTGGCAATACTGGAGTGCTATTTAGTGACAACCTATGCCTTCGACTTCATTTTAAAAATGAATTTGCAGCAAGTAGTGTGGACACATGTAAAATTTTCATGTTTTTTCGGTAAATTTCGAAATTTTTGCTGATAATACGTATTCTTAACTTGCAACCATTTACTTGCATGTGGAAACGGGGGGTAAGTCTTTTATACTATTTTCTGCACCACAAAGCCTTCTTTCGCATTCCGCCATTATTTTGCAATTTTTTAAGTGCGGTTTTTGAAATTCATAACCCAAGGACTATAATACCCATATTTTATACCAAAAATTGGTCGCTATTTGCAAATAAATAAAAATTGCGAAAAAAAATTAGTCCAAAAACTAAAATTTTTGCATCATTATATTCGTTTGCAGAATGTTAGTCGCTGTTTTAAGGTTTTACTTAATTTCTGCGCCACAAAGCCCTTTTTCGCATTCCCCGAGTAAAAAGTTATATATTATTATTTATGAACATATATGGCCCCATATATAATTCTATATAATTATATCTGACATTGATTATTTGCAAATTGGTTTATATGGTGCCATAAAAAGTATATAAAATTATATATGGTCCAATATATAATTATATGTCTTATATAAATATATATATTTACATATTGTACTCTATAAACATTTTTTTAGTCGATTTTCAGTAACTGTTATCAACAAAATTGAAACTTAAGTATTGCCAAATGACACGGGATGACAAAATCATAAAACAATATTCTTTAAAGAGTTAAGAACAATTCACACGTCGACTATCCCTATCTACAATTACCCAGTATTGAGGGTATGAATTGTCAAATTTTTGTGAATACTCTTTTGAAAATGACATTTCGTATCCTCAATACAGGGAAATAATAATTATTGATGGACAGAGATGGATGGCGTGCCTATCAAGATTTATGATCATCGGTTCCGCAAATCAATAATTTTATAGTACAGATTATAAGTAAAACAGTAGGGCAAATTAATGTATTATGTGAGTGAATTTATAAATTTTCATCAAGTTTCATCAAGATCTAAGAGTTCATGAACTAAAACCAGAAATGGGGGAAAATCATTACCATGAAATTTTCATTGCCATTACTTTATGTAATGGTAATGAAATTTGATTTTCATTTATTCGCAATCACACTGTCAGGTTTTCAGAGGTGGATTATGTAACTTTAGGATAAAACAATGAAAGTGCCAGTTAGTTAGTTGCAAAAAAAAAAAAAAATGCAATAACAAATTTTGCAAAAAGCTAAATTTTTTTATTAATATATTCTTTTGCAGAATGTAAATAGCTAAGCCTTTTAATTAATTTTTTGAACCACAAATCCTATTTGCACATTCCGCCATTATTTTGTAATATTTTACGTGTAAGTTTTTAAAATTTAAAATCTAGGGACTATAGTACTGTTGGATATAGGGTAACTAAGTTACCGTTTTTGTTTTTTTATAATAACTAAATTATTTTAATGGGAGCGAGCTTTTTTAGCGGCTCAATTTCAAAAAACTCAATTAAATTTCGTTAAAGAGCTGCTCGATAAAAAAAGCTCTATGAAATTTTTCTTTCCATCCCTGGTTTTAACCAATTGATATTAAACCTCCTCTTTTAACTTAGTAGTGACGGCATTTGAAATTTGAAAATTTTGGAGAAAAATGTGATTTTGGCCAATAATTTAGGTAATAGTAGTAATTTTTGTTTTGGAACAAAATCACTTCCGATTTTTTTGTTTTCCGAAAATTTTGCGAAACTTCGAAAACATAGGGTTAACGTTTTCGAAGTTTCACAAAATTTTTGCAAAATAAAGGTCAAAGGTGAAATTTTTGAAAATTTTCGATTTTTCCTGAAGGATATCAAAATAGATCATAAATTAATATCACTTTTTGTTTAAATTATTTTAAAGGATAAAAATAGATTTCGTTGATGTTATTCTAAGTTGAGTTGTTAACATATTCGATTTGCTTTCAACTGTGACATAAGTAGACAATTATTAACCCATTCAAGGCAAATGATACTGATGATGGCTTTGTAGCGAAAGCCGAAAATACTTATTCTGTCTTGCTGGCCTTATCGAATTCTTTCAAAAAAAATTTTATTCTTTGTAATTTACTTGTGAAAATTGTATCATCTTTCTTTAATTTGAAAATAATTTAAAGAGAAAGTGATATTAATTTATGATCTATAGTCAAACTAAAAAACATTCATTTACCAAAATAAGGGATCAACTAAACATTCCCCTCATTCAGTATATCAAAATATTATTTTGATTCTTGCGGAATTTGATGAAATTTGTCCAAATAACACTGTTAATACCAAATTTTATATACGGGCACATGCAGTCAAAATATCCCAAATTTTTAAAATGTAAAGAAGTGCCATTTGCCATGAAAACCGACATAGAAACCTTTAATTAAACATTTTCTATAAAAAAATCAAAATTAACCTGTTTGAGTGCACATATCTCATGCATTTATTAATTAAATTTTCGGCCTAAATGTATACATCAACAAATTTTTAATATTCAATAGAGTTTCCTTGAAGATTATTAGAAGATATTAGAAATATAGCCATACATGTTTTTAGGATCAAAATTTATTTAATAAATACATGAAATTTCTTGCCCTGCTCATGAGAATGTGTTGGACATACGTCCTATACCTATAAAAAAAATATTTGAATGTGTGTGAAAAAATGTGTTTGTTGACAAAAGAAGAAGAAGAGTAAGATGTCTATGTAATATATGCCATAAACTGGAATTTAGCCTCGATTAGTATGAATGCCTGTTTTAATAAATACGCCAACTTCTTACATAATCGGAGGGATTATCTAAAAATGTCTTGGAAATTTTTCTCAATTGCTTTTGTCAATAGCCCACAGAAATATAAAATTTTCAAATCGAATAAAAAAAAAAATATATTTTCCAATTTTTCATTTTAATAACAACTATTAATGTCAATGTACTTACCTCATTTTGTTTGGCAGAAGTTTCTAAAAATGCAGCTCGCCATGATTCAGCTAATTTTCTACCCTCCTCCGTGGAAACTGTACGTTCTTGATGTAAATCCGTTTTGTTACCTACCAACACCACAGGTACACTGGGATAAAAATACATATAATTATTAATATTTAAAAAATGTTAAAATAATATAAATAATCGATTTCGTGTACTTACATTATACGTACTTGTGATATGGGATACTTGTGTGCCACCACTGTAACATACATGCAATTAAAATTCAAATTATCAAAATATTTTGGCTCACTTACATCCCATTATACTTCTGTGGATGTATCAAGGAAGTGAATGTTAAGGACACGAAATCAATATATGTGTCATGTACACGAAATCGATTACATTGTATGGACTTACAAAATTACCTAAAGGGTAATGTAAAAGGTTGATTATGGAAATACAAAAGATTATTGAAAGCTTCTTTAATTTTTAGACTTACAAGAGAACTACCCAAAGGGATACACGACGAAATAACTCATAGAAATAAATCTGTAAAATAGCAGAAAAAGCAACAAAAATTAGTTAAAATTATGTTGCAGAAAAAAACTGCTGAAATTAGCAGATTTTTTTTGCTAAATACTAGTAAAATCAGAACAGAACAAAAATAAAACTGTTAAATTTACAGAATTTTAGTTATATTTCAGTTAACTTTTAGTTAATTGAAAATGACAAATTGTACTGTAAAATCTACTAAAAATAGCAAAAACAAACCGTTATATCGACAAAATTTTTGTTATTTTTAAGCTATATTTAGTTGAATCCTATCGAAAATTTTTGGCACGTGATGAAACGTAAAGTGGCTCAGCAGAAGCCACAGAGTAAACTGGAGCTAAAAAGAATTTTGGGAAATGTTTGGGAAAATGAGATTTCAAACAGTGAATTGCAAAAACTTGTTGAGTGAATGCCATCGCGAATCGAGGCTGTTATAGCCTACAGAGGGAGGTCGACATCTTATTAGGCTTAAGATTATAATAATATTTTATCTAATATTCAAGTAAACAACCAGCAATTTTTTTTCATATTGTTGAAATATGAAAACATGGATTTTATAAATAAAAATACGGTTTTTAACAAAATTTAATTGATTTAGAAAGTGTATTTTTCTTTTTTCCATATGAAATGCATAAGCTGTGTTTGTGTGGCACGCCTATCAATTCTATCTCGATCAATTTTGACAGTAGAAAGCAGGAATAAGTTAAAAAACTGTCAAAATCGTTCTAGATAGCACTGATATGCAGTCACACAAACACAGCTTATGCATTTCATATGGAAAAAAGAAAAATACACTTTCGAAATCAATTAAATTTTGTTAAAAACCGTATTTTTATTTATAAAATCCATGTTTAAAAAATTTTACATGTGACCCAAACACAAGCTGAGAAATTTAAAAAATACTGTGAAAAATGAAGTGGTAAGATCTGCGTGACCGCAGGTGTAAATAGTAACAAAATATATGGGCAAATCTACGGAACCGGGCGATTCCATGTAACTCGGGATTTAAACCATTTTAATAACAATATATAATATTTTTTATGGTATCAACACTTTCGAGGCAACGAATTTAATCAGGCGGACATCTTAAATTTGAATATTTATGCTGTTGATGTGCTCTACTCAATTAAAAACTACCCTAATTTACCCTAATTTTGCTTGTAACTTTCAAAAGTTTTTTTTTAACTATTTTGGGTATAACATTTTCAGCATAAGAGGAAATCGCCTGAAACCTTTGGTGGATAATAATTCTGATGTTAGAAAATCTCACATTTGTTGAAAAAAATAGGTGCCCTCAATTAGGAACAAATGGTAGTTCTTTAAAATCTGTAACTCTGCTTTTTGAATAAAAAGTAATTTCAGAGATTTTTAATTTTTGCGCTTTCAGCCTCAATGTAATTGAAAATTTTTTGATAGTCTGGCATGTGATGAAAATCGATCGGTATAAAATCGATTTAATTTACGCCTTAAAACACCACTAACGGGTATGAGAGGGTTAATAGTTTATACATATAAAGAAAATGTTAATCACCAGAAGCTTCTAATTTAAGAGTTATAGATGGATAAATCCATGAACCTTTTTTTAGGGTAATTTTGAGGACATACAACGCAGAAACCCAATTTTTGCACAGATCATATTTTTACTCTCAACCTATCCGAAAATGAGCGGGGAGCTGGAAAAATAAAACTTTTGCAAATATGGGTGCTATACTTTGCATCCATATGTATTCATATCTTTCAAATATTTCCCGAAATTTTCTTATGTTTAACCATATAAAATCATATAACAAAAATTGTAATAATGTTAATGATATACATAACTATATAGAATCAGATATGGTTGATCCCATAAATTAAAATTAAATATACAATAAGATATAACCCCCCAGGTAGAAATTGCCGACGGTACAAAAAACAGCACTGGCAAAGCGTTGCTTTACAATGGTACAAAAAAAAGCATTGCAAAAGCACTAATTCAGAACGCTTTGCCAACCTTTGGAAAGAGTGCTTTTCCAATACTTGTTTTACAAAGTTTACCACTGTTTATGAAAAAAAACCACCGGCAAAACATCGGTTCAAAACGATTTGCCAACGTTAGGTAAAAAGACTTTGCCAGTGCCTGTTTTACAAAATTTACAACCGTATATAAAAACGAGTAAAAAGGTTAAAGTCGGGCATGCCGACTATACAATACCCTTCACCAGTCTGGTGTATTGTTTGGATCCGAAATTCGAATGGGTTAAAATGGGGCTTATGTCAAAATTTTCTATAATGTGAGTCAGCGCACCAAATTTCATTAAAATATCTTAATATTTGCGACCTGCAGTTTGTAACCAAGCCAATTTTGGGGGGACCCTTATATGGGCACTAGTTCTAAACATGGACCGATGTTCACCAAAATCAATAGGCTTCGTCCTTGGGCCAACATAGGTCTATGTACCAAATTTCATCAAAATAGCTTAATATTTGCGACCTGCAGCATATAAACAATATAATTTTGGGGGGACCCTTATATGGGCACTAGTTCTAAACATGGACCGATGTTCACCAAAATCAATAGGCTTCGTCCTTGGGCCAACATAGGTCTATGTACCAAATTTCATCAAAATATCTTAATATTTGCGACCTGCAGCGTATAAACAGTATAATTTTGGTAGGACCCTTATATGGGCACTAGGTCTAAACATAGACCGATGTTCACCAAAATCAATAGGCTGCGTTATTGGGCCAATATAGGTCTGTGTATCAAATTTCATCAAAATATCTTAATATTTGCGACCTGCAGCGTATAAACATTATAATTTTGGTGGGACCCTTATATGGGCACTAGGTCTAAACATGGACCGATGTTCACCAAAATCAATAGGCTGCGTTATTGGCCCAATGTAGGTCTGTGTACCAAATTTCATCAAAATATCTTAATATTTACGACCTGCAGCGTATAAACAGTATAATTTTGATAGGACCCTTATATGGGCACTAGGTCTAAACATGGACCGATGTTCACCAAAATCAATAGGCTGCATTATTGGGCCAATATAGGTCCGTGTACCAAATTTCATCAAAATATCTTAATATTTACGACCTGCAGCATATAAACAGTATAATTTTGGTAGGACCCTTATATGGGCACTAGGTCTAAATATGGACCGATGTTCACCAAAATCAATAGGCTGCATTATTGGGCCAATATAGGTCTGTGTACCAAATTTCATCAAAATATCTTAATATTTACGACCTGCAGCATATAAAAAGTATAATTTTGGTAGGACCCTTATATGGGCACTAGGTCTAAACATGGACCGATGTTCAAAAAAATCAAACTTGTTCGTCCTTGGGCCAATATAGGTCTGCGTACCAAATTTCATCAAAATATCTTAATAGTTGCGACCTGTAGAGTGCGCACAAGATTGCATGGACAGACAGACAGACGGACGGACGGACGGTCGGACAGACGGACATCGTTAAATCGAAATAAAAAAAAAATTCTGAACCGATCGGTATACTATAAGGTGGGTCTACGACCAATATTTTTTGGTGTTACAAACATCAGCACAAACTTATAATACCCTGACCACATAGTGGTGTAGGGTATAAATACCACTGGTAAAACATCGGCTTAAAATGAATTGCCAACGTTTGCTAAAAGAACTTTGCCAGTACTTTTTTCACAAAATTTACGACTGTACATGAAAAAATACTACTGGCAAAACATTGGATTGCAGCGCTTTGCCAACATTTGCAAAAAGTATTTTGCCAGTACTTGTTTTGCGAAACTTATGACTGTATGTAAAAAATACATAAACTTATCACTTAATGTTCACCCTATTTAAGTACAAGTTTTCAAGTCTCTTGATAAAACTGTAAAATTGTTCTTATGGTAAAATTTGTGTGAAAATCTATTGAATTTATAGTTTTAAGCAGAGATGTTTCGCTTATTAGATACAGTGCTGCTATACTAAAATTTGCGTTTCTCTTTTTTCGGGATTGGGATTTTACAGATTTTTTCATGAAGAATTGAATAAAAAACAGTTGATCTAAAATACCGATTGGCAGAGCACTTATTTTACTATTGTTACCAACGCTTTGCCAACGCTCGGAAAGATAAACGGCCAACCGAAGATCGACGTTATCATTTCAAGGTTGACCCAGTACTTTAATTTTCGAAAAACAGACGCTCTGCCAGCGCTTGTACCACCATATACAGTGATTTGCCAACGTTTTGCCGTTTGTATTTTTCTACCTGGCCAATACATAATCACATATAAACCTAAATCGAAGAAATTTTCTAAGTCATTTTATGTATAATTTAATATAAACCTTTATCAAAAAAATTTCTAAGTTGTTTTAGATATAAGTTCCCAGTAGCAAATGCTCGAACTAGTTCTAAAACATACTAGTTTATTGTCTAGTAATTACATAACTAGTTCTCAAAATAATCATTTTGAACCAGTTGTGTACTAGTTAAATACGATCTATGTATGTAGAGACTGTTTAAAAAAATTACCTGAATTAAAATATGAGATTTGAAATTATTTTTTTTGCATTTATATTTAATTAAAAAATCAGAGTTTGTAAATAAACACTTAAATTTTTTTTATTGTGAATTGAATTGAGATGTAAATCAACTGGTACAGTACTGGTGCCAAAGAGTCAATCCAGAACTAGTTTTCTAAATATCTTATAAGAACCAGTACAGCTTCTTGTTTTTCTTCCAAAAACAATAATCTTTAAGAATTTGCATACCTAATAGTTTCATTGAAACTGTGCAGAGTTTTCAAAAGATTGAATTTAAATACGACTTTTGAAATACTACCTTTATTTGTAATACGTGATACATTCTGAGTTTGCAAATAAACACTAAAATATTTTATTGTCATTAGAAATCATAAACACAAAATATTTGAAATTTCATTTGGTAAATTATCTCAGTAAGAGCAAACTATCGGTCTAATCTGCGTTTTATCAAAGGAAAAACCTCTGTTTTTTATCTATAAAATTAACACACAACCAACTGGTACAGTACTATTTCCAAAGAGTAACTTCGGAACTAGTTCCGCGATTGTCACATTAGCACCAGTTTCGCTCCCTATTTTTCGTCCTTCAATTGTAATTTTCAAACTAGTTATACAACTAGTACCAAAGTAGGAGTTTGGCGACAATTGCCCCCATCCCTATGACATCTCCATGTTAAATTCTACAGTTGTTTGTATGGAGAGGCGGTAGAACTCGTACTAGTTGCCTGGTTTAAATAAACTAGTACATAACTGGTTCTGAACTAGTATTTTTTGCAACTGGGTTTATATGATAAATTATCAAAAATATTTTCTAAGTTATTTTAGATAAAACTTTATATAATCCAGCTTCCAAAACAGTTTCTAAGTCATTTTATATGTAAGTTGACATAAATCTTAATTTAGTGGGTTATTTTGTAAAACGCAACGCCTTGCATTGCGTTGATTTGTGTGTAAATTGTTATTGTTACAAAAACAATTTTTATGAAAAATAAAGCAACGCAAGGCGTTGCGTTTTACAAAATAACCCCTTTAAAATATTTTGTGAGTCAATTTTTGATAAAAATTTTTATTATTTAAAATCAGATAAATTTCAAAGTTCGAAAGGAAAAATATTTGTTATGTCAGTTTAACAATTCAAACATATTTCATATTTTGTTTATAAATCATGAAATACAATTGTATTAAATAGTATATAACTATATCAGATTAAATACCCAGCAAAAAAAAAAAACCGAATGCATTTTAAAAGAATGCATTTTTCACTGCATATAAAGTAGCTATATATACTGATTTCTTACTTCCAATAAACGTATTTTAAATGACTTCCAAAATGCCATTAATTAAAAACTTTTTTTACTTCCCAGAAAAAAAATACCTGACCAAGATCCGTAAAAGCACCTATACTGTTCGGCACAAATGCGTTCAAATTGAGGTGAAAAACGCATTCTTTTAACATTGGCTTGTCATAGGAGAGAAGGTGTTTATGCTACTTTAAGTCTGCTTTGCACGTCATAAAAATGAGTGCTTGGATGTTCTTTTTTATATACCCGAGTAAAACGGGTTATACATTATTTTATATTATTTAATACAATTATGTCTCGTTATATATTGCTTTGTATGGCACTATATATTATAAGACATAATTTTCGTCTTTCGGTCAAATTTTATATGACCCAATATCTAAAAATATCTTTTTACATACAGCTGCGAAAAAAAAATAGCACCAATTAAAGTTTTTTCTAATTTTATCCCCTTTGCTTTTATTTTTAAAGATCAAAATAATGATTAAATTGTCCCCGAAGTACTGGAAGATATTCCAGAAAATTGTAGAAAATTTTAGTGTAACGTTTGTTTTTTAACTTTGCTACCCGTTCTAAGTAGGCGTGGCTTTTAATGAAAAATCATCGATATCGAGCTTTCATCAAATTATATAGTAAAATTTAGCGAGTACTGATCGGATCTGCACAAACTAAATATTGTTGAAAATTCTATAAAATTTCCTTAAATCTTGCATTATTTTTATTCACAAATGGCGGCCAGATTTAAAATGACACCGGTTTAAATATGAGTAAATTTTTCTTTGTTTTTAGCGATTTTAAAATAAAGTTAACAACACTGAGATTTTAATATGAAATGCTTTATACTATAATGTAAAAAAAAAGTCTGACTGATCTGTTATATCGTGGTAAGCATATCATAATAACATTCGCTTTAAAATTTCATTGTTGTTAACTTTATTTTAAAATCGCTAAAAACAAAGAAAAATTTACTCATATTTAAACCGGTGTTAAAAAAAAATTTTTACAAGTAAATTACATACATAGAATAAAAATTTAAAAAATTCAATAAGGCCAGCAGGTTAGAATACGTATTTCTGGATCCTGCTACAAACCCATCCTTAATATTCTATGCTTTTATGGATGATGAACTATTTATTGAATTGAAACAAATAAGCAAATTGAAACAAATAAGCAAATTGAAACCACTCAATTAAACTAACATCAACGAAATTCTTACAATGTTATTTTTATCCAGCTGCTTGGAATTCAACTCTGATCGACAACTTATGAAGCACAGATTTATGAACGACAACGAACCGTTAATTTTAAATGCATATTCTAATTATTTTTTAACCTACAACATAAATCCATGTTGATAGTAAACAATTAGGCATATGTATTAAATTATATTTTTCACTATATCTAGTGTGTTAAGATGAATAAAATATTATTTAATGATATTCTATGTAGTGTCGATTTTTATAAAAATCTTTAAGAGAATTTGCGTAATAATTTGTGAAGAATACTCACTTTTAAACTTTTTTATAAAATAATTCTATACGAATACTTCTGAAAATCTGCACAGAAACGAAATCTTTAGAAATGCAAAGTTTTGGATTCCATATTTAAGAAATACTTAAGCAAAAAATCTATCTTAGTTACTATAAAACTGGTCCGACCCATTAACAATTCCAATAAATCCTGAAAGAAGGGAAGAAATTAAAATACCCGTGTCTTTCACTTTTTCTATATTAATTCGTTTAACCGATCAATTTTTCTAGATCAATTCGTTTAATAGTTTAAATCGCGAATTGATATTTAGTTAATATATTTAATTTTAAAATTAAGACCGCCTTCCATATATATATATATTAGGCTGGGTCGATTTGTGGGGAGGCAAAAAAATTGCCCATGGCTCAGGGAAAATCGTATTCTAGGGATCAAAATAAGAAACTTTGCCGAAGGAACCATACCTCTAAAACGAATTCTACTACCCCCAACTGTTGACTTTTGTCCCGTAGGGTCAAGTTTTGAAAAATCCCACTTTGACCCATTTAGAGTGCCCCAATCGAGTCCAAATGTATGACCGACCCCCACTAACTTTGGAGGGCCGATCCACCCATGCCAGTGGTACACCCCCTGGAACTCCCCTGGGGGGTTCCCCATACAAACATTTTAAAAAATCACCATTTTTGGCACTTTATTTTATTATTTTTTATTTATTTTATTTATTTTTATTATTTTATTTATTTTTTCTCTTTAGAAATTTATTTAGTCAGAACATATGTAAATGAAAAAATTAATTTAACTTAGTAATAGAAAAGAAAATAAAAAAAATTACTGTTTGAAGTCTTTTTTGCTTTCAAGTCTGGGCATTTTTTCTTTTCTATTACTAAGTTAAATTAATTTTTTAATTTACATATGTTCTGACTAAATAAATTTCTAAAGAGAAAAAATAAATAAAATAATAAAAATAAATAAAATAAATAAAAAATAATAAAATAAAGTTACAAAAATGGTGATTTTTTAAAATGTTTGTATGGGGAACCCCCCAGGGGAGTTCCAGGGGGTGTGCCACTGGCATGGGTGGATCGGCCCTCCAAAGTTAGTGGGGGTCGGTCATACATTTGGACTCGATTGGGGCACTCTAAATGGGTCAAAGTGGGATTTTTCAAAACTTGACCCTACGGGACAAAAGTCAACAGTTGGGGGTAGTAGAATTCGTTTTAGAGGTATGGTTCCTTCGGCAAAGTTTCTTATTTTGATCCCTAGAATACGATTTTCACTGAGGCATGGGCGATTATTAAATCGACCCGCCCTAATATATATATATATATATATTACCTAAATAGTAATTCGTGATTTAAACTATTAAACGAATTGATCTAGAAAAAGTGGAAGTCATGCATATTTTATATTTAGCCCTCCTTTCAGAATTTATTAAGTATATTTCATCATGGGTACCTACAACCAAAAGATGAACTTTGTCGGACGGTGTTTTAATAGAAATCGAGTTTTTCAAGTACAACATATGTCGGATTTATTTATTATGCAACGAGCGGGAAAAGAAAAACCCTAGTTAAAAGAGTTAATACTTAGCATACGCAGTCAGACTTTGCATGGGATTTCGTACCAGATATGTATAGCAACAAAACAAGCCTATTGATTTAAAAAAGAAACATTTATTTTCCGTATATAATCTATAGTATATTCTTGTTTCAAATGAAGTCTTTCTTAATATCTTAGTAAATTTAAAATTACATTAATTTTCATTTAAAATGGTATCAATTTACATCGAAACAACAGATTTTTTATTTTTAAATTGAATATTGGGTCATATTAATAAAAGTTAGCCAATTCTTCGAAGTAATTATTTTGGTTTAGGAATAACGCAGCACCAAATTTATCCATAGGCTTGAAGGATACCATAAAATATAAATGAAAATTAAAACAAACAAAAATTGTCTACCCGCAAGCAGACTAAAATTGTGTAATAACAACTTAAAACCCTAATAAATAATTCCCAATATTAGTGAAATCTAGTTTTTTATTCATACGATACATTATTTACAAATTTAAAATATTTTATTGTATATTTTTAGTTGATCTGAAGATGTTTTACAATGAGTGTTATTTTTGTTCGGTTTAAGATCAAATACTACAAATTGTAATTAGAATTTACAATTTTTATTTTACAACCAATAGAGAAAAACTTATGAAAAAAAACTTTCCTAGAACCAATGGTTGACAATTAATGGTTCTAGATTTACTTAGTTTACACCATACAAGAAACCTTACGTGAATCCCTCATTGTTTTTCAGTGCATTATTTAATAAAAATAAATAAAATTCGAACATTTTTATCAAATTGGACCTAATTGCATCAAATTTTAAATATGAAGATATTATTTAATACAAAAATGTCTGGTCAAAATTCGGATTAAATTGTATATAATTTAAAGTAATTAAATCCAATGTGATCCACGTAGATACAATTGTATTCACCATTTTTCGGATTAAATTGTATCTGATTAGTTATTCTATTCTATCAAATTAGATATATCACCATGTCATCTTTTTTAATCGGGCCCGAGTAAAACGGGTTATATATTATTTTATATTATTTAATAAAATTATTTCTCGTTATATATTGCTTTGTATGGCACTATATATAATAAGACATAAATTTCGTCTTTCGAAGAAATTTTATATGACCCAATATCCAAATATATCATTTTACATATGTTGTCATATTTAATAAGATCTCGCCCATGGAATTGAAATTGTAAGACCAAAAATAGCCCAGTTTCATGTTTAATTTAAATTTAATTTAAGATTTTATCGAAGTCAATTACAATCCATTTTTAATTGGAAAATATTCTTTTACAAAAACAAATTTTGATATAAAATTCAAGTGATTTAAAAAATAATATGAACACGAAAAACCGGCAAAATATTTTTGTATAAAATCGGAATGAAATTATCTGACAGTTACCCATACATTATCGACATTGAAAATATTATGTTAAAAGAGTTAACACTTAACATACGCAGTCAGACTTTATATGGGATTTCGTACCACATATGTATAGCAACAAAACAAGTCTATTGATTTAAAAAAGAAACATTTATTTTCCCTATATAATATATAATTTGTTATAGTCTTGTTTCAAATGAACTCTTAATATCTTAGTAAATTGAAATTCATTTTCATTTAAAACGTTATAAATTTAAATCGAAACAACATATTCTTTTATTTTTAAATTGAATATTGGGTCATATTAATAAAAGTTAGCCAATTCTTCGAAGTAATTATTTTGGTTTAGGAATGACGTACCACCAAATTTATCCATAGGCTTAAAGGATACCATAAAATATAAATGAAAATTAAAACAAAAAAATTGTCTACCCGCAAGCAGACTATAAATGCAAATAGAAAGACTAAAATTGTGTAATAAATAACTTAAAAACCTAATAAATAATTCCCCCATTAGTGAAATCTGGTTTTTTTATTGACTATTTACAAATTTAAAACACTTTTAAACGATTATTTCATGACATTTAATTGTATTAAAAACTGTTTCATGTCAAATTTGTTATCACAATTTTAATGCATTTTTCCCATTTTTTTTAAAGTGAAAGCCCAAAAATAAAAGCTTCATTTGAACATATCTCACTTTCAAAATTAAAATCTCACCTTTAGTGAAAAATCCAGTAATGATTTATGGGAAATTATGTGAAATTTCATTTTATTTAGAATTTTTATGGATTATTCCTAAACTATACTATAGCTCGTATAAGTACTGATTAATGTGTAGAAACTTTTTATGTATGCAGTTTCACATCAAGACTCGGAAACTTACTAGATTTGCTTAGTTCACACGATACACGAAACCTTACGTGAATCCCCCATTGTTTTTCAGTACAATATTTAATAAAAACAGAAATATTTTATCCAACTGGACCTAATTGCATCAACTTTTAAATATTAAGATATTTAGTGTGTTTTTTAATCACCTGGATTTAGAATTTTTCATACAAAAAATGGATTTATTAAATCCAAAAAAAAAGCTGGATTTAATAAATCCACAATAAAAGCACAAATATATGAAACAGCCTATTAATTTGATGTCAGAAAAAAATACGAATGCAAATTAAAAGAGAAACAAAAAAATTGAAAAACTAACAAATAAAAGGTTTTTCTTAAATTTTTTTTATGAAATATGTTAAGAAAAAAAAACTACACCTCACCAAATACATATTTTTCATCTTGGACAAGGAGAAATAGCTCAAATAGAAATGGCAATTTTTCACTCTACAGTAAGTAATTTAATTAAATCCAATTAGTGAATATTAAATATTGCAATGGAATTTTTCAATTGTGTAAAAATGTAAATTGAAGTGATAAAACTGAAAAGGCAGACTGTTTATCGCTGTTTTATGTAAAATATAATTATAAATTAAAAGTTAAAGTAGAATCCTTCATCATCAAATTCGGTATTAAAAATTAGGGTGAAAGCAGTGTCGGACAGAAAATTTTTTTAAAATAGGAAAAATCTAACCCCATCTGTTGAGCACTTTTAGAAATACTTTTTGGATTTATTAAATCCAAGTGATTAGAAAAAACAGCTATTATTTCATACAATAATGTCTGGTCAAAATTCGGATTAAATTGTATATAATTTAAAGTAATTAAATCCAATTTGATCTACGTAGATACAATTATATTCACCATTTTTCGGATTAAATTGTATGTGATTAGTTATTGTATTTCATCAAATTAGATATGTCACCATATCATCTTTTTTAATCGGGTATATAAACTTTTTTACTCGGGTAGTTATACCAAGTAAATTTGATGGGATAATTACCCAGTCAGAAATCGCCAGCGGTACAAAAAATCAAGCACTGGCATACCACTGGGTAACCAGGGTATTAAAAATAAATGACTGGCAGAACACTCATTTGGGACGCTTTGCCAGCATTTGCGAAAAGCGTTTTACCACCCGGTTAAAAATCAGCATACATGTTCATATTTTTTCATATATGGAAACATGTATGTTCACTTATGAATGACATATGAACATACATGCCATATATGAAAACATATATGAACTCATACCTTTAAAGACAGACCACATATATGGTGATGCATGTAACCACATATTAAGACATGTGACATATATTGCCCCATGTGTGTCATACATTCTCATTTATGAATTCATTTATTGTCACGTATATGATTACAAATGGATCCTGCTTTTTCATTTTAAGATCATATATGTTCATATTAAGATATGTAGAAATGTGTAAAATCAACGAAATAAGAATTAAATTTAGAAAATATATTGACATTTATATAAAAGAGAACTTTTTTTAGGTCTTGCAATACTTTATAATCAGAAAATAGTTGTATATTTTGTCCTCCCCATTTAAAACTATAATAAGGTACAGCATACAATTATATTTGAGGTACAGCATACAATCATATTTGATAAAATATGATCCGATTCGATATAATGACAATAAAAACTAATTTGAATAATATGGGCCATTGGAATTTGAAGTAATTTTAAATTAATTATTTTAGTCTGATGGTATTAAATAAAATATAACTTTATTTTATTAAATTTGATATTAGATGAACGCATTTTATGCAGCACGATCTACCATTTTTCGGATCAAATTGTACTTTAATATGTTTTTATTTTACAACACCCATTTTTTTACTCGGGATCTTTTATATAAGTTACCGAAGATAATTTTATATTTGTTGAACTCTTTCAATAATAAAACGATTAGTAATAACTTATTAACTCTTTATTAATCCTTTATGTACACACAAAAAGTTAAGTAAAATGCAATTCTAAATAAACTCTTTTTAAGAAAAATTGTCCAAAATTTTGGATTAATTTTTAGGAAAAGTTAGTCCATTGTTTTTATCAATAAAAAATTATTGACAATAAAAATTTATACAAAAATATAGAACCATTTCCTCTCAAAAAACCAACAACTTGATAAGGAAAAATGGTCTTAACACTGCAGTTATTTAGCTAAACATTTTTGGGTTTAAAAAAGCTATTTATGTATATACTACATGTTCTTAAAGCGAGTTTTAATGCATATATGTGTTTTGACTGTTGTTGCTTAGCGTTTCCTCTGCGTTTTTGAGCTGTCCCAAATTTAAGAATTTCTGTAAAGGAAGAAATATATATATATATCTTTACTTTAAAATATAATTTTTTAAATTGCTGCATATAATTTCTATAGAAAATATTCAGTATTTCATCATATTCTCTTAAGCATCGGATTTTAAATACGTTTTCTATTAGGTAATTCCCAGTTAGTAGCTAACTTGGCATAGTGAAAATGAGGCCAAGCACATAAAATTGTGAACTAAGAATTTAACTCCGGTATTTAAAATGAAAAAGCTGCTAACTTTTTAGACACAAATGCCTAAAAGAAAAATCTAGCAGTTAGTTACTTAGCATACACTTTGTCCTAATGAATACGGCAAGTCTCTTACTACAGAACAACCCTAAGGTCTTTTTCATTTAAGTAGATCCCGAGGACTTTTTGTGAGATTCTGAATTTACTTTCGTATAGAAAAACTTTATGCTTTTAAGATGTTTTAGAGAAAAACTTACCAGATATGCAGAGTTTTTATTCGATTTGGGCTTCAGATATGTGTTTTTAATCATTCCAAGTTTTGAATATTGTTTTTTTAACATTTTCAAATTAAAGAAAATTTATGTTTCGTCCGTAATATTGACATTAGTTAAAAATTTAGCAATTTAGGTATGTATTTTTTATTTTTTTTGCAAAATTTTTTCCATTTAATATGGTTTAATTATATTTGTTATCAATTTTTGACATAAATGAAAATTGTATGTGAAATTATAGCCAAGACAAAATGATAGACAAAAAAATGGGGAATCTTTTTTGGGAATTAAAAAACTATTGCTTAAAAACAGAAATAATTTTTGAAACAAGTTTAGGGGCACAGCTCAGATTTTTTTCTTTTTTTTTTTGTCTCAAGCGGCCAATATACGAGCAAGCATGCTGTCCAGCTTGTTTGACAAAAAATGGTTTTTGGAATACACGGACAAGCATGCTGTAAAATTTGACTTCAAAACCACAAACGTAGACTTGTCTATATCTCCGCCATATATAGTCGGATTTGAACAGTATGGCTACCATTAGAAAGGTAATTAAAATTCTTTTCCTAAAAATTAAATTCAAAACTTTCATAAAAAATAAAAGACGATCTATTTTGTGGGCTAACTCTTTTTCTGCTTAACCGGTCTTCTATGTGATTTAGTGGCTTCACTAAGTAAAGTTTTCTGCATATCAATTTTTTGGTGAAATGTCTGTACCCTAATTTACGTTGGTCTGTACAAAATTTTACGTTGGTGCGTAATGGGCTAATGTATATAAAATATTTTTCTATATATATGATATAAAATACCTTTCCAATGCTGTATATATTGTCCAAATCCGATTTGTTGTTTTGGAATCCCAATAAAAAGTTCTACCTGTAGTAAAAATTTGGGCCCGATTTGAGCTTTGCCCTTAAACTCAACTTTAATCTAATTTTTAAAATGAAAATTGTTAGATTTCTTTTAATACATCACTTATATTTATTGTAATTTGTTTAAAAATCCAATCCTATCAACTACAATTAGCTTCAGTTTAATAAATTCCCAAGCAAAACTTCCCTTTAATGATTCAAATAATTTTACCGTGGTAATCTGTGCATACAAAAATACAAGACATATGATGTGACAATAGAATATTGGTGAATGTTGTCAACTTGAGTAACAACAAAACTGACGTTTAATAACAAGCAAGTAAAATTCAACAATTTTATATCTTTATTTTTACCCATTTCCAAACAAGAACGGGGAAATATTTAATTGTTGGTTATTTATATAAAAAATTAATTATTGATAAAAGTTTGTGTTTTTTGGAAAAATTACTATTATATTAGCAGTGAAAACAGTAAATATTAATATCTTGGACCAGGAAATAGTTTATTAGACTCTGGATAGCAAAAAGTTCTCAGAGATCGTTTTTCTAAAATAAAGTATCGTTGAATATGGATTTACAGAAAAAATCAAATGTTTTTTAATAACTTATTAAGTTCTTTTTTAATTAAGTGTCTTCTTTGTCTTTATTTTCCAATTGATTTCGCTTAAATTTGGTATACATGATCCTATATCCCAGTCAGCTCAAACCCACTTTTACGTCCTTTTTTAGTATGTGTTTTTTGTGATCTATTTTGGATTTTTACTAAAAAAATAATTTTTTTAATGAATGTTGCTGAAGTTTTGTACTAATTATCCTCACTACACGTGTAATGTTCAATGATTTTTGAAAATTGTATGTTTGTCATAATCCTAATTATGTGTACAGTTCTCATAATTATTTCCAAAATCGTTTCACTAAAACCTAAAACGGGAGCGGTGGCGCCGGGTTCGGTGGCACCTAAGCAATCATGTCAAATAAGATCTACAATCAGTGCGATAAACGAATTTTTATAAAACCATAGGATATCCAGCAAGGGTTTTAAACTATATTCTTAATCAAGGACAAGACTGGGTACAAACAGTACTAAAAATAAAAAAAATACTTATTTTATTAACAAAAAGCTTTTTTTGTTTATGCATGTTGGCATCATCGAAAAAACAAAAAAAAGGGAAAAACACTTGTTTATTTTTAATCATCCTAGCTTTGATATAATAAATGCATTGTTTTTTAAGTTTGATGTCAAAATAAGAAAAATAGAACTTAAAGATGCTAAAAATTGGTAAGCAAAATGTGTTAAATAATAGATATAATAATAATATTGAGTTGAATTTCCAGGAAATTAAAAATTAACGCCGTCATCACCTTCTTTGCCAAAGTTGGCATTGGAATTCTATTTGCGTCCAGTTCTGAGATTTTAAGCGTGTAATGTATGTATAATATTTCTAAATTCTTAAATTTGTTTGTAATTTAAAATATAATAACCCCTGACGATGTAATCAAATTGTAAATTCTCTGCCTTTACAGATGGTGTTGTATTAAACTATGTGTCGTGATTGGTGTTATGGACAATTTGGTGGTATGAACGTTTAAATATTTAGAGACGGTTAATAGTGATCATAACATCAATATAGTTTTTGAATTGAAATTTCAAAAATATCAAAATGATGATTGGCTGGTAATATTGTAGTTTATATATTTATTGCAGTGCTTGTTATAATACTGTAAAAACAGCTCTTGTATTAATTACTTTCGCCGGGTTTCATACTGAAGGTTTATGAGTTAACTATTAGTTATCCAAAAATTTGTGTTTCTTTTGTATATAATTTTTTCATAATTTCTTTTGTTTAATAGTTAAGCTAAAATTAACCCTGCAGTATGAGACCCACGGTTTATATTTAACTGTATTAAAATATATAATTTAAGTAGTTTATTGTTCCTGCTAGGGGTATTTACATTGCCCTCATAATCCAGTTTAAAGAAGATTTCAAAATCACTTCATGTATTATATTATTCACTACCTTATGATCGAAATTTTGTTTTAACAAGACTGTGTGCAATGTAAATACCCTATTATAAAACTCTACACCAATTTAATTCGAGGAAATTCTAACAAGGAAGCACTATTGACGGGTTCCCCACTAAAGGGCTACACAAAACCTTTTAAATGACATTTAAAACAACATGATAGCCTAACACACAGTCCACCAAATAGTCTTGAAAAAGAGTTGCCTTTTCTATTTATGTGTATTAGTGACCTTACACGGTGGGATGTCACTTTGTACAGCCCCCACGCTTGCGACAAAATTCGAATATGTGATCGCGAAGAAGAAAAATAAAAGACATTTTTATTTTTTAGCGCCCCATTCTCATGTTTCAGGGTTAAGAAGTGGAGTAAAAAATTACCAGATTTGGAAACATGTCTGATATTCACGAAATTCAGATGTATTTATGTATATGTAGCGTAAGAGTACTCGAGAAAACAAAAATTTTGGTATTCATAATGACCTATCTTGCAAAAAGCTCTTCGGATGATAACAAATATCAAAAAAAGTTGAAACTCCTCCTTAAATAGGCATTATTACACTAATAGAAAAAAGTCCGTAGAAAATTTAGTTAAAACTACTAAAAATTAGTTAAAAATGATGCTGCAGAAAAAAACTGCTAAATTATTTTTGCTATATATTAGTAATATAGGAACAGCAAAAATAAAACTGTTAAATATACAGAATTTTAGTTATATTTGAGCTAAATTTTTGTAATTGAGCTAAAAATTTAAAATTTTCAAAGTTTTTTTTTTGATTTTTTTTAAATGCAAATAAAAAAACAGCAGTTTACAATTTTTGAAAACAGCAGCTTACAATTTTTTAGCAAATATTTCTGCTGATTTCAGCAGAATAAACTGCTATTTGCATTCAACTAAGTTTAGCTTAAAAAAATAGCAAACATTTTGTAGATATAACAGTTTATTTTTGCTATTTTTAGTCTATAAATATTTAGCAAAATTTTCTGCAGATTTTACAGTACAATTTGCTATTTTCAATTAACTAAAAGTTAGCCTAAATATAACAAAAATTCTGTAAATTTAACAGTTTTAATTTTGCTGTCCTCATTTTACTAGTATTTAATAAAAAAATCTGCTAATTTTAGCAGTTTTTTCTGCAGCATCATTTTTAATTAATTTTTAGTAACTTTTTCTGCTATTTTTACAGATTTATTTCTATGAGTGTATATATAAATATGAACATATAACCAACAACAATTTCAAAACAAACGTGATTTTCCGAAAAAAAATATTATAATTAAAGTTTGACATGCAGACACATTTGTCATATACCGTTGATACTCAATTCGCCTACATTTTCTTCTAAATAAAACGAAATAAACAAACGACAAATTGGGTTAATTAAGGACCCATTTTTTAACCTCTGAATATATAATTGGGCCACTAAAAAAGTAATTGTCCGTTTTTTCTCCAATGGGTGGAACCCAAAAATGGTGCTTAATTGTAAATTAAATTGCTATTTTGAGAAATTCACAAACTGAATTTGAGACCTTTTATTTTAAGGAGTTTTTCATTGTAAATGAAGTATTTTTATAATGTTGTAGTTTTAAATGAAATTGGGATTTTCTATTAAAAAATGCAAAAATTTATGTAAAATATAAAAAGTCTAATTAAATCTTATTTTTATTTGGATTTTGCTCAATTTTAAATTAAAATTGAAATTTTCTCAATTTGAGGAAGAAAAGTTCAATAGAATTCTGAGAATCACTAACAGCAAGTAGAAAATCTTAATTTTTCATTTGGAGTTTTCTCATTAAATGAGAAAGTTCCAAATGAGAATAATTTTTCCAATCATAATATTAAAGCAAAAATTTGGATATTAATTTTAACAATTACTGGTCATTAATATTTTAATTATTGTTAAGAATTATTATTAAGTATTTAATTATATCTAAAATCTGAAATAAAATAAAAGGTTATTTAAAACAAAAAAGAAATTTTTTTAATATACAATAATATATGCAAAAATGTATGAAAATATATGATAAAACATACGAAAACATATATGGATATGTTTCTCAGTATTCATTTATGAACACGTATGTTCATGTATCTACATATTACCTCAATTTTCGTTAATGTACATGTATGAAACATGTATGGATGGATCATATATGAACATACGTAAACATATGTGATGATTTTTAGCCGGGCAGTATTTTTTTTACAAAAATTTCGGTGGTTTATAAAAAAAACCACTGGCAAAGAATTGGCTTAGAGTGATATCCCGAGTAAAAAAGTTTTGATATAATCATATATTATTTTATGTAATTGCATATAGTAACTTATAGTTACATATGGCCACATATGCTTTTAAATTCAAGCATATATACTTTTATATAGTCATATGTTAGATATTTTTCCTCAAAGGTTTTAATATGGAGACATATGTGATTTTATATTATTACATATTGGCCTACATATATATGTATGTGCTATATATAAGTACATAAAATAACATATAAAAGACATAATTACATGTACGTTTATATATAATTTAGTATGACACTATACATAATAATATAAAACTATGTGGATCCATATAAGAAATCTTTTATAATTTGTGTTAGTTATGATTATATATTGACGAATATGAACCCATATATAACTTATAACGTTCTTTATAAAATCATCTATAATTATATATCATCCCACATAGGCAATTTTTTCAAAGTGATTTTATATAAAAATATATAAGGTCCATATAAAACCGTATTGTATTATATTTGGTTCCATGTTATCAATGATTTTGAACTAGTTTTATATTTAGTAATTACTAGGGATTGGCGCGTGACACGAAATGTTCGTGAGTCACGTTATTCACACGTTATCGTGAGTAATAATTACTATACTTAAGTGATTCGTGCGTGAGCGTGAGTAAGAATAACCCGTGATTGATTCGTGTGTGAGTTTATCATCATATCATAGCATCATATGTTTTTAGTAATTTTTACTGTTTTGCGTGAGAATTTTCTTATTGTAAGTTTAATAAGTTAATATGTGCTGAGTAAAAAACGAAATGCTCGTGCGTGAGTAATTTGTTTTTTTTTTTTTTTGAGCATGAGTCAAAAATGGCTTACGCACCGCACCCATAACATTAACAACACTGAAGCTTTAATACGAAATTCTCTATACTATAACGTACACTTGACTGATTTCTTATATCTTTGTTGTATATCATAATCCTATTAACTTTAAAATTTCAGTGTTGTTAACTTTATTTTAAAATTACTAAATTAAAAGAAATTTTTTTTTTATGTTTATTGTACTGTCATGATAAATCTGGATAAAAGTAATGGAAGATTTATCGAAATTATAAGATCTCCAGCAGGCCTGGGGTTAATCATTACATTTTGTAATTAATTACACATGCAATTACACAATTACATGTAATTGTAATTGAAAAAAAAACTCATCTATAATTACATATTCGGCCTTATTACGAGTGTCGTAGTCGTAGTCGAAACTACTCACTGAAAACTCACTAAAAACGCAACTTTTGAAAATTTTTTCAATTGGATTTACCATATATAGCACTCAGATTTAAAAAAATCCACCATGAGAGTTTCATTTCTTTATAATTTCCATTATATACAAAATCATTTTATATGGAGTCGAAAATTTCGACTACAAATTCGACACTCGTAATCAGGCCGATTATTTGTAATTGCAATTCAAAAAAGAACAATTACAATTACAAGTACCCAGTGTAGAAAATCATTACCAGATATGTGGTTATGTAACTACATACTTGGTAATGGTAACTAGTTACTTTTGTTATTACATTTCTCATTACCTTTATATGGCGATGTCGCGAAAAATAATGAGTTGTCGTTACACACCAGCATACGAAAAATCAAAAAATATATCGTTACCTATGTGCTTACCAGTACTGACAAAAATAATGAGTCTAAAAATAGATTTTCTAAAAAATAAATTATATAAAAAAAAATATTTTTTATTGTATTTTTTTTTTTTTTTAATAAAAATATTGAGTCTAAAAACAGATTTCAAAAAATTTTCAAAAAAATTTAAAAAATTATTTTCTATTTGAAATAATGATAAAAATAAGTCATTATCAGTAACTCATTATTATATGTTTTAATATAATACAGAAGGTAAGTGGGTGTCATTACTGGAAGTCCAAAAAATAATGATATGTCATTACCGTTTCTACACTGGGTAATTGAAAATTTTTTTTATTTAAAAAAATTATTTTTGTATGTATATTGTTAGATATGGTCCTATATAATATAATAAAAAGTATAAGGTTAATATTTAGATATAATTGTATTAAACTATGTCCACTTTTATAACATTTTATATAATTTTATACAAAAAGATATAATTTGATGTAATTGGATGAGGACAAAATTCGGATACAATTGTATCGAATTGCATAAAATTGTATCAAATTGTACCAAATTGTATACAATTGTATACAATTCGATACAATATGATACAATAAGACGTTCTCATTTTTCGGATATAATTATATCTAATTACATAAAAGATTATATATAATTAAATATAACTTCATATGGCTCCATATCATTTTTTTTACTTGGGATGCCAAGGTTTGCAACCAGTGGTTATCCAGTGCTACCTAGCCAATGCTACCAAGCGTACAAAAATCAATGATTTTATAAAAATGCTGACGCTTCGTTAAAAAAATGTTTGTAGTCGGAAGGTTCCGAGTTCAAATCCGGTTGCAAGCAAAAATTTTTTTTTGGATTTTTTTTAATTTAAAATTTTTTTTGTTTTATAAAATCAATTTTTTTGTTTGTGGGAAATCTCCTTCAAGACCAACTTTTTTTTACCCTCCCAACACTGGCATACTAGTTACTAAACATTGTTTGCCAGTACTAGCATTTTGGCACAGCCAGTAGTTGTCCAGCTATTATCACTCATTTATGTGTTTAGCCATTAAATATTATATGTCTCGTTAGCTCAGTGGGTAGAGCAATCGTCTGCCAATCTTACGGCCTGGGTTCAAATCACGGCAGGACCAAAAAAAAAACATATGAACTTTTTTTTTAATTTTATTTTGGAAAATATATTTCCAGACAACCTATTTATTGGTTTTGCCAGCGTTTTGCGAACGTTTAAAAATTTTGTTCCTCCAGTGCTTTTCCGGCGCTTTTTGAACAGCCGGTCCTTTTGTCTAATGATGTTATCATTTTGGGAATGGGAAAGCACTTTTTGCTAGTACTTATACCACCTGTCAAAGTGCTTTGCCACCGCTTTCCCGTTTGTATTTTTCTGACTGGGTAAGATCAACTAGTATATAACATAAGATACATTGATAAAAGATTATATACAGCGCTTCATCATAAATTTTCGTAAAAATTAGTATAACCCTATTAACAAAAAATTAATATGGAGCTTTATATGGTAATATATAACTTAATGTGATCCATATACCATTTGATCCGAAAAATGGCCCGATATAATTGTGTCAGTTGGTTATCACTTTTTATCTAATTGTATCAGTTTAGATCTTAACTGATTAGATTATATATTAAGCATATGAAATTTTATCTGATTTTTGACCTGATACAATTTTATGGGTTTATGTCGCATTTTATTAGTTTAGATCCAAATAGATACATTACTATACAAACTTATATAGTTATATCTGAATTTTGATCTGATGCAATTAGATCTGCTTTAAAACGTTGATACAATTATATAAGGCGAATGTCGTATACAAATATATTTTACTTATATAAAATTGTACCAACCACGATCTAAACAGATACCATTAGATGTAAACCGCTAAAATTGTATCAGGTCAAAAATTGGATATAATTTCATCTGAATAATGTATAATTTTATTAGTTGAGATCTAAACTAATACAATTAGATAAAAACTGATAAACAACTGATACAATTACATCGGGCAATTTTTCCGGATGAAACAGTATATTTATACAGATATAACTTAATCGCATTTTATACGACTATATATATTTATTTATATCTCGAGATGAAATAAAAAATAAAAATATATAAATATATATAATTGTATCAAGTTATATAAAGTAATATATGAATAACTTTTTCGTAGTAGCGTTTGCTACTTTTAGAAATAAACACAAAATTAAAGTAACTTACGATGTTTTCTATTTATGTGGCCATGGGTTTATATAAGTTTAATCCAAATCGAGGTGTAAACCCTTGGGGTAGTTCCCTTTTTAGCTCTCATCAATTTATATTATATTTTCCACTTTTTACCTTTTATATCCAATAAAGTGCTTGAAATTTTACTTACTATTTTTTGCCCATAAAGTCTAATAATTTCTCGTATATAATTTTTATAACTTCAAATGATTTTTGACTGGTAATAGAATAAACCAATACGTATCCATGAAAATCCATACTATATTGAACTGGAAATATACTATATTCATCTTGCCCAGCTGTATCTACTAATTTGACACCATAATCTTGCGAGTTAACTCGTGTTACTTTAGTGAATGCTGTAAGAAAAAAATAATATTGATGAAAGTTATTTTCGAAGTTCTCAATTTGTTTAACTCTGTGTTAAAAATAAAAGAAATATTTTAAACTAGCAGCTAGCTCTCCCTTTTCGGAATTTATGACTAAATATAAGAAGCTTGTTAGCAACATAGGGGCGAGTAATTACATTAACCACAGATATTTTCATATAAATTTGACAATTAGAACTAGGGTTAAGCACTAAACTCAGTTTATTTCGAGATAAGTTAACAAGTCATAGAGGCATTGAGTTTTCCAAACCATTGGCATTTATTTGAAAACAAAAGCAATGCCAAGTGTCGTTATTATTCCCAAGTGTTGTTAGAATGTTTTATGTTGAATTTAACTTTGGACATTTTTTAAAACAAAATAGTTTAAAAAATATAGCGGGGTTTGTAGAAAAAGAAAAGAAGAAAATATTTTTGTCTACTCATTAAAACTGTTGTCAAGTAGAATCGTAAAAAAGTTCGTGGCAAAATAGATATTTTCTATTTTATTACTTGACATTTCACAAACAAATTTGGGCATTAATCCACTAATTACTAATACTGAGCTAGTTGAAAATTCCGACTAGCGGGGCACCCGGTGGTTAAACCTATCCGTTTTTCCAGATTAGCTCTTAAAAAATATATTTATGTTTGAAAATTATGGTTACAAGGACCCCTAAAAACCCGATTTTTCAATATTTTCGACCATTTATTTTTATCCGAAATTTTCTATACAAAATGGTAAATTTTATTGCTTTGTTAAATGGTTGTAAAATGTATTGAAATGAAAAAGTTGTATGGAGATTTTTAAGGTGTCCTCACATTTTCAATCACAACTTTTGAACCGCCAACCTAACTAAAAAATCGTAAACAAATTAAAAAATCGCGTGATCTGGGGTCCTTGGGCCATAATTTTCAAATCCAAATATCTTTAAGAGCACCACTGGATTCAGCGTACCCGAATTAGCTTTACCCACTGGGTGCCCCGGTTGTCGAAAAAAATGTCTCCAATTCGCGCACAATGTAATTAAATCTTTATTTGCAGATAACTAAATTTGATGTTGAACTATATATTAACTTGTATGAGATTATATATAAAGTTATATAAAATAACAAGTAAATATTTTTAGTACGATGTCACATACATTTTTATGCAAATTTAGCATGGGACCATATATAATTATATCGGTCACTACATATATTTTGATTAATTTTATATAGTTTATATTATTATGTATCAATTACCATATCAAAAATTCTTTCAAAAAACAATATCAAATGTAGTTACATATCGAGCGCCTATATTCAAAATATGTCAACTTAAATTTGGTCAACATGAGTTTCCGATGGCAAATATCTCCCATATGCAATACCCATATGTGATATAAATTTCAAAGCAAAAATATAATCAGTTCTCGTTTTATATTAATTTTTGTTAATATGATATCTCAAAGTACATTTTTTTGGTGAAAATAAATGCTAACTCCCATAGTAAACTGCCAACTTTTTTCAAAATAATTAATTTATTATAAATCTACCTCACATCGTATTGCATTTGGCATGCTGAATACGAATCTGGAAAAGATTTTAATATCCAATGGCTAAGAAGAGCTTCATAAATGTAATGCTGGCTGTCACTATGAATTCACCTATAAAGAATTTTTTGTAAAACCTTCAATTGCAATTTTCTCAAAAGTGAATATTTTGACATTGGCCCTTTTAGCACCAAGCCAAAGATATACAGCTATGGACATGGAATAGGACACTTTTATGTGTTAAGAAACATACAGCTATGGACATATAATTGGCACAAATTTAAATTGCGCATAAATTTAAGTATTTTCCAACTAAATATATTTAAAAATGCAAGTTTTATATCTTCTGATTGTTGTTGAAAAAGATGTTTGTCCTAATGGTGCTCAGGTAGCTCAAAAATAAATATAAAAAGTTAAAAAATTTTTAAAATGGGATCAGGAAAACATACCACAGGTGAGGAAAGGCGGATCATATGGAAAATGTATGAAGATGGAAAAAAAGTAGCGGAAATTGCTGAGATAATGCAAATTTCTCGCAAAAAAGTCTACAATGCAATTAATTCTTGTGTTGAGGATCCCGATATATTGACTAAGGGTAAAATTCGGAAGCCAAGGCCACGAAAAACAGATGAGCGTACGGTTGCAGCTATAGTACAAATGGTGAAAATTGATCCATTCAAGTCATCAAGGCAGATAGCATCGGATATTAATGAAAATTTTAACATGCAAATATCAAGCAGACTTGTCAGAAGAAGACTAAACGAGGCAAATTTGTTTGGGCGCATTTCCAGAAAAAAGGCCCTTATCCAAAAAAAAAATATTTCAAAACGACTAACCTTCGCCAGAACCCATAAGGAAAATCCCATTAGTTTTTGGAAAAACGTCTTATGGAGTGACGAAACAAAAATTAACAGGATAGGACCAGATGGCAGAATCTTTGTTCGTCGTCCTAAAGGCCAAGAGTTTATTCCTCGGTTTACTCAGAAGACGGTAAAACATGGAGGTGGCAGTATTATGGTTTGGGGTGCATTTTCTTGGCATGGCGTAGGTCCGCTTATAAAAATCAATGGAAAAATGGACAAGTTTAGTATTTAGATATTTTAAAAAACCATATGGAGCATTATGCCTTCAACTCCATGCCAATAAAATGGAAATTCATGCAAGATAATGACCCCAAACACTCCTCCAAACTAGTAAAAAAAAATGGTTTTGTGCGGAGAAGATTGATGTTTTGGAGCCCTCCAATAGAGAACCTGTGGAATGAAGTCATGGTTGAAATCGCCAAGAACAATTACAAAAATATGGTACGCCATCCCCAAAACAAAATGCCAAAAACTAGTGGAAAGTATGGGTCGCAGGTCATATCTCTTCACTATCGCAAAGGTGCAACGACTGGCTTATCTGGGTATTATGGGGGCGGCCCGTTCTACACCCCAGGCAAGTTTAGAAGTGATGCTTGGCATCCCACCACTGGATATTTATATCAGGGGCACGGCGGCAAAGGCAGCTCTCAGATTCAGGGAGATGCAAGAGCTGAGGCAACGCAGCTATCTTTTACTATCTAAGGAGAGATGAAAAGTAACTTCTTGGGAATGCATTCAAAAGTCATAAATATCACTTCTTAAATATATATTTGAATGCATTCCCAAGAAGTTACTTTTCATCTCTCCTTAGATAGTAAAAAAAATGAATTGCTTTCCTATATAAAAAAGAACATCCAAGCACTCATTTTTATGACGTGCAAAGCAGACTTAAAGTAGCATAAACACCTTCTCTCCTATGACAAACCAATGTTAAAAAAATGCCTTTTTCACCTCAATTTGAACGCATTCGTGCCGAACAATTTAGGTGATTTTACGGATCTTGGTCAGGTATTTTTTTGCTGGGTTCTAAATAGTATTTGCAATATAGTAGCATAAGAAAGAATTCATGGTAAAATGTGCCATTTATATGTCCATAGCTGTAATTATTTATTTTGAAAAATAAAACAAAAATAAAATTTTTTATTTCATATACGGGAAGTGTTATTATTGATGATTGTAATTTATTCTTTATTTAATAAAAATCCTTCAACTAATTTATATATATTGTTAAATATGTATACCCAGTTAAAAATCGACTTATATGAATACATACAGGTTAAATGTATGTTCATGCATGCTCATAAACATGCATTCATGTCCATACATGGATACATAAATCTCCATACATGCATCACATATGTCCACACATGTGCATTAACGTAATTTGAGGTAATATCTACATGCATGATCATGCATGTTCATGTGTGTTTATACATGTACACACATGTAGATATTACCTCAAATTTCGTTAATGCACATGTGTGGACATATGTGATGCATGTATAGAGATTTATGTATCCATGTATGGACATGAATGCATGTTTATGAGCATGCATGTTTATGAGCATGCATGAACATACATTTAACCTGCATGTATTCATATATGTCGATTTTTAGCTGGGTAAACTAATAAAAAATACCTGGACTTCTAAATAGGACACATTTTATATTTTTACTAGGGATATGCAATTAATCGATTAATCAAACTTCCTGATTAATCAAAATTCTGATTAATCAATTAATCGATTATTAAACAATTTTGATTAATCGAAAACATGATTAATCGATTAATCAGTTATTTCGATTATTCAAAATAATGATTAATTGATTAATCATGATTTTGATTAATCAAATTTATGAATAATTGAATAATATCTTGTTTTTCTCCGTTGACAACGCCTTTTAACGGCAGTTCAATATAGAAACATTAAATTTAGGAATGGAGTTGGTCAAGTCTGACCGGTGAGCAAACAATCTTTGTAATTCTCTTTATTTGGAGCAATATAAAGTATCGCCATAAAACAAAGATAAAATTTCCGTATTTTATTTTTTGAAATTTTTTCAATATTAATCACAATTATTCAAATTTTGATTAATCAAAATTCAAATTAATCGATTAATCATAATTCTGATTAATCAAAATTTCAATTAATCAATTAACTGATTAATCAAAGTTCTGAATTATCATACTGTTTGATTAATCGATTAATCGCACATCCCTAATTTTTAGAAAATACCGTACATTTTTGGGTTTTTAAAACAATTATTATTTTTTTAGCGTTAATATTACACTAATATTTTGCTGAAAAAGGAGTCAGTCTTTCGTTACATTTGAATCAATAAACTCATATACATATTTATATTAAAGAGTACCTTTAAGAGATACTTCCATTTCTAAGAGAAAGAGGCCAACCCACCGAACTGCCCAGAACTGCGGCCAATTGAAAGATACTGGCCTCTGGTCAAAAGAGAACTAAAGTGCCTAAAACCATTACTAATTTCAGATACAGACAGCTGGTACCAAATAATTCTCGAAGACACTAAAATTGCTAATGGGGCGCATATTAAATAAAATGAAAAAGTCATATCTGGAGATTAAAATATTATGTAAAATGACACGGAATAGGTCTCAATAAAAAAAAAATGGAACAAGTAGTTTTTCCTTTAATATTAACTTATTTCAATCACATTTTATTCAGCTTTTTATGTGTTACACTTTCTAATGCCATATTCCTTAAAATGAACTGATTTTAGAGAAATTTGTTTACTTAAAAATTAATATCATATGTAGATTACAGCTCTGAATCGTTTTACATTAAAAACTCATTTTCTTCAAAACTGCAGATAGCTCCTATTGAATATAAGTCCTAGATTGCAACTATTTTTTATAGCTAATCTAGAAAAAACGGCAAATAACAATGGATTCAGCGTACTCGAAGTTAAGATTGATTGCCAGGTGCCCCGCTTTTAGAAAAGTCTTCGATTCGACCAGTGTATTTAATTAAGCAAATTAAAAAAAAAAAATTTTAAATGCAAAGAAATATGTGTGTTTTCACAATTTTGCCAACGTAAATCAGACATTTTCACATTTTTCTTTCTCGTAAACTTTTTAGATTTTTTTGTCCAAGTAATTTTGGGCAATTTCTACAATTTGTAAGAGGATTTTGAAATTTCTGTTATTTTGCTGATCGTTACCCAAAAAGTAAGATCGTTACCAAAACAGCATAAACAACGATTTGAGCAAGGAAACGCAAAGTTAGAATTTCCACGGTAAAGTACGGAAATGTCTGTTCCCTTACTTTACCGCTGTTACCCAAACTAGCCCAAAAGTGTTCCCGTACTCAAAATTGCGTGTAAATTGTTGTTTGGGATGTTTTGGGTTCCCGCGGGGACCCGCGGTAACGTACGGGAACGCACATAATGTATATCACACATTCTAATCAGAAATTTTTGTTATTGGTAGATTACAATAAACACTTTCATGTACGCAGAATAATTAATATCTATTCTAAATCAAGATAAAGCTAACTTTTTGTTTTGAACTACCAACCTTGACACAAAACATGTAACGAAACCTGTAAACGATTGTAATAAAAAGTAGGTTACACTAGACATTTTTAAACCATAACACAAAAATTTCCAAAAAGTGTATTGCGAAATAATTAAACTACGCAGTTTTAAAGCGGATTTTCCAAACTCAAAATTTAAAAAAATTTAAACATAATGCGTTGTAATGTAGTACCCAATGAATATCTACCCTCTTCTCCAAATAAAACCAGTGAAAAGAACCACAGTGCCCCTTCGATGAAAATTGCCAGTAAATTTATTATACTTACTATTTTCTATTGTTGGATCATAAGAATCGACAAATTGTCCCTCAACAAATTGTATACTCAAAGAAGATTTACCTGTGATGAAAAATGAAAAAAGGAAATATTACATGGATTTTTCCATTATTAAACAAAACAAAAAAAAAATATTCGAACAACATAAATAAAACGCAAAAAGAAAAAAAACAAAACTTATAGTGTACGACACACAAAAACGAGAATTGGGAAGAAAAAAGAAAGAACTTACCCACACTTCTGTAGCCCATCATGGCAATATTACGTTCTTTTGGTGGCATTTTTAACAAATTGATTTTTATACACACAATGATATTTCAAGTAAAATTTATTTTTAAATAATCCTCCAAGTTAATATCGTCTTTTTTAATGCTACAACTTACTGAACCTCACCTAAAAAGTCTTTTTGTTACTAACGACATAGGGTTGCCAATCTTTTGGGTGAAATAATATTCCTAAGGAGCTAAAATAGTTATGCTTAAAGTTTGTGGGCAATAGCGCTAAAATGCCATTAAGCTTGATTCGCACGCCATCCAAACTTGTCCATCCACAGCTACTATTTCCGAGTATTCGGAAAATAGAATGTCATTTTCAAAAGAGAATTTAAAAAATTTGGCAATTAATATTATTTCAAAAATGCAATATCTCTTAAATTAAGCCAACGAGCATAGAATCTCGCTAAATCCAAAACGGAATTATATATTTTATAAATCTATTTTATAAATTTATTTTAAATTTAGTTTAATTCATTTAATATGTTCACATTTTTATAAAATTTTATGATTCTCTTTCGCGTTATACTAGCGCACAAGAATTAAATTTTAATAAAAATATTTTTTTCATATAAAAAATGTATACATGGGATTTTTAACGAAATAAAATTGATCCAAAAATTTATAAAAGTCCTAATTATTTATTTAAATAAAACTTGGTTACCCTATTTGGTATCTGTTTTATCATACTAGCTATCTCTTTCACTTATACACAAAAAACAAAAAAAAAAATTGAAGAACAACAGCTGTACTACAGATTAATACCAGATGTGAAACTAATGACAGGTGTCAAAAAAGTATTCACGAACCGTATGGTTTTGTTAATATGGAAATCAAGGCAAGAGGGATATAACAATATAAAATCTCCATACATTTTGTATTACGCATTTTTTGTATATATCTGTCTCTTTTTAGATTATTGTGCTTTATCTTTTGTGTGTTTCTTAAATTTTTGCGCTTTGTTTTGCTCATTTTCTGTCGGCCATCTTGCCCAAATCAGCTGATTCATATCTGGTATAATTTGTGAGTGTACTATATGGTCGAAAAGAAAAGAAAAACAGCTGTATATAAAATGGGTTGCCATAGCTTAAATTTTAATTAAGATACTAAAAAATAAAAACAGTGCACCGATAAAATTTCATAGTTGGATAGTTAAAGAAATTCATAGTTGAAATAAAGATTTATAATAACTACATTAATCGAAAACAACTATAGATTATGTTAAAAACAACGACAACTCTAAAAATAAATATTTGAAATTTCTAAAATACTTGGAAGTTTGAGTCAAAATATTATTAAATTCAACTTGAACGATACTTGAACAATACTTGAACAATCAAGAATTATATCTTTTTTTATTTTTATAAATGTGTGCGCATTTTAATTGCAATATAAATTTCGGGAAATCTTCTGTCGTTTATGGTATTACTGAAAACTTTACGTATTATCAGTAATTATGGTACGCCGCTTACAACAATTACCAAAATAATTACGATACGCCACTAATAAAAAATATTAAACATTTCCAACCTTAAGTTGCATTTACACTTGCATAGAAATCCCGAGATTTCGCTATTCACCACTCTGAAAAAACAGTGAAGGAAAGCACATATATGTGCAATTTTTAATAAAGCACACATAGTTGGCTCTAATAAATACATTTTCTAAAAATTTAACGTTTATATGCTTTTCTTCATTGTTTTTTGAGACTGGTGAATAGCGAAATCTCGGGATTTCGATGCAAGTGTAAACGCAACCTTATGCTAAAAAACCCCGTCATCCAGGCTCAATTTGGGAAAAATTAATTTCGAGAAATATGTCGTTCAAGGTCCTACTGAAAACTTCACGGATCATGAGTCATTATGGTACGCTGCTAACAACAAATATCAAACATTTCCAACATGTTATGTTAAAAAAAACCATCACCCAGGCTCAATTTTGGAAAAACCGTTAAATTTAAGCTCTTTTATATTTCACAGTTTTTGTTAACTAAGTTCATTTATTTCCATTTGGTATTATCTATTATTATTTTTGTATTATCTTTAATTTAATTTTATTTACATTTTCAAACCAAGCCCATATGGCCAAATATGGCTCACAATACAACTCACTAAAAAATACTACTAAATAAAGTATATATAATTAACAACAAAGTAACAATAATTAATTTACAAAAAATAAAATTAAAAAAACATATTTATGTATTTAAAAATAAAAAGAAAATAGAAATGTGTATAGAATTCTTTCACTTTATATTTACTTCTCCCTAATATGATTCCCTGTATAATATTGCGTTCAAATATATAAGATATAAATTAACAAATGCAACAATTAAACGTTATATAATTATTAAATTAATTTAAAGATTGTTACAGTAGGCATATTCTTTTAGTTTGGCTTTAAATACATTGACCGAAAAGTCAAAACTTCTAAGTAATAAGGGTAAAGAATTCCAAATTTTAGCTACCCTGTACTGAAATGATCGCTGAAGGATCGATGTGTTATAAAGAGGATAATTTAATTGAGGGTTCCTTAAGGAACCTGAAAGTATAAAAAGTTCTAGTAAATATACCGGACATTTGGCCCTGAAAACTTTATAAAAATGTATTAACAACCGCGCGTGTATAAAACTTTTAAAATTGCTTCCTAGAAAGTCTACTACATAATCAGAAACGTGGTCACGGTATCTAAGGTTGTAAATAAATCGAATAACAAAATTTGTCCATCAAAAATAAAATTTACAAGAACAATTCCAATCCGTTGATATAAATCAGGGTTATATAGATTTTTAAAATGACAAAATGGATTACATTTTTTTAGTGTCCTTAATTTTAACCATTATTGAATTCTCATTAATTCAGCTATAGAATTGTCGCTAGTAACTCAATATATAGTCGAATTTATAATTTTTAAAAACTTAGTTATAGTCAACTAAATCAATTCAACTAAGGATTAGTTAGGGGTTTTTCACCTACAATATAGTTGAAATATTCGTCTTTTAGAATGCCGTTTTCGGACTTTTATATCTACGTAAATTGACACATTACTAACTTTAATATTGTATGTTTTTAATAGATTTATTAAATAATTTATTAATTTTGTTAAAAATTAACTTCATTAATCGGCCTCAAAATTCGCAAATATCTACATGCAAAAGAAACAATTTATTAATCGAGGTTTAATTAAATGTATTCACGATTGAGTTTTTTCATATGCAATTCGCAAAGTATCGTGAAAAAAAACATAAAATTTCATGAACACTTACTATTTAATGATTCCATGTGAATTAAAGTCATTTGGCTACTGCGGCAACGGCCAAGACAGGATGCTCGTTTTTGCGACATCCAGAAACTTTTTTAACCGACTTTACCGCGCGACCCGTATTAAATTATTTAAATAATTCAATTTTGCGGACAAAAATTCACAAATAAACTTAAGAAAGACGACACCGTTAGCTCAGGAGTTCAAACTGCTGAAAATTGGTGAAGTCCGTATTTAACGGTGCAGAAACGGATACACCAAAACGGATTCAAAACGTATTATATTCGAAAATCCGAAAGTACGGTCCGTTATTGTTCCGTATATGTACAAGCTTTGACGGATACCTGTTTTACGGACCGATAATGTTCCGTAAAAGCCGGATTGATGATTCCGTACATGCCGGAGAGTCCGTAAAAATGTTTCTTGGGATGCTACACGTTCAATATTGATCGCGTGATCCGCGATCCGTGATATGGATTTCAGAATATTGGGCTATTCTGCGATATTGATCGCGATCCATCAATACTACATGCTACACTTTCAATAAATATCGCGATACTGGATCGCGGTCAATATATATTGAACGTGTGACACTGCCCTTAGAGCTAAGTATCTGTGCTTTATTCAAAATTGAACATTTATACGCTTATCTTCATTGTTTTTTCAGAGTGGTGAATATGTATCAGAGATCCGCAATGAGCAGTAAAACTTGAGGTAGAGCTAAATCATGATTCATGATTTATTGTACTTGTACGAATTTATACGTATTGAAATGTTGTCGAACCTTATACTTTCTCTTACAGTGAGGTTACACGATCAAGATTTTGCTTTCAAGTTGATAACACATGCTGCTTGTCAAATTCAGTTAAACTTGAAGCTGTGACGTAGGCTGCATGCAACTTGATAGTCAATTTTGCTTTCAAGATGCCGTCGTCAAGGAAAGAACTAAAAATGCTCACCTCTGTGGGCTGTTTCCGCACTGTAGGCTGTTCGAAAAGACTTTATTTTTTTCTGCACATATTCCACAGACATTTTCATGTCAGCAGAAATTGATTTTTTATTTATTTTTATTTTTAAATCATTTCGTCGATATACCGAAATATTCACATTCCGTATTTTATCAATAGTGTTTTATTGCGGCACAATATTTGTAAAAAGAAAAATAAATTTACAAGAAATTGATCAGCTGTTTAAAATTTGACCGTCAAGTTTTCCCAAAACTTGAAAGCAAAAATTGATATCAACCCACATAGCATTTGGAAGATTGTTTTGTCAAAAATCACCTAAGAGAGTCTTCTTCGAGTACTTTTGATGACCAAATACTGATTAATCACTTGCGCGCTTGAAAAAAGAATCGAAAATGATTCTCGCTTATGCTTAAAAGAGATTTATTGAAAATTATATTGCACATTTAAAAAATGCTTGTTATGTTGTTTTTGTTTAAAAAGTGATTTATTAAAAATACAATAACAAAACCTACAGCAATCACAAATTGATCATACCGGTGCTTTAAATGTGGCTGGTTTCAATGTTATTTTAGAATAATATTTTGCGCAGCTGAAAAAGTGCTTATTATGTTGTTGTTTTTGCTTATAACGGGACAATACTTTACTTGCTTTGAAGCAGACGTCCAATATTTGAATATTGTAAATTTTTGTTTATTTATCTCAGTGGATTCGTGGTATAAAGTTGTGTAATTTTATAAAAGTATTTATAAGTAATTTAATATTATAATATTTATATATTATAATTTTAGTGAAAAGTGATTTTTAAATTAAAAAAATGATGTCAGCCAAACAATTAAAAAGCAAACAAAAAGAAGACGAAAAATTAATAGAACCAAAAAATAAGTTCTCAGGAAATTTTCATTAACAAACATTTTTGCTATTTTATTATAATTTTGTTTATATTATTGTATATAATTTTAATAAACTTAATTAAATAACAATTTACATCAAATAAATATTTTGTTTTTTTTAACGTAAACAATTAGAAATACGGGTAAAAAATGACACGAAAAAGAATCCTAAACGATCATAATCACGACCAAAAATGACTCGAAAAAGATTCGCAAATGATTAGAAAAAAAATGTGAGTGTATTGAAACTTGAAAGGCAAAAATTGATCGTGTAACCCCTATGTTAAGTTTAATTTACTCATCATACTAGAGATGGGCGCGTGAGAGAATTTTGACTCACGCTCACGCACGCTCACGAAAGAAAAATCATAATCACGCACGACTCACGCACGAACATTTTTTTATAATCACGCTCACTCACGCTCACGTGATTAATTTTAATTTGAATCACGCTCACAAAGTACGCACGCTCACGAAAAATATGAAATTTGTTTTTATCCATGGATGGTAACCGAAACGATGCGTTTATCGGTAAGGGTAACGCTATTTTAGATTATTTCGGTTACGGTATTTTAAGGGTAATGCTATTTCATTTATTTCGGTATCAGTATTTTAAGGATAACGGTTTATTAGTTATTTCGGTAACGGTATTTTAAGGAGAACGGGTTTTTGATTATTTCGGTAACGGTATTTTAAGGTTAGCGGTATTTCGGTTATTTCGGTAACTGTATTTTAAGGATAACGGCAGTTAGTTTTTTCGATGCATTCCTCAATTTTTTTTTTATGAAAAACAAACGAGATTAAAAACAGAACCAATTTACCAACTTGATGTACGAAAAACACTCAATAATCCAGTGCAATTGCCAAAAACAGAAAATTAAAAATATCGGAAACGGTATTTCATTTATATCGATAAGGGTATTTTAAGGGTATCGATATTTAATTTATTTCGGGATCGGTATTTTAAGGGTAACGGTATTTCAGTTATTTCGGTAACGGTATTTTAAAGTTAGCAGTATTTCGGTTATTTTGGTAACGGTATTTTGGGGTAACGGTAGTCAGTTGAAAGGGTTTTGAATCGGTAACGGTATTTTAGTGGTATTGCCTGCCAACCCTGTTTTTACTTTAATTATTTAAGGAAACTTTCTTTATTGAATATAAGTTTTATTTATTTAGGGTCATTAACAATAAACAAATTAACCTAAATTTTGAGCTAACTTAGAGTTACAGATGTCAAATTCCATACAAATTTGAATTTTTTAACTTTTAGTTTGTGTTAACTTCAGGTTATTTGTTTATTGTTAATGGGGGTTAGAATTAAAATTATAGAAAAAAATTTTGTTAAAAATTTAACTAATATGCAAGTGCTTGTGCAAATATAAATATTACTGACACTTTAGAAAAACTATTATTTTCTATTGTTGATTATACTTGAATGGATGTCACTACATTGCTAGATCTGTCAAAACAACAGAGTAGTATATTGGAAGATGACAAAGCAAATTGTGGTATTTTTTTTTGTTTTTTTTCTTTGATATTTTAAATGTTTAGAAACGCTCCTAGACGAGAAGAAGAAATTCTCATTGAGTTTGCACTTTAACTTAACAAATATTTCTAGAAATACTAAAAACGTCGCCTCCTGACGTTTGCCTTATTCAAGAATAAAATTTGGATAGGGACGTGCTTTTAACAGATTATTTTTCATTATTTGTTAATAAGGTTTTGGGATTTAAGCGCATTTAATTCCTTTAATTTGATTTAATTTTATATTTAAAATTTTTAAATAACTTAAAAAAATCATAGAAATCGACTTCTTGTACAAAACATTGAAAAATTTTGTTCCTCCACAAAAATTTGGAATAACATTTAAAGATATGTTATCCCAAATACGATAAGATTTCTGGCAGAAGTAGAAAACACCCGTTCGCTAGTACCTTAATTGACTGGAATACACATTATTTGAAGGAGGGGAAGATCTCTGGAATTTTTCCAAAATTGTAAATTATCGCAATATGGTTTAATATAATCACGCAAACTCACGCACAAAAATTTACTCACGCACGAAAATTTTTTTTTAACTCACGATCACGCGTGACACGAACATTTCGTGTCACGCGCCCATCTCTACATCATACTCATACCAAACAACATTTATGACGTTGCTGATTTAACCTAGTCTTCAAATGCAATAAAATGTGCAAAGAAATTTGAAATTAACACACAAAAAAACAACGAAAATAATTAGTATTATTTAGTATTAGTTTATTATCAGCTGAGCTTATATTAAAAAACGGAAAAATTGTTTAAAAAAACATCGGAAAATTAAAAGAAAACAGACACTTAAAATGTTCGGTTATCAAAATTTTATTTGCTTTACTTTTTTAACTTTTTTGTTTGTTTTTATTTAAACTTTGACGGTGGGTCTCATACTGTAGGTTTAACTTTAACTTAACTAAAAACAAAAGAAAATGTCAAAAAAAATTAGACAAAACAACAACAAATTTTTGGGTTAACTATTAACCTAAGTTTAAACCTGCAGTATGAGACCCACCGTTAATAAAAGAGAAAAATGATAGCAAATAATTGTCAAAATGATTTCATCTCAATTTCAATTTGATTGCAATAGCATGATATCACTAAACCATGCAAGCGGCTCTTGCAATGATGACTGTCATCAAATGTCACTTTTCGTGTTAAATTTAATTTTGTAATTACTCAAGAAACATTTTTCCGGTCTGTCTGGTACGTACGGAATCATAAATCCGGCTTTGTACCGTAGTACATGCACGTATCCGTCAATGCTTGTGCGTGTACGGAACATTAATTATTTACGGACTTTCAACGGACTTGTCCGTTTTTTACATGACATAACGGTCCGTAAACGGTGCGTCATTGACGGACTTTCAACGGATTCGAATCAGTTTCGATGTTCCTTAGGTTCCGTTTTCTGGTCTGTTTACGGATCCAGAAAACGGTACGTAAACGGAGTTGGATTCCGCTTATGATGAACCGAAAACGGTGCGTAAACGGAACGAATTCTTTGTTGGGTAATTAAGATTTTTGTTAGAAAAAACGAACGGGGAAATGATTATTATTTTTAGATAAAAATTAAAGTTTGATGAAGTTTTGTGTTTTTGAGGAAAAAACTATGATATTTCTCAGCCATGAAACGGTCAAGTGTTCTCCACCACAGTGCATTTTGACGTTTCTCTGCAATGGTTTTGATCACAAAAGTTTTGACACTTCATATTATATAATTTATTGCATTTGAAGACACCGGTTGTTAAGCCCAGTATATTGTTCAAAAAGCACCGTAAGTTGTTTTTGTTGTTTTTGCCTCAAATTGCAATTTAATTTAAACAAATGAACAATTTTTTAATTTTATAACAAAGAAACAATCAAAATAAACACAAAATATCACTTTTTCCCAAGAAAAATAATAGTATTGCACATTAAATTTGAAAACAAACTCTACACAATTTTCACGTGAAACTGATTGTCGTGAAAAATAATTTTTTTATATGGAGTATAACAGTGCTTTAGCACCATACCCAACAAACAATTCGTTCCGTTTACGCACCGTTTTCGGTCCGTCATAAACGGAATCCAACTCCGTATACGTACCGTTTTCTGGATCCGTATACGGGTCAGAAAACGGAACTTAAGGAACATCGAAACTGATTCGAATCCGTCAATGACGGACCGTTTACGGACCGTTGTGTCGTGTGAAAAACGGACAAGTCCGTTGAAAGTCCGTCAATGACGGACCGTTACGTCGTGTAAAAAACGGACAGGTCCGTTGAAAGTCCGTCAATGACGGACCATTTACGGACCGCTATGTCACCGTATAAACGGAATGACTCCGGAATTATATATCTACCTAAATTGACCATATGTTTACTAATGTTGAGTAGTAATTTTTATGCTTTTTTATAAATTTATTGATAACGATATTAATTATTTACAATATACATATATTAGTACATCCCGCTCAGTTTAGCTCTATCCAGCGAATCAATACGCGATAGGGACCCATAATAAAATCGATCATCTACATGCAAAGGGAAAAATAAATTAGCTATGGTTTAACTAATTGTATTTACAATGGTATTTTGCATACGATTCAAATTCGCACACTTTAGGCCTGTTCCACGTCGTTACCGCGGGTTCCCAATTTACTCGAAACAATAACAATTTACGCATAATTTTGACGATGGAAACGCTTTTTGGAAAAATTGGGTAAACGCCTTAATGTACGTGGAACAGAGCTTTTGTTACAAAAACAAACCATCTTACGAAGACCATTGTGAAACATGCACTAAATTTCATAAATCTTACCATCTAATGTATCTATGCTTGATCTATGTATCTATGATTGATGATGTGTTGCATATATTCCCGCCATCGCGACTAATTTCTCGCCACTAAGGCGAGAAATTAGTAAATTTAATTGTTTTTATTTTTATCAACTCAGTCCGTATTTTACGGTACGGAAACGGAGTTAAAACGTATTGTGTTCGAAAATCCGATTACACGGTCCGTTAATGTTCCGTATACGTACAAGCTTTGACGGATACGTGTATTACGGACCGTTAATGTGCCGTAAAAGCCGGATTCATGATTCCGTACGTGCCGGAGAGTCCGTAAAAATGTTTCTTGGGTAAGTTGTTTGAGTTTCACGTGAAAAAACTGTTATACTCCATATAAAAAAAATGATTTTTCACGAAATCAGTTTCACGTGAAAATTGTGTAGAGTTTGTTTTCACGCAAATTTAATGCACAAGACTATTATTTTTCAGCAAAAGTGACATTTTGTGTATATTGTGGTTGTATCTTTGTTATAAAATAAAAAAATAGTTAATTTTTATGATTTAAATTGCAGTTTGAAGCCTTTAAAGTTCGAATGAAATTTTTTCAAGTGAAAAATTTCGCTCTATGTTTGGAGCTCAAAAACTATAATAAAAACATTAAAATGCACAAATTTGTTATGGTATATAAAAAGTTACAATCATAATTAACCCAAATGTCACTTTTTGCTACATTTTAAAATTGTCCTGTCTATTAAATTGATTCGAAAAAAATTTCACCGCAATTTCGCAACAATTCCACGCAAGTGAAAAATCATTTTTTTTATATATGGAGTTTGACAGCTATTTTCGCAAAAGTACGAACAAAATAAAGGGCTTTATAACTTAATTTTTTTGCGATTTCATAGCGCTGGTTGTATAATTACCAGAGAAGGCAGAAAAAAGCAAAATCCGATATGTTTAAAGCAAAAAAAAATTGGAAAAAAAGCAAGAAAAAATTGGAAAAACAAGAGTTTTTATAAAAAAAAAAATCAAAGTTAAGAGAAAAAATATTTTTTTGTGAGCAAAAAAAAAATATTTTTGGGCAGTCTTAAAAAAAGCAATTCAAAGCTTAAGAAAAAGCTATTTTAAAGCTAAAAACAGAAAATGTAAAAAAAGCAAAAATAAGCAAATATGAGTAAAATAAGCAATAAAAACAGCAATTTTGTCCCCTCTGATAATTACATACCACTTAGTTAATGTTTCGCCTGTTTTTTCTTTGCGTGTATGTATATAATATTTTACCTTTCTCCACTGTGTTTTTACCCCTTAAAATTCTTCCTAAACCACATCCTAAGCAATTAAAAATCCCTGAATCTGGGGGAAAACTAAAGCATGGCAACACTGTAATTGCACTACGAATTTTAATAGCACAACAAAATAATCAATGAAGTGTTGCCATATTTTTCATAAATATTGATGTTTTTCTCTCGTACTTTGACATTCGCTTAACATTTAGTTTTGATAAAAAATACACTTTGTTGGTAAATTAAATATTTGTGTGGAGGATTTTATATCAACAACCAGAGAACCATGTCTTTGACCATGAGACTATTTACAGCTTCACGTAGTGGTAATTGTTATATTAAAATATTTTATTATAAAATAAACTCATCAACCAAAATCTTCGTTTTTAAGAATTGAGGTTATGGTCACTTATGTCATCGAGTGAATTTTGCACAAAAAGGATAAACATTAATTTGGAAATACAAATTTGCTTTGATTTACTTATCGACTCATTACTAGTTTTATGCGCAATGGTAAATCCAAAGTATATAAATTAACCCCTCAATTCATAAATGCTTAGTAAAGCTATAGCATTTTCATACAAAATTTGTTCAATAAACCTCCTATAATTTTACAGTGTTTAGGGGCACCTCCCAGCTAAAAGAAATTTTTATTGCTTTTCCAATGTTATACATGTTCCAATACGACCGTAATTGTCGAAGATACAGTCCACTGTTAAACTTTAAAAGCAATAAATCCCGAAATGTTTTTCGCGAAATTTGGAATCAATCGGTAGGTGCCGCTAAACTCAAGCCAACAAATTTTTCGAAAACCGCCGGCTTAAAGTGGCCGGCGCCGGTGTGAACATACCACAGAGGTGAAAACCCCTAAGCCCGAGCATTAAAGTAATTCAGGAAGAATTATTTTGAAAGATGATTCAAGAAATATGATTGTATAATTCGCGCCAATATTGATTCGTAAATTAAATTTTTTTTCTTGATTTTCGAATTGCTATTAATTTTTTAATTCGGTGAAAATTTTCAGTTTTAATTTAAAACGTTGATTTATTAGAAGTAAATTTAACTTTGTGCTTGAATTTTTTATTAACTCAGGCTCGATTACTGAATGTTTCACTGAACATTTGTTGTTGTTTCTCATATAAAATTTGAATTTAACTTTCGGCTAAATTTTAACTGGACATTCAGTAATGGGACCTCAATGTATTTATTTCAGGGTTGGCAGGCAATACCGCTAAAATACCGTTATCGATTCAAAACCCTTTCAACTGACTACCTTTACCCCTAAAATACCGTTATCGAAATAACCGAAAAACCGTTATCCCTAAAATACCGTTACCGAAATACAGTATTTATTTATTTATTTAGTTGTGTTTTCATATCCTGTACAACAAGATTAAATCTTATAATTAAAGTACAGGAAAGCAGTTTGTGAAAAACAGATATTGCAAAATATTTAAAAAAAAAACTTAAAATTACACTAAATATGCTTTAGAAACGTAAACTATCTAAAAATCACAAATTTTTGCAAAAATAAATATATTAATTAGACTAAAAAATTGTCAATATTGTAGAAAACAAAATTAATTCTGTTTAAAAAATGCAAATAGAACTTGTTTGAAGTTGCTTGCGTTGCTGTTGAGTTGTTGATTGGATGGAAGATCTCTCCAAAGACGTGCGGCATTTATGAAGAAGTGCCATTCAGTCACATGATAACTATGTTCAGGTATAATAGTTTTTCTACCCCTTGGGGATAATGCAAATTGAATAATTTCAAAAAGATATAAAGGATTTTTTGTATAAATGATTTTGTGATAAAACAAAAGTACTCGAATTTTTAGAAGACTTTCAAAAGATACTCCATAGAGTTTTATGGGAAATGATGAAATTCGCTCAAATCTCGTTAGTCCATAAACATATCTGACAATATTATTGTACAAAACGGTTAATTTGCGTTTGCAAGTCATGTCACAATTCCCAAAAAGCTCACAACCATAGATTAAACCGGGAATTAGGTATGTTTTAGCAAGTAGAATTCTTACTTTTAAAGGAGCAAAAAATTGTGTTGACCAAAGAGACCTTAACTTGGCGTAAGTTTGACCAACAAGTGAATTGATATGGTCTGTCCAAGTTAAATATTTGTTGAAAACGATGCCAAGGTTTTTAGCTGCTTCAACGAACTCAATTATTCCTCCATTTATCACAATATTAGTATTGTTCGAAACCTAACCAACTTCTCCTAATAAAGTAATCAAAGTCCTACATATTCTTCTTATATTGGTTTATACAAAATAACACTTTTAATTTTTATTATATTATGTACCTACCATCTAATAATAACAAAAATTTAATTCCATTTCCTTGGCAATAAAAAAAAACAAAAACCAAATTAACTCTATACATTGTTGTTCGAAACTTAAGAACATTTCAGTACTTCCTATGATACCCTTTCTTTCATATGACCTCCGCACATCGTTTTGCCATAGAATCTATAAGATTTGATAGTGTTGGGGTTGGTATTGATTCCCACTCTGATTTTAGGCAATTTGTCAGCTCCCGCTTATTACTAAAACGGCGAGTTCCGACCCTGCGCTTCAGAATGCCGAATAGGGTTTTTATGGGAGTAAAGTCTTGATAATTGAATCCCATTAACAGGTAACCATTCTTTGACCCACTTTGACGAGAGTTTTGGTCATAATTACTCTAAAACACCCATCGAAGTGGCATTTCCAATTCGGCATCGTTTCTTAATATAGAAGAGGCTTCTTTCTACATATTCGTCCAAATAAGCTTGCTTCATTCAGTCTTCTGAACCTGTCTGACACTTTAACGTTGAATTTTTCCTTGATTTCATTATTTATTTGACGGGAGGACATAAAAGGGTTGAGTTTGCTTTTGCGTACTATAGTCCTGTCCATATAAGTTGTAGTTTTACGACGGATTGGCTTACGTTCTTTATTTTGCGTGACATTTTTTGTCGGCAGCACATCGAAGAATAGCATTGTATACCATATTTCGCGAACACTTTAGTATTTTAGCAATTTCAGTTGGAGATTTCATCTCGTTGTGGAATTGAGATATGTCTTCGTTTTTCTGGATTACAATGTGTTCCACGTCCCATATTGGTACAATTAGAAAAGAATTTACTTATTTCAAACGCAAATTATGAAAAGAAAATTATTACTAAGTGCATCGAGTAAAATTTTGACAATTATTGCAAGTATCCTATTATTATGTCCAAGTCAAATATGAACAAAGTAAAGTAATTTTGTTGTAAATATTTGCATGTTTTAAATATTGCAAAGTTTTATATATAATCTGAGACTACTTGATTACAGTTTACTATAATAGAAAAGAAATATAATTATTACTTTTTAATTATTAAGAGAAATGCATGAAGATAATTTTGTATGAAGTGTCCTATTTCTATGTCCATAGCTGTATACTCCGTACGGTATACCGATATATAACCGTGTTAAAATATAGAAAAAGTGACAAAAATCCGTCTTGATGATGCAGAAGTTCTTATTTTTGGGGCTACTTTCACGTGCAATTCTCAGAATTGTGTCCCACATCAATGAGCTGAAAAATGTTGTACTGTGTTAGTAAACCGTTTCTGAAAGTCATTCACTGCATATTTTCCGTTTATTGTCCAGAGTTTTACAAACAACGTGCTCACTGATATCAGCACGTGGGAAATGTAGTGGATTTTCCATTTCTTTCAAATCTAAATCCTCTATAGGGTGTTCTTCATCTGGTTTTTCTTGAAATATCAGTAATTTTGTAGCTATTTCAACTTTGAAATCTACATGCCATAGTCGTCGCGTCCTTCGGCTTTGGCAATAGCACAGGGGAGTTTCCAAGCGTTTACTGTTGACTGACGGCCAATCGCAAGGATATCATTTGCAACTCTGAAACGATTTGATCTTACTATTCAAGTTTCGTGAAACTTCCGTTGACTCAAAAAACAGAACAAGTGGTACGAAAAAAAAATTGTCGAAGAATGCGGAATGATTCTTCGCACTTGAAACTTATTGAAACAATTTTAAACAGAAGCTCTTAAGCCAACGTTTTTGTCGTACTTCACTTTCCACAGCTGTTCTTGGTGCAGCAAAATCAATAACCTGGGATTTAAATTGAACTTCGATATTACCACAAACTTCCAAACTAGGTGGATTGTCTTTCGGAAGCTCTCCTTCATCAATATCCTCTTCATACGTGACTTCACCCACATGAGGTGGCGGAATGTAGACAATTTTAGTGTCTATTCAAAATTTTCTTGTTCACTGTCGTTACATTCAGATATAAAAATTTTGATTTCTCTCTGAGTTAACAGACATTTTTACCACAGATTCCAAAAATAAAAATTAAAAATAAAACTTTACTTTATAAAGCACTTGTAAATTCAACCTCTTTGAAATTTAAAATCGAATGAAAATTATTTGAATGAATATGTGCAAACAAAACTTTAAAATTCATAACCAAGTAGATTTAAAAGAAACTACCAAATTGAAGATTCAAACCAAACAAAAAAAGCCCAAACAAAATACAAACAAATCATAACATATTAGGTTTGTTCCACGTAATTCTGGGTAAAGTCTGGTAAAATGAGAGTAAACAAATAATTATCTCAAAAAATGGTAAAATTGCTCACAATACCTGGAACGCACAAAACCACATTTCAAGCCCAAAAATTAACGTCAAAGTTATTCATATAAACAAAAGCTATTTTTAAGAATAAAATATCGAAGGGAATAAAGAAAAAATGTTATAACGTGGTATTTGTTAACGATATTAATTATTATGTGCGTTCCCGTACGTTACCGCGGGTACCCGCGGGATCCCAAAGCAGCTCAAACAACAACAATTTACACGCAATTTTGAGTACGGGAACGCCTTTGGGCTAGTTTGGGTAACCGCGGTAAAGTACGGGAACAGACATATTGTTTACAAGTTTTGTTAATATTTTAATTATTTTTACAAGTTTAAAACAGCTGATTTATAAAAAACTAGTGATTTGACAGTTTTACCATTTTACCCGCAAAAAAAGTACGGGTAACTTCTGGTAAAAAGAGAAACAAATTATTCTCTCATCAACGCTCTCATTTACCCAATGGGTACCCGCGGTAACGTACGTGGAACAGAGCTATTATATTAAAGCAAAGCAACAAAACAAACTATAACAAGATCAAACCAAATCAAACAGCATGAAATCAACCAAAACAAAACATAACAAAACCCAATCATACACTCATAAAAAAATTGTGCTGGCGCAAATACATGTACTATTTCCTGTTATTTTATCAGAATTTTGACCTGTTTGTACATACTTTTTTAGAGTAAATAATAGAAAAATTAGTTCAATTTAATCAGAACGCGTTTAAGAGACTTTTGTACTAACTTTTTCTATGAGTGTACCAAAACCAAACGTAACAGAACCGAACCAAGACATAACAAACCTAAACAAATTAAAATGCTCATTAAAAAAATCTAAGTGATTTGTAAGCAATTAGCCACTGTTGCGTTTTCGCAACAGCTTTCTTAAAAATAGCACCATCAAAAAATTTGATTATTTTTTCGAAAATTGTTTCTTAAAAAATGTTTTTCAATATTTTTGCAATAAAAAAAAATTTTTTTTTTGTGTTGTATATATTTGGACATTTTTGCTGAAGCATTTTTTTTTGGATCATTTTTAGAACTCTAGGAACTTGACTAAAGAAAAAAAATAATTTTTTATTTTAATTAGTGCAAAGCCCTAAATTAACTTCGGAAAAAAAATTATTCGAATCCGTTGGTGTTGCGAAATCTCAACTCCTGTACAAAATGGGTTAATAAAAAAGTTTTGAGCAATAATGTAAAAATATCTCAAAAACTAGGCCTAAGGCATGCTAACAACGTAACGCTTTGCCCGCTAGTTTAATATAAAAAACTATAGAAATTTAATTAAATCTTTGAATTTTGTTTTAGTTGTACGTGTTCAATTGAACGAATTCAGAAAATTTCTTTAAAAAGGTAATTCTTCCCCTACTAAAAATTGTTTGTGGTTTTTTGGACAGAAAGGCAAAGAAAAAAATATTTGTATCGGGCTAAAGGAAAAAAGCAATTTAACAGAGATTTGCAGTTGTTTTAAATAATGTAGTCTTTGAGGGTATGGCCTTAGCAAAAATAAAATAAAATAGAACATTATTTTGACGTCTTATCTTTGACTTTGTGTTTCAGTAGTGTCCAAAATTATATGTATAGTTTTTAATAAAATATACTTTATTTAAATTTTTTCTTTATCTAGGCCAACGTATATTAGCTGGAAATACTCGTTTTATGAGCAGCAGCCCCAAAGAAGCCAAAGATATTGTTCATGTTGCTCCTGGCTATGTGTATGTCAACAACAAAGAAGAAAGTATGGATTTAAATGATGTCACTGACAGAGCTGTTTCCACCATTTTTCTAAGTGAATTAATGCGTGGTTTTGCAGTTACATTGGCCCACATCTTTAAAGAACCCGCTACCATTAATTATCCCTTCGAAAAGGGACCATTGTCTCCTCGTTTCCGAGGTGAACATGCTTTGCGTCGTTATCCTAGTGGTGAGGAACGTTGTATTGCTTGCAAATTGTGTGAAGCCATTTGCCCAGCTCAAGCCATTACCATTGAGGCCGAGGAACGTGCAGATGGCAGCAGAAGAACAACACGTTACGATATTGATATGACTAAATGTATATATTGTGGTTTTTGTCAGGTATGTTAAAATACATGAACCAATAATTGAAAATAAAAATTAATTGTAATTCTTATGTCTTAAAGGAAGCTTGTCCCGTAGATGCCATTGTAGAGGGACCCAATTTTGAATTCTCTACTGAAACTCATGAAGAGTTATTGTACAATAAGGAAAAACTGTTAAACAATGGGGATAAATGGGAATCTGAAATTGCATCCAATTTACAAGCTGATCATTTGTATCGTTAATATTTTTTCCAAAGAGTCGAAGGAGAAGTTTCCTTTAAGAATCTAGTTAAAAATAAACTTAAAAACGAAAAACTGTATAAATGTGTTAATTAATCAAAAGTTTAAAATAATTAACGCTTGTTAATTTAAAAAACAAGCAAAACATTTATTTTTACAGTCAACAATTTATTGTATCCAATAGTTGGACGATTAGACTAAAATTTCGGTTTTTGTTGTGTAATAATGCCCTCTTTACAAATGGAAGTATTTTTTTATACATAATTTTTTGACAAAACTGTAGATTTATTGACCAGGACCAGATAATGACTTTTCCATAAACTTCTTTTTGGCAAAACAAATCCACCATTTATTTGGTTTACCATCTTCAGTTCCAAACACTTTTTCCAAAACTCGATTACCAATTTCGTGGCGTAGTTGTAATAAATATTGGCGCATTAAATCTAAAAGAAATTTAAAAATCATTTGCGTCTTTAGACAAATAAAATTACTATCAAATTTTACCAGAATCTTGGGCAGTATGTGGTTTAGCATATACAGCATTTAAAGGAAAGCCTGCCTCTCCGGGTAAATCGAATTTGGATATAGCTAAACTATACATTTCCTGTTGTCCCTGATTCTTGTTGGAACATCGTTGCAATTTCTTCAAACATTCCGTTATATATAAAGTAATATAAATTAAAGTACGATCCACCTCAGACTAAAAAATTATTATTTTTATATTCTTGACAATTCTCATTCATCGCATTATAAAAATTTACCTTTATCTCGTAGGTTCGAAAGAATACATTTGCTTTAAAATAATATAGTGACTCATCAATGATATCGTTATCATTACTCATTTGTGATGGAGCTGGTCCCCTATGTTGGGTTCTCAATGGCAATATAGCCATATTGCCTACCATTGAGGGAAACTCTTTAATTGTTGAATGATAAGCCTTGTCAATAATAAAAAAAAAATTATTCTCTGCCACTAAAAAAATCTAGTTTTCAAAACCCGCCTTGGGAGGTTGATCAATTTAGGTTATTATAAAAAAATGTCTATTGTTTTTATTATGTTATACTCACTGGCATTTTTATTACAGAATTTTTTATACTTAAAATTACTGCAATTCAATATTTTCCCCAATAATAAAAACAGTTTTGTATGAAAATGTTCGACTATTTAGAAATGTCAAACTTAAAACCAGTGTTGCCATTTCGGTGCTTTTCGGGTATTTTTTGGTGCTTTTCTCCTTCCCGTACCCGGTGCACTGTAAATACCGGCTTTTAAATAAAGCGGGTATTTACAGTGCTTTTTTAGATTTCTGGCAGTGCATTTTTTGACGAATGTTCCTTCGTGTGACTCAATGTATCTTATTGACATTCGATTTATAAAAATTTTTTGATATTTTTTGTTTCCAAACTCAATCTTCCATCGTATGTGTCGATGTACTGTTTTTGCTATGTTATAGGCCATTCACCTGAACGAGATAACTGAATCTCCCCATTTGTGTTCTTTATTCTACTACCATATAACATCATATTTTGACATTATTTGGTAATAGAATACAGAACCAAAAACTTTGAGATTAGTAATCTCGTTCATGTGAATGGCGTTTTAGTTCATTCAGAGCAAAGGTTTAAAAGGCTTAATTCTTTAATTCACTCAGAGCTTTGAAGAATTAATTCCTTTTTGAATGAATTCACTACCAATCGAATTCAATTTTCTCTAGAATTGAATGAATTCCTTTTCTTAAGTAATTCACTGAATTCGTTCAAATGAACGCGTTCATCAAACAACAAATTCAAAGAATTAATTCAATTGCAATAGTTCTTTTTATTAAATCAAATGAATTAATTCACCGGTGAACGCGTTCAATTTTATAAATCGAACGGAAAAAAAAGTGAATTAATTCCTTACTGAATTAATTCACTACTGAATTCGTTCAATTTCATTTTCGTTCAGTGAATTAAAAAAAATAAAATTACGTTCAGTGAATTAAAAAAAAAAATAATAAGTTCACTGAATTGAAAAAAAAATAAAATAAGTTCACTGAATTGAAAAAAAATAAAATAAGTTCACTGAATTCAAACTTGTTTTCTGCCGTTCAGTAGAAGAAAACAATAAAATAAACAAATTAGAAACCGGATGCTGTTATCAACCTACATGATTCAAAAATAAAGCCTTTTACTATTAAAAATAAAAACTTTACTTTTATAGATAAATTTGGAAAAAAAAATATAACTATTAATTTTTCAAACCAGTTATATAGTTATATTTTTTTCCAAATGTATCTATATCTGTAAAGTTTTTATTTTTAATAGTAAAAGGCTTTATTTTTGAATCATGTAGGTTGATAAACAGCATCCGGTTTCTAATTTGCTTATTTTTAATAGCACACGCTGTAAAATTGCTTATTTAAAAATTTTATTTGTACATTATTGTTTTCTTCTACTGAACGGCAGAGAACAGGCTTTGAATTCAGTGAACTTATTTTATTTTTTTTCAATTCAGTGAACTTATTTTATTTTTTTTCAATTCAGTGAACTTATTATTTTTTTTTTAATTCACTGAACGTAATTCTATTTTTTCTTAATTCACTGAAGGTAATTTTATTTTTTTTTAATTCACTGAACGAAAATGAAATTGAACGAATTCAGTAGTGAATTAATTCAGTAAGGAATTAATTCACTTTTTTTCCGTTCGATTTATAAAATTGAACGTGTTCACCAGTGAATTAATTCATTTGATTTAATAAAAAGAACTATTGCAATTGAATTAATTCGGAACAAAATAAATCGAACGAAAGCAAATATGAATTAATTCCATTCAATATATGGTACTTAGTGAATTAATTCATCGAATTTTTAATTCAGAATTGAAAAATTGAATTAAGGAATTAATTCTTCAAAGCTCTGAATTCACTTTATAAAAATTAATGAAATTTGGGTTAAAATTCATTCCGTAATAGCATTTTTAAGGCACATCTACACGGGAAAGAAATCTCGTAGAGTTTGCGTTAAATTTGTCATCTCTAATATTGTTGGCACTAATTTTTATGGTAAAAGTACCATCTCTGGTTGGCAATAATTTGTTTTTATTAAAATTTTTGTATTTCAAAGAATAATTTTTTCTCTAAATACCTAAAAGTGCATTTAAAGGCACATCTACACGGGATTGAAAACTCGCGGGACTTTATGAAAATGCAGCTCTGTATAAGACTATGAAATGTAATCTCTAGGCCATTGACAATAGCTTTCATACATAATTTCTTTAATTAGTAACAATTTTTAGGATGTCTTGTAACATTATTGAACATTTCAGTTTATTAAATTCACCTTTTACTATTTAAGGTGCTTTCACAATGATGGAGTGGCTCTACTCTGCAACACAGATTCAAATGTTAACTATTCACAATGCAGAGTAGAGTTACTTCAAAAAAATATGTGACGTTTAAGTACTTACGCAGTTTTTGCGAATATCTTGGCACGGCTTTCACTGCAATTATTATAAAATAATTTTTTATTTTATATATTATTACAAATTTAAACTATTTGCTTTTATTTTTCAATATTTTTTTATAATTTGTTGACAATTAGAGATGTGAACAAATTAGTGATGTGTTTTTTTAGTTATATTTGTCATGATAAACAGTTAACAGAGTGATGTTAACTCTAGAGTACAACAAATCTGTACTCCAGAGTCAAACAAATTTAACTCTTGAGTGGAATAAAAAGAGATAGCCAAATAAAAAAATGTATTAGAAAGAAAGAGAAAACAACTAAATTTGCTACAGATTGGAGTACTCCATCATTGTAAACGCACCTTTAGAGAAAAAAATATTGTTTAAAATACAATTTTAATAAAAACAAATACTTGATAATTAGAGGTGATGTTTCTACGATAAAAATTAGTGCCAACTATATTAGAGATGACAAATTTAGCGCAAACTCTACGAGATTTCTATCCCGTGTAGATGTGCCTTAATCAACCGAAATGTTCAATAATGTTACAAGACATTTTAAAAATTGTTACTAATTAAAAAAAACTTGTGTATGACAACAATTGTCAATGTTCTAGAGATTACATTTCGTAGACTTACACAGATCTGCATTTCCACAAAGTCTCGCGAGTTTTCTATCCCGTGTAGATTTGCCTTTATGAAATTAATTCGATAGCTTAATTCCCGATAGCTTTAAATTATATGAATTAATTCTATTTTTTTTTTAATTCTAATTGAATGCAACCAAATTAACCTGAATTCATTTAGTTAAAAGGTGAATGAAAAATGATTTTTCTTCTTCACTTATAGGATATCCACATGAACGAGATTACTAATCTCAAACAAATAACAAGTGAAAGATATGGCGACAGAGCTTTGAAGAATTAATTCCTTAATTCAATTTTTCAATTCCGAAATAAAAATTCGATGAATTAATTCACAAATCACCATATATTGAATGGAATTAATTCATATTTGTTTTCGTTCGATGTATTTTGTTACGAATTAATTCAATCAAATGAATTAATTCACTGGTGAACACGTTCAATTTTATAAATCGAACGGAAAAAAGTGAATTAATTCCTTACTGAATTAATTTACCACTGAATTCGTTCAATTTCATTTTCGTTCAGTGAATTAAAAAAAGTAAAATTACGTTCAGTGAATTAAATTCTGTTTTCTGCCGTTCAGTAGAAGAAAACATTTAAATAAAATTTACAACTATGCAATTTTACAGCGTTCGCTAGTAAAAATAAACAAATTACATATATATATTAAGTGTTAGAGAAATCCGATGCACTTTATCAACCTACATGATTAAAAAATAAAGCCTTTTACTATTAAAAATAAAAACTTTACAGATATAGATGAATTTGGAAAAAATATAACTATTAATTTTGAAAACTTATGCCTCCAAGTAAAATATAGATGCTTCACTATGACGTATTTCATTTATACGTTTTTACAATACAATGTTTTCTTCTACTGAAATGCAGAAAACAGGCTTTGAATTCAGCGAACGAAATTTTTGATTTTCGATTAAATGAACGTATTTTTTTCATTTTAATTCACTGAACGTATTTTAATTTTTTTTAATTCACTGAACGTAATTTTACTTTTTTTTAATTCACTGAACGTAATTTTATTTTTTTTAATTCACTGAACGAAAATGAAATTGAACTAATTCTGTGTTGAATTAATTCAGTAAGGAATTAATTCACTTTTTTTCCGTTCGATTTATAAAATTGAACGCGTTCACCAGTGAATTAATTCATTTGATTTAATAAAGAGAACTATTGCAATGGAATTAATTCTTTGATTTTATTGTTTGATGAACGCGTTCAGTTGAACGAATTCAGTGAATTACTTAACATAGGGGTTACACGATCAATTTTTTCCTTTCAAGTTTTAATACACTCACACTTTTTTACTAACACACTCACATTTTAAAAATTGAACAGCAACTTGATATCAATTTTTGCTTTCAAGTTTTGAGAAAACTTGACGGTCAAGTTTTAAACAGCTGATCAAATTTCTTGTAAATTTGTTGTTCTTGTTACAAATATTGTGCCGCAATAAAACACGATTGATAACAGAGCTTTGAAGAATTAATTCCTTAATTCAATTTTTCAATTCTGAATTAAAAATTCGATGAATTAATTCACTAAGTACCATATATTGAATGGAATTAATTCATATTTGCTTTCGTTCGATTTATTTTGTTCCGAATTAATTCAATTGCAATAGTTCTTTTTATTAAATCAAATGAATTAATTCACTGGTGAACACGTTCAATTTTATAAATCGAACGGAAAAAAGTGAATTAATTCCTTACTGAATTAATTCACTACTGAATTCGTTCAATTTCATTTTCGTTCAGTAAATTAAAAAAAAAATAAAATTACGTTCAGTGAATTAAGAAAAAATAGAATTACGTTCAGTGAATTAAAAAAAAAATAATAAATTCACTGAATTGAAAAAAAAAATAAAATAAGTTCACTGAATTGAAAAAAAATAAAATAAGTTCACTGAATTCAAAGCCTTTTTTCTGCCGTTCAGTAGAAGAAAACAATAATGTACAAATAAAATTTTTAAATAAGCAATTATACAGCGTGTGCTAGTAAAAATAAGCAAATTAGAAACCGGATGCTGTTTATCAACCTACATGATTCAAAAATAAAGCCTTATGCTATTAAAAATAAAAACTTTACAGATATAGATACATTTGGAAAAAAATATAACTATATAACTGGTTTGAAAAATTAATAGTTATATTTTTTTTCCAAATTTATCTATAAAAGTAAAGTTTTTATTTTTAATAGTAAAAGGCTTTATTTTTGAATCATGTAGGTTGATAAACAGCATCCGGTTTCTAATTTGTTTATTTTTACTAGCACACGCTGCAAAATTGCTTATTTAAAAATTGTATTTGTACGTTATTGTTTTCTTCTACTGAACGGCAGAAAACAAGTTTGAATTCAGTGAACTTATTTTATTTTTTTTCAATTCAGTGAACTTATTTTATTTTTTTTTTTCAATTCAGTGAACTTATTATTTTTTTTTTTAATTCACTGAACGTAATTTTATTTTTTTAATTCACTGAACGAAAATGAAATTGAACGAATTCAGTAGTGAATTAATTCAGTAAGGAATTAATTCACTTTTTTTTCCGTTCGATTTATAAAATTGAACGGAAAAACGGTCAAGTTTTAAACAGCTGATCAAATTTCTTGTAAATTTGTTGTTCTTTTTACAAATATTGTACCGCAATAATACACGATTGATAAAATTCGGAATGTGAATATTTCGGTATATCGACAAAATGATTTAAAAATAAAAATAAATAAAAAAACAATTTCTGCTGACATGAAAATGTCTGTGGAAGATGTGAAGAAAAAAATAGTCTTTTCGAACAGCCTACAGTGCGGAAACAGCCCACAGAGGCGAGCAATTTTAGTTCTTTCCTTGACGACGGCATCTTGAAAGCAAAATTGACTATCAAGTTGCATGCAGCCAGAGCTTTGAAGAATTAATTCCTTTTTGAATGAATTCACTATCAATCGAATTCAATTTGTTGCAGGCGAGTCGAATACCCTTTCTTATACGATGACAATCTTCGCCACTGGTTGGAAATTTTACTATCCACCCACCTATGATTCTAGTTTTTTAAAAATTTTGTTTACCCTACAACACTGAGTAAACGGGGGAATCAAGTTATGATCTTTGTAACACACAAAAATAAGAAAATATCTAAACTTTATTTTGGTTAGATTTAACGATGTCCGTCCGTCTGTCTTTGTATTCTGTTGCATATGTTCCTTTAAGAACATAAGTCCTTAAGTCACTGTTTAAATCATATTTAAGTTTTAATGAAACGATTCGCAAAACTCATTTAGTAATATTATTTCCTAATTGTTGATTCTGTCAACCGAATTGACTAAAATTTTGTAAGTAAGAATGTAAGAAAAAAAAACAAAGGGTTATCTTGATTTATAGTTCGCCAATCAAATCAGTAGACGAATCATTTAATAGGATTTGGATAAGTCATATCCTCACTTTATTTAATATCAATTTAAATTCAAAAAATTTACAAAGTTTTTTATCTTTCATTGGAAAGACACAATCACAATGAACACGAAATGTATTTCTTTGGTATAGAGTGGTAATTGGAGCTTATTGAAAGTCGGAAATTAATTTGCGTTATTTCAAAAAAGAAAAAGAAGTTATATTTCTAAAGATCTGGTTGCAGGTCGCAAACATTTGGAAAGATTGATGGAAATTTTACACACTTACTTATATCGCCAAATGCGAGATGTGTTGGGTATGGATATAATCGGTCCATTTTTTGACGTACCGCCTATACGTGCTGCGCCTGGTAGCAGGAGAAAATCGGGACTTCTTGCTCCAAGGGTTTTTCTTTTAAATTTAATGCGGGAGGAGGTCGATTTTCCATTGACCCCGAGTCCCTTTGTTTTTGGAATTTTTGATGGGAGGAAGCCACGTGAGGGAGCGAACCACACTCCAGCTTCGAGTCCCGGTTTCTTTCGCGAGGTAAACTTTGCTGTGGTGGCCGAGTCGCACCACCGTTTACCTGCCAGACTCATGTTTTTTTTGAAGGATACCTGAAACGGAAGGGAAATAGATATTATGGAAAGAATAAATACCTATTCCAATACAAACCAAGGATCATGGTTATGATCCTACCCTTCTCCTAACTAGCTCCGTAGTCCAGTTTCAGCAAATCCCGGAAAAATCTGAAAATAAATGGGAAATTAATGCAATAAAATACTTACCTGATGTTGTCATAGATGTTGTCGTCTGTTGTTTTGTTTTGGTTATGATGAGTGATGGTAATTTCATACCTGAGTACTGTATATTTAGTACCGAATTGATAAACGGGTACGGTACTATTTTCATTGGACCACACGGTAAAGTCATATTATTTTGGGTATAATCCTGAAAGGATATGAAATTTGCTTGGTAGTTTTATAATTGGAGGTAGTTAGATACTATTTCACTGTAGGATTTTGCATCACGCAGAGTTTTCTGCTGGTTTATACACCGAGCCAAAAAATTCAGAAGTACGGAGGGTAGTATTAGGGATATTGTGTACTTCACTATCATCACTATTATTGTTCTACCACAGTGCACGGTTGGTGTCTATAGTAGTAGGAACAAAAAGTATTGGCAACGCGATGAAGAAGCGTAAGATTAACTAGTAGCTAGTAGATAATTAGGGTTGTATTTGCATTAAAAAACCGATAATTTTAAATCGATTTTTTTGAAAACTAAATATTTTTTGATTTATTATCGAAAATTTTATGACTAATATATCTGTAAATGCTGAAATACTGATATAACTGAGGATATTTTTGGTATTTGATGAAAATAAGACCGAAGAAAAAGATATATGTATAAGAGAGAATATTGTTCAAAAGGGTCTTTTTGAGAGAAAATTATACATTGCAGATAAGTGGGTACATAGATATTGAAAATAATTTCTCAGGAGAAAAGTAGAGTAAAAATATGGCGAAATACCGTATTTTTCTCTAACATATAAATAAAATAATGGACGATAAAGTTCTAAATAGGGAAAAAAAAGATGGCTGATTGGCGGGAAAATTTTAGATATTTTGTAAATATTTGAAGTACATAAATGAGAGTATGAAGAGAGAGAAACCGCAAAATTAGGGTCTATAGGATAGTTAGACGGAAACTGAAATTAGATTGAAGACAAAAGTGAAAGTGTGCAGAGCAATAAACGTAGTAGTGTCGAAACTCAAAGCTAAATATAGATAAAAAAAAACTTAATTTTAAAAGTGGTAAAAATATAATAAAATTACAAAAAAAAAGAACTACGCGAAAATATTAAAAGTGACGAAATCCTAATATAAGGAAACGTTTTTCAATGCGAAGTTAATATAAGAACGCTGAATTATAATTGGAGAACAAATTCGGAGGTGGATGAAGTTTTTTTTTGTGACTCAGTTCCGGAAAACTTATTTTGTATTTTATTGGTTGAAAAGGAAGTAAAACGTAAGTAAACCGAAAATAGTGTTCGCAGAAAATAGATTTTAGAAAGGTGTTTTTTTTATAGTAGTTTTTTTTATAAGGAGAAATATTTTTTTTTACTTCTGATTATATAGCTGGCTTCTACCTTAATAAATTGGATCAGTGAAGATAATTGAGGACCTCTGTGTAATCCCTAGAAGAGCCTACTCGGAAGCAGTTTAGAAGAATAGAATAGAAAAAGGTTCTTAGGAAATGCAATAAAGGTGAAGCCAGGTAACCATTTTCTTATTTAAGTGCCATTAGAACACCGAATCGAAAGTACACATATATGAACAAGTGCAGGGTAATAAAATAGTCAAAATTTATGCAAAATATATCTTAAAGTCAACGCTTATTTTTTTTTAATTAAATTTATATAAAAAAAAAAAAGTAAACCAAAAAGTTTAAAATTTATATTTATTTAAAGTTTTTATAATATAATTTTATTATTCATATTAGGCAGAATTTTATCCAATTTTATGTTAAGTGTATCTTACGTGTTTTTATATTATTTTTGTTAAAGTGTATTATATTTAGTGGGTATATAGTTTCATTTTTTTACAGCGATTTCATTTACTTAAAGTTCTGAAACGACAGGCAAAGCCAAAAAAAAAATCTGGATAGGAACCTGAAAAAAACAAAAGAAAGGATAATTTATACTAGTTAACGGTATTCAATTTATATTCAATTTATTAGAAAAAAGGAAACTTATCATAGGGTTCACATCCTAGGCATTCTAAAGTCGCGGGCTGCAATAGTGGCAGCGGTAAATTTATCCTCAAGGAGCTCCTTTAGGTATAAATTTCACAAAAATTCAGTATCACTAAAAGGTGAAAATAATTAGATTTGAACCCTTACGAAAAGGAAAAATTGAAAATTATAAACCAATAGGTAAAACAATTATGAGGAAGTTTTAGTATTTTAAAGAGTTTGTTTCCGTTTCATTTGTTTAAGAAAAATACCAGATCTGTTAATATTTCGATTTCCTATAGTAGAGTGTGTTAAGTGAAACTAAAGGTTAAACCGAGTTGCGCCTGAAAGTATACCTAGGAGAATAGAAAATATAAGTTAAATATAATAAATATTGCATGCGATTTTTTTTTGTATTATTAGTAGTGTGTTAGTGTATAAAAAAAAAAAAAACGTACTTAAAGATATTTTATTCAAATGTATAGGAAAAGATTCTAGTATTATTTAAATTAGAAAAATTATCAGTATATATATTTAAAATTAATTTAGGAATATAAATCAATAAAAATGTTAACAATTCATTGAAAAAATTTGAAAAAAGTACATAATATGTTGGCTTAATTTTTGTATAGGGTAATGGTAATGTGGTGAGTACGGGAAAAAGGGTCTGGTGGTGTTAGGGGTCATTAAAAAGACATTGTTGTGGATGACGAATAATGACCAAGGTTGGGCGGGCATAGGGGACTGTCACCTGTCTCCGATTTCTGTTTGGTGGTATGTTTTCTTGTGTTAAATATCGAAGTTATTTTGTGTTTGTGTAATTTTCAGATTTTGAATTTTTATGTGTAATCTGACACTGATAAGGGGGTTGGGACCTCCTGGGGTATTGCTTGAGCTAGCTGGCAACCTCATTAGCCCAACAGTTTGCAACATAATGGCGCCCAATGGGAATGATATAACTTAGCGTACTTCCCCACATATTAAGGGAAGCATTTTGAGTTATATAAGACGGAACATGTAACATCACCGAAACATGTGAAAATAGACCATTAGATTTTTTTTGAAATAGTAAATTGAAAAGTCACTTTAGTGAGGTATAGGATTTCGAATTTTACAGCCATTCGGAGAGATAAAAATTCTTCGAAGTGTTGTGTGGAAAGAGGAAGACTATATGTCAGTAAATTGATGGATCATTGGGTATTTAAACCATATGAGTTGTGATAGCTTAAATACTTCATTGAGAGGAATTTTTAATTGTATTGCAATTCGTATGAAAATTTTGTGATAGTTTTTAAATAGATTCAATTTTTGGAGGAGTAGTGTGTTTAATGTAGGGGAATTTGGAGATAGCCTCTCGTGACAATTTAAGGAGCGAGGAAAGTTGTATCTACATTTTCTTTTTACATTTTTTAAAACTTACGATCCTCTCATTTTTTTTTAAGATTGTCTGATTACCTCAAACGGGAATAGAATTTAACCGCTTGACCCCAGATCTCACCACAAAAGCCAAAACCCGTAAAATATAAATATTTTGAAAATAATTGATATTGTTAACATTTTTTTTTGGGGATTTTATATTTATTTTAGTCATTCTATTTATTTTATTTATTTTCTATATTTTCTTTATTTTAATTATTTTAATTATTTATTTTAAAGGAAATGCTTAATAGTTAGAAGAATTTGTAGGTATTTAATAGCATTTTTTTTATTTAGTTCGTTCGAGCTTTGTGTCTTTTAATTATATGTATTTTATGTTATTTATGTATTGTGTATTTATTTTGTTTAATTTTTTTTTGAGTATTTTATGATTCGAAGTTTCAGTTACGATATTCTTTTATTTAAGTTTTTGTTCAGGCATTTTCATTTTTGATTAGTGTAGTTATTAATATTACGTTTTATTTGAGAAGTAATAATTTAAATTTAATACTCAGATATATCAGTTTCAGTCGGCAAAATCTATCCTAATTTTATTCCAGAAAATTCTAATTTCAGTCTGTTTATTTTCGATTTTGAATTGATTTTTGTTATTGATTTTCTTTATTGATTTTTTCTTGATTTTTTTTACTGATTGTTTTTTGATTAATAGAAATTAAAAACGAGCGTGAGCAGTTTTATAATTCAGTTCGGTTCAAACAATTTTTTTAGTTTTGAGATAATTTTTTTTTCTTGGACTGGTTTTTTTTTAATTGTTTAATTGTAAAATTTTTATTCGACAATTTTGGAACTCGGTTTTTTCAATTACGTTAAATTGAAAATTTAAAGATTTGTAGGGGTATGGACAAAAGTCCTTTGATGACAAGAGCAGCACAAAAAAGAGCTAGGCAAGTACGATTTGACTTGAATAGATCAACACCCCACGTAGCTTATAAAATTGCCAAACCAAACACACCGAAAATTAAGGCCAAGACCAAGTCGAAGAAGAAACTGAAAATGGCTCAAAACAAGGAAGCAAATGACCAACAATTCCAGGATAAATCCAAAACTATAATTTCCAGTACACCCCGGAATATACACGGTAGTTTACCGAATGTGAATGATCTTTTGGAGCAAGGCACAAGCCAAAAGGAAACCAGCAGTCAAAATATAGAACAGTCCATGAAAAAATTAATAGAGCAAACCGTAACTCCGCAGGTCAACGATATGAAAAGGACAGTAGTTAGTTTGACTGAAATGGTGGACAAAATATCTACTGTATGTCAGCAATTACAACAAGACAACAAAAAATTATTGGAAACCAGCTTAGGAAAACAATTTAATAATTACCCACGGATGGAAATACCCACTAACCATTCAAATTTACCCTCGCGGACACCAAGTATAAATGGTGATTTTGAATCGAATAAAAGCATGAGAGTCCGAATTGATAAATGGGGACTACAATTTGATGGCGATACCAACAAACTTCCCGTGGAAGACTTTGTTTTCCGAGTTGAACATTTGAGAAAACAAAATAGGCTAACTGAAAATGATATACTCGAAAACTTCTACTTACTAGTGAAAGGATTTGCCGAAAAATGGTATTGGTTGTATCTCAGCACCAACTATGTTACCGAATGGAAGACCTTGAAAGATGCTTTGCTGGAGAAATATCGATCAACCAAATCCAGCTTTGAATTAATAAGCGACATGGTTGAAAGAAAACAACGTCCAGGTGAGTCCATTGATGATTTTTTCTTTGCCATGTCTACAATCAGATCAAGGTTGAACATATCCATGCCTGAAAATGAAATTATTAAAATTATTAAGAAAAATTTAAGAGATAGCATTGGTAGAATAGTTTACCCAATGGCAGTCACGACCGTGGAACAACTACGAGCCGAATGTATTGCTGCCGAAAAAATTTTTCTAAATAAAGAGTCCAGATCACACTCGTTACACCCGTCAGTGCCCGTGAATAGATACACCAGACAGGTGAACGAAATAATTGAAAAATCAGGTGATCAATTTCAGGAACCAAATTATGATTACGAAGAATTGGCAGCTATACAAATGGACAAACCAGTAAATAATCAGCAACAGAAAAATCCTCTTATTTGTTGGAACTGTCGCCAACATGGACATATGTTTATGGACTGTCCAGTAACTGAAAGAGCGTTGTTTTGCTACCGCTGTGGTAAACCGGAAGTTAAGTCTCCAAACTGCACTAACTGCAGATCAAAAAATTTCCAGAGGAGCGACGGAAAATCGGGGAACCATCGTTCCAAAGACGACCCGACAGCGATTCAACTGGAATGAAACAAAAACGTATTAATTTAATAAGGGAAACTATAAAATTTAATAAATTTAAACCGGAAATGAAACATTTATATACACTGGAAGAACGGAAACTAAATTATGAAAATGTGCGGAACCGTATATTTAATGAAGCTAGCAATATAAAACCATTATTAACGAATAGGATAAAAAAATTGAGAAATAAATTTAGAGAAAAAAGGCGGTTAATTAAAATGGTTATAGAAACGATAATAACAGCAGATAGGAAAGGAGATCCGCGGGCTTTTGCACAAATTGGTATAGGAGAAACTAGTCTAAAAGGTTTGTTAGATACAGGAGCTTCAATTAGTCTCTTAGGTAAAGGATGCAGGGAACTGGTAGAGAAATTAGGTATGCCAATCAAACCCATTTTTTCTGTAGTTTCAACAGCAGCTGGAAAAGAGCATCGACTTTTAGGGAAAATTAAATTAGAGGTTAGATTTAAAGAAGATGTCAAAAATATTAATTTTTATTTATGCCCAGAATTAGAACAGCCAGCATATTTGGGGGTGGACTTTTGGAAAGCCTTCCAATTAGCTCCCAAAATCTTTCCCGTTGAAGAGCTAAATATTGAAAAACTGCAGGAGACTATGGCGTTGGAGAGTCATAAATCAAACCCCCATAAACTCACTGAATTAGAACAGAGGAAATTAAATGAAGTTATTGCCATGTTTCCGTCATTTGAAGCTGAAGGTTTGGGTTGTACGCATTTGGAGAAACACTCGATCAAGCTTATAGAGGGCGCAGTTCCAGTAAAAGACCGTCACTACCCAATTTCACCGGCAGTACAAGAAATCACGTATAAGGAAATAGATGAAATGCTGAAATTAGGTGTAATTGAAGAGAGTGAGAGTCCCTGGAGTCATAGGACCACAATAGTAAGAAAACCAGGAAAGAACCGATTGTGCTTGGATGCAAGGAAATTGAATAAACTAACAGTAAAAGATGCTTATCCACTACAGAACATCGATGGCATATTGAGCAGGATAGATGAGACATATTATATCAGTAGTGTGGATTTGAAATATGCTTTTTGGCAGGTGGAATTAGAAGATGAAAGTAAACCATATACAGCTTTTACAGTAGCAGGTCGGCCATTGTACCAATTTCGGGTAATGCCGTTCGGTCTCTGCAATGCAGCCCAAAGACTTTGTCGATTGATGGATAAAGTTATCCCGCAGAGACTCAAAGGAAATGTATTCACGTATCTGGACGATTTGTTAGTGATCTCTGACAGCTTTGATAAGCACGTACAATTGCTGAAAGAAGTGGCAACCTGTTTGAAAAATGCAAATCTAAAAATTGGGTTAAAAAAGTCTCAATTCTGCTTCCAACAATTAAAATATTTAGGTTTCATCATCGGCGGAGGTATGCTAAAAACTGATCCGGACAAAGTCGAAGCAATCAGGTCCATGAAATTACCGAAAACTCCGAGAGAGGTCCGCAGCTTTTTGGGTACAGCGGGATGGTACCGACGATTTGTCAAAGATTTTGCTTCTATCTCTGCACCACTGACGGACACATTGAAAAAGTCAAAAAAATTTACAATGACCCCTGAGGCAATCGAGGCATTTGAAAATTTAAAGCGAGCTCTAACAACAGCACCAGTGTTACGCCATGCTGACTTTTCAAAACGCTTTTGGATCCAGTGTGACGCATGCGATTATGGAATTGGTGCCGTTCTATACCAAGTTAACGAAAATCATGAAGAACAGCCAATAGCTTTCTACTCGCAAAAGTTGAACTCATGCCAAAGAAACTACAGCGTCACGGAGAAAGAATGTCTCGCAGCGGTGATGGCAGTAAAAAAATTCAGGCCGTACGTTGAAATGATGCCCTTTACAATTGTAACTGACCACGCCAGCCTAAAGTGGCTTATGTCACTTAAGGATTTGAGCGGTAGATTGGCACGGTGGTCGTTACAGTTGCAAGCTTTCGATTTCGAGATTCAGCACAGAAAAGGTTCTGAAAATATCGTCGCTGACATGCTGTCAAGGTTACCAAATGAATTGGAAGTAAATGAAGTCGAAATGGAAGAATTTTTCGATTTTGAAACCACAGAGTTCAATAGCGACGAATACAATGAAATTAAAAATAAAATTTTGCAAAACCAAGCAATTTTACCTGATTTGAAAGTTCAGGATGAAATGATTTTTAAAAGAGTGGATTATGATCGAGGCGTTGAAGATGAGCAAAAATGGAAGCTTTGGATTCCTGCTAATATAACCCAAACAATAATAGAAAAGGCCCACTCAACACTTACAACAACACATGGAGGGGTTATGAAAACCTTGGAAAGACTAAAAAGATTTTTCTATTGGCCCAAAATGACCGTGCAAGTGAAAAATTTTATAAGAAACTGCAAAACGTGTAAAGAAATAAAACCTGCAAATTATAACTTAAGACCAGAAATAGGAAAACAAGTGGTTACAGAAAGGCCATTCCAAAAACTATATATCGATTTTTTAGGGCAATATCCGAAATCGAAAAAAGGCAATAGATATATTTTTGTAGTACTTGATCATTTCTCAAAGTTTACATTTTTAAAAGCCATGAAAGATGCTACTACAGCAAAAGTGATGGAATTTTTATCACACGAAGTTTTTCATAAATTTGGAGTCCCTGAAATTATCCATAGTGATAATGGATCACAATTTATTTCGGCGAATTTTGGAAAACTGCTGGAAGCCTACAAAATTCAACACATTCAAACACCTCTCTATCAGCCAAGTAGCAACGCATCAGAAAGAGTGAACCAATCAATTTTATCGGCCATACGCGCATATGTGAAGGAAGATCATAGAGATTGGGATCTCTATCTGTCAGAAATTGAATGCTCTTTAAGGAATTCATTCCACAGTGCAATAGGATTCACCCCCTATTTTGCATTATTTGGATTTCATATGTATACTAGCGGCGCAGACTATAAGCTGGGACGTAAACTGCAATCTTTAACTGATCATCGAATTTTGATGCAGCCCAACGAAAAAATGGACTTGATAAGAGAGCAAATACAAGAAAACATGCGTAAAGCATATGAAAGGAGTGCAGCCAGATATAATAAAAGAGCTCGAATTGTGAAGTTTATACCTGGACAGGAAGTTTACAGGAAAAATAAAGAGCTAAGCAACTTTGAGAAAAGCAGGAACGCAAAAATGAGTAAAATGTATCTTCCCAGTAGAATAGTTCGACCTGTGGGAAACAATATGTACGAACTGGAGACCTTGCAGGGAAAGTCAGTTGGTATATATCACGTTCAGGACATAAAAGTTTGAATATTTTACTTTTAATTTTTAGTTTTTATCAAAAATGTAAAGTGCAAAATTGGTACGTAAACTGTTTGTTTTTACAATTGGATTGTAGGTAGTTTGTCTAAAATATTGGCAGATAGCGTGGCAATTCAAACGTTAATAACTAGCAACAAATCAAGCAATTGATGGCTTTGTAAGCACAGTTGGGAGGAATTTTTTTGTCGTTTCTTGTTTTTATTACCGTTAAGTTTTTACAAAGTAAAACCTTGCTTAAGGCCCTGATAACAAATAAGCTTCAATGTTAAAGTCTGGTTACAAAATACCACATAGGTGCTTTTCAACCCCAATGTTTTGTATGAGAATTAATAACTGCCAATAACACCACGACTATAGATGATATCGGACGTATTTCTCTATTAGTAACGATTTTTTTTTGTTATTACATTACCATTGAAACAATGTAAGTAATTTGATATGAATTACTTTCTAAAATGTAATGGTAATGATTATGGCCCATCTCTGATTGTTAGAGACCCGTGAAGAATAAAATTAATTAATCTTTACATACCTAATATTAACTCCGATAGGCATTATTAATGTTGAGCAAAGATAGCTTTTTATTTTAGAAGGAACCGGATATAGCTGTGACGTAAACATTTTGTTGTTTTTCCATTGTTTAGTTTTTGGAGAAATTGCTAAATTTTCTGTCAGGGAAGAGACCTAGAAGAAAATAAGACAACACACAAAGTAAATACTTATATAATTATTGAAAAACAGTTACTTCCCGTAATTGCATTATTGCAGGCAAAAATTTGGATGAAATAATCCAGGTGTGTGTTCCATGTAGAAAAATCTCAGAGTCCTTTGTATTTAAAAGCACTCATGAGATTTATACCATTTGATTAACGAACAACTCAAGGCCCGGTTAAGATGTGTATAGAGGTGAAACCCAGTTTATTATTGATCTGAAAATAAAATTTTTAAATTTTACATATAGAATTTTAAAATTAATAGGTTAAGGTAAAAATTTATCGGAAAGATAAATGAATATTGAACTGACGAAATTTAGAAATAATTTTTTTATATACAGTTAAACTGTTTTGTGTTAAATAATATAGTTACGTAGGGAAGAGTAATTGAATTATAAATTTATAATTCAAAACTTTAAAAGATTCTCCTATTATGACATTTTTTTTTGGCAGGAGAAATGCAGTGAATATTTAGATAAGGAAATTACTTTTTATACATATAACTAGAAAAGTTTTTGGCACTCGTTTAATGTGATTTGAAAAGTGCCTTATTTAAGGGCGTTCGTTTAGAATTTTGTGCCTAGAGTACTACTATTGGTCACAGACCAAACACGACAATTTAAAAGCAGATCAAAATTATTAAGGGTTACCACTATGCTTTTTCTTACCGAGAAAAGTGCAGCAGTGTGAGTTGTTCGATCAATTGGTCAGTCATTGGATCATCCACTTGAGTTATGTTCAACGGATAAGATTGGAAAAAAAATGTTCATGTGAGGAAGAATAAGTTCATCAATAAGTAAAGCTCATTCCATGTATTAGTTTTGAGTTACAACATTGCCCGGCTTCACATTCGGAAGAGCGTTGAGACCCATGTCTCAGGGTGTGAGAATTCCCCACGTTGGGCGAAAACTTAAAATTAAGGGCGACCAGTCCTGCACACCGTTCCCTACTGCAGTTTCTTGTAGAAACCGGAGTTTTGTTGCAGGCGAGTCGAATACCCTTTCTTATACGATGACAATCTTCGCCACTGGTTGGAAATTTTACTATCCACCCACCTATGATTCTAGTTTTTTAAAAATTTTGTTTACCCTACAACACTGAGTAAACGGGGGAATCAAGTTATGATCTTTGTAACACACAAAAATAAGAAAATATCTAAACTTTATTTTGGTTAGATTTAACGATGTCCGTCCGTCTGTCTTTGTATTCTGTTGCATATGTTCCTTTAAGAACATAAGTCCTTAAGTCACTGTTTAAATCATATTTAAGTTTTAATGAAACGATTCGCAAAACTCATTTAGTAATATTATTTCCTAATTGTTGATTCTGTCAACCGAATTGACTAAAATTTTGTAAGTAAGAATGTAAGAAAAAAAAACAAAGGGTTATCTTGATTTATAGTTCGCCAATCAAATCAGTAGACGAATCATTTAATAGGATTTGGATAAGTCATATCCTCACTTTATTTAATATCAATTTAAATTCAAAAAATTTACAAAGTTTTTTATCTTTCATTGGAAAGACACAATCACAATGAACACGAAATGTATTTCTTTGGTATAGAGTGGTAATTGGAGCTTATTGAAAGTCGGAAATTAATTTGCGTTATTTCAAAAAAGAAAAAGAAGTTATATTTCTAAAGATCTGGTTGCAGGTCGCAAACATTTGGAAAGATTGATGGAAATTTTACACACTTACTTATATCGCCAAATGCGAGATGTGTTGGGTATGGATATAATCGGTCCATTTTTTTGACGTACCGCCTATACGTGCTGCGCCTGGTAGCAGGAGAAAATCGGGACTTCTTGCTCCAAGGGTTTTTCTTTTAAATTTAATGCGGGAGGAGGTCGATTTTCCATTGACCCCGAGTCCCTTTGTTTTTGGAATTTTTGATGGGAGGAAGCCACGTGAGGGAGCGAACCACACTCCAGCTTCGAGTCCCGGTTTCTTTCGCGAGGTAAACTTTGCTGTGGTGGCCGAGTCGCACCACCGTTTACCTGCCAGACTCATGTTTTTTTTGAAGGATACCTGAAACGGAAGGGAAATAGATATTATGGAAAGAATAAATACCTATTCCAATACAAACCAAGGATCATGGTTATGATCCTACCCTTCTCCTAACTAGCTCCGTAGTCCAGTTTCAGCAAATCCCGGAAAAATCTGAAAATAAATGGGAAATTAATGCAATAAAATACTTACCTGATGTTGTCATAGATGTTGTCGTCTGTTGTTTTGTTTTGGTTATGATGAGTGATGGTAATTTCATACCTGAGTACTGTATATTTAGTACCGAATTGATAAACGGGTACGGTACTATTTTCATTGGACCACACGGTAAAGTCATATTATTTTGGGTATAATCCTGAAAGGATATGAAATTTGCTTGGTAGTTTTATAATTGGAGGTAGTTAGATACTATTTCACTGTAGGATTTTGCATCACGCAGAGTTTTCTGCTGGTTTATACACCGAGCCAAAAAATTCAGAAGTACGGAGGGTAGTATTAGGGATATTGTGTACTTCACTATCATCACTATTATTGTTCTACCACAGTGCACGGTTGGTGTCTATAGTAGTAGGAACAAAAAGTATTGGCAACGCGATGAAGAAGCGTAAGATTAACTAGTAGCTAGTAGATAATTAGGGTTGTATTTGCATTAAAAAACCGATAATTTTAAATCGATTTTTTTGAAAACTAAATATTTTTTGATTTATTATCGAAAATTTTATGACTAATATATCTGTAAATGCTGAAATACTGATATAACTGAGGATATTTTTGGTATTTGATGAAAATAAGACCGAAGAAAAAGATATATGTATAAGAGAGAATATTGTTCAAAAGGGTCTTTTTGAGAGAAAATTATACATTGCAGATAAGTGGGTACATAGATATTGAAAATAATTTCTCAGGAGAAAAGTAGAGTAAAAATATGGCGAAATACCGTATTTTTCTCTAACATATAAATAAAATAATGGACGATAAAGTTCTAAATAGGGAAAAAAAAGATGGCTGATTGGCGGGAAAATTTTAGATATTTTGTAAATATTTGAAGTACATAAATGAGAGTATGAAGAGAGAGAAACCGCAAAATTAGGGTCTATAGGATAGTTAGACGGAAACTGAAATTAGATTGAAGACAAAAGTGAAAGTGTGCAGAGCAATAAACGTAGTAGTGTCGAAACTCAAAGCTAAATATAGATAAAAAAAACTTAATTTTAAAAGTGGTAAAAATATAATAAAATTACAAAAAAAAAGAACTACGCGAAAATATTAAAAGTGACGAAATCCTAATATAAGGAAACGTTTTTCAATGCGAAGTTAATATAAGAACGCTGAATTATAATTGGAGAACAAATTCGGAGGTGGATGAAGTTTTTTTTTGTGACTCAGTTCCGGAAAACTTATTTTGTATTTTATTGGTTGAAAAGGAAGTAAAACGTAAGTAAACCGAAAATAGTGTTCGCAGAAAATAGATTTTAGAAAGGTGTTTTTTTTATAGTAGTTTTTTTTATAAGGAGAAATATTTTTTTTTACTTCTGATTATATAGCTGGCTTCTACCTTAATAAATTGGATCAGTGAAGATAATTGAGGACCTCTGTGTAATCCCTAGAAGAGCCTACTCGGAAGCAGTTTAGAAGAATAGAATAGAAAAAGGTTCTTAGGAAATGCAATAAAGGTGAAGCCAGGTAACCATTTTCTTATTTAAGTGCCATTAGAACACCGAATCGAAAGTACACATATATGAACAAGTGCAGGGTAATAAAATAGTCAAAATTTATGCAAAATATATCTTAAAGTCAACGCTTATTTTTTTTTAATTAAATTTATATAAAAAAAAAAAAGTAAACCAAAAAGTTTAAAATTTATATTTATTTAAAGTTTTTATAATATAATTTTATTATTCATATTAGGCAGAATTTTATCCAATTTTATGTTAAGTGTATCTTACGTGTTTTTATATTATTTTTGTTAAAGTGTATTATATTTAGTGGGTATATAGTTTCATTTTTTTACAGCGATTTCATTTACTTAAAGTGCTGAAACGACAGGCAAAGCCAAAAAAAAAAATCTGGATAGGAACCTGAAAAAAACAAAAGAAAGGATAATTTATACTAGTTAACGGTATTCAATTTATTAGAAAAAAGGAAACTTATCATAGGGTTGACATCCTAGGCATTCTAAAGTCGCGGGCTGCAATAGTGGCAGCGGTAAATTTATCCTCAAGGAGCTCCTTTAGGTATAAATTTCACAAAAATTCAGTATCACTAAAAGGTGAAAATAATTAGATTTGAACCCTTAAGAAAAGGAAAAATTGAAAATTATAAACCAATAGGTAAAACAATTATGAGGAAGTTTTAGTATTTTAAAGAGTTTGTTTCCGTTTCATTTGTTTAAGAAAAATACCAGATCTGTTAATATTTCGATTTCCTATAGTAGAGTGTGTTAAGTGAAACTAAAGGTTAAACCGAGTTGCGCCTGAAAGTATACCTAGGAGAATAGAAAATATAAGTTAAATATAATAAATATTGCATGCGATTTTTTTTTTGTATTATTAGTAGTGTGTTAGTGTATAAAAAAAAAAAACGTACTTAAAGATATTTTATTCAAATGTATAGGAAAAGATTCTAGTATTATTTAAATTAGAAAAATTATCAGTATATATATTTAAAATTAATTTAGGAATATAAATCAATAAAAATGTTAACAATTCATTGAAAAAATTTGAAAAAAGTACATAATATGTTGGCTTAATTTTTGTATAGGGTAATGGTAATGTGGTGAGTACGGGAAAAAGGGTCTGGTGGTGTTAGGGGTCATTAAAAAGACATTGTTGTGGATGACGAATAATGACCAAGGTTGGGCGGGCATAGGGGACTGTCACCTGTCTCCGATTTCTGTTTGGTGGTATGTTTTCTTGTGTTAAATATCGAAGTTATTTTGTGTTTGTGTAATTTTCAGATTTTGAATTTTTATGTGTAATCTGACACTGATGAGGGGGTTGGGACCTCCTGGGGTATTGCTTGAGCTAGCTGGCAACCTCATCAGCCCAACAGTTTGCAACAAATTTTCTCTACAATTGAATGAATTCCTTTTCTTAAGTAATTCACTGAATTCGTTCAACTGAATGCGTTCATCAAACAACAAATTCAAAGAATTAATTCAATTGCAATAGTTCTTTTTATTAAATCAAGTGAATTAATTCACCGGTGAACGCGTTCAATTTTATAAATCGAACGGAAAAAAAGTGAATTAATTCCTTACTGAATTAATTCACTACTGAATTCGTTCAATTTCATTTTCGTTCAGTGAATTAAAAAAAATAAAATTACGTTCAGTGAATTAAAAAAAAAAAATAATAAGTTCACTGAATTGAAAAAAAAAATAAAATAAGTTCACTGAATTCAAAAATAATAAAATAAGTTCACTGAATTCAAAGTCTGTTTTCTGCCGTTCAGTAGAAGAAAACAATAATGTACAAATAAAATTTTTAAATAAGCAATTTTACAGCGTGTGCTAGTAAAAATTAACAAATTAGAAACCGGATGCTGTTTACCAACCTACATGATTCAAAAATAAAGCCTTTTACTATTAAAAATAAAAACTTTACAGATATAGATAAATTTGTAAAAAAATATAACTATATAACTAGTTTGAAAAATTAATAGTTATATTTTTTTTCCAAATTTATCTATATCTGTAAAGTTTTTATTTTTAATAGTAAAAGGATTTATTTTTGAATCATGTAGGTTGATAAACAGCATCCGGTTTCTATTTTGTTTATTTTTACTAGCACACGCTGTAAAATTGCTTATTTAAAAATTTTATTTGTACATTATTGTTTTCTTCTACTGAACGGCAGAAAACAGGCTTTGAATTCAGTGAACTTATTTTATTTTTTTTCAATTCAGTGAACTTATTTTATTTTTTTTTTCAATTCAGTGAACTTATTATTTTTTTTTTAATTCACTGAACGTAATTTTATTTTTTTTTAATTCACTGAACGTAATTTTATTTTTTTTAATTCACTGAACGAAAATGAAATTGAACGAATTCAGTAGTGAATTAATTCAATAAGGAATTAATTCACCAGTGAATTAATTCTTTTGATTTAATAAAAAGAACTATTGCAATTGAATTAATTCGTAACAAAATAAATCGAACGAAAGCAAATATGAATTAATTCCATTCAATATATATTGCTTAGTGAATTAATTCATCGAATTTTTAATTCAGAATTGAAAAATTGAATTAAGGAATTAATTCTTCAAAGCTCTGCATGCAGCCTACGTCACACCTTCAAGTTCAACTGAATTTGACAAGCAGTATGTGTTATCAACTTGAAAGCAAAATCTTGATCATGTAACCTCACTGTAAGAAAAGGAATTCATTCAATTCTAGAGAAAATTGAATTCGATTGGTAGTGAATTCATTCAAAAAAGAATTAATTCTTCAAAGCTCTGTATGGCGATGATTGGATTTCACTATTTAAATAAAGAAATTATCTGGCAGCACTGTAACTTTTTTAACTAACTTTAAAGTGGCAACAAAGCGGAAAATTCTTATTTTTTTGTTTGCTTCCTGCAAAGAATTGCATTGCGAATAAATTAGAAGAATTGTGAAAATTAAATAAAAAATAGTAGTATAATAAAATCAAATAAATACATTTTATACAAATAAAAAACAAGCACAAAAAAATGGAAGATACAGATTTACAATTAAGTTTTGCCGTTCGATTTGACCATTTCCAACACATTGATCTGATGAAAGATGACCAGTATAAGACCCCACAGGGCAGTAAAGATAATTCACCCAATAGTTATAAATCCGAAAGTATAGAAGTGGTAGAGACACCCTCAAATACTTGTAGAGGTCCTTTACAAGAAAGTACAATTAGCTCCGCCAGCACAAATAATACAGATATTTGTATTCTAGATTCTCACTATGCTAGTGAAGATTTACAATTTTTACCCGATGATGGTGAGGATGCTGATGAATTTATTGAAAGTGAGGAAGGGGATGATGTATTTTTGCGTGCTGTGGATGTTTTGGATAAAAATGAAGACTTCACTGTTTTGCAAAAACCCAGACGCCTTTGCGATTGTGATGAATCAACAGAGGTTTTGTTTCTAATAAATTCAGAATATAAAGGCAAACGTAAACCCACCTATTCTGGTACCGATTCAGATGTCGAAGTTTTAATGTCTGAAGAAATTATAGAATCAGATTGGTCTTCAGGCAATGGACTAGAGGAAAACAACAAAGAAAAACTAGCTACAGCCGAAAGCGAAGTTTGTAAGCATCTTTTGGAGCAAGAGGAAGAAGAGCAAAAAGCTTCTCTTTCTTGTTTACAACAATCTTGTGATTCATTGCATACACGAGAGTCTACCGATTTAGATGTTTCGGCAGATGAACTTGCGGAAGCCGCCTCTGTGACCCCCGATATATATCAAAATTTAAACAGAATACAACTATTAGAACTTATTCAACAACAAGAATTGCGTATACAAGCATTAGAAGCCACTGTGGAACGTTATCATAAAGCTCAACAGCGTTTATTTGAACATGTCGATGCTTTACGTTTAGAATTAAGTGAAATACGATTCTCTCCGCCACAAAATTTTGAGAAACTAAAGAAGAATCATAATGAAAAGTAGTGCATGGGTTTAAAAGTAATTGTTTTAAAACATTTAAGATCATAATTTTAAGTAATTGTTTTTGAAAGTTTCAATTCCAGATCAAAGTGTTTGTTGCAACAAAATGGTGATATGAGGGAAAATATTTTAAAACTATAAGATTTGACTTGTATACGATTTAATAAAGAATATTTTAAATGATCTTAAGACATTTTTCTTATTTTAAGCCTAGTAAGTTGTATTTTAACGTGGAAAATTATCAACTGAACTTTAGAGGCCTCAAATAGTAATTTTTTAATTTAAGTATTAAAAATGAACAACTTTTATACCAACAAACTTGGGACTAGGTAATTGAATTGACTTGGTAATTGCCGATCTCTTTGGCACAACAATGATAAAATATGTTGGCACTAGCGGGCGCAGCCCGCTACGTTGTTAGCGTGTCTTAAAGTTTAGAATTAAATTTCTTTTAGATAAAATAAAACACAATATTTGTTGTTAGGGTAAAATATTTGTTAAGGTAAATTTATTGTAATGTTTAAGTACAAACACTATTTTTAGCCTCTTAATTTTTATATAAATAAATCATTTAGTATACCAACACGTGAGCATGTAACAACTAATTGTCTGTTGTTCAAACATCGGCGTAGATAGTTCGTATTCGTAGTTAGTAGGGGGGGGGGGGGGGCGCCCACAGGGGGGGGGCGCCCCCACAATATTTTTAAATTCGCTTTTTTATTTAAAGTACAGTTTTTATAAAAGCCTTCACCCAGCCACCACAAATAAATAATTCTGCACAACAATGGTTTTAAAATAAATAAATATTTGATCACTTTTTCTCATGAAAGTGGATTGTTACCCAGCAAAAAAAGTCATTACAAAAAAGTTATTTTAAAAGCACTCCGAATAGCATCAACTGATTGTGAAGTGGTTACAATTTAGCTCTAACACTGATTTATTTTACACGTGATGTCCCATGTTGTCAGTAGTTCAATTTAAGCATTTTGTCAGTAATTTAAAAGTGATTACACGATGTTAATAAAAGTATGGTTTTTAGGTATACATTTTCATCACATCAATACGAGTACATTTTGTTTGCATTTTTAGAGTGATTTAGAAGTACTCTTTATAATATATAATATAATACATTTTTCAAAGTGATTTAAATGTGCTTTTTATATGTCTGAAATAGCATATTTTAGAGGCAATTTTAATGTTTAGCCTTTACAGAGCCCATTTCTGAACCTATTGTGTAACAAAAGCTTCAATTTATTATTATTTGTAGGGCAATATTAAGGACACTTCTTTTGTATCTGAATCAATTCGATTAAGTCAAAATCAGACAAAACCAAAATCTTTTTAATTTTTGTTCAACAGTTTTTTTTTTAAATAAGTTTGTAAAATGTTTACTTCAGTCTTTAAATTCGAAAAAGATACGATATTGAATCAAATAAGATTAATACATTAAGACCGAGTTTTTGGGATGTCAGTTAAACTTGGTTTAGTTAAACCGAAAACGAAAAATAAAATAGATTTTAGAAGCAGTATTCCAGTTATAAACTGCGTTAAACTAAGTTTAAATATAATCTACATCCTAAAAGCTGGGCCTAAAAGTTATATGTAACCCTCTGATTAATCTTTTTAAAAACATTACTCAAAGAATTTTGAGAATATTAAAGCGTACTAGGAAACTATTTTTTCATTTTACAACTCTACAGTAATAAGGCCATCATATAAATTTGCTGAAGCCGCAGATCTATGATTGAAATTTTAGCTTTAAATTCATTAAAAAATCCGAGAACCGTTGGAGGACAGTTTTTCCCCAGACATATTTCGAAGGCGAATACCATGTCGTCATTTGAATTTTGCAAGTCAACCATCGTCAGCTTAAAATCAACGTTTTCATTAAACGATGCATTAAGTTCCAATGCTATAATTTGCAATCGTGATTAGTTAAATTCTTATGTTGAAGAAGTTCATTTAGCAAAATTTTAACTTCAATTAAAATTTGGAACTTTAATGGACATTTTAAAGTTGACGGCAGTTATTTTTTAAATCTATTTTTGAGTTGAAGAAATAATATATTTTTCGTCACTATAGAATTATTTATTTAGCTTGATTTTACTACTTTAAGGTGTAATAACAATTAAAGCATATCGACATTTAAAGCAGGTGACATTTATAGCACTTTTAATAGCTGTGTTCGGGAACTCAACATCAACAAAAGCGTTTTCGTACTACACAATTGGGTAAATGAGAGCTGTCATGAGAGAGTAATATTCTTGTTCTTCTTGCACGAGCAAGCCCAGACTTTTTTTCGTGTAAATTTGGGTAAATTGTTTTAATCAGCTGTTATATCATCAGTTGGGTGCAACTAGTTCAATTGAACTCTTCACTGATTTGAACCAAAGACCTAGTTCACAACTAATAGCTCTTTTAGTTCAATCGATCATTTCATTTATTCAGAAAATATGTTTATCATTTACAAAAATTAGTATAATAGTTGCAAAAGCCTATCGGTGATTTTACAACTCCATAAAATTACCGACAATTTTTTGAAGATGCTTGTTTAAATGTGTTAAAGAGTTAAATATGTAAATAAATCGAAGCTGTTGTTTAATATTAAAATCTTTTCCAAATTAAATAAAGTATGTATTCCTTTTTGTAAATGGAAATGCCTAAAAAGGAAATTTTTATTAAATTTTTGATTTAAAAAGGGGTTTAACTAGAAAAGCTATCTAGATTTTTACAACAAATTGAACAAGAACTAGAAAGAGCGCTCACCAAAACGAACTATAATGCACAAATCTATTGACATTTGTTTTTCGGGCTTCAAATGTGGTTTTTCGCGTTCGTTTACTTTTGTGCATTTTTGTTATTTCGGGAGAGTATTTCTTGTTAACTCTCATTTTACCGAACTTTACCCAAAAAGTAAAGAAACAGAACTAATGTATAAGCAAAGGTTAAAAGGAACAACCTCTGTTAACGAATCTCTTGATTGGTCTGTTTTAAACGATAAAATGTGTTAACATTACAACAAATTTTATTAACATATTTCTTTGGTGCACGGTGCAAAAGCACGCGAGCGACTTCATAGAACCTAAACAATACATTTTAATTGTTAACTTTTATGTATTTGCATTTAGGGAAAAGAAGAATTCATATTTGGGTCATACTCCAGGAGGTTCAATGGAATCCAATTCTTTATTCCTTCCCTTTTTCAATGGGAACTGTAATTGAAGTATTTTTTAAAATATGTACGAATAATTAAAAAATATGTAAATAATCGTAAATTAATAAAGTCGTTAATAAAATTAACTATTTTGTTTTTTTAGAGATAAAAAATGGAATCTCTAATAAATTCGTAATTTACAAACAAATGCATTTACAAAGAAAAAAACAACATTATATATACATTTTTGAAAGTTGTTTTAAAGTACACACATTCGAAACAGAAACGGAGCACTTATATTGTAACCAATTTAAAAGTTGTTTGTTTTGAATGACTTACACATATTTTTGCTGGGTAGTAATGAATCCAGGTAGATAGACCCGTAAGTAGTTTTCTTCATTTGTGTTTTGAATGAAAATAAATAACGTAAAGCAGGGTTGGAAAACATTTTATAATATTAAAGATAGCGGGCAAAGCCCGCTACGTTGTTAGTGTGCCTTAATTTTTTTTTTTTTAATTTCAGTTTATGTAAAGGTAGACCTGGCAATTCAAGTAAATTCACAAATTCAGTTGGAAAATTTACTGCGCCGGTTTCTTCCACCGGTGCTTCGTTACCTGCAGTTTAAATATCAGAATATATAAGTTCCATTCTTTTTCTAAGGTTTTTTCTCTTTTAGAAAATTTGTTTAACTTTTTGGACAGTATGCTTCAATGGGTGCGTTCGGCAGATACAATTTTACAGTCAACAGTTCTGCAACAGTTGTGCAACTATCTGCTGAACGACCTGATCACTAACCGCTCAGTCTGAGCGCTCAGGTAGCGCTGTCATATTTTGGTAGCGTAAAAAATGTTTGCTACTTTTGATCAAATAGTGATACATTTGTTGTTGTTGTTTTTTAAAACTTTTTGTTTTGTATGATTGATAAATAAAAACATACAAATATAATTCAAAAACAAAAAATTTAAAAAATCAAAGGAAAATATAGAAAAAATGTATTTAAAAACAAAACAAAGAAAACATCGTTCAGCAGAGTAAGTAATCACAAAGCGCTACAAGTCACCGGTATCAGTTTAAGTTTTCTCTGCCGAATGCTACCAATGCTACATAAGTTTCATATTCCGTGGATAGTGTTTGAATAGGTAATTAAAAGGGGTTCTTCACCCCTTTTTGTTCCTCCCAGTAAAAATTCCAAATATATATAATCTGCCTCAATCGCATGCGAAATTTCAAGTACCAAACTCCGGCAGTTTGAGTCATTCAAATTCCATTCCATTTTGTTTAACAATTTCAGTGTTCCAATGCAACTCCTTCCAAGATTCCATTTCGTTCACCATTCCATTGTATTTCGTTCCATTATCTGTTATTCCAATTCCACTCGTTCGCCGTTTCATTCCATTTCGTTCCTACTGTCTTGTGTATCTATATTGATATCAGTCGCTTCTATTTCCATTCCATTTCTTTGCACTTGCTCCGTTCCATTCCTCTTTTAACTGCAGTGTTTCAATTCCACTCGTTCCCCATTATATGCCATCTCGCTCCTCATTCCATTTCGTTCTATAGTCCATTCCATTTCGTTCCCTCTTCCAATCCATTTCCATTGTCTATAATTTCAATTCCACTAGTTCAACGTTTACATCAATTTCGTTCCACTTGTGTAAAGTTTCAATTCCACTCGTTTCCTATTTAGTATCTTAATTTTAGTGTTCAATAAACACTTGTTCTTTAAGTTTTCGGTTTCTAGCTAAAGACGCAGACGTTAAGGGGGGGGGGGCAATTTTCCCCTTTTGAACCACCATTTTTACCACGTTTCTGTCCAAAGTCCTAAAAATGCCTTGTCGATAAGTTAGCCCATACTCCAAGGAAAACATATTATAGATTACAGGTTTCTAGCCGAAGGGTTCGGTTAGGCCATCAAGTGGGAGAATTATTCCGTTTTTACCCCTTCCGGTAGGAATTTTCAAAAATTCCGTCTTAGAGGACGTCTAAATTGGAGGAGGAACCTACTACATACATAATTTTAGGTCTCTATATCCAGCAGTTTGGCCAGGCCGTCAAGGGGGAAGTTTTTCCCTTTTTACCCCTCCCGGTATGAATTTCCAAAAATACCGTCTTAGGGGACGTCAACGTTGGAGAAGGAACCCAAATACCGAATTTAAGCTCCCTAGTTCCAGCAATTTGGCCAGGCCGTTAAGGGGGAGACTTTACCTGTTTTTGACCCTACCTGTGGGAATTTCCAAAAATCTCATCTTAGCGGATGTCTACAATCGAGTAGGTACTTTAATACCAAATTTCAACTTCCTACCTCCAACGGTTTGGGCAGGCCTTTAAGCGGCACTTTTCGCTTCATTTATCCCCATTTTTGCAATGTCCCTGTCCAAAATTCCAAAAAGCACCTTCCCGATAAGTGAGCCCATACTCCATGGAACATATGTTTTACATTTCAGGTTTCTAGCCAACTTTTACTATTTGTGCCCCTCTCGGTAGGAATTTCCGAAAATTCATCGACAGGGAATTTCAGCTTCCTAGTTCCAGCAGTTTAAGCAGGCTGTCAAGGAGGACACTTTTTCTTTTTTTGTCCCTCCCGGTTGGAATTAGGCTGGAAGAGAAACCTAAGTACCGAATTTCAGCTTCCTAGTTCCAGCAGTTTGGACAGGTCGTTAAGGGGCCACTTTCCCTTTTTGAGCCCCCATTTTATAACGACCCTGTCCAAAATTCAAAAAAGTATCTTTCTAATAAGTTAGCCCTTACTCCAGGGACCCACATTTTAAATTTCAGGTTTCTAGCCGAAGGGGTTTTTACAGGCCACCAAGGGGAGGCTTTTCTTCTTTTCGCCCCTCCCTTTAGGAATTTACAAAAATTCCATCTTCGCGGCTATCTGCGATGGATGAGGACCATTCATACCAAATTTCAACTTCATTGCCTCAGCGGTTTGGGCAGGCCGGTATTGGGGACATTTTTCCCTTTCAACCACCATTTTTACTATGTTCCTGTTCCAAAATAGAAAAATTACGTTGCCGGTGAGTTAGTCCTACTCCAAGGAATACATATTTAAAATTTTAGGTTCGACAAAAGGGATTGGGCAGGCCGTCAAGGAGGAGACTTTTCCCCTTATTTCCCCTCCCGATAGGAATTTCAAAAATTCCGTCTAAGCGGACGCCTACATGAGGAACTCACATACCGAATTAGCTTTTGGGATATCCTGTAGGGAATTCCAAAAATACAAACTTAGTCGATGTCTACTACAGTGGAGGAACCTTTATACCAAATTTCAACTTCTTACCTCCAGGGGTTTGGGCAGGCGCTTTTTCAATTTGTGAGACTGTTTATGGGGAGACTTTCAGCTTCAGCGGTTTGGGCTGGGCGATGTTGAGTCAGTCAGTCAGTAACGTTTTCGTAATTATATTTGAAAGTTCAAGTATAAGTATTTTATTACTTAAAAAAGTTTTTAAGCAAGCAAACAAATATTTTTATTTGAGTTTTGAAATATAAATATTTTTTTATTTATTTCAAATAATTTGGAGTAGGTAAACAAATATGAATATTTCAAAGCTAAACATAAATATTTTCAAAAATATTAATATTTCAAAGCTGAAATATAAATATTTTGAAATAAATGAAATATGTAGTTAAGTAAAATACTTAGCTACATTTTTGAAATATTTGAAATTTTTGAAATATTTCAAATAATTATAATATTTTAAATATTTGAAATTTTTTGAATATTTGGAATATTTGATATACACCTGAACATTCAGTAAATGCCACCTACAGCAATAAATTTTTTTAAAAAAAGAAAACAATTATAAAATATATGGGCACTTCTACTTATTCCGAAATTTTAGAAGTGCCCATATATTTTATGTGTTTTCTTTTTTTTTTTAATTGATTCCTGCATTTATAGAATGTTCAGTGTATATCAAATATTTAAAAAATTTCCAATATTTCAAAAATGTAGCTAAGTATTTTACTTAACTACATATTTCATTTATTTCAAAATATTTATATTTCAGCTTTGAAATATTAATATTTATTTACTTACTTGAAATTATTTGAAATAAATAAAAATTATTATTACTTACTTAAAATTATTTGAATAAAAGATTATTAATATTTCAAAGCTGAAATATTAATATTTTCTTACTTATGTGCGTATTTTAGTAAATAAAACAATACTGCTATTTCAAATTTACAAATATATTATATATATATTTATTAGTATTCAAAATATTTTAATATTCTCATTTACAATATATTAAAAAAATATTTTATTTTGTGATTCATACCCAAGAAACATTTTTACGGACTCTCCGGCACGTACGGAATCATGAATCCGGCTTTTACGGCACATTAACGGTCCGTAATACACGTATCCGTCAAAGCTTGTACGTATACGGAACATTAACGGACCGTGTAATCGGATTTTCGAACACAATACGTTTTAACTCCGTTTCCGTACCGTAAAATACGGACTGAGTTGATAAAAATAAAAACAATTAAATTTACTAATTTCTCGCCTTAGTGGCGAGAAATTAGTCGTGATGGCGGGAATATATGCACTCAGAAAAGTTCTGCAGTTACTACATGACAGTTATTTATGTAGTAATACGGTTGTAGTTATTTTAACTACAATTGTAGTTAATTTACTTATAACAAAATTTTTCAATGTTTTTGACAGTTATTTTTTTAAACAAACTACAAAAATTACTACATTGTAGTAACATTTATTTTATGCAGTTATTTTGAATTTTATTTACAAATACTTAAATTTTCAAGTGTGTATGCACACACACGAAGCAAACAGAAGTATGTGTATGAATCACTTGTTTAGAAATTTCTAGTGAAAGAATATGAGTATAACATGTTTTCTCTTGTCTTAGTCATAAAACAATGCCAAAGAGTGAGCACGCGTAATACGGAAAAGGTTATATATTTTTTATTAAATTACTAAAATAATAAGGTAAGTTTTATTTACGGGGAATGTTAAAAAAATATTGTATTTATTTTCTTTCAGTTCTTTTATATTCTCATCCCTTTCTACCTGGAGAAAAAAAAGGAAGCCAAACAACAGCATATTTCATCCCTCACAGACGGACATGAACAACAATATCTTAATAGTGAAAAAAGTGACATTAAGTGTAAATTTTGATTTCTCAATTTTAAATTTATTATAGAATAAAATTAAGTTAATAGTGTTTACATAAATTTGTTTTTTTTTATTAAATTAATAATTAAAAAAAAAATTTTATTTATGTTTTTTTAACTACATTTGCAAGTTGTTTGTACAGTTTTACAATAATTTGCATGTATGTTGTTTCCATTGCATTTGTAGTTGTTTTTACTACATTTGTCAGTTGATTTTTAACAGTTAAAAATTACTTCATATTGTAGTTAATTTAACTGCAAATGTAGTCTACACCTTTTTAAGTGCAAATGCAGTTATTTTAACTGTCATTTGCAGTTGATTTTACCTACATAATTCCCTGAGTGTGCAACACATCATCAATCAAAGAACTTCAAGTTGCATAGATACATTAGATGGTAAGATTTATGAAATTTAGTGCATGTTTCACAATGGTCTTCGTAAGATGGTTTGTTTTTGTAACAAAAGCTCTGTTCCACGTACATTAACGCGTTTACCCAATTTTTCCAAAAAGCGTTTCCATCGTCAAAATTATGCGTAAATTGTTATTGTTTCGAGTAAATTGGGAACCCGCGGTAGCGACGTGGAACAGGCCTAAAGTGTGCGAATTTGAATCGTATGCAAAATACCATTGTAAATACAATCAGTTAAACCATAGCTAATTTATTTTTCCCTTTGCATGTAGATGATCGATTTTATTATGGGTCCCTATCGCGTATTGATTCGCTGGATAGAGCTAAACTGAGCGGGATGTACTAATATATGTATATTGTAAATAATTAATATCGTTATCAATAAATTTATAAAAAAGCATAAAAATTACTACTCAACATTAGTAAACATATGGTCAATTTAGGTAGATATAGAATTCCGGAGTCATTCCGTTTATACGGTGACATAACGGTCCGTAAATGGTCCGTCATTGACGGACTTTCAACGGACCTGTCCGATTTTTACACGACGTAACGGTCCGTAAACGGTCCGTCATTGACGAACTTTCAACGGACTTGTCCGTTTTTCACACGACACAACTGTCCGTAAACGGTCCGTCATTGACGGATTTTCAACGGATTCGAATCAGTTTCGATGTTCCTTAAGTTCCGTTTTCTGACTCGTATACGGATCCAGAAAACGGTACGTATACGGAGTTGGATTCCGTTTATGACGGACCGAAAACGGTGCGTAAACGGAACGAATTGTTTGTTGGGTAATTATTCATCTTTTTACAAAATTTACACATTTTCTCTTAAATACAATATCATTTCCCTCTGTTTTAATATCATTCGGAAGTGAATTAAATAATTTAAAACCTTTGTAGAAAAGTGATCTTTGCATTGCTGTTGTATTCGTTTTTTGTAGCCTGAAATTTTCTGCATTTCTTAATCCGTATGGTTGTACATCGCCAACTTATCTAATTTGGTCCCTGAGATATTCCGGCGCATTTCCATTTTTTATTTTTCTAATAAAAATCAACGTGTTGAGTTCTAGCCTTTGTTTTATATTTAGCCATCTAAAGGCTCATTTACACCCGAGAGAAAACTTCTAGAGATAGAGCAAAAAACACCTCTAATTAGCTCTATTGTTAATGATTTAAGCTATTTAGAGATGTTTTTTGCTCTATCTCTAGCAATTTTCTCTCTCGTGTAGATGTGCCTTAAGGGTGTCTAACATTGTCTCTATCGGTGTATATCTATTGTATTTTAAAATAGCTCGCATAGCCTTATTTTGTAATTTTTGTAGTCTTTCTAATTGAGATTCATATATAATATTGTTGAGCCAAATTTAAAATGAGGTTTTATTATTGTGTTGTATATGTTTACTGCCGTAATTATGGAGATTTAATTTCTTATTCGCTTAAAAAAACCAATTTTTTCCGATTTTCTTATATTCGATATGTTCTTTAAATTTTAATTTATTATCTATTATAAAACCAAGGTATTTAATATTGTTTACTTTTTCTATTACTTTATTATTAATTTTGATTGTATCTTCACTAGTCATATTTATTTCCAAAAGTTTTGTTTTATTCTCATTCATTTAAGTTTATTCATTTTTAGCCAAGTATTAATATTATTTATATCATGTAACAATTTGATGTGACATTCTTCACTAGTATCCCCTTCCGCGTATATTAGAGTGTCGTCTGCGTATAATACTATTTCACATTTATTCAGTATTTTCGGCATGTCGTTTATACATTGGCGTACCTAGACCATTTTTCTAGGGTGGGCAAGCGACCCATTAATTTTCTGCTGTTTATTTGCCCATTCGCACACTCTTAATTCCAACAAACACTTTCGGCATTATGCTTACAATTTTTTCACACAAAAAAAAACTTAAAAATTATTCCTTGCCTTCTAATAAAATGTTCATACATTTTCCTATCAAAATCGCCATATTTTTATACAAAACTCTGAAAAGTGCATCTATTTTTCTAAAGAAAACCTTGTACAATGAATGTGTTCCAAGCTATATTTTCAGATTATTATGATAGAGAAAAAAAATCTAAGATCAATCTGTCTAATTCTACCTCGGACGAATCCTTTCTAACCACATATTCTGATCACTTAAATTACCGAGGTGGTCAAAAACAGTGAGATGTTCATCTTACAACTTTTTTTTCTACAAAATATTGAAATTTCATTAAAATAACATAGTAATGTTTAGTTTGAAGAAACTTCCTATTTAGATATCAACTAATTATTCATTTACCTAGTGTCTTCAAATGCAATGAAATATGCAAAGAAATTTGAAAATAACACACAAAGCAACAACAAAATTATTTTCGTTGTTGTTTTGCGTGTTATTTTCAAATTTCTTTGCACATTTCATTGCATTTGAAGACACTAGGTTAGAAAACTATGAAATCTAAGATATTTAACTCACCAAAAAAGATTATGCGTTATATTTCTATTATTGAACAACTTTGCGATTATAATAATTTTTCTTAAAGAAAAACTCTTATGGTCAATTTTATAATCAGAACTAAGATCGATTTCTTTCTTAAATATTTCTTAGGTAAAAATTTTTCAAACAAAATTCTTATTTAAGAAATATTTAAAACAAAAATCGATCTTAGTTCTGACTATTTGCCATCAAAATTATAGATAAAAGAATTGTAGGTAGATTTTTTTAAAATTCTGGGGTGGGCAAAAATCAGTCTAGGGTGGGCTTAGCCCATATAGGCACCCAAAATAAATCCCTGTGGAAATCCAAAATTATTAAAAATTACATTTGATTTAAAACCGTTTACAGAAGGCAAATCTGTCTGTTAAATATGATTTAAACCACTCAAGTTCCTTTTCTTTAATAACATACATATATAGTTTTTGAATTAGTATTTTTCTGTCAATTGTCTCAAATGCTCTTTTAAAATCTAGAAATATTGCCATAGTTTTTTTATTTTTCTCTATGTTTTTCCACCGATTTATAACATAATTCACAGCAGTTTCACAAAAATTTTTTCGAAAACCCGATTGGTATTTTGATATTAATTTATTATTTTCCATATATTTTTCTAATTGCTCTTTCACGACTTTCTCTAATATTTTTTCACACGTTTTCAATGTATTAATTGGGCGCACCGAAAAAATTTCTCAGTTACTGGCTACTAAATTTTCAACTGAGTCTCAGGTGAAATACCCCTTACTGAGCCTCAGTTAATAATATTAATTGAAAATAACTAAGTTTTGAGAAATTTATTCAGCCCTGTCTCTCAGTTAAAGGCAATGCAATTAGTAGTTGTTATGAATGAAACTTTCTGTTCAGTTAATATTAACTCAATTCAAATGTACCTTTATTGTATGTATTTAAAAACAAAAACAATGTCGTCAATGCATGCATCTTTATTTAAATTTATTTAAGGTAAAATTATGAATAACAAACCACCTATTGTTGAATAGCTCATTGGCTTTCCAATTCCATTGATTCATATGGCTTCACGTTATTATTTATTTGTACTTTTCCCTTGATAAATGTGGCGATTTCTCATTCGCGCTGTGGAAAAAATTCATGCACTTAACTACAATAAAATGTTAAGGAATATAATTTAACAGAATGAATTGGTTTATGTTTTCCACATACCAAATGATTAACAGAAAGATGTTTTTATTCAATATAAAATTGTTTTTTATATTTATTTTAAAATAAAGTGACAATCCAAATGTAACTGAAATTGGTATTTACAGGGTAACTAAACAAAATCGGTGTTGTTTAAATGAAACATTAGTTGATAACGAGTATTTCAGTTAATTACATTTTTTTTCGATTTTAACTAATAAATTCTTTAACTGAACTACTGAGAAATTTTATCGGTGCGGTATTCTTCACATTTTTTAGTTTTTGCCACTTTTTCAATAGGAGTTACCATTGTTTCCTTCCAGTTTTCTGGAAATACTCCCGTGTTTAAAGATGTATTTATTATGTCCGGTAGAATTTTGCCAGTTAAATGCCAATTATCTAGAATTATCTTCGTTGATATTTTACAATAATCTGGTTTGTTTTTCACTTGTTTTACTATATTTTTAAGTTCTAAAATTGTTATTGCACTGAATTCGAATTTTGAGTTAACCATATGTATTTGATTTGTATATTGCACATCTTCTATTGATTGTCTTATTTCGCTAACACTATTTACAAAATATTTATTAAATTGACTAGATATTTGGTTGTTGTCCTTATATTCTACGTTGTTAAATATCACAGTCTTTATCACACATGGATTTTTCTTGATTACTACACGCAGAAAAAAACTGGGGGAATATTATCTAAGTGCTATGTAATTATACAACTACATAATTTTCAAGTTAGTTTTACAAAGTTCTTGTAAAGTATGCACATTTTTTTGTAAAATATATACAATCCTTGCAAAATATATACATGTGTAGTGGAAAATATCCGAAAAAATGCATATATTTTGATGGAAAATTGTAAAACTTACTTCGAACTTATGTAGTTGTATAACTACATAGCACTTAGATAAAGTTCCCCCTGTTTTTTTTCTGTGTGTAAGGGGGTTATTTTGTAAAACGCAACGCTTTGCGTTGCGTTGTTTCCCATACAAATTGTTTTTGTACACTCAGAAAAGTTCTGCAGTTACTACATGACAGTTATTTGTGTAGTAATGCGGTTGTAGTTATTTTAACTACAATTGTAGTTAATTTACTTAGAGCAAAATATTTCAATGTTTTTTACAGTTATTTTTTCAAACTAACTACAAAAACTACCACATTGTAGTAACATTTATTTTATGCAGTTATTTTGAATTTTTTTTACAAATACTTATATTTTCAAGTGTGTGTGCACACACACGAAGCAATCAAGAGCATGTGTATATCGCGCTTGTTTAGAAATTTCTAGTGAAAGAATATGAGTAGAACATGTTTTCTCTTGTCTTAGTCATAAAACAACGCCAAAGAGTGAGGACGCGTAAAACGGAAAAGTTTATATATTTTTTATTAAGTTATTAAAATAATAAGGTAAGTTTTATAATATAAATTTATTTACGGGATTATTAAAAATTATTGTATTTATTTTCTTTCAGTTCTTTTATATTCTCATCTCTTTCTACCTGGAGAAAAAAAGGAAGCCAAACAACGCCATATTTCATCCCTCACAGACGGACATCTACAACAATATCTTACTAGTGAAAAATAAAAGTGACATTAGTGTAAATTTTGATTTCTCAATTTGAAATAGAATAAAATTAAGTTAGGAGTGTTTACATAATTTGTTTTTTATTAAATTATTAAATTTTAAAATAATTTTTATTTATGTTTTTTAACTACATTTGCAGTTGTTTGTACAGTTTTACAATAATTTGCATGTATGTTGTTTCAATTGCATTTGTAGTTGTTTTTACTACATTTGTCAGTTGATTTTTAACAGTTAAAAATAACTTCATATTGCAGTTAATTTAACTGCAAATGTAGTCTACACCTTTTTAAGTGCAAATGCAGTTACTTTAACTGTCATTTGCAGTTGATTTTACCTACATAATTCCCTGAGTGTAACAATAACAATTTACACAAAAATCAACGCAACGCATAGCGTTGCGTTTTACAAAATAACCCACTAAGTCTTTGATTTCTCTCCACATTTGTTTTTGGTCTGTTGCACTATTAATTTTGCCGTTTATGTATTTATATTTTTCATTTTCAATTCTAACTTTATACAAATTTTTAATTGATTTGTAACTTTCCAATGCTTCGTTTGTGTTCTCAAATCTAGCAGTTTGATATTTGTTTATTTTTTCTCTTTTCATTAACCACAATTCATTAGTAAACCACTTATTCACAATATTTTGCCCTTTTATTGATTTCCCAGCAAAATCTTTCATTACCAAATAAGTGGTTATATAATAGAAATTCATAGCACCGCACAACTTATTTTTTGGCGTTGAGGCTCATTATTTTTGTTTGGCGTGGTCGTTTTTATAAGTAGTCACGCTTACCTGCTCGCTTACGAAAAAATGAGAAATAAGTAGTTACGAGATTTTGAATAATAAGTGGTTACATACATGCTTACAAAAAGTTGAATTATAAGTGGTTATCCGACTGCTTACTTGATTCTTAAAAATAAGGAGTTACACAAATACTATTAGCTTCAGGAAATACATTCAGAGAATTTAAAGTTTTTCCTAGTGTGTAATTTTAGTACTCGTCATAAAAATTTAACACAAAACATATTTACATGTAATAAATATAAATGTATAAAATTTAACTTTGTAAAAAGTACTTATTTAAACTATTGCGAGTAAGTCATTATTTTATATTACAAAATAATGCAAAGGGTAATGATATATCATTATTGGTAATGCAGACAGCAATGAGGTGTCATTACCAATATTTTGCTGGGTTGTTTATAGTAAACTTTTGTACAATTTCTTCCATGCATTTATCAAACATTAATACATTTTGGCTAACGTTTATATTTTTCTCAAAATTTATTACTGCACTTAGTTCTCTTGTAAATACAATCAGGGAATTATGTAGGTAAAATCAACTGCAAATGACAGTTAAAATAACTGCATTTGCACTTAAAAAGGTGTAGAATACATTTGCAGTTAAATTAACTACAATATGAAGTAATTTTTAACTGTTAAAAATCAACTGACAAATGTAGTAAAAACAACTACAAATGCAATTGAAACAACATACATGCAAATTATTGTAAAACTGTACAAACAACTTGCAAATGTAGTTAAAAAAAGATAAATAAAAAATATTTTTTAATTATTAATTTAATAAAAAAAAACAAATTTATGTAAACACTATTAACTTAATTTTATTCTATAATAAATTTAAAATTGAGAAATCAAAATTTACACTTAATGTCACTTTTTTTTCACTATTAAGATATTGTTGTACATGTCCGTCTGTGAGGGATGAAATATGCTGTTGTTTGGCTTCCTTTTTTTTCTCCAGGTAGAAAGGGATGAGAATATAAAAGAACTGAAAGAAAATAAATACAATATTTTTTTAACATTCCCCGTAAATAAATTTATATTATAAAACTTACCTTATTATTTTAGTAATTTAATAAAAAATATATAACCTTTTCCGTATTACGCGTGCTCACTCTTTGGCGTTGTTTTATGACTAAGACAAGAGAAAACATGTTATACTCATATTCTTTCTCTAGAAATTTCTAAACAAGTGATTCATACACATACTTCTGTTTGCTTCGTGTGTGTGCATACACACTTGAAAATTTAAGTATTTGTAAATAAAATTCAAAATAACTGCATAAAATAAATGTTACTACAATGTAGTAATTTTTGTAGTTTGTTTAAAAAAATAACTGTCAAAAACATTGAAAAATTTTGTTCTAAGTATATTAACTACAATTGTAGTTAAAATAACTACAACCGCATTACTACATAAATAACTGTCATGTAGTAACTGCAGAACTTTTCTGAGTTTAGGTCTTTTTATATTTAAATATTTCTGTTTTATTATTTAGTTCCTTTTTATGGTTATTTTGATCATCTTTTATTAATATTTTTATCATTTCGTGATCTGATATTTTGTTTTCATTGCAATTTTGCACCGATAGTTTGTAGCTGTTTGTTATAACCAGGGCAAGGACTTTCATGCACTAAAAAGCGAAAATATGCGCTTAAACTATGCACAATAAAATGGAAAATATGCGCTTAAATATGCATTTATAACGAAATATGCACTAAAAACCAAAAAATATGCAATTAAAAATAGATGTTTTTTTAATTATATTTATTAAAAACTAACATAAACGTAAAAATTCAGGTGTCGGTTACAATAAGCTTGTTCGTTTACTTACTACAAGTTACTATATTTACTACAGCTAGAAAAATTCAATACAAAAAGTAAACAAAACTTTGCAATTGTAGTAAAAGTAGTAAGAAATTCGTGTAAACGAACACACTGATTATGTCTGTTCCCGTAATTTACCGAAGTTACACAAACTAGCCCAAAGGCGACCCCATACTCAAAATTGCGTGTAAATTGTTGTTGTTTGGGCTGTTTTGGGTATCCGCGGTAACGTACGGGAACGCACATAATGTGTCTTCAAATACACATAGTTAAATATATTTTTGTGTGTGGCATTTTACCTGAAAAAAACTTTATTGTAAAATAGAACTTAAATATGTGTACTATAAAATCGTACTCACTTTCGTAACTCAGAGAAAAAAGTGGCAGAAATTAATGCTCGGGGACAAGTTTCCTTAAAATAATTTTTATAAAATTTTTCAACTTTCTGTTTGTGAGCAATAACACCCGAATTGTATACTATGTGTTTCTCTTTCTAGTATAGTGTTATATTACACGCAGAAAAAAAAACAGGTGTATCTTTTAAAAAGCCTGCTATGTAAAATTTGCATAGTAATGAACTAATACAAAAATACAAGCCCCAAATTCCTGGTAATTAATTGATATGCATTTTTGATAAATTACGAATGCTTTTTTGTTAAGTTGGCTAAGTACGTGCTTTGTTAAATTTACATTGGTGAAATTTATTTAAAAACGTACTATGTAAAATTTGCATTGATCAAATTTTGAAAATAAAATAAGCAATAAGTATATTTTTCTAATAAGACAGGTAAATGTCAAAAAGCGCTTAGTTTCCTTTGACATATGCAAATCAAGATGGTGGATGTACATCTCTAATATAAAAGAATAATGATGCTGGATTTTCTCAAGTTTTTATCTTTTAATATTATTAATGCAAACAAATATAAAAAATATTAATGCAAATAAAAACAAGAATAATATATTTTTATTGTAATTTTCATGTCGAAATTGCTTACTTGTTGAAAAAATACAAGCCTAAAAGTATTGAGTAATTACTTTTCAGCATTGGGTACCATAAAAAAAAGTCGGAAATGAGTACTCGGTACTCAACACTTTTACAGACATAGTAATCTTTTATTTACTTAATTTTTTTTTGCAAAATGTGTCTTATAATTCGCATTTGTTTTTTAGACAAATAGTTTATATATATACATCATTATTATATCTACAGTTATTGAACGGAAATGACGAATAGAGCAATGAAGGGTTGGCAAGCAGAAAACACAATTACAGTTCGGCAGCAGAGGAATTGAGGACAAAGAAAAATATTAAATAAAATATAAGTAAAATTTAATTAATTAAAATTAAACCAAAATAAAATACAGAATTTGCAATTTTCTTTTATTTATTTAAAAAATAAACCATGTTTTTTTTACTAAAAGAAAAAAGTTTAATTTCCTTCGCGTGTTGTTATATTAACAAAGGCTTCGATTTAATTACATATATATCTCTTTGAAAATTTACCTAAGCGTCTGACAAATTTGTCGTTAATTTTATGTAGTTGTATATCTACCACGGAACTTTGTAAACTTTTACTCTCATTTTTGTAAATGTTACACCTTTTTTTCTGCGTGTACCAACAGAGCATCCAAATAATTAATTTTTTAGAATTGTTTTTAGTTTTAAAGTATGAGTTTTTAAATCGAATATCATATTTAAAAATATGCAATAATGTGCAAAATATGCAAAAATATGCAATAAAAATCATAAAATATGCAATAAAATATGCACTTAAAAGCAAAATATGCAAAAATATGCATTTATAACAAAATATGCTAAAATATGCAACTACAAATCGATGCCATTTTTTTTTGCAAATTCTTTGATTCGGAAAAGTATTTGGTCAAAATCATTTTTGGGCCACTGACTACAAACATGCATTTGCATGAAAGTCCTTGCCCTGGTTATAACGTAGTCTATTATAGTTCTTGTCGTATTTGTCACCCGAGTATATTCATTCACCATCTGTTTAAGTCCATTATCGTTGAACGAGCTCTCGATTCTATTTTTGTAAAAATTATTAGTTGACCAATCTATATTAAAGTCTCCAGTTATTATTATATCACAGGTTTCTTCACATAAATCATCCAAAAATTCCTGAAACATTTCACAGAATTCCGATTCATAGCCACTAGGCAATCTATATACTGCTACAATTATAATCTGTGTATTTTCACGTTTAGCTGTAATTAATAAGTGGTTATTTCAAAAAATTATTTCAAATAAACTTTTATACAGGTCTGAGTATACGTTACTAGAGGCTGAGCCATCTAGACTAATTAGTGGTCAAAGAAGAGTGTACAGCAAATACTTGACAAAAGTAGCGAATAATTATAAATTTACTAATGAAAATTTACATTATTGTCCCAATTTTCCTTTTTTCAAAATTTTTTATACAATGCTTTTTTCTTCAGTTATAATTGGTTGTTTTGAGGTATAATTGTATATAGCATTACCAGTGCAAGTTTTTTTTTGGCATTTGCCAATAAATGCCATTTTTGCCATTTTTTCACTTTCCTTGCCAAAAAAATCCATTTTGTCTATTTTTTTAGACTTTTCATTATAAAAATGCTTTAAAATTCAGTAAAAACTCAATCTTTGTAAATAATAAGTGCGTTCCTTTACTTTTTGGGTAAAGTTCGGTAAAATGAGAGTACGCAAAAAATCCTCTCACAAAATGACAAAATTACCCAAAAGTAAAGGAACGCACAAAACTACTTTTCGAGCCCAAAAATGCATTTCAAAGAAAAATGTCAAAATGCGTATAATTTTAGTTTGAAAAATTGAATAAACACACATATTTATTTGCATTTAAAAGTTCTTATTGATTTTGTTCAATTAATTATTATAAATAACACATTTCTTTTGCGTATTGGTTTGTGTAATTTAATTTTTCAATTGTTGTTTTGGGTTATCATGGCATCAGCTGTTAGTTTTACAATTTACCCAAACTTTTTCTTCGGGTAACTTTGGTAAAAAGAGAAACACAAATGCACTCTCTTGAATGCTCTCATTTACCCAATTTTCGAGTACGGGAACGCTTTTTGGGTAAGTTTGGGATCCCGCGGATTCCCGCGGTAACGTAAAGGAACGGACCTAATTTTTGGAAAAAATTGAAAAAAAAGATATTTTTTTTAGAGTTGATTTATAGGAAGAAGAAGAAAACATTTTTATTGAAAAATTTAACAGACGCAAGGGAATCATATTTAATATTTTATAAAATTCCAGATTTTTTTTAAATCATCTAATATACGGCGAATGCACTTTAGCAGTTTAACGGTAAATTCCTTCATTATTGTATTTTTATTAAAAACATTCAGAAAGACACTTAAATCAACTATTATACTTTAAAATTTTTGGAATAAGCATGCCATTTTTGCGTTTTTTGTGCCAATTTTACTATTTTTTCGTGCCATTTTGCCTGCCAATTTCAACTTTTTTGTGCCATTTTAAACTTGCCCTGATCATCAAAAATAGCGGGAGAGATGTAGAGCTCTGAAATTTTCAACAGTCATTTTCCACTACGGCCCTATGCTCCTTGCAGGAGTAAAAGGAACAAATATATATTTTCCACTACATTTCTATAAATCCTGATATATAACATATGCCTGAAATAATCCGGCGGCCGAAACTACAAGCCAATAAGGTTTGGTCCGCTGGGTTATTATGCACCAAAATAAAAGAAAAAAAATCATCTTTTTCAAAAATTCGTCAAAAATAGCGGGAGAGATGTAGAGCTCTGAAATTTTCAACAGTCATTTTCCACTACATTTCTATAAATTCGGATATACAACACATGCCTGAAATAACCCGGCGGACGAAACTACAAGCCAATAAGATTTGGTCCGCTGGGTTATTATGCACCAAAATAAAAGAAAAAAAATCATCTTTTTCAAAAATAGCGGGAGAGATGTAGAGCTCTGAAATTTTCAACAGTAATTTTCCACTACATATCTATAAAACCTGATATATAACACATGCCTGAAATAATCAGGCGGACGAAACTACAAGCCAACAAGGTTTGGTCCGCTGGGTTATTATGCACCAAAATAAAAGAAAAAAAAAATCATCTTTTTCAAAAATTCGACAACAATTTTGCGGGATTTATGAATATCTTCTCCTTTGATTTCATATTTCATTTGGGCTTGACAGCTTTTGGTTTTTTTTCTATTTATTTTAAAAAGTACCATTTTTTCAAAAAAAATCTATATACGTTTTAGATTATACGCCAAATCTTGTTGGGTTATGGTAGTCCCCGATGAACGACTTGGAACATGACAACAATTTTGCGGGACTTATGAATATATTCTCCTTTGATTTTATTTTTCATTTGGGCTTGACAACTCTTCGTTTTTTTTTCTATTTATTTTGAAAAGTACCATTTTTTCAAAAAAAAAATCTATACACATTTTTGATTATACGCGAAATCTTGTTGGGTTATGGTAGCCCCCGATGAACGACTTGGAACATGACAACAATTTTCGGGACTTATAACCCAAAAATTGTTGGGTTATCCCTGTAGAACATTGTATGGATTTTATATATTTTTCAAAATAAAACCTATTTTTGCGATTTTATTAACATTTTATGTGTATATATACATATTTTTAAGTTATTTGGTAAAATTTTCAAATACCACGTGCTTTTGTTTACATTTATAGCTCCACGTGCTTTTGTTTACATTTATACCACCACGTGCATTTTGTTTACATTTATAACCACCGCGTGCTTGTTTGCTGTTTGTTATTTACAAAAAAATCAGCTGTTATATACGAGTACTAACGATTACTTGTTATATCTTGTTAACTCGAGTACTTGGATCTTGTTATCTCAAGTACTTGGATCTTGTTAAATTCACTGTCGTATTGAGTACTCAATAAAAAAATATAGTCAGTATTGAGTACTCAGTACCGGAATACTCAATACTTTTACAACTCTATCAGCCATTTTTATTTCATAATTTGTGAAGAGGAAAGTCATAAAATAAAAAAGTGGAAAAAGAGTATCTTCCGTGCATTTTTTAAAGGAACATTTATATTAACAAAAAAAATCATAAAAACAGAAAAAGCAAATTAAGAAGCATTTAGTGTTTTGAAATTAAAAAAAGTTATAGAAAAACTATAAAATCTACATTAAACGTCAGCAGTTTCTCGAGCTTTACTTTACTAAGAGAAATCTTAAATTGATTTACTGAAAAACACTAGAAGGTAAGTAAAGTAATTAAAATATGTGTATATATTTCACATAAAATTTGAAAAATAAGTTGAATTATCCAAAAAATGTCCTAATCTGTGCGAAGAAGGGGAGGAAATCTAAAATGCTGTCCGACCCGAAGTAACACCGATGACTAAAAATAGCGTGTCGGCTATGCCCGGAATTTCAAGCAGGGCTGCCAGATGATTTTGATGAAAAATTGGCACTTTACCAAAAAAAATCGGCATTTTCGGAACTTTGATTTGTGTTGTTAAAAAACATTTACTTCCCAAATCTAGTCTGCTTGGGAGTAGACTAGAAATTTAATTTTTTTAATTTTCGTTTACATTTCATGCTATTCTACCAGCCAATTGGTAAGTTTGCAGTTAAAAGCCATTCCTAAGCCCAAAGTAATTACTTCGAAGTAATTGCTATGTTTTATTCATATGACCCAATGATTCATACATAAAGGCAATGCACGCACAAAAAGTGAACATTGGATGGGAGAAATGTAAAATTTTCCATGGCAAAGATACAATATTTCAAATGCAAAGGCTACAATCACAAATCAAAAGATTGCAAAAATCAAGTTGTGTGCTTTAAATGTCATGGGAATCACAAATCAAAGGAATATAACAAGAATATTATAATTAAATGCATTAATTGCGTAAGGATGAACAATAGATTGAACCTAGGATTGGATGAAAATCACAACCTCAAACTGAGAATGCCCGGTGTATCAAAATAAGATGAATGCAAAAAAAAAAGAAGAATGGGTTTAACAGTCTAACAATCATGGCAAATAATTGGTATATATACAAATATATAGGGATTGTTAAATAATTATAATCAATTAGAAATTATATCAACTATAAAAGAGCCTGAATTCATTATATTGTCGGAAACCCACTTAACAGAAAATTTAGAAGAAGAAGAAATACAACTGAAAGAATACAATCAATATAAAACATTATCCAATTCAACAAGAACAGGCGGGGTTATAGTTTATTTCAAAAAGAAGTAGAATGTAAGAAAAATTGCTGAAAAAGTTATTGATTCTAAATTATGGATATCCGCTTTTATGGCAAAATACGAAAAAAACGAATTTATAATTGCTGCTGTGTATAAATCACCAAAAGGCTGTGAAGATAACTACGAAAGTTAAATACGTTCCACAAAAATGTTAAGTTCTTAACAGAAACTGTAAAAAATGTATTTCCTTATTTTTTTCTTCGCAAATATATTATTTGTTAGTAACTTATTGGAAAAATTGAAAACGGTGGTCATACGTTGATCACCCACAGCTGTTATCTACTATTATACATGCAATTATTTCTGTTTTTAAATTGGAAATAATGTTTTAAAGGTCATACAATGATAACTAAATCTTTGAACAAATAAATATGTGTGATCATATATTGCCAGCCCGTAACAACATTTTTTCTTCTTAATATGCTATTATCCTACAATTTATAATATATGCAATTAGCACATAATTCGACAAAATAGTGAGAAAAGTGGAGTAACTTCAGATTAAGGCGAAGGAATAGTAGATTACATAATTGTATCACATGTGTCCCAAAACCGCTTCAGATCGGAGATATAAATTTTTGGAAAAATGGATCAATTTAAATTTACTTTAAAAAATATAGTGGAACCACATGACCCATGTGGTCAAAACGAGAAGAGGTGGGGTAACCATTTCTACTTCAGATTAAGGCGAAGGAATAGTAGATTACATAATTGTATCACATGTGTCCCAAAACCGCTTCAGATCGGAGATATACATTTTTGAAAAAATGGATAAATTTAAATTTACTTTAAAAAATATAGTGGAACCACATGACCCATGTAGCCAAAACAGGAAAAGGTGGGGTAACCATTTCTACTTCAGATTAAGGCGCAGGAATAGTAGATTACATTTTTGTATCACATGTATCCCAAAACCGCTTCAGATCGGAGATATAAATTTTTTAAAAAATGGATATATTTAAATTTCCTTTAAAAAATATAGTGGAACCACATGACCCATATGGCCAAAACGGGAAAAGGTGGGGTAACCATTTCTACTTCAGATTAAGGCGCAGGAATAGTAGATTACATAATTGTATCACATGTGTCCCAAAACCGCTTCAGATCGGAGATATAAAATTTTGAAAAAATGGATAAATTTAAATTTACTTTAAAAAATATAGTGGAACCACATGACCCATGTGGCCAAAACAGGAAAAGGTGGGGTAACCATTTCTACTTCAGATTAAGGCGCAGGAATAGTAGATTACATAATTGTATCACATGTGTCCCAAAACCGCTTCAGATCGGAGATATAAATTTTTGAAAAAATGGATAAATTTAATTTTACTTTAAAAAATATAGTGGAACCACATGACCCATGTAGCCAAAACAGGAAAAGGTGGGGTAACCATTTCTACTTCAGATTAAGGCGTAGGAATAGTAGATTACATAATTGTATCACATGTGTCCCAAAACCGCTTCAGATCGGAGATATAAATTTTTTAAAAAAATGGATAAATTTAAATTTACTTTAAAAAATATAGTGGAACCACATGTCTCATATGGCCAAAACGGGAAAAGATGGGGTAACCATTTCTACTTCAGATTAAGGCGAAGGAATAGTAGATTACATAATTGTATCACATGTGTCCCAAAACCGCTTCAGATCGGAGATATAAATTTTTGAAAAAAATGGATAAATTTAAATTTACTTTAAAAAATATAGTGGAACCACATGACCCATGTGGTCAAAACGGGAAGAGGTGAGGTAACCATTTCTACTTCATATTAAGGCGAAGGAATAGTAGATTACATAATTGTATCACATGTGTCCCAAAACCGCTTCAGATCGGAGATATAAATTTTTGAAAATATGGATAAATTTAAATTTACTTTAAAAAATATAGTGGAACCACATGACCCATGTGGCCAAAATAGGAAAAGGTGGGTAACCATTTCTACTTCAGATTTTCCTTTTGGTGAAAATTTTAATTCCTTTTGGTTCCAAAATATTTAAGGTTATTCGGATGTAATATGAGTTATAAGAAGCTCTGCTTATATTAAATATATACTTTACATGTTATTCAATTGTCAAAAATTCAATCCATGTGCTGAAATATTAAAACTTTTTTATATACAGTACCATACGCAACAAAATGTTTGAAGCTGATGAATCGGAAAATTTTGATTCTGAAATATTTAAAACGAAAAAATTTGGCTCCCATTTTTTTATGCTGTTATTTAAATTTATTTGTTCTTTTTTATAATTTGTTAGAATTACAAAATTTATTGAGTTTGGGTGTATAAGTTACCGAAAAGAATTAAATAAATATGGTATTTTTACATTAATTTAAAAAAAATAGTTAACGAATACGAATTTTTTTCCAATCCCCAAAAATTGGGGATTTTTGGGGATAAATTGAAAATTGGGGATTTTGGGGATAACAATTTGGGATAAAGTCTAAAAAAACTGGCAACACTGCTTTTTAGAAACATTCTAAAGTGCAAACGGTCGTAGCCATTTTAATTTTTTGCGATTAAACAAAAACCTATTTTTAATGTAGAAGGCTAAACATTCTTTAATCCTGTAACTAACAAGTGTAGTCTCTTATGCTGCCTTTCACGAAGGAACATTCGTGGAAACATTTGTTTAATTTTTGTTAAAATTTTTTAATACAGACGATTCCACCGACAACAAAACCTCAAACGAAACATTAGTTCTGTTTGTTTGTCGAACTAATCAAATATACGCGTAAGATAATCAAATTTAATTAATTTGTTAATTTTTCATATGCTTCTGTTTGTTTAGTTTTATTTTTATAGCTATTACATTTTATGTCCCATAATTCTTCCAAATTTTTATATTAATTTATAAAATTAATCCAGTTTTCATTATTTGCAATTGTCGCCATATTCGTCTCGTTTATTTCCTTTAATGCGAAATTACAAAAGCACCTCACAGCACGACTGCTCTCAATGAACTAACACAGCAACACCAGTAAACATCGATACACACAATGGGACATTGAGTTTGGAAACACAGAATATCAAAAAATTTTGATAACACGAACTTCAACACGATACATTGATAGACACGAAGGAACATTCGTCAGAAACTGGGCATTTTCTGAAGAATGTTCCTTCGTGTGTAGGTCAGCGTGAATGCCTTGCAAAACATTCGCATGTACTGATGCCAGTTTTTTAATACGAAAAATAACAATAATAAACAATTTTGCTAAAAAGTAACTGTGAGGGTATTAAAATTTAGATCATTACAAAAAAGTCTTGGTGTTGTATAAGAGAATGTTTTGCGAATGAGTTGCAAGACATTTATGCTGACCTTTAATATATAGACAAAAAGAAGCAGATGGAAATTTTAAACTGTTCCGTGCTTTTACATTTTAGCTAACGACACAAAAGCACTCTTTATTTGCTCGCATTCTCTTTTAAAACAAAACTATTAGTCAGATTTGTAAATTTCCAACATTTTACTAACAAGGAATATATCCCAAGTGGTACATGCAAAGAAAACAAAAAAGTGTATAATAAACTAATTTTAAAGAATAATTTTTATTGATCTCGAATTCTACGAGATCAATAAAAATTTTGGACCTTTTTTACACAATTAATAATTTTTTGTAGATTTCACTGTAAAATTTTTATTTTTTTTTTAATTTCCTATTAATTTTTAATGAAATTTTATGGAAATATAAAAATTCTATATAAAAATGTACAATAATTCTTCACATAATTTTTGTTAAAATACCAAAAAGGTAAATATTTTAATTTTGTTTGCATTTAAAAAATTCATTTTGATCAAATTTTTACTAAATATAATTATTATTACACTAACAGAAAAAAATCCTGTAAACTATTTAGTTAGAACTACTAAAAATAAGTTAAAAATAACCTTGACGAAAAAACTATTTTTTTATATACAATACTAATATGCTGGACATTTTTTTGCGGATTTTATCAAGTAATCTGTTATTTTTAATTAACTAAAAGTTAACTTAAATCTAACTAAAATTTTTTAAATTTAACAGTTTTATTTTTTCTATTCTTATCTTACTAGTATTTAGGAAAAAAATCGGCAGTTTTTTGGCAAGGTCATTTTTAATTAATTTTTAGTAGCTTCTACCCATATTTTTACAGCTTTATTTCTTTCTATGAAAAAAAAAACAACTTTATATATTTTTCCAATATGCCACTGCAAATTTTTACATCAGCAGCAGCAGCCGATTAATTTGGTCGGCGCAGGACTCTGTCTCTGAATAAATATCAAATAACTTTAATGACATTTGTTTCTACTTAAAAACTTAGGCAAATTAACATTTTTTCTTTTAATAAAAAAACAAAATATTTGTTGTAGTTTTTTATTTGAACTATTAGCAACAATTGTGTTATTTGTAGTTTCCAAAAGTTTGTATGTGGCATCGTCTGTATTAAAAAAAGAAATGAAACATATGTTCCGACGAATGTTCCTTCGTGTGTATGCAGCATTATTGCACAAGCATGAAAAGTGAAAAATATTTTGTAATTTGTAGGTCATATTATAGCATTTTTTTATATCTTATACAAGAGTATTGTACATCGTATTGTACGGTGTAGAGCAAAACAACGATAATATTGGCAATAATATTTGCAATCATATTGCGTAAAGCCACTAAACACCAAGGTTGCACAAAATACAAATAGGTCAACCTCAAATTTTCAAAATCAGCGTGCACCTATTTGTGACATATTCCTTGTAATTTAAGTATGCATGGTATGTTAATATCCCAGTTGGCTCTGTCTTGAAGACATCCTCGACGCTGGGTGCACGACCATAGAAATTCGTAAACGACATATTGGTGATAGTCCATACAAATCGTTGATGACGTTTTCAAATGATTATCCGCAAAATCGTACACGACCACCTGAGCGACATTTTCGTCGAAATTGTCCTTGAATTCTATTTGACCATTTGGGCGACAATTTGCCCCACTTTGTCGTTGAAGACGAAATAGACGACATTGTTCACAATGCTAACGTAGACGACCTTGTTGGTGACAGCTTTGTCTAGATGGTCACTGACAACTAGGGTTTGGGGTTCGGGAATTCCCGGGAAAATAATATATTTTTCCCGGGAAAACGGGAAATTTTAAAAATATTAAATTTTTTAAATTGTTTTTGTTTCGAATAGGATATTTTAATTTTAGGCATAAAAAACATTTTAAATACCAAAACAAAAATGTCATTGTTAAAATCTTTTAAAAGGGAATACATTTATTTGACACACAAATAAAATCTCTGCCCAGTAATTAGGAGCATTTCAACTAATAAAGATTTTTCGCATAACTTATTCAAAATTTAAGTAGTAAATCCTAAAAACTTGGTAAAATGTTTAAAAGAAATATGAAAAAAGCTTTGTTTCTTACAAATAATCGCCCTTACTATCTAAATTTTTCAAATGTATAATTTAGGTAAAGTCGACTTTAGTTAAAATATTGGGTGGCAGTATACTTTGACTTGGTTTATTTTTGGAGCATTCTGATTGGTTAATTTATTTTCAACCAATCAAAATATTTGAAAATATAAATATTTTTGTAAGGTTTTCATACACAAAATGAACAAAACCGTTTGATTAAAAATAAAGTCGACTTTAAATTTAAAATACTCCTTTATATTAAGGGTCAATAATTTTATAAGTACGTTTTCATTAATAAATGTAAAAAGAAAAGACTAATGGTTAACGGTGGTATCTAATTTGGTTATCCGACATCTAAATTTGGTTCACAAAAAAAAAAAAAAAAAAATTGATGGTCATGCAACTTCTCTTGAAGAAAACAACAACAAGAATAACGTTTCAGCTAAAATTAGCAAAGTACCTGAAGAAAAAAGTAAAGGCATTAGAGGTTTTATGGTAGGGGAAACATTTCCTGAAATGGTATCCAAATTAGCCGCAGTCAATCCGCACCATAACTAAATCTTCGTTTATTCGAGAAAGTTTTTATAATAAAAACCTGGCATTGCAAAAAAATTAACCCGATTTAAAGAACCTTATATTAAATTACTACAATCATGTAAAAGATATCATGATAAAAGAAATATCGAGCAATATTTCTAACAATAGGAGATTTACTATAATCTTAGATGAATGGACAAGAATATCACAAAAGAGATATTTGAACATATGTATAAACGGAAACCTGGGGTTGGTTTATATAACCTGGGGTTGGTTTATATATCAGGAAGATGTAATGCTGATGAAATAAGAAGAATTGTAGAAATAAGACTAGAAGAGTTTTATCTGTCTTTGGAAAATAACATTATGGCCACCATATCTAATGGGCCAAGTGTGATGAAACGGTTTGTTTCCGACAGTCCAGTAGTAGGTGCTTTCTGCTGGAATCATGCAATTCATTTGGCAGTGCTGCGAGTAATTTATGTGAAATCAAATGTTCAACATTCTGATATTTTTTACTTTGAATTCTCACTACACAGACTGCATTTGTACTGAAATAGTGTTTTTTTTTTAACAAAAATTACTTATATAGGTGGTTTTCATTAACAATTTTGTTTAAAAATATTTCCCGGGATTCCCGGGAATCCCGGGAATCAAATTTTTTCATTGACCTAGTGACTACCCAGGTAGAAAAATACAAACGGCAAAACGTTGGCAAATCACTGTATATGGTGGTACAAGCGCTGGCAGAGCGTCCGTTTTTCGAAAATTAAAGTACTGGGTCAACCTTGAAATAATAACGTCGATCTTGAGTTGGCCGTTTATCTTTCCGAACGTTGGCAAAGCATTGGTAACAATGGTAAAATAAGTGCTCTGCCAACGTTCTGAAAATTACTATTACAATGGAATAAAAAGTGGTTTTCAGTCATTTTAAATGCCGAAAGAGATGCCTATATTACACATTAGTAAAACCCAATTGATTGAAGTTTTAGATTTTTTTTATTTGATTATAGATTAAATTATGAAATAACATAAAATGGAAAAACAAAACATAAAAAATTAAACTTACATTCTGAGTATTTTTTGTAATATTAAACGATTTCCAATTGAAATTGATAAAATTTAAAGATTTTTCTTAGCAAATTCATTGAAATATTGGAAGTTAGGATAATTTGAAAAGAATGGCTGAGTTCCAAAACGTCATTTGCAATGCAACTGAACAAAGTCATGCATTCGTAAACGCAATTGATGCGCATATAAAAAGCAAACTGTGCATCACAAATGTTGTTGATGCTTTGTTGACATGTTTTTATTACAAAGTAAGCAACACACTTGTTTGCTTTGTATCGAAACAGTAGTAAAACCGCAAACACTGCAATGTGTTTTGACGTTTAGGAACTCACCCAATCAACATTAATTAACAGTTTTTATTTGAAATAAAGAAAAATTTAACTGAAATTATTGTTTTTTACTTTAAATTGAGAATATTAGGAGTGAAAACGATATTTTTACAAAAAAGTTTTTCGAAAAAAAAGTAATCTTAAAAATTTCTGAGTATAAAGCCTGGATTTAAATAAAATGGTTGCAAAACATTTTTTTCTGTATATCAAAAATAAGTGTTTTGGGCACATTGATTTTTTGTATTAAAATACTGATAATTTCAGTAATAAAAGGGAATTAGTAATAAGATAAAAATAAATTATAAGTTAACACTATTAAAACAGTACAGTCGTAAATTTTTTGAAACAAGTACTGGCAAAGTTCTTTTAGCAAACATTGGCAATTCGTTTTAAGCCGATGTTTTACCAGTAATATTTTTTATATACGGTTGTAAATTTTGTGAAACAGGCACTAGCAAAGTCCTTTTACCTAACGTTGGAAAATCGTTTTGAACCGATGTTTTGCCGGTGGTTTTTGTTTTCATAAACAGTGGTAAACTTTATAAAACAAGTATTCGGAAAGCACTCTTTCCAAAGGTTGGCAAAGCGTTCTAAATAAGTGCTTTTGCAATGCTTTTTTTGTACCATTGTAAACCAACGCTTTCCCAGTGCTTTGTTTTTTGTACCGTCGGCAATTTCTACCTGGGTACCTTTATATCAACAAAAAGTATCAGAAAAATGGTATTAACTCAAAAAATAAATTTTTTTTGCAATAATTGCAAAAATTTAAAAGAAAAATAATGTAAATATATTTTCAAATGGAATTTTCTTACTATGATTTATTCGGATTTTCAAATTCTAACCACAAACAGTTTTTCACTTCTACTGAAAATTTTGAGTTAATACCCTCTTGTTGATCAAGTGCGATATGTAGATGACTCATTTTTCGGATCAAATTGTATGTGGTTGTATATGGGAACTTATCAAATAAGATATCATTATATAAGACACCATAGACGTAAAAATGGTCGGAGTTTAAATGTGTTCTAAAATTAAAAATTATTTGGAATTAAAAAATATTGTTTAAAGTTAATCGTTTTGAATTTACGTTATTGCGCGCTAATCGAGGTTTGACTGCAAACTTCTGTTTGTTCAAAAATCCCTAACGGCAATCATTGCTACCTGTTTTTAGCTATTTTTTTGTAGCCTTTATTGTATAACTTAAACCTTAATTTAATATAAACATTTCTTTTTTATTTTTACAGTTTTATATTGAAAATTGTTTAAATCACAACTAAGAGAATTCAACAGACATCATAATGTCTTCATCATTAAGCAAAATTCACGTAACCAATTCAACTGGACTTTCACTAAATGAACGTTTTACGGCTATATCGACACAACCAAATGTGCATCCAAATATTGGCAATGCACAACGCAGTCGTAGCCGCAGTCGCAGTATTCAACGTTCAATACCAACAGCAACTACAGAACGTGTCTCATCCAGAGCCAATCAACGTTTGTTGGCCCAGCTACAAAGGAAACATAAAGTGCAGACAGCTTTAAAATTGAAACGTGTATGTGTTAAGAAAAAATTCTGTAGTATTATATGAACATAAGTGAGACAAAACTTATACTCTTGATTGAAAATTTCTTGAAATATCTTAAATGGTCTGCAAAAATAACGAAGGACCTGCAAGAATTATCTCAATTGAAATGAGTAATAAGAGATATCTCTGGTCTGAAACCAAATCTTAATGGTTCGAAATATAAGACATAATTGGTCTTCTTCGATGATTTGAGAATTGTTTTAACTATTAGAAAAAAATCTCTGCCTTTTAACCTTCTTTCAAAAAGAACCCAATTCTATTGTAATTTTTTATAAACTCTTAATTAAAAAAGAGTCGTGTAGTTCAATGGGGAACTATTTTATTTAAAACCAATACTTCAATGGAGAACTATTTTGTTTAAAATTTTAACTCAGCTGCTTTCATAACTAAACTAATGCGGTTTTCTTAAAACATTCATAAAATTTATTGAAAAGGTATTGGAAGAATGCCTTTTGAATGCGTAATGTAAAAATCGGAATTGGAATATCCTGTTTAAACTCATGTATAGTACGTTTTCCACAACAGATGTCTCTTAGGCAAACAAAATTAGTTTTGTTCTGGAAATATACTATTTTATTCCTTTGCAATAAGAAAAAAAAACTACAAAAACTACAAATTTACTTCTTTAAAATTGCGTTAGTGCTTCTGATGGAACTTGAAGAATAATTATTTAATTGGAATAGGAAATAATGAATGTTATAAGTTTATTAAAAACTAATAAAGTCAACAAACAAAAACATCAACTAAAAAGAAGTCAGGACAGAGAGAGAACGAGGCGAATAAACTATGTATGGAAATTTGATACAGATTCAACTTGATTTAAAGTAAATAGTTTTAATTGCGTTATTGATTTGCCATTTGTTGTAATTAATCCCTGAGAAATATCGAAACAAGGACAGTGATAGCAGCTTCTTCAACAACACAAAGGTTTAAAATGTAATTGAAATCAGCAGCCGTTATCGGATATTCTAAAAATTTAATTTGCCCATTAAACAGCGGTTTGGAATCAATCAACATATTGCTCGAACATGTTAAATTCATCACTTTCTTAAACTGGGCAGAACATTGAAATCAACTGTGAAATACCCTATCTTGGTTTTAGACTACAGACATTTCCGGCACTTCAACATCAACTTCATTGTAAATGAGCATTCAACGAAAAAGTCAAGTTTTTCTCAATCCGAAATAATAGATTATAATTCTTATTATTCCTATTTTCGATCCATCCCCTAGACTTTTCACGGCATCAATTTACCGTCTTCCCCATTCAACGTAACGTGTAACGTGTTCAGAGTAAAATTTTATATTTCCAACCAAAATGAAGAGGCATATTTAAAAAGGAGAAAATAAAGCAGTGATTCAGAAATTAAACAAAAATATTAGAACTTTTATTATCTACAAAGCCCCATCTTTATACACCATTCGACAGACTATTTCAACAACATCCGATGTATACTAAAGGCGGTGGAGAATAATACGAAAGCTTTTTTATATCACACATAGAGAATAATATTTAAAAGCTTCCTTTTTTGCTACTTTATCGAAAACAACTTATCTCAAATTTCCGTGTTATCAGAGGAAACATCATCATCTTAGAGAACAATTTAAAGCATTCAAGTGCCTTTAACGTATTTAGCGTTATAAACCAATTGCCATAAACTAGGCAATTCGTCTTAAAACAGTTTGATCTCTATCTTAGAAATCTTTTATTTAAAGTTTTCATTGCCCCAGAGTTTGGATAATCAAAATTGTTTTAAAAGCAACTTCTCCAATGATTTGTATTGAACATCTCTTGACAACAAACTTACAAAAGAGGAATTGCAGTCTAAAAGGATAAAACAATTTGGAAAATTCTTTGAAAGTTTATATAAAGGCTATTTCGTACATCTACAACAAATTCCGGCCTTAGATGATGAAAATCGGACCGAGCTTTAAAAAGTTTTATAAAATCAATCTAGAGACGTCGTCAACGGCAGAACATTTTAGGCAGTACGTTAAAAAACATGTTTGTAAAATTTGTGAGATTTGTGTAAAATCGATTAAAAAAAACAATGAAGAAAACTGCTTTGCAGAAAAAGGAATGACTAATGACTCTTCTTTCTTTGTCAAAATATAAGTTTACTTAGAATTAACAAATAAAAATAGAATTGGGTTAGGTTAAGGCTTCGAACAGAGATTGGAAATGAGAAAAAGCGAAGAAGAAAAAAACACACAATAACAACACCTTAATAACAAAACAAAAACAATTTCTACACACCTATTTTTGTGTGTAAATCTTACAGAGAAGTATGCGTACCGTCGGTGGAGCAGCTAGAGGCAATGGAGCTAATTTCAGAATACAACGAGGCAGTGTTAAAGCATTTCGCGTAGGAGCAAATGGAAAACCTATCAGAGCCAATAGCCTGACCAATATTGCAACGTAAGAAATAATTTACTATTTTATGTACTACTTAAAGAAGAAAAAGAAAAGCAAAAATTGAAAATTATAAAAGAAATATTTCTCTTACTCTTCTCCCTCCACTTACGCAATTATTTGTATTAATAACAAAACAATTACTTCAAATTTACTTCAAAAAACAAATAGCATGAAAGCTGATCGTGAAATGTTAAATCCAGCTAGACGCTTGCGCCGCTCCAACTCATCGGGTAATCTTGCCAATCGTTTGGGACCAAGACGTCCCATTGCTGGTGGTGCAGCTCAGCGAGTAGCCAGAAGAAGTATTGAACGTCAACGTGGTGGTCGTCGTAATAGTATTAGTGCTAACGGTAGATTTGCTGCACAAAATAATCGTGGTCGCTCACGTAGTCGTTCTCGCACACGTACCCAACAACCTCAAGCTGCTAATGGACGAAATCATTCACGTCCACATAATCCAGCCAATCAAAATGTAAATGTGCGTGGTCGTTCTAGAAGCCGCAATCGCAATGATAATATTAGACAAACCTATAACAATCGCCAGGGTCGTTCACGCAGTCGTAGCCGTGGACGTGGAGGAGTTATTAACAAATCGTCTTTGCCTATAAAAGCACGTTTGGGAGTACGTCCTGATATAAAAAATGTACGTAACGGTGCAAATCGTGGTGGCAGTCAAAATAATAGACGTGGAAATGATAATACCCGTCGTAATGCCAGTTTAAGCAGACGTGGTGTTCAAACGGGTCGTGTGCTTAAGAGACGTAATTCTACAAATCAAAATGTAGTCAGAGCTGCTAGCAATAACAATGGGCGTAGTCGAATGAGATCAAGGTTAGTAAAATAAGTCGTTAAAAACTTATTCAAATATGTATAATTTTTTATGTGAATTCCTATGGTTCTGTTCGAATTAAGAAATTTTAAATCTCTTGGAAAAGATGTGCCTTCTTGAAAGTCCTATTTTTTTGACTTTTCACATTCACTAGACTATTGCCCACACGTTTTCAACATTTTTCCCTATTAAAAACTATTTTTTGTTACTTAAATTGCAATGCAAAAATTTGATTCGAAAGCATTTTCTTTCAAATCGAATTACATTATAACTCCCCTGACTTTTAAATTCAAAATTCAACTACACTCATAGAAATAAATCTGCAAAAATAGCAGAAAAAGTTATTAAAAATTAGTTAAAAATGATGCTGCAGAAAAAACTGCTAAAACTAGGAGATTTTTTTACTAAATGGTAGTGAAATGAGAAAGCAAAATTAAAACTGTTAAATTTACAGAATTTTAGTTATATTTTTGCTAACTTTTAGTTAATTGAAAATAGCAAATTGTACTGTAAAATCTGCAGAAAATTTTGCTAAATATTTATAGACTAAAAATAGCAAAAATAAACTGTTATATCTACAAAATGTTTGATATTTTTAAGCTAAATTTAATTGAATGCAAATAGCAGTCTTTTCTGCTAAAATCAGCAGAAATATTTGCTAAAAAATTGTAAACTGTTGTTTTCAGTCTCGATTTTTGCATTAAAAAAAAAATCGAAAAAAAACTTGAAAATTTTAAATTTTTTGGTGATTTTTTAGGCTACTAATTATTTAGAAAAATTTTTTGCTGATTTTAACAGGTTAATTTGCTATTCTTCATTTACAAAAATTTAGCCCAAATATAACTAAAATTCTGTATATTTAACAGTTTTATTTTTGCTGTTCCTATATTACTAATATATATCAAAAATAATCTGCTAATTCTGCAACATCATTTTTAATTAATTTTTAGTAGTTTTACTAAATTTTTTACGGACTTTTTTCTATTAGTGTACCTAAAAAATCCACAAAAAAAAAATATATCGATACCATAGATTCAATACTCTATATCTGCAAAAATACAATTGTTCAGGAGAGCAATAAAACTAATTCACTTGTTTCCCTTTAGAAAAACGTGTAACGCCACAAAATGTAATTGATTTGGTGTACTTCATTTTGTGCGTACTTACGATATGGGATACCTGTGTATAACAATTGTATATGAAAAACAAAATATTTGAAAATTTTCAAAAATTTTGTCTAACTTACATGCCACTATACTTGTGTGTACTTACGAAGTATAGACAAAATTTTTGAAAATTTTCAAAAATTTTGTATTTCATATACAATTGTTATACACAGGTATCCCATATCGTAAGTACGCACAAAATGAAGTACAACAAATCGATTACATTGCGTGGCCTTACACGTTTTTCTAAAGGGTTATAAGAATTTTTTGAATCAATCTGTCTTCTAGATTATTATTTAAAAATGGCAACTTATTCCTATATATACTTATTTTGAAATTATTTGCGTTATTTACGTCGCTAATGCAGATATAGAGTTCTGAAATAAAATTTTTATGTAATTTTATGATAATACTAGCAGATATGTAGTTTTGATAAATATAAAAAATATGCATTATTAGGAACAAATGACCATGTAAATCTCTCTATACTTTTTGTGGAAAACAATATTATGTGCCTCCAAACATCAACGAACAAAGAATTGTTAATCAGGGATGGAAAAGTCTCATTTTATTGAAATTAATAATCCAAGAACTATTATATCCATATCTTATTCCAAAAATTAACGGTTAGTTTGGAAAAAAAAAATTGGGAAAAAAATTTTCCAAAAACGAAAAAGTTTGCATTATTATATTCGTTTGCAAAATGTTAATTGCTGATTAAGTTTCTTAATTCATTTTCTGCAGCATAGATCCTTTTATTCACAATCCGCCATTATTTGGAATTTTTTCAATGAGGTGTATTTTAATCCATAATCTCATATCTTGCCCAAAGTTTGGTGGTTAGTTTGCAAAAAAAAAAAGCGAAAAATATTTTGCGAAAAAGATAATTTTACACCAATAGAAAATAGGAAAGTCATTTTCTACGCTTTTTCGTATTCCGCCGTTATTTAGCAATTTCTTAAGAGCGATTTCTTAAAATTTTTAATCTAGGGATTGCAAAAAAAATCAGGAAAAAAATTACAAAAAGGAAATTTTTTGCATTAATATATTTCTTTACAGAATGTAAATCGCTGACTAAGATTTTTAATACAATTATTGTACAATAAAGACTTTTTACGCGTTCCGCTATTATTTTGGAAACTCTCGAGTGCGATTTTTTAAATTTATAATCTAGGTACTATAATACACATTTCATAAAACAGAGTTTGGTGGTTAGCTGCAAAAAAGAAAAAAATCGCGAAAAATAAAATTTGCAAAAAGCAAAATTTTTGAATCAATATATTTGTTTGCAGAATGTAAATCGCTGTTTAATTTTTTTAATTAATTTTTTGTACCATAAAGCCTTTTTCGCCCTTTTCCGAGATTGTTTTTTTTTCAATTTTTTAAGTGTGGTTTTTTTAAATCTTTAATCTTGGGAATATAATACCAATTTCCACACCAAAGTTTGGTTCTTAGTTTGCAAAAAAGAAATCGCGGAAATATTTTGCAAAAAGGAAAATTGCATTATTATATTTGCCTGCAGAATGTTAATCGCCGATTGAAATTATTTTTTTCTACCATAAAAGCTTTTTTAGCGTTCCGATATTATTTTGCAATTTTTTAAGTGCGGTTTTTTTTTAATTTATAATCTAGGGACTATAATGTACATCTCCTAAAATAAAGTTTGGTGGTTAGTTGCAAAACAAAATTTTCCGAAAAAAGATATTCTCAAAAAACTTGTATGTATACCTTATAGAATTCAAATAATTTTAATTTATATGCAGATATAGACTTCTTTCTGTATTTGAAAATAAATTTGTTTGTAGATATGGGAAAATGTAAAATGTTCAAAAAAGTGGCAAAGAATGGGTATTTCGCTTCCAAATTGATATCATAGATAGATATAATATTAACAATGATTTTGCCATCAAAAACTCATTTTGGCCAAAATTGCAGATATAGAGTATTGAATATAGGGTCTCGATATATTTCTTATATTAACACTATCAAAATCTAAAAAAAATGTTTATATGGTAAAACTATTAGAATATGAATAATATTTCCAATATAAAACTCTTAAAGTTTTAGGAATTTTTACTATAGAAAAATTCTAAGAATTTTAGATATGGGCAATTCCACAGAAAGGTCCACCGTGACCGAAAAATTAAAAAAAATATATAATAAAATTAAAGAATCCAAAGCTTATATTATAAAATGGACTACAAAGTTGCGTTCAGGTTTTGAACACCTTTTTCCCGTTTTTAATAACATTTTCTCGTAAATATTTACTTGTTTTAAAGCAGAGTAGGAAAATAAACTCTACACAACATGTAGGGTAGGGTACGGCTAAGGAACACATACCGTATCTATCGTTTTAGCGGTTGTGTATTTGTACACAAACCAAATGCGGTACACTACGATTGTCTGATGAACGCAAACGCTACGATTATGTATCGTACTTTCAACACATATTCACACCCCGTAGCGTACCGAATTCGGGTTGTGTGTATAAACACAAACACTAATTGGAGAGAATAGCGTATGTGTTTTCTACGCAACCAATATGCTTGTGTACTGTGTTCGCGATGTGCGGTACGCAACGCTAAAAGTACGGTTCGTTAGAGTTTATTTTCCTACTCTGTTTTAAAGTGATGATTAAAGTGTACTCTTATAACAAAATATTTGTTATAACAACTAAAGATCAATAAACGGTGAATATTTGATTTACTTGCATTGGCATTCTATTGTCACAATCACATCAGGTAGGCAATTTATGTTACAAAATCTAAAAACTAGGTAGTTTTTCCTAAATGCAGTATAATACTGAGAAAAAGCTACTTACAAGGAAAGAGACCCAACGCGGACTCGCAGATTTTAATGAGGTTCAAATATGTTGTAGAGGAGAAAAATTTAAAGAACACTTCTTTTTTTTAGCTACCCAATCTCATGGCATAACATAAAACATCTAAATATTAGGTTGTTTTGTTTATGGATGTATACAGGATTAAGGGTCAAATTCACATATCCTTATAATATTTAGGTGAGGGGTGTTTCGGCTTTTTTTGATATTCGGTCTATTTTGGGTTTGAGACGAATTTTCCCGGAGGTCTATAATTTTAAAGATTTGGCAACCTCTGACTACTTAACATATGCAATATGGATATCAAACTTTTTCTTTTTTAGAGTACATTCCCGTTACCCAGCCAGCAAACAAGCCCAAAAACAAATCAAAAAAAAGCTCAAAAAATATTAAAAATTCAAATTTTTGTATGAAATTGGTTCATCCAAAAGAGCCTTCTTTTTTGATTCAAAACTGACTCAAAAAAAGATTTAAAAAAATTCAAAAGGCTCAAAATTTAATAATTTTTTTGAGCCTTTTTTGAATTGTTCACAAAATATTCATATTTGTTAACATTTCTGAGTCATTTCTGAATAGATTTTGTTAAAAACCGAAAAATTTGAAAACCGCGGTTTCGGTTTTCTAAAATTATAAAAACCGCGGTGTCGGTTATTTTTCGGTTTTCTTGTGATATTAACACAATTGTTTTAAAATAATTAAATTTATTTAAGAATTAAATATTTTGACACGTTCAAGATATTTATTGAAATTCGATAGAATTTCTCACTCGAATAAAGACAATTACTCCGTTTCTAGACCTTTGCGAGGGAAGCAAAAAACACGGAAACCATTATAAATATTTTTTTTTTACTCTTTTGTCGGCAACTAAAGCTGTATTTTCAAAAGTTTAAATTATAGCAAATTGTTAAAAACAATATAAAGTTAAAATTTTATAAATTTCGCAGACTGCGAAATAGTACTTTTTTAAAAGTACGCTGTGAAAATCTGAACTGAATATATGAGATTCAATATCTCTTAAGCTACCTGACTTTTTGGTGACTTAACGTATGTTATCCGTAATAACAAAAACAAAAAAAACTTTAAACTAATATTTAATGGAGAAAATGTTCATTAAAATTAAATACAAAATTTTGTAAAATAGGAGCTGATCCCTTTTAGGAATTCAAGATTCAATAATATCGCAGCCAACATTTTTCTAAGCGCTCAGAAATTATGACTTGTAAGAGACTCTAAAATATGATAATTTTCAGAGTGCTAAAATTTTCGAGTCATAAATGAAACATAATAGTCTCGTGTATGAGTGTATTCGACATTTTTAATAATTAATTTAAAAATTAATCTTAAATGACTCATAGTATCTCAGAAAATTCTAAATTTTCCAATAATGATCATAATTCAGAGTCTTTTATGAGTCGTAAAAGTGCGCTCGGAAAGAGGCTTCTTTGGTGAAGAAATACTCCCTCATATAGCTATAATTTCAGAAGGTCTTAGGGCTCTTTTATGAGTCTTTTCGGATTCAAATTGCAAACTGGGATGCAATCTAGTTAATTATTTTAATTGGTTTAAGTCATTGTTAAAAACCGACTCATTTTTGTCAGTTTTCGGTTTTGATCAAGGTTGGTTACCGAAACGAATAACGCTAAGGGTAACGGTAACGGTATCAGAATTCGTTTCTTTAGGTAACGATAAAGGTAACGGTATTTAAGACTGTTGCGGTAACGGTATACCGTTATCGAAACAGCAATACCGGTACGTACCGGTATTAAAAATTATGTTAAAAACATATAAAAAGAAGTAAAAACATGGCATATTTTTAATTTTAAGTACTGAAAATACAGATTTTAAGCTATAAATTCAATACTGGTAGTTTTAATAAGTAATATTATTATCTATAAATTTTTTTTGTAAAAAAAACACTCAAGATTATAAAATAAAAAATAAAAAAATTGTAATTTTTATATATAATAATAAATACCGGTAAAATACCGGTAACTACCCATAAAAATAACGGTATCGGTAACGATAACGGTATTTGGAATTTTTTTAGAGGTATCGATAACGGTAACGGTATTCAATTTGAAAAGGTATTTTAGCGATAACGGTATTATAACGATAACGGTAACCAACCTTGGTTTTGAGACTTGAAAACCCGCGGTTTCGGTTTCGATTAAAACCGAACAGCAAACTATTTCTGAACCATCTTTTGGATTTAATAATTTGGCTCAAATTTTTGTGTTTTTTATGATTCATTTTAGAAGGCTCATATGAGCAATTTTTGACAAATAATTTTAAAATTTCAAAAATATGTGTTTTGAGTAAGTTTTGACTCATAGAATAAGAATCCTCAAAAAAGTATCCACATTTTGCTGGCTGGGTATGTAAAAATAATTTTAAATTTCATAAATTTCTGACATGTCACCATACAAAAAAGTGTGAAAAATGGAGTTTTTTCCAAATATCTTTTTTGGTTGTGATCAGTGTTTCCAAACCATTTAACCGAAAAACAGGGTTTTTGTTCATATTTCGGGTTTTTTGCAAACCGGTTAACCGAAAATCTTAAATCTCGGTTAACCGAAAACCGGTTTATTTTATTTTAACCGGTTAACTGGTTTTTATTTTATTATTTGTAACTTAAAATCCCTTCAAAAATTAAGAAACATAAGTGAAGAATTGCTAAAAAATTTTGGTTCATACAAATTGAAACCCAAAATCTGCGAATGTCAAAAATTATTATTAAAAATTTCGTGTTCAATACCCAAAATATTTATTTAAATATTCTTGTTCAAAAATTCAGAAGAAACAAATTTTTAGAGTTCTTGGCCTTTTCCTACAAGGAAGATCTGATGTGTGATTCACTCCATTTAACCCTTTGAGGACCATAAATTTTCTGCCGAAGCGATTTTAAAGATTTTTCGATTTTCTTAATCTTTGACCTAATAAAAGTTATGCCAAGGAAAATGTCTCCGTAGAACCTCTTCTTACCCCTCATTTCGATTGCCAAAATTATTTGCGATTTGTCGACCCTGCCGTTCCGGACGATGCGATTTTTATTATTATTTTATTTTCGTGATCTGGAACTAAATTATGGATATGTTACAAAAAATTGGCCTCATAGACCCCTTGCCCTTCATTTCGTATGTCAAAGTTTGTGCTTTTTACCCCTTAAATAAAGAATTCTAAATAATCAAGTTCGTGGGCTCGCAAAGGGAAAGAGGGACTAGGTAAGGATTAACCGTCTACTACATTTTTGTTCCCCCAATTCTCCTTTACAAATCACCTTTGGAAATATTTACTCTATCTTTTGTCTGGGCAATTATAAGTGCGAAAAACCCTTGGGCAAGCATACCAGAGAAACAAGCCAGCCGCCATGAGCCGTATAAGCCGCCGCCGCCGGTCATTTTTGCCTCAGCCGCCGCCGCCGATTTTTTTTTGCACAACCTTAATCGCCGCCGCCGATTTTTTGCATGCGCCGCTGCCGCCGATTATTTTGATCGGCTTGATTCTCTGAAGCATACTTGCCTGTGGTCGTCAAAGGGTTAAATGAAATTTTGATATGAAAATAAGATTGTTGATATGTTTTTATCGGCCAATTATCACTTTAAATGGTTAAAAAGAAGGGTAAAACTTACACTGTTTTTTGGATTTTTTTATTTTTCTTGGAAAGAAATATATACTACATATTCGGTATTAAATGAAAGGTATAGTGAAGTATGTATTACGAATATAAAAAAGTTTTAAAATAAAAAAATTTTGAACAGTATTCAAATTTATTTTTATAAACTTCGGCCGACAAGATTAGTTCCGAAAGTTTCATAATTTTGTCTTCGCAATCATATATACAAATTTCAACGAAATCTACTGAAGCTCCCAAACCTTGTTAGATGAATCTCTTAACCAGTGTTGCCAGGAGATTTTTTTTTAAATACCTACATTAATGGAAAAAAATAGCTCTTTTTTCCCTACAAACAAAAAAATATTCCCTACACAGTTTTATACCTTACACCACTACGTCGAGAGGGTATAATAAGTGTGTGCTGATGTTTGTGACACCAAAAACATCAGACATGAAACATAGACCCACCTTTTAGTATACCGATCGACCCAAAATCACTTTTTGTTTCGATTTATCGATGTCCTTCTGTCTGTCCATGAATTCTTGTGCGCACTCTACAGGTCGCAAATATTAATATATTTTGATGAAATTTGGTACACAGACCTATGTCGGCCCAAGGACGAAGTCTATTGATTTTGGTTAAATCGATCCATGTTTAGACCTACTTTTTTTAATAAATGCAAAAAATTTGCTTTTTAGCACTAAATTATATTTAATTTTATTATAAATTTGTACAGGGCAAAGCCCACCCTAGACTTCTTTTTGGCCACCCCAGAATTTTAAAAAATTTACCTATAATTCTTGCATCTATGATTTTGATGGCAAAAGGTATCACAATATTATTTTTTTTAATATGTCTACTGGTTTCCTAGGAAGATAATTTGTTGGAATCAAAGGGTCAGTTTTATAGTCAGAACTAAGATCGATTTTTGTATTAAATATTTCTTACATAAAAAATGTTATTTGAAAACTTCTTACTTAAAACTTTTTAAAAAAAACAAATCGATCTTAGTTCTGATTATAAAACTGGCTCTAAGGGGTTTTGTTTAACAAAAATTATTTGAATCACAGAGGTAAGGAAAATATAGCAAAATATTTTTTGGTTAGATAAATATCTTAGATTGCAGATTTTACAGTACAATTTGCTATTTTCAATTAACTAAAAGTTAGCCTAAATATAACTAAAATTCTATAAATTTAACAGTGTTAATTTTGCTGTTCTCATTTTACTAGTATTTAGCAAAAAAATTTGCTAATTTTAGCAGTTTTTTCTGCAGCATAATTTTTAACTAATTTTTAGTAACTTTTTCTGCTATTTTTACAGATTTATTTCTATGAGTGTAATTATAAATTGTACTAGAAAAATTTTTAAATTTAAAAAATCCCTACGTATGACTGAAAAAACAAAATCTGTCCCTTTTTCCCTACAGATGAAATTTTAGCAAAAAATCCCTACGAAAAGGGAAAAATCCCTACACTTGGCAACACTGCTCTTAACCCTTTGACAACCGAACATTAACTGCTGGAAAATTTGTATTTTTTGCGGATTCGCGATAATCGACCCAACATTTCCAAACAAAAGTGTCGTCAAAAATATGTTTTTTCAACTTCTTCATGGAAAAAATCAATGGGACATATATGTATATTAGACCACCCAAATTTGCAAAAGTATTTTTTTGTTCGCTCCACCGGCAGTTTCCGATAGATAGGGCATAAAAAATAATATGTGTACAAAAATTGGATCTCTCGGGCGCATATAGGCGCCCGACTTGGACCAGTTTGGACTTTTGACCCTAAAAATTAACTAAAACCAGTTCATAGCTTTTTTGCGCCATAACTCCTAAATTTGCGGTTTTCCGAAAAAATATCATTTAAATGTTTTTAAGCGGAATGAGAGGACAAACACTCTCTTCATACTAATCTTTGGTCTAACTATTACTTCTCGTGCCGTTTTAAGCGGATAAAAGCAAAATTTAGGCTAAGACTTCATTTTAAACAGCCCTCGTTAAAATTTGGCCAGAGACAGTAAGGATCGGTTATCATTCTTTTGTAGAGTAAGATATGTTGTTTTTAAAAACTAATTACATTTGCAACATAGATCTCTTATTCCACGAAAGAAAGACCAAAATCGGACTTAAGTACCTATTTATTATACGTTGTGCACAAGCAAATGTAGTGCTAATGGGACTGTCCGGGTGAACCGGCTCCGAAGAAGGCCAAAGTGGATGTGTCGGCCAACAAGATGATGGCGACAGTTTTTTGGGAGGCACGCGGAATAATCCACATCGATTAACTTCAAAAGGCAAAAACAAACGTCGAATATTCTGCCAACATATTGGACCGATTCAATGACAATTAAAAAAAAACGACCCATTTGGCCAAGAAAAAAGTTATTTTTCATCAAGACAAAATGCTCTGGTGCATACGTGTGTAGTAGACCGTACCACAAAAAAAAAAAAAATTTGCCGTACACCCTACAATATGAAGTATTTTTGCAAGGCAATTTTTTTGCCGCACGTAGGGGTCGCCTTTTTCAATTTTTCGTTATAGATTTTGGCATTTAAAGTCGGATTTTAAAGTGTAAAAAAAATTCTACTGGGATTATCGAAAAACTTCCTTAGCAAAAGTTTAATGATTTTTTCGAGCTTTAATTTTCTGACATTAGGGTTTTACATTAGGGGCGTACATTAGGGTTGTAGCAACTGAGATCTGGTGGGTAACTACTAGGGTATTAAATTAATCGGCTTTTTATTTTAATCGATTAATCGTGCAAATAATTATTCGGGTTTTTACTTAACCGGTTAATCGAACAAAATTTTATAATTAATCGTTTAATCGAAAAAATTTTCTGTAAAATAAAATACATACACTTGTTGTGTTTTTAATCATTTTATTTAAAAAAAGGAACAAAAATAAATTCAGTAACCCTTCTGAAATTCATAACAATAAAAAAAGTGTAATAATTGAGATCAGATTTCGTCAATATTTTTATTTTTTCAGTCCCATCTTTCACATATTAAAATTTTATCCAAATCGGACAGAACCACGCCCGAAAGAAGAATATAAGACCCCGTTGATTAATTTGTGTCTCTTTCGTATGCATTAAATACATAAAAAACGTAAATGTAGAGAGGAATTCCATTGAGAATTTGTTTTCCCTCTACGTTTCCGTACCACCATCCTTTTATTTTATTTTATAATTAATAACTTTAATAATCATTAATTACAATAATTTTTAATGCTTTCATTTAATATCAACGTTTAAAAAGTAAAAATTAACTAAAAATTTATTATACGTAAATAGATACCACTACTTTACTACAACAACAGCAGGGTAGTAATTTGGAAGATGACAGAGCAAACTGTTATAATTTTATATTGTTTTTTGAAATTCTCATTGAGTTGAAGCTAACAAATCCTGCTAGAAATTCTAAAAGGTCGTCCCTTAATTATTTTCTTAGGCCAGAATGAAATCCGGATAGGTACAAGCATAAAGCAAATTATTTGTCACAATTTTTTTTAAAAAATTTTGAGTTTTTAGCACATTTATTTTAATAATAAATTTATATTTTTTAAAAATTTTTGTAATTTTCTTCCAATTTCGATTAATCGATTAATCGTGTGAAATTATTCGAATTATTCGTTGTTCGAAATATTCGTTGTTCGAAATTTTTGATAAAAATTGTTCGAATGACGATTAATCGATTGAATACCCTAATAACTACTAGAACGGGATACTTGAGGTCAATGGCCCTTAGAGCAAAAAAACATCGATGTATCATACTTTAAGATCCGACTGTAAATACCAAAGATTTAACGAAAAATGTAAAATTGCGACCCCTACGTTCGGCAAAAAAAAATTTTTTTTTTTAAACCCGACTAAAAAAGATGTTATATAATCATATATCACCATATATAAACCCATATATACGTCCATATCTAATTTGATCCGAATATTGGAATATATAATTATATCAAGCGAGATAAGCATGTTATCTCACCTGATACAATTTGATCCGAAAAATGGGTCTATCTAACTGCATCAAATTATATATAAATACATATAATTTGATGAAGATTTTCGAAGAAAATTTTAGTAAATATTATTGAGAACAATTATTTTATTTCTATTAAATACTAATGCTTAATGTTTAGAACAATTTTTGCTAATAAACTTGGAAATAGCTGATAAAATAAAACATTACAAAAATTTATCGGAACAACTTTTTCTAGGTTAGAGTTTTGGTCTTTCTGTGTGTCTTTCTTATAAAATAAAAAATTAACTAATTAGAAATTTATTAATTCAGTTCGAGGCCAATTTCCTTATTATGAATTAACATAATAAGTACTTTTTTTCAAAAACTGCTATTTTTCTTCATCAGGATACTCTCCTGACAAATACTTCACAGAGTTTTTGCTTTCAAAAAACCTCTACACTTTCAGGAATGAAAAGACGATCGTTTCGGGGATTACGCCACCACTTTCTAAAGAAAACTGATGAAGGGGACCTGGAAAATCCCCAAAACGATCGTCTTTTCATTCCTGAAAATGTAGAGGTTTTTTGAAAGCAAAAACTCTGTGAAGTATTTGTCAGGAGAATATCCTGATGAAGAAAAATATCAGTTTTTGAAAAAAAGTACTTATTATGTTAATTCATAATAAGGAAATTGGGCTCGAACTGAATTAATAAGTTTCTAATTAATCAATTAAAAAGGTCAAAAAAAAAACCAATTTTTTTTTTTAATAAAAATTAAAAACCAACATGATAAAAAATTAACTTTCTTAATTAATTTTTTTTTACGGAAAAATAAATGAACTTAAACCATATTTATTTCAACATATGTTTGTCTAATTTTTAAATTTAAAAGTAAAAATATTTATTTCGACCTTTAATTCCACAATGAAAAAAAAATTTTCCCCTTATTTATTTCTTTAAAATTATTTTTAGTTTAATAAAGAGTATTTCGCCAACTATTTGAAAAATATATGTTAAATTCAATTATAAACATATATTTATATGTCAAAGTGCAAAATTCAAAACCAGATCCACAATTTCGGAGTTTTTTTAATTTTTATAGTGCAATTAAACTTTATAAAATTTTGTATAATTAGATATCATGTCAGATAAATTTATACATAAAATTAATATCATTTTATATTAACTTTGTTATATATATTGATATAAGATTATTTAGAGAAGCTTATACGCCATTATATATAATTATGTATAAACTATATTTGCAGATCTCTTAATATATGGCTGGAGACCAAATCGCATATGATTATATATAACGTCATATCAAACATATTTATAAAACCAAAGTGTTAATATAAATGTATATGGTCATATAAAGCCACAGATATAAACATTTATAATTATATCAAATCATATAAGATTATATGAAAACTTTTTTAGTCGGGAATCTTGCAAAAATACTTCATGGAGGGTGTACAGCGCACTTTTTTTGCTTGTAAGGTGGTACGCTCTAGCGTGTAGTCCCAATGGCAAAATTGCATGAATTGGACCATGGGACTACACAATTTTTCTCCGGATTTAACCCGCAGTGACTATTTTCTATTTCCAAACCTAAAGAAATGGCTCGGTGGAAGAGATTTAGCTCCAAAGATTAAATTATTGCTCAAAAATGCCTATTTTGAAGACCTCAAGAAATGCTATTTTTTTGAAGGAATAAAAAAATTGGAGAAACGTTGTACTAAGTGTATTGAGCTAAAAGGAGACTATGTTGAAATGTAAAAACTTTTTTTAGCTTAAAAACTTTGTTTCATTCAAAAAGTCATGGACTTATTGATTCGCCCATAAATGATCGTGAAATCAAAATTGTTCACGATATGCTGAATTATTATTAATTTGAAGTGAATATAAATTTTTTGTTAATTTAAATTGAATATGAATGAACTATCTACTAATAAGCTGCTAGGCCTAAATACATTCTAGTTAAAAGCTCGTAGAATCCATATAGGCACAACGAAAATCGGCTGTGAATAGATTTGCGTTGTGTGTTCACGTTTTCTATATGTTCAGTGCAAAATAAAGAAATAAAAAGACAACACAACATTTTCTGTTCTTATTTAACTAACTCATTAAATTAGCTGTACAGATATACGATCACATTTACATCTGGCTAATTCAGGCTTTAATATAAGACGTGGGGATTTTTCATAGGTTTCTACCTCAGAGCTTTGTCGATCATTCTTTTTTGAATCAATTCCCATAAAAAGGTATTCATTTTATAAATCAATGAATGAATAATTTATAATGACTTAATATATATTATTTAATATTACTTGATTTATTATTATTGTCTTATTTGTCTTGATTTAATTTTGATAAATAATAAATTCTTTTTTTATGATTTAATTCGCAGTTGCATAAATTAAATGAACCATTTTAGTTAAAATGATTAGGTAAACTCTATTAAAAGAATGAACAAAAATCAAACTGCTGCTTTAAATTTGATATTGCTTGAATAAATTAGTAAAATCACTCAATGAATAAACCCTCCGAAATCTTTGAATTACTTTAACCCTCATCGGTCCCTCTCATTGTATGCGCGCGCATACACATATATTTTTAATTGTAAAAAGCTAAAAAATTAACAACCATTTATGTTTTGTGATTTTTTATGTTTATTATATTGTTTACTCTCATATTAATACATTTGAACTTCATAAAGGTAGATTTAGAATGAAATTAAAATTAGAATATTACATATATAAGAAAAAAAAAAATTAATTTTTAACTTTTGTCAATTATTTGTACATTTTTCGCATAAATTGAAATTATGTTCAGCACAAATGAAATTTCTACACTTTTCACAGCGTGTAGCAAAAAGATTTTTGTTATTTTTATATGTGCAGATGTAGCATCGTCCTCGTTTTGATGTACTTGGTAAATGGCGAATCTCCCGAATTCTTTGAATAACACTGGAAGCATCATTACTTTCAGGTTGTTTTTTACGTTTAGTGATCTGTTTTTCAACGAGATTCAATCCAAGCTCCTCGATAAAAAAGCGACGATGAATATTATGGTTCGTTTTAGAATTTTTCCAATTCGGGAACAATGCAATGAACGTCACGAATGCATTCAACGCACAAACATCAATCATGTTACAAAATACTGCCATTGGCCACCGATTGACTTTTCGTTTGCATGTGTACGTAGCCACCATTTGATCCATAGTATCAACTCCACTCTTGGTTTTGTTGTAGTCTTCAATGATGTTAGGTTTCTTCTGTTCACTATTCTCATTTATGCTGACAACATTGTTGTATGTACTGAGCAATGTCACAAATCGGTACCGGCGAGGAACATATGACAACATAACTGCTTGCAATTTATGTTCATATACAACTTCTGTATGATAAATTGGCTTTTGACGCATGTCGAGTAGAACTGAAGGAATTTCAGTTCTATTTTTCCTTATTGTTCCCAAAATAGTCATGCGATTCTTATGCAAATCTTCTGCCAATTCATACGAAGTGAAAAAGTTGTCACACGTTACATTTCTGTCAGAAAGTCCTTCCACCAAATCCAAAACAACACGCAGGAACATGTGAAATGCAGACAAAACATCAACTATATTAGCAGCTGCTAATGCTTTTGGACCTGAATTATAACAAAAATGAAACATATAATGAACATGAACCCATAACAAAGAGGGTAGGTTTTTACCTGAAGTGAAATTTTCTGCACGTCGAAATGAATTTCTTCGATTTATTTCAAATGGTTGCGATGAATATTCAATTTTCTTATTTTTTGTAAAATATTTATTTTCAGGATTTGCTGCATTTTCTTCTGCTAAATTTTGCTCAAGTGGCTCAATGTCGTCTTCATCCGAATGCACGTAACTTCACTTTCATCATTCTCCTCGTCTGATAATGCAAAATCATCGTCACTATTGCACGGAGATTCGCCCGCTTCGCTTTCCAAATAAAGATCCATTTCTAGTTCATCTCGCTGCCTTCTTTCACGTAAAACTCTATCCATTTTTTATCAAATACTTCGAAACACAACCAAAATTCAAATAAATGCGCAAACAAACTTCACTTATGTATGTGTGACCCAGAACAAACTGAATTTCATAAAACGAAAAAATAAGAGGCAATTCCAGGTACCTGCTTATGTGTATGCGCGCACATACACATGGACCGATTCGTAACTATAACTGCACAGGCAAATACAGTAAGGGTACAAATTCAAAAACGGCTTTTTTTGGTTGTTCAGGCAAAATAATTCTACTTTGCAAAATACAAGGTCATTCCGCTGAACCGTTTTTATTTTATTCAAGGTTAAAGATCAAAATTGTATGCGTGTGCATACGGGGTTCCGATGAGGGTTAAAACCCCTATAGAATTTAAATTGTGTTGAGAAAATTATCCATAATCTTGATGACTTCTTTGTTTACTTAAAACTGAATCGGTCTTTTATTGATTTTATTATTATTTTCTTAGAAGTCGGGCTTTTATTGAATTCCTGCAGAATCTTTGAACTTAGTTAATATACTTGGTATCAAAACATTTAATAAACAATTTCTTTTCTTTTTATGCTTTCTAAAGATCTGCCGTTCGCAAAGGTAATGTTGCAGCTGGTGCTACCCCACAATCACGTTCACGTTCTGGTTCTCGCACACGCAAGGGTCAGGTAGGTCAGCAAAACCAACAAGGTCCAAGGCAAGCCAGACAACAACAACGTAATAATCGTGCTCCTCGCGGACGCAGTCAGCAACGTCGTGGTGGAAACAACAATGGCCCAAGAGGTGGAGGACGTCAAAACAACAATGGTAAAGCTCAAACGCAACAAAGACGTGGTCGCAGTCGTACTCGTACTGGACCTGGCGCTAGCGGTTCACGCAATCAAGGTAAAAACGAACCAAAAGTTGTTGATTCCAGAAATATCAAGAGATAAAATTAACATGGCTTTGTGGTTCAGACATTTAATAAAATAAATATCTTTTTATTTCAGATTAATTTTAATATACAAAAAATATTTTTCTTTAGGTAACAAATCAGTAGCAAAAACAACAGTAAATAAAGATGTTTTAGACAAAGAGTTAGATCAATATATGGCCACAACAAAGACTGAACATGAAATGGATTATCTATTGAAGAATTAAATGGAAGGAGGAGTAGGATGAAGAATGATGTTAAATCACTAATAGTTTGCTTAACAATCAAATTTTATAATGATACTTTAAACTATGCTTTGCATATTTTCTAATAATTAGCCTGTAAATTTAGTTTAAATAAAAAAAATTGTTTTTAAAATTAAGTAATTTTAAGACCTTAATTATAACATTATTTTTTCGAATTACAAAACTTTATGTACTCAATTTTATAATTTTTGTTTTACATAAACACCTTCAATAGATATTTTTCTTTTTTACGTTTTATAGACTTTTCGAAAAATTAATGCAAAATCGCTCTATTGAGTCTTAAATGAATTACAAGAAAGAAAAAACAATTTCAACATTATGTATATAAAAATAATTAGGTTGTTCATAAGGGGTGTGCTATCTGTTGTATCGTTGTATCGTCCTAACAAAAAACAGAGTTGTTAAAATTTGTATTTGTGTTTAACAACGATTTTCTATTCAGTTTTCTATCGGTTAGCACACTCAAAGATAGGACACTAAACATACGTAAAAATGTTGTATCGTGCTATTCTCAAATGTTGTATTTCTTCAATTTAATTTTTAACAACTCTGGTTTTTGTTAGGACGATACAACGATACAACAAATAGTACACCCCTTGTGAAAACCCTTAATGAATATCTGACATAAAAGAAGTAAAAATAAAAATATTGTTTAATACAAACATAAAAAGTTGTGGCAAAAACTTAAATTTTGATGTTTTTTACTTTTATCCTCTTAAAGACACTTATTTTTTTTCTAAATGGTTATTACCGAATTCTCAAAAGTTTATTTTTGTTATCTTAAAAAAATATTCGAATTCTTGTGTAGCTTCCTCCTTTGTTGTTATCATCGTAACCATTTGCAGACATCATTTGGTTTACTATATTATGGTCAATTAACTTTTACACTTGAATACGTTTTCAAGTAACTTTTAAATACTATTAAATGACTATTCATTTACATTACTTTATTCAACGTAGTGCTGAAAATTTAATCAAAGTACTTTTTTTACCTCCTCCTTAATCAACACAAAAAGGAAAAACGATAAAAATATCCTTTATATTTAAAATATCTAACAAATCAATTGGATTTGTTTTTGTATTTGAAGTCCACTCATCCCTTTTTGTAGTATCAATTTTGTTGTAAATATTTGGGGATTTGAATTTGAGTTCTATAACTGTTGTAAATTAGAAAGCAGTATTAGCTGTGTTTGTGTAACTGTTTTCTATCAGTGTTATCTAGAATGATTATGGCTGTGTTTGTGTGACTGTCTATCAGTTTATTAAGAACGATTTTGACAGTTTTTCAACGTCGTATTCCGGCTTTTACTATCAAAGTTGGTCGAAAAAACATTGATAGAAATGTCGCACAAACACTGCTTATGACAGTTTTGCAACGTATTCCAGCTTTCTACAGTCAAAATTGTTCGAGATCAAAGTTGGGAGTAATTAATGACTTTGTGATGGCCATTACGAATTTTCGTTATCCTTAAATAACAGTAATTGTAACGAGAAAAATACGAGTACGTTCGTAAATGCAGTAAATTTGTGCAACACTGCGGCAGTTATATCAAGTTTTGTTGCTGATGCGTGATCAGCTGTTGCAGATGCTTTGCTACTGCTCAACAACTGCACAGAGTTTGCATTTTAGAACGTTTTGCAAAAAATAAAAAACATGTTTGAAATAATATTAACAAATATTGAAAATCTTGATGGTAAAAATGACAGTTTTTTGTTAAGTTATAATAAAAAGAGAATTAAAAGAAAGATGAAATGACTTTTGACTATTAAACATCCAAAAAAATAAACATTATTTAAATTTGTATTAAGAATTTTTATGAATTTTCCATTATGCACCAACGTTTAGTTTTCTTTTTGTATTAAATGATTTTAACATAAAAATTTAGAACGCGCACTATTGCATCAGAAACTAAAATGATGCAATGGTTGCAGAAATTTGCGGCAGCACTGCCAATTGTTTGCATTAAAAAACGTTTGACGTAATTGAGTGCTGTCAAGTGATGCATTTTGAAAGTTTTACTTTTATTATGCCGCAGTGATGCCTAACTACTGCATTTACGAACGTACCCTTTATGCCACGCATATGTCTCTTAGACGGCATTCACACTTAAATCGTAAACACGTGTTTAAGATCTAGGTGTGAATGCCGTTTTAGTTTACTGCAAGCAATATACAATGCTAAACAATGAACTAACGAGCTACTAATAATGTTCAATATCTCAGTTGAATAAAGAAAACAAAATTTACAAAAATTTTTTTTTTTTTTTTTTTTGCAAAAACATAGAAAAAGAGTCAGAAGAGCCATTGACTGCCTTTGTTAGCTGTACTCTTTGATATTACAAAATGTAGTGAACACCAGCAAAAATAACAATAGAGTTGACAACATTGGTGAGAGTATGAGAAAGAAAAAATGGGAGAATAACAAACACGGCCATTAAAATAAAATAGATTCTATCTCTCAACAGCTACGCCCAGCGATTTTTAAATGTCAAAATGTATGGAAAAAATCGCTGCTCTCTTAGTGTAGGCCCAGAATAAGAGAGCAGCGATTTTTTCCATACAGCTTAGCCCACCCCAGACCGGCCTAAGTCCGCCAATGAATAAATATAAACAAATTAAATAAAAACAAGCGGGCTAAAGCCCGCTTGATGGTTTGTATAACTCCCCAGGTGACTGGGGACTTATACAAGCCAACGATTAAATTCGGCTGTGCCGAGTCTTTAGATACCATCCTGGTGTTTTTATTCGGGGATTCTACTAAGTACAAACAAGTATGAATTATTACCCATTTTGTATTCGGTCAATCCACTGTGCAACAAATGCGTATGATTTTTTCCACCACTAAATAGTCCAGTTTAATCTAATAAATAGTCCAGTTTAATCTTGTTTAATCTCAGTGCTGCCACAAGCAAGATTCAAAATTCCCAAAAGTGTAGACAAAATTACCCAAAAAATATGAAATTATAAATGACTTCAATTAACATATTATTACAATTTGAACTCCGAAAAAAGGTAATAACCTCATCAGTAAACTTAAAAAAAAGTGATTTGGCCATTTCAATTGTCCCATCGTTCTGGGCGTTATATTATTACAAAGAAAAGTTCCTTAAATATGCAGCATTTATGATGAACTTTTGAGTCTCATATGAATCTTCATAAAATTTAGAGAAAAAATTAACTTTTGCACAAAACACTTAAAAAGCTTGTAAATAAGAGTCAGTAATGATCACATGTGAACGATTAAAAAATAATCTTATTTTAGAGTCTTTCAAAAATCAAGTTTTATTTGAGTTTTTAAATACACACAAAAAATCTTCGGCAAGCAATTGGGAGTACTTCAACTAAAATAATGTGTTTTTGGCATATACAATATAATAAATTATTCTATAAAACTTTATTAGTTGAAATTTTCATAATTACTTGGTAACGATTTTTTTGTGTACGTTAATAGCTTATATGTATAACGAAAGAATTTCAAAGCATGTATAGATTAATACACTTTGCTGATGTATCGGTTTAATTCGTGGATGATCAGTCGCTGTGAATCAATTCATTAACTCGTATGAATAAAAAATAGAAATTGGAATTTTTATGCAAACTTCACAATTTTTGTCAGTTTGCGAGTAGTCTAAAATTTTTATTTTTATTAAAATTTATGTTCTTCTACAAGTCAACGGATGAATTAAATGTTAAGTCATTCATAAGCCAAAAGTTATTGCATACCTACATTGAGGCAGGGTTGGTAGGCTCTATCGCTAATATACTGTTAGAGATTCAAATATCGATACATTTAAAATACCAGTACCGAAATAAATGAAATACCATTATCCTTACAACACCATTATTTTTAGTATAAACTTTTTGTAATTCCACGTCGTAATTGTGAATTTTACATACACTTAGTTAATAAATTTATTTTACTTTGTTTTTTTTTTTTTAAATTTGCAGAATGCACCGAAATAACTGAATACCGGTTATCTTAAAATACCATTATCGAAATAATTGCAATACAGTTAACCTTAAAATACCGTTATCGAAATAATCCAAATACAATTACAGTAATTTTGACTTAGCTACACAACCAACTTGTGCAAGAATTTTTGTGCAGGTAAGCCAAAATCGCAGCTAAGTCCAATTGTTTACCTGCCTTAATGTGCAGGTATACCAATACAGACTGAAAACAAACAAAACAAATGAAGCTAATGATCACAAAAAAAGTTGACAACACATTTATTTTATGTGTGTTTTTTTTTCCTAGAATTGAAAAACAAAGCAAAACACAAGAGGCAGCTAACGGTGATCTTTTTTATGAAAATAATTTAAAACTGTCAAAAATGTGAGCCAGTTATCTTAAATGCGCAGGTACAAAAAGTGCACTTATAGAAGACAATTGCGTACAATATTTTGTAAAATAGAAACGAAAGCAAAATTTTGTGCAGTTATAGCAAATGCGCACTTAAGAAAAAGGCAGTTAAATCAAAACTACTGTATCCTTAAAATACTGTAACCGAAATAGTCTACAATAGCGTTACTTCTACAATAGCGTTACCCTCACCGATAATCGCACCGTTTCTGCTACCAACAATGCTTTGAAGTAATTGCTAAGTTGTATTCATAGACCCACTATCTATTGGCTAGTTTATGAATTAAATTCTTTTTTATGTATAATATATTTTTTTATTTACAAATTTGATAACTTTCTCAATTCATTCATTTGAATTAAAATTTAAGTGAAAAACTAAACAATTTAATAATTGCTATCATCCATGGTCTACCCATAAAGTGGCAACACTGCTTATCTTCTATATATAAAAGAATAACGTGAGTGACTGACTGACTGACTCAACATCGCCCAGCCCAAACCGCTGAAGCTATGAAATTGAAATTTGGTATGTAGGTTCCTCTTTCGGCGTAGACGTCCGCTAAGGCGGGATTTTTGGAAATTCCTACCGGAACGGGCAAAAAGGGGTAAGTTCTCCCCCTTGACGGCCTGCCAAAACCCCTTTGGCTAGAAAGCTGAAATTTAAGATATGCGTTCCTTGGAGTAGGGGCTAATTTTTCTGGAAAGTACTTTCTAGAATTTTGGACAGGGACGCTGTAAAAATGGGGGCTAAAAAGGGGAAAAAAGCCCCCCTTGACGGCCTGCCCAAACTGCTGGAGGTAGGAAGTTGAAATTTGGTATAAAGGTTCCTCCACTATCGTAGACATCCACCAAGACGGGATTTTTGAAAATTTTTACAGGGAGGGGCAAAAAGGGGAAAAGTCTCCCCCTTGACTGCCTGCTCAAACTACTGGAGCTATAAAGTTGAAATTTGGTATGTAGGTTCCACGACCGGTGTAGACGTCCGTTGAGACGTCATTTTTTGAAATTCTTATCGGGAGGGGCAAAAAGGGGACAAAAAAAGTACCTTTTTCAAAAAAGTACTTTTTTCCAAAAAAAAGTAACTTTTTCCAAAAAAGTACCTTTTTCCAAAAAAGGACCTTTTTCCAAAAAAAGTACCTTTTTCCCAAAAAAGCACTTTTTCTAAAAAAATGTACCTTTTCCAAAAAAAAGTACTTTTTCCAAAAAAGTACCTTTTTCCAAAAAAATACCTTTTTAAAAAAAAGTACCTTTTCCAAAAAAGTACCTTTTTCCAAAAAAAAAAATACATTTTTCCAAAAAATACCTTTTCAAAAAAAGTACAAAGTATCTTTTTTCCAAAAAATTTCGATTTTTCCGAAAATTACCATTTAAAAAAATATAATTTCAAAAAAAGTACTTTTTTTCCTCCCCCCACGGATATCTCCACTAAAACAAGGTTTCTTGATATTCGGCATAGACGTGCGCTAGACGGAATTTTTGGAAATTCCTACCGAAACGGGCAAAATGGGGAAAAGTCTCCCCATAAACAGTCTCACAAATTGGAAAAGTGCCTGCCCAAACCACTGGAGGTAAGAAGTTGAAAGTTGGTATAAAGTTTCCTCCACTGTAGTAGACATCGACTAAGTTTGAATTTTTGGAATTCCCTACAGGATATCCCAAAAGGAAATTCGGTATGTGAGTTCCTCCTTTAGTGTAGGCGTCCGCTTAGACGGAATTTTTGAAATTCCTATCGGGAGGGGAAATAAGGGCAAAAGTCTCCTTCTTGACGGCCTGCCCAATCCCTTTTGGCCAACCTAAAATTTTAAATATCCCTTGGTTGGAGTAGGACTAACTCACCGGCAACGCAATTTTTCTATTTTGGAACAGGAACATAGTAAAAATGGTGGTTGAAAGGGAAAAATGTCCCCAATAACGGCCTGCCCAAACCGCTGAGGCAATGAAGTTGTATGAATGTTCCTCATGAATGAAGATGGAATTTTTGTAAATTCCTAAAGGGAGGGGCAAAAAGAAGAAAAGCCTCCGCTTGGTGGCCTGTAAAAACCCCTTCGGCTAGAAACTTGAAATTTAAAATGTGGGTCCCTGGAGTAAGGGCTAACTTATTAGAAAGATACTTTTTTGAATTTTAGGTTAGGTTGAATGGGAGCCCGCCAGAACGGCGAGTTCACTCGGAGGCCATAGGGCCCATTGCGATTCCCTTAGTTTTCCCCACATGGAAAGAAATACCACGACCCGAGAAATCTAGAACCATCCCGATCCCCTTAAAAAGTTCGCAAGACCAGACAGAGAAACATGGCGTAGACTGTCCAGGTCGTCGAAGAACCTGCACCCCAGATATCTGAGTCGCCGTTCCTTCAGTCCCGGACATTCACAAAGCAGATGATGCACTGTCTCCTCCTCCTCGTCCCCACAGCCCCTGCAGTAGTCCGCCTGGGTGTATCCCCAACGCACAGCCATTCGGCCTATCGCGCAGTGTCCCGTTAGAACTCCTACAAGCATCCCGACCGTCCGCTTGCCAAATCTTTGTCCTCCCCGGATCAGGCAGTGGCCATAGGGTCCGAGATATCCTACAATTGGTCAAGGTTGTCCACCTTGCCCTCGTCTCCCTATCCGATATATCCCCTATCACACCGAATAACTCCACCAGAGGTACCAGGACCTCCATTTGTATAGGGTCATCAACCGACTCGGAGCCATTCTTCGCACACTCAGCTCAGTCAGCTCGTTCCCCACAATCCCAGCGTATCCAGGGACCCACGCCAGCCTTACCGAGTGCCGACGAATACTGTCGAGGGATTCAATACAATGCCGCACACACCCCGATCTGACAGTATCGGATTCCAGGGCTTTAAAGCAGCAAGACTGTCCGCAAAGATGCTAATGGATGATGGATCCAAATCCCATTCCATTATCATCCGTGCGGCCACGTCAATTGAATACACTTCCGCCTGGAACACGCTACAATCGCCCGAGAGTCGTATGGAGATTCGAAGGTCCAGTTCGCCGGAGTAAACTCCCAACCCTGTCCCCATGTCCGTCTTCGAACCGTCCGTGAACACTGAGATATCACCACTCCAAATAACGGAGTCGGCTGCCCAGTCTTCCCTGGTCGGTACAATCACCTCGAAAGTCCTCTGGAAATTCGTGACCGGTAAAATACAGTCCGTTTTACGATCCAGTAGTGCACCAGCAATCCCATGCAGAATGGTATTGTGCTCTCAAGTGCGTTGCCTCAGCTCTTGCATCTCCCTGAGTCTGAGAGCTGCCTTTGCCGCCGTGCCCCTGATATAGATATCCAGTGGTGGGAGTCCAAGCATCACCTCCAAACTTGCCTGGGGTGTAGAACGAGCCGCCCCCGTAATACCCAGACAAGCCAGTCGTTGCACCCTTGCGAGAGTGTAGAGATATGAACCCGTGTCCACCGCCCTCCACCACACCAGTGCCCGTAGGTCAAGATTGGTCTGATAATCGCCGCATACATCCAGTGAATGATATACGGCTGTAGACCACATCTCTTCCCAAAGGTCCTTCTACATGTGTAAAAAGCACATAAGGCTTTTCTCATTCTCTCCTCGGTATTCCTCTTCCAGGAAAGTTTATGACCCCCCTTGTGGAGTACCCCTTGTGACCACCTTCCGCGCCCCATCACCGCCCATGTCCGAGTTTATAGCCCTGCTCCTGAGCATATTGCCCGTCCACAGGGTTATCTGCGGGTCAGTGCCAATACCCTCCAAGGCACTAATGATCGATGATATACTCACGTTGTTGAAAGCTCCTTCTACATCCAGGAAGGACGGCAACACATACTCACGGTCGTGAAGAGCATCCTCAATTGTGCCGACAACCTCACTCAGAGCTGTTTCCACAGACCTCCCCTTGAAATATGCGTGTTGGGCTCTGCTGAAATTGTCTGCAGAGAGGATGCTCCTCACATGAACATCTACCAGTCTCTCCAGCGTTTTCAATAAAAACAACGAGAGACTAATCGGCATGTAGTCCCTGGCGGTGCTGTGGTTTATCCTCCCCGCTTTCAGGATGAAGACCACCCTGACCTCTCTCCACCCAGAGGGTATATACCCCGATGCCAGACTGCCAGTAAAAATACGCAGCAGCCATGGCATGATAATGTCCAGGGACTCCCGCAAAAATGCCGGGAAAATACCATCCGGCCCTGCTGATTTGTAGGGCTTAAAAGACCGTATCGCCCAAGCAATTTTGCGTTCGTCTACCATTGACCAGATGTGCTCACCTATCTGAATTGCAGTCGATGAGAGTGCGTCCAACGGGACATTGTACATCACCTCATCACTGCAACCCGGAAAGTGAGTCTCCATCAGGAGCTCAATGGTTTCCCTATTATTTTCCGTGAAAGTACCATCAGGCCTCATAAGGGATCCTGGTGCACTGGGTGCCTTAGAAAGAACCTTACGAAGCCTCGCTGCCTCCGTAGTGCCCTCTACTTCCCCACAGAACTTAGACCACGATTTCCTTTTTGCCCTTCGAGTCGCCTTCTTAAAGGCATTAAAACTGAGACGGTACCGCTCCCAGTCCTCAGGTCTGTTCTCCTTCTTCGCCTTATTGAAAAGTTTTCTGCTCTCCGTCCTAAGTGTCTTAAGCTCCGGAGTCCACCATGGTTGGTGAATTTTCCTCGGTGGCAAGCGCTCAGGACACGAGTTCAGAAATGGGTTCCTAAGATTATCCGCCAATAGACGAACTGAACCTTCCACGTCTGGCACACTGACCGGGGTGTCCCGTTCTGGGCCCGGTATCGTCTGAACGCCCAGTTTGTCTTCCTAGGATTCCTATATGGAATCATTTCTCTAACAGAAAGATCAACGCTGAAGAGAATCCTATAATGATCAGAGAATGAACATTCTTGTGAAACTCTCCAGTCTTGGACTTCAACAGAGTCGGTATTCGATACCATGGTTATATCAATAACCTCTTCCCTAATCCTATTATAGAATGTTGGCCTATTGCCCCTATTACATATAATCAAATTAGTGGACATTAGGTAATCAAACAGTGACTCACCTCGGTTATTGATGTCAGTGCTGCCCCATAAAGAGTGATGAGCATTGGCATCACCCCCATTACCAGATCATGGCCTCTGGTTATGCCCACCTCGACCAGATTACGGACTGCCTGTGATGGAGGGTTGTCTTCCTCATACGGGAGATACATCGAGTCAAGGAGCAGAGTGGGCATGCCCCTGCGCTCAAGTGCCGCCACCGTTAGGTCTCCATTGCTGTAATGAGACATAAGGAAAATATTAATGCCCTTCCTATACAATATACAGCTTCTGATCTTACCTTCACATAGCGGAGAGAGAAGCATGAAGTTGCGTGATCCAAGTCCCCGAACCCTGTTGCCAGAAAGCCAAGGTTCTTGAATCAGGGCCACGTCCATGTTCTCCGTCTCCATGAAACGCAGCAATTCATCGGTCGCTGCCTCGCAGTGATGCAGATTTATCTGCACCACCTTAATGCATCTAGGACGCATTGCTGGTATCTTCCTTGGGTAGAATCATCTTAAGATGGTTCAACCCAAACTTCACCGATCCGTTGGAGAGGCGCAGGAGGCGCAAAGACTCCGAGCCGACTTTTAGCCAGAGGTCCTTTCCGTCTCCTTTGTCCCTCGCTCGTCTCCTGATGATTCTCCAATCATCTGAACCAAGTTCCTTGTTCTGACGTTTCAGTAGTGTCAGAATGGCTTCATCCTCTATTACTGGAGGAGGAACCCACACCTTCACGGTCGTCTGAAAACGGACCTGATCAATTGGAACGATATCGACATTCATACCCAGCCAAAGCTCGTCAAGATCCTGGATTGTGCTTTTGAGAAAGTTCAACCCTTTCTCATTGCCACAACCCACTATCTTGACGCCTTTCTGCCACTTGGCGCCATCGAACGCAGTGAAGGAATCATCTTCCTTGTGTGCGAGTGCGTCAACTAGTGCCCTCAGTATCCGTTCCTCCAACACCAGCCATCTGTCCGTTGCCATCCTACCTTCAGGATGACTCCGGTCCACAATGGCTACCTGTAGCTCAGGTGCAGATGGAAAGCTAGCCAATGGTTTCAACCGCTTACCCTCCGACACCTGCGTCTCACCTGACCTCTGTCGCTTTCCACAGGGCCTGCAGGCTTTGTCCTTGGAGATAGCCGTACTTCCTTTTGATGAGGATGGTACGGCCCGCACCTCGGATTTTCCGCTTTGTCGCCAGGATCACCGCCAAACTTCGTACCCCCAACATTGCCACGTGATGTGGACGGTCGCGTTGAGAGTGCTTCGGTTTGGTTGGTCGAACGCTTCCCGGACTCCGCAGGAACCTTGGAGTCCGTTCGCCGCGCCTCAGAGTGGCCATGGGATCCGGTTTTATGCGGTTTTCCCATGGCTTTGCGCTGATCTTGCGCCTTTGTGTGTAGCCCGGATTCCACTACGGAAGTATTTTTCGCCATGGATTCATACTTCCGCACATGGAATTCATGTTTCCGCCTCAATCGCTTTTCTCTGGCAGTTAAGGCAGCTGGATCTCGACGAGCCAGCTGCTTCAGATACCGGATAGAGCGCTTGTAGCCTGACACTCTTTTCGAGTCATCTGCCGGCAGAGGACTGCCAGTGGATTTGCTCTCTTCGGTGCCTCCAACGATCATTTTCTTGGGATTGTTGGACTCACTGACCACCGGCTGGGAGGATATCATACGAATATCCTCCTCATCCGTCTGGTATAAGAAGAGTTCCTCCAAACCCAATAGTTGGTCGTTGGTGTCACTGTCCGAGGGCACCTCCATGGCCTCCTGTCTGACGAGAGATGACCCCAGTTGTGGATTTGCCGTTGCCGTGTCCGTTACCATATCCGTTGTGTGACTGCTGGCGACACGCAGAGGAGACCCGCTGTCTCCACCGTGCCCGCCGGTGGTCGCAGTCACTGCTAACACCGACGTTTGGGCGTATATTACCGCCCGGATTTCATTTTCTTCGTGTTGTGTTCCCATGTTTCTTTTCCTACCAAACATCGTTAAAAAATTTTCACGCCGACCTACTAGGTAAAAACAGACGCGGACCATGAAGCCGCTCACTATGGGAAACAGACGCGCCTGGATTTAACGAACCACGAGAAAGGAAGCGTCCCAAGCTGCTCAATGTGAGAAAAAACAGACACTCGGACCGATACCTAGCCGCGGTTACCTATAGTCAGAGCCCGTCTCAGTAATGCAGACAATAGACCTTACATTGTCCCACTATGATCAAAACCCTGATCTTAGCCGTGTACCGGCTGGTACCCGTTTCCAGCCAGCACCCCCGAGGAGGGTTCAGTGGAAGGATTTTATGTGCCGGCCGTACCGGGTCGTTATAAAATGGGGGCTCTAAAAGGGAAAGTGGCCCCTTAAATGCTGGAACTAGGAAGCTGAAATTCGGTACTTAGGTTCCTCTTCCAGCCTAATTCCAACCGGGAAGGACAAAAAAGAAAAAGTGCCCCCTTGACAGCCTGCTCAAACTGCTGGAACTAGGAAGCTGAAATTCCCTGTCTGAATTTGGATTTTCAGAAATTCCTACCGAGACGGGCACAAATAGAAACAGTTGGCTAGAAACCTGAAATGTAAAACATATGTTCCTTGGAGTATGGGCTAATTTATCGGGAAGGTGCTTTTTGGAATTTTGGACAGGGACATTGCAAAAATGGGGATTAATGAAGCGAAAAGTGCCGCTTAAAGGCCTGCCCAAACCGCTGGAGGTAGGAAGTTACTGGAACTAGGAAGCTTAAATTCGGTATTTGGGTTCCGTCTCCAACGTAGACGTCCTCTAAGACGGTATTTTTGGAAATTCATACCGGGAGGGGTAAAAAGGGAAAAACTTCCCCAATGACGGCCTGGCCAAACTGCTGGATATAGAGACCTAAAATTATGTATGTAGTAGGTTCCTCCTCCAACGCAGACGTCCTCTAAGACGGAATTTTTGGAAATTCCTACCGGGAGGGGTATAAACGGAATAATTCTCCCCCTTGATGGCCTAACCGAACCCTAGAAACCTGTAATATATAATATGTTTTCCTTGGAGTATGGGTTAACTTATCGACTTTGGACAGGAACGTGGTAAAAATGGAGTGGAAGAGTGGAATGGAAACACTGCAGTTAAAAGAGGACTGGAACGGAGTGCAAAGAAATGGAATGGAAATAGAAGCGACTGATATCAATATCGATACACAAGACAGTAGGAACGAAATGGAATGAAACGGGGAACGAGTGGAATTGGAATAACAGATAATGGGAACGAAATGCAATGGAAAGGTGAAAGAAATGGAATCTTGGAAGGAGTTGCATTGGAACACTAAAATTTTTAAACATAATCGAATGGAATTTGAATGACTCAAACTGCCGGAGTTTGGTACTTGAAATTTCGTATGCGATTGAGGCAACATTATATATATTTAGGATTTTTACTGGGAGGAACAAAAAGGGGTAAAGAACCCCTTTTAATTACCTGTTCAAACACTATCCACGGAATATGAAACTTATGAGCATTGAAACATACTCTCCAAAAAGTTAAACAAATTTTCTAAAAGTGAAAAAACCTTAGAAAAGAAATGGAACATATATATTCTGATATTTAAACTGCAGGTAACGAAGCACCGGTGGAAGAAACCGACGCAGTAAATTTTCCAACTGAATTTGTGAATTTACTTGAATTTCCAGGCCTACCTTTACATAAACTGGAATTAAAAAAAACTTTAAGGCACGCTAACACGCAAAGCCCGCTATATTTAATATTATAAAATGCTTTCCAACCCTGCTTTACGTTATTTATTTTCATTCAAAATACAAATGAACTAAACTACTTACGGGTCTATCTATCTAAGTTCGCACTTTACCAAATCATCTTGACATACACACGTATATTGTAATTTATAATGGATTCATTACTACACTGAAAAAATTTCTCAGTTACAGGCTACTAAATTTTCAACTGAGCTTCAGGTGAAATTCCCCTTACTGAGCTTCAGTTGATCGATTAAGTTGGAGTTAATCAATATGAATTTAAAAATTTAATTTAACTGAGCCTTCAGTTAAAATGAAAGAAAATTTTAAATTAGTAACAAATAACCGATTCAAAAAATTTAAATAACAAATATTTATATGGTTGTCAATAAATAAAACCTAATGGAATTTTTTGTAATAATTACAGTATTTATTTAGAAAAAACAAAAATTAAATCACAATTGTCATACCCTTAATAAATGTATTCCATACTTTGTCTTCTTCCATTGTCAGCATGCACTCAGATTTTAAAAATTTGTCCCATGGATAAAGTTTTTATATCTTGTTTTACCCAAAAATTTGCTAAAAACAATTAAAAAAAATTGAAAATATTAATGTTAATTTTAATTTCCATAAAGAAACAAGAACTTACCAGAAATCCGAAAATTTTTCAATATGTTTCCCTTTTGTGTGACTTATTTTTAAATATTTTTGTAAATTTATTAACAATTGGATCATTGAAAATTTACAGTTTGACTCAAAAAAAGTTATTGTGAACCAAATATTAGTTGCTCAGTTAATTTTTATTTATTTTAAATTAACTGAGGATATCTTCAACTGAGCAACTGAGGAATTTTTTCGGTGTAACAATCCACTTTCATGAGAAAAAGTGATGAAATATTTATTTATTTTAAACCCATTGTGGTGTCAGAATCATTTACTTGTGGTGGCTGCGGGAAGGCTTTTATTAAAAACTGTACTTTAAATAAAAAAGCGAATTAAAAAAAAAAAAAACACAACCAAGAATACGACTTATCTACGCCGATGGCTTGAACAACAGACAATTAGTTGTTACATGCTCACGTGTTGGTATACTAAATGATTTATTTATATAAAAATGAAGAGGCAAAAAATAGTGTTTGTACTTAAACATTACAATAAATTTACCTTAACAATTATTTTACCTTAACAACAAATTATGTTTTATTTTATCTAAAAGAAATTTAATTCTAAACTTTAAGGCACGCTAACAACGTAGCGGGCTTTGCCCGCTAGTGTTATTCATATAGATGTATGCAGACCTTTAATAATATAATTCCTTAATTCGTATTTTAAATCTCAATTTTGCAATAAGTTAATCTCAGTGAATTTTTTTTTACCCCGATGTAGTACTTTTCAAGGAGATTTGAAAAAAAAATCCGCGGAAAGACCTCTGTAGGGAGTTTATTTCTGTGCAAAGTTTGGAAATGGACTTAGCTATATCTAAGTCATTTGTAGTCGGATTGGAATAATATATATATACCATTGGAAAGATACTCGTAGTAAAAATATCTTATGGACGACATTTTTTTTTGTTTGTTTACCCATTACCGGCGAATGAGATTTATTTTCAAGATTTTTTAAAATAAACCGTTTTTATAAAAGCCACCGTATACTACCACATAATTTTTTACTCATTAATATATTCTCAAGATTAAAAACTTTTGAGATATAGTTCATATTTCATCACTTAAAACACCGAAGATATTAGAAGTCAAACCTAATTTTTTTGCAGATGGTACAAAAGATACAACTTTGACTCTAACTCTGCCTTCTCTTAGAATATAAATTCTCTGTCAGTATCTTCATAAAATTGTGTCAACACTCTTTTGAGTGATACTTTTTGAGCAATTATGAATCAATTGGAACAACGAAAATTAATTATCGACAAATGGAATGAAAATCCATACCGAGCAGTACATTTTATTTCAAAAGATTTAAAAATGGCAAGAAGTACGGTAGATCCAGTCCTGAAACCTTATTTTGAAACATCTATCGGCATTGAAAACTTTGGTTTGAAGTATCTCGTTTGGCATGAAATTTGCCAATGCGGCGAAAAGACATCTTCATATATAACAACAGGTACGATTAATGGAGATGTGTACAGGAAGAGTGCCTAAAAAAGATTAATACCTTTTATAAAAAAACACGGTAGATCTACTCTATTCTGGACTGATTTGGCTCCAGCTCACTATGATTCAATGACCTTAAATCTGCTCAGAGCTAATAATATTGAATTTGTTGGAAAAGACATGAACCAACTAAATATCCCACAATATCGATCCATTGAAAGGTGTTGTGTTCTAATAAAAGAGAATTTAAAGAAGACCAAACAGACTGCTAATGACATAAAAGATTTTGAAAAAAGTGGAAAGTTGCATCCAAAGCAATAACAAACAGCACTGTCAAAAACTTAATGGAAGGCATTCGGAAAAAAGCTAAGATTGGAGTGCACCACAAAATGAAATGGAAATTTTTTTGTTCTTATATACTTACTTTTAATACTCTTATTTATCAGACAAAATAATAAAGCTAAAAATAACTATTTATTTAATTGTTGTTTTTTTCTTACAAAAATTCCGGATTTGAAAAGTTACACTCCTTACATTCGAAACAGAAAAAGAGCACTTATCGCTCCATTGTAACCAATTTAAAAGTTGTTTGTTTTGAATGACTTACACATATTTTTGCTGGGTAGTTAATAGTTAACCCAAAAATTTGTTGTTGTTTTCTATATATTTTTTTTACATATTCTTTTGTTTTTAGTTAAGTTAAAGTTAAACCTACAGTATGAGACCCACCGTTAATTTATTTTAAATCAATTCTAGAATAAAATTGTCTTCTATCTGTTGGCATTATCTATCTGTAACAGAATAAAAATTCAATTATTTATTCTTCGATTGTTTTCATGCGTCCTTTTAGTTTAAATTCTCAAAAAATCTTCATTGTTGGAAACTTTATTTCCGTTGTTTTTTTTTGTCCAATTTATTACGTTATACCGTTGTTATGTGACAACGGTTCGATTTTAAAATATAAGGCACAAATTGTGTTATTTTTCAAATGACCTGTATCATTTCTATTTGTTAGAGCATGCATGCATTAACACAAATGTATTTTGGCGAAAACTACTACGCAAGTTTCCGATTTAAATATCCATGAATGAAAAATGTATATATGGAAATTTAAAACGATATTGGGTTTTATTTTTTAAGTGACTGTGTAAAACATTTTCGGTGGAATTTTTTAGGTATTTGTATAGAAATATTGTATGTTAAAAGGGCTTTAAATTGGAAGAAGTATTTTAGAAACAATATAACTTGTCAACCTTGCCAAAATGAAAATGGAACTAAAATAAGAAAACATATCCTTCTCGGTTAATATAATTCGTAAAGAGAAATGGAAATATCTTTTGAATCACTCGTGAATTTTACAGAAAAGTTAATTCTGCAAGAAAATTAAAAATCGAGTAAAAAGTCAATCATGGCGATTATATGATATTTTACACCACTCTGGTTGAGAGTCAATCTATGTTTGCATCCGAAATTTAAATGGATTGAAATAGACTTTTGCCAAAATTGTCTATATGATGGTAATGAATTATGAAATCAGTAAAAAATTTGATTTTGCCTATTACTAGATGTATTTAAGACAAAATCAGAAATATAGTCCGAGGCAGCCTACTTTAAATTTACGAACTATTAATTTTTTAAATCGACCGTTAAGAACTCTGAAAGATATGATAGCCCTCATACTGCAAATATAGAGTTTCAGAAAAAACCCGACAAATACCGAAATAATTGGCATATTGAAAAAAGAAAAATGGCAAAAAAGTACAAAAAAGCGGCCATTAAAAATCGCTTTTCGATAATTTATTCGGTTGCCACAACTGAATTATCGGCTGTCACCACTGAATTCGGTTGAGTTTAGATGCTTTGGATCAAATAACAAAGAAATGGGAAAAAAGAAATGAAAAACTCCCTCTTTTAACCCACTAAATAATCTCAGAAATCCAAACTTTAGATCTTTTCGGAGATTATCACATGATATATACGTTCCTTGTCACTGATTACGTGGTGGTTTAAAAACGTTAAGAAAACGGAAAAAATAAGTTTATATATCAAAAAAGTACACTCAAAATAATAAGTCTGTTGGCTGAACAGTCTCCAATATACATAAATTGTCTGCTCATGAACGTAAAAACCATACGTCAGTGTGGCAACATTTGCGAAAAAAGGGGACGCGGAGGATATTAGAAGATAAACAAAAAATCTAAAGTAGAATGTTTGTATGTGTCTGTTTGATCACTTCTGAAATTGAAAAACAATAACAAAAAGCTGAATAGGAAAGAAAAGTATGAATTAGCTATGCTACTGCAAGGCCTTACGTGGGTTAGATAGCTAAGCTGTCGAACTCTAGTATAGTTACGTTTGTAATATAGGAGTGCATGGGTTTGATTCCAAAATTATCATATAGAGACAATCTGACAATAAAATATAAACAATAATACAATTTAATGGAAAATCAATGATTAAGCCTGTCTATAGAAAAAAGGCAGAAACTAGATCTAGTCCGATTTGCAAATTAATGTGTTTATAACTTTTAGAAAAAGGTTTATTCTTCTTCTTAATCTCAAACCTACTAAAATAAAAAAAATTTGTTACTTTAACAAAATTTATTTCTGTTTTTTGGCTTGATAAAATTTGTTGATTTTAAAACATGTATGTTTTTGACTTCAAATAAGGACTAAAGTTTTTTGTTGCCTACGAAAGATAAAACCCAGATCAAAATTGGTTAACCCGCCTTGGCTGTACAGTGGCAGCCGATTTTTAACTCATGGTTGTTGGAAAACGCGTTTAAAGTTTAAAATTAATTTTAAGCTAAGAAAACAGCAAAATTTCAAAAAAACCTTGTAATATGATCTAGTCTAAGTTGTAGGTATGGTTGAGTACATCACTTTTCAATTTTCAGAATTTTGAATATACCCTCAAAATCTGAAGTTCTCCGAAAAAAACGTTTCATCAACACTTTACGAACTAAAATATTTTTAACTAAATCACTTTTGAACTGATTTTCAATTTTTGAACTGTTTCAGAAAGGTTAAGCTTTCCAAACTAACCAAATGTCTTCATACTAAACTGTGGATCGAAAAAATATATATATATTTATATAACTATGCATAGCGCATGCTACGGGGACATTTTTTCGATCCACAGTTTAGTATGAACACATTTGGTTAGTTTGGGGACTATCTTCAGACTCTTCCTAGGCCTAGGGCAAGTAAAACAACTCCTTGTTGGTTAGAATCGGTTGAAAATTGTTAAAGTTACAACGTATGTATATCGGAGTGTATCGTTTACGATATTTTAGCGATAACGTTGAAATAGTTATTTCGATAACTGTAATTTAAGTGGAACGGCATTTTAATTATGAACATCGGCGCATACCGAAAATGTTTTAATACATTTTCAATGACCAGTAAACTAAAAGGCAAATACTTATAAAAAAATTTATTCAATCCATATAAAGTTAACAATATGACGGGCAATTAAAAAATAAAAACACAGCAAAAAAAAATCATTAGAAATTAAAAAAAATGTTTTTTATGACGTTTATGATCTGTCAAAACAACAGAGTATATTGGAAGATGACAAAGCAAATTGTGGTAAATTTTTTGTTGTTGTTGTTTTTTTTTTTTTGATAATTCAAATGTTAAATAACGCTTTTAGACGAGAACAAGAAATTCTCATTGAGTTTGTAATTTAACTTAACAAATATTTCTAGAGATTCTAAAAACATTGTCTCCTGACGACTTCCTTAGGCAAGAACGAAATCCGGATAGGGACATGCCTTCAACAGATAATTTTTCACAATTCGTCAAATAAGTTTTGGGATTTTATCACATTTAATTAAAACAAACGTCATTAAGTTTGTTTTTATTTTTAAAAAAATTTTTTTCTTTATGTAATTTTATATTTCTATGTAAAATAATTTCTAACTAAAAATAAAAATTATTAATTTTAATTTGGATTTTGTTTAATTTCAATTAAAACACAACTTCTGACATAATTTATTTAATAAGGTTTATGAAAGTTTTATCTAAAATTTTTTATTTCTTTGTAAATTTAATTCGAGAAATTAAATTTGTGTTCAGTTCTATTTTATGAAATAAAAACTTCTTTAACTGTTTCAAATAATAACGCAAATAAGAAATATGAATTTTCCTCTTTTGAAAACGAAAAGGAAGAAAATTAAAAAAAAAAAATAATACAATAAGTCCTTATTAATATTTGTACAGTCAGCTGGCTATAAATTTACATAGAGGAAACTTATTTGTTACAAAATCTCATCATAACCCTTAATTTTATTTGAACATTACTCTTGAAAGTACTCGTAGTAAATATCAAGAATACTTTTGTTTCTCACTGTATGTTGATAAACTGATACAAGTACGAGCTGATGTTTAAAGAAGTTGCCTTGTCCACATTAATCTTTCGCAAAGGAATGTAATGTTATAAAATATAAGAATACTAAAACTAAAAGAAAAAACTTTAAAATAAAAGCCAACATCTTTTGCTCTACTCTGGCGATATCGTCACAAATTATGTAGAAAATACTCTTAGTACATGTTAAAGTTTCGAATAAATTTTTAAATTATTTCAAATTTTTGTTAAACTTTGTTCATAAAAGAAGAAACTACAAAATAAAAAAAAATATATGGAAAATAAGATAAAATAACAGGAAAAACGTCTGAATGAATATGAATGTTAGATTTTCTTGGAATTTTCTTTATTTTTTATTCTTCTTCATAATGTCCTTGATTTTAAAGACATTAATTTTAATTTTATAGCTTGTTGCATTTATTTTTTTATGACAAATCAGCATTTTTAATTAAATTTCAAAGTTATGTCTTTTTGTTATGGTATGCAATTTAACAGAAGGAAAAATAATCAAGATAACAGAAATTTTATTTCTAACTAAATATTTATATAGAAGTTTTTGTTTGAAGTAATAAAACTTATTCCTGTGTAACACTTAGTGGTGGTATTATAGTGAACTCTTAGGTAAACTTAACACAATAGTACACTTCAGTTTCAAAAACATTTTAAGTGTTCACTATAAAAGGGCAGCATTAAACTCAACACTTGCACGTAGAGAAAACATAGTTAAACATGATTGCGGAGACGAAATTAGCAAAGTATGATTGTAGTGATTTCTACTGATTTCTACTGATCTTATCGCACCCTAAATACAAAAGTGACACAACTCAAAATTTTCCAAAATTGACTTTTTTGCATAAATGAATTTTTAGTTAAAGGGCCATAACTCAAAATTTTAATTTATTTCCACAAATATAATACAAAATTAAAAAATGTATAGAAAAACCTTTTTCAAAATGGACTTTTTTCATAATGGAACCAAACTTTTTTAAATGTTAGAATCACAATAATTTTTACATAAACAGTGTTTTGCCTCTCCTGAAAATTTAAGAATTTTGAGTTGTATCACTTTTGTATTTAAGGTGCGATTTTATGATTAGTCAGGACAATTTTATCATCATTTAGGATAATACTATGATTACTAGGATCATATTATGATTATTACGTGTTACATTCCAATATGATGTCAAAACCTCTATTAAATGTCCTTAGAGCCAGTTTTGTAGTGCACACTCAAGTTTTTTTTAATATAAACGTGCTATTCTCAAATGTTGTGTTTTTTCAATTTAAATTTTAACAACTCTGTTTTTTGTTAGGACGATACAACGATACAACAAATAGCACACTCCTTGTGAAGAACCTTATTTTTAATTTTTTTTAATAAAATGGGCTCGTGCCAGGAATTGAACCTGTGATCCCAGATAGCTAGGCTACACCCATATGAGCTACCTCGACATGTTATATTTGATAGATAGACATGTAAATAACTTGCTGCACACAAGTATGTGGCTATATACACTCAGGTAGAAATATTTATACACCGAAATGGGTGGTATGAGTGTTTGTTAACACTGCTTTCCCAACGCCCAAATGATAACAGCGTTTCACGGTGGGGCCAATGCTTTACAAAGCCCTGGGAAAGCACCCAGAAACATAAAAATCAAATGCTTTCCCATCGCCCAAATAAAAAAATTAAGTTGCTTTCCCGACATCCAAATGACAACACTGTTCCATTTAATGCTTTGCAAAGTATTAAGATAGCACCAAGAAAAACAAAAATTAAATTATGAGTCCTCATCACTGAAGAATTTTAAATTACTCTAAAAATAGACGACTCTTGGAGTTATCGTATTTTGGAGTCAAAAATTATTTAAATATCCACTCTTTTTTTGAGTTTCTTTTTTAAAAACGAAATATTGTTTTTAGAAAACAAGCCCTGGGAGTCACCCTTTTCGTCCAAATTATTGGTTTGCCAGTACTTCTTTTTGTAAGACCGCGGTCTACTTGTGCTTTGTCAGTGCTTTTTTTTACTACCACACATAATTTCTATCTGGGTATCCTTACCAAAAGAGCCCCCTGTATATTAAGAAATGACTCAGAAAAATTAGCCCATAAAATCGAAATTTTTCTCATAAATTGGAATAATTTTGGAATTTTTTTGAGTCTGAAAAATTAACATTCATTTTAAGACAGCTTTTTAGATTGTAGAGACAACTTTTTGGATTGTTTTCCGAGGGTTCCTATTTTCTATCAAAAAAAGAGTGTTTTCAAAAAAAATAATAGTCATTTTTATGAGTCTTTTAAAAATCTTATTTATGAGCGCTCCGAAATTGCTGGTTGGGTACTCTAAAATATTTACAAAAAATTCGTAAAATTACTTTTTACTTTCAACGATGTTAAAAATATGTCATTGTTGGTAACGTATTATTTTTTGTTATGCAATAATGGAAAAAAACTAGTTATTAGTAACTCGTTATTATATGATATGTTTAAAAGTTATACAGAAAATAAGTTGCTATCATTACTGGTAGTCCAAAAATAAAGATACCTCATTACCACTTCTACACTGGCCATGTCTAGAATCAATTTTGGATTTTTATGCCTTGTTAGTTTAGATTACGATTCTATTGACATTTTATAGAAATACAGTATTTAAAAGACAGTATTTTCAAAAAAGTCAAAAAAGAATTTTTTTCCCATTGTAAGGTTTGCGCACGAAATAACTAGTGCACGAATTAATCGCAATAACTTTTAAACTAAATGTAATATTTAAATAAAAATAACATTTTATTGAGTGAAATTTCATTTGAATTTACATTTTATTAATAATTAAGATATACCAATTATTTTGTATTAAAGTTTTAACTTTATCCGGAATACCGCCCATAAAGGATTTAACGGTAATTTCAGTGATATTTTTGCTTGACAATAAAATATAAATCCAGATGAGGTACTTTCCACAGTATTATAAAAAGTGAATAATAAATAGAGTTTTTTTAAGAAAAGTTATTTTTGCTTGTGGTAAATGAATGTTTTTTTTAATATGTTAACAAAAATAAGAAAAAATTTTATTGCAAATAATTAATATGAAATCAACAAATGTACACACCTATCCCCTCACTCATATCAGTATAAACTCATTAATCCTTAAACATATTTATGTTAGTAGTAAAATTTTGTTTCATTATACATACATACATACTATAATAATGCAATTAAAAAAACAACTCATAATAGGTGTGTTTCTTTACTTTTTCGGTAAAATGAGAGTAAGCACAAAATCCTCTCATAAAATGACAAAATTACCCAATAGTACGGGAACACAAAAAACCACTTTTCTAGCCCAAAACCTTATTTCAAAGAATAATGTGAAACAGTGATGGGACTTGAAAAATTTTGTTTTGTTTCAAGTGTGTAACTACAATATGCCACATTGTGCCAAAACTCAATTTTCACTCAGTACCCGTGTTTTCAACTTTAATTTCATTTCGTAACAGCATTCTTATGGAATTAATTATATTTTGAATGAATTCTAACTGAACTAATTAAAAATTTCTTGAATTCATTCAATTAAAAAGTGAATGATAAATGAAATTCATTCGATTCTTATTAAAGATTTGGGAATGCAGCCAATGAATGAATTCTTTAGGAATGGTTGCACGGAATGGTGTACATATAAACATTTTCTAAAACGGAATTAAATTTTTCATGAATTAAACTTAAATTAATTCTTTCGATGCTCTGAGCTAAATTTAAAGCATTCGGTAACATTTTTTAATTTTGCTTTTTTCGAAAAGGTATTTTAATACTAATAAATGCTTAGAAACTAAAAATTAAGGAATTTTTAATGAATTGTTATTTTTTAAATTAATTTTCTATTAAATTTTGTAGATAACCAAAATTTGCCAAAATAGTATCGGTTGTGCCATTATACCAGTCAACCTTGATTGTGCCAAAAATGGCACAATTGTGCCACAAATTTCATCACTGATGTAAAAATGGGTACCAGTGTAAAAAAGTTTAGATATGATCAGATCTTTTTGGATCTAAATAGATATGATTGAATCTAATTAGATCCTGTACCAGATCTCATCAAATATGATCAGATATGGCATATGTGATAATACCTTATGGTAAGATCTGATCAGATCTAGTGCCAATCTGTTCAAATTAATTTTGAGATCTAATCTTTTTTACCAGATCTGATCTTTTTTACACGGGTATAATTTCAAGTTGCAAATTGGTACAAATACCCATATTTATTCGTTGTTTTTGATTTTATTCAATTGATTCTTATAAAAACAAGTTTCTTTTGCTTATTTCTTTATTCAATTAAAATTTTAAATTTATTTTCACAATTGTTTTTTGTTTATATTTACATCGTCTGTGTTACCAAAGTTTACGCGAAGAAAAAGTCTGGGTAAAGGCTCCATTAGTCTGGTAGTATCGTAAAGTATCGTGTCAGCTGTTTACTTTCAAATAGTGATAGTATACACAACTACTTAGTTTGGAAGTAGATTTGACGTAAGAAAATCTATTGAAAATATATTTCTACTTAACGATACCACATTTCACCTCACTTTACCACCAAACTAATTTGGGCTTAAAATTTGGTAAAAAGAGAAAAACTAATACACTCTCATTAGCGCTCTCATTTATCCAATTTTCGAGAACGCTTTTGAGTAAATTTCGGTAACTTTTGGTACGTACGGGAACGCACTTAATGTTACATTACATTTTGTGTTTTTTTTATACAGAATCCCCTATTAAGTAATATAACAAAACTTTACAAATAAAAACAAATTTTTCATATATTTTTATTAAAATTTTTGTTGCATATTCGTTTTTGTTTTGAAATTAGTATGACAATTTTAGCAAACTAAGGTAACATTTGTTAATTACCATCCTATTGTTTAAATATCCTTTCTGTTGTTGTTTACGATAAAAGACATCTGATAATAATACCAGCATAAAAAAAAAAATAACAAATTTAATTTTGTAATGAATGGAAGGTTTTAATACTTTTGTGACTGAATTTTAATGGCCGCAAATTTTCAAACCAAACTTCGTTACCAAGACACATGTTTTTTATTAAATACGAATCGGCAAAACAGCCTCTATAAAATTACTCTTAAAGGAATAGCATGATAATGCGATAAGTATAAATTAACGGTGGATTTTATACTAGCGATGGGGGTCATACTGGAGATTTAGAGTTGATTAATAGTCAAAGACTATTAATTATAGAGGTGGGAAATCAAAACTTACACTACTCACCGGTAGAGGGTGTTGAAATTTAGTATTACCTGAGCAACTATTTAGTATCAGTTTAGTATCAGCTGAGCCTATATTTAAAAACTCAAAAACTGCTCAAAACTGCTCAAAATAAGGAAAAAAAAACAAGTGCGGAATATATTCAAATAATAAAATTTTATATATCCGTTTGTTTTTTTCTTTTGTTGTTTGTTATTATTTAAATAAATTTTAAATAAAAAAAGAAAATTGTCAATTTTTTGAACAAAGTGCCATCTAGTGATAAAGATGTTGTTATAACATATTTTTTTGGTGATGCCATACCCCTGTTAATAGTTAATCCAAAAATTTGTTGTTGTTTAGTGTATAATGTTTTGACATTTTCTTTTGTTTAATAGTTATGTTAAAGTTGACCCTACAGTAAGCATGAGACCTCACAGAGGGAAATTTGCTGAAGGAGTTTTTATGAAGTTTTTCAGTAAACTAATGAAGTTTTCTTAAAAGAGTAAATGAAAAATTTCTTAAATTTGATGAAAAAACATCATATATTTTATGAATCCCTTTCCATTCAGTGTTTAAGCTTACAATAAATAAAAAGAAATTTTTCACAACATTTTATGAAAAATTTCATTAATTCAATGAAAAGTTTCAACGGACGATTAATATCCCAGTGAAGAAAATCATTACCAGATATGTGGTTATGTAACTACATACCTGGTAATGGTAACTAATTACTTTTATTATTACATTTCTTATTACTTTTGTATGGCGGTGTTGCGCAAAATAATGAGTTATGCATACGAAAAATTAAAAACTATATTATTGCTGTATGCTTACCAGTACTGACAAAAATAATAAGTCTAAAAATAGATTTTCAAAAAATAAGTTTTATAAAATTTGTTCGTGGCGGGAATCGAACCTGGGACTTCTGATTGTCAGTCGATAGCTGTGCCATCTGAGCTATCTCGACATGTTATATTTGATAGATAAAAACACAATTGACCTGCTGTGCATAAGTATGCTTAGGAGCCAACATACAAAAAATCAAACAATATGTGGTTACATATATCTTTACCAGTATTGAAAAAATATTGAGTCTAAAAATAGACTTCAAAAAAATTAAAAAAAAGTCTAAAATATCACATTATATTTGAAATAATGGTAAAAACAATTCAATATTGGCAACGCATTATTTTTTGTTTTGAAATAATGGAAAACGTGGCTATTTATTAGTAACTCATTATTATATGTTTTAAAATAATTCAGAAAGTTAGTCGTTGTCATTACTGGTAGTCCAAAAAATATTTACATGTCATTACCCTTTCTATACTGGGATCATGCATATAATTCTCTCAGTACATTTGAAGGAACTTTTTTTTATACCAAGCACGATTCCTTATAAAATAGATGATAATACATTAAATATGAACATAATATATGGTTTTCCATATAAAATAATATATGAACATATATGACCATATTTGCCCACACATGGAGATGTAGTTTAATTTTTCTAGTATGTACGAATAGGGATAATCATATATGATCATAAAAAAAATATATAATCATATATGAACTTTTGTAACCAGAGAGAAGTTTGTTTTAAAGGAAAGAAAAGAAATAAGTTTTATGTAAGCAGAACGTGGAAAAAACTTTCACTAAAAGAAAAATATTTTCGTTTAAAGCATTTCTACGGATTTGAGCAATATTTTCCTAAATCTGTTATTGCGCTTTTATCCGAATTTTCGGATAAATAATTCCCAGCTTAAATTTGCAGAAAATTTGGCCTTATCAAAATAAAAATTACAATTTAAATAAGTAAAAATTAAATTAAAGATTAAAAAATATATTTTTTTAAATATTTTATTTAATGAAAATGTTTCATTGATTCTATGATTAATGAAAAAATCCATTAATACTACTCACAAAATTTCAAGTGAAAATTTACCACATACATATAAAGAAAAATTTTCACAAAAATTATAAAATGTTTCCATATTGTTACTTGTGTTAAGAAAAATTTCATTAACTGAAAATTTCGTTTTCTAAGATCTGAATGTTTGATAAAAATGGTGATTCTAAATTAAAGCCTTTTTTACTTTTTCTGCTATTAACGAAATGAATGACTTTGAAGATATGAAGTCAGAAATTCATATGTATAAAAGCTCGTTTATCTTCTAAAATAATTTTTTGATTTAATTCTTGCGAGTACTGTGTACGTATGAGTTATATTTTTAAATTCATAACACTCATACGCAATTTATTACTTATGCGTCAAATTGAGTTTGTGGTAGTGTTTCCAATTATTCGACCTAAGCCAGGGCTGGCAAAACTATGGCACGCGATGTTTTACAAATTATTAAAAAAAAAAAATTACATTTATTAGGTGAACAGCGAAATATTCTGAATATAAAATTCTTAAAACTATTTTTCTTTATAGAATATTATCATAAATAACTCAACAAATATTTTTTTTTAAGGGACCACGAATTTCAAATGTTAAATGTACGAAAATATTTCGAATCATAACTTGTACCATTTTTACTTTCATTTTTCATCATAACTACTAGAATATATTGAATCTACTAAAAAATCAGATTTTTTTTATGTGTAATAATGTGTTTTTTAGGTACATTTTCATTAAAATTTTACTTAACATAAATAAGAAATTTTGTTCGAAGATTTTTAACTTAAGTAAAATTTTAGTAAAAATTAATACATAGACCTCACTAACATATTGGCCCTTAGATTTGATAGAAGTTTAAGTATTTGGAATCAAAATTGGAAAAATAAAAACTTACACAATCACTTGTATGGTTCAGTTGTAAACTGAATTTTTTCTATTTTGACTATCGAATTGTTATTGCAATTCTGCTGTCACAATTAAATTATTCTTGTTATTGGTTTTCTATCGAATTGTCGTTGAGGTAACCGAAATTCTGTTCTTAGAGTCGAATTACTCGTGTCTTAATTGGTTTTCTGTTTTCATTCAGCTAGGATAAATTTTTATCGGACTTGGTCAATTTTGAAATATCCACATTGTTGACTTGCTTAGTTTCTGGTTAATATGCATAAATTCAATTTCGTCACCTGTGACAGTTTACAATATGATTTTGAAATACCAGCATTGAATTTTTCTATAATTTTTTTACACCTACACTCAAAAAATAAGTTAGTAGAAAAATTAGTAAAACGTCTTGTATATCAAGTGTACTAGTTTTCAGCAATTTTTTGCTGAAATTTCGTTTTCAGCAAAAGTTTTAGTTGTATTTTTTTTAGCACTAAACTAATTTTGAACTAATTTTTCACTAATTAATTTTGCTACAAAAATTGTGCTGATAACCGCATTTACAGCCTGTACGACAACCAGATAGACAAAATGTAGATGTCGCAGCTTGTCTGGATGTAGTACAGACAACGGAAATGATAATTTTTTTTTTTTTTTTTAAGAGAAGCAACACTCAGGAAATTCTTCCTACTAATTAACGTGTTGCTTCCTTTGGAAATGGGATAGAGAAGAAGTGAAAGGTGGTGAAAGATGAAGGGCTTCAAATATGGCAACACTGTAATTGCGCGAGATGTTGAATTTTAGAACAGTTGTTGCGCGCCATCTGATGGTAAGTTGGCGAACTTTGTTGAAGCTTTTAGTTCATAGCCCTGTTATATTATTTTACTTCGGTGGGGTTAAGTGCTATGGGAACACCGAAGGAGGACGCTGCGATATGTATGAGGGATAGAAAAAACTCATACATATTACTATTTTTCATAAATTGATGTTGCCTTGGTTGGGGCTCGAACCCGCAACCTCACGTGTAACAGTCCAACGCGCTAACCATTACACCACAGCGCCCACAAAAAAAAAACAACTCTACACAATTTCTATATTTAAATTTTCAGCAAATAAATTAACTAAAGTAAAATTTCGCTACAAGTTTTTTGAGTTTTTTCAGTCTACTAATATTCAGCAAAAACTTTAGTGCACTCAGGGAATTATGTAGGTAAAATCAACTGCAAATGACAGTTAAAATAACTGCATTTGCACTTAAAAAGGTATAGACTACATTTGCAGTTAAATTAACTGCAATATGAAGTAATTTTTAACTGTTAAAAATCAACTGACAAATGTAGTAAAAACAACTACAAATGCAATTGAAACAACATACATGCAAATTATTGTAAAACTGTACAAACAACTTGCCAATGTAGTTAAAAAAACATAAATAAAAATTTTTTTTTTTAATTATTAATTTAATAAAAAAAACAAATTTATGTAAACACTATTAACTTAATTTTACCCCTCAATTCGTAAATGCTTTGTAAAGTTATAGCAGGTTAACAAAACGTCATTTTCATACAAAATTTGTTCAATAAACCTCCTATAATTTTACAAAGCGTTTATGAATTTAGGGGTTATTCTATAATAAATTTAAAATTGAGAAATCAAAATTTACACTTAATGTCACTTTTTTTTCACTATTAAGATATTGTTGTACATGTCCGTCTGTGAGGGATGAAATATGCTGTTATTTGGCTTCCTTTTTTTTCTCCAGGTAGAAAGGGATGAGAATATAAAAGAACTGAAAGAAAATAAATACAATATTTTTTTAACATTCCCCGTAAATAAATTTATATTATAAAACTTACCTTATTATTTTAGTAACTTAATAAAAAATATATAACCTTTTCCGTATTACGCGTGCTCACTCTTTGGCGTTGTTTTATGACTAAGACAAGAGAAAACATGTTATACTCATATTCTTTCACTAGAAATTTCTAAACAAGTGATTCATACACATACTTCTGTTTGCTTCGTGTGTGTGCATACACACTTGAAAATTTAAGTATTTGTAAATAAAATTCAAAATAACTGCATACAATAAATGTTACTACAATGTAGTAATTTTTGTAGTTTGTTTAAAAAAATAACTGTCAAAAACATTGAAAAATTTTGTTCTAAGTAAATTAACTACAATTGTAGTTAAAATAACTACAACCGCATTACTACATAAATAACTGTCAGGTAGTAACTGCAGAACTTTTCTGAGTGTGGTTTTAGCAAGGATTTTTTTCATTTGCAATCGAATAATTGTTAACAAAACTTTTGCTGAGATTACTATTTTTTTGGTTAAAATCAGCTCGCTGATTTTCAGCAAACCTTTTGCTGAAATTACCAACATTTTAGCAAGCATGACTAAAAATTTGCTGACCCAGCAACATTTTTTGCTGACTTTACTGACTTTTTTTTGAGTGTATCGATTTCAGCCTTAATTTGAAAATTTTCAATTTATGTGCAATCTAATAGCCAACATATCGTCGGCTAGCTTGCAAGTAGTGTCATGTGTTATTTTGATAGTTTTTTTTATTGTACCATTAAGAAGCTCTATTGGTCATACATATATGTACCAAGCGGTTTTGCGATATCTTAGTTGGTTTAGAAGATAGCAAAGAGTGCTCTGTGTAACTCATATACAAAATATTCCTGCAAAAAGTGTTATGTGTTAAGTTATATAATAATTTTTTGTTTATTTGATAAGAAGTTGTTAATAGAAGTTTTCACGACCGCTTTGTTCACTTAAAATCTGTTACCATGCCTTCATTTGACAAACACACCCAAAACATAGTAGTTCTAACTAAGTTTTAAGCAAACAAAAAAATCATTTATACTTACAATTATTTTTTTTTTTTGGTTCTAAAAAAAATGGTGGCCGTTGACGACTACCCACAAAATATTAAAAAAAGGAATATCGCTATGAATGCTATTTTCCAGCTGCTAATGCTGAAAAATTATGCGTTTGTAAACGATTTTTGTTTATGGTGTCATTTGACTTAGACCGTAATGTGGTTAAAAGATGGTTAAATCCTAAAAAACGGCAAGTCGGCCCTTCTAAGAAATCTGTTAAGGTGATGAAATCTAATTCGGTACACGTATGGCTAAAATATTTGGCGTATAACTTAACTTAGTGAGAATAAATGACAGATGTTTACCCTCCAAAATGCCGTATAACTTATTAAAGACACAAACCATGTGTAAAACATGCGCTAGCTGTTGTGAATCCCGCATTTCAAAGTGAGACAATAGCCGTTTTTTCTAATCACTTGGATTTAATAAATCCAAAAAGTATTGCTCAACAGATGGGGTTAGATTTTTCCTATTTTAAAAAAATTTTCTGTCCGACACTTCTTTCAGCCTAATTTTTAATACCGAATTCGATGATGGAGGATTCTACTTTAACTTTTAATTTATAATTATATTTTACATAAAACAGCGATAAACAGTCTGCCTTTTCAGTTTTATCACTTCAATTTATATTTTTACACAATTGAAAAATTCCATTGCAATATTTAATATTCACTAATTGGATTTAATTAAATTACTTACTGTAGAGTGAAAAATTGCCATTTCTATTTGAGCTATTTCTCCATGTCCAAGATGAAAAATATGTATTTGGTGAGGTGTAGTTTTTTTCTAAACATATTTCATAAAAAAAAATTTAAGAAAAATCTTTTATCTGTTAGTTTTTTAATTTTTTTTGTTTCTCTTTTAATTTTTATTCGTATTTTTTTCTGACATTAAATTAATAGGCTGTTTCATATATTTGTGCTTTTATTATGCATTTATTAAATCCAGCTTTTTTTGGATTTAATAAATCCATTTTTTGTATGAAAAATTCTAAATCCAGGTGATTAAAAAACACGCTAAATATTTGCCACTAAAAATGTTTTTGTTTAATTTTTGTTTGTTCAATTTTCTTATTGATTTTTTATTTTAAATTAAATGTTAATCAGTTTCAGTTTACATATTGTACCATTAATGTTAATTGGGTTTACCGTATTATGGTGCATAACTTAAAAATGAGGGATTCACAACAGTTGGCGTATCTTTTACACATGGTTTGTGTCTTTAATAACTTATATAGCATTTTGTAGGATACACAACTGTCATTTATTCTCACTTAGTCATTGAACGAAATGGTATAAACAACAGAGAAGTTACTCAAGCAGCAATTTCAAAACGTTTGCGAGCAGCAGGATTAATCCAAAAGCAAGGAAATTGGATATCACACCAGCTGAAGCCGAGAGACGTTGAAAGACTGCTTGAACGTCATAAAAAGAAGTAATTTTTGCATCGAATCATTACTGGCGATGAAAAATGGAAACATGAAGCCGTAATATTCTATGGTGATAACGATGATGTTGCAAGGCCGGTTAAGAACTAAGTATCCAGACCTTGCCCCGTCAGACTACCATTTGTTTCTATCGATACAGAACTCTCTCACTGGAATACCCAAGAAAAATTTTCTATTTCAAAGAATCTCTTGTACTTTTTCTTTACAACCCCTTCTACTGTCGATTCTAACACCGATTATTTTTGTTTGATATTGTTCCAAAAGCATCCAATTCTATAGCTCCAAAGTGGAACCTGTTGCCCTAGAATCAGTTCTGGACTTAGTTCTAGAACTGATTCTAAGTCAGTCATACCTTGCATATAGCATCCTGGAATCGGTTGCAGTGGAACCAGTTGCAGACTTTTTCCTGGGACGCTTCACTTCAGAACAGAATATCCGAATTTCGCTTGATTCGTTCTTGGCCTCGAAAAATTATCAGTTCTTTTGGCGCGAAATCCATATGTTGTCGGATAGATGGGAAAATGTTATAGCAATCCCAGTGTAGAAACGGTAATGACATATCATTATTTTTTGGAGTACCAGTAATGACACCCACTTACCTTCTGCATTATTTTAAAACATATAATAATGAGTTACTGATAATGACTTATTTTTATCATTATTTCAAATAGAAAATAATTTTTTAATTTTTTTGAAAATTTTTTTAAATCTATTTTTAGACTCAATATTTTTTAAACACTGGTAATGATATATGTAACCACATATTTTTTGATTTTTTGTATGTTGGCGAGTAAGCTTACTTGTGTGCAGCAGGTCAATTATGTTTTTATCTATTAAATATTACATGTCGATATAGCTGTAGAGCTGTTGACTGGCAATCTGTAGACCCAGGTTCGATTCCCACACCAGCAAATTTTATTAGAAAAAAAAAATACAATAAAAAATATTTTTTTTTATATAATTAATTTTTTTGAAAATCTATTTTTAGACTCATTATTTTTGTCAGTACTAGTAAGCACATAGGGAACGATATATTTTTTGATTTTTCGTATGCTGGTGTGTAACGACAACTCATTATTTTTCGCGACATCGCTATATAAAGGTAATAAGAAATGTAATAACAAAAGTAAGTAGTTACCATTACCAAGTATGTAGTTACATAACCACATATCTGGTAATGATTTTCTACACTCACTGGGATGTTTCATAATAAATGCGCAAAATTTGCAAAAAATTCCGCATTTTTAAGTTATTAAAAAGTTCAGGTCCCTGAACTTTTTTTTATGAGAGTTCAGTAACCTGTCCTAGGATTTGTCTTGTGACATGTCACAAGGGCTCAATTTCCCCCTCCTATGACAACGTCATGTAAAAGTGACCAGTCTATTTCATATAAAGGGGCCAATCCGGATTTCGTTTAATGCATTATTTTAGTAAATGAGATCGTGAATCATTAAGGTATATGATGTCAATAAAATATCTTAAAAGGATAATATAAATCAGCTTTTTCGCTCTCCTGAAAATGCAATAAAAACTGCCATAAAATTTATGAATTTCACACAAAACAAAATTAGTTTCGTTGTTGTTGTTAAAACTAAGTAGTTATGTACACTAGACCGTACCTCAAAAAAAAAGTTCGCCGTACACCCTCCAATATGATGTATTTTTGGAAGGCGATTTCAAAAAAAAATTTTTTTTTGCCGACCGTAGGGGTCGCCTTTTTTAATTTTTTGTTATAGCTTTGACATTTAAAACAGGGATCGGAAAACATATACAACCTTATTTTGTGCTTGTATGAGTGAGTTGCAGCCTCTCACTCTCAATGCACTGACAAAGAACGTTTGTATAATAATTCGAAAATTTTAATGTTTATAATGGGAATATAAAATAAAAATTTGAAAACAAACAGCAACTACGAAAACAAATATCAAAAAACAACAACACAAAAAAAAAATAAAAACAAAAAAACTTAAAAATAAATTACCAAAAAATGTATCAATAAACATTATGCAGAGTGTAAAAAATTATTTTTTTGTTCTATGTGTGAGCTCATGTAAGTGTGAGAGAGCGCCCATGGGCATAGGTGATGCCGACCTCTGATTTAAAATCGAATTTTAAAGTGTGATATATCGATTTTTTTGCCTCGAGGAGACCAGTGTTCTGTTATATAGTAAAAATCCAATTAAAAAAAATTTAAAAAGACGACCCCTACGTTCGGCAACCAATATATAAAAAAAATTTCTACTGGGTTTAGCGAAAAACTTCCTTAGCAAAAGTTTACTGATTTTTTGCGAGCTTTAATTTTCTGACATTAGGGTCGTACATTAGGGTAGTAGCAACTGAGATCTGGTGGGTAACTACTAGAACGGGATACTTGAGGTAAAAACGTCCTTAGAGCAAAACTGGTCTCCTCGAGAGAAGAACATCGATGTATCATACTTTAAGATCCGACTGTAAATACCAAAGATATAACGAAAAATGTAAAATGGCGACCCCCTACGTTCGTCAAAAAAAAAAATAAAAATTTTTTTTTTGAAACCTCCTTGCAAAAATACTTCATATTGGAGGGTGTACAGCGCACTTTTTTTATTTTGCCTGTAAGGTGGTACGCTCTAATGTACACTTTCAATCAGTGTTGTCAGTTTAGGGGATTTATGCCCAAATTGGGGATTTTTTTCGTCAATGGGGATAAAAATTTTCGTTTGGGGATCCGGGGTTTTATTGGGAATGACACGAAATTTTAGGGGATTTTTTGGGGATAACATATTATTGCCTTTTTATATTTTTATAAATTTAACCCTGATAATTCTAAATATTTATATATTTCTTTTAAGTATCCCAGCAAAACTTTCTATTACCTGGTAATAAGGTTTGTAAGAAGAAATTAAGGTATGTAACCTCTTACTTTGCTATTCCAACAGCTATTATTTTAACAAGGGCATGTCATTGGAGGTATGTACTTTCCAAAAGAGGGCTAGGTAACAACATAAGAACATGTTACTTTAATGTTACATGTAAGGAGTTACGTAACCACTTACATAACCGATACTGAGCACAATACTACTTACATAATAGCTTAAAGTAAGGCCAAAAAAATGTGTTACAAACAGGTCTGAAATAAGACATTATATACTTCTACAAAAAAAATTAAAATAAGACGTTATCGTGTTGGTTTTTTATAAATGCTAAAACGAAGCATATTCATATTAAATTAATATTTACTCAGATTAACATAAAGTTAACAAAAAACATAAAAGATATTTCAGTCAATATGTATAAAACATATAAATTATTTGTATCGAATATTTTAAATAGAAAATAACACTCATGTATCGCATTACAAATAACTCCTTATTTTGAGGTATTTGAATACACCATCGGTAATAAGTGGATATTTCTATTAAGTGATCACGTATCACATTAAAAGTAACTCCTTATTTTACGATTTTAAAATATCCCATCTGTAATAAGTCGCTGCTATTATTTAGAACTCATGTTGTGTATTACAAGTAACTCATTTCTTTGAGGTGTTTAAATATATCATTGGTAATAAGTTGCTATTACTACCCAGTAGTTATGCAGCACATTATACGTAAGACATTAGATTTTAGTTATGAAATAATGCAATGGTAAGGGGTATGGTATTACCAGGTAATGTGTTCTGTAATACCAACATATTACCAAGGTTTTGCTGGGATGATGATAATAGTGCATGATTTTAGGCTACACAAATTTGTGTCTGGAAAGTTAATGTGCGTACAAACCTTAATTCCTTTTGGTGAAAATTTGAATTCCTTTTAGTTCCAAAATATTTAAGGTTATTCGGATGTAACATGAGTTATAAGAAGCTCTTCTTAAATTCAATCCATCTGCTGAAATATTAAAACTTTTTTATACAGTACCATACGCAACAAAATGTCTGAAGCTGATGAATCGGAAAATTTTGGCTCTGAAATATTTAAAACGAAAACATTTGGCTCCCATTTTTTTATGCTGTTATTTCAAGTTATTTGTTCTTTTTTATAATTTGTTAGAATTACAAAATTTATTGAGTTTGAGTGTATAAGGTACCGAAAAGAATTAAATAAATATGTTGGTTTTACATTAATTTAAAAAAAAAGTTAACGAATACGAATTTTTTCCAGAAAATAAAAATTGGGGATTTGGGGACAACAAATTGAAAATTAGGGGTTTTTGGGGATAACAATTTCAAAATTGGGGATAAAGTCTGAAAAAAAACTGGCAACACTGCTTTCAATAACTAAAAGTAAATAACTGACACGATACTACTAGACTAACGGAGCTTTAGGTATTAAAAATTTTGGTTTATTGTAAACATCATTTATTATTTATTTTAATAACAGAAAATTGTAATATGTATTTTAAATGATTACAAAAATTCTATTCAACTTGCAACTTGTTAATATTCCAGAAAGCTACAAATACGCAATTTGGTTGCAAATTTAAATTTTCGCTAAGCTAAATTTGTTTTCACCAATATTTATTTTTCAAGGATAATTGATAATAACAAACAACACCAAATACTTTAACAAGTGCTAAAGTGTTTTTACTTTTAAATAAAGAACAAATTTTGGACAACCCACTGTTTTTGTTTGTAGTTTTTTTTTTGCTTTTCATCTTAATGGTTTTTCTAACACCTGTTTTAATTTTTTTTTTTGTTTTTGGCTTAAAACTTGTATAATCATGTTTTCCTATGTAGAGTAAAAACCTTGTACTGACAAAAAAAAAAGATCTGTTCACTACTTTTTTTTCGAATTAAAATATATTTTTTTATATCCTTATTTTGTAAGTATTTGATGGTATTTATGTTGGCAGCTGTAGGTTATTAATGTTGTTTAACTTCTTTTGTTAGTTTTCACTTTTTTTTAACTTTTTGCCAAGAGCCTTTGGAAAGATTGTAGTTATAAGATGCTTTTACCCAATACGTATTCGTTAATGTAGTTTATAAGAATATATTTTAAAGTTTTTTGTTGTTTCCTTTATTGCTTGTATTGTTTTCCTGTGCTGAAGATACATTTTTGTATACTTATGCCTTTTGGCCTTTTGTAAAGGATATTTGTGGCTATTTGTATGTTTAGCAGTCGAAAACACAAAAATGTTAACCCTTTAATATCTTTAAAAGATTTGTTGTTTATTTTGTATCAAAAAATTTAAGACAACTTTGCTGGGAATCTATTTTTTTCGGCAGTTTACTTTATTTGAACAATAAGGATATTTAAAAGTTTATTTGTTTTATGACTAGAGAATAATTTATGGCTAATGGACATATGTTGAGGTTTTCTAAACCATAAATTAGCTTAATAGTTTGTTCATTACATTATGTATTTAGACACACACACGTTTAAAGTTTGGTTAAAATTATAGCTATAATTTATGCATTTTTTAACTAGATATATTTAACAGATGTGAATGAAACCATATCAACTAAACTTAAAATTCGGATTTATCATATCCAATTAAAATAAAATTCCCAGCAACTGTAGTACAATACATTAGCTCAACGATGCATAAATTTCGAAAGCCTTGACCTTTCGGTTGTCGAAATGAAATTTGTTTTTTATCGTAATTATTTAAGGAAACTTTCTTTATTGAATATAAGTTTTATTTATTTAGAATTAAAATTGACTTAACCACCCAGTGTAGAAACGGTAATGACGTATCATTATTTTTTGGACCACAATTAATGACACCCACTTACCTTCTGCATTATTTTAAAGCATATGATAATGAGCTACCGATAATGACTTATTTTTATCATTATTTCAAATACATAGAAAGTAATTTTCTAGATTTTTTTAAAATTTTTTTAAAATCTATTTTTAGACTTAATGGTAAGGATATAAGTAACCACATATTTTTTGATTTTTGGTATGTTGGCGAGTAAGCTGACTTGTGCGCAGCAGGTCAATTATGGATTTATCTTTCAAATATTACATGTCGATAAAGCTCAGATGGTAGAGCTATTGACTGGCAACCACGTTAGATTCCTGCACTGGAAAATTTTATAAGAAAAAAGTTTTACAATAAAAAAATATTTTTTTTTATAAAACTTTTTTTTGACATCTATTTTTAGACTCATTCTTGTTGTCAGAACTGGTAAGCATATAGGTAATGACATATTTTTAGATTTTTTGTATGCTGGTGTGTAAGCAAAACTCATTATTTTTCGCGACATCGTCATACAAAAGTAATAAGAAAAGTAACTAGTTACCATTGCCAGGTATATAGTTACATAACCACATATCTGGTAATGATTTTCTACACTTCTTTTACTGACACTTTAGAAAACATATTATTTTCTATTTTTGATTATACTTGAATGGATGTCACTACATTGCTAGATCTGTCAAAACAACAGAGTAGTATATTGGAAGATAACAAGGCAAATTGTGATATTTTTTTATTTTTTCTTTGATATTTTAAATGTTTAGAAACGCTCCTAGACGAGAACAAGAAATTCTCATTGAGTTTGCACTTTAACTTTACAAATATTTCTAGAAATACTAAAAACGTCGCCCCCTAACGATTGCCTTATTCAAGAATAAAAATTGGATAGGGACATGCTTTTAACAGATTATTTTTCATAATTTGTTAATTAGGTTTTGGGATTTTAGCGCACTTTTAATTCCTTTAATTTAATTTTAAAAAATTTTTAAATAACTTAAAAATTCACTGTAAATCTTTAAATGTTATTCCAAATTTTTGTGGAGGAACAAAATTTTTCAAAGTTTTGTACAAGAAGTTGATTTCTTCTTTACATAAAAATTCTGGCAGAAGTAGAAAACACCCGTTCGCTAGTATCTGAACTGACTGGAATACACATTATTTGAAGGAGGGGAAGATCTCTGGAATTTTTACAAAATTGTAAAATATCGCAAACTGGTTTAATATAATCACGCAAACTCACGCACAAAAATTTACTCACGCACAAAAATTTACTCACGCACGACTCACTCACGAACATTTTTTTAACTCACGCTCACGCACGACTCACGTGAGTGCTATCATTTTAACTCACGATGAAGCGTGATTAACGCGTGATAGGACACTATCATTAAAGCCAAGAGCCAAATAAAGTCGTTCAGAGCACCTTTGCTTGCTCGAGCACATTAAATCTTAAAAAATTTTCTCGAGTAATCTCCTTTTTTTTGTTGTTTTGATGCTTTGTTTGTTTGCTGTAGAAGAAAAAAGTTGTTTCAAACAAGAAACAAAATTACTTTTGGTCTTATTTTTTAGGTAAGAACGCGCCCCTTAAAAATATAAGCATATCGATTTTTCCCATGAAAAGGTCAAAGGTAATTTTTTGGGATCTTAAGTTAAATGCCCATATTTAAAAAGGCACATTTTTTAAATTCTTAAAAAAAATATATATATCTTGATATTCGATTCGTTTCTGAGTTAGAGCCAATTTCATTCATCACGATGAAAACTTCAGAATTTCCGAACAAATAAAAAAAAAACTCAAATTATAATTTGTGACGCATCATTTTAAATAGATTTCAGCATGGTAAACACGACTATGTAATTTTTTCTTGACGATGGTTGAGATATTTTGGATTATTGTGATTCATTGATGCTATTTAAAAAACAATTTCATATTTGCTTAAGCATGCTGAAATTAATTGAGAACGATGTGCCACATCATATAATTAAAAATTTATTTTTTTTTCGATTTGTTCAGAAAATTTGAAATTTCGATCGCAATCGCACACAGGAAATTCTTCTTATTAATTAGGGTGTTGTTTTATTTGGAAAGGGCTTCAAATATGGCAACACTGTAATTACGCGAGATGCTGAATCTTAAAATAAAGGGTTTGTGCACTTTTTAAAGTAAGTGTCTTTTTTTTTTGTGCAAGCGGCAAGTCCGAAATTTGGCAGCTGTCACATATGTTTATTGCGATTATTAAAAATGGAGCGTTTAAAACTTATTACAAAAATTTGGAAAGTTATGCTGAGACCGCTCGCAAACTTCGAAGAATTTTCAGTTGAGAAAGTGTACCTAATGTGTCAACCATTCGAAGAGTTGTCAAAAAATTTTAAGAAACTGGGTCAGTTATGGACAGTAAGACTCCTGTGCGTCAACGTACATTGAAAACATTGCTGCTGTAAACGAGAGTGTCGCCGAAAACATCAACTCGGCATCTTTCTCAACAACTTCAAAAAAATATTGGACCTAGACCCAATTTTGTTTCGATTTAATAATATCCGTCTGTCCGTCCGCCTGTGTGTCGGAAAAGCCCTTAGGGTAACTAATAAAACAAAAAATTTATTTTTGGCAAAACTCGACTATATTCATCATTATAGTCTCCTTCAAGAACAATACAATCACTCCAACGCCTTTCTAACATTTCCATACCTTTTTTATAAAATGATTTATCTTTGGTCTCAAAATAGGCTTCTGTTTCGGAAATCACCTCTTCATTCGAATCACCAAAGTTTAAATCCCTGCAAAATATTCATTTTGTAAAGCTGTGTAAATTAAAAATTAATCTAGTTCCAAATTTTGTTTGTTAATTCTTTTCAACCACTAACTTGTTTTTCCACACGTTAAAAAATCAGTAGTTTTCCTAAATCGTCAAAACATATGGAGTTTTTATCAAAAATCGTCAACCGCCATTTGTAAAATTTCCTCAAAATGCCGCAAAATCGTCACATCTGGCACTACTGATTCTATCTTATGACCTCATCGTAGTGTATGTATGAAAAAAACCTCTCCCCCTCGTAATTCTGGGCATACATTTACTCTTCTTCATTTTGGAGAAATTATCACAAGTATTTGATAAAAATTTAAATATTTCTTCTATACTCAGTACCTCTGTACGTATACTTGTTATTATATTAAGTATACGCTTAGGTGTTTCTAATATATATATATTTGTTCCTTTTACTCCTGCAAGGAGCATAGGGCCGCAGGTGTTTCTTGTTTGAATATTATTCTACTTAGGTGTTTCTAATAAGTAGAATAATATTCAACGATTTTTTTCTCAATTTCCAAATTCCAATAAATGATAATAAATATACTAAAAGAATTTCTAAATTTGTCAGTATTTAACTACCTCTGCTTTGCCCACTTTATGGGCAAATTGAAAAAGTTGTTGGATATTTTATTCGACATAATTTTTCCTTAGCGGTCCAGTTGGTATGGAAGGCTTTATATTGAGTACAAATAAATTCAATTATAATCCAACAGTATACTCTTGCAATGCCAAACTTTATGATTTATTTAATTTTAAACTTTTTGAAAATTATTTTTATTCTACAAAACAGCATTTTCACTTTAGCCATAATTAAATTATTTTTCTTTATTATTAATTATAGTTTTGCAACTTAATTTATAACATCAGCATCAGCAGGTGTTTCATTTTGCATGTTGTTCTCTCTTATTATTACATTATAATATCATATATGGTGTGTACGTTCTAGATTAGGCAAATTATTAGTTGTATATTATGTATCCATCATATGTGAAATGTACATGTTGCACGCTAGTTTTACTCATGGTACAACTAAATTTATAACTTGTTATTCAAAATTTGCTCCAAAAACAGAAATATATCTATTCATGAATCTTGCAAAATATATTATGCTAAATACGAGTAAATGTATATAAATCAACAACAGTAAAATGTTGTGGTAACAAGCTACAAATTATGTGTGATATGCATGATGAAATATGAATATTAAAGAAATCTTATCATTTATATGATATAGGAATTTAACGCACATGCATATTTTTTTGCTGAAAAGTTATTAAATTTACAACGGTATTAGTTCATTATTAAAGTACACCGTTTATTTTTGCTGGGATAGTTTTAAAGGTATAAAAGTTACTTTGTTAATATATTCGACGTAATATAGCACTAATATGTATATTCCTGATACCAAAAATGGGCGTGATTGGCCCTCGTTTACACTATATTTATGCGCCCTGAAAACAATCTCAGTTTTGACCATCGAATCAGTTGCTAATCAAATTCTGGCGGTTACGACAACTGTCTTTATTTTAAATAATTTTTTTTAAGTCGCCAAAGCCAATATTATTCGGTCTTCTAATTTAATACTATATTCCACATAAATAGCATTATGTTCCACAGAATTTTATAAGAAGTAAATTTTTTTTTATCAAATTTTCCGCTATCACGCAGGGAAAAGAAATGGTTGCAATATGATCACATTAATGTATTAATCATACTTTACAAGTTATATGGTCCTCTGTAATGATTTTATAGTTAAAATCCCCCCCTTTTCTCGCTTATCATATTTTGCTCTCGGCTGCAATCATATATTATCCGGAGAAGCATATTCCTCTCTTCGAATTACAATCATATTATTATTATTATTATTATTATTATTATTATTATTATTATTATTATTATTATTATTTGTACTGAGAGATATCATGTTCACAATCATTGGTATGGTTTCGACAACTATAAGATGGTCAGTATATCTTTTTAAGAGCGTCATCGATCAGTTAGCGTCATTCTTGTTTTAGATTTTGTGAAAAGAAGTTATAAGACGCAATCAACGAAAATAATACATAATAAACAACAAAAAAAAAACAAAAAATAGAAAACAACTAACCTACTGATATTAATTTTAATAGTGACATTGCTTGTAGAAGAAAGAATTCGGTCTAACCAGGAATCTTCAAATTAGATTTCACTATAAAGTGCTCAGTGTTATAAAATAAGTAAAAAGTGATAAAAAAAGTGTTTTTAAATTTTTGTACTCACGTAGAAACATTATTGTCGAAGAGCGTCCATAATAAGGAGTATTGCCGCTTTTAGTTTTGTATGAAAATTAAAAGTTGAAGAAATGTACAAAATTGAAGAAAATTTAAAGAGTGCACAAAATAATCATAATATATTTCTAGTGATCATAATATGATTCTAAGTATTCACAAAATTTTCGACAGGACAATAATATGATCACTGGGAAATTATTATGATCATCAAGATTATATTATGATCATAAGGAAAATATTATGATGATTTTTGGAAATACTGGGAGAAAACTATAGGGATCATAGGACAATAATATTATAATATGCAGGACTATAATATGATAATATTGGGAGAATTTTACAATCATAAAGTGATAATTTATTGACCATATTATGATAAAAATGAGGTAAGAGTATGATTGTGCCAACTATGAAATAACATGACTGTTGCAATCATAAACCCAAAAATATATGATGCTCTTAGAATATGATCATCCCAACCATGGTTTTTCTTTGCGTGATTGAACCAGATTCATTCAGATTCATAGCTTACACTCCTACACTCAAAATAATATGTCTGTTGGCTGAACATAAAAATTTGTTACTTTAATAAAATTTATTCCTGTTTTTTTGGCATAAAATTAAATTTGTGGAATTTAAAATATTTTTTTGTTAAATTTAATAAATCTAAATTTAAGTTAAAAATTAGTAAAACAACAGTTTTATTTATAATTACACTGAGTCGTAAAATTTGTTCAAATTTAGGGTCTCGGGACCATCCCCGGATCTAGGCAATGTAATCTAAGGGCATGCAAGGGCAATCCGAAGGAGCAAACATTTTGTCCATTTTGCTCTATCTCGATTAGTTTTCGGGATATGGGATATTTTAAGAAGTGGATTTTTTTTTTAAATTTCCGATTGTGTTGGCGACAACAAGGTCCATTTTTGGATAGAGATAATCTTTTAACGGGGGTGTTGTATGGTTACGGGTAGTTAAAATTTCCATAAATTTTGATCCATCTCGCTTAGTGGTCGCGATATGGGTCATTTTAAAAAACCTGGAGGGAAAGAAATAGCGCCATCTTTAAGACCTTAGTTACATTGGTGGCGCCTTCTACCGGGTAATAACAGAAACATGAACAATAAAAACAACAAAATATCTACATCTGTATTCTAAATATACATTCAGATTTCCATTTGATCTAAAATACTCTAATAGTTAAAAAATAGTGATCTCGGCTCACAGTTCAAGCTGTGTTTCAGAGCTAAAATTTTATTATAATGTTACTAAAATAAAACTTTAGTTGAACTAACATATTAACTGAATTCAACTAAAATTTAGCAGACGGTTTCTTTTAATATATAAAAATATTTTACTTTTGCCCGGAAAACAGTAGAATTTTCTGTAAAATCGACTGATTTTTCAGTTATTTCTAATGACGTATTATTTTCAGTGACTGTTATATATTTTATATAACAAAAAAATATCTTAAATGACAATGTCACATACTTCCTACATTTTCATTTCCTAATGTAAAGTTATGCTCAAAGTACTATACATGAAAATTAAAATGTAATTATGTATTATTTAAAATTTATCCATTTTTAATATTTACATATATAGGACATTTAAAATGTATATGCAACACCGTGCAACGGTCATCCGTACTCAGGGAAAAGTCGATATATACGTGAAAGAAGAGAACGTGCATAATAAAATTGTGTATTCAGATCATGATCACGCCAGGATTCCTTTTAAAAGGACTTTAAATTTTCAAAGAATGGCCTTTTGGTAACCGTTTTTATAGTAATTTTTAAGATATTGATATAAGTATTAAATAAAAAAGAAAAATCTCTATATTTCAAAAAAAGTTTTTGTTTTTTTCTACCAGGACAAAATTATTTCATAAATGCCCACTAAATTTATATATTTTGAAAAACTTCACCATTTCAACGATATTAAATTAAATATTATTAAAAAAATTGTTTTCTATTTTTCTAAATTTACATTATCAGTGATCTAATTCTAGATTCGCCTCTCTTAGTTAATACACATTTTGGATACAAGTGATAAAAAATATTTTGTCATTATAGTATACTTTGGTATTTTGTAATCCTTCAAAAAGGAAATCTGACGTGATGAAGAAAAAGTGGGTATGCAGTTTTACTGTACATAGTCTCTGCTTTCACGTGCTTATCAATTTTTCCATGGGTGAGAGAAAAAGTTGAAAATTGTTGCATGGTGTAATAATATGTGTGAATGTGTTTTTGTATTTTAACTTTTAAAAGTATATTTTATTAGAACTTAAACATGCATTGTACACAACGCAATTTACTTTGCAAAATGGAGTATAATGTGCCACAAGTATATAAACAGAAATTGTTGAGGGAAGTGCATTTAACGCCTTAGGTTTTTATTTGGTAGTTTGTTAGTTTATAGACAAAATAACGCACATTCATTTGAAAACTTGGATGGCTCTTATTTTCAGTAAGCCTTTTTCTTTTCATAATGTAAAACTTCAAGAAATTTTTCGAATCTGCAACAAATTTTTGACTTTTTTCTTTCCAAATTGGCTTTGATATTTAAAATTGGACTTCGTCTTTTATTAATTTTTTTTTTTCAAAAATAACCTTAAAAAATTTTCATATTTTGACTTTTAGCCACTAAATTTATTGATACACACTTAATTTTGAAAAATTGGGCACGGAATTAAGTTTAAACTGTATGAAGGATTTTTCATTCTGGAACTATAGTTACTAAATTATAAATTTTTTTATATAAATAATCGGTTAAAAAATGGAAAAAAGTTAAATCGCGAATTGTGCAAAATCTAGAGCCAATTTTACCTGGTTGCAAATTAAAAATCAGCAGTTTTAATATCTTAAGAAATTAATTTAAAATAATTAAAATTTCCTTTTTTAATTTGAAGCTTAAAAATAAGTTACACCCTATTCAATATGTATCCATTTAAAATACATTAATTTTGAAACTAAAACACAAGTTTAATTATACACAGAAAAAATTATAAGCCTAAAATTCAAGTTAAAGATTTGTTTAAAGTAAAATTTGTTTTAAAACATATATTTAATTGAATCAATTAGTAGTATTAATTTGATTGACTTCTAAATATTTTTTTTTTTTTGACAAAAAATTTCCATATTTTTTTTGATTACACTGTATGGTTAAGTAGAAGATTTTAGTGTAAATGCAAAAGTATTTCACAAGTATACATAGAAAATTCATATAAATGTATCGGTTAGACGCAATTTGGTCAGTATCATAAAATATATTACAATTTTCAATTAATTGGTTAATTGATGTGACTATTACTTTTATTGCGGTTTGTTTCGATTAATCTTATACAGAGCTTTGAAGAATTAATTCCTTTTTGAATGAATTCACTACCAATCGAATTCAATTTTCTCTAGAATTGAATGAATTCCTTTCTTAAGTAATTCACTGAATTCATTCAACTGAATGCGTTCATCAAACAACAAATTCAAAGAATTAATTCAATTGCAATAGTTCTTTTTATTAAATCAAATGAATTAATTCACCGGTGAACGCGTTCAATTTTATAAATCGAACTGAAAAAAAAGTGAACTAATTCCTTACTGAATTAATTCACCACTGAATTCATTCAATTTCATTTTCATTCAGTAAATTAAAAAAAAATAAAATTACATTCAGTGAATTAAAAAAAAATAATAAGTTCACTGAATTGAAAAAAAATAAAATAAGTTAACTGAATTAAACAAAAATAAAATAAGTTCACTGAATTCAAAGCCTGTTTTCTGCCGTTCAGTAGAAGAAAACAATAATGTACAAATAAAAGTTTTAAATAAGCAATTTTACAGCGTGTGCTAGTAACAAATTAGAAACCGGATGCTGTTTATCAACCTACATGATTCAAAAATAAAGCCTTTTACTATTAAAAATAAAAACTTTACAGATATAGATAAATTTGGAAAAAAAAATATAACTATATAACTAGTTTGAAAAATTAATAGTTATATTTTTTTCCAAATTTATCTATATCTGTAAGTTTTTTATTTTTAATAATAAAAGGCTTTATTTTTGAATCATGTAGGTTGATAAACAGCATCCGGTTTCTAATTTGTTACTAGCACACGCTGTAAAATTGCTTATTTAAAACTTTTATTTGTACATTATTGTTTTCTTCTACTGAACGGCAGAAAACAGGCTTTGAATTCAGTGAACTTATTTTATTTTTTTTTCAATTCAGTGAACTTATTATTATTTTTTTTTAATTCACTGAATGTAATTTTATTTTTTTTTAATTCACTGAATGAAAATGAAATTGAATGAATTCAGTGGTGAATTAATTCAGTAAGGAATTAATTCACTTTTTTTACCGTTCGATTTATAAAATTGAACGCGTTCACCGGTGAATTAATTCATTTGATTTAATAAAAAGAACTATTGCAATTGAATTAATTCGTAACAAAATAAATCGAACGAAAACAAATATGAATTAATTCCATTCAATATATGGTGCTTAGTGAATTAATTCATCGAATTTTTAATTCAGAATTGAAAAATTGAATTAAGGAATTAATTCTTCAAAGCTCTGATCTTATACAATTTTTATTAATTAAACTATTGTCGATGCAAAATCAATTGCAACATTAACTAACATTTTCAATTTCAGATTTTAAAGTCATTTTAATTTTTTCTGTGTATACAAATATAAGTGTTGCTCACGAAAAAGCAATCATCAAAAAAATTGTTTTGAATATTTTTTGCTATCATAATACTTACAATTTTTTTTTGCCGGAAATGTAAAATTTTATGCACTTTTAAGTAATATTTTCTAAGTTTCAGAAAAAGTTGTAAAGAGCTAATATTATGATGGTACGTCAAAATTGAAAAAAAGTTACTAATTTTTTCTTATTACTATAAATTATTAACCTAATTTTGATGTAGTGTATAATTTTGATTAAATACCCAGTGTAGAAACGGTAATGACATGTCATTATTTTTTGGACTACCAGTAATGACACCCACTTACCTTCTGCATTATTTTAAAACATATAATAATGAGTTACTGATAATGGCTTATTTTTATCATTATTTCAAATAGAAAATAATTTTCTAGATTACTTTGAAATCTATTTTTAGACTCAATATTTTTTAAACACTGGTAAGGATATATGTATGTAACCACATATTTTTTGATTTTTTGTATGTTGGCGAGTAAGCTTACTTGTGTGCAGCAGGTCAATTATGTTTTTATCAAGGTTGGTTACCGTTATCGTTATAATACCGTTATCGCTAGAATACCGTTTCAAATTGAATACCGTTACCGTTATCGATACCTCTAAAAAATTTATAAATACCGTTATCGTTACCGATACCGTTATTTTTATGGGTAGTTATTGGTATTTTACCGGTATTTATTATTTTATATAAAAATTACAATTTTTTTATTTTTTATTTTATAATCTTGAGTGTTTTTTTTTTACAAAAAATTTATAGATAATAATTTTACTTATTAAAACTACCAGTATTGAATTTATAGCTTAAAATCTGTATTTTCAGTACTTAAAATTAAAAATATGCCATGTTTGTTTTTACTTGTTTTTATATGTTTTTAACATAATTTTTAATACCGGTACGTACCGGTATTTCTGTTTCGATAACGGTATACCGTTACCGAAACAGTCTTAAATACCGTTACCTTTACCGTTACCTAAACAAACGAAATCTGATACCGTTACCGTTACCCTTACCGTTATTCGTTTCGGTAACCAACCTTGGTTTTTATCTATAAAATATTACATGTCGATATAGCTCAGATGGTAGAGCTATTGACTGGCAATCTGTAGACCCAGGTTCGATTCACGCACCAGGAAATTTTATTTAAAAAGAAAATACAATAAAAAATATATTTTTTTAATACAATTTGTTTTTTTGAAAATCTATTTTTAGACCCATTATTTTTGTCAGTACTTGTAAGCACATAGGTAACGATATAATTTTTGATTTTTCGTATGCTGGTGTGTAACCATAACTCATTATTTTTCGCGACATCGCCATATAAAGGTAATAAGAAATGTAATAACAAAAGTAAAAGTAAATAAGAAATGTAATAATAAAAGTAGTTACCAAGTATGTAGTTACATAACCACATATCTGGTAATGATTTTCTACACTGGGTAGCTAGAAAAAAATAATAAAAAATTGGAAGTAATAACATAAGAGTAAACGCGGAAACCCTAAAATTTCACAAAGTAAAATATAAAATTATCAATTTTTTTACAATAACTAAAATTTATAAGTGAGGTACAAATTTCCTGATACCAAATAAAATAGAATTTGCCAGAGATTTAAAAAGTATAATTTTATAAGTTAAAATTAGTTTTTAGTGCATTTTGATCATAAATGTAGCTTAAATATAGTTTTTGAGAAGAAGGATCTATGGGAGGTAGTCATGTCCTTGCACCGAATGAAACAAAATTAATCACTGAGTTAAAAGACATGCTTTTACACACATTTACCAATTTTCGTTTTATTTTGTTTATAATTGTAGCTAAAATTAAAAAATTTTAGATTAAGGATGTATTGGAGGTAGTCATGTCCTTGCACCGATTTTGCTGAAACTTCGAATTTTCTTAATTTACATGTTATGAACCAAAACACCAAATTTAATTCTTCTGCGATAACTCCACTAATTTTGCCGATTTACTATATGGGGACGAAGCACTGTGCGTCCTCTCCTTATTTTTTTCAAATTTATTTTGATCGGGGTAGCCAGTAATTGCATTAAAGGAATTAAATGTGCTAAAATACCAAAATTTCTTTAACAAATTGTAAAAAATAATCCGTTGAAGTCATGTGTCTAGCCGAATATCATTCTTGTCTAAGGAATTCTAGAAATATTTATTTGGATAAATTAAAAACTTAATAAGAATTTCTTGCTCTCGTCTAGGATCGTTATTAAACATTTAAAATATCAAAGAAAAAACTAAACTAACAGCAAAATATTTACCACAATTTGCTTTGTCATCTTTCAAAATAACACTCTGTTGTTTTGACATTTACTGACGATTTCTTTAGGTAAAGCACCGTAAGTTGTTTGAGTTTCACGTGAAAAACTCCATATAAAAAAATGATTTTTCACGACAATCAGTTTCACGTGAAAATTGTGTAGAGTTTGTTTTCACGCAAATTTAATGTACAAGACTATTATTTTTCTTGGGAAAAAGTGACATTTTGTGTTTATTTTGATTGTGTCTTTGTTATAAAATTAAAAATTGTTCATTTGTTTAAATTAAATTGTAATTTGAGGCATTTTAAGTTCGAGTGAAATTTTTCCACGTGAAAAACAACTTACGGTGCTTAAGAACGAACTCCGGTCAGTTAAAAAAATAAATTATTTTTCACAATTTGTTAAATAAGTTTTAAGATTTAAGCATATTTACTTCTTCTAATGCATAATGATTTTTGTGTTTTATTTTCACTAAAATATTTACTTTTACAGTAGTGGACTAAAGTGGATACATATTTGAATATTTTTAAATCTGTATTAATAACTTTTGTTCAATTTGTGATATCCAAGTGTAGTTTTTCCAGTTTTTGAAGTGGCCAGGTCAGAGCCCCGATTTGAATCCCACCGAGAATTGGTGGGCAATTGTCAAAAGAAGACTCTCCCAATGCGAAAGAGCACCGACTAACTTAGATGATCTTTGGTCAGGAGTTTTAGCGGAATGGACTAGTAATACACCTCAAACTATTAAAAATCTCGCGGAAAGCATGCCTTCTCGCATAAAATCTGTTTTAAAGCACAAAGGACTTTGGACAAAATATTAAAGAAAGAACTTGCCGAAAATTTCAAATATGAACAATACTGGATAAAAGCGGTCACAATTTGCAATTATTTTTTTATTAACTTCTTAGTGATATTGTCTACTGTATTTAGGTTTTTATTGAAGAATAATGTTTTAATTTAAAGCTTTAAAAAAAATCATTTATGTTTCTATAATAAAATAAAAATTATAACAAATTTCGAAAAATGTTGAATTAATGTATCCACTTTAGTCCACTACTGTATATTATACAAAATAAATTGAATTTAAAACTTTAAGATACGCTAACAACGTAGCGCACTTGATCGCTGGTTAAAAGTAAAATTGAGAACAAATATTTTAAAAATTTTAGGTTTGTACCTTATTTATTCCTTTAAGCGGTTTTCGAGCATTGTATTTTCTCAATGGGACATGAGGCAAACTAATGTATAGAAATAACTATAACCATATTCATATAACAAACTTTGTTGCAACATTGTCAACTATAATGCCTTCTCTTAATTTTTGTATAACGCTTTAACATAAATATATTTTTTTATTTGATATAAAGAGTGTAAAACTATCTTACAACCATTTGCACTTTTATAATGTTGTGCTTATATTGCAATTTGTTTATGTTTGCACTTTTACACCATGCTAGAAAACTATAGAAGCACTAACAAGTTTAATAATGAAACTTTTTAAAATTTACCAAAACTTTAAAAATAATATAAGAAAAAACATGGTAAGAGCTTTGACAAATTAATTAAAACTCATTCAAATTAAATCGACAAAATATAGAATTGTATTAATTTGTTAAATAGAGAAATGGTGACGTGTTATATTTAGTGCGGTTTCGGAATTCCCAATATTTTTTAAACATAGTATACTTTAAAATAATTGCATATTTGTACGTATGTACATTACAATTGGCAAATTAAATTGCAAATAAACTTTAATATTATGTGAAATTAAATCATGTAATTGAATACAATTCGCTTTTCCTCAAGCAATTCGGAAATAAATATGCATAATAGTTAGTTGTTTATTATATGGAAAGTTATATGAGAAGATAGAACATTTGATATGTTTTTGCCTTCTCGTAGGAGTCAGGAAATTTTTGCAAAAAATATTATATTGCATTAGTTATAAATTTGTTTTTATTGAGGGTGGCTTTCTGCAAACTTTAACAGTAATTTAATAAAAAAAAAAGAAATTAAAATATAATTGAAGCTAAAAATATTTTATACAACACAATTTTAAATTTGAAAAATTTAGAAAATAATACTAAGGTAAAACTATAAATTCGAAATACTTCCACAGTGTTTCTGGTACAAATAAAAAAAAAAAACATTGTCGAGGTGAATTAATGTAAAGCATAGTAAATTGTTTTGCCTATGAAAAAAATTTCGTTCGAACATAGTAGGTAACATGTAAGTGTGGGTACTCCGACGGAGTCATATATTTTTTTTTTTGGCGAAACCCCTAATTAAATATTATCGGCCATATGCATAATCACTTTTAAAATTTATAAACAGTATTTAAAACAAATTTTGCATATAAAATTCATTCTATAAACGTGTTATAAGGTTTTATAATTATTATGCATAAGCACTTATATGTTTATAATTAAACATTATATTTTTATAATTCAACATGTTGTGCGTAAATTTTTATTTAAATTGAAATTTTACGCACAAATTTTTTATATTTACTCACTTATAATAGTAATGAAAATACTTAGAGATATATATTTGAAAAAATTCAATAAATTTTAAATTATAAAATGAAATTTTAAAATTTTTTGTGAAAAATTGCTCATATTTTGGACGAAAATATGATTCTTCTAAAATTATTCATAAAAGACACAAAAACTAAGCCAAATTATTAAATCCAAAAGATGGTTCAGAAATGACTCAGAAATGTAAACAAATTTGAATATTTTGTGAACAATAAAAAAAAAAAAAATACCCAGCCAGCAAATTCGGAGCGCTCATAAATAAGATTTTTAAATGGCTCATAGAAATGATTATTGTTTTTTTGAAAACACTCTTTTTTTGGTAGAAAATATGAACCCTCAGAAAACAATCCAAAAATTTGTCTCTACAATCTAAAAAGCTGTCTCAAAACGAGGCTTCATTTTTCGGACTCAAAGAAGATTCCAAAATTATTTAAATTTATGAAGAAAATTTCAATTTTATACGTTCTTTTTTCTGAGTCATTTCTGAGTGCACAGGGGGCTCTTTTGGACGGACCACTTTCATAGGAAAAAGTGGAAAAATGTTTATATTTTTAGAGCTCATTTCTGAGTCATTAATGATCCTCTTTGTTTGCTGGGTATTCATTTTTGAGCCTTCCGAGCCAGCAATTCCGGAGCGCTCATAAATAAGATTTTTAAATGGCTCATAGAAATGATTATAGTTTTTTTGAAAACACTCTTTTTTTGGTAAAAAATATTAACCCTCAGAAAACAATCCAAAAAGTTGTCTCTATAATCTAAAAAGCTGTCTCAAAACGAGGGTTCATTTTTCGGACTCAAAGAAGATTTCAAAATTATTTAAATTTATAAAGAAAATTTCAATTTTATACGTTATTTTTTCGGAGTCCTTTATGAGTACACAGGGGGCTCTTTTGGACGGACCACTTTCATAGGAAAAAGTGGACAAATGTTTATGTTTTTGGAGCTCAATTCTGAGTCATTAACGATCATCTTTGTTTGCTGGGTTTCGAATTTTTTAAATCATTTTTTTGGGTCATTTTTTAATAAAAAAGGCTCTTTTGGATGAACCACTTTCATACAAAAATTTTAACTTTTAATAATATTTTTTGAGCTTTTTATTGATACATTTTTGGGCTTGTTTGCTGGTTGAGAAGCCAAAAAATTACGTATCCAAAAGAAAGTAGACAAATTTAGCAGGATGGGTGTTTTATTTAAAATTTTAACTTTTTAAAATATAAATTAAAATAAAAAATCTTCAACAAAGTTCACCTACTCTACATATAACAGATGGCACCCAACAACTGTTCTAAGATTCAACAACTCGCGCAATTGCAGTGTTGCCCTTTATTTGTTACAACCTTTTATCTTTTCTCTATCCCATTTGCAAAGCCTAGAATCTGAAACTTCTGAAACTTAATGAACAGTGCTCAGAATCTGAGGTTTTTTTTATAGGAAAAATAGCGCAAAATGTAAGAGTTTATCCTATTGAAAAACTAATGGATTCTGTGAACTTTTTCTACAGAAAAAGCCTAAGATTGTGATGACTTTTTTCTGAGAACACCGCTAAGATCCTGAGAACTTTTTTCTATAGAAAATTCTAAGAATTCTATAGAAAACTGTCAGAATCTGAGAAACTTTGTCCCAGAGATGACTTAACGACTTCTTTTATAGAAAAACCATAAGATTTTAGGGACTTTTCCTATAGAAAAACCCATAGATTCTGAGGTATTATAGGAAAACCCCCATCTTTCTATAACTTTTCCTATAGAAATCTCTCCGATTCCTAGGACTTTTTCCTATAGAAAAAAGTTTGCTTAATATATAGTAAAAAGCCCTCAATATCTGAAGTTATTTTTATAGGAAACATTTTCTGAATCGGATGTTTTCTCCATAGTACAAAGAAAAAAGTACAGAGAATCTAAGGCTTTACCTATAAAAATAGCACTGAGGCTTTTCATGTAATAAAAACTGCTCAGAATATGAGGTTTTCCCATGGACAAACCCCTCAGAATCTGAGACTTGTAAGTATAAAGGCTTAAATATAATTATAACATTTTTTGTTAATGAAATATTTTAAAAATTTTTTCATTCATTTATTTTTGGGAGTTATGAAGTAGTTTATTTGGCAAATTTACGCACAAAAATGATAAAATTACACACACATTATTTCTGATTGTAAATTGTAGATTTAGAAAATTTGGTTGTAATCAATTAACGCATCATGTGTATAATTTTGTTCTTTTAGGCACTCGGAGTAAATTTACCATATTTATTAGCAGTTTCCAACTATAAGTTGGGTAAATTTAAACAAAATTTAATTAGAGTGTATAATAAAATTGTAACAACTAGTTCGCAAGTTTTTTCTGAATTTTTGAACCGATCTTTTCCATTTTATTTTCAATGCCAAAATGCTCAGGGTATTGACGAAAATTTTCGGTGAAATAATAGCCACAGTACACTCTAAAAATATATGTAAATTTACTACTACAAAATGAGTAATTTTTTTTAAATTCAACGCTTAATAAGTAAATATAAATAAAAAATGCATAAAATTACTTTATACTTTATTACTTAGGTATTTCATTTTAGGCATTATGTGTTTATAATTAAACATGTTGTGCGTAGATTTTGTTGACATATTTAAATTTTACATACAAAATTTGCAAATAGACTTTTGAAAAAACCAAGAAATTGAAAAATATAAAATAAAATATTATAAAAAAAAAATTGTTTTATAACATATTTTTATGAAAACGTTTACTAATGTTATCGACGGTGGCATCAGACAGGCCTGTAATTGTAGTATGTTTGTGCAACATGAGAAATTTTGTTTGTCTTTCAAAGATTTCGTTTAACATTATTTTTTTGCAGGCTTGTAGAATTTGACTCCGATGAATGAGGAAGTCAGATCGGTAGTGCATTGGTGCCTAATGGAAACTTATTGTAATTAATTCATTGTTTTCATTCCATGACATATTTTCGAATCCCACAGCCGACGGGTTGCTGAAAAAATTATCATATAGAGACAATCTGACAATAAACACATAAACAATTAACAATTTAATAGAAAATCACTGATGAAGCCTGTCCAAAAGGCAGAAACTAGATCTAGTCATATTTCCAAATTAACGTGTTTATAATTTTTACAGAAAAAGCTTTATTCTTCTTCTTAAACTCAAAACTACTAATTTAAAATTGCGAAAAATGCATATTACTTACAATATTAATTGTGTAAACTGTAAATATTTTATGTTTGGAAAATTCTTTTTTCTATAGGAAATAAATAGCCTTTTATCTGAGGATGTTTCGAAAGAAAAACTTTTCAAAATTTGCGGTTTTCTATAAGAAGACGTGTCCATAATCTGATGTCTTTTTTTATAAAAAAGTACTTCAAAGCTAAGGATTTTGAATAAGAAAAAGTGCTTAATATCTGTCAATTTGCCTAGATTTTTTTTTGGGAAAAAGATCTTTGGTTATGAAAAGTTTTTTTCCCATCAAAAGGTCTAGAATGTAAAACATTTTATATGGGAGCATATTCTCAGAAAAAGAGCCTTTTTCTATAGGAAAAAGTGCTGAAAAAAGAAAAATTCATTAAAAAATCCCACAGGTTTATTTTTCTTACATTCTGATAACTTTTTTTAAAAAAAAAGCTTCACATTGCGCTGACTTTTTCCTGTAAAAAAACCCTAATGTTCTGATGATTCTTTCCATGAGAAAATTCTTAGATTCTAAGGGCTTTTTCCTAAAGTAAAACCCTCAGATTCTGAACACATTCCTACAGAGAACTGTCAGATTCAGAGAACTTTTACTCCAGAGATTTTGAGAACTTTTTCGTAAATAGAAACCCACAGATTCTGACAACTTTTCCTAGAGAAAAAGCCTTCCATTCTGGGGACGCTTTCTAATAGAAACCCCTTAGATTGCTGGGACTTTTACTACACAAAATCTCTTTAACTCCGTGTACTTTTTCCTGCAGAAAACTTTAACATTTTGAAGATTTTTTGCTGTAGAAAAACCTTCGAATACTAAGAACTTTTTCCATTAAAAAATCCTTTCTGAAAACTTCCTCATGAAAAATCACCAGTTTTCAAGAACTCTTAGATTACGAAAAATTTCTGAAAATTCCACAGATTCTAACGACTTTTTCCTATAGAAAATGTTTTGCTGAATTTTAGGCATTTCTGTATGAAAAAGTCTTCAAAATTTTAAGTTTTTTTATAGGAAAAATAATCCGAATCTGATCTATTTTTCTACTGAAAGAATGATATAGAATTTAAGGTATTTCCTGTAGAAAGGCATTTTTTATAGGAAATGGTACCAATTATTTGATGCTTTTATTAGAAAAAAGTACACTAAATCGAAAGAAAATACTGTGAATTCAAGGTTTTTTCTGCAAGAAAAAGTGTTTAGAATCTGAGGGTTTTCCATGGAAAAATCTCCTCATAATGTGAGGCTTATATATTAATACAATTTTCCTTTACTAATAAAATATTTTAAAAATGATTTTATTTTTTTTTATTTTAGGGCGTTATAATGTACTTCTTTATGCATTAAGGTAAGTACAAAATTTCTTAATATTTCTATTAATTTACAATGTAAATTTACAAATTTTATATGTAATTAACTTACGCATCATGTGTGCAATTTTTTTCATTTACACACTCATTGTAAATAAGTTTATTATTTATGCCCGTAATTTCAAGCAATATATACCTAGCAGTGCTTAGATACCTACCGTGTAAGCGAAAAAAAAACAGCAGTATCTAAAAACTGGTAGGTATCATTTGCTTGAAATTGTGGACATACGTTGGGTAAATAAAAAAAAAAAAATAATTAGAGTGGATAAAACCTTCATATTAAACCAAATATTTGGTATAAAAAATAAATGATACTGAATTTTCATTAGCTACTTTTGCTTTATACAAAAAAACAAAAGTTAAAAGAATGTTAATGTTTTTATCGAATTTCAGTTAATTTTTGTAGTTGGCATAGATTCTATTATTCACTACCAAGTAAACATTTTATGTCAGCATCCTTTATTATTTTTATGAATAAAATTTATGATTGCAATTTTTTATTTTTGTCATTTTGTTTACTATTGATATTGGTTACAAATTTTTGCATGATCTAATGGAAAATCCCAGTTATATTTATCCAGTAAAATAAAGAAATCGTGATTAAGCATCAAATGATATTTATTTATAAAAATGATGCATTTATGGTTTCAGTTGTTGAAAATAATTGACTTCAAGTATACTTTAATAAATCCTTTTATTCTCTAAACGTAAAACTATGCAATTTATTGACACACATTTTTCTAGTGATATTAAATTTCAAATATAGAACTTTTCTATAGCCTCTATATTAGAATGTCCCTTAAAATAACGATTTGTCGATTTCCGTTTATTGCACCGCTCAGTATTAGTGTAAATGGTACCAAATGGAAGAAATACATTATTTTGGGAAACGTTAACCAGTGCCGAAACTCGGCAGACAATGGCCCATTTTGGAAAAAAGTGTATTATTATTAAAAATACTCAAAATCCTAAATTTCGAAAAAATTTATTTTTTATTTCATTTACTCATTTAATATATTCAAATTTATTTAGATATGGAATTCAGACGCCAAATATATAGTTTAAATATTATCGTAATCAGAAGAAAGAGCACTAGATGGTTGAAAATGAGCAAATTCGATCCAGCCATTCAAAAGCTGAGAGTGAAATTCAGAGAGCATCTCTTCATGAAAGAAGATCAAATTCCGGCAAGTGAATTTCAATTAACAGCGTAATAAATTTTTGCATTTATAATATGCTCCTAACAGGAGTAAAAGGAACAAATATATATATTAGAGTGTCCCTTAGAAATAGATTTGTCATTACGCCCCCCAGTTTTATTGGAAATGGTCCAAAATGGAAGAAATCAATTTTTTTTTGAAAAACGTTAACCCGTGCCGAAAGTTGGACGAAAATGGCCTATTTTGAAAAAAGGTGTATTACTATTAAAAATTCCCAAAATTCTAAATCTCGAAAACAAAATATTTTTTATTTCGTTTATACATTTAATATAGCCGAAATGATTCAGATATGGAATTTTGACTTCATCGGATATCATTAACCCACTTTAGCCTGGAATCCAAAATGACCCACAAATTTGATAAAATTGTAAAAACGTGTTTTTTTTAAATTATTTTTAAAGATTTTTTTTTAAATGCCCAATTTGGAGATGTCGATTGCTATTTGTACCACATAATAGTTGATATTAAAGAAAAAAAATAAATTGGAAAAATGATAATTCGAGTTTGTGTTTGGAGCGACTGCTTTCCAGGACATTTTACAAAAATTACTTATTTTGTCAAAAACTTTAAATTTTTAATGTTTTCATCAAATTTTACATAGTTTTCGGAAAACTAACACTTAAATTTAGTTAGACTATAAATATTTTTACATCTGCTTAAAAAATCTTTAACCCTTAGTGACCTGGGATCAGAAAAGACCCATCAAACTTAATATTAATTATGACTATGAGATTGTAAAGCCATCAAATTGATTAAAAAAAATCTCAACTACATAAAAATAATTATTTTATGTAACGTGATCCATATGGGGTTAATTTTTATACTTTTGGCCAAAAACGACCCATTAGGAAATTTACAGAATAACATATCACTTCCAACGGATCAAAAAAATCTTTTTCCCACTTTTATTTTGTGTAACTTGATCCATATAGGGTTAATCTTCTAACTTTTCACCAAAAAAAGACCTACTAGGAAATTTACATTTTTGCCATTTTTTTTTTTATATTTCGATTTTTTTTGCAAACCGGTTAACCGAAAATCTTAAATCTAGGTTATCCGAAAACCGCTTTATTTTCAACGGTTAACCGGTTTTTTATTTTATTATTTTTGGCTTAAAATCCCTTTAGAAATTAAGAAACATAAGTGGTGAATTGCTAAAAAATGTTGTTTTATACAAATTCAAATCCAAAATCTTGAGGATGTCAAAAATAAATTTTATCAATTACAGAAATTTTGATGTGAAAATAAGAAAAATGGTTAAAAAGAGTGGTCAAAATTACATCTTTTTTGGTTTTTTTTTTGATATTTTCATGTTTCTTCCACAGAAATATTGCCTATTAAATGAAAAGTACAGTGAAGTACCACAAATATAAAAAAATATTAAAATAAAAAAAAAATTCAACAGCATTCAAGCTTATTTTTATTTCCTAAATATCAACTTTGGCTTTGTTTTTTTTACTGTTTTTTTATTTTTGGTCGGTTAACTCGTTTAATCGGTTTTTTTTCACAAACATTTAACCGAAACTGGGTTTTTAGAAAGGGTCCATTTTCGGTTAAGCGACAACCGGTTTTTTTTAAAGTCGGTTTTTGGAAACCCTAAAATTTACACACCAATATTTTGGTTTTCTAGCCGGGTCAGTTACTAAAAAGTTTGTCTATCAGTTAATTTTGAGTTCTACTTTCCAAATCGTTTTAGTTAGGTATGTAATACTATTTAAGCTCAATACATTCAAGCTCAGATAGGACATTTCTGTGGTTACCGGGTCAAAACATGGACCGATTTTAAAAATTTTCAATTACGTTCGTCCTTAATTTAGGTACCAAATTCCATCCACTTATCTGTAGTTTAATTACAAGTGTTGTTCATTTGATGACCGACGACCGGACATCCCACTCACTTAATACACCCTGTAGCATAAAGTGGTGCAAGGTTAAAAACATAATAATACCCTTGCTGAAATAAAACGCATTCATGTATTTTTTTGTTTTTTAATTTAAAATTAACATTTATTTATTATTTATTTTAAAGCTTAAATTAAATTATTTTTATTGTTATTTAAGGTTAAATTATAAACCCTGTATATTAGACACTACTACTAGAATAGAGGTGTTTTGTTGCTAAGATTTGTGCTTTGAACTAAATAATATTTTTTTATAATCCGGATCTGTTCAAACCAATTTTTTTATATTGGTATTTAATTAATTCTTATGAAATGACTTCAAAGAGTAGATTTGAGTTAAAAAAGTTGGCAACGCTGTACTTTTTATGACAGTGACACTCGCAAATAATTAATAATAATCAAACAGAGGTTAACGTTGACAATTTTGTTTATTGATTTTCAATTAGTTTTATCAAATGATTTTAAAGAGCAGATTTGGATTAATAAAAGTTATCAACCCTGTACTTTTCATATTATGACAGTGGCACTCACTAAAAACTAATAACAATCATACATTAAACTACCGAATGTCAACGTTTATTTAGAATTTAGCTGCCTATTCCTACTTGTGACGAGTTATGACTGTCAACAACAATGAAATTCAAAATATTAAAATTTTAGTGTTATGATTGTGTCGATACCAGGTTTTATTTTAAGTTTTCAAAATAAATATTGTAGAACAAACCCAAGGGGAATACATTCATAACTATGAGTCACAGACTTTTCGTAGGATTAGGCACGTTAATTTTATATATCAGCAACAAAACACAACTTATATTTTAATATTTTTATGGCTTTTTAAAATTTAATATTAAAATACTTAAGCGTAAAGATATTGAAAAAGTGTTGTAAAAAAATACAATAAGACTATTATTATTTGATTATATTAAGCGACAAAAAGAAAATTGAAATAAAAAATGTTTTAGATCATAAAATAAACTACTTACAATGTACATTTAGAGTTAGTTATACAATACACATATAGACTAATTTATACACAATATTAATTTTGATTATATTGTTAATGGAACGCAAGGACTAAAGGACAAAACAAAAAAATGTATATACAGTAGTGGACTAAAGTGGATACATATTTGAATATTTTTAAATCTGTGTTAATAACTTTTGTTCAATTTTTGATATCCAAGTGGAGTTTTTCCAGTTTTTGAAGTGGCCAGGTCAGAAGAAGACTCTCCCAATGCGAACGAGTACCGACCAACTTAGATGATCTTTGGTCAGGAGTTTCAGCGGAATGGGCTAATATTCCACCTTACACTATTAAAAATCTCGTGGAAAACATTCCTTCTCGCTTAAAATCTGTTTTAAAGAACAAAGGACTTTCGACAAAACATTAAAGAAAGAGCTTGCCGAAAACTTCAAATATGAACAATACTGGATAAAAGCGGTCACAATTTGCAATTATTTTTTTCATTACATTCTTACTGATATAGTCTACTCTATTTAGGTTTATATTGAAGAAGAATGTTTTAGTTTTATGCTTTAAAAAAAATCATTTAAGTTTCTATAATAAAATAAAAATTATAACAAATTTCGAAAAATGTTGAATTAATGTATCCACTTTAGTCCACTACTGTATATATATAAATAAACTCACAAAAGAATAGTATTTTTGTGCTTTTATTTTTATTATTATCAAGGGTATTAGGATGGCTTTTATAGGATTTTTAATTTTTATATATCATACATGGTGCTTTATGAGTTCATGTATGATCATATATGTTCATATACGATCACATTTTCATCTGCCCATGTGCAAATCTAAATATATATGAACATACATGATCATACATTCAATTGTATATGATCATGCATGGACATACGTGATCATATACGGCGATGCATAGTTCAATGAATGATCATACATTATCTCATATTTTCCCATTTATCTTTGGATCCGAAATTCGAGGGTATGAGGAGGTATATAGCCATATATGAGCGTATTTGACTCATATATGAGAATATATGGTCATATATGAACATGTACGGTCATATACCCTCAAATTTCGGGTCCGAAGATATATGGAAATATATGAGATCATGTATGATCATACATTGAACTATGCATCGACGAATATGACCATGTATGCCCATGCATGATCATATGCAAGTCAAAGTATGATCATGTATGTTCATATATATTTCGATTTTCACATGGGTGGGAAGCAGGCCATGCCGACTATATGAATGTGGGAATCATATTAAATTACGGAAGGAAATTTCAATAAACGGTATAGTAAATATAGTTAAATACATATTTAGGTGTAACAAGTTCAAATATCGATTTCTCCGATATTGGAACGGATCAGGGTTTTGGGCTATATGCTGTTTGTTAGGTCAGATATTCTAGCATTCTAATTTTTGGTGGGGTAAATATCGGTTCGACAGTTTCCGATAATAATCGAAAGTGAATTTTTTGGGGTTTTTATTTTTCTTTTGGCTTTCTGGCCAGGTCGGATAACCCAAAAATAGTATATTATTTATTTCTTGAGTTCAACTTTCCAAATTGATACGATTCATTCATTCAATTTAATACTAGAGAAGAAAAAAAACACCAAAAATCCATACACTTTTTGTTATTTTTCGAACCTTTTGACGCTGTACAAAGAACCAGGAGGAACTGAGCCAAAATTGGACCCGATTTTGTGTGCCTGGAATGAATAAAGTTAATAGGTCCAATGCAAGAAATTGCTTAAAATCACTTTGGTTTGATAAGCCCACTTATGATCTACATATTCAAACTCAGATAAGAACTTTCTATTGTTACTAGGTCAAAACATATTCCGATAAATAGCCATTTGCAATAGAGTTTTTCCTTGTGGCAAGTTCAAATTAAGTGCCAAATTTCGTTCATTTTATCTGGACAGACGGACGCACAGATATCATCAACATAACGCAACATAACTTGCGCCACTTATAAGGAAGGTATATAAATGGGTTCTGTACGATTGGAAGGAAATTTTGGATATCTGATAGAGGAGAAAAAAAACAGGAACGCAGTTTTTCTTAACGGTCCAATCTCACATTTAAGGGTTAACAAGTGGATCAAAAACTAACCTATTTTTCTATGAAAACAGATCTGAAATTTGGAATTATTTACAGATAGTGTTAAAGTACTCCAGAAAATAAAATTTTTGATACCAATGTTTTCCGTGTTATGGACTCAGGGGTGCCACTTATTTCAAATATTTGAAATAATGTTGAAAAAATATCTAAGAGAGGCAACACTCAGGAAATACTTCCTATTAATTAATATGTTGCTTTCTTTGGAAGGGGATAGAGAAGAAGTGAAAGTTCTGCAGTTACTACATGACAGTTATTTGTGTAGTAATGCAGTTGTAGTTATTTTAACTGCAATTGCAGTTAATTTACTTATAGACAGTTTTGACAGTTAGTTTTTCAAACAAACTAAAAAAGCTACTATATTGTAGTATCATTTATTTTATGCAGTTATTTTGAATTTTGTTACAAATACTTCAATTTTCAAAAGTTTGTGTGTGTACGAAGCAAACAAGAGTGTGTGTACGAAGCGCTTGTTTAGAAATTTCTAGTGAAAGTATATGAGAAGAACAGGTTTTCTCTTGTCTTAGTCATAAAACAACGCTAAAGAGTGAAGACGCATAATACGGAAAAGGTTATATATTTTATTAAATTATTAAAATAATAAGGTAAGTTTTATAATAAAAAAAATATAAATTTATTTATGGGAATATTAAAAAATATTATATTCATTTTCTTTCAGTTTTTTTATATTTTCATCTCTTTCTACCTGGAAAAAAAAGGAAGCCAAACAATATTTCATCCCTCACAGACGGACATCTAGAACAATGACTTAATAGTGAACAATAAAAGTGATATTAAAGGCCATGGGGAGGTGGCTAAATAAATTCTAAACTAAATACAAATTGACAAGAGAGTTTAAAATATCTTTCAACATTTTTTGAAAATTGAAAATTTTTTTTTTGGAAACCTGAATTTAGTTTAGATTTTATTTAGCCAGTTCGCACCCACCCTAAATGAAAATTTTTATTTCTCAATTATAAATTTACTATAGAATAAAATAAGTTAAGAGTATTTACACAAATTTGTTTTTATTCCTCAAATAATTTTTGTTTATATTATTTTAACTACATTTTCAGTTGTTTGTACAGTATTACAATAATTTCAATGTATGTTGTTTTAATTGCATTTATAGTTATTTTTTCTACATTTGTCAGTTGATTTTTAACAGTTAAAACTAACTCCACATTGCAGTTGATTTAAATTCAAATATAGTTTATACCTTTTTAACTGCAAATGCAGTTATTTAAACTGTCATTTGCAGTTGATTTTACCTACATAATTCCCTGAGTGTAGTCTTGCAGAAAAAGAACAAGGAATACTGAAAAAAGCTCAGCCACTCCCTAGATTAAATTAAATAGGCTTTATTATGTGCAAATTTAAAGTAAAATCAACAACAAATTCCCATACAAATTTGCTATTAAAAAAAAATATCTAATAATCAAAAAAGTTTGTCGGAAAAATCTACTGACAGTTAAAAAGATGACAAAAGTCATTCATCAAAAGTATTTACCAGTTGATTTGCCAAAAAGTAGACACGAAGGAGATTAGAAGATAAACAGCAACTCTAAAGTGGAATGTTTGTATGTGTCTGTTTGATCACTTCTGAAAGTAAAAAACAATAACAGAAAGCTGAATAGAAAAGAAAACTATGAATTAGCTACACTACATTCAAGGCCTTACTTGGTTTAAATGGCTAAGCTGTAGAACTTCAGTATAACTACGTTTGTAATGTAGGAATGCATGGGTTCGATTCCTACTGCCCACGGATTGTTGAAAAAATATCATATATAGACAATATGATTTGCAAATTAATGTGTTTAAAACTTTTAGAAAAAAGGTTTATTCTTCTTCTAAACCTCAAACCTACTGGAAATAAAAATGGTATTTTTTTATAGTAAAGTGTTGTTTTTTAAAACTCGTCGTATAGACCAAATACAATTAATATTCCCAGTGTAGAAACGGTAATGACATATCATTATTTTTTTGGACTACCAGTAATAACACCCACTTACCTTCTGCATTATTTCAAAACATATAATAATGAGTTACTGATAATGACTTATTTTTATTATTATTTCAAATAGAAAATAATTTTCTAGATATTTTAAAAAATTTTTTTAAATCTATTTTTAGACTCAATATTTTTTAATATATGTAACCACATATTTTTAAATTTTTTGTATGTTGGTGAGTAAGCTGACTTGTGCGCGGTAGGTCAATTATGTTTTTATCTATCAAATATAACATGTCGACATAGCTCAGATGGTAGAGCTATTGACTGGCAATCTGTAGACCCAGGTTCGATTCCCGCACCAGCAAATTTTATTTAACAAAAAAAAAAAAAAAATACAATAAAAAAATTTTTTTTATATAATTTATTTTTTTGAAAATCTATTTTTAGACTTATTATTTTTGTCAGCACATAAGTAACGATATATTTTTTGATTTTTCGTATGCTGGTGTGTAACCATAACTCATTATTTTTCGCGACATCGCCATATAAAGGTAATAAGAAATGTAATAACAAAAGTAACTAGTTACCATTACCAAGTATGTAGCTACATAACCACATATCTGGTAATGATTTTCTACACTGGGTTGTAATTAATATGTATTTTTATTAATTCTAATTTAGTAGGTTTGAGGTTAAGAATTATTATTATTTTTAATTGTTGAAAAGTAAATAATAAAAGCATTGAAAATAACTAACAATTTCGTAAAATTAACTGACAAATTTTTACCAAAAAATTTTAAAACAACTAGCAAAATAGTTAAAAACTACTGCTTCTGTACATTTAATTCTTTTGATATTATAAAAGTATATTTTAATAAAAAAAATATTTTTTTTCTATCGATTTCAAAAATATATGTAATTACTTCAGCTTACTTAAAATTTGAAGTAAAAATTCTAAACGGTTCTCTAGTTATTATGCTTTTATGCTTTGGAGATACAATACAAGTTTCTGATTTTTATTTGCAAACTATTAATATACACTCATAGAAAAAAGTTTGTAGAAAAGTTAGTAAAACTGTTAGTACTTCAACTAAACAAATTTTTAACTTATTTTTAGTTAAAATTTAATTTTTAGTTAATTTTTTTGCTACCTCCACATTACTAACTTACAAATTTTTATCTATTTTTTTTTGCTGAATTTAGTTACTAATTTTTTTTAGCAATAAATTTGCTAACTTTACAGTATTTTGCTGAATTTTAGTTACTAATTTTTAACAGAAGATTTGCTCATTTAGCAAATTTTTTGTAAACTAAACCACCAATTTTGGAGCGCTTATAAACAGAATGTTAAATGACTCATAAAAATTATTGAATATTTTTAACTCGCCAAAAATAATGCAAAAAGTTTTTAAATAAAGCTAAATTGAAATGTTTGAAAATTTGTCCTACTCACAAAATATCGAAATTATTAAAATTTATGAGAAAAGTTTCTATTTATTGTAATACATTAATTTGCAAAGATCAAGTTTTATTTTGGACGAACCATTTTAATATGAAAATTGTGATTATCTCTGGGGAGCAAATGGAGTTTACGGGGGATGACCCTAATTTAGGCTTATTTAAGAATACGATATTTTTAATCGGCTTGTGTCAAAATTTTCTATAATGTGAGTCAGCGCACCAAATTTCATTAAAATATCTTAATATTTGCGACCTGCAGTTTGTAACCAAGCCAATTTTGGGGGGACCCTTATATGGGCATTAGGTCTAAACATAGACCGATATTCACCAAAATCAATAGCCTTCGTCCTTGGACCAATATAGGTCTGTGTACCAAATTTCATCAAAATATCTTAATATTTGCGACCTGCAGCGTATAAACAATATAATTTTGGGGGGACCCTTATAAGGGCACTAGGTCTAAACATGGACCGGTGTTAACCAAAATCAATAGGCATCGTCCTTGGGCCGACATAAATCGGTGTACCAAGTTTCATGAAAATATCTTAATATTTCCGACCTGTAGAGTGCGCACAAAAATGCATGGACAGACAGACAGACGGACGGACGGATCGTTAAATCGAAATAAAAAAAAATTCTGAGCCGATCGATATACTATAAGGTGGGTCTAGGACCAATATTTTTTGGTGATACAAACATCAGCACAAACTTATAATACCCTGACCACATAGTGGTGTAGGGTATAAAAATATAAGAAATACGCGAATTTTTAAGTTTTTTTCTTAATTTATTCTTTTATTAAAACATGAAAACAAATACTTCTTTCATCAATTATAAATGGGCATTTAGGCATTGAACAATGCCAATTTAAAAATTTCAATTAATTGACACATTCAATAAACTGGTCCCAAGTATGTTTTTAAATACACATTTATTTTTTATTTATTAATTTTCATTTCATTTGCTCCTTTTTTACGTTTTTCCAGTCCACTAGTAATCTGCAAAAGTTTTGTTGATTTCAGAAAATTTTAACAAAAATTTTGTAGATTTAACAGTTTTTCTTTGCTATTTTCATTCTGCTATTATTTAGCAATTTTTTTGCTGATTTCAGCAGGTTAAATTGTTATTTGTAATTAACAAAAATTTAGCTCAAATATTACTAAAATTCTGTAAATTTGACAGTTTTTTTTGCGGTTTTCATTTTATTCATATTTAGCAAATTGATTCTGCTAATATTAGCAGTTTTTTCTACACCATCATTTTTAACTAATTTTTAGTAACTTTTTCTGCTATTTTTACGGACTTATTTGTATGAGTGTATCAATAATACCAAATATAAACTAAACAAGAATTATTTTAAAGTTGTATTTATTCGACCTTTCAAATGTTAATAAATGAAAAAACTGGAGCTCGAGGCCTGTTTTTATTATAAATATCAATTTATTGTTCGATATTTCGAAATTCTTCGAATATCGTCTTCCGGGAAATTTTAGATGATTGCATAAAAACAAAAACTTAAAAATATTGTTGTTTATATATCGTCATCTCTTATTGCACTGACGATATATAAACAACGAAATTTTAAAGTTTTTGTTTTTATTTAAACATCTAATATTTCCCGGAAGATGACATTCGAAAAATGTCGAAATATCAGAGAATAAATTGATATTTATAATAAAAACAGACCTCGAGCATTTTCATTTATAAAAAAGATTTTTTACAATTCACTTTCTAATTGGTAAATGAATGTTTTTCGTTCGATTTCGGACCAAATATTAATTATCAAATTTTCCTCTAAATTATTTTCAAATTAAAGAAAGATGATAAAATTTTGTCAAGTAAATTAGAGAAGAGAGAATACCCCTTTCAGACCCAGCATACACGATTGTGAGATGTAATATTTTCTCTTAAAATTACAAATATTTTCAATACTAATAGGGTTATTTAGATAAAAAAATGCAATTATACTTCTAACTAAATTATATTTCATAAAATATGAATTGAGATGGGGAAATTTTAATAGTTTTAATACCATTTACCTTAAAGTTATAAAATCAATAAATTTCTACAAGCTGCTTTAGTCTGAAAGGGATACAAAATTGAAAAAATTCGATAAGGCCAGCAGAATGGAATTCGTATTTTCGCGTGCCGCTACAGTTCCATCCTAAGTATCCTCTACCTTTATGGGTTAATAATTGATAATGATCTATTTATATTGAATGTGAAACAAACAGGCAAATGACAAATGAGAATTGTTTATTATGATATTAAAAATAACTACTTCAAACAACTGTTACAAAATTACATTAATTTCGTTAGTTGTTTTCTAAAATAACGGTCAAAAAGGTTTTGCTGCAGAAAAGCAACTGTAATTACAGTTAAAAACTGATTACTGCACAAACAACTCTCATATAGTAATTGTCAAACATTTTTGAGTGTAGATGTGTCTTATTTGACATCCTTTTTTCTATTTTTATTTGAAATTATAAAAAATAAATTAAAAAAAACGAAAAATTTTATTATATTTTAACCAACTTTTTAACCCCTAACCATGAGATTGGGCAGCTAAAAGAAATATATGTAAATTGATTTATTCTCCTCTATCACATATCCCAATCTCATTAGGATCGAAGAGAACCCATTGGGATACCTTGTAGGGTATAAAGACCAAAATCTACACTCTGAAAACAGCTTCGTTCTGACAAAAAGTCTTAAAATTTCTTAAAACAAACACAAATTAAAAAAAAAAATCAAAACTTGTACTAAGAAAACAGATTCGTGCTTAAAACCGAATTTGTTGTCAATAGAATGGTGCAGTTGCAGAACCGGATATTTCCGTTATGACTACCGAGTCATTATTGAGGGAACCGTTATATTCGGTTACCTTTCCCAAACCATTCAATTTACTAAAAATTTGGTTGTTAAAACGAATCAGTGTAAGAATTTTTAATTTATATTTGTTCGAACTTTGAATTTATCATAAAAACATAAAAGTCACCCTATTACAATACAAACAGAGTATACTTTAAAGGAAATACATATGGCTATTGTTGTAATCCTTTAAAACATTATCATTTACATAAAAAATACTGTAATAAAAAAAAAAAAAAAGAAAGAACTTGTTTTATACATATGTATACATAAAAGTGTTAATAATGTGTGGCGATGTGTGTGGGGTGGATTGGCTGTTGTTCCTCTACATTCTTCTTCATTGCTCAGTTGTATCAACATTCATCATCAGTAATTGTGTAACTACCACGAAAATCACTTAGCGGTGTATTCATATTAGCGTTTGATAATGAATTTGTTGGTGTCCCCATTAATGGTGCACCCTGGAATGATATGGCCAATGGTAATGCTGAGGGAGCACACAAACTAAGAGCACTACGGCCCTCGGTTACCGAACGGAAACGTGTTGGTCGCCCAGATCTAAAAAGAAATATTTAACAGAAATTAAGACAAATATTTTAAAACAGTATATAATGGTGTTGAATAAAAGCGGCCAATAATACTCGAAACAGAATAGTATAAATTTAAAGATCAACAGATAAGTAGTAGCACGAAGTTCCAGAAGAGAGCTTTTAAAAGTTTTAAGTGCCAATGGAATTTGATTCTTACTTAGGGGCAGTTGAAATTGGTGTTTTCAAAAAACCACAAAAATGGCTGTTTTGATTGGTTACACCAATCGTAAGATTTACACGCAAAGAAAAAACATGGTTGGGATAATCATATTCTAAGAGCATCATATATTTTTGGGTTTATGATTGCGACAATCATGTTATTACATAGTTGCCACTATCATACTCTTACCTCATTTTTATCATAATATGGTGAATAAATTATCACACTATGATTGTAAAAGTCTCCCAATATTATCATATTATTGTCCTGCATATTATCATAATATTGTCCTATAATTCCTATAGTATTCTACCAGTATTTTGCTGAAGTTGTATTAAAATTTCACGATGCATCCAAAAATCATCATAATATTTTCCTTAGGATCATAATATTTTCTTGATGATCATAATATTTTCCCAGTGATCACATTATTGTCCTGTCGAAAATTTTGTGATCACTTAGAATCATATTATGATCACTAGGAAAATATTATGATTATTTTGTGCACTCTTTACATTTTATTCAATTTTGTACATTTCTTCAATTTGATTTCCGTACAAAAGTAAAAGCTGTAACACTCCTTATTATGGACGCTCTTCAACAATAAGTTTTCTACGTGAGTACAAAAATTAAAAAAAAACACTTTTTTAATCACTTTTTACTTATTTTGTAACACTGAGCACTTTAAAGTAAATTCTAATTTGAAGGTTCTTCGTTGGACCGAATTCTTTCTTCTACAAACAATGTCACTATTAAAATTAATATCTTTAAATTGTTTTTTTTTTTTTTTGTTTATTATGTATTATTTTCTTTGATTGCGTCTTATAACTTCTTTTCACAAAATCTGAAACAAGAATGACGCTTACTGATCAATGACGCTCATAAAAAGGTATACTGACCAAATTATAGTTGTCGAACCCCTACCAATGATTGTAAACTTGATATCTCTCAGTACAAGTAATAATATGATTGTAATTCGAAGAGAGGAATATGGTTGTCCAGATAATATATGATTGTAGCCGAGAAAAAAATATGATAAGCGAAAAAAGGAGAGATTTAAACTATAAAATGATTACAGACGACTATATAAGTTGTAAAGTATGATTAATAAATTAATAATATGATTGCAACAACCATGTATGGCAGTAGGGATCATAGTTTTGTAGCCGTGATCATATTGCAACCATATCTTTTCTCTGCGTGTAGTTAGAATCAAATTCGATTAAGGTCGAATATTATTTCTTGGATGTAAACAAATTTGCCATTCATAACTATGGTGAAGCTGTAAAGTTTGGTTATTTTGAGATAAGTTGGCAGATCTAAGACATGAAATTAATTTTTGTATGTAATTTTTATAGACAAAAATTAAATATCTTCTTTTTCTTCTGCTTAAAAGAAAATCTATTTACACACAAAAAATTCACCGCCATTAATTATTGAAAAGTTGTTAATTATATTTTTCTTTGATTCGTTGTTTTTCTACTTATATACTTTGCCAGCTATTTCAATTAACACATTATTTTGCCATTAGTAATTCATTTCAATGTCATTTTTTTTATCTTAATCTTTTACCTTTTCCATTTCACTTTCAATCCACTTACCTTTCACAATTACACTTCAGCAAACGTATAAATGCAGCACGAAATGTTCGATTAAATATTGTATAAATTATTGGATTTATTGTTGAGGAAACATAACCCAACCACAAACATGTATTAACAACATGTTCGGGTACTTCACACTCTGGGCAAGCAGCAAATATAATGTTTAATATAAAAAATGGTGACCAGCACAAAACGAATGTAAAGAAAACCAAACCCAATACTTTAGTAGCCTTTTGTTCGGTGGCAACAGCATTGGCCGAAAGGTTATTCCGTTTATTGCGGTTATTGAGGAAACTGTTGAAGACAAAGAAAAATAAATGAAGATTTAACAAGATAATGAAACATGGAAGTTAATATTTGAACACAGAAGATGGAATAAAAATCAATGAAAACATTTTGATGAAGTAGTAATGAAATAAAAATCCATTACAGAAAAAAGCCTTAAGGTATGCTGTAAAAGCAAAAATTAATGGCACAGTTACATATGCTAAAGAAAATTTTGTTGTTTAAGTACAAAATGGGAATCCTACCGAATAAGTAATACTTTTAACGAAAGTTCTCCCCTGACTAAAATGTGAAAACGAATTTCCGATGCGATGCCCTTTTATTAGTGCCTAAAATCCCAAAGTGTAAAAATTATCCCACAGGCCAATCTCAAATTTATTACACCCTACAACACTCTAAGGAAGCAAGTGTATTCAGTTTGTTTTGATTTTGGGGATTCAATTGCCTTGAAAGTACCTACATCTTGACTGTTATAATTTACCATTGCTGGGGATTAAGAAGTATCAATTATACATTAAAAGGAAAAAATCTATAAAAATTTTAGTTTAAAGTACTAAAAATTATTTCAAAATGAAATAATATGAAACTAGCAGATTATTTTTTATAAATATTAATAAGTAAGATAGGAACAGAAAATTAAAACTGTTAAATATAAAAAAATTTTGTTATATTTGAGTTAAATTTTAATTAATAGAAAATCACAATTTAACCTGCTTAAATCAGCAAAAAAATTTGCTAAATAATTAGTAGACTAAAAAATTAAAAAAAAAATGTTAAATTTTTTCTTTGATTTTTTTTAAATGCAAATAAAAGTCGAGCCTTTTGAAAACAGCACTTTACAAATGTTTTGGAAGTATTTCTGCTGATTTTGGCAAGGTAAACTGCTATTTTCAACTAAATTTAACTTAAAAGCAACAAATGGCAAGGAGGAAAGAGGGAGTAGTGTTTATAAACGTTTTGAATTTCAGGAAAGACATCTGCGTGGAGTTTATTCCACATATGAGCGGTTCGGCTAATGAACGAATTCTCTCTATAATGCGCTGTGCGACTAACTGGACAATTGACCACAAACGGATGAGATCTACTGGACAAGCACTAGGGTTATGACTCATTTTTAATAAAAATTTTACCTATCACCACGTGACAGGCAATACTACATTAATAATAAAAACCGTGTTTGCGGGTCATTTCGGCAATTTCTAAAAATAATTTTTGCTGAAGGATTTTGTTTAATTTACATAAAGAATTATTACAAAAATTATTGTAAATGACAAAAAATGTATCCAAAAGCCCCTCCAAAAATGTTTCAGAATACTTCCCATGGTAGTAACGATAGAACAGTGTTACATAACCCACATTTCGACGATGCTCCAATGAGTCAATAGAGCTGCATATCCTACTGTCATTAATGAGCGCCGACGCACTACTTTATACACGGTCCGAAAGCTTCAAAATACACTTTGAAGTCCCTGCACATATATGGGAGTTGTATTCCATCTTCGTCTGGATAAAAGTGGTATAAATTGTAAGGAGATCAGAAGTAGTGAAGTTGCTCTTAGACCGGTTAAGAAAGACAAGACACTTGAATGCCTTTTTCGACACTTGAATGACGTGGTCCTTCCAACGGACATCACACTGGATTCTTATGCCCAGAACATAAAGAGTTTGAGATTCCTCAATATTGATACCACCCATGTATACAGATGACATTGATGGCTCAGCGGTCCTAAGAGTCAGCAAATAACATTGGGTCTTGTGTGGATTAAAATTTACCCAATTCGCGCTGTCCCATTCAGAAATTGTAATTAGGTCCTGATTGAGTGCGTTATTCATAATATGTCTCTTGCCCTATGATCAAGGAAATATGAATGGCAAATGTTGCTGTCATCTGCACACAAGTAGATAGGAATGGAAGTCTGACCAAACAAGTCGTTCAGAAAGGTAAGAAAGACAGAAGTAGAATGAAACTTATTAGATGAGACCCCATCTATAACAACTCCTATAATGCAATCAGTGAGAAAACTCGATATCAATCGATAGAAGTCATCACCGACACTAAAGGCAATAAGCTTTAATACGAGTGCTTTATGCCATGCACGATCAAGTGCTTTGGAAATATCCAGCGCAACCACATTGTTTTCTCCAAATCTGTGAATGGATCGTTTCAAACGCTCCGAAAGAAATGCCATCAGGTCTCCCGTAGAACGACTTCTTCGAAAGCCATACTGTAGATCATTAAGAAGCAAATTGGATTCGAGATAATTAACAAGATGGTAGTTAACCATGCGCTCTATGATCTCCGCGACTGAAGAGCAGATTGCCATTGGGCAGTAATTATCAGGGTTGATAGCCGCATCCTTTTTGGGGATTGGCTCGACATTGGCAAAGTTCTAACACGATGAAAAGATACCCATGCGATGCGACATGCTAAAGAGGGTTGCCAATACTCGCGATAGCGTCGAAGAGCGCTGTTTCCGTACCAGTGCTTGTATATCATCCGGTCCCGTTGAACTCTTTTAACTGCTCGAGAATAAAAGAATATCTTGGGCATAGTATGTGATACTCTTTCGAGTACGGGCAGTGGTTGATCGTTTTCCGGCAGAAACGAATTTTCCGCTAACAGTTCAGCCAGCAGGTTGGCTTTATCAACCGGGTCAGTGAATATTAGGTCATAGAGGTTGGTATAGAGAAACTAGCATTATCATTTACCCTCGTAAAGAATGACCAAAAAGTTCCTACTGCTCCATGGAGCAGCAATAACTTTAGCACGCATACGCTGTTCGTGCAGAGCCTTTTCATGTCTTAGTACTTTGGCACACTCAGTTCTCGCCTGTTTGCGCAGAAAGTCAAGTTATTATTCGCACTTCAATTAGTGAATGCTTCCTCTCTGAATCTGACTGAATTTCTGCATGTCGGGTTAAAGCAACACTAATGTTTCGACTTACCCGGAATGTACTTTGAAGGAAAAAAAATATAATTCTTCCGTTCTACAATTTTCGCAGCGGCATCAACATCGTCCTCTTAGAAACATAGTTTCCAGTTGAATTGCCGATAAAAATTGTTAAGTTCGCCTTTTCATAAATTAGAATAGAGCATTTCATGGCTGCCTGTGAAGCGCTATGAAGCCCGAAGTATGAAAAGGATGCGGAAATGGTACAGTGATCCCAGTCAGAGCTTTGAAGAATTAATTCCTATTTGAACGAATTCACTACCAATCGAATTCAATTTTCTTTACAATTGAATGAATTCCTTTTCTTAAGTAATTCACTGAATTCGTTCAACTGAATGCGTTCATCAAACAACAAATTCAAAGAATTAATTGAATTGCAATGGTTCTTTTTATTAAATCAAATGAATTAATTCACCGGTGAACGCGTTCAATTTTATAAATCGAACGGAAAAAAGTGAATTAATTTCTTACTGAATTAAATCACTACTGAATTCGTTCAATTTCAATTTCGTTCAGTGAATTAAAAAAAATAAAATTACGTTCAGTGAATTAAAAAAAAAATAATAAGTTCACTGAATTGAAAAAAATAAATAAAATAAGTTCACTGAATTGAAAAAAAAATAAAATAAGTTCACTCAATTCAAAGCCTGTTTTCTGCCGTTCAGTAGAAGAAAACAATAATGTACAAATAAAATTTTTAAATAAGCAATTTTACAGCGTGTGCTAGTAAAAATGAACAAATTAGAAACCGGATGCTGTTTATCTGCTTAGCGAATTAATTCATCGAATTTTTAATTCAGAATTGAAAAATTGAATTAAGGAATTAATTCTTCAAAGCTCTGATCCCAGTAACCGAGAGGTGCAATTGATCTCACTTCATACTTTTCAGGGTGCAAAGTGAGAAAAAGGTCGAGGGTATTCTGAAATTGCCTTTCAACTCATTCATCAAATGCACCAGGTGATTATGTGCGGCGAAAAGTTCGCCATAAGTACCAAAAGAAATCATCCCGCTTGAATGGCGGAGCCATGAAGAGTTGTCAATATTGAAATCACCAGCAGCCACCATTTCTTTATTCGGACAATATTTCTTTAGACGGAAAAAGAAGCAAAACAATTGAATATCTTGCTCGCTTCCATTTTTGGGCTCCTATAATGAAACCCGAAATGCCAGATGTGCGCTAGTGCTGGTAAATTCGGTTACTTTTCAATACTCGATACTACTCGATATTTTTGATTTGGATACTCGATACTACTCGATACTTTTAACGGTTTTTAAGTTTAAAATTTTTTAGTAAAATTCTTTGAGAATGTTTATGGTAATTCAATAATTAAATTTATAAACATATTTTTAAACATTTTCATCATATATTCATTGCGTTTTTCATAGTTTTTTAACATATAATTTTAAATATTTTACTTCTGATTTGTTTCCTTGAGGAGAGTTGTAGTTGTGTGACAAAAATTTTAGCAAAGTCACATTTTTGTGGTAAATATTTTAGCGGAGTCACATTTTTACATATTTTGTCTGTCCAAAATGCAACTCTGAAAATATCAAGTAGTAGTTTTGAGTATCGAGTCCAAAAAAAAGACAAACATTCGATACTCGATACCCACTACTCATATTTTTACCAGCATTAATGTGCGCCCTGATCTTGAATTTAACCCAAAGGTTATCATGCATGGTTAATTTTCGCTACCGCTGGTTGGCAACATAATTCCGAACGTACACCGCAAGGTCCCTATGAAAGACAAAAAGCGATAGAAAGTGATATCCAGGTAAATAAAAATCCTGTGTATGAGCATCCACATTTACCTGGGCTAAAATATCCGATAGATGAGAGCGAATGTAGGCATATACAGACAAATAATTCGCTGTTAGTCCCCGTATGTTGCAGAAAACAATTCTGAACCTACCTGACATTACAAAATAAATTGAAAATTCAAGTCAGTATCCGTAGAATAGTGCAAGAAATAATTAGTCGTTTAATTGCTGAATCAGTGTTATACCTTCATCACTAATTAACCCAACAATAAAACCAATACTTGGATTACTATTTATGTTTTGAGCCTGACAGTGAAAGAACATAAATTTTTTATTGAAAATGTCTTTATTTTTTTTCAAAATATTCTCTTTATGATATATACACTTTTGCATGCTTTCGAACGACTTGTCATAGCATTTTTTTCCATTTCGCGTGAGACACCCCCAAAACATTTTTTTTGAATTCATTACGGCTTCTACTGCTGGCAAAAATCTTCGTCCACGTAGAGTTTATTTTTGATGTGCGGAAACAAGAAAGAGCCATTGGGTGCCAAATTAGGGCTGTACAGTGGATGACTTATTAATTCGATCTTTTGAGTGCTCAAAAAGTAATTTGTTTGAGCCTATGTGTGAGAGCTCGCGTTGTCATGATGAAGAACTATCCGTCTTTGGGGGTTGGTTTTTCCCATTTCTCCGAACACTTCTGTCGAACAAATGGTGGTGTACCATTCAGAATTAACTATTTTTCGTTGCTCTAATGACCAGGTTTTCTAAAAAAACAGGCGACCATTTGTTTCGAAGTGCTTCGAGAACGAACAACTTTTGTTGGATTTCGTTCATCATGAAACAACCATACAGTCGACTGCTGTTTAGGTTCAGGCACATATGCATAGATCTTTGATTCGTCAGCTGTAACGATGTTATACACGTTGTATATTGGTCGATTGGTGCATTTATTTGCACCAATCGACCCAAACATCTTTTTGAGCTGAGGAATCCAACGATAACAAATCTTTTTTACGGCTAAATTTTAATGCAATATTTTATTAATGCTGGTGGAACTTATGTCTAAAGTAGTCTCAATCTCAAAGTATGTCACATGAAGATCTTGCGTTATAAGTTTTTGTACACCTTCTTGAAATTCGTCCTGGAGCAAATGACGTCCTGGATTAAATTCGTTATACCAGTAGTTGCAAAGATGGAGCTTCATCACCAAAAGTTGAATTTAATGTGTGCACTCTAGGGAATGCAAAATCCCGCACTTTTTGATTTCCCGGGAAAGCGGGAAATTTATCTGGAATTCCCGGGATCCCGCAAGGGAAATAAAGTAGAAAATATTTTATAATAATTTAAAAATTTTTATAAATAAAATATCTTAAAGATCTCAAATTTTCATGATTGTGAAAAAGCTCAGGTGGTTTTTCTGGGAATTTTTGTAGTGAGAAAGAATTAATTATATATTAGAAATTATATAAGTCTAATTATATATTTTTAAAAATTGAATAAACTAAAAACTAATTTTTAGACTAAAAAGCTTGTCTGTCAAAAAAATAAATAAAAAAAATTAATATAGAAAATAATTAGAAATTTATTCAGTTCGAGGCCAATTTCCTGATGAAGAAAAATAGCAGTTTTTGAAAAAATTACACTCATAGAAATAAATCTGTAAAAATAGCAGAAAAAATTACTAAAAGTTATGCTGCAGAAAAAACTGCTAAAAGTAGCAAATTTTTATTACTAAATACTAGTAAAATGAGAACAGAAAAATTAAAACTGTTAAATTTACAGAATTTTAGTAATATTTAGGCTAACTTTTAGTTAATTGAAAATAGCAAATTGTACTGTAAAATCTGCAGAAAATTTTGCTAAATATTTGTAGACTAAAAATAGCAAAAATAAACTGGCAAATAGCAGTCTATTCTGCTAAAATCAGCAGAAATATTTGCTAAAAAATTGTAAACTGCTGTTTTCAAAAGGCTCGATTTTTATTTGCATTTAAAAAAAAATCGAAAAAAACTTCGAAAATTTTAAATTTTTTGTGATTTTTTAGGCTACTAATTATTTAGCAAAATTTTTTGCCGATTTTAGCAGGTAAATTTGCTATTCTCCATTTACAAAAATTTAGCTCAGATATAACTAAAATTCTGTATATTTAACAGTTTTATTTTTGCTGTTCCTATATTACTAATATATAGCAAAACTAATCTGCTAATTTAGCAGTTTTTATCTGCAGCATCATTTTTGACTAATTTTTAGAAGTTTTAACTAAATTTTTTACGGACTTTTTTCTATTAGTGTACTTATTATGTTAATTCATAATAAGGAAATTGGCCTCGAACTGAATTAATAAATTTCTAATTAATCAATTAAAAAGGTCGAAAAAACAATTTTTATTTTTTAAATAAAAATTAAAAACCAAAATAGAAAATAATTTAAGAAAATTGGAAAAAATTATGGGAACAAATTTTAACTTACTTGCAAATTTTTAAAAATCAATGGACACCTTTGTCTTTAATTCTGTACAGAATAAGTGCGATTCCAAATTTTTTATTCAAACACTATTTGAGTCGTTTTAAGAGGCATTGAAAGGAACTTAAAAAGTTTGATTAAGTACACAAATTAATCAGTGTGTTTGTTAAGTCGAAAATCTTAATAATTTTACTCAATCATTGTTTTGGTTTCTCTTTCATTTTTTCCAGTTGTAACAAATTGTAGTAAGTAAACGAACAAGCCTAATGTAAAATGTTTACAATTTTCAAAAGTTTTGAAAATTTTGCATAAGAAAATTTAAAATAATTAACTTTATTACTTTAAACTGCATTTTTCTAAATCCCGGGATTCCCGGTCTAAATTCCCGGGAATGCGGGAACTGAAAAATGCTTAATTCCCCGGGAATCCCGGGACGGGAAATCCCGGGCTGCATTCCCTAGTGCACTCCTATCAGCGAACATCGTAATAAATCATTCCCGCGTAAAAAAGTATAGATCTGATCAGATCTTTTTGGATCTAAATAGATATGATTGAATCTAATTAGATTCTGTACCAGATCTTATCAAATATGATCAGTTATGGCATATGTGATAATACCTTATGGCAAGATCTGATCTGATCTGGTGCCAAATCTGTTCAAATCTAAAGTGATCTGGACAATTGCGCCAGATATGCCTAGATCTGATCAGATCTGATCAGATCTAATTAGATCTCAAATTTGTCCCCAATTTGGAGATCTGCTAAGATCTAATAAGATCTGGCCAGATATGCCTAGATCTGATCAGATCTAATTAGATTTCAAATTTGTCCCCAATTTTGAGATCTAATTAATTTTTGGTTATTGCTAAGATCTAATGATATCTGGCCAGATCTGATCTTTTTTACACGGGTTGCCAAAAAATGTTTACGTGTCAATTCCATTTTTTTTGCTGAAACACGACTTTCACTTTCTTGTAAACAACACAAATAATGCTCAAATGACAAAAAGTTCTAAGCAAGGTGATGGTCAAAAATATTAAACTTTTTAGTGGAAATATCAGCTAGCGTCTAGCAAGTGTTAAAGTGGCCAAGGCTCTCTACTTAAATAGTTACCCACATACAGAGCACTTGTCACTTGCAACGTCATTTTAAAATAATTTTTAGTTGCTTCTTCTTGCAGATTTATATCTACGAGTGTACCTAACAGTGAGGTTACATGGTCAAGATTTTGCTTTCAAGTTGATAACACATACTGCTTGTCAAATTCAGGTGAACTTGAAGCTGTGACGTAGGCTGCATGCAACTTGATAGTTAATTTTGCTTTCAAGATGCCGTCGTCAAGGAAAGAACTAAAATTGCTCGCCTCTGTGGGCTGTTTCCGCACTGTAGGCTGTTCGAAAAGACTTTATTTTTTTCTTCACATCTTCCACAGACATTTTCATGTCAGCAGAAATTGGTTTTTTATTTATTTTTATTTTTAAATCATTTCGTCGATATACCGAAATATTCACATTCCGTATTTTATCAATCGTGTTATATTGCGGCACAATATTTGTAAAAAGAAAAACAAATTTACAAGAAATTTGATCAGCTGTTTAAAACTTGACCGTCAAGTTTTCTCAAAACTTGAAAGCAAAAATTGATATCAAGTTGCTGTTCAATTTTTAAAATGTGAGTGTGTTAGTAAAAAAGTGTGAGTGTATTAAAACTTGAAAGGAAAAAATTGATCGTGTAACCCCTATGTAAGAAGAAATCCAAAAAGTAGCTTGTAATATGTTCATTGATTTTTTCTTTAATCTCTGCGTTGAAATGAAAATTCTTTAAGAAAAACTTACCTTAAATTTATGTTAGGTGTTGCAACTTTATTAAAATTAAATCTAAATACTTTCAAATTACGATTTCGACGTGTTTCTCTACTAATCGAATTCGGCGTTTGTGTACTCTGTTCGCATGTTGTACTATAGTGCAGATGATGTTGTTGATGGTGATGTTGGTGTACATTATGATGTCCATCGCTACCATTAACAGAGGAACAGTTACCCATATTATGACTACCAGTCACGGTGGCAATGCCGCTTGCAGAATCCTCTCTGCCCCGACCATCATTGCGTTGTGCATCATTTCGGCGTAAAGAAAAACGCAAAGGATGCATAGATATGGCTGAGTTGCCATTGCCTTTGTTGGTGTTAGTAAAACCTAATTGTGGTTGTTGGTTATTGCTATTACGTACAGAGGAACGTCTATTTGGATGGCTGTAAATGGAAAATTTGCAGTTTTTTTTCTTGAAAATATTTTCTATGAACAATTTTTTTTCTAATATGTTTTTTATGTTGTTTAATCTTATTAAATAAAATTCTTACAAAGTTGCAGGATGCTTAAAAATAAATGCATAAAATAACTAACCCAGATAGCAAATGTTTATTGCAAGCGTCTCTATACTGTAAGGGTAGTAAAACATGTTCTAATAAATATATAAATGAATCTAGAAACTGTCTTAAATGTTTCCTGAAAAAGGTTTGATTTAAAAAAAGTTTTCACACTAACTAAAAATTCAGAAACTGTATATTGGGTTGATTAAGTAAGATAGCTGGACAAAAGTGTCAAAGAATATGATGAAATTTTATCGTGTTGTTTTAAAAATGAAAACATTTCCATTAACTTTCACCACAAAGTTGTAAATGTAATAAAGTTTATGTAATTAAAAATCAAAAAGGAGTGTAGTTGGTAGTGTGTGTTTTCAAACTTATACTTTTCTTTTTGATTATATCTAAGGGTTGTTGTATACAATTTTTTATTGAAAGATATTTAATTAAATAATCCCACATAGTTACTTTAAACTTATATAAAGCAGATATTGTAACATGCGTACGTTACATACGTATTAAAACATTAATCATACGCCTAGTAGAACATCTAATACTTTGCGGTAAGTTTAAGATTGAGTTAAGATTTGTTTTTCTTCATCAATTAATCCCTACAAAATGTATACAGTCTTTCATTTCAATTAATCTCGAGAGTCATCATTTGCTGCAATAAAACCTAAACCACATCATCAAACTTCGACTATAAATAACCACACAAAAGTAATGATTTGTTGTTTTTTTTTTGGCAGACAAACCCGAAGACATACCACACTTTTGTGAATCCTTGTAGCCAAATTACTGAAACCGAAATGAAAATATAAAATAAAGTAGACCAAACATTTTTATCTAATTTAAACATATTGTTCGTATGTTAGTTTAACAATCATAAATACTAAAAACCACAATAAAATGGGGAAAAAAACTTAGAAATACATAATTTTACAAATGGTTTGTTTATAAATTTTGTTTAAATTTTTTCTTTCTTTGTCAATTCTAATAATAAGTACTACTGATGTGGTATCAGCTGGAAAGGAAGACAAAAACATAAAGCAAAATAATAATAAAAAAACAAGTTTTAAAATTAACGTCGGTCATGCCGACTAACTGATATACCACACCACAGTACGAGTTGGGTGATATTCCAGGAAGGGAACACGCAGAAAAAAGACATTGTTAAATATGTTTACAGGCAATTATAACATATATATGTTTACAAACTACTACATAATCACCTTAACCCTCTAATGCACAAGGCCGCCTAAAGGCGGTCTTCAGATTTTAAATAGTTTTTGGCTAAATTACAATATTTTATTAAACAAGTTATATTATATCCATAGAAAACTTAACTATCTACTTTTTTTCCTTCAAACTTTTTTTTTGTATAAGGAACGGTTTTCACGCGAGAAACATGTAAAGTGAAAATTTATAAAATTTTAAAAAATTAACTTTTTAAAACAGAAAAAAATATTTGAAAAATTGCCAAAAATACATTTACGATCTGGTGTACATTACCGATAATAACAAAGCTAGTTTAAGGTCTCTAATTGTAAAATCAGTGAAAAAATTTTCTCCAGGATTCACAGGATAACGCCAGGATACGTTTTAATAATATCTCTCTAACTTAAAAACTAGCCAACAGATTTTCTTAAAATTAAACACAGATTATATACTTAGACGTTTAGAACTAATTTCGTCAAAATTTATAGATGTTTAGTGCCAAATTCGTCAAATTTCGTAATTTTCATAAAGCGAAAATCGCCATAACTTTTGAAATAACAACACTTGATCAGCAATTTTCGGTACGTAATTTTATTTTATTGATAGTATTATTTACAGCAATTGATAGTATTATTTTCAACGCCAAATATATGGTTTAAATATTATTGTAATCAGAAGAAAGAGGGTTAAATGCAAAATAACGTATCATCAAAAACTTCAAAATAGTGTTTTTGATTGATTATGATTCACATTATTAAACTACTTGCCTACTTAAAATAACATATTAACATTATATTATATATGAGCAATTCCTAAAAAAAGGCGATTTTCATTTTGAGTGCACATTAATGGTGTTTTGTGTACACTAGACCTTACCAACTTACAGGCAAAAAAAAAAACGTACACCCTCCAATATGAAGTATTTTTGCCAGGAGGTTTATTTTTTTTTGCCTAAGGACAAGTGTATTGACCTCAAGTATCCCGTTCTAGTAGTTACTCACCAGATCTCAGTTGCTACCACCCTAATGTACCACCCTAATGTAAGAAAATTAAAGCTCGCAAAATTTCATTAAGCTTTTGCTAAGCAAGTTTTTCGATAAACCCAGTAGATTTTTTTTTTATATTTTGGTTGCCGAACGTAGGGGTCGCCTTTTTAAATTTTTTTTCATTGAATTTTACCTTCAAGCAAATCACTGGTCTCCTCGAGGCAAAAAAAATCGATATATTACATTTTAAAATCCGACTTTAAATGCCGAAGCTATAAAGAAAAATTGAAAAAGGCGACCCCTAAGTTCGGAAAATTTTTTTTTTTTTAAATTGTCTTGCAAAAACATTTCATATTGGAGGGTATACGGCAAACTTTTTTTTTGCGGTACGATCTAGTGTACACATAACCTAACATTTGAACTGTTCAAATTCGTTATGTGAACTTTGAACTGTAGGTACAAAGCTATGGTGGTTTAGAGTAGAAAATACAAAAAAAAATCAAAAAATGCATTTCTTAATCTATTTGAAAAATTATTTTTCATATAGGCGAAAACATATCAACTCAACACACCATTCTGATTTACCATCTCCGATTTGAATGAAATTTGCCATAACTATGGTCCACTACAAGAGATGAACGATGCATAAATTTTGAAGGCCGGACCTTTTCGGTTTCCGAAATATAACGTCACAAATATTGAAAAAACGGTAAAATTTGACTAAAGTATGATTACAAAATCGACAATAACTTAAAAACGATTCAAGGTATAAAAATCATTTTGATAGTATTTGTTAGGTAAGACTATACCCTTTAAAATGGTATGCATATCGATTTTTTTCATGGAAGGGTCAAAGGTCATTTCTTGGGGTCTTGAGTTCAAATTCCCATTGCGCGAAATGCTCATTTTTTTAAATTATTAAAAAAATATATGATTATTATTACACTCAGATAAAAAAGTTTGTAAAAAAATTTGTAAACCCTTTTCAATCGCACTATACTATTTTTATACTGATTATTAATACAATTTTTATTTTTAGTAATCATTTTTGCTATTCTCTTATTACAAATTACGGATCTTTTTACTTATTTTCGCTGCTGATTTCAGAAAAACATTTTACTAATTTTTCAAAACCAAGTGCTAAATTTAGCAGAAAAATAGACTAATTTAAAAATATTTTTTTTTTTGATTTTTTACAATTCTTGTTAAGTTTATATTTGTTACTACTGATATATTCTTAGTTTAGAAATAACACCCAGAAAATTTTATTGCATCTCCAATGCATAAAACGGCAATAACTGGAGAACCGTTTGCAATTTTGATCCAAAATTTCAAGTACGATGTAGTAATTATACACTTGTTACAATCGAAAGAAAAAAATTTTTTTTTAAGTTTTACAGTTTTTTTATTTTTTATTACAACTTTTTGCCAATTTCAGCAGATAGATTTTAAATTACAGTTTACAGCAATTTACTGAAATTTAGTAGCTGCAACTAATTATTTATACCAATTTCATTGTACTAAAATTATGATATTTAGTAAGTTTTTTAACTGATTTTAGCAAATCGATTTTGAATTGCATTTTACATAAATTTTATTAAAATTTAGTAGCGGCTACTAATTTGTTCTGCTAATTTTATTATACTACAGATCAGCAGACATGTGTTGCTAAAAATACCGCTGGCCTCAAAATAGTTAAATTTCCCGTAATAACAGCAAAATTTTCAGTAGCCATTACAGACTTTTTTGGTTGGGTGTAAATTCCCTTATACATTTGTGTGAAAAATTTAAGATGGTATCTTGATTCGTCTCTGAGTTATAGCGAGAACCGTGTCCCTATATATCATTTGTTGCCCTAGTGTATGTACCTTAGGGTGGACCTTATTTTGCAACTTGTGATTTAAGGCCGTCCCCCCACTAGAAATGTGCCATTGGATATAAAAATACACAATTTAGGTGATCGGATAACGAGAACAGGTGCCGCATCAGACCTGAAGTTTAAAATACGATTTACAAGGCTTTCTTTCAAAATACTAGCTCTTTAGTAACCGTAAATAGAATAGAATAGATAGAAAATGTAAATAGGATCATAATCTGCACTGAATTATCTTTCTGGTAATGTATAAAATTTCAAAATCGGTTGGAAAATATTTTAGTAATTGCAATTTCCTCAGAGCATTGTAGGGTTAAAATGAGATAAATTATGAAAATCTTAAAAAAAAAATATCTTTTCAACAAAGTTGCAATATTGTACTCTAATTTCATTTCTAAGGACCACAAATATTTAGATATAAATTTTTGTCTCTCTTGGCTTACGATAACCTAGTCACAGGTATGGCCAAAGATGGGATTTGTTATTTTATAAATTTGCAAAACTCTATTTTTGAGTTTTTTAAAATTTTGTTCATCAAAATATAAGAAAAAGTGGTCAACGCATAGGGGTTTATTAAATACACTTTAGGGAATAATTCTACTGAAAACTACACATATCCCTCTTTTAACTTAAAAGTGGCGGCGTTTTAAACTTGAAAATTTTGGAGAAAAGTGTGATTTTGGCCAAATTTAGATAATAGTATTAATTTTAGTGTTTTAGCTAGCTGTAACAGAATCACTTTTGATTGCTGATGCTGATGTTTGTAACACCCAAAAATATTGGACCTAGACCCACCTTTTAGTATATCGATCTACTCCGAATCACTTTTTGTTTTGATTTATCGATGTCCGTCTGTCTGTCTGTCTATCCATGCATTATTGTGCGCACTCAAAAGGTCGCAAATATTAAGATATATTGATGATTTGGTACACCGACCTATGTGGGCCCAAGAACGAAGCCTATTGATTTTGGTTAAAATCGGTCCATGTTTAGACCTAGTGTCCATAAAACAGACCCCCAAAATTGACTTGTTTACACGTCAAAGGTCGCAACTACGAAGATATTTCAATGAAATTTGCTTCGCTTACTCACATAGTCCCAAGGACTATAGATTCTATATAGGATCGATCCATATTTGGACCTGCCGCCCATATGGGCTATATTTCCGATTTTTTCTTCTTTTATCATTTTATAGAAAATTTTGACACAAGTCCGTATTAACCCATACGAATTTCTGATCCAAACATTAGTTGGCTTTTAACCAGACTGATGTAGGGTATTGTATAGTCGGCATGCCTGACTTTAGCCTTTTTACTCGTTTTATTTGTATGCGTTTTGACAAGCAAAAAACGACAAGAGCCAAAAACCAGGTAGTTTTTGCGCAGGTATAAATGTTTTGTTATCTTTTAATAATTAGTAATTGTTCTCTGAAGTAATTTATGCAAAACGTAGGGTTGATTTTAAATTAAATTATATCTTAACCTATACGCTGTAACTTAATAATTTTGTTTTAATATATTCTTAAGTAATGTGCAGAAAAGAAATATGAAATCAAAACTTAAAAGAATGTTGCAGTTAGCGGTTGTATTTTAAATTATACAAAAAATACACATTTTAGTTAAAATATCCCAATTTTCATAAAATATGTAAGTAAAAATACAACTAATCTCTATTTTAGCAAAGATTATTAATCTGCATTTGAAATCAAAAAAAAAAAAAATTTGTGTTTAAATAATTTTTCGTGGTTTCTTAAAATTCAAAAAAAATTTTAGTTTTTTGAGGTATTTTGCTAACTAGCTGGAAACATTGTCATCAAAAGATTGAATTTGTTATACTATAGAAATCTACTTACCACAAACTTTCATTACTTATGATACTGATTTTAATTTTAAAAAGGATGACAGATATCCTTGGAAATTAACTTAAAATTTTACTTTTTTAGTAATTCGCTATTATTTAGTTTATTATAATTTTAGAAAAATCCTATCTCACATAAGAGGATATTCCATTCTACATTCAGGACGTAATTGGAAATTTATATAAATCCACATTTAAGCCTACATTTCAAGTTTCTATAAACCCACTTTTGAATCCATTTTTAAGCCTTAAAATTAAGGCTATAAAAAGTTATGTTTGAGTTTGAAAATGAAGTTTATAAAAATTCACGTTTGAATTTAAAAATGATGTTTAGAAAAAACTATGTTAAATTGGAAATTAAATTTAAAAACTCAATTTTTAAATTTGAAAATAAAGTTTATAAAAATCCCATTTTTAAGATTAAAAATTAATACAAAATTTATATATTCTTGATCGAGGCCAATTTTGTATAAATAAGTTTTCGAAGTTTTCACAAGCATAACCAACAATATAAATATTGGAGAATCCCCGAAATGATCGTTTTTCATTGCTGAAGGTGTAGAATATTTTGTAAGCAAAAACTGTGTAAAATATTTGTTAGGAGAATATCGTGATGGAGAAAAATGGCAGAGTTTTTGAAAAAAGTACTTATTATGTTATTTCATAACATATATCCTTCTCCTGGTCTCGAACAAGAATAAAAAAATTTTTCACTATTGTATTAAAGGTCGAGAAAACTATTTTTATTTCTAAATTTAAAAATTAAACAAATATATATTAAAAACTAATGTGTAAATTCATAAATGATTTATAAAGTTATAGGAGGCTTCTAAAATAAATTTTGCATGAAAAATTTGTTTTCTAAGCCTCCTATAACTTTATAACGGACTTATAAATTTACACATAAGTTTATAAAAAACGAGCTATTAATTTAAGTTTATAAAACCCTAGTTCAAGCTTTAACCTTATAAAATAATTCTTACGAGTAGTTTGTGTTATCGTCTTTACCAGCTGAATAAGTACGCTGTTTGGGAAGTAGGGCATTGAAATGAAAAATAAATATTGTAGCTTTTAACTTGAGATGTTTATAAAATCAAAATTTTTTGGTTGTTAGAGAAGAAAAGTCAACAAATAAAAAACATGATTTGTTACTAACAGGAACAAAAAAATAACAACAGTTTCATTTTTTTTTGTACTAACACAAAAAACGTCTAAATGTCCACTTATCTTTCAAAAATGTTTGCGTTTTGCTATAGAAAAATTTCAATTGTCTAAATAGTTTTTATTTGTAAAGTATATTATTCTAGCTTGGTTATTATATGAAACTTTATAAAAAAAACCAAAACTTTACATTAGACTTTTAGTTTGAAGGTCTTTTTTTAAGTTGAAAATATAAAATAAGAGGTTAGGAAAAACATATTCAATTTAACAGTTACGGTGGGTCTCATACTGTAGGTTTAACTTTAACTTAACTATAAACAAAAGAAAATGTCAAAAAAATGTATACAAAACAACAACAAATTTTTGGGTTAACTATTAACTAAAGTTTAAACCTGCAGTATGAGACCCACCGTTAGTGTTTGTGTATGTAGTTTTGGCCACGTTGTTATATAAATTAATAAAGTTTATTTTTTATTTTTTTAGGTTTTATAAAACTTCATAAGAATGAAAAGACTTTTAGTTAAAAACTTAAGTGTTTTTGAGGTTTTTTTGTTAACTAAACAAAACCAAAAATGTTTGATATGAAAACAAACAGTACGTATGAGTAATAAATTATTGATTACTCATACGCCATGGGGTGACTGTGAATTTGCTTTGATGCGAACTTTAAATAGTTTAAATATAACATTTACAGCTAAGCAAAAACTACTCGGTTTTTGTCTCTTGTAGTTTTTAACTTGTCAAAACGCATACAAAAAAACAAGCAAAAACTGGTTTTGTATTTCTATTGTTTTGTATTAAACAAAAGTTTCTGCTTTTGATAGATGGTTTATTTACAAAAATAGGTATTGGCATTATATTGAAAATATTATATTCTTAAAAACAATTTCAATTATACATGTTTATTATAATAATTTACTTTTACTTAAGTTAAAATAACATTGATACTCTCTTAACCTATATTTATAGAAAAAATCGTATTTTTATTTGTTTTATAAAAGTTTTAAAAATTTTATGCAATTATCTTATGAATTTTTGTGTGCACGTTTGTTTAGTGTTTTTATTTCCATAACTACTTTTTCAGATTTATGAATTAAAAATTAGTTTATTTTTGCCCTTCCTCAAATACGCAGCAACCAATACGATGCATTCCATATTCACAGCCTCGATACAGAAAAAAGTTTATGGTATCAATGTCAAACTTACAGTAATTATTGTCCTATATAAAAGGATTAAAATATGAAACAAATTTTTATAAAGTTCATTTACAGGAGGAAGAAGTAGAAAATAATTTAACAGACTGCCGCAGTTTGGTCTCACCCAAACTGATCAAAGTAATTTTAATTGTTAAATTGTCTCTATATGAAAAAGCTTTTATGTATCCCATGACGGGGAATCGAATCGGCAACCCTCTACACAGGCTATAACAGATAGCATCAACTTTTAACGAGATACACCAAGGTCGGTACAGCGATGATTGCGGATAATTGAAGTTTTATCAATCACAACTACGCGGGTGGTTCCAGAACTACCCGACCCAATAAAGAAAACACAACAAATTTGCGAAAAATTTCATTTTTTCTCAACATAGTCTCCTTTTAGTTCGATACACCTTTCTCAACGATTTTTACTACTGAGTCATTAAAAACAATCGAGGGTGCTAAATCTGGCGAATAAGGTGCGTAATGAAGTAATTGGAACTCTAATTCATTAATTTTGGCCATTGGCGTAAACTGGTGCATTGTCTTGATGAAACAACATTTTCTTCTTTGCCTGTACAAATTCACTAAGATCATTTACTTTTGCGAATTCGAAAAACACGAATGGAAAAGAACAATTTGCGGGGTTTTTAAACGCTTTTCTTTACAGTTTTGCTTAAAATTAGTTAAAAAATATAATACCGTTATCCGTTTCAAAAGTCTTTCAAATTGATAGCCGATACCGATATTAATTTAAAAAATATCAGTATTCCAAAACCTCTAACCTTAATACCGGTATTGTAACGGTGTTGAATCGGTTTCTAATAAAATATTTTTTTTACATTTTTCACAAAAAAAAAAATATAAATTTTTATATACAAAATATGCAAAATTTAAAATTTATTGAATTCTATCTGTGTTTTTAATAAACAATCGTATTGGAGCATTATTTTTTTTTTAGAACAACACATAATTTCAATAATAATACCGGTACGAACCGGTATTGATGTTTCGGTATCGGTAATACCAATATCGATACAAATGAAATACCGTTACCGATACCAAACCGAAACAAACAAAAATTCGATATCAATACCTATACCAATACCGTTACTCGTTTCGGTTGCCAACGTTGGTAATTTTCCTAAATTGTCAAAACATATGGCGTTTTTATTCAATCGTCATTTGTGAAATTTTACCAAAAAAAAAAAAAAAATTGGTAAAATCGTCACATCTGGCACCACTGGTTGGCTATCGTAATCTGTTATTTACTCTGAGTCTTGACGAGACATTGATTTATTTGCCCAAGAACTAATCGTCGGCAGAATAACAGGAAAAAATTTGTCTATTTGTTTTGGGTGGAGAACACGTAATGCCAGACAATTCATTATTTTTTGTTTTTTGTTGGATTAAGTCACAAACGAAACTATTTATTTTCATGTTTTTAATGTGTTTTTCACTATTTTTTTCCAATAATAAAAAATAAATTTCATTAAATTCAGTAATAATGCAAATTATTTACTTTTTCTTAACATTTTAGTTATTTTCTTTAGTTTTTAGTAGTGTTTCCAATTCGGTTAATCGATTAACCAATTTCTCGATTAATCGCCTCTATTTCGGTTAATGTCGAAACAAATAATTTAAAACTCAAATAATTATTCGACCCGAATAATCGGTTAAAATAGGTCGATTAACCGGTTACATTTTTAGTATGTAATTTTTTGCTTTATTTTTTCCAAAAACTTCAAAATTTTCTTAACTTTGGCTAAAAAATTGCAAGAAATGCTTAAAAAACAAATACTAACTAAAATACGATCAAATTGTTTTAAAATTGATTGAAAGAAAAACCTTTAGATACCATTTTTTGAGCAACTCCAAGCAAGTCGTCATTGAAGCAGCGAGGCACGTTATGGGTTTTAAGAGACTCTTAAAACGGATTTGTTTTACATTGTCGCAATTATTTTTTAATAAATTTCTTTTTGATTTTTTTTAACAAAATAACAAAGTTTCTATGTGTTGGCTGGAGCAGGCTTTAGGAAATACAATAGACAATTTTTTATTTAATTTTGAAAAGTGAGAGCAGTTTTTCAGCCTCTAGTCGATGATTTTATTTATATTTATTTTAACAAAAACAGTGCGTATTAATTTTTAAAATTTTATTATTGCAAACATAGAATTTTGAAATGCTGAAAAACTGTTCTCACTTTCGAAAATCTGTTATAAAGTTCGAACAAACAAATCTGTTTGAAACATTGACATCTGTTACTGCACAATGAGGGAATTGTCTATTTGCTTTTTATGAATTTTTATATTGATTCAATGAAATTTCGCTGGAATTCGTCCATTGAAACACGGAGGTGATTGAAGAATAAACAAAAATATAAAAACGGAATGTTTGTATGTGTTTGTATTGATCACTTCTGAGTAAAAACAATAACTGAATGCTGAATAGGAAAGAAAACAACGAATTAGTTACATTGCATTCAAGGCCTTACTTGGGTGACGGGTTGTTGACAAAATTATCATATAGAGACAATCTGACAATAAAAACATATAAATAATTAACATAATTTAATGGAAAATTACTGACGACGCCTGTCCATACAAAAAAAAAAAAAAAAAATATAGAAACTAGATCTAGTCTGATCTGAAAATTATAATGTGTTTATAATATTTAGATAAACATTTTTTTTTCTTCTTAACCTCAAAAATATTTATTAAAATTGCATATTAATTACAATATTAATTGCAGCTGTCTATAGGACGTTAAAACAACACTGTACTAAATTTTTCACTGAATTGATACAGTTTTATGAAAATTTTCGTATTATTTATTGAAAATTATATACACCCAATGAAAAAGCTTTTTCGTAAAATTTGTTTTGCATTAACTTTGTGAAGAAAATTTCATTAGTTTAGTGAAAACTTTCACTAAAACTCGTCCAATTAAATTCTGACTGCGTTAATTACACACAAAAAAATAATGGAGTGTATATTGCCTTGGTTGGCATAGGTAGGCAATTTTTGTATTGAATTAATAAAACACGTCCTATTACCTATTCCAATAGGCAATTGTTATACCTACTGGCAACGTAAATTCTACTAATGGGAAAAGGTAACACTTCGAAAATTTGATTTTCTTTTATTTGTTTACTTCAATGTCATTAAATATTTTTATTTTCATTAAATAGCATACATCGAAATATTTTTGATTTATTTTAATTTGATCTTATTTGGACGAATCACTTGCCATAAAAAAGTCCTATCCATAATCAAACTCTTTCCAAAAAGTGATTAAAATGGATTTCGTGAAAATAATACAAACACGGTAGATTTTATTGAAAATGTGTAAAATCATTTGGAGTCTAGTTATTTCTATTCAAAGGGTAAAGTATTTTGATGTAGATCTGTGTAACCTTAAAATTAAATTTTAATTTTTCATGTAGGATGCTCGAATTATGGATAAAATATTGAAACTAATAGTTCACGAAAGGATTTGAGTTGGGACATCTTAAGAATATGTGCATGTACATGTAGAAAAAACAAACGCATTTATGCATCAAAACTTCTCCTTAGCGTGCTTGGTTCCCTTTTTCGTTAAGTAAATTTTTAAATATTGGTCAGCCAATTGAAATGAATATGACGATTTTTCGGTTAGAAAAAGTATTTTCAATGTGAAGAAATTTCCTCATAATTCATTTTTTATATAGAAAAAGTTTCTATAATCTAACGAAGTTTCTAAAGAAAAAAGTCATAAGAATCTCCGGTTTTTTCTAATGGGAAATATCCTCAAGTTTTGGGAGTATTTATATAGCAAGAATTCATTAGAATTTAAAACCTTCTTTAAATTTGTAGGTTTTTCTATAAAAAAATGCCCAGAGCAATTTTTTTTTGTAGAAAATGCTCTTTGCACAAAAAAAATTCATATCCTGATTATTTTTTTCTATAGAAAAATCCTAAAACTCTGAATTCTTTTAGCTCAATAAAATCCTCAGATTGTGAGTCCTTTTTCGTATAGAAAAATCCTCACATTTGAGTGATTTTACTTTATAAAAAATATCAAATTCTTTTTCTTATAGAAAAGTCTTCAAAATCTAAAGGTTTTTCTATAGGAAAAAGCCCTCAGGCTTTTCCTATCGAATTTTGAGGTTTTGTTTAGAAAACCGCTAATATAATGCCGTGTAGTGTAGAAATAATATCCGTAATTTATATTTTTAAATCTTCTGTTGAATTCATATGTGTATTTTTAGATATTTCTTAATAAATGAACTTAAATTTAATGAAATAAAAAATATCCAATATTTTGGGGGCTTGTTACAATAAAAAAAATACCTAATATCGATGTTATACTACCGATATTTTGCAAACGCTGAAATTGGTAATACACCCATTTTTTTTAGTTAATTTAACAAAAGTTATAGGTGATTTTTCGAACATAAAAGTGAAATAACAAATACCTATTTTTTATGGTAATAATGCCTTAAAACATAGCAAACTCTATGTTGCCTTTGAAAATAGGAGATTTTACCCTATAATTTTAGGCAATATTACCTATAGTTTTTTTTGTGTGTAGCTTAAAATTTGTTTATTGTTAATGGCCCTTAAAAACCGAAAAGACAGATATGATTATTCACAAAAAACTTTTTGTCTTATTAGAGGCTAATTGAACGATTTTTGTTGTTGTTTTGCATGTTAATTTGTTTTATTAAACTGCAATAAAATTCAAAACATTTTTTTGAATACAAGGCTGAGAGTTTAACAATTATTTATGATATTCTCAGACTACTAATATTCATGAAAATTTTTTCCGATTTTTGCAAAGTAAATTGGTACTTTCAAATAAAGCTTAACATTCAATGTAAAAGGCTCTTATAGTTTTTAATGTTAAAAAAGTCAGCTATTTGTATTTTTATTGATAAAAAGTTAAGAACATACATTAATTTTGCATTAAACGATTAATCGCCAATTTTCTCGATTAACCGAACCGAATAACCGGTTAATTAATTTTAGTGATTTTTCGAATAATGCATTAACCGGTTAACCGTCTATGTCGAATAATTGGAAACACTAGTTTTTAGTAATGCCACTAAGTAAAAATTAAGTAGATCTGGCATCGTGGTTGATGTTGCACATAGTTGTCAGAACAATTGTGCTGACAACGTTGTTTAAACAAGAGCAAAACATGAGCAAGAGTGGTCCACACGAGACAAACCAAGTTACTCTGGTTTTCTGGTGTTCTTTTCTTAATGTCTTTTTGCCATCGTTACTCACTATTCATTAGTTATATTAACTCTTTGTTCGTTATTGTTATTTGCATACACTCACTCGTTATGCAAAGCAAACTACCTGAAGTAACTGTTAGGCTATCATGTTGTCTTGAATGTCATTTAAAACGTCTTGTGAAAACCTCTATTGGACACCAAATGTTGATCGGCGATGTCATTACCGCTGGACAAATTTTATATTGTTGAGTAAAGTGTTTGCAACGGTCGCATAGGCCATTTTTAAACCCCGTTTATACTACATTCTGGAAATTCTAAACATATTTTTTTATTTGGTGCTTCAGTCTGAGGAAAATTCCAAATTTCATGCTCACATAAAATCATGGCTAGTCAAGACTGTAAGTTACATTTTATTTCGTTGGCATTGTCTAGTGTTTTAATTTCACCCGTTCCTTATTTTAGTGTTTAAATTCATCTCGTTCTCCATTTTTTGTTTTTAAAGAGAAGCAACGGTAATGAAATTCTTCCTTATTTATTAACGTGTTACTTTCTTTGGAAAAGGGATAGAGAAAAGATGAAAGGTGGTGAAAGATGAAGGGCTTCAAATATGGTAACACCGTAATTGTGAGAGTTGTTGCACGCCATCTGATGGAGAGTTAGCGACTTCTATTGAAGCTGTTATATTACTTTACTTCGGTAGGGTTAAGTGCTATGGAAGCACCGAAGGAGGACGCTGAGATATGTATGAGGGATAGAAAAATCATACGATATATATTATGTTTCTCCAGGTGAAGTTGCCGTCGGTGGGGATCGAACCCGCAGCCTTATGCGCAACAGTCCAACGCGGGAACCTTTATACACCTTTCATTTCCTACCCATTTTGTCCCCCTTCTATTTCATTTGGCTTACAGTGTCTAGTGTTCCCATTCGACTCGTTGTCATTTAATTTATTTCCGCTTGTCATTTTATTTAGTTCCGTGTTATTTCATATCGTTTCCCGTTTCATTTCACTCGGTTTCCCTATTCAAGTGTTTTAATTGGATTCATTTTTTTTACATTTCTAGCCAAGGAGAATTGGGCATGCCGTTAAGGGGGAGACTTTTGCCCCTTTGTACCCCCCATTTTTAACACATATCGAACTTGATCAAAAAGAAGGTATTAAATTTTAAAATTTTCAGTAGATGTGAAAAACTGTTTGTGGTTACATTTCAAGAGAATTTGAAAATCCGAATAAATCATAGTAAGCTAATTCCATTTGAAAATATATTTACATTGTTTTTCTTTTAAATTTTTGCAATTATTGCAAAAAAATCAATTTTTGGAGTTAATACCATTTTTCTAAACTATCACAAAAATCGTCTCAAATGTGGTTTTCGAGTTGAAAGAGTAATCGGAATAAATTGAAATTTTTACAGTAGATAGATATTGATGTTGTTAGTTGATTTCTTGTAAAAAGTGAAATTTTAAAAATTTTGAGTTAATACCCTCTTGTTGATCAAGTGCGATATTTAAAATGTAGGTTTCCAGCCAAGGACGTTTGTGCAGGTCATCAAGGGGTCGACACTTTTTGTTATTTCTCGTAGGAAACTTCAAAAATTCGGTCTAATACTGATATGATTTTGTGGGTAGTAATAATGAATTCGTTCATTAACCTAACGATGTTTTTCATTGGAAAGTCCTCAAAGAACAAGTTCATTAAATTATGAAACATTTCATTAAACGAAAAATAAATGGAGAAATAGTTTTCTATTTATTATTTTTTTTGTTTAATTTTTATGTTATTTTTGTTATGAGGTTTTTGACGTCTCCCTGAACTCGACTTAAAATCGCAAATCGACCAAATGTAAACAGCACTGCGCTACCTTTACTATTAATAAAATTTATTAAATTAACAGATTTTTCATGAATTTAATTTTTTATCAAATTTAAACTTTCTAGATTCAGCTGTTTGGGCAGGTCGTTAAGGGCAAGGTCCCTTTTGAACTCCTATTTTGACACGTTTCTGCAAAAAATTTAAAAACGCAGCTTATCATATTTTTAATTTTAGGTTTCTAGCCAAAGGGCGTTTGGACAGGCCTTCAAGGGCAAGACTTTCTCTTAGAAAAATACCATTCTATCGGATGCCTATGTAGGAGGAGGAACTTATATAACAAATTTCAACCTCCTAGTTCTAGCAGTTTGGGCGGGCCGTTATGGGGAGATTTTTCCCTTTTTATCACCCAGAAAATGGATTCAGTTCTGATTACCCCATTTGTAGTCAATCGCATGTTTCGGCTGTGGTAGCCGAATTTTCAGTTGTGGCAACAGAAAACGAATTGAGACAAGACTAATTTGACTGTGACAACGGAATTTCAGTTGTATGAAGAATAATTCGGTAGCCGCAAACGAAAAATTCATTTGATGCTACTGAACGATTCGATTGGCAACAAATGGGGTTGTAAGCACCGAATCTGTTTTCTGGGTGATCTACTACAGAGGAGGAATCTTCATATTAATTTTAAACCTTCTAGCTCCAGCGGTTTGGATAAGGTATTGAGGGGGCACTTTCCCCTTTTGAGCTCCCATTTTTACCATGTTCCTGTCAAAAACTATGCTGATTACTTTCTGGATCCATAGAAAAATATCTGAACTTTTCTTATGAACAAAAAACAAATTAAACAAATATTATAAAAATTGAGTTATCTATTGGACTAAAAATTCATAACTACACTCATAGAAATAAATCTGTAAAATTAGCAGAAAAAGTTACTAAAAATTAGTTAAAAATGATGCTGCAGAAAAAACTGCTAAAATTAGCAGATTTTTTGTACTAAATACTAGTAAAATGAGAACAGCAAAATTAAAACTGTTAAATTTACAGAATTTAGGCTAACTTTTAGATAATTGAAAATAGGAAATTGTACTGTAAAATCTACAAAATTTTGCTAAATATTTGTATACTAAAAATAGCAAAAATAAACTGTTAAATCTACAAAATTTTTGCTATTTTTAAACTAAATTTAGTTGAATGCAAATAGCAGTCTATTCTGCTAAAATCAGCAGAAACATTTGCTAAAAATGTGCATTTAAAAAAAATCGAGAAAAAAACTTAGAAAATTAAAAATATTTTTGGTGATTTTTTAGGCTACTAATTATTTAGCAAAATTTTTTGCTGATTTAAGCATTTACAAAAATTTAGCTCAAATATGACTAAAATTCTGTATATTTAACAGTTTTATTTTTGCTGTTCCTATATTACTAATATATAGCAAAACCATCTGCTACTTTAGCATTTTTTTTCTCCAGCATCATTTTTAACTAATTTTTAGTAGTTTTAACTAAATTTTTTATGGACTTTTTTCTATTAGTGTAGTTCTGAATTATTATTTTTATTTTTCAAATTGCTTATAAAAATCTCTGCTGACATAGTAACATTTCTAGCATTTACCAAATTGGTATAAATAATAATAAATATTATATTAAAATTAAGCATTAAATTGGTGAATATTTAACAGCGCCAACTTTACTTACTTTTTGAAAAAATTAAAAAGTTGTTTCAATTATTATTCTTACCCCATAGGACAATGTATATTGTAAGTCTGACATTGATACGTTATACTTACTTTTAAGGTGCACATTTGGTATGGAATCCCGCATATATTTGGCACCCCATAAAAACTTTACCCTTATAATCGTTACCAAAAATATATGACAGCATATAAAAAGTTTACTTTACCATTCAAAATACACATAAATATAGCGACAATTGAAAAAAAACCGCAAATTACGATAAAAAAATTGTTATTTGAGTTTTAAATATTTTAAAACATACAATAACACAAAAAAAGTCATAAAAATATTTCTTTTTTATGGAATTGCAGTTGATATCACATAATAAACTATTAATACGACTTGGCATATGCATATGTACTCGTATTATAAACGATGATACCAACTACAGTAAGGGAAATTGAGTTAAAATTATTTTAAAGGTAAAAACAAAACAAAACATACAAACTCCAACACTTAGTATATCTGTGGATTTTTGACAAAACAACATAAATCGACTTAAGTTGTTTTGTTAAAAATATTTTCAAATGACTTTTTGCTTTGGCTATAGGAAACAAATTTAAAATCAAGCAGATTCACAACTTAGAATATGTCAATAACAACAAATATAAATTAAATAAGAATTTTCAAAAAGTAATCGAAATGTTTTATTTTTTGAAGAGCTCGCAAAAATAACTGTTTACTTTAAATCTACTGTTTTGATATTTGTTTATAAATAATTATATTAAAGATAATTGTTTTCAACAACGATTATACAGTACTTTTCGTTCATTAACTGTGGTAATAGTTGTTTTGTATTTTTCCATAGAAAAGCAACTATAATTACAGTGAAAAACAACAATTACTGATTACCACACAAAAAGCTGTCATGCAGTATCTGTCCAGATTCACAATGCTGGGGTACTTCATTCTGCAGAATGGATTTTGTTCCTTTCTTTTCGCATTTATATATATTTTATATCATGCTATCTCTATTTTAGTACACTTCACTCTGCAGCGTGGATTATTCCAGCATTGTGAATCCTACTGAATAAAATCAAAAAATCTATTTCGAAATCAAATTAAGTTTATTTTTTTTTTAATTTAAATATGTTTCTACTTAATTTTAAATTATGAAAACAAACTGTAAAATATTGACCTATAAAGTTAAATACGAAAAATGTTATTTTAACTAGAAAACTTAAACAATATTCTTAATTAATTAAAAAATATTCCTTAACCCTCATTGGTCCTTCGAGAAATACATCTAATCGGTCCCATTGTATGCGCTCGCATACACATATATTTTTAATTGTAAAAAAGCTAAAAAAAATTAACAACAATTTATGTTTTGTGATTTTTTATGTTTATTATATTGTTTACTAACATATTAATACATTTGAACTTCATAAAGGTAGATTTAGAATGAAATTAAAATTAGAATATTACATATATTAGAAAAAAAAAAATTTTATTTTTAACTTTTGTCAATTATTTGTACATTTTTCGCATAAATTGAAATTATGTTCAGCACAAATGAAATTTCTACACTTTTCACAGCGTGTAGCAAAAAGATTTTCGTTAGTTTTATATGTGCAGATGTAGCATTGGCCTCATTTTGATGTACTTGGTAAATGGCGAATCTCCCGAATTCTTTGAATAACACTGGAAGCGTCATTACTTTGAGGTTGTTTTTTACGTCTAGTGATCTGTTTTTCTACGAGATTCAATCCAAGCTCCTCGATAAAAAGGCGACGACGAATATTATGGTTCGTTTTAGAATTTTTCCAATTCGGGAACAATGCAATGAACCTCACGAATGCATTCAACGCACTAACATCAATCATGTTACAAAATACTGCCATTGGCCACCGATTGACTTTTCGTTTGCATGTGTACGTAGCCACCATTTGATCCATAGTATAAACTCCACTCTTGGTTTTGTTGTAGTCTTCAATGATGTTAGGTTTCTTCTGTTCACTATTCTCATTTATGCTGACAATATTGTGGTATGTACTGAGCAATGTCACAAATCGGTACCGGCGAGGAACATATGACAACATAACTGCTTGAAATTTATGTTCACATACAACTTCTGTATGATAAATTGGCTTTTGACGCATGTCGAGTAGAACTGAAGGAATTTCAGTCCTATTTTTCCTTATTGTTCCCAAAATAGTCATGCGATTCTTATGCAAATCTTCTGCCAATTCATACGAAGTGAAAAAGTTGTCACACGTTACATTTCTGTCAGAAAGTCCTTCCACCAAATCCAAATTAACACGCAGGAACATGTGAAATGCAGACGAAACATCAACTATATTAGCAGCTGCTAATGCTTTTGGACCTAAATTCTAACAAAAATGAAACATATAATGAACATGAACCCATAACAAAAAGGGTAGGTTTTTACCTGAAGTGAAATTTTCTGCACGTCGAAATGAATTTGTTCGATTTATTTCAAATGGTTGCGATGAATATTCAATTTTCTTATTTTTTTCTTACACGATAAAATTTTAAAAACGATAAAAATTTAAAAATAGTATATATTTTCTTTAATTTTCTTTTTTTACGGTTAAGCCGATGTTTTGTATGTGTCAACTTAAAGTTGGCTAGCCGATCAGCTTTTGGCTCCCAGCCAGCTTTAAGCCGCCGCTGCAATTTTTTTATTTAGCCACCGCAACCGATTAATGTGGTTGGCGCAGATCTCTGCTAGGAAAAACAACATTAAACAGCTGATACGTTGTTACGGAAAAGACTACCCAGTCAGAAAAATACAAACGGGAAAGCGATGGCAAAGCACTTTAACAGCTGGTACAAGTACTGGAAAAAGTGCTTTCCCATTCCCAAAATGATAACATCATTAGACAAAAGGACCGGCTGTTCAAAAAGCGCCGGAAAAGCACTGGAGAAATAAAATTTTTGAAAACCAACAAATAGGTGGTCTGGAAATATATTTTACAAAATAAAATTTAAAAAAAGTTCATAAGTATTTTTTTGGTCCTGCCGAGATTTGAACCCAGGCCGTCAGATTGGCAGACGATTGCTCTACCCACTGAGCTAACGAGACATATATTTGATGGCTAAACACATAAATGATTGATAATAACTGGATAATTACTGGCTGTGCTAAAAAGCTAGCACTGGCAAACAGTTTTTTGGAACTAATACGCCAGCGTTGGGAGAGCAAAAAAAGTTGGTCTTAAAGGAGCTTTTCCACAAACAAAAAAATTGATTTTATAGAACAAAAAAATTTTTAAATTAAAAAAAATCCAAAAAAATTTTTTCCTTGCAACCGGATTTGAACTCGGAACCTCCTGACTACAAACGTTTTTTAACGAAGCGTCAGCATTTTTATAAAATCATTGCTCTACCAGAGAATTGGTTTTTGTACCACTGGTAGCATTGGATAGGTAGCACTGGATAACCACTGGTTGCAAACCTTGGCATATCACTCTTAGACCATTCTTTGCCAGTGGTTTATTTTATAAACCATCGAAATTTTTGTAAAACAAATACTGGAAAAACGCTTTTTCCAAAAGCTGGCAAAGCGTCGCAAATGAGTGTTCTCCCTGTCATTTATTTTCAACACCGCGGTTACCCAGTGGTATGCCAGTGCTTGATTTTTTGTACCACTGGCGATTTCTGATTGGGTAACTACACAAAAGAGCCATCCGGCACGGCACATTACAGAACCGTCACGGAACGCAAAGACTAATGAAGCCTTAAGGGTACAAATTCAAAAACGGCTTTTTTGGTTGTTCAGGCAAAATAATTCTACTTTGCAAAATACAAGGTCATTTCGCTGAACCGTTTTTATTTTATTCAAGGTTAAAGATCAAAATTGTATGCGTGCGATGAGGACCGATGAGGGTTAAAAAAGATGTTTATAGAAGGCGATACACAGTGTGTCCAAAAGCACTTTTTTTGAGCAAATAACATTTGAGGCCACAATTCTTAACCGATTTTCATAATTCTTATTTTGTACCCTAACCTATAAAATTCCGCACAAATTTATTATGGCCGATTTTTTAATTTCAATTTGTAAATACTTTTATTTTTTTTTTGTGAATATGAAAAAAAAACTCATTTTTAAAAAATAAAGCCAACCCTAATATACATACACTAGGCCAACAAATGATACTTAGGGACACGGTGTAGGCCAGAGATGGGAAAGTTGATACAATCGTACTTTTCTTGATACTATTTGATTGAAAAAAGTACCGTAGTACTCCCGGGTCGCATTTGATACACTTGCATCGTCATTACTCAAGGCTTAGAAAATGCAAATCACGATCGTGAACATACTACGCATTTACTTTATTCCTATCAATAGCTATTTGTAAATTTATTTAGCGTAATAAAATATGATAGTGCTATTATCAGGAATTCTAGCAATTTTTAAAAAGTCAACTGACTGTTTAAAGGCCTAACCATATTAAGCGAAGTTAAATTAAGGAAAAGAGCCATTCCATACAAATGTTTTGAAGTAGCTTAAGTCAACTATTGAAAAGTTCCATCTCGATTAAGGTACGATTACTGACACATGTGTTGTTGTTTCTCATATAAAGTTTTAATTTAACTGCCGGCTAAATTTTAACTGGACATTCAATAATTTGTGAATTTCCAATCGAAACTCATGGTACCCAACTTCATCAAATTAAAAACATTTAAAAAATTTTATTGATCTCAATACAAAATAAAAGCCAGGGGTATGGCATCACCAAAAACAAAAGTTGTAACGACATCGTTATCACTAGATGGCACTTTGTTCAAAATATTGACAATTTTCTGTTTTTATTTAAATTGAAATAAAAACAAATAAAAAAGGAAAGAAAAAAAGTAGGGTAGAGGGGGGATCCTTCGCCACTTTTTTTCAAAGCACTGTCATTTCTTAACCCCTAATTATTTTTCAAAAATTACTTTCAAATTGAAAACCTACATATCTTGGCTTTAATTTCTATGATTTTTATTCTAATTATTTGCATATTTTCTATTATTTTTTTAATGATTTTCAAAGTAACTCAATTCGGCGTAACTGCCCCAAACCTGGGGTAAATTCGCCAAAAGAGCTAGATACAATTTCCACAAAAAAATTTGTTAATACAGCAAAGTCAATCTTTTAATGACTGAAATAAATAATTTATAATAAGTTCTTTAAGATATGTGATTCTTTTTAATCAATAAATCTCCACTACATTAAAAAAAAAATAATTTAAAACCATAATATAATGATTCTTCAAAATTACAAAAAACTAAATAATTAATATAAATTTAAGTATGAACACGATTGTTCTAATTTACTATTAAACATATTTTAAACATGTGGAAAAGTCTTATAGAACATTTTAGGCAGGGATGCACCAACTCTTTGTAGCTCTAGGGGCCATCTGGTGATTGTGCCCCACAGACATTAATATTTTTTTAAACTTCTTAAGCATTTATTAAAATCAAATTATTATTTTTCGAAACCTTAGGATCGTAGGTCTAACATAATGAAAACTTATTTTTTTATCACACGATTTGAGGAAGTTATTGCAAAATGTAGTTGCTTCCTATTATTTTTTTGGCACCCCAAAAAACATAAAAACACGTCTGGCTGCGACCACATGTGATGTAAATTCGTCAAAGTGGATGTCAAGGAAAGGTAACTGAAAAATGCACAATATATATTTTTTTCAATTTTTTATCTCCGTTAACATCGGAGAAAAATGGGATTAGTGTATGTGCCCCACTGGCGAAGGATCCCCCCTCTACCCTAATTCTCAAATTTTATTATTTAAATATATTTTGCGCTTAATTTTTTCTTATTTTGCGCAATTTTCAACAATTTTTCAGTTTTTAAATATAGGCTGAGCTGATACTACAGTGAAAGTAAATAGTTGCTCAAGTGATACTAAATTTCAGCGCCCCCTACCGGTGAGTAGTGTAAGTTTTGATTTCCTATCTCTATAATTAATAGTCTCTTATAAAAGCAGAGCATATAAAAATTAAAAAAAAATTTCAAAAATTTGTACAATGGAAATATGCGAAGATCAGCGAATATGTTAAATTTTGTTGACTTTTTTGGAAAATTAACGTAAAAATAAAAAAACTCAAAAATTATTTAATTTTGTTATTTTAATTAATTTTCGTAAACAATTGTGTAAAAAAATCTCTAAATTAACACAAACATTCACTTGCATAAAATTTGCTGCCCTGGTAATATTTATTCGAGTTGTATCGAAACAGCGATAACAAGAGTAAATTTAGAGTTTATGAATTTTTTGTTATTGAAATAATTAAACTTTACTTTGTTTTTCAATTAGTCTAATTGACCTTTTTGAATATAATTTTATTCTGTTTATTTAGAAATTTCTAAAACGGGCTTTTAAGGTCTTATGTTCTAAGTGCAAATAAAGCTTAGTTAACTTCATTGTTTTTATCCAACGTTTCACTGGGGATTTTCCATCATCTTCAGGGTTAAGTTTTATTAAATCTTTTTGTTAAATTTCACATTTATCAATTTTAATTAATCATGTTTTTAATACACAACGATATTAAACACAAAACTTAATTTAAATAAAAATAATCAAAGAAAAAAGCAAATAAAATAATAAATGGAATAAAATGGGAACTAAGAAAAAAAATTTACTTTACTTATTCCTAACCTCCTCTACATTGCAATTTAGAGGATATTAATTAAAACGAGCAAAACATATTTTTTTAGTTCCCTTGTGCTCGAAAAAGTACTCTTCAAACAAATTTTTGATACCGCAAAAAAATCTCATTTCCCATCCCTGGTGTAGGCTATAACTCAGAGACGAATCGAGATACCACCTTAAATTTTTTACACAAATGTAGAAGAGAGTTTAACAATAATTATAATTTAAGAATTTTGAAAAATGCGCATTTCGAGCAATGGGCATTTGAACTCAAGACCCCAAAAAATGACCTTTGACCCTTTCATGAAATAAATCAATATGCAAAATCATTTTAAAGGGTATCTTCTTACCTGATAAAAATTACCAAAATGAATTTTATACCTTGAACAGTTTTCAAAATATAGTGGATTTTGTATGATACTTTAGTCAAATTTTACAGTTTTTTCCAATTTTCGTGATGTCATATTGCGGAAACCAAAAGAGTCTTGGCTCTGAAATTTACGCTTTAATGAGCTGTTATCATGTACGATAGTTATGATAAATTTCATTGAAATCGGAGATCGCCAATCCGAAAATGCTACTTTTTTGTGTTGAATTGACATGTTTTCACCCATTTGCAAAAGTTATGACAATAAATACATTTTTTACTAAGTTTATTATCGTACTAAAGACATTTTAAGATACTAAAGTGTCTTTAGTACGATACTAACCTTAGTAAAAAATGTATTTATTATTCTTTTGTCTAAGCTCCATATATATTTAAATTATGAAAAAACAGTATGACCCTATTTTGATAAACACTTTTCCCTGTGAAAATGTTTACCCACTAATTTCAAGCGCTTTTAATTGTAGGTACATCACAGAGTTTAGTGTAGTTCGTATAAGTGTCTGAATTGGTACATTTACATCCATAAAAATGCAATTTATATTTTTTGTGCTGCATTAAGTGAAATTAAAACAATATATATAACAATGGGCCAGGATCGCCGTTTTTTGGCCAAAAGTACAATTCAGGTTAAGGGAAAATATGTTTATATATTCTAAATCTAGGATTGTTGAATATGTTGTGAGTGAAATATTTTATCATTGTGGTTCTCGTTGTTAGTTGGAGAGAGTTCAAAGTCAAAGTTTTTAAATTTTGTGAAATTTTTTTATTTTATAATGATACAATAAAAAAGTCAAAACTAAACAATAATTTTTTCCAAAAACAATCTCAAAATATAAAAATGAAACTAGTTATCAAAAAAAAAAAAATAGACACCGTTACGTATTTACGAAAAAAGTAACAAAATTATTAATTTTACCTCAAAAATATGGGTTTTTTTTGAAAATCCTAAATTTTCAAAAAAAAGCTCCAAAATGTTCCAAGAGATATTTGAAAAACTTGAATGCCAATGTGTTCCCTAAGATGTCATCCACCTAGGTTTTTGCGACCGTTCATAAACTTTCGAGATTTTGACCTTTAACTGAAAAAGTACCTTCAGATCCAGCATTCCAGAGTTTTAGTAAAAACTAAAAAAAACACTAAAATTTACCTTAAATGTACGTTTTGGTTTTCTGACACAGACCAACCCCCTAAAGTCCAGGTTTGTGGGACATTTGAGTGCCAATTCTGAATAAGTACAAAATTAACCCTTAAACACATTTTAAGTTTTGACTTATTTCTGACATTGAAGTTAAATTTTTAACTTTGATGTCTTCAGAGACTTATAGTGGAATTTTATGACAAATACTTTTGCGGAACATTTTAACCCTCTAACTCTTCAACTTATGGATCTTTTTTTGACACTTTTAAAAATAGTCCAAAAAAGACCCTTTAATTGCCGAGGTAGAGGGTTAAAATGTTCCACAAAAATGTCCCTCGTAGTGTTTTACATAAGTTCGCTGAACATATCCTATATCCATAAAGTGGAAGATTCACATGGTTTCCTATGCCGATTCACAATAAACATTTTCAAAAGAGGGGAAACTTTAACCCCCAAAAACATAGGGCCAGACGAAAAGTTTTAAAACGCCAATACACTTATATTTTTCATTGGTCCCTCTGCGTAAATCAGTTGTCATCAGAAACTTTTTTTTGTTTTTGTACAGTGTAATTTATTTTCCAATACATAACAATTTTAAATTTATGGGCGCCATATTGGATCCGCCATGTTGAATTTTTTAAATTTGATTCCAGATTCGTAATCTGCTACCCAAAAACTTCCTCTGGTGGAAATTTGAAGTAAATCAGACAATATATGAAATTTAATGTAAAAATTGTTTGTCGCCATATTGGATCCGCCATTTTGAATTTCAAAATTTTAATTTCAGATTTTTAATCAGAGGTTCCTAGACCTATATAATTGATTATTTTAAGTCCAATATATTAAAAACTAAAAATTAATGGCCGCCATCTTGGATCCGCCATTTTGAATTTTATATTTTTTATTTCAGTTTCGTGATCAGCAACAACCAGAACCCCCTTTGTGATATCTTTTGGTTTTATATACTCAATATTCTAGTTTTGGCCTAAATTCGATGATGCTGGCCCACAGTGTGCTGGTAAAAGATAAATTTAATTCTCCAAATTAGCATATGACTAGAGGAATATTACATAGTAATGATGACGATTATGATGATGATGATGATGGTTTTGTGTATAGTAATGGTTATTATTGTTATAACTACAAAACTGTCATGCCACTACTTAACATACAAATATGTATTATACTCGAGTGGATTACAGCAATTCGGGGGAAAATATGAGTGTATATATGCTTGCAAATACAGTGAATGTCAAAATAATGATCGAAGTGTACAAGCGATATATTAAAAATATTACATCAGTATAAATATTTGAATATTTAGTTAACCTAATAATGCGCAAAGGTGACTTTAGCTACATTCAGGAAATAATGTAGATAGAATTAACTATAAATGACAGTTTAAATAACTCCATTTGCAGTTTAAAAGGTATACGCTATATACATATAACATAGTAAAAACAACTACAAATGCAGTTAAAAATAACTGTAAATCTTTTGTCAATTTCAAAATTATACGACATGTATATTAGGCTGTCCCTTAAATAAAACTTGTCGGTTTTCACTCATTACACCGATTTTTTTTAGAAAACATTAACCCGTGCCGAATCGCAGACCCTTTTTAGAAAAATTACCAAAATTAAAAATTTTCAAAAAATTACTTTTCTATTTAATTTGTTTATTTAATATACTTAAAATTATTCAGTTACGGAATTTTGATATCGTCGGATATCATTACCCAATTTAATAATTAACCGAATATGACCCATAAATTTAACAGAAATGCAAAAGGGTATTTTTTAAAATGATTTTTAAAAATTTTTTAAATGCTTAATTTGGAAATGTCAAAAGCTATTTTTGTAATATCGTATAATAGTTATAATTAAAAAAAAAAAAGATAAATTGAAAAAATTAAAATTCGAGTTTTGTGGAGGGAGCAAAGTCGGTAAAAATAAAAAAATAGAGTTCTCGTTTATTTCAAAATACCTAACTGATTCTTTTTAACAGAGAATTTTGATTGAACATTTAAACTTCTACCAAAAATCCATATTTAGTGTATATAAACCATATTTAGTGACTTAAAAAATATATTTCTTTGGAATTTAACTATTTATTTAATTGGAACAACTTTACTGATTTACTTTTTAAACAACTATTACACTTTTACGGTAGAGTTATTGCGAGTGGAAGACTAACTTTAAATTGGAATAAAAAGAGGTCGAAATATAATAATTTTTTGGGCGATTTTTGAATCATAAATAAAACACAATTTGCGATAATTATAAGGCTTTATAAAATTTTATGAACATCATGTGTAGGAGGATTTTATAGTTCATACAAAAAGGCTTAAAAAGATGTGATTTGAGATGGTTAAACAGATTTTTTAATAGTTTTTAGGACTTCAATTGTATACTTGAAGCTGTTGTGATGTTATAATTTTAATATGAATTTAAGAACCTCAAAAAAATTGTTAGAATTCGATGCTTTTTTATTTAAATTTAAGAAAGATTTTGAGGATTTTTCTAAAGAGGAGAAAAAATAAGACATCATATTTTTTACTGACCCAATCCCACATTTAATAATTAAGAAGTAGAGTCACAAATTTTATGAAAAAATTCCTGAAATTTACAAAAACTATATTTACTTGTCCACAACATTAAAGTACTCGAGAAAATGAAAATTGTGATACCCATACCATGTCTTTAGAACCCAGGGCTAACTATTATTTCAAATATAGAAAAAAATTGGTAAAAAGCTCTTCGGAAAAGTCAAAATCCCTTTGATTATGTATATCTGAAAAAGCTCAAATACAAATAGCCGGATAACTACTGGCTGTTCTAAAATGGAACTAATATGCCAGCGTTTGGAAAACAAAGAAAAAGTTGTTCTTAAAGAAGCTTTTCCACAAACAAAAAAATTGATTTTGTAAACCAAAAAAAATTTTTAATTAAAAAAAATCAAAAACAATTTTTTTGCTCCCAACCGGATTTGAACTCGGAGCCTTCATAACACAAGCCTTTTTTTAACGAAGCGTCATTATTTTTGTACCACTGGCAATTTCTGATTAGGTAGCACTGGATAACTACTGGTTGTAAGCATTGTCATTAGTATGAACTAATGGTAATGAAATTTCAATGGTAATGAAAAATTTCCATGTATGGGTGAAACTAATTCACTAATTCATGTTTACGATTAATTTTTAGGTTGTTAGGTTGTTTGTTACTCTACCAAGAAGCACTGTGTTAAAAATAATTAAACTCGGTCTGGCGGTTTAAAAGATGTGATTGAAAATGTGAGGACACCTTAAAAATCTCCATACCACTTTTTTATTTCAATACAAGTTACAATACATTTTACAACCATTTAACAAAACAATAAAATGTACCATTTTTTAAAGATAATTTCGAAGTGTCCTCATAACCGTGACCGCTGCACCTATATTGATAATTTTTAACCCAACACTGATTGGGGAAATAACAAACAACACGGGTAAAATAAATGTTGGAAAATTAAGAAAAATAGGATTTTAAGGTCCCTGAAACCATAATTTTCAAACACAAATATATTTTTTAGGAGCTAATCTAGAAAAGCGGCTAGCACCACTAGCCGCGTATTCGAATTAGGGTTACCCACCGGATGCCCCTCTTGACGGATTTTTCAACTAGCATAGTGAGATTAGTGTTTTCCATTTATTAATTATCTTAAACCTGAGAAATCCTAAATGAAATATTTAGAAAAAATAGTATTTTTTTTTAAATTAAAATTAGAAATTGAATCTACACAGTGTTTTTCTTACAGCGTTAGCCTGTTCTTATTCTGGGCGGACATTTATGATATAAATCTAATCTAATTTCAAAATAAAAATTTTTCATGACTCCAGCATCGAATAATTCACGTATTATAAACTCATATTGGCTTGGCTAAACAACTAATGATTCTACTTTTGAAACAACTAATACATAAAAATTATGTAGTTCCCATTTTTTTTGTCACGTACTGTTTAGGTATTTACAACCATATATTTCGTTTAAGGAATCTGTATTTAAACATGTTGTCGTATTTAGTTTATGCTTGCATATAAATATTTTCGTACGTGTTTATATAAACACTTCAAAATTTTTTATGAATAAAATATTAACTCATAATTAAGAAAAAATGCAAATAAAATTGAGAAACCACAAGATTGGGGGCATAATAATTTTTTCCTACTGAAAGTATACAACCTCAAATTTAAGCATACTACAGTGTTCCAAGTGTTAGGTGTTCTTATATGGAACATTAATTTTAAACAAAAAGGAACATTTTCTTCTAACATTTAAAAATATATAGACAATTGATTAAGATAAATATTTACTTATCTATATAGTTACTTCTGACATTTAGTTTTAGTTAAAGTTAAACAAATTAGAAATATTGACATAAAGTGTAACAAAATATTGAATCGTTAATTTTAATAATTTTTTCAAGCCTTTACATTTTACACAATATTTGCATTTTTTGTGCATTCATTCATGCACGAATGAATGGGCTAATACTCATAAATTGATATGGATGCATTTTAGCTTAAAATAATAATAATAATAATACAAAAACAAAAAAAATTTCCCAGCTAAAAATCGACATATATGAATACATACAGGTTAAATGTATGTTCATGCATGCTCATAAACATGCATTCATGTCCATACATGGATACATAAATCTCCATACATGCATCACATATGTATGTCCACTAGGGCGGGTCGATTTAATAATCGTATTCTACGGATCAAAATAAGAAACTTTGCCGAAGGAACCATACCTCTAAAACGAATTCTACTACCCCCCAACTGTTGACTTTTGTCCCGTAGGGTCAAGTTTTGAAAAATCCCACTTTGACCCATTTAGAGTGCCCCAATCGAGTCCAAATGTATGACCGACCCCCACTAACTTTGGAGGGCCGATCCACCCATGCCAGTGGCACACCCCCTGGAACTCCCCTGGGGGTTCCCCATACAAACATTTTAAAAAATCACCATTTTTGGCACTTTATTTTATTATTTTTTATTTATTTTATTTATTTTTATTATTTTATTTATTTTTTCTCTTTAGAAATTTATTTAGTCAGAACATATGTAGATGAAAAAATTAATTTAACTTAGTAATAGAAAAGAAAATAAAAAAAATTACTGTTTGAAGTCTTTTTTGCTTTCAAGTCTGGGCAATTTCGCACGGCTCTCTAATGTCGTCACCATAACAGCCTCTACATTTTCCGGTATAACTCGTTTGGAAACGCTAGCTAGCAATTGAACGTGTCGTTCTGTTGCAGGTCGTAAAATAGGTTGTGTGGGTTTTTTAAGCCACCACAAGACACAGCTGCATGTCGTAAACTTACTTAAGCTAAATCGGTTACAGGTAGAATTAAGCATAAAATTATCATAAAGGATTTTCCAGAAGTAATAAAAGGCGCACTTGCTTAACAGAATTTGTGGTCAGATTAACGTTTAATTTACATGTAAGTACTTTATGGGCAGTTTTGACAACAAAATCGGTTACAGGTAGAATTGAAATTACCATTTCATTCTTATTACCTCGTCTCCTAGACCATATATAACGCAACAGTTTTTGTGAATGCATTAAGTCGTTGTGAAGAACTCGAAGTGTGAAGTGCTAATTTGAGATAAAAAAATATTTAAAAAAAAATCATTCCAAATCAAGAAGTTTACAATGAATCCACCATCCTCTACACCGCAAGATGAAGCAATAACAACATCAACAACTATCGAAAACCCAATGAGTCATATACCCAGGCATGATGTTACTGTTTTTGGTGTGTCTACTGATTTGACTGATCTTAATTTACCAACCCATCTGGATATCTTGAGATATTATTTTTACTTGAGCGAACAAAAAAAGTTGTCCTATAAAGCATTCACTATTCAAGTACAAGATAAGTTGATTGGAATTTGGGAAAAACTTGGTATGGAAATAATGCTGAAAAAAGTGTATGTAATAAATTGAATAGATTGCTTGACAAATATCAAGAGCAAATCAAGAGAAGAAACAAACCCCAACAATTTACAGAGTATGTAAAATCTCTGGAAACAATTTTTTTCATTGGAACATGTAAATGCGATTTGAAGGCAGCTCCATGTGCATGCGGTTTGGTTCCCGAACGCCTCAAAGAGTTTATGCACGATCAACATAATCAGAGAAGTCTAACAATGGATGGATTTGCGATGGAAATTGAAGAGCAAGGAGCAACGTCTATGTCATCAATGCCAACATACCAAGATCCCGATGATTCAACATACGCACCGTCACCGGTTCAAGAAGATTTGGATATAAGCACAAGTTCACAATACACACAGAGATACGATTGTTTTAACTTTGCCTTGGTATGTGACAGATTTGGCGTGCCTGATAGAGTAGCATCAGCAATGGGAACAGCTCTTTTCCAAGATTTTAAAATGAAAGATATCCATGGCAAACCTCTCATCATGGATAAATCGAAAGTTCGCCGAGAAAAAGAGAAATGCAGACAAGAAGTGCTTCGCAAACGGTTAGATGATACCAATTTGTTAGCATTTTCATTCGATGGCAGAAAAGATGATACTTTAATGAGAGATACAATTGATGAGAAGTATCATACTAGAATGGTAAAAGAACCTCATCTTGTTATTTTGAGAGAACCGAATTCTGAATTGATTGGTTACGTAAGACTGGAACATGAAACCGCTGAATACAAAACAACCAAATTAAATGATTTTTTCAACGATAAAAATATATCACTGGATGCATTAATTGGCATATGCACTGACGGTGAGCCAACAAACACTGGCCCAAACGGTGGAATTATACGACGATTCGAATTGCTGTTAAAAAGACCATTGCGTTGGTTCGTTTGCCTTCTACACTTCAACGAACTTCCGTTTCGGCATTTGTTTGAAGCTTTGGATAAATCAACCAGCACTGGACCAAGATCGGCAACCGGAAAATTGAGCCGTCAAATCGAAACTTGTGAAACTCTTCCGGTAAGTTATTGCTATCACTCATTTATTATAATTGTCAACCGTTTTTAATTGTTTTATTTTTATATATTTTCAGGTGGTGGACGGCTTTCAGAAAATTGAGTTGAAAAATATGCCCCCTGCTCCAGAAAAAATTGAATTTTCCACCGATTCCAAGTACTTATACGACATGGCCCATGCAATTTCTAGCGGCGTGGTTTCAGTAGATCTGGCAAACATCAAACCAGGGAAAATTGTACATTCTCGGTGGCTCACCAAGGCCGCTAGACTATTACGATTATATGTGACAACGGAAAATCCAGATGCAAATTTAAGAATACTGGTTGAATTTATAATTACATGTTATGTGCCAATGTACTTCAATATCAAGTATTACAGCTCTGTCGTGTACGGTAGTAGATTATTTTTCAAATTCATTAGTTGGTCAAGATTTCTAGAACCTCGTTTACGCAAAATTGTCAATAAAGTAATTACAGATAATTCATATTATGCGCATTCGGAAAATATCTTGTTATCAATGTTGTTTGATGATAGCAAAGAAAAGCGCGACTGTGCTATCAAGATAATTCTACGCTATCGAACCGATGTTGACGACCCAACGGGACTTAGAGCTTATAAAAAACCAGATATAAACTTTTATTGCACAAGTTACACGGAAATGATCAATATGAATACCATAAATGACGTATTTGAACCACCATTCACGCGAAGCATTCCATACGATACTTTGAAAGAATATTTAAATCAAGATGATCCACCGTTTAATGATCCAAAAATTCCATCACACATACAAGAAACAGAACGACACGTTCAATTGCTAGCTAGCGTTTCCAAACGAGTTATACCGGAAAATGTAGAGGCTGTTATGGCGACGACATTAGAGAGCCGTGCGAAATTGCCCAGACTTGAAAGCAAAAAAGACTTCAAACAGTAATTTTTTATTTTTTCTTTTCTATTACTAAGTTAAATTAATTTTTTCATTTACATATGTTCTGACTAAATAAATTTCTCAGGAGAAAAAATAAATAAAATAATAAAAATAAATAAAATAAATAAAAAATAATAAAATAAAGTGCCAAAAATGGTGATTTTTTAAAATGTTTGTATGGGAACCCCCCAGGGGAGTTCCAGGGGGTATGCCACTGGCATGGGTGGATCGGCCCTCCAAAGTTAGTAGGGGTCGGTCATACATTTGGACTCGATTGGGGCACTCTAAATGGGTCAAAGTGTGATTTTTCAAAACTTGACCCTACGGGACAAAAGTCAACAGTTGGGGGGTAGTAGAATTCGTTTTAGAGGTATGGTTCTTTCGGGAAAGTTTATTATTAAACTAGAATACGATTTTCCCTGAGCCATGGGCGATTTTTTTGCCTCCCCACAAATCGACCCGGCCTAGTGAACATATATGATGCATGTATGGAGAATTGAAAAAAATAAAAAAAAAAATATTTTTAAATTAGTATATTTTTCTGCTAAATTTAGCACTCGGTTTTGAAAAATTAGTAAAATGTTTTTCTGAAATCAGCAGCGAAAATTAGTAAAAAAATCTGTAATTTGTAATAAGAGAATAGCAAAAATGATTACTAAAAATAAAAATTGTACTAATAACACTATTCGACAGTCAAAATCGGGATGGGATGAAACCAACGGGAAATGTTATATCGGTCAAAAACAAGTTATACGTGTCCCGGTCAAGCCTAGGAATCGAGATATATCTTTTTTTTGACATTACTCGAGAACCACTAGTCCGATTTTGCTCAAACAATTTTAAAAAATTAAAAATTACAATTCCCTTAATATGTTCATATAACGTTTTTCTATATACTCAACAGTTTTGCCGGTAAAAATAAATGTTTGTTACCGCTACCATAAAAATCAATAACCTTTTGTTTATTACTTTTTTTTTAATATTTTAGGCAAAAAATATTTTTTTCTTCATACATTTATTTTTACCGGCAAAACTGTTGAGTATATAGAAAAACGTTATATAAACAGATTAAAGGAATTGTAATTTTTAATTTTTTTAAAATTGTTTGAGCAAAATCGGACTAGTGGTTCTCGAGTTATGTCAAAAAAAAGACCACCAAAGGTCAAATCGATATATCTCGATTCCTAGACTTGACTCAGCAAAACGCCGGGACGCGTATAACTTCTTTATTACCGATATAACTTTCCCCGGTAGATTGAACCCTTCCCGATCACTGACCCCTACCATTTGTCTCACAGTGTAATCAGTATAAGAATAGTATAGTGCGATTGAAAACTGTTTACAAATTTTTTTACAAACTTTTTTATCTGAGTATACTCATCGCAGATGAGGTTATACTCTTGTAAAGTAATTTTTCCCCCTCCACTAAATATGAAGTCAAAAAAGTTCCATCGATTCGCATTCGCGAGTTGTCAACCATATTTAAACCCCCTGACCAATGGGAAAATATTTTATGGGTCAATATTATGAAGATGTACTTACTTTAAAATGATTTTAATGTTTTATGGATTTGGTTACAACTTAAAATTTCCTTTCGTTTAAGTATATGAATGTGGGTATATTTTCAAGGAAATTTTAAGGCCCCAAAAGGATTTCATAAAGTTTATATTTTTAAATGAACCTAGCGCATTCAGATTTGTTTAAAAATGTGGACACATTAGAATAGTATTCATGCTAGATACTTAATTCAATAAATAAAATGGGCTTAAAATCAATGAAGAAGATCCAGAAATACTCGTATTTTAAAAATAGGCCGTTATTTAGCAAAGAATTTTTTTTTAAGTGACGAAAGACCTATATTTCCGAAGGACCTTTTTGTTCATCCTAAATTTGGATAGGAAAGCAATATTCGAACAGAAGCAGTCCGGTGGAGCGCGAAAAATCGAGACTTTTGTATTTTGGGCCACCCTATCGTACATATTATCATTATCAACATCATCGCCATCGCCATCGTCGTTATTATTATATTCTTTTTAAATATTCCATAGTTTTAGCAATCCTTTTTTACACATATACGTTTGGTTATACGTTGATAACTCTTAACTTTAAATTTCTTTAACAACAATATTTAAAATTTTATTTATGAAAAAACTAATGTTTCCGATTATTCGACATAGGCGGTTAACCGGTTAATAAATTATTTGAAAAAGTCTCCAAAATTGATTAACCAGTTATTGGTTAATCGAGAAAATTGGCAGTTAATCGTTTAATTCACTTGTACATAAAAACCATACGTCAGTGTGGCAACATTTGTGAAATAGGTGACAAACAGGAGATAAGAAGATAAACAAAAGATCTAAAGTAGAATGTTTGTATATCTGTTTGATCACTTCTGAGAGTAAATTATCATATAGAGACAATCGGACAATAAAATATAAACAATAATACAATTTAATGGAAAATCACTGATGAAGCCTGTCCATAAAAACGGCAGAAACTAGATCTAGTCTGATTTGCAATTTAATAATGTGTCTATAACTTTGGAAAAAATGTTTATTCTTTTTCTTAACCTCAAACCTACTTAAATAAAATTAATAAAAATGCATATTAATTACAATATTAATTGCATTTGGTCTATATGATGCGTTTGAAAAAACAACAATTTACCAGAAAAATAAAAATGCCCTGCTGGCAGTCCGTCTCCGATATACACAAATTTCCTGCACTTGTACGTAAAAACCATACGTCAGTGTGGCAACATTTGTGAAAAAGGTGACAAAGAGGAGATAAGAAGATAAACAAAAAATCTAAAGTAGAATGTTTGTATGTCTGTTTGATCACTTCTGAGAGTAAATTATCATATAGAGACAATCTGACAATAAAATATAAACAATAATACAATTTAATGGAAAATCACTGATGAAGCCTGTCCATAAAAAAGGCAGAAATTAGATCTAGTCTGATTTGCAAATTAATAATGTGTCTATAACTTTAGAAAAAATGTTTATTCTTTTTCTTAACCTCAAACCTACTTAATTAAAATTTATAAAAATCTATATTAATTACAATATTAATTTGATTTGCCTACAAATAGCATAGGAAAAAACTCAAAAACCTGAAAAATACCAAAGAAAATCATGGTTTGATACAATATTTAAAAAAAAGAAAAGTATGAAAAATTTCTAAAATGTCTCTACGTCAGGGACTTTGTATTTTAGTCCGCCATAAAACAAACAAGAAAAATTGAAAATCGGTCTACCCGTTTAATCTCCACAGTGGAATCCGTTTTTCAATATGTTGTTTCGAGAAAAAAACCATTTAAAGTTTAAAGTTTACTAGTAAAAGACGAAAACAAACCTTTATATATTGTTAGAGTAAAAATTATTCCTACTCAGCCAAATTTTTTGAACTGGTTGCCTTTGAATCTGTTCTAGAATAGGTGTTTTTACCACCAGTTTCGCGGAACAGCTTCTAGAACTGATTCCTGGAAGTCAAAATGGAAGGCTTCACTGTCGCAGAACCGGTTCTATAACTGGTTCTAAAGCAACCTGTTCTAGTTTGGAGGAACAGAACCTGTTGATTTTGGAACAAACTCAAACAAAAATCACCGATGATAGAACATAAATTAGAACAGGTTGCATGTACAAGTACAATTTGTTCTAAAACCGGTTATTTGCATCCGACAATTTTGCTGGGTACTTGTGTACTTTATTCACTGAAAATTCTTGAAGAAATGATTCAGTAGTTTGCAAAATATTAGGCATATAGATCCAGCAAAATTGTCGGATGCAAAATATTGTTACATTTTTACATTTTAAAAACGCTCTTTTCTATTGCAAGCAAAATAATCAATCCTAACGCTGATAACAATTGTTACATTTTACCTTATAAGAACGTTCGTTTATCGCCTTTAAATAAACCGGGTTGGTGCTCTTAGTAAATAAAATAACTCTCTTTAGTTTGATTTAGCTTATACTGTTTTTTATTTACACTCTACTTACTTTGTACACAAAACCGTATAATAAACACACAAACTCTAACGATTTAAATACCACGATATTCTAGAGCAATACGAACTAACTCTACAAACCCTACTAAGCAATTTAAGAGCACAAGAGTTAATAAGCAACTTCAACTTTCCAAATTTTAATGCGCGACTTATATAATAACAACCATGTTTCTAGAACATGCTGGAGGATTCTAGTGTACTATAATTATAACACTTATTTTACTTAACAGTATTGCATATGTGTGGTGCAATAATAAAGACCACAGTATGAATGTTTGGAAAAATATTCACAAAACATTTTCTTATACAACACTTAACATTTTTTATTTGTTTATGTTTTATTTTTTTTGTAATGATCTAAATTTTAATATCCTGTAAATAAATACAAATAAGCAAATTTGTCAATTTTTGTTATATTTAGTGCTAAAAACGTCAAATCTGGCATCAGCGCATGCAAGAGAATGTTTTGTAAAACATTCATTCAGCCCTCTAGTGTATACTTAAATGTAGTGTTACCAGATTGACGTATTTTGTAAATCTGGTTCTTGGTATATTTTTCTTCTGAAATTAAGAAAACTTTTTATATTAGGCTAATCCAATTTCGTAACAATATTATAATTAACAGTTAAGCTATATATAAAAAAAAAGAAAAAAAGGAAAAATAACTTAATACGTTCCCATAATTTCCCAGTAGTAAAGCACAAATAATAAACAGTGTGTTCGTTTACTCGAAATTCTTACTACTTTTACTACAATTGGAAAGTTTTGTTTACTTTTTGTATTGAATTTTTCCAGCTGTAGTAAAAGTAGTAACTTGTAGTAAGTAAACGAACATGCCTAAAGAGTATTTCAAAATTTCAATTTTAATAAAGGGAAAAATAATTTATTTTTGACATTTAGAGATCTTTAGGAATTTCAGCCTTTTGTGTAAGTTTAGGAATTGCTTAAACTCAATAAAGATTTTACCCAATGTTTAATCGAATGAATTCCTCACGATTAAAGACAATGATTGACAAAATCGAATGAGATAAATTGACTAAATTCCTTAAAAGTGAATTCGATGAATAAATTCCAAGGAATATTAAAAATGAATCGATTTAGAAGGAAATCGAAAGGTATTTTCATAGACTTCATTCAAAATGGAATTCATTGTTCAAAACTCTGATTGCTTAAATGTAATAAAATATCGCTTTACCAGTTTGTATAACAAGATGTAATTTTCTTATTTCAACGAAATTTTCACGAAAATTTTTAAATCATGCGTATAGAAAAAAATTCAAACTATTCAAATATGAATGAGTAAGCAAGTAAAAATTTCGTATTATGTGATGACAATTTATGACCTTGCATATGCACATATATTAATACATAAAATTTCGTTTTTTACTACATCATATACTATTCTAGTATGTACATGATGTTGATGACATGTTGATTGTTGCATATTTAAAAACAAAAAATGTGTTAAATAAAAATTTCGATTATTTTTTTATTTTTTTCCTTGTAATAACCCCATGAATTATAAAAAAAATTTTATGGCAATATTTGTTTTTATTGTTGTACTAGGGGAAAGTTTAATGTTGTGTGTTTTAATCGTTTTAATTTATGACAGATGGTAATTTAATTTTAATGTCATATGACAGGGGTGGACACGGATTTGTCACCGATGGAAATATTGTCGATTTTATAAATTATAAAGGGCCTCACCATACAATTACCTGCAAGATATTAATGAATTTTTGCATAAAACCAACAAAGTTCCACTGGAACTCGTCCATTGAAACTTTTAGTTGACGGGATTTTTCATAAAATGCTGTTAGTAATTTCATTTTATTTTTTTAAAGTTTTATACACGCTTAAAAAAAGTTTCATTAAAACTAAATATATAAAATATATGAAGCCTTATCATAAAATTAAAATTTTTTTTTTACTTTTTGAAAAAAAAAAAACTTCATTAGTTGAATGAAAAATTAAATCCCACAAAATTCTCTCTGTGTACATTTGAAAAAGGTAAAACTAAAGGGTGGCCCAACCGTAATGCACAATGTTAATTATGAGTCACACCTTAATGTCAAGTTTTTTGCCCAACTTAATTTGACATTTCTTTGTTTCAGTGTTTGACAAATTCAACCATGGAGAGGTACACCATTGAGCAGTGTGTTAAGATTGTTGAAGCCTTTTACGAAAATGGTCGTTCAAATCAAAATGCATTTGTGCACTTCGTGATTTCTTTGGTCAGAATAATCGACCAAATGTGTCCACAATCGGGAGAATTGTGCGCAAATTTCAGCAAACCGTCAACCTCGACTAGTCATGATAACGGACCAGAACTTGTGGCCAGAAATTGGGGATATGAACCTGGACGATATGTGTTTCCAACAGGATGGTAGCCACACAGCCAACGAAACAATGGCTCTTTTGCGCGAGAAATTCAATGGCCGTGTTATCTCACGTCGTGGCGATGTTAATTGGCCGCCACGATCATGTGATTTGACACCGTTGGACTTCTTTCTTTGGAGATATTTTAAAGAAAAAGTGTACGCCAATAAGTCAATAACAATTCAAGAGCTAAATGATGAGATAATTCGGCACATTACCGACATTGAACCTCAATTATGTGTCAGAGTCATTGAAAATATAGACCATCGGATAGAGGTATGCCACCGAAGCCGTGGCGAGCATTTGGCCGATATTTTGTTTCGCATATAATTGCCATAGATCATAATAAAAAAGATTAAGATCATTTTCGGAAAACTTTTTGTTTAATTTACAATTAACATCGTGCGTTTTGGTTGGACCACACTTTACATATATTTATTTAACTGAAATGAATGTGGACGGCACTAATATATTTTTTTTTAATCGGTTCTCCACTTCATCTATTCCAAAACTGGTAGTATTAGAATCGATTGCAAATTCAATTTTGCAACTTCTATAACCCTTTGGTTTTAAATAAAATAAGGTGAATTTTTGTAATTTTTTTCATATTTTTTGCTTTAATCGGCGGTATTGTGGGATCGATCAAATGAAAATTTAAAAACTTAAGGACTCATGCGGCCTTAAGGGTCTCATTTGCCCACCGTTGTCATATGCCAATAATTATAATAACAATTTCTAAAAAAAATAAAAATAATTGAATTAATTTAAATAAAAAAATTAAATGTTTAATAAATTACACTAGAAAACATTATAGATGTTATTATACTGTATCCAAATTTAGCAAGAAAAACTTTTTCGGCTGTCACAACCGAATTGGAATCTACCAAATTACGAAGTTGCGGCAACTGAATCAATTCGGTTTGGTTGCCACAACGAAATTGTTTTGAGAGTGAAGAATGACGTAAAACGATACACTAAGAATTTTTTTCTTGAAAGATTTGAAAGTAGCGTACAATAGTTTATTGGAAATAATAAATATCACACTCATAGAATTATGTCGGTAAAATGAACTGCAATTGCAGTTAAAAAAGTGTACACTGAAATTGTAAAAAATGACACATATATGAAAAAATTTTATTACATAAACACAGGTAGAAAAATACGATCGCCACAATGTTGTCAAACCGTTGGATCAGTGTTGTCAGTTTAGGGGATTTATCCCCAAATTGGGGATTTTTTTTCGTCAATGGGGATAAAAATTTTCATTTGGGGATCCGGGGATTTATTGGGGATGACACGAAATTTTAGGGGATTTTTTGGGGATAACATATTATTGCTTTTTTATATTTTTATGAATTTAACCCTGATAATTCTAAATATTTATATATTTCTTTTAAGTATGGTGATAAAAGTGCATGATTTTAGGCTACACAAATTTGTATCTGGAAAGTTAATGTGCGTACATACCTTAATTCCTTTTGGTGAAAATTTGAATTCTTTTTGGTTCCAAAATATTTAAGGTTATTCGGATGTAATATGAGTTATAAGAAGCTCTTCTTAAATTAAATATATACACCCAGAAAACAGTCTCAGTTGTGGCCACCGAATTTGTTGCCAATCGAATTCGTGCGGTTACGACAACTGTCTTTATATTAAATTATATTTTTTGTCGTGAAAGCCAATATTCAATTGTCTAATTCAATATTATATTCCACATAAATATTATTGTGTTCCATAAAATTTTATTGAAATTAAAAAACTTTTTTTCAACTCTCCGGTATTGAACCCGGTCATTCTGATTCATAATCCACACTCGTACCCATTGCACCACAACTACTTTTAATTTTCTTTGCTATATTTACTTTTTATACTTAAGAATATTTTATTTTTATTAAAAAAACAACATAAATTTTTGTCTTTTCCGGGATTCGAACCCGGAAATCTGGCGTACTAGGACAACTCCTCACCCACTAAACCCCAAACACTTATCAATTTTAATGTCTAATTTTGAATTTATATGTTTAGTTTGGAAAACAAATATAGCATAAACTTCGTTTACCAATACCAATTAATAGTTGAGTGTGTTATCAATACAATCCACAATTCGGTTGGTTCTACAGAAACTCGACTTTAAGGTCTTATTTGATTAGGATACCCATATTTGTAGGTACCACTTTCGAATATTGAAATTTTTTTAATAAAGGTGGTAGATAACACCAATTTTCTTGTATATTCCGTATAAAAATGGCTGTTTCTACTGCATAGAATTACTAAACTGATACTAATTTTAAAATTGATTGGAGATACCAATAATTTGTTAAAAGGATTGTTTTTTAGTTTGCTTTCCCTATTTTTAATACCTAGTAAAATAATTTTGGTGTAGTATTCAATTATAGGTAACTCCAAATAAAATAACGTCCTGGCAAATTCATTTTAATAGTTCTGATCGAATTCCAACCAATCTTTTTCCTGGGTGTACTTTACATGTTATTCAATTGTCAAAAATTCAATCTATCTGCTGAAATATTAAAACTTTTTTATACAGTACCATACGCAACAAAATGTCTGAAGCTGATGAATCGGAAAATTTTGACTCTGAAATATTTAAAACGAAAAAATTTTGCTCCCGTTTTTTGTGCTGTTATTTCAATTTATTTGTTCTTTTTTATAATTTGTTAGAATTACAAAATTTATTGAGTTTGAATTAAATAAATATGGTGTTTTTACATTAATTTAAAAACAAAAGTTAACGAATACGAATTTTTTCCAGAAAATAAAAATTGGGGATTTTTGGGGATAACAAATTGAAAATTAGGGATTTTTGGGGATAACAATTTCAAAATTGGGGATAAAGTCTGAAAAAAAACTGGCAACACTGCGTTGGATAAAATTGATCATAAAAATTCTTGAATTGTTGACCAGTCGAACGCAGTTGTTACTTGGGCCTTGCCATCGGTAACTACACATCATAAAATCAGTTGATACGGTGGGTTATGCGTTGGCAGAACGCTGTGCCAGGGTATTATTTTTGTGCCGTTGGTAATTTCCATCTGGGAAGCCACATAAAATTATATATAAATTTTTTACTCGGGTAATAAAAAAAATATATTTTTTCACTACATTTTTTGAACCGTTAATTGAAATTTTCGTCTTAAAATTTGATCCACTTCCTGGAATATCACCCCAATTGTAGTGTGATGGAGGGTATGCTATAATCGGCATGTTCGACTTTAATTTTTTTATTTCTTGAATCTACCAATTTTTAATTATTGTCATCTTAATTCGACAAATAAAGAAAAACGAATAATTAAAATTTAATTTAACACAAAACAGTCACTCATATGTCTTACCTTTTGAAAAGCCATTATTCATGATCAAGTTAAAAGTTTTTTCATTTATTTTTAATACTATTTTTGCAAACTTATTTTCCACTACTTACACGTACTATTTTGTGCTCTAAAAAACAAACAAAAAATCAAATCTATAACTTACCTATCCATTAGATTCGCATTACCAGAATGCGATGAACGCCAATAGTTATTTGTTTCCTGATGGTGGGCCGCTAACAACGAAGAAGATGATGTGGACAATGAAGTTGTCTGTTGCTGAAGGTGCTGTTGATGAGTGTGTGGCGATATGCATCGTTTATCATTGCTATTGCCACTACTATTACCAGTGCGACGTTCTGTCTTTGGTGTTGCTACTATAACATTAAAACTAGTGGGTTTCTTGCGTAAAGATGATGAAGATGAATGACGTAAAATGCCGCTACGAAAACTGCTGGTAGTACGACAGGTGTTAGTTGTGGTTGTTGTTGTAATTGAACCATCTCCATTGCTAACTTCACCATGACTACGACCATTACGACTACTATTGGCGCCAATTCTAACTGTGCTATTGCCATTAGAAAAATTCGTTGATGAAGAACGATGTGTAAGTTGTTGATGTTTTTCATTGTAGTCTTGGTTAAAATTACGATTTGATTCGCTAGCAACACCAACACCACCACTACTACTAATGCAGTATTTGCTATAGCCACTGTTGTTACTACTAAAACTACTGTGCATTTGAAGCTGTTGTTGTGAATGTTGTGGACGTATTGTAAAACGACCACCCAAGCTGTAACAAACCAAATGTGAAATAAATCAATTTAAAATAAATTGCATAGTTTCTTCAAATAAAAAAAATGGTAAATGCCACTGTTACAGGACTGGAGATAATAACTAATCTTTTTCTGTAATACATATTTACATTTGTTTAATGATATTAACCCTGCAAACGTATACCCCGCCTCCAGGCGGGGTACATTAAATTGACCACAAATGCGTCAAATGAGTATTTTATAATAAGAAATTATACATTTTCAATAGAAAACAAAATTTAAAAAATTTTTTATGAAGAATTTTTTTGTATACTCTGCACTAGGGTGGGTTGATTTAGCAATCGATATTGTGCCATCGATTTTTCGATATCTTTTGGCATGAGGAAAAAAGTTCCACTACGACATATCAAAGAAATAATTTTTGAGGCGACCAAATTTGAATTTTTTACAATTTTCTAATAAATGCTAGATTAGCGCCATCTTGCGGTGGCTTTTTGAAATAACTAATGAAGTTGTAAACAATATAACATTAGAACCTTTCCAACCTGAAAGTCGGATAAAAAATGTGGAAACTAGAGGTAAAAGTATATAAATAAAATTATTTTCTGCTTGTTTCATCAACATCATTTCGTCAACATTATCATCATCAAGCAGATAATAATTTTACTTATATACTTTTACCTCTAGTTGCCACATTGTTTATCCGATTTTCAAAAGTAATACCTTTCTGGAAAGGTTGTAATGTTATATTGTTTATAACTGCATTATTTGTTTCAAAAAGCCACCACAAGATGGCGCTAATCTAGCATTTATTAGAAAATTGTAAAAATTGAAATTTGGACGCCTCGAAAATTATATTTTTGATATGTCGTAGTGGAATTTTTTTTCCTCATGCCAAAAGCTATCGAAAAATCGATGGCACAATATCAAAAAATTGTTGTCCATAAAAATCGGCCCACTCTCCTGTGCACGCTTTTGAAGCGAGAAAGTATCAAAAATAAAATTTCGTAAAATTTCGAAAATTAAATATTTTAAAACAAACAAAATTTTCGGAAATCTTAAAAGCATATTTAAATTGACTAAAACATTTAATAATGACTACAAAGAAAGATTTAAGCTTAATTTGTTCGAAAAATTCTTTACTTTGGTCCATGGACACACATGATTCCATAAGGATACCTTAAAAGGACATCGCCTTAACTTGAAAACGAATGGAGGGATTTTTCTGAAATTTGGTAAAAAGAATATATTTCGTATATGTAGCAAAGCTTATAACTTTGAATAATATATATTGAAGTTGTGGTGCGTTTTCGCTCACTTTTTCGAAAAACCAAAATCGCTACATCCTCTTAAGTACCAGAACAAAAAATTAAATCTTGGTAAGAGGAATAATTTATGCCTAAACCTAGTAATTTTTATGCGCTAGTTTTTGAGATTGGCTCTTGACTTATTTTGGCCCATATCGCCTAAAGTGAGCAACGAAAAGAAATGTTATAGAAATTGTTTATTTTCCGTGGGGAATACTTGGTATAAATTTCATTGCAAAAATGCTTCGGCCGGTTAGAGGGTTAAATTTTGTATTAAAAGTAATTTTCTTAAAATTTTTTATTAGCAACTCATTTTATTTTTCTGTTCATTAATTTAAATCAGGGATGAAAAGAAAGCTCGAGCGAGCCAAAAATATATACATTTTCTTAAAAAGCTCGGAAGCCAAAAATTAAAAGAGCTGCTCAAATGAAAAAAGCTCGCAACTAAAAAAAAAAAAAAAAATAAAGAGCTATAAAAAATCGTATTAAAAATTTCATAGAGCTTTTTTTTTATCGAGCAGCTCTTTAACGAAATTTAATTGAGTTTTTTGAAATCGATCCGCTAAAAAAGCTCGCTCCCATTAAAATAATTTAGTTATTATAAAAAACAAAAACGGTAATTTAGTTACACTATATCCAACAGTACTATAGTCCCTAGATTTTGAATTTTAAAAATTGAAAAAAAAACATCGCTGAAATTGAAAAAAAAGTTTCAAATATCAGAAAAAATCGCCAAAACAAAAAAAAAATTTTTTTTTTAAAATGGTCAAAATTGAAAAAAAAAACCTCAAAAGTGAAAAATACACCAAAATGAAAAAAAAAATCTAAAATTTAAAAAAATTAACAATTATTTTAATTTTTGCATTAAAAATACAAAAATTGTTTTTTCGGACTTTCTATATTTTCATATATTTAGTTAAATATTCTTCTACCTCAAGTAGAATATCAATATCAATATCATATTAGAATTTGGACTTGAGGTAGAAGAATATTCAACTAAATATATGATATTAAAAAATCGTCAAAAATTAAAAAAAAAATTCGGCGAAATTGGAAATAATTAAAAACAATGGCAAAAATTGAAAAAATCGCAGAAATTGGAAAACAAATCGCTAAATTTAAAAATCATGTAGATTTTATAAAAAATTTAAAAAATTTACAAAATTTAAAAAAATTGACATAATTTTAAAAAATCTTCAAAATTTCTCAACATCGTCTAAAATTATAATTATAAAAAAAATCGTCAAAATTTGAAAAATTGCCATAATTAAAAAATTTTGAAAAAATCGTCATAACTTGAAAAAATTGTCAATATTTGAAAAAATTAAAAAAATAAAATTAGACAAAATCGCCAAAATTGCAAAATGTCGTAAAATATTTTAAAAAATCGTCTTGAAAAAATTGTCAATATTTGCAAAAATTAACAAAATCGTTAAAATTTTAAAAAGTCATTAAAAATTCAGAAAATTTTGAAAAATTGCCAAAATTGAAAAAATCGCCATAACTTGAAAAAATTGTCAATATTTGAAAAAATTTCCCAAATAGTCAAAGTTTAAAAAAAAAATCGTCAAAAATTAGACAAAATTGCGAAATACCGTACAATTTTGAAAAAATTTTCAATATTTGAAAAAATTACCAAAAAGTCGTCAAAAATTGAAAAAAATCCAAAAAATTTAAAAATTCGCAAAATTAAAAATTTTTTTAAAAATTTTGAAAAAATCGTCATAACTTGAAAAATCGTCAATATTTGAAAAAATTGCCCAAATAGTCAAAATTTAAGAACCTCCTTAGAAGAGAACCGTATAGAACTAAACGAAACGCCGGCCGATTAGCCTAATGTTACGATCTTTTCATACGAAAATGTATACACTCGTAGAAATAAATCTGTAAAAATAGCAGAAAAAGTTACTAAAAATTAGTTAAAAATGATGCTGCAGAAAGAACCGCTAAAATTAGCAGAGTTTTTTTTTTTACTAAATACTAGTAAAATGAGAATAGCAAAATTAAAACTGTTAAATTTACAGAATTTTAGTTATATTTAGGCTAACTTTTAGTTAATTGAAATAGCAAATTGTGCTGTAAAATCTGCAGAAAATTTTTCTAAATATTTGTGTACTAAAAATAGCAAAAATAAACTGTTAACTCTACAAAATTTTTGCTATTTTTAAGCTAAATTTAGTTGAATGCAAATAGCAGTTAATTCTGCTATAATCAGCAGAAATATTTGCTAAAAAATTGTAAACTGCTGTTTTCAAAAGGCTCGATATTTATTTGCATTTAAAAAAAAATCGAAAAAAAACTTTGAAGATTTTAAATTTTTTTGTGATTTTGTAGGCTACTAATTATTTAGCAAATTTTTTTGCTGATTTTAGCAGGTTAATTCGTTATTCTCCATTTACAAAAATTTAGCTCAAATATAACTTAAATTCTGTATATTTAACAGTTTTGTTTTTGCTGTTCCTATATTACTAATATATAGCAGAAATAATCTGCTAATTTAGCAGTTTTTTTCTGCAGCATCATTTTTTAAACTAATTTTTAGTAGTTTTAACTAAATTTTTTCTATTGGTGTACGAAAGAGATACGATACTAGTTGTTCTATTCTAGTTTAACTCCTTTAACATATTATAGAGCGCTACGTTCACGTCTGACCCAGGCTTAACTTTATGAAATGTAAAATTTACAAGGAAGGTCTGCGGTATCGTTCTGATTTGATTTGAATATAATTTGAATATGTGACAGAAGGAACAAAAACAAAAGTATTTTGACAAAATATGATCTCAATTAATCAACTTTTAATTTTTATGAATTTTAGAAGAGTTATTAAAATTTATCTTATATTTTTTTTAAATAAAATTATTAAAAATACAACAAATTTTTTATATTATTTTAATTGAATTTTTTTCGATTAGTCGATTAATTTTTAAATTTTTATCGATTAATTGGTTTAGAAAAAAACCGAATAATTATTTGCACAATTAATCGCTTAAAATAAAATGTCGATTAATACCCTTGACTATACCAACATACAGCGATTTACTACGCTAACCTAATATATCGCACCTTACATACAAAAGTGACTCAACTCAAAATTTTCCATTATTGGATTTTTTGCATAAATGAATTCAAAGTACATATCTCTAACTACTTCAAAAATTTCTGTTTCATTACTATCTTCTTTAATTGAAAAAAATCCCTTTATGTCTGTTTTTATGTTAATTGCGTTGCTTCTGTGAGTACTTTTGTTACATATAAAAAGGATTATTTTGAGTTTTGTCACTTTAACTGTAAAAAGTGATAAATTTTGTGGTGTATTATTTTGCATTTTGAAAAAATTGGGCTAAATTGACTGTATTATTTGTTATGTGCCTTTTCAGTTAAAAGGTCATAACTCAAAATTTGAATTTTGAAAATTTAAAAATATCCACAAACATAATATAAAATTAAAAAATGTACAGCAAAACCTTCTGCAAAATGGACTTTTTCATAATGGAACTAAACAGTTCTCCTGAAAATTTATCAATTTTGAGTTGTGTTACTTTTGTATTTAGAGTGCGATATATTCATTTGGCATATGAATCATCTCACCTCCGGAAATATTGTTGCACAGTGTTAACAAACTATTTATGTATGATGTTTACTTATGAATTTCTTAAAGTATGCAATTGTTTTTTGTTGTCTTTACTTGGTTTAACAACATTTGTAAGTGTGCTTCAAAAGCAAACAATACTAGCAAAATAATTTAAAATAAACACACTTAAACACATACAGAATAAATGTTTGTTTTCATAACCGTACAAGGAAAAAATTATTGACAAGAAAAAAGAAAAACTAGAAAAGAAAACTTACCGTCTAAATAATTCGCTTTCCGGATGTTCAGCTGCAAATCGAGCTTTTTTCCTCAATAATGGTATTGTTAGAGCATACGTGATTACCATCATTAACATGGGTATATAAAATGCCACCAATGAACCAAATACAAAAAATGCACGATTATTTATAACACAAACATTTGGCTGAGGCATGATATTCTTTTCATTCACCAGACCTTTTTGTGAAAAAAGCAAAAAATAAAAAGACAAGAAATAAAAGAAAATAAATTAAAGGTAACAGAAGAAATTTCGAAACGATAATGATTCCTTTATATTGTCAACGTTTATTTGTTTTCAATAGCAATATCAGTGTAATTAATAACAGACACAGAATAAAAAAAATCCCAGATTGCAGTGTAATATATGAGACATTTGGGTATTCATATATAACCATTATTATTGCAAAGTGCCATTTATAAAATATGAAAATGTATGTTTTATTATTCTTTTTTTTTTTTTAAGAAAACAATGAAAAACGTTAAATGATAATATATGTATAGTATGTGTGTGTGTTAGTGTAAATTTACCCAATACTGTTATAGAGCTGGATACAATCATTGCCATTACCCAGACAATGGCAATTTTCATGCCAGCCAAACGTTTCGTGGAACGATGCCGTGAACCCAATGGATTTCGTATACCTAAGTAACGACCCAAACTAATGAAGCACATATGAAGGATGCTTGATGAACATGCCAAAACATCGCAGGTCACATATATGTTGCACCATGTAAAACCTAATGGCCAATAACCTGTAAAAAGGCAAAAGAAGGGAGAAAAATGATGTAGTCATATAAATATTGCAAAGTAATGGAGAAAAGTTAACGTTTTATTAAATTAACCAAAAAGTATGCTTTAATTTTGAAATATAATTAATTCTTAAAAGTATGCAAGGCTTTCATGATATATTGGGTTCAAAAAAGTATGCAATTAAAAATTATTTAATCAATTAAAATATAATATTAGTATGCTAGAATAATTGACAAAAATTGGAATTGCCTTATGAATATTGAGGCTTTAAAGTGGATGTTTATAAACTTCAATTTCAAAATTTTAATTGTGTATTCTTATAAACTACAGTTTAAAAATTAATCGCAGATTTTTAACTACTTGACTAGCGGACAAAGCCCGCTATTTTTTTAGCGTGCCTTAAAATTTATTATAATGCAATTTATGTGGTAGACCTGGCAATTCAAGTGATTTTTTTAAAATTCTATTGGAAAGTAAACTGCTTTGTTTTTATCTACCATTTTTCAATATATGAATGCTTCACTTGCCAAATCGATTAACTCCACTTTTTGAATATTTTTTAAATTTTAATGTCAAAGCACTATATTAACTCCCAACTGTATAATATTCAAAACAAATTTCTAGCCATTTTAGCCATTGAATAATAATTAATTTATTTCTGATTAACTCCATACTCTAATGTAAATCATAATAAACATTTAGCTAAATCACTTTATCACATTAGACCGACACTCGAAAAAAAGTGCCCCCTCCAAAATAAACCTTGGTTTGTTTTATGATGATTCCCAAAATATTTCGGGTCTAGCAACGAGGTCACGAGCTGGACCATTTTTAAAAAGATCTTTTTTTTTAGTTTTTGTAAGAAATTTGCTTTTTAGCTGTAAACATCATACTCAATATGGGAACTGAAATTTTATTTATCATAATGCATTTTTGGAATGTATCATATTTTCTCGTTTCATACATATGCATATTTATATTCGAAGTTAGACAACAACTAAATATACCCAGCAACTACTACAACTAAATATATATAGCAAAAAAAATTGCAAGTAGTGCTTTATAAACTACTTCTTTCAATGCTTCACAAGTATCCGTTAGTGTATTTTTACTGCTTTTTTATAAGTTATTCTGAACAACTTCAAAAAATCACTTCTTTTATTGCTTCCCAAGTATCCGTTATTACATTTTTACAGTTTTTTTAGAATTACTTCTGAACCACATCCAAAAAATCACTTAAGTATTGCTTCTAAAGAGTAATTGCTCTAAAAGTGATCGTAAAAAGCGATTTTGGTATCATTTGGCATTTCCAAACAGAGGGTCCCGGGTTCGATTCTCGGCGGGATCAATATTTTTTTAATTTTTTTTTTAAATTTTTTTTATTCTATTATTTTTTTTAATATTTATAATTAATTTGTTTAAATTCAATATTTTTTAATTTTAAAATTTTTAAAAATATGTCTAAATAAAACATATGGTCAGAAATTGATTTTTATGTACTTGTAAAAATAGTACTGAAACCAATATTGGATTGGAATGGACCTTTTACACTTATTTATTAAGTACTTTTATTGAAGAGAATAAGGAACCATATCTCGCATTAACAAAGTGGTGTTTTTATGCCAGTCAACTTTCATATCAAAGCATATCTCAGCGGTAGAGCGCTAGACTAGCAATCGTGAGGTCGCAAGTTCGATCCTCGGTGGCGGCAATAAAAAACTTTTGTAAATTAAAAAAAATATAATTTTTTTTTGTAAAGAATTTTTTTTTAACTTTTAATTGGTGAAAAAGAGCTTCCTTTGCACTCGTTCAAAAAGTACTGAAAAAATGTTGAAGAGGGAGTACTCCTCTCCTATGACAACTCAATGTTAAAATCATTAGTGTTTATGTTAAATAAGAAGTACATCTAGATCATCAATTGTAGTGCTTTTTCTACTGCTTCGGTATCTCTTATTTTGCGGGGTAAGTATCTGTGGCGCAGGGGGTAGAGACACAGCCTTATAGCCTTAGAGATCTGAGTTCGAACCTCAACCAAGGCATTACATTTTTTTTTAAATAATTTTTTTATTAATTCAAATTAAAAGGCACAATTGATTTTTTGTTGTTAATATAATTTTATTCAAAAACAAAATATTCAAATTTTCAACCTTAAGAAATTCAAATTTGAAATTTGACAAAAAAAAATTATATCGAGTTTAGTCTAGAGGAAAAGCAATGGGCTGCCGGTTCTATGCCGGTTCGCGACAAAAAAATTTTTTAAAAAAATTTTTTTTTATTCAAATTAAAAGACACAATTGATTTTCTGTTGTTGATATAATTTTATTTATAGACAACATATTCAAATTTAAAGAAATTCAAATTTGAAATTTGACTAAAAAAATTTAAATAGAGCTAAGCTTAGAAGAAAATCAATGGGTTGACAAACGGAAGGTTGCCGCTTCTATCCCAGTTCGCTACATAAAAAAATTTTAATTTTAAATAAATTTTGTGGAACGTGTTATTCTATTTATAGAATTTATAATCCACAAACATTAAAGTAATCTAAAAACACCAATCAAAAATTGTAAATAAATTTCGGTAATTACAATGGTATTAAAAATAAACAAAAGTGATTGTACCTGGAACTAAAAAAATTCGGTTGGCGAAAAATTCGGTTGGAACTTCGAATCTGTTTTCTGTGACTAAACTCGCTCAAAAGCAAAAATCTAAAATCCAGAACATTCAGGGATTATGAATATTGGATTCTGAAAAATCTAAAATAGTTGGAAAGACTAGATGTGGATGTTGTAAATGGCATAAAGTGGAATAACAAACATCGCCCTTGTAAAAGACGCGATGTTCAATATGACGAACAAATTATGGTTGGATGCTCTAAGAAAAACAGATCAAATAATCTAAGACTTGTAATTTTGTTTTTAAGAATTTTAAGACTACCCGAGTAAAAAAAGTTACATATACTTACACATCTATAATGCGATTAAGTTATATTTGTATAAATATCATGGATGGTAAACGAAACGAATGCGGTTATCGTTAGGGTAACGATATTTTAGGTTATTTCGGTAACGGTATTTTAAGGGTAACGCTATTTCATTTATTATGGTATCTGTATTTTAGGGATAACGGTATTTGAGTTATTTCGGTAACGGTATTTTAAAGATAACGATATTTGGGTTATTTCGGTAACGGTATTTTAAGGTTAGCGGTAATTCACTTATATCGGTAGCGGCATTTTAAGGGTAACGGTAGTCAGTTATTTCGATGCATCCCGTAAAACAAACGAGATTAAAAACGGAACCAATTTATCAACTAAATGTACAAAAAATACTCAATAACCACGTGAAATTACCAAAAGCAGAAAATTAAAAATAACGGTAACGGTATTTTAGGGATAACAATATTTCATTTGTTTCGGTAACGGTATTTTAAGGGTATTGATATTTCATTTATTTCGGTATCGGTATTTTAAGGATAACGGCATTTCAGTTATTTCGGTAACGGTATTTTAAGGATAACGTTATTCCGGGTATTTCGGTAACGGTATTTTAGGGGTAACGGTAGTTAGTTGAAAGGGTTTTGAAACGATGACGGTATTTTAGCGGTATTGCCTGCCAACCCTGATAAATATACAATTTCATCCAAAAAATGGCCCGATGTAATTGTATCAATTGTTTATCAGTTTTTATCAAATTGTATCAGTTTAGATCTTAACAGATTAAACTGTATATTAATCAAATAAACTTGTATCCCATTTTTGGCCTGATACAATTTTATCGGTTTATATTCGTTTCCATTCCAATTAAATTCGTTCCCTTTTCATAAAATTTTGTTCTTATTAAATAGTGTTTCAATTACTCTCGTTCCCTGTTCAAATCCATTTCGTTCCACTTGTGTAGTATTTTAATTCGCCTCGTTCCCAGTTCTGTTACATTGCGTTTCCCATTTTAATTTACTGATTCATCCATTTTTTCCAATTTTCCAGTTTTTCAATTCCACTCGTTCCCCGTTCAATTCCATTTCGTCCACATGTCTAACGTTTCAATTCTACTCGTTCCGTTAGGAAACGGAATCCTAACTTTAGTGATTAAATTCTCCATTTCATGCCATTCCATTTCATTTCCACTCGCTCCCCGTCCCATTTCATTTTCATGCACTTGCCTAGTCTTTCATTTCTGTTCGTTTCCTGTTCTACTCCATTTCGTTTCCAAATTCTAGTGTTCAAATTACACTCGTTATTGCAATTTCAGGTTACTAGCCAAAGAGGTTTGGATTTTTGGAAGCTTTGATTTAAGGCTTAAGGCCTGGATTTGGAGAAACTTTAATTACGGACTTTGGCCCTGTGCGAGGTGGCTAAATTTGTTCTTAACTAAATACAAATTGATAAAAGGGTTTAAAATTTCTTTGAAAATTCCTTTAAAAAATTTTATAATTTCAAAGAAACTTGTAAACCTGAATTTAGTTTAGCCAGTTCGCACTCACCCTTAAATGTGGATTTTTGGAAATTTTAATTGATTGATTTTGATAAACTTTAATTTAAGGCTTAGACTTGGATTTTCAGAAACTTAGATTTAAGGCTCAGATTTGGATTAATAAAAGAAACATTAATTTAAAGCTTAAATCTGGATTTTTACAAACCTCATTTAACCTTCGCACTCCTAAAGCTTTTTACATACGTAGTATACTGAAACCCACCCGGGTGGGTTCTTCATATTTTACACACATTTTAAATAAAAAAAAAATGCATTTACTCCAACATATAATGGGTTACATAATGGGTTAATGAAGAAGAGATGAAAAAAAGATTAATAACAAAAAACTATAGAAAGTACATACCGTGAAGCATAAGCATAAATATGCATAATTTCTTGTTCAAACTTCTTGTAATTTGTATCAACAAAGTATTTAAAAAAGGACTAACAATGAATAATAAATTTTAGATAAATTTGTCAAAATATTATTGTATTTTGAATAATTAATGAATAAAAACAATATTTTTATAAAGTAATTATGCTTTCTGTACTATTTTTATACTAAATAGTGATAAAAAACCCAATATTCTGAAACAAGTCCCCTGGGTGGGTTTCAGGCGACAACGTAGAAAAATTGAAAAACTAGCGAAAAAAATTATAAAGAATATTCGAATTTTGAATAATTTAACAGTTTCTGATAAAAGTAAAAAAATTAGTCACTGAGTCGAAAGCATTTTTTGTTTTGACCAAAGTAAAGTTATCGATTATTGAAAATCTAAAAAACCCACTCGGGTGGGTTTCAGGAGTGCGAAGGTTAAATGCCTAAAGGTAGGTTTCTACACTAATAGAAAAAAGTCCGTAAAAAATTTAGTTAAAACTACTAAAAATTAGTTAAAAATGACGCTGCAGAAAAAAACTGCTAAATTAGCAGATTATTTTTGCTATATATTAGTAATATAGGAACGGCACAAATAAAACGGTCAGAATTTAAGTTACAGTTGAGCTAAATTTTTGTAAATGGAGAATAGCAAAATAACCTGCTAAAATCAGTAAAAAAAATTTTGCTAAATAATTAGTAGCCTAAAGAATCACCAAAAAATTTTAAATTTTCTAAGTTTTTTTCGATTTTTTTTAAATACAAATAAAAATCGAGCATTTGAAAACAGCAGTTTACAATTTTTTAGCAAATATTTCTGTTTATTTTAGCAGAATACACTGCTATTTACATTCAACTAAATTTAGCTCAAAAATAGCAAAAATTTTGTAGATTTAACAGTTTATTTTTGCTATTTTTAGTCTACAAATATTTAGCAAAATTTTCTGCATATTTTACAGTACATTTTGCTATTTTCAATTAACTAAAAGTTAGCCTAAATATAACTAGAATTCTGTAAATTTAACAGTTTTAATTTTGCTGTTCTCATTTTACTAGTATTTAGTAAAAAAATCTGCTAATATTTTTCTGCAGCATCATTTTTAACAAATTTTTAGTAACTTTTTCTGCTATTTTTACAGATTTATTTCTATGAGTGTACAATCCATACTTAAAATCTTAAATATGGATTTTTATAATCTTTATATTAAGATTTGTAGGTGGATTTTTGAAAACTTTAATTTAGGGCTCAAACGTGGAGTTTAGGAAACTTAAACGAGGATTTGTAAAATCTTTTATTTTTAGGCTTAAGCGTAGATTTTTCTAAACCTATGTTTACGGGCTTAACTTAGAGATTTATAAACTTAAATTTGTTAATTTAAGTTGGAGATTTAAATGTGTATTTTTGTTACTTTACCTTTAATTTGATTCTTAAACGTGGACCTTTACATCAACTTAACCCTACCTATCAACTTAACAGTGCTTAATTTACTTTAAATTCGTTCTATTAAAATTTCTAACTTTTGCTTTAAAATAATTGTTTTTTTTAAATTATTTTTTCTTCTATTCCCTTAAATTTAGCTCTGATTATAATTTTAAAATCCATTACAAACCTCTGTGGTTAGTTGGTTTTAATGTCCATATGAAATTTTAAATTAATCTTGCGTCTATTGTATGAAAGTGTTTATATTTTTTTCAAAAATACTGTGCATATGATTATTATCTAAAAGCTCAAAATCCACTTTAAACATTTTTAACACTCATCAGCATACACTCTATTGTGGTTTTAGAATAAATACATTTGTTTGGTAGTACATTTCATATTAACATTATAAAACAGCCTTACACAACAAATGAGTTTTAAAAAGTTCATATTACAAACATTTTAATGTCAAAAACAACATTTGTCCAAACATGAAGAGCTTAAGCAATTTTGTACGTTATTAGTGCTGGTGTATAAAACAAAATGACACTTCATTTTGCCATCTAAAACACTAGCAACAAACTAGGCATAAAATTAAAAATAAATTGTTTAAAGCCCTTAACATTCACATTAATATATGTACTTCAAAAATCATTATCCTCTGCTATACAGATTGAAAATGGGGGGAATAGAGGTCGAATAAATAATTAAGCTGTATTAAAGGGTTATCGATCTTGTGTTTCATTACTCTTCAAAGTTTTTAAAAATGTTAAATACTCAACAAAGTTGCACTACATATACTTTTGATTTCTATGTAAACTTTTGTTTTTGAAATAGACCCCAACACTACATATAAAAGTTTACCCATGTTGTTTAATTTATTTATGTGTATATGTGTAGGTGTCACAAACAGTTATACATTTTACTTTAACAGGTGCATGTGTTTATGTATAAATTTTAGGGTGGATTGTTAAACGAAAAATTTTGCTGCAGAATAGTGAGTTTATATTTTAAAGTCAGGGTTAAACTGCTGATTTACAAAGAACTGAAAATTCTCTAACAATGAAAAAATCAGTTGTATCATTTGAAGGAACATTTATTGCCAAATACGTATACGTAATATTTAACTATATTAGTACTGTACATATTACTCATACGCTCCGTATGTTCTTTTCATAGCTCTAATGAAATGACTGAGACATTGGCTCATATGAATAAAAAATAGATATTACTAATAGGGGGAAATACAGGGTTTTTTAAGCATTTACTTCACAAATCTAGTCTGCTTGGGACTAGACTAGAAATTTAATTTTTCAATTTTCGTTTACATTTCATGCTATTCTACCAGCCAATTGGTAAATTTGGAGTTAAAAGCCATTCCTAAGCCCAAAGTAATTACTTCGAAGTAATTGCTAAGTTTTATTCATATGACCCATTAATAAAAGGCTTACTTTAACTTAACTATTACAGAAAAAGAAACGTGAAAAATTATTTACAAAACAGCAACAACATTTTTGGCCTAACTAATAAATAGTTGTATCATAAACCGTCAGTATGACACCCAGCGTAAATTTAACCTAAATTAAAATTAAAGAAAATATAAAAGAATGTTGATGACAAATAGCGATATAAATACTTAGCTTCATATGTATAATCACTTTTTTAAATTATAAATGGCTTATAAAACAAATTTTTCATACAAAATTCATTTTATAAATGTGTTATAAAATTTTCAAATTATTATGCATAAGAACTTTATTCTTAACTTTATTTCACAATTTGGTTGAAACTTAACAATCATTTCAACAAAATACATTCGCAACATCGTAAATCCTGCCATTTACGGCTTAGCAGTTGTAATCCACCCTTATGCATATATTAACCTGTCACCTACATATTATGTGTGTACTCGTATGTATTTTTAATGTAGGTAGTAGAGCTGTAAAGGCAAATGAAACTCATTAAATTTGCGTGATTCTCATTAAGCAGTACTTTCAAGTGTTGTTTTTACTGATTTTTAGGGTATTTTTTCTAAGTTTTTGCTTATTTTATATGAATGTATAAATGTTAGTGCCATATGTTATGGGGTGTTTGCAGGAGCGTAACCAAAGTGATGGCATGTGGAAATTAAGCTTAATATATTTAAAAATCTTTTAAATAAAGTTTGTAACAATCCACATTTAAGCTTTTAAGTAAACTTTATAAGAATCCACATTTAAGCTTTTAAATAAGGTTTATAAAAATCCACGTTTAAGCTTTTGAACAAAATTTATAAAAATCCACATTTAAGCTTTTAAATAAGGCTTAGGAAAAAGTTTATAAAAATCTTTATTTGAAAGCGTAAATATATATTTTTATAAATTTCATTCAAAAGCTTAAACGTGGATTTTAACAAACTTTATTTAAAACCTTAAAATTGGATTTTAATAAACTTTTTTTAAAAGCTTAAACTTTAAAGCTTAAAGGTTTTAAATAAAGTTTGTTAAAATCCACGTTTAAGCTTTTGAATGAAATTTATAAAAATATACATTTAAGCTTTCAAATAAAGTTTATAAAAATCCTTATTTAAAAAGCCATATTTAAGGCATAAAAAAAATCTATTTTTAAATTTTTAAGTAATTTAAAAAAAAAAAATCCAAGTTTAAGCTTTTTAATCAAATTTATAAAAATCGACACTTGAGCTTTTAAATAAAGTTTGTAAAAATTGACATTTGAGCTTTTAAATAAAGTTTATAGAAAACAACATTTAAGCTCTTAAATACAGGGGTATGGCATCACCGAAAACAAAAGTTATAACGACATCGTTATCACTAGGTGGCACTTTTTTGAAAAAATTGACAATTTTCTTTTTTCATTTAAATTGAAATAATAACAAACAAAAAAGCAAAAAAATAACAAACGGATATTTCAAATTTTATAATTTGAATATATTTTGCGCTTGGTTTTTCTTATATTGCGCAGTTTTCAGCAATTTTGGAGTTCTCAAATATAGACTCAGCTGATACTAAATAGTTGCTCAAGTAATACTGAATTTCAGCGCCCCCTACCGGTAAGTAGTGTAAGTTCTGATTTCCTATCTCTAATTACAGTCTCTGCCAGAGACATATAATATAGAGATGCAACATAGATAATTTTCTAAACAAACTGTAGATGTCGCTAGCATGTGGGAAATTTTGTCAAAGGAGGATTTTATTTTGGGAAATTTTCTCAAGGGAGGACTTATTTATGTCAAATGAGGTTTTACAGAGTTGTTAGGTAAGAGGATTTGTGCCCAAATTATGGATTTCGACTTCGTTTTGGGGACAGATTAAAAAATTTGTAAATTTTAAAAGATTTAGTTTTAGACCCAAAACAAGAAGACTTTTGGTATAAATTATATGCGTATTATTTCAAATTAAAGTCGATCAAATTAGGTCTGCTAAAGAATTTAAAAATTTCTACAAAATATTTGAATTATTGAAGAAATGTTCTCCAAATATTTATAAATCTTGAAATAACGAAAAGCAACCAAGCTCAATAATTAATCAAAAAAATTTCTATTTTCCAAATACTGAAATTGTTACATGGAAAGGATTCAGAAAAAATAAATTTTGTGTAGGCTCGAAAAGTACCAGCGGTTTTCATATAACCTTCTGAATCGTGTAAACTCAACTTATGCAAACTTAATGTTCAAAGGAGTTTAGGAGCCCTAGAACTTATACCTTACTAAATTTACAAATTTTAGAAAAAAAGTACTTTTCACCATAATGAAGTTCGTGTGAAAATTGTGTATAATTTTTTCTCTCGAAAATTTAATATACGACTTTTAATTGGGAACGGTGACACTTCAAAGTTCGAGTGGAAACGTAAATATTTCTTCGTAAAATATTCAATTTTATTTAATTTCCTCGCCCATTTCTTAATAATTTTTTGAACTTAAGAGCGATACTAACTTAGCTTCTTTTTTTTTGAGTTTTTGTTTAAATTAAAATGAATTGGGTATAACATTGGGGATTTAAACATTTAAAATGGGAATAAACTAAAACTTTTTGGGCAACACTGCTCCCCAATAAAATGAAACAGTATTGCCAGAAAAAACAAAATAGCAATCAGCGCCATCTGTTGCATTAAAACCCGGTGTTGCCATTCATCAGGACCATGGGAGACCCCTGGTCTCTGCTAAAATATTTTTATTAGGTTTGGAAAAAGTTTATAAAATCAACGTTTAAGCTTTGAAATACATTCTATTCATGCTTGAGCTTTTAAAAAAATGTATAAAAATCCAGGTTTTAGCTATTAAATATAATATAATAAAGTTCATAAAAATCCCAGTTTAAAACTCCAAATAAAGTTATGAAAATCCACTTTTAAGCTAAAAATTGAAGCTTAGAAATACCCATTTAGAAGTTCGGAATTTATTTAGGTATTTAAAAATCCTAATTTAAGTTTGAAATTAATAAATATTTTTCCCACCTTGAAGCCTCTAAGTGAAGTTTTTAAAAATTTACTATCAAGTTCAAGTTAAACATGTTAATTTAGTAGGTTTGAGGTTAAGAAGAATAATAAACCTTCCTCAAAAGTTATAAACACATTAAATTTGCAAATCAGACTAGATCTAGTTTCTGCCTTTTTATGGACAGGCTTCATCAGTGATCTTCCATTAAATTGTATTATTGTTTATATTTTTATTGTCAGATTGTCTCTATATGAATAATTTCAGAAGTGATCAAACAGACATATACAAACATTCTACTTCAGATTCTCTCTGTTTATCTTCTTATTTCCTCCGTGTCACCTTTTCACAAATATTGCCACATTGACGTATGGTTTGTTAATATTCACTTTAAAATTTCAGCTTGGAGTTTACAAAAATCCCAATTTAAACTTTCTGTTTCTTTTTAGTTATAACAACATCAACTAGATTTAATTTGTTACGCATCTGTGTGAACAGAGTAAATTGACAAGTGTTGCATGACAGTTGGTTGAGGTTTGAAATTAGTCTCAATATACACTCTAAATGGTTTAATTAGCTAAACAGAACATACTAATGTATGTTAGACTAGAGGCGTCCATAAAAATGAAAGTGATTTTTAATTGTTCCCAATGATTTCAAAATCGTAATCTATACTTAAATATCTTTCCAAAAATATATACAAATTAAAATTCAGTAGAAAGAATATTCAAGTTAATACAAATTTCCGAAGCCATTATTGACCACAAAAGTATGTTATCCAAGAACAAATTTTCTAATTCTCTAGATTCAAAAGTTCGTGGATATGAATTTTTGTGTGTATAGGAATAGCCAATTCCATTCTTACACTCATAGAAATAAATCTGTATAATTATCAGAAAAAGTTACTAAATATTAGTTAAAAATGATGCTGCAGAAAAAACTGCTAAAATTAGCAGATTTTTTAACTAAATACTAGTAAAATGGTAAAATGAGAACAGCAAAATTAATTCTGTTAAATTTACAGAATTTTAGTTATATTTAGGCTAATTTTTAGTTAATTGAAAATTGCAAAATGTACTGTAAAATCTGCAGAAAATTTTGCTTAATATTTGTAGACTAAAAATAGCAAAAATAAACTGTTAAATCTATAAAATTTTTGCTATTTTTAAGCTAAATTTAGTTGAATGCAAATATTAGTTTATTCTGCTAAAATCAGCAAAAATATTTGCTAACAAATTGTAAATTGTCGAGCCTGTTTTCAAAAGGCTCGATTTTTATTTGCATTTAAAAAAAATCGAAAAAAACATCGAAAATTTAAAATTTTTTTGTGTTTTTTTAGGCTACTAATTATTTACGAAAATTTGTTGCTGATTTTAGCAGGTTAATTTGTTATTCTCCATTTACAAAAATTTACAATTGTGTATATTTAACAGTTTTATTTTTGCTGTTCCTATATTACTAATATATAGCAAAAATAATCTGCTAATTTATCAGTTTTTTCTGCAGCATAATTTTTAACTAATTTTTAGTAGTTTTAACTAAATTTTTTACGACATTTTTTCTATTAGTGTAGGTATGGATAAAATGGTAAATTTTTATTAAATTTTTTTTGAAAACTCCGATTTAAATTTTTTGAAAATTCTGTTGAAAAAAAAAAAATTAAAATTTAGTAGGTTTTAGGTTAAGAAGACGAATAAACTTTTTTTCAACTAATTTTTAGTAGTTTTAACTAAATTTTTTACGAACTTTTTTCTATTAGTGTAGGTGTGTTTAAAATGGTAATTTTTTTTTTAAAAATTCCGATTTAAATTTTTTGAAAATTTTGTTGAAAAAAATTAAAATTTAGTAGGTTTTATGTTAAGAAGAAGAATAAAGTTTTTTTCTAAAAGTTATAAACACATTTTGCAAATCAGACTAGATCTAGTTTTTGCTTTTTCTATGGACAGGCTTAATCAGTGATTTTCCATTAAATTGTATTATTGTTTATATTTTATTGTCAGATTGCCTCTGTATGATAATTTTCCAACAACCCGTCGGCTGTATGAATCGAACCCATGCACTCCTACATTACAAAAGTAACTATACTAGAGTTCGACAGCTTAGCCATCTAACCCACGTAAGGCCTTGAATTTATTGTAGCTAATTCCTTATTGTATTTAATTCCCTTAACACGTGTCAAAAAATATGTTTTTTTTTCGTTTTTACAACTGGGATGTTTTTGTACGATTACTTTGCTTTTTCGAATGTTATTTAATTTGTAACAATTCTTTATTCTATTATTTTGTAATAAATAAATTGAAATTTCTGAAATAAAGGGTTCTTCAACAGGGACGCAACAAAAGTAGAAAGACAGGGACAGCAAACGACGCCATATTTCTTGCCGCTCTTTTGACATTTCTCTTCAGTAAGGTTTGCCATTTCATAATGGAAAGATATACGAGCCAACAACGAGTCGAAATTACTAAAATTTACTACCGAAATTCGGAGTCAGTAGCCTCAACGTTAAGAGCGCTACGTCCAATTTATGGTCGTCATAATGAATGGCTTCGTCAATAAACAAAATATGCGTTATTGGTCAGACAGCAATCCACACGTACTCCATGAGTCATCATTGCATCCCGAAAAAATTACGGTTTGGTGCGGTTTATGGGCTGGCGGCGTCATTGGGCCGTACTTCTTCCGTGATGATCAAGACCGGCACGTTACTGTGAATGGGAATCGCTACCGTTCAATGATAACCGAATATTTTTGACCCCAATTGGATGATATGGACTTGGAGGACATGTGGTTCCAACAGGACGGCGCCACAAGCCACACAGCGAATGTCACAATCAATTTATTGCAAACCAAGTTTGGAGAACGTGTTATCTCACGAAATGGTCCAGTCGATTGGCCGCCTCGGACGTGCGATTTGACGCGGTTGGACTATTTCCTGTGGGGCTACGTCAAATCTATGGTCTGTGCCAACAAGCCAGCGACGATTGATGAACTTCGTACGAATATCGGCCGATTTATGCTTGAAAACCGTCGAAAATTGGGTTCAGCGTCTGGACTTCTGCAAGCGTGCCCGTGGTGGCCATGCAAAAGAGATCGATTTCCATACATAATTGCATCGAACGTACTTTCACAGGAATAAAGAATTTCATTGATATCCAAAACCGTTTTTGTTTTATTTAAAAAAACTTTTGTAGCGCTCTTATTGAAGAACCCTTTAGTTATGCTTTTGTAGCTGTTATTGTGATTTCCTGTACTTACATCCAAAGGACAATTCAATGAAACTAGATAAAAAGTTCTGTGATAATTTTAGTGAGCTTAAAAATAAATTAAAAAAAAATAAGTTTTATAAAAAAAATATTTTTTTATTGTTAATTTTTTTTTAACAAAATTTTTTTGTGTCGGAAATTGAATATGGGACTCCATATTGCCATTCGATAGCTTAACCCTCTGAGTTATCTCGACATGTTATATTTGATGGGTAAAAACATTACATGTATCCTTACTTGTGCTAAAAAAATTTGAGTACAAAAAAAGATTTAACAAAATTCTCAAAAAAATCAAAAAAATCTGGAACATTACATTTGAAATAATGACAACGAATTAATGATTAATAAGTCAAATAATGAAAAAGTAACTAGTTATTTGTAACTCATTATTATATGCTTTAAAAAAATATTTTTTATTGTAGCATTTTTTCAAAAATTAGTTTAATTTTTGTACAAAAAAAAGTACAAAAATAATTTTTTCGGACTTTCCATATTTTCCTATATTTGTAGAATATTTTTCTACCTCAAGTCCAAAGTCTAATATGATATTTAGCGTGTTTTTTAATCACCTGGATTTAGAATTTTTCATACAAAAAATGGATTTATTAAATCTAAAAAAAAGCTGGATTTAATAAATCCACAACAAAAGTACAAATATATGAAACAGCCTATTAATTTAATGTCAGAAAAAAATACGAATGAAAATTAAAAGAGAAACAAAAAAATTGAAAAACTAACAAATAAAAGGTTTCTATTAAATTTTTTTTTATGAAATATGTTTAGAAAAAAAACTACACCTCACCAAATACATATTTTTCATCTTGGACATGGAGAAATAGCTGAAATAGAAATGGAAATTTTTCACTCTACAGTAAGAAATTTAATTAAATCAAATTAGTGAATATTAAATATTGCAATGGAATTTTTCAATTGTGTAAAAATACAAATTGAAGTGATAAAACTGAAAAGGTAGAGTGTTTATCGCTGTTTTATGTAAAATATAATTATAAATTAAAAGTTAAAGTAAAATCCTTGATCATCGAATTCGGTATTAAAAATTAGGGTGAAAGAAGTGTCGGAAAGAAAATTTTTTTAAAATAGGAAAAATCTAACCCCATCTGTTGAGCACTTTCAGAAATACTTTTTGGATTTATGAAATCCAAGTGATTAGAAAAAACGGCTATTGTCATATTATTGTAGATTTTATTTGCTGCTTCAAAAAGGTTGATAATTTTCATGATAGACAATACAATTGTTTCGCGGGCATCACCCCAACTCATCAGTTGTCCGCAGTAAGAAAATGATGACTTGAACATACAAACCGAGACACTACATAAGGAAGTGAAACTTCAGTGGTAAGTTTTCGCAACGTATGGCCAATCCAGCCTAATTTTTGATGACGTATTTCTCTACAGTTTGATCTGTCCCACAGTTGCTCATTTGATATATTATTCGGCCAGAATATATTCAGTATTCTGCGGAGGCACCGGTTAACAAAAAAAATCTTAGTTTGTTCTTTATTTTATCTACCGTCAAACAGGACTACCGATATAAGGCATGATTTAAAAATTTCTGAATGACTTTGATTTAATCTGTTGAAATCAAACTTTGTTGTATACAAATTCCATTTTATTAAAAGTTCATATTGTTTTCAATTCTTCTGACAATGCAAATAAGTAATATTCCTTGTAGGATTTGGTTGCTATTTAAATCCCATGAAAATTGTTATTTAAATTAAGTTTTCTTTGGTTCTTAGATTTCTCTTGCTTTTTCTTTAATTTTATATATACATATATATAAAGCACTATGTGAACTACAGTCATTGTTTTAATGACAGTTTTAAATCAAAGTCACATAGTGAAAGTTGAACATTATTTTCTATTATTAAAAGGCAGTATTCAAAAGAGACAAAAAAAAGTATGCCAAAGAATGGAAAACTAATTTATAAATAAACTACACAGAAAGAATTTAATTTAGAAAGAATTTAATTAGTAAATTAATAAAAAACAAATTTTTTTTAAAAAGTCACCAACAAAGAAATTTGTAAATCCAAAAAAATTTCTTTTAAATTTTTGAATATTTATTTTTAAAAATTTTTTTTATGAAAGATAACAATTTACAAACGAGTTACAAATATTTCTAACAAAAAAATTGTTGGAAATGAAATTTCAATTTAACAGAAAATTTGGTGGCTTCTACCAAAGAGTATACATAATAAAGAGATTGGGGGACTCTCTATCACTGAGAAAGCATTTGTTCTATTATGTGCCTTGGAACAGGAACATACTCAAACCAATATCACCTAGTAAACATGGCAATACGAAGAAGATTCTCCGAACATATCGCCAGGAAGAAAATATTTACTGCTGGCAATATCAATTTCGTATTCCGGAAGTTTCCTCCGTTGGAAACAACTGTTACACTAAAACAATACTTCCAGGCAATATGAAAGCAGTAACTCATATGGAATATAAAAGGGATATCGCTAAATAAACTCCCGGTACAATAAAAAAACGATTTAATTTTTTCATTTTAAATTTAAGCCTGAAAAACAATATCTGCATACATAATCCATTGACCAACTAATAAGTTATCTTGAATTCATCTTAGCCGATTTTTCCCGCGCAATTAATCTTAACTTTTCACGAGTTTATTTCCTATATATCTTTTGATTGTTTTTGTACAAATTTAGTTTTAATTTTTTTCAAATTGATAAAAGATTTCAAACAAATTTGCTTTATCTTCCAAATGATACAAAGGTGATATTCCTACAATATTGTCAGAAAAAGTTATGACAAAAGATAAAATTTTTGAATTATTTTTTTCCAAATATCGCCGAATTATCTTCCAAGTGATTAAAGGAAGACAATTTCAAAGTAAATACTACTTGATTATTTTCATTCAAATTACAAATAGAAGATATCGATTTAATATCTTCTTGGAAGGTATCTTTTAAATGTTTGCAGGGTCATTATGTGCGCTCTTTGTATGACTCAAAACATCGATTGTAACCAGGGATGGAAAACAATAATTTAGTTAAAAAATCAAGAATGGAACTATGGAATTATACTATTCCAACAAAATTATAGCCCTAGATTATGAATTATAAAATAACATACGTAAAAAATTGCAAAATAATATCGGAATGCGAAAAAAGGCTTTGGGGTTCAAAAAATTAATTAAAAGATTTACATTCTGCAAACGATGTCAAAATTTTCTTTTTTTGCAACTAACCACCAAACTTTGTTTTATGAAATGGATTTTATACTCCGTAGATTATAAGTTTAAAAAACCGCACTTAAAGAATTTCAAAATAATAGAGGAACGCGAAAAAAGACTTTGTGGTAGAAAAAAATAATTTAAAAACTCAATCAGCGATTAACAATCTACAAATGAATACAATGACGCAAAAATTTTCCTTTTTGCAAATATATTTTTCGCGATTTTTTTTTTTTGCAAACTAAGCACCAAACTTTTGTGTATAAAATTGATACTATAGACCCTAGATTATAAATTTAAAAAACCACACTTAAAAAATTGCAAAATAATCGCGGAAAGCGAAAAGAAGGCTTTATGGTACAAAAAATTAATTAAAAAACTTAATCATCGAATTACATTCTGCAAACAAATATATTGATGAAAAAATTTTTCCGTTTTGCAAATTTTATTTTTCGCGATTTTTTTTTTGCAACTAGCCACCAAACTTTGTTGTATGAAATGTGTATTATAGCCCCTAGATTATAAATTAAAAAAAAAAAACGAACGTAAAGAATTGCAAAATATTAGCGGAATTTGAAAAAAGACTTTATGGTACAAAAATTTAATCCCTACGTTATATACATATTCAAAAAAACCGCACTTAAAAAGTTGCAAAATAACGGCGGAATTCGAAAAAGGCTTTATGGTACAGAAAATGAATTAAAACAGGTAATCAGCGATCGACATTCTGCAAACGAATATATTGTTGCAAAAATTTCGCTTTTTGCAAATGTTTTTTTTTTCGCAATTTGTGCTAATATTTGCTAATATCAAAATAGTTAATTTTAATTTTTTTTAACGAGCCAACGAGGAAGCTATTTTTTAGTTACTTATATTTTTAAATATGTAAGAGCGATCTAACATTTTTTGGTATAAGAGCCCAATTAAGTGAGCATTTTCCATCCCTGATTAACCAGTCGGAGTCCGTTCCTGTTCCAAGCCGCATAATATTTTTTCAAATAAAAAATATTGAGAGAGTTGCAAGGCCATTGCTTCTACAAATTCCCATTGTTGGTGTTTTTTTTTTGTGTAGTTTAAAAGCTCGATACTTCGTTAGTGGTAGTTTTAAATATCGGAATATACTTAAAAGAAAATCGCATTCCTTTTCTGAGGATTTATATTAATGTTAAGTTTCAGATTTTTACCTTAAATGTGCAAACATTATATTAAAGGGATTTCTCCCTTTCTGCCCATCAAAATATCCCGTCTTATTGTATGTCTATTTTGAAAGTATTACCAAAATTCAAAAGTTCAAATTCCAAACTCCAACAGTTTGAGTTGGTTAATTAATGTGGCTATTTTTCCCATTTTGAACCCCATTTTACCACATTTTTATTGGAAATTTCAAACAAATTTTCTTTTTCAGTGTATTAGCTCAAACTGCAGGGATTATAAACATTTTATATAAGTATATTTACAGAATAAAGTTTCAAAGCCATTTACTTCATTATAGGCAGTTTTAAATATCGGGATATACCTAGTGTAGAAACGGTAATAACATATCATTATTTTTTGGACTACCAGTAATGACACCCACTTACCTTCTGCATTATTTTAAAACATATAATAATGAGTTACTGATAATGACTTATTTTTATCATTATTTCAAATAGAAAATAATTTTGTAGATTTTTTGAAAATTTTTTGAAATCTATTTTTAGACTCAATATTTTTTAAACACTGGTAAGGATATATGTAACCACATATTTTTTAATTTTTTGTATGTTGGCGAGTAAGTTTGCTTGTGTGCAGCAGGTCAATTATGTTTTTATCTATTAAATATTACATGTCGATATAGCTCAGATGGTAGAGCTATTGACTGGCAATCTGTAGACCCAGGTTCGATTCCCGCACCAGCAAATTTTATTAAAAAAAAAAAAAATACAATAAAAAATATTTTTTTTATATAATTTATTTTTTTGAAAAGCACATAGGTAATGATATATTTTTTGATTTTTCGTATGCTGGTGTGTAACCATAACTCATTATTTTTTGCGACATCGCCATATAAAGATAATAAGAAATGTAATAACAAAAGTATGTAGTTACCATTACCAAGTATGTAGTTACATAACCACATATCTGGTAATGATTTTCTACACTGGGTATTTGAAATCATTTTGATTAGAATTTTTCTCTACTTATAAATTAAAAGAATTCCATTACCATTGCATTCATTTAAATTGTTACGAAATTATTGCTAGATCTGTCAAAACAACAGAGTGTATATTGGAAGACGACAAAGCAAATTGTGGTAAATTTTTGTTGTTGTTTTTTCTTTGATATTTTAAATGTTTAATAAGGCTCATAAACGAGAACAAGAAATTCTCATTGTTTTTGTAATTTAACTTAATAAATATTTCTAGAAATTCTAAAAACGTCGTCCACTGACGATTTCCTTAGGCAGGAATGAAATCCGGATAGCGACATGCCTACAACGGATTATTTTTCACAATTTATGAAATAAGTTTTGGGATTTTAGCACATTTAATTCCTTTAATGCATATTTTCATTATCATTTTTTAATTTAGAAATAATGACTGAAAGATTTGATTTCACTGATCAATGACAATGTCTTTAAATTTGTTAAAAAAAAAATGAAAAAATCACTATGTTTTATGTAAAAAATTATGTTCAAATCGATAAATATTACTAAAATCCAGTTTCACTTCATTCCATTTCGTTCTGCTTGTCTAGTGCTTCAAGTCTATTCATTTCCCGTCCGATTCCATTTTAATTCCCAATTTTGTGTTTCTATTGCACTCGTTCCCCGTTCCATTCAATTTTGTTCACATTTTTCTAGTGTTTTAATATTATTCGCTCCTCATTCCATTCCACTTGGCTCCACGCATTTAGTTTCCCAATTTTGGTGTTCTAATCCCACTTGTTTTTTAAATTTAAGGTTTCTAACAAAGAGGTTAATGCAGGCCGTTAAAGGGATACTTTTCCTATTCGAACATCATCTTTGAACGCTCCTGGCGAAGATTTTACAAGATACTTAAAGTGATAATTTTCCACTTCTTGCTCTTCCTTGTAGCAATTTCCAAGACGAGGAATCTACATACCAAATTTTAACTTCCTAGTTTACTCTCCCTGTAGAAATTTCCAAAAATCTCGTCTGTGCGAATGTTTTCGCCGAGGCTTAATCCTTCCTAACTTCCTAGACAGGCCTTTAAGATGACTACTTTCCCCTTCTAAATTCCCAGTTTTATTAAATTCCGGACAAAAATTCAAAAAAACTACCTAATTAGTGAATTAGCCCATATTCCAGGGAACAAATATTTAGAATTTCAAGATTCTAGCTTAAGGGTTTTAGGCAGGCCGCCAAGGAGAAGATTTTATTCGTTTTGCCCCTCCCGTTAGGAATGTAAAAAATCCCGTAGTAGCGGACGTCTATGCTGGATGAAGAACTCCTACACCAAACTTAAACTTCCTAATTCCAGCAGTTTGGGCAGACCGTCAAGGAGAATATTTTCCAGTTCTTCCTTTCCCTGTAGGAATTTCCAAAAATTTCAATAGTCAACTTTTAAACCTTCAGTACCTTCATCTTTAAACGCCGCCAAAACAAGGAACTTAAAAGCAACACTCCAAATAAGCTACAAAAACTTAGACCGTGCGGTAAAACACAGCGCACGAAGGGACAAACGAAATTGGTCAAACGAACTTGCCCGAGAGGCACAAACAGCAGCCGAAACTAATCGTAATGGTGATCTGTGTAAAACCATAAAAAAGCTGGTTAGTCACACGACCGCAACAGGCAAGCCTCTAAGAGATGATAGGGGTAATCTAATTACATCAATAGATGAACAGTTAGAGCTATGGGCTGACTATTATTCGGGCATATTGTCGCTAGATAACCCCATGTCAAATACTTTGTGTGAATGCCAATCACATACTGAGAGAGGGGATATTCCTACTGATTTTCCATCACTATGCGAGATAATTGACTCTATTAAAGCGCTGAAGAACAACAAAGTGGCTGGCTTTGACGGTATAGCACCAGAGCTATTGAAAGCTGACCCAAACATAAGTGCACAACTCATTATGCCTCTAATAAGAACATTTTGGTCGAGTGAAATGCTGCCTGATGAACTTAAAGAAGAAATTATTATTAAGATACCAAAGAAGGGAGATTTAACTGAACGTACTAATTGGCGGGGTATAATACTTCTTAGTATGGTGTATAAAGTTATTGCCCATATAATAACAAAAAGGCTATCGAATAAATTAACACCCGAGTTGCGCCCAGAACAAGCCGGATGTCGTCCAAATAAATCTTGTGTAGACCACGTTAATAGCCTTAGGATAATTGTGGAGCAATCTGTTGAATGGCGATCGCCTTTGTATCTGATCTTCATTGATTTTGAAAAGGCTTTTGACACATTGCCGCATAATGTCATTTGGTCCGCACTCGAATGTAAACAGATACCGAAGAAACAAATATCCCTCATTAAGGCTTTATATGAGGACGCCAGCTGTCGTATCCTGCATGAAAACCAATTAAGTAGGAACATATCGGTAAATACGGGTGTAAGGCAAGGCTGTGTGTTGTCTCCACTGCTATTTAACATCGTATTGGATATAGTTATGAGGTGTGCCACAAGATTAGGTCGAGGTATAATGTGGGGAATGAATGCACGGCTGGAAGATCTCGACTACGCGGATGACATTTGTCTGTTGTCACACAGTTTCTCAGACATGATGACGAAGCTTGAAACTATTGTCAACTCAGCAAAATCAGCAGGGCTGAGGATAAATATAAATAAAACGAAAGCGTTGCGCATAAATTCCGATGTATCGCGAGTATTTAGAATTCATGATGAATTATTGAAGACGTGGATTCCTTTTGCTACTTAGGTAGTATTCTATCAACATCTGGTGGATCCAAAGCGGACATCGCAAACAGAATAAAAACAGCAAAACAGGCTTTTGGACGTCTCAGCAACGTGTGGACATCAACAACATTATCCCGACATGTAAGATAATGAATATTTAACTCCAACGTTAACTCTATCATGCTTTATGGATGTGAGACCTGGAATGCAGCATCTCCTGACATAAACGCAATGCAGGTCTTTGTCAACAGATGTCTGCGTAGAATTCTGAGAATTTTCTGGCCCATTGCAATATCTAACCCAAGGTTATAGTCACTCGCACAACAAACACCAATTGACCTTGAAGTACGAAGGCGAAAGTGGAATTGGATTGGTCACACCCTCAGAAAAGATCCTGATGATATAGCCCGTGCTGCAATTGAATGGAATCCCCAAGGTAGCCGTAGAAGAGGGCGTCCGGCGCATACATGGAGTAGACAGGTCAAGAAGGAAGTCACAATGTCTAGAAGAAGTTGGGGTGAAATCAAGAACCTGGCATCGATTTGTTAAGGCCCTATGCTCCTCATAGGAAACGAGGGAACATATATATATATATACCTTCAGACCCACCGTCAGTGTCTATGTAGATTATTAAAAAATGTATTGCATATTTTTGGGGTTAATGTTTAATTTAAAACTTCATTATTCTAGTTGTCCTGTTGAAAAATGATTGCCAAAATTATTATAAAAAGCACTAAAATTAATAAAATGAAATCATACGTGCGAATTTTTCAATAAAAATTTTAATCTTGCCTAAATTCACCTATTGGAATTGTAGTCCATATGAGTGATAGGTCCACAGAACACGAATTTTATCTTAAATCAATATGATTTGTCCTTGGGCCATATGAGTCTGTGTACCAAATTCAATTAAAATACCTTTATATTCGCTATCTCTAGTGTGGAAACAATAATATCTTTATATTTATGATCTGTATCATGCAGAAAAATTTGTTCAATATTAGTAGACTAAAATTAGTAAAATAAAATTCTTATATCAACAAAATATTTGTTATTTTAAAGTAATATTAGTTGAGGCCAAATAACAGTCTATACTGCTAAAATCAACAGAAAGTTTTGATAAAAAAAATAAACTGCTGATTTGCATTAAAAAAATTAAAAAAAAATTTGAAAATTCTAAATTTTGTGTGATTTTTTAGTCTAATAATTATTTAATAAAATATTTTCTGATTTTAATAGGTTAGGTATTTAATTTCTAACAACGAAAATTTAATTCAAATATTGTATAACTAAAATTCTGTATATTTAACAGTTTTATTTTTGCTGTTTCTATCTTACTAATATTAAGCAAAAATTATCTGCTAAATTCAGCGAAAATTAGCAAATTATTCTGCAAACTACTTTTGCAGAAATTACCAATTGCAAGCACACTCCTGACTAAAAATTTGCTGACACAGCAATATTTTTTGCTGATTTTACAGACTTTTGTTTGATTTTACAAATTTTTTACCACCATTTTTTGATGATTTTAGCAGGTTAATTTGTTATTTTCTATTAACAAAAATTTAAAATACAACTAAAATTCTGTATATTTAACAGTTTTATTTTTTCTGTTCCCATATTATTAATATATAGCAAAAACAATCTGCTAATTTAACAGTTTTTTTCTGCAGCATAATTTTTAACTAATTTTTTGTAGTTTTAACTTAATTTTTTACCGACTTTTTTCTATTAGTGTAGTAACTGCTAAATATTTTTGAGTGTATGAGATTAAATGCCAAAACATTGTTTTATTATTTCTTATATTCTACTTATCATTAAAACTTTTTGTTTCATTTTTATAACATACTTTTAGTTGTTAGAATTATCAAAAAAGTTAAAGTATACATTTGGGATTAAAATGCAAAAACTAGTTTGCAACAAACTTAATCAAACTTGAATAAAAATATTGTTTAAATTACCCATAATCCTTAATAATATTTACTATAACTTTCTCGTTTTTTCCAATTTTTTTTAAATCTCTAGATAATAGATTTCTCATCTTATAGTTAAAAAAAAAACTTTTTCAATAACAACAATACCTTAATAACCAATGAATGATGCCCATACATACTCGTACAGTACTTATCGTATGTTTGAAAACATCAAGAAATAAGTTTAATGAAGTGCCCAGCTACATTGTTGTGAACTTTCTATAGTTAAAGGCGGAGTATAAGAGAACATTTTCAAGGTTAAATTAAAGCAAACCCTGCAATAATTTTTTGTTCCAAAGAACTGATTTTAGGACAATTTGGTATGCCTTAGGACTTAACAGTAACCAGTTCTTTAATTCCAAACTAGAATCGGTTCTGGGACTACAATTAATGATCTAGATGTACTTATTTTTTAATATTGAGTTGTCATAGGAGAGGAGTACTTCCACTTCAACATTTTTTCAGTACTTTTTAAATAATTGAAGGTTAAAAAAAATTTCGCAAAACTAACATTATATTTCTTTATTTAAAAAAAAATTTTTATTGCCTCCACCGTGTATCGAACTTGCGACCTCAAGCTAGTCTAGTTCTCTACCGTTAAGTTTTTTTGTTTGATACGAAAGTTGACTGGCATATAAACACCACTTTGTTATTGCGAGATATTGTGTCCTATTTAGGGTATTCAATTAATCGGCTTTTTATTTTAATCGATTAATCGTGCAAATAATTATTCGGGTTTATTTTCTTAACCGGTTAATCGAACAAAATTTTAAAATTAATCGATTAATCGGAAAAAATTTTATGTAAAATAATATTATTTAAAAAAAAACAAAAATAAATTCAGTAACTCTTCTGAAATTCATAAAAAAAAAATTTATAATTGAGATCAGATTTTGTCATGATTTTTATTTTTTCTATCCCCACACACACACACATATTAAAATTTTCTCCAAATCGGGGAGAACCACACCGCAATGAGTCAAAGAGTTAAAGAAGAATACATGTAAGACCCCGTATATTAATTTGTATCTCTTTCGCATGCATTGAATACATAAAAAACGTTAATGTAGAGAGGAATTCTGTTGAGAATTGATTTTCCCTCTACGTTTCCGTACCTCTATCCCATTATTTTATTTTATTAATTCAGAGTGCTCACTAAACAAGCTTTATTACATTGAGCATTAATTATAATTAATAATTATAATAATCATTAATTACAATAATTATTAATGCATTCGTTTAATATCAACATTTAAAAAGTCGTAAAAAATAATTAAAAATTTATTATACGTAAATTGATACCACTACTTTACTAGATAAGTCACAACAACAAAGTATTAATTTAGAAGATCACAAAGCAAACTGTGATAATTTTATGTTGTTTTTTCTTTAAGATTTAAGATGTTTATTAACGCTCCTACTTGAAAACATGAAATTCTCATTGAGTTGGAGCTAACAAATATTTATAGAAATTCTAAAATATATAAGTCCCCGTAGTTCATACAACATAGGGCCATAAAAAATTTATTCCATTCTGATTTGTCCGATGCAAGTGTTTTTATCTCGTTCCAGCTCTTGTCTTGGTTGGCCGCTTCAATTTCGATTTGGCGGCACCAGGTGTGTGATGGTCTTCCTTTTCTACGGCTTCCTTGCGGATTCCATTCGATAGCTTGTCTTGTGACATCGTCAACGGGTTTTCGTAGGGTATGCTCTAGCCAGCGCCATTTTCTTTTCCGGATATCGTAACTGGCCAGAATATTTTTAAAATTCTAAAAGGACGTCTCTTAATTATTTTCTAAGGCCAGAATGATATCCGGATAGGTACAAGCGTACAGCAAATTATTTATAACAATTTTTTAGAAAAGTTTTGAGATTTTAGCACATTTACTTTAATAAAAACATTTTACTTTTTAAACATTTTTGTAATTTTTACCAATTTTGATTAATCGATTAATCGAATGAAATTATTCGAATTCATCGTTATTCGAAATTTGGACATTTTAAATTATTCGAACAATTTTTGAGAAAAATTGTTCGATTAATCGAATAACGATTAATCGATTGAATACACTAGTCCTATTCTCTTTAATAAAAGTACTGATTAAACAAGTTCAAAAGGTGCACTGAATTCCAGTACTTTGTTCGCAGGTAGTATATAAAATTTAAGTTTTTCATCATTTCTACTTTATAAATTTGTAAAAATTGAATAATTAAAAGAAAATGGATTTACATAGGTCGGCTAACTTATCTAAAACTACGCTCAATTTAAGACTATCCATAGTCATTTTAATGCAAATTTTATTCGTGGTTTAGGTTAAAGACCAAGTTCACTACCTTAGCTATTAAAATTCTTCTCAAGATAACTCTATAATATAGAGTATCTTGACTATAATAAAGAATGCTTATTTAAACACTATATTATATTGTTTAAATAAGCATTCTTTTAGGTAAGTTAACTGACCTTAAACAAATTAATTCTAAATATTAAAAAAAATTTTCGTTGTAATACATATTGAATAACTAAGAAAATTTTTTGAATTTATTTCTCAAATCGTTATTTACTTAGGAGTTTACATATGTATATAAAAAAAAACTTAAATCCACATTATAACCCAGAGAGAACCCCATAAAGGCAATCTGATGAAAGTGCTTGGTAGTACTTGAAAATGCATTAATTGTCAACCATTGGTTCCAGGAAAGTCTTTTTCATAAGTTTTTTTTCTCTATTTGTTGTAAAATAAATTGTGAATTTTATTTGGAATTTGTTATATATGATTTTAAAACCAAACAAAAATAACACTCATTGTAGCAATCTTCAGAAATCGACTAAAAATCTACGGTAAAATAAAAAATATGCATATACAGTAGACGCTCGCAAATTAGAACCGCTTTGTTTTTGACGCAATTCTAATTTCTGAATTATTCTAATTTCTGGACGTTTTTTTTCGTTTCGTTTCCAATGATAAAGTGTTTTTTTTACGTTTATTTAACATTTTAAATGATACACTTTCACTATTTAATAGAGACTGCCAAATAATATGTACACGCGTATCAAATTTCACAAATAAACTAGCCAAAAATGTACATAAATGCGACAAAAAAAAAAAAAAACAAATAGGGAAAAACATATATAATTTGGTGATTCCCCTTTTTAGTTTTACTTTATTCAAACAGAATAAAAATAAATTGGGGATTTCCTGTGTATTCAAATAAACAAAAAAAAAAAAAAAACGCTCAGAAATTAGAATTTTAAATTCGAATTTCAGAGCGTTTAATGTATTGCAAACATTGATTCTAATTTCTGGACGTTCGAATTACTGAAAGCTCTAATTTGCGAGCGTCTACTGTATTACATATTATAAAAGAAAAAATAATATTGGTCCCGTCAGCAATCGAACTTGGAATAATCCGTCTTGAAATAAACTGATTCAAAATCACTTTTTAAGATCAATTTTAGAGCAATAATGCTTTAGAAGCAATACTTAAGTGATTTTTTTGAATGCTGTTCCGAATTACTACTAAACGAGCCATAAAACTATACTAGCGCATACAATGGAAGCAATAAAAGAAGTGATTTTCTGAAGTTGTTCCGAATTATTTTTCAAAAATCAATAAGAATACACTAACGGATACTTTTGAAGCAATGAAATCATGTTTGTGAAGCATGACTCCCAATTTCTTCCCTGGGTAATGGAATATCAATTCAAAATATCCCTTGTAATGACATTTTTATACCACATACAGAGAGAATTTTGCTGAACTAGTTTTGATGAAAATTTTCAGTAAACTAATGAAGTTTTCTTTACAAATTAAACGAAAAGTTTGTTAAATTTGATGAAACAGTTTCATACAGTTTATTAATTTAGTTTTAAAGAAACTTTTTCATTGAGTGTATGAATCTTTTAAAAAATACAATACAAATTTTCACAAAATTTAATGAAAAATTCTATTAACCCTCTAATCGGCAAGCCCGCCTCCAGGCGGGTATATTAAATTGACCACAAATGCGCCAAATGAGTATTTAATAATAAGGAGTTAAGGTTTTTCAATAAAAAACAAAATTTGTTAAATTTTTTGTGAAGAACATTTTTGTATACAGAACACGGGTTGGAAGCGAGAAAATGTCAAAAATAAAATTTCGAAAAAGAAATATTTTAAAACGAACTAAATTTTCAAATATTTTAAAAATATATTTAAATTGACTAAAACAATTGATAATACCACAAAGTAATATTGAAGCTTAAACTATTCAAAAAATTCCTTACTTTGGTCCAAGGATACACATGATTACATAAGGATACCTTTAAAGGACATCCCCTTAACTTGAAAACGAATGGATGGATTTTTCTGAAATTTGGTGAAAATAATACATTTGGTATAAGTAGCATTGCTTATAATTTTAAAAACTATATATTGAAGTTAAGGTGCGTTTTCGCGCATTTTTCGAAAAACGAAAATCGCTACATCCTCTTAAGTAACAGCACAAAAAATTTAATTTTTTTATTGTAATTACATATTATATGAAGTATTGAAGTATTTCAAATTTAATTTCAAAAAAAATTTTCTTTGCCGAAAATTTTACATTTCTTGTTATATCTTTGGCATTTACAGTCGGATCTTAAAGAGTGATACATCGATGTTTTTCTCTCGAGGAGGCCAGTGTTCTGCTCTACGTTTCTATTCCAGTAGTTACCCACCAGATCTCAGTTGCTACCACCCTAATGTACAACCCTAATGTCAGAAAATTAAAGCTCGCAAAAAATCATTAAACTTTTGCTACGGAAATTTTTCGATAAACCCAGTAGATTTTTTTTTTATATTTTGGTTGCCGAACGTAGGGGTCGCCTTTTTAAATTTTTTTTCATTGGATTTTACCTTTATAGCATTGGATTTTACCTTCTCGAGGCAAAAAAATTTATGTATCACACTTTAAAATGTGACTATATATGCCGAAGCTATAGCGAAAAATTAAAAAAGGTGACCCCTACGTTCGGCAAAAAAAATTATTTTTTTTAATTGCCTTGCAAAAATACTTCATATTGGAGGGAGTACGGCGAACTTTTTTTGCGGTAAGGTCTAATGGACAGGGTATATTGAGTTTGGGCTGATGTTAGTAGCATCAAAAAATATTGGACCTTGATCCAACTTTTAGTATACCGAACGACTCAGAATCACTTTTTGTTTCGATTTGACGATGTCTGTCTGCACATCGGTCTATTCGCTCTACATTTCGCAAATATTTTGATCAAATTTGGAATACCGACTTATGTCGGCCCAGAAATGAAACCTATTGATTTTGGTTCGAATTTATCCATACCTACACAGAGAGAATTTTATTCGACGAGTTTTAATAATATTTTTCAGTAAACTAATGAAGTCACAAAGTAAATGAAAATATTCTTAAATGAATGGTTTTTTAGTTCGATTTTTAGATCATAAATTAATATCACTTTCTGTTTAAATTATTTTTCAAATTAAAGAAAGATAATACAATTTTCACAAGTAAATTACAAAGAATAAAGAATTTTTGAAAGAATTCTATAAGGCCACCAAGACAGAATATGTATTTTCGGCTTTCGCTACAAAGCAACCATTAGTGTCGTTTGTCTTGATGGGTTAATCATTGATGATGAACTATGTTAACAATTCAACTAGACTAACATCAACGAAATCTAACAATGCTATTTTTATCCTTTCATTATTACTGTTTTTTGCTATGAACTTTAATTCTTAAAGTTTCGCAGCTGGTTGTATTCAACTCTGTGCATGATAAACACAGATTTATGAATTGCAACGAACCCTTAAATTTTAAATTTAAATGTATGTTATTTAAATTATCTTAAAACACAAAGATACACTAAACAAAAGGCCGCCAAAAGAATACATGGAAATATAACACAATAAGATAAAATTTGATTTATATTAAAAACAAAATAAAATATTTAAATTTATTGAAAATAAAGATAAAATGTGAATATACATATAAAAAAAATGTTTATAAAGAGTGATTATATACAATACAAAGACACAGTTATTTTTATTCGTGTGGGTAATTTTTGGTGTTCCCTTTCGCTTAAAAAAAAGTTTTATAATATAAAAGACATTGCTTATTTCCTTTGTTGTTGTTTAGAATTGTCTACTAATGTCGAAGTCTGGACATTTTTATATATAACGAAGTCTCCTGAATTATGTTCAAAAGAATCACAAAAAAAAACTTTTTAGACTTAACATTTCAGCAAATAAATTAACTAAAATATTATTTCTATGCAAATTTTTTGAGTTCTTTTAGTCTACTAATATTCAGAAAAAAGTTTTACTGATTCTAGCAAGGATTTTTTTAATTTGCAGTCGACTGAGTTTCAGCTAAACTTTTGCTGAGATTACTATTTTTTGTGCTAAAAATCAGATCGCTGATCTGATTTGCTGAAATTACCAACTTTTTTCCAAGCACGCTCCTGACTAAAAATTTGCTGACACAGTAACACTTTTTGCTGACTTTACTGACTTTTTTTGAGTACAGGGAACAACCGATATCGTTGTAAACCTAACAAGTTTTCAATAGAAAACTATGCTTGTGCGTGAAGTTTTTATGTGTTGTTGTGTTTGTAGTGTTTTATATTTACCTTTTCTTATTTTGAATTTAGAAAAGAAAATCACGATTGAAAAATTGGATTTTTTTAAAGGGATTTTTACATTATTTTCAAATTGTTTTTAAATAGTTAAAAAATTATATGGAATTTTATTGGTGCTTTAAAAACACAATAATATTTCAACTATTTTATGGACACTCTTTATGTTCTTATATGAAACAATATTAATAAATATTTATAAGCCAACATATGAATTCATAAAGAGGAAACCAACTTTGTTACACTCTTGTTAAAACGTGCGTGGCAAAAAAGGTAACCACTATATATTCATACAAAATAATGTGGATTTTGCATGAATAATCGCAGTACATGATTTTTTTTTTGGTGAATCCAATAACTCTTTTTTGTCGCCATATTGTAATTTGTCATTTTTATTTTAAACATTTAATTACACTAGAGCTCAGTGTAGACACGAAGATTTCGATATTTTGAACTACAAATTATGATACATCCTTCTGCATTACTACAAAACATAGAAAATCCGTAATATAACAATATATGGGTGAAATCAAAAAATGTGATAAATTTTTGGGCCAAATTTGTGAGAAGCAAAAAGTGTTAATATTTCGGTTTTTTCTTAATGGAATCAGTAAGTTTAGTCATTATAAACCTAATTGCAAAAAATCTCATCTAAAAGTTGTCGCAATAACTTTTTTTGCACAATTTTAATTTTTTTTGTTGTAACAGAGTTTACATTTCTGCAAGCAAAAGATACAACAAAAAAAATTGAGTACGAATTTTCTTCAATTTATTAGTTTTTCGTATTTGGGTTTTCAATTTGCTTTCCAATGATATATAATTTGTGTTTATCAAAATGGCGGTTTCGCGAATAAAAATACAATTCATTCCGCGAAAAAAATTTTTATTTTTGTTTTAATTTTGTATTTTTGGTCCTTTTAAATGCTTTTCAAAAAAATAAAATTTTTTAAAATCCCAACAGCGGTTGCGCACTTACAAAATAATATATTAAAAACATAACATTTCGCGATCAAAAAATTCTTAAATTGTGTGAAACAAATTTAATTTGTCAAACTAATGTCAGTAATGACTCGAAATATCGATTCAAAACCAATGAAAGGCAAAATCAATCGTTTTTCGCTCCAGCAGCTTAGGGTAAAAAACTGATAACTTTTTTTGATTTGACGCAAAATTATTAGTTGAATCGTCTTTTGACGCATAAATATTAGTTGAATCACCTCTGTTTATGGTTATTTTAAAATATTTTAAACATTTATCTACATTTATTTGAATGAAACCTGATGCAAACAATTGTGGTTACGGAGTTTACAGTTACGGAGTTTACATTTGGTTACTTTTTTCGTTTTCTTTCAGAAACGCTTTGTCAGAATTTTTTTTCCGAAACAAAATCGCATGATGCCTACAAGGTGAATCCAAATATGAGATAGTTTTTCTTACTCGTTAAATAGATTGGAGTAAAAATTAGGAACGGAGTTTACAACATTTTTTAAAATCTTATTAAAGACATCCTTTTTCATCTCGAGAATGTTACATGCTGCAGAAAAGCTTCAAGTCTGTTATACTGGATCATTACTTAGAGTCCAACGATCATTTGAGTATAAATAACATTATACTTTTCGCAATATAAATAATAGATAACTCCAAAATTCTGGTATATGCATTTTTATCAAAAATTATGACGAAAAATCGTTACAGAGTTGAAGTCGTGATAGCTAAGATATACGAAAAAGTTTGTAAAATGTATTAATTTTTATTAAAAACGGCACTTTTCCTCTTCATAAAAATTCTTGCAGTTAGTGTTTAGCTTTATTGGTTACTAAAATATAAGCTATTAAAGTTAAAAAACCTTATGAGTTACTTGTTACGGAGTTTACATTTAGCCTATAAAATTGGTCACAAATTTTATGTATTAACCAAAAATTGGTCAGATTGTTATAAATTTTGTAAAACAGGTGACAATGCGTTGATATATATCGAAATATGTAACTCAAATGTAATCCATGCATTAGAAATTCGGTGGTTACACGGTTTTTATCACATTTTTTGATATCCTCCATATATTTTAAGTTTTTACCTCTGCAGCAAGACAATTATGTGATATGTCGAGATAGCTTAAATAGACTGATAAAACTGATAAAGTTAAAACTCTTTTGTTTGAGTTGGTGCATTTATAACCTTTTTTTATATCTACCTAAACTTATTGAGTAAATGTTATATACATCTTTTGGAAAGGTGGGGAAAAACCACTTATTCAAGTGCTTTGTCAGAATTGGTCTCCATAAATCATTATTTTTCAGTGATTTGTCAGTAGTTGATTTCTTTGTACCACCAGCAATTTGTGACTGATTAGATTAGATTCTGAAAATATATTCTATGAATTAAGTAAAATATATGCATAGAAATAATTTAAAATAATTGCATAGAATTTATGTACACTCATACAAATAAGTCCGTAAAAATAGCAGAAAAAATTGCTAAAAATTAGTTAAAAATGATGCTGCGGAAAAAACTGCTAATATTAGCAGAATCAGTTTGCTAAATATTAATAAAATGAAAACAGCAAAAAACACTGTTAAATTTACAGAATTTTAGTAATATTTGAGCTAAATTGTTGTTAATTGCAAATAACAATTTAACCTGCTAAAATTAGCAAAAAAAAATGCTGAATAATAGTACAATAAAAATAGCAAAAAAAAACTGTTAAATTTACAGAATTTTAGTAATATTTGAGCTAAATTTTTGTTAATTGCAAATAACAATTTAACTTGCTGAAATCAGCAAAAAAAATTGCTAAATAATAGTAAAATGAAAATAGCAAAAAAAAAACTGTTAAATCTACAAAATTTTTGTTAAAATTTTGTGAAATCAACAAAACTTTTGCAGATTAGTGGACTGGAAAAAGGTAAAAAAGGAGCAAATGAAATGAAAATTAATAAATAAAAAATAAATGTGTATTTAAAAACATACTTGGGACCAGTTTATTGAATGTGTCAATTAATTGAATTTTTTCAATTGGCATTGTTCAATGCCTAAATGCCCATTTATAATTGATGAAACAAGTATTTGTTTTCATGTTTTAATAAAAGAATAAATTAAGAAAAAAAAATTAAAAATTCGCGTATTTCTTATATTTTTTTGATATTACAATGCTTTTTCTTCAATTATGTGTACATTTCATTACCACTGTTTTCATCAATGCAAATTGAAAAAAAAATCATTGCCATTGAATGGTGATGAAAATTTTTGGCATTGACATTGAGATAAAGTAATGCCAATAGCGCCCTATGCTCCAGTGAGAGCTAGAGGAATATATATATGTGACGCGCAAAATAGAAAGGGACCTAAGGGTAAAAACCGGTTTTGTTCAGGAGAGCCATTTTAAAGATTTAAATACGTGTATCTTTGGTGTACCATCACTGAGAGTGTTGGTATTGGTCTCATTTGAAAGCGACACATCTCATGATGTCAGGAACGTGTTGGTCAACCTTGAAAAAGCGCGTAGGTCGTCCCTACCTCTTGTTTTGTGTAGTTGGTTTTTACTGTTTTCTACCTAGCGCGCTGTTTCCATGAGTTTGATATCAATTTTGCTCGCGGTTTTTCGAATCCAGCTTTATTTTCTGAAATTATTAATTGTGAATAATAATAAATACTCATTTATAATTCTTTTAAATCATGAATATCACTCTGTTAGTACGAAAATTTTTTTAGAATCGTCGACTTCACTTTCATAAAACGCGCATATCTCTGGGAGGGAACACTTTTGGGGCATGGGATCGGTCTCATTCGATGCTCAGATGTTGTCCACATCAAAAAAAAAAAAATTGATTTTTTTACCCTTAGGTCCCTTTCTCTATGCGCTGTCACATATGTAATTATATTTCAATGCCAATGAAAATTTGCCAAGAATGATTTTTTGTAAAAGTGGTAATATTTATAGACAATAATATGTTAACCCATGATACAACCACACTAGGTAGATGCATTAGAACAACAAACACAACAAACAACAACAAAAAATGTAATCGGCTACTTTTGATAAATACATAGCGAAAGCACACGAAAACTCCCTGAGCTATCATAATAAAACCCTGAACTGTCAAACTCTCCCTAATGCATCTACCTAGTATAGTTGTATCATGATGTTAACCATAACAAAATGTATTTCAGAGACCCTTCTTTTGATTTTCATTGTTTTTTTTTTTTTTTTGTTTGTTGGACCAACACTCAGGGGATGCCCCCCAACATAATACCAACACAGTGTATTGTGTTGGTATTAGGAAAATAGGTTATGGGGAGAAGAAAAGAGTGTTTGTGAATATTTGATTTGAATTTATCTACATTGTAAGTAACAGGAAAGACTTCTGCGGGGAGTTTATTCCACATACGGCTAGTACGACTGATAAACGAATTCTCTCTGTAATGCGTTGTGCGATCCACTGGACAATCGACTACAAACGGATGTGCTCTACTTGTAGGCGAGTATTACGAATAAAAACTCGGGCTCCGGGGATAAGTTCACTTATCTCAGCAGAACACTTCCCATGGTAATATCGATAGAACAGAGTCACACAACCCACATTCCGACGATGCTCCAATGAGTCAATAGAGCTGGATACTCTACCGTCATTGATAAGCGCCGACGCCCTCCTTTGCAAACGGCCCAGAAGCTCCAAAATAGACTTCGAAGCTCCTGCCCATATATGGGAGTTGTATTCCATATTCGGTCGGATATAGGTGGTATAAATATTGAGTAAATCGGATGGGGTGAAGTACTTCTTGCACCGACGTAGAAAACCTAGACACTTGAATGCTTCTTTCGACACTTGGAAAAGATGCTTATTCCAACGGACATCACACTGAATTTTGATGCCCAGAACATCAAGAGTATCCGATTCCTCAATATCAATATCACCCATATTTACAGAAGGCAGTGTTTACCCCACAGTCCTATGGGTCAACATACAACATTGGGTCTTGCGTGCATGAAAGTCGACCTTATTCACACGACCCCACTCAGAGATTGTAGAAAGGTCACGATTGAGTGTATCATTCATAATTTGCCTTTTGCCCCCAATCTCCTCAAGGCTTGGCATACTATTGAAGGAAAATGAATGACAAATGTTGCTGTCATCTGCAAAAGAGTAGATAGGGTTGAAAGTTTGACCAAGAAGGTCATTGAGAAAGATAAGAAATAGGGAAGGAGAAAGAACAGAACCCTGCGGTAACCCTGAATTCAGCTGAAACTCATCGGATGAGATCACATCTATAACAACACGAATAGTGCGATCTCTGAGAAAGCTCTAAATAAAACGAGCGAAGTCATTACCCACACCAAAAGCAATAAGCTTTGATACAAGCGCCCCGTGCCATACACGATCAAAGGCCTTTGAAATATCCAGAGCAACCACTTTACTCTCACCAAAACGGTGGATGGACCGACACCAACGCTCCGAGAGGAACGCTAATCGGATATGTACTTCCGAATTTATTTGAGTTTCCATTTTCACCTCTAAAGCTCCACCCACGGGAAATGTGTGGCCGATTAAAAATATCGTATTCTTTAAATAAGCTTAAAAACTACAATATTGGGGGGAAATAATTAGGGTCATCCCCGTAAACTCCACTTGCTCCCCAGAGATTCTTTTAATCACAATTTTCATATTAAAATGGTTTGTCCTAAATAAACATTGATCTTTGAAAATTAATGTATTACGATAAATAGCAACTTTTCTCATAAATTTTAATAATTTAGATATTTTATGAGTAGGACATATTTTCAATCATTTCAATTTAGCTTTATTTAAAAACTTTTTGCATTATTTTTGGCGAGTTAAAAATATGCAGTAATTTTTATGAGTCATTTAACATTCTGTTTATAAGCGCTCCAAAATTGGTGGTTTAGTTTACAAAAAATTTGTAAAATTAGCAAATCTTCTGTTAAAAATTAATAACTAAAATTCAGCAAAATACTGTAAAGTTAGCAAATTTATTGTTAAAAATTAGTAACTAAATTCAGCAAAAAAAATAGCAAAAAAATTTGTAAGTTAGTAATGTGGAGGTAGCAAAAAAATTAACTAAAAATTGAAGTACTGTTGAAGTACTAACAGTTTTACTAACTTTTCTACAAACTTTTTTCTATGAGTGTAGAGTTGTTCTTGAGTACTTTTTTATTTGTTTTAATATATAATTGGCATTCTGTATGTATAAATTGATAGAAACATATATTTGCATAGGTTGAGTTAATGTTAGTTGAATATTTGCAGAGATTATAGACCTCTTCCATTATGTAGCATATACTTGTCAGTTTTATTGTATACATTTCAAAAGTTGTCTAACAAATTAATTTGATAAATATCTTTTTTTTTATACTTTAAGATAGATAGGCATCGCTCAGTGATAGATAAGATAGATAAGCATCGCACACTGTCTGTCATACACTAAAATTTTTGATTTAAGGAAGAGTTTATGATCGAACAATTTTATTAAAAATCTTTCAATAAAAGTTCAATGTTGAAATTACTCTAATTTATTCTTATTCATCTGATATATTTAACCCTTCTTTGCATGATGATGAAAATTTCCATCATAACACTTATTGAAGAAAAAACGTGATTTGTAATTTTTTTGTTGTGGTCAGCAACAATTTACATGTCTAATTGTTTCAATTGGAAAACATCTGTCAAAAAAAATTTAAGTAAGCTTCATTATCAATTAGCAGGTTTAGACTTGTCACCCAATACATTACAGTGATTTTTTCATAAAAAAAGAAAAAATCATGCAAGAAGGGTTAAAGATTTACCACAGTAGACTTGAAAATAATTTAGCAATAATTTTGTATAACCATCATATTGTTGTAGACTGTGATTTAGTTTTTTTTTTTGGCAAAAAGCCCTTAATACAAAGTTATTACCATTATATAGTAAATATTTACGCTTATGTGCATATAGCAGAATTTATTTATTTCTATAATATATTTGAAATTTAAAGACACTCATGGAAATAAATTTCCTAAATACTAGCAAAATAAGAACAGCAAAATTAAAACTGTTAAATTTACAGAATTTTAGTTTTATTTAATTTAACTTTTTGTTAATTGAAAATAGCAAATTTTACTGCAAAAAATTTTGCTAAATGTTAGTGGACTAAAATTAGCAAAAATAATCTGTTATATCTACAATTTTTTTTTGCCATTTTTAAGCTAAATTTAGTTGAATGCAAATAGCAGTATATCCTGCTAAAATCAGCAGAAATATTTGCGAAAAATATTGTAAACTGCTGTTTTAAAAAGGCTCGATTTTTATTTGCATTTAAAAAGAATCGGAAATAAAACTTCGAAAATATTAGATATTTTTTGTGATTTTTTTTAGGCTATAAATTATTTAGAAAAATATTTTGCTGATTTTAGCAGGTTTATTTGCTATTTTCCATTAACAAAAATTTGACTCAAATATGACTAAAATTCTGTATATTTAACAGTTTTATTTTTGCTGTTCCTATATTACTAATATATAGCAAAAATAATCTGCTAATTTTAGCAGTTTTTTCTGCAGCATCATTTTTAACTAATTTTTAGTCTGTAAGCAATTCAATTAAAACTATAGTTTTAATTGAATTTTTTAAAGACTTTTTTCTATTAGTGTAGAAAACAAAATTAGAAGAAATGTAATACGTCCGAAAGAAGTTACTCCAACTGTAGTAAATGAGTTCAAAATCAAAGACTGCCTAAAATTTTTCAGAAAATGAAATTATTAATTAAATAAAAATTTTCTTAGTTAGCGTGTTTTTTAATCACCTGGATTTAAAATTTTTAATACAAAAAATGGATTTATTAAATCAAAAAAAAAAGCTGGATTTAATAAATCCACAATAAAAGCACAAATATATGAAACAGCCTATTAATTTAATGTCAGAAAAAAATACGAATGAAAATTAAAAGAGAAACAAAAAAAAAATTGAAAAACTAACAAATAAAAGGTTTTTATTATTTTTTTTTTTATGAAATATGTTAAGAAAAAAAAAACTACACCTCACCAAATACATATTTTCCATCTTGGACATGGAGAAATAGCTCAAATAGAAATGGCAATTTTTCACTCTAACTTAAGTAATTTAATTAAATCCAATTAGTGAATATTAAATTTTGCAACGGAATTTTACAATTGTGTAAAAATATAAATTGAAGTGATAAAACTGAAAAGGCAAACTGTTTATAGCTGTTTTATGTAAAATATAATTATAAATTAAAAGTTAAAACCCTTCATCATCGAATTCGGTATTAAAAATTAGGGTGAAAGAAGTGTCGGACAGAAAATTTTTTTAAAATAGGAAGAATCTAACCCCATCCGTTGAGCACTTTTAGAAATACTTTTTGGATTTATTCAATCCAAGTGATTAGAAAAAACGGCTAGTATCAACATCAACGTAATTCTAACAATGCTATTTTTATCCTTTGTTATTACTTTTGGCTTTGAACTTTAATTCCTTAAAGTGTCACATCTGGCTTTATGAAATTTAACTCTGATCAATATCTTATATTATGAAGCTGATATCTTATATTATGAGATGATCATTAATGACTCGGAAATGAACTCCGAAATCATAAACATTATTTTTACTTCTTCCTATGAAAGTGATCCGTCCAAGAGAGCACCAGAAATGACTCAGAAAACACAATGCATGAAATCGAAATTTTCTTCATTAATTTGAATAATTTTGGAATCTTTTTTCAAGCTTTTATAAGGTTTTTACAAACAACTTTTCCTTTATTCCTGTGATATTAATAGTCTCCTTATTCAATTATTATGATATCAATTGTTGTAGTACTTTTAAGTAAAATCTCATAACTCTGTAAATATTACATAAGATTAATAAATAAATAAAATTTTAATAATAATAAATAATCTTTTTAAAGTCAATAACGCAGCCTATTGATTTTGGTGAACATCGGTCCATGTTTAGACCTAGTGCCCATATAAGGGTCCTACCAAAATTATACTGTTTATACGCTGCAGGTCGCAAATATTAAGATATTTTGATGAAATTTGGTACACAGACCTATATTGGCCCAATAACGCAGCCTATTGATTTTGGTGAACATCGGTCCATGTTTAGAGCTAGTGCCCATATAAGGGTCCTACCAAAATTATACTGTTTATACGCTGCAGGTCGTAAGTATTGAGATATTTTGATGAAATTTGGTACACAGCCCTACATTGGCCCAGTAACGCAGCCTATTGATTTTGGTGAACATCGGTCCATGTTTAGAACTAGTGCCCATATAAGGGTCCCCCCAAAATTGGCTTGGTTACAAACTGCAGGTCGCAAATATTAAGATATTTTAATGAAATTTGGTACATAGACCTATGTTGGCCCAAGGACGAAGCCTATTGATTTTGGTGAACATCAGTCCATGTTTAGAACTAGTGCCCATATAAGGGTCCCCCCAAAATTGGCTTGGTTACAAACTGCAGGTCGCAAATATTAAGATATTTTAATGAAATTTGGTGCGCTGACTCACATTATAGAAAATTTTGACACAAGCCCCATTTTAACCCATTCGAATTTCGGATCCAAACAATACACCAGACTGGTGTAGGGTATTGTATAGTCGGCATGCCCGACTTTAACCTTTTTACTCGTTTTTTTTTTTAAATTTTCTCGAATTTTTTCAAAAAATAGGGCTCAAACGTATGGTTGTTTATTAAAACGAGATAAAAACAGCAAAAGTTACTTTTAGAAAATAATGAATTGGAAAACTGGTTTTAAGCGTCTTACAGCAATTAACAACTTGAAACTCATTGCCACTTTGGATTTATCTCGGAAACTGTCAAGCCGATAATTACGCAACGTACCAACTTCTAAATACTAAGCTTAACATATTGTAGATAGCGTGGAACCCCGATCCGTTCCAATATCGGAGAAATCGGGATTATAACTTTTTCAAGCATTTTTGTTTAACTATATCCAACACTATATGTGGGACATATTTTTTTGCTGATGTTTGTAACTACTATTAATTACTTACATTTAATTAACCCTTTGGCGAGTCGCGTACATTATAATGTACGTCGACTTTATCAACTCGTCACTGATTTGAATTTTAACCAAAGCGCTATTCATTTACTGTTATCGGTTCGTTATTTTGTTCTTATTAAAATTTTATGCAGGCTGTGAAATTTCAAAACAACATGAGAGCAGTAGAGTGCTTTTTGTCTTGTAAACATCAACGCTGCTGAGAATGTGTTAAAATTTAAAAGTGATGAATAAAATTCGAAAGGTTTTATGTAGAGATTAGTAATAGGAAAAATATAAAATTAAAATTTAAAAAAATTTTAACCCGCTCGGAGTCGGCAGCATGTTAATGTTTAAACTTTGATTCCAAATATCTCCGCTAGGGGGCGCTGCAAAGCCATAAAAGTAATAAACAATATTTCTTGGGCATAGATCTACATTTTCACGGAAAATTCCTAGCCATTAAAATTCCCGTGTCAAAGGGTTAAGTATGCCGACCATATTTTGACTTTTACCATGACTTTTACCAAGAGGGATACTATCCCTTCATTTTCATGTTTTCAAATTTAGAAAAAAACACTTATATTTACTTGGTTTTATTCCCATCAAAAGCTATTGCAATCGAATAAAATGGTATATGAAAATAAAGATATCTTTTGACTGTTTTAATTTTTCTCCTTTTCTGTTTATGTTTTTTCTTTTTTTAATATTTGGTGAGCTTTGCTAAACCATTTAAGTACTAATCAAATAAAACTTTGCACAGATTTCGCAATGAAAAGTAGCAAATAAATATACACAAGTTTAGATAGATGTTTTAGAAAAAATGATCCTTTTTTGAAATCTCCAGAAAAAAATTAATGAAGTGTTAAAATGTTGGGTTGTTTAAGTTACAAAGAGACAATTTAAATGAATTCAGTTAACAGCAAAGCCAATCCTATACCTTAATATCAAGCAAAAACTTTTATTAAATTTATACAACAAACATTTTCAATTTTTTCTGATACCCAAAAAGATTTTTCCTGTTTTTAGGCCTTTGTTTTTTTTTAACTTTTAAGCTTATTTTGTGTCTTAATTTTTCGTTGCCAATTTGTTTGGGATTTTAGGAATTGTTTTATATTAGTTTTTTGTTTTTAAATGTGTTTAGACTGTCGGTAAATTTACTTTATTAAAATGCGCCTTCTAAGATATGGTGGTCAATAGGGTGCCTGAAATAAATCTGTAAAAATAGCAGAAAAAGCAACTAAAAATTAGTTAAAAATGATGTTGCAGAAAAAACTGCTGAAATTAGGAGATTTCTTTACTAAATACTAGTAAAATAAGAACAGCAAAAATAAAGCTGTTAAATATACATTATTTTAGTTATATATAAGTTAATTTAATATGATAAATTATACTGTAAAATATGTAGAAAATTTTTATAAATATTAGAAGATTAAAATTAACAAAAACAAACTGTTATATTTACAAAATTTTTGTTATTTTTAAGCTAAATTTAGTTTAATGCAAATAGCAGTCTATTCTCCTAGAATTAGCAGAAATATTTGCTGAAAAACTGCTTTTTTCAAAAGATTAATTTTTGTTTGCATTAAAAAAAAAATCGGGAAATCTTCGAAAATTTTAATTTTTTTTTGTAATTTTTTAGGCTACTAATTATTTAACAAAAGTTTTTGCTGATTTAAGCAGGTTGATTTGTTATTTTCTATTAATAAAAATTTAACTGAAATACATATGTGACCTTCTCCGAAAAAAGGGACCTAGTGTGTCAAAAAACCTAGTGTATCAAAAACTTGGGAAAATCGACATTTTCTCATTTTTATCGATTTTCCTAAGTTTTTGACACACTAGGTTTTTTGACACACTAGGTCCCTTTTCTCGGAGAAGGTCACATATAACTAAAATTCTGTATATTTAACAGTTTTATTTTTCCTATTCTTAACTTACTAATATATAGTAAAAATAATCTGCTAATTTAACAGTTTTTTCTGCAACATAATTTTTAGTAAATTTTTAGTAGTTTTAACTAAATTTGTTACAAATAAGACGGTGTACCAAATTTCATCAAAATATCCTAATATTTGCGGCACTGCAGCGTGCGAAAAGCTAATTTTTGGGGATCTTTATACGTGCACCAGGCCCACACATGGACCGAATTTAACCACAATAGGCTTTGTTCTTGAGACGATATAAGGCGGTGTATCAAATTTAATCGAAATATCTTGATATTTACGACCCACAGCGAGCGAACATGCCCATTTTAGGGGGACCTTTATACGGGCACTGGGTCTGAACATGGATCCATTCTAAATAAAATCAGTAGGCTTTACCCGTGAGCCTATGTAAATAACTGTACCAAATTTCATTAAAATGAAACCAAAATTAATACGCTTTGTCCTTGGCCCGAAATAGGTCGGTTCATCAAAATATCTTAATATTTGCGAACAGACAGACGTCGTTAAATCGAAACAAAAAGTGATTCTAGAGTAAAAAAATCCATAATTTGTAATAAGAGAATAGCAAAATTTTTTATCTGAGTGTGCGAGTATCCTGTCCACGAATTGGTTTGGGGCGTAAAAACTCAATATTCAAAAAAAAATAGTTACTAAAAATTAGTTAAAAGTGATTCTCCAGAAAAAAAACTGCTAAATTAGCAGATTTTTTTTGCTATGTTTTAATAAGATAGGAACAGCGAAAATAAAACTGTTAAATACACAGAATTTTAGTTATATTTGAGTTAAATTTTTGTTAATAAAAATAACAAATTAACATGCTAAAATCAGTAAAAATTTTGATAAATAATTTGTAGCCTAGAAAATCGCAGAAAAAAAATTTAAAATTTTCAATGTTTTTTTCGATTTTTTTCAAATGCAAATAAAAATCGAACCTTTTGAAAACAGCAGTTTAAGCTTATTTTTAGTCTACTAATATTTAGCAAAATTTTCTGCAGATTTTAAAGTACAATTTGTCATTTTCAATTAACTAAAAGTTAACTTAAATATAACTAAAATTCTGTAAATTTAATAATTTTATTTTTGCTGTTCTTATTTTACGAGTATTTAGCAAAGAAAATCTGCTAATTTAATAGTTATTCTGCAACATCATTTTCAACTAATTTTAGGTGCTTTTTCTGCTATTTTTCCAGATTTATTTCTATGATAATTTTTTTAAATCAATAATTTTTTGAATTTTAACATTTGTTTTTCATTTTAACGATATTTTTTTCAATTTCTCAAATCTAAAACTTTATAAATATTGGCGATTTTCTAATTTTCGCACCTTTTAAATTTATATGATTTTTTTTTATATTTGGCTTTTGAATATATTGGTGTGTTTTTTATTTTAGCGTTTTTATCAACAGTTTTCAATCGCACTTTACTATTTTTATACGGATTTTTAGTCTTCATTTTTGATATTTTCTTATTACACATTACGGTATTTTTTCTAATTTCCGCTGCTGATTTCAGCAACACATTTTACTAATTTTTCAAAACCGCCCTACGGGAAATTTTAACAAACTGTCACCGAACTGGACCCTTTATATGAAATATACTGGTCACTTTTACATGGCGTTGTCATAGGAGGGGGAAATTGACCCCTTGTGACATGTCACAAGACAAATCCTAGGACAGGTTACTGAACTCTCATAAAAAACATAGTCCAGGTACCTGTCCTGGGATTTGTCTTGTGCCATGTCACAAGGGGTCGATTTCCCCTTCCTATGACAACACCATGTAAAAGTGACCAGCAGAGATACAAGCCAGCCGACTTTAGCCGGTCAGCCGCCGCCAGCCGACACCTTTTGCCAAGCCGATTCAGCCGCCGACAATATTCGGCTAAGCCAATTTTCGGCTAAAGCCGATAGAAAAATGCAAAAATATTATTTTTTTTTTAAATTTATGAAATTTGTTTAATAAACATAATTATTTGAAAAGTAAAATTTTCTTGTTTTGAGATATCGTTGATTTTTAAAATGTTTTGCATCAAACTGGCGGTAGCACAACCAGGCGGTTTAGTTGATACTACAATTCTACAAGGGTCCGCATTAAAAGGACTGCGTTTGAAAAAAAATGTCCATCACAAAATCCAAAAAAAAAAAAAACTGATGAAACAGTCATTCAATTTTAAAAATAAAAGCTATTTTATAACCGTATTTTTTAAGATTAAGATTATTATAAAACTACCGAGTCAGAAAAATACAAACGGGAAAGCGGTGGCAAAGCACTTTAACAGGTGGTACAAGTACTGGCAAAAAGTGCTTTCCCATTCCCAAAATGAGAACATCATTAGACAAAAGAACCGGCTGTTTAAAAAGCGCCGAAAAAGCACGCTGGAGAAACAAAATTTTTGAACGTTGGCAAAACGCTGGCAAAACTACTAAAAATAGGTGGTCCGGAAATATATTTTCCAAAATGAAATTTAAAAATAGTTCATATGAATTTTTTTTGATTTCATAGAACATAAAAATTTTTAAATTAAAAAAAATCGAAAAAAAATTTTTTGCTTGCAAACCTTTTATAACGAAGCGTCAGCATTTTGATAAAATCATTGCTCTACCAGTGAATTGGTTTTTGTACCACTGGTAGCATTGGCTAGGTAGCACTGGTTAACCACTGGTTGCAAACCTTGGCATATCACTCTTAGACCATTCTTTGCCAGTGGTTTTTTTTATAAACCACCGAAATTTTTGTAAAACAAATGCTGGAAAAACGCTTTTTGAAAGCGCTGGCAAAGCGTCCCAAATGAGAGTTCTCCCAGTCATTTATTTTCAACACTATGCTTGCCCAGTTGTATGCCAGTGCTTGATTTTTTTACCACTGTCGATTTCTGATTGGGTATATACAAATTTTTTCTATTTTTATTTTACAAAATTTTTTTCATTTTTGTGATGCCTTTCCATCAACGTTTTTATGGTATTATTAAATACCTTTTCAGCTGCTAAATACTACTTTCTGCGGAAATCTTCGAAATCGGTGGCAACTTTTAACGAAGCCCAGAATTAACGAATTAACTCTTCAAAGCTCTATTAATTAATTTGTAACAAAAGAAATCGAAAGAAAACAAATATGAATTAATTCCATTCAATAAATAGTCTTGGGAATTAATTCATTGAATTTTTAATTCAGAATTCAAATACTGAATTAAAGAATTAATTCTTCAAAGCTCTGGGTGAGGTAAAGCTAGGACTAGTCGAATTTCATTTCCATTTTGGTCTACTTCTCTTAGTTTAGTAGATATGTACCATTTTAAAAAACCGGGAGGAAAAGAAATAGGGCTATCTTTAAAACATCGGATATACTGGTGGGGCCATCTAATAGGTGATGGCAGAGAGATGAAAATCTTATATTTAAAAAAAAAATTGTGTAAAATTTAACAAATATATGTATAATTTTATCGACATTGTGAAATATAAACTCAATTTTTATAAATTCGGAAAACTACACTCAGATTAATAAGTCTGTTGGCTGAACAGAAAAAATTGTTACTTGAACAAAATTTATTCCTGTTTTTGGCTTAAAATAAAATTTGTTGATTTTAACACTTTCTTTGTCAAATTTAACAAATCAATTTAATTAAAAAATTTGTAAACCTTCAGTTTTATCGGTAATTAAACTGAGTCGTAGAATTTATTCAAATTTAGGGTCTCGGGACCCTCCCAAGGCCTAATCCATATCATGTCCGCTTTGCTCTATCTCGCTTAGTTTCCAGATATGGATAATTTTATGAAGTGGAATATTTTTATTAAAAATTTTCGAGGGTCCAAGACTCCGCCAAGGTCCATTTTTGGATAGAGATATCCCCTTTCTCTGTGGTATTACATGGTTAGAGGTAGTCGAAATTTTCGTCAATTTTGCTCTATCTCTTAGTTTTCGAGATATGGGCCATTTTAAAAAATCGGGAGGGAAAGAAATGGCGCCATCTTTAAAACTTCGGATACATTGGTGAAAATTAACACTCAAAATTAAAGTACTGCGGATTTTTAGTATAGTGTTAAATGAAGATAACTAAAATCTTTGCTTAAATCAGTGTTTCAACTAAAAATTTGTTAAAAATTAGTCAAATCGTTTTGAAACCGGTTTGACAGATTTTTCTACTGACGTATTATTTTAAGTGTACCTACAAAAAAATTACAAAGTTGACTTCGATATTTTTGCAGTTGCTTTTTTGCGTGTATGTATCTGTTAAAATTCTTGGAAAATGTACCTTTTAGCCGACGTTAGCCGGTTAGCCGCCGCCAGTCGACACTATTTTTTTCAGCCAGCCGCCGCCGATGCGTTTGCGGCTCAACTCTAAAAATCAATCGCCGCCGACCATTTTAGCCATTAGCCGCCGCCAGCCGAGAGAATGGACCGGCTTGTATCTCTGGTGACCAGTGACAGTTTGTTAAAATTTCCCGTACGGCGAGTACTAAGCTTGGCAAAAAAATATACATACTAATTTAACAACAAGTGGATACTTTAATGAAATTTTATTTACAAGAATTCGTTGATTTTTTAGAATTCTCGTTTAGTTTATATTTGTTACTATTGATATATTCTTAGTTTAGAAATAGAACTCAGAAAATTCTATTTTATGTCCAATGCATAAAAAGGCAATAACTGGAGAACCGTTGGCAATTTTTATTGCAAATTGCAAGTACAATGATGTGATTATACATTTTTTACAATCGAAGGAAAAAATTTTTTTTTTTTGAATTTGATTAATTTTTTTTTACATTTTACAGTTTTTATATTTTTTAGTACACTTTCTGCTAATTTCAGCAGATTGATTTTAAATTGCAGTTTACAATAATTTACTGAAATTTAGTAGCGTATACTAATTATTTATACTAATTTCATTGTACTTAAATTATTGATATTTAGTAAATTTAAATTTTAGCAAATCAATTTTGAACTGCAGTTTACAATAATTTTGCTAAAATTTAGTAGCGGCAACTAATTTTTTATACTAATTTTATTGTACTACAGATCAGCAGACATGTGTTGCTAAAATTAGCAAATAATACCGCTGGCCTCAAAACAGTTAAATTTCCCGTAATAACAGCAAAATTTTCAGTAGCCATTACAAACTTTTTGGTTGAGTGTACAATAATATTACATTTATCTGGGAAAGGATTCATTGATCGCAAAAATAATATTGCCAAAAACAAAAAAACGAATTGTTTCTTAAGAATTTTTTTTGCACGAGGAAGTATTTTGTTGTCATTTTTTTTTTCTCTAAAACAAAAACAAACAAAAAAAAAAAACTAAACTGTTAAAAGAGTTTTAATTTCGGTTTTCGAATTTAACAAACCATGTATATAAGAAACATTTTTGCTTTCATTAAGGCGAATTAAATGTGCTAAAATCCCAAAACTTATTCTACAAATTGTAAAAAATAATCTGTTGAAGGCACGTCCCTATTCGCTTTCATTGTGAAAATGGCTGTTCCTAAGCTATTGTTAATGGTAGAGTAAGAAATTATAAGGACTAGCCTTAACACTTTATTAATGTTTATTGTTATAGCAAAGGTTTTATTTCTTTAAACTTTTATATTATATTTTAATATTATTCGCATTAAAACAAAATATCGACAGAAGTTTATATTTTGTAAGATTTTTTTTTTTATATTTTCCATAAAATGCCAACTTTTTTTTTTGTTATATACCCTTTTTTAAGTCAAGGGATAAAGTTTTTTAAGGTCGTGCATTTATTTGTACAAGTATTTAATGTTATGTTTATGGGGGTGTAAAAAACAAAAAGGCGTTAAATTTATTTGACAAAATAAGAAATGCTTAATACTTAACATTTAGCATTTTTAAAAAGAATTAAGTAGTACCGCTGTTTTTTAAAACTTTCAACAGCAAGTATGCTAATATATTGTTATTCATTTTCAGCCTATAAATATGCTTTAAAATGTTGTTGAAAGACCAAATTATATTTGTATTTATTTTAATTTTGGCTCTGTTCCACTTTAATTTACTTTAAGTGAAGATATTTTTCCTGTTTTGTGTAAAGAAAAACAAAAATATTTATATTTATAATACTTAAGTGAATTGATGGCCAAAAATCCAAATATATGGTTAAAAAATTGTTTAGCAAAGACATCTAATTAAAATTGACTTGGCATGTAGAAGTTAAGGTATATATCAGTAAAAAGATGGCTCCAATAAGAAATAAGATTAAATTAGCTAATCAGTAAAATTAACGAAAATTTTGGTAAAATTGCTTTAAGTCCATATTGTCAAATTTTTAGCAAGAATTGTTTTCCCAACCACCTGACAACAAAGGGGTTAATTTCCAAAAAAAATTTAAGAATATAATTCAACATACATGAAACAAGTATACACATTTTTATCAAAGTCCATCAAAGAAAACTATCGGAAAACGATGTCGATCAATCAAAACATTTGGACGATTACTGGATTTTTACTGATATTTATAGATTTCAATTTATTTGTGTATTCTCGTTGATTAACGAAATCAAATTCTTAAATCATTATTGTTAAATTAGAAAATGACAACGGAAATAATTTCATTACAATCCACTGTGGGCCAGGATCGCCGTTTTTTGGCCAAAAGTACAATTCACGTAAAGAGAAAATATGTTTATATATTCAAAATCTAGGATTGTTGAATATGTTGTGAGAGAAATATTTCATCATCGTGGTTACTCGTTGTTAGTTGGCGAGAGTTCAAAGACAAAGTTTTTTAATTTTGTGACATTTTTTATTTTATAATGATACAATAAAAAAGTCATAAATAAACAATAATTTGTTCCAAAAACAATCTCAAATTATAAAACTGAAACTAGTTATCAAAAAGAAAAAAAAAATAGTCACCTATTAAGTATTTTCGAAAAAAGTAACAAAATTATTAATTTTACCTCAAAAATATGGGTTTTTTTAAAAATCCTAAATTTTCAAAAAAAACTCCAAAATGTTCTAAGAGACAATTGAAAAACTTGAATGCTAATGTGTTCCCTAAGATGTCTTTTACCTAGGTTTTTGCGACCGTTCATAAACTTTCGAGGTTTTGCCATTTAACTGAAAAAGTACCTTCAGTTCTCGCTGATTTCCAGCATTCCAGAGTTTTAGTAAAAACTAAAAAATAGCACTAAAAATTACCTTAAATATAGGTTCTGGTTTTCTGACACAGAATAACCCCCTAAAGTCCAGGTTTGAGGGACATTTGAGTGCCAATTCTGAATAAGTACGAAATTAACCCTTAAACACATTTTAAGTTTTGACTTATTTCTGGCATTGAAGTTAAATTTTCAACTTTGATGTCTTCAGAGACTTATAGTAGAATTTCATGACAAATATTTTTGCGGAACATTTTAATCCTCTAAATCTTCAACTTATGGGTCTTTTTTGACACTTTTGAAAAGGGCAAAAAGACCCTTTAATTACGGAGTTAGAGGGTTAAAATGTTCCACAAAAATATCTCTCGTAGTGTTTTATATAAGTTCGCTGAAAATATCCCATACCTAAAGTGGAAGATTCACATGGTTTCCTATGTCGATTCACAGTAAACATTTTCAAAAGAGGGGAAATGTTAACCCCCCCAAAAACATTGTAATTTATTTTCCCCCAAATAACAATTTTAAATTTATGGCCGCCATATTAGATCCGCCATGTTGAATTTTTTAAATTTGATTTCAGATTCGTAATCTGCTACCATAAAACTTCCCCTGGTGGAAATTTGAAGTAAATCAGGCGACATAAGAAATTTAATGAAAAAATTGTTTGTCGCCATATTGGATCCGCCATTTTGAATTTCAAAATTCTAATTTCAGATTTTTAATCAGCGGATCCTAGACCTATATAATTGATTATTTTAAGGCCAATATATTAAAAAATAAAAATTAATGGCCGCCATCTTGGATCCGCCATTTTGAATATTATATTTTTTATTCCAGACCCCCCTTTGCGATATCTTTTAGTTTCGTATACTCAATATTCTAGTTTTGGCCAAAATTCGAAGATGCTGGCCCACAGTGCAATCGATACGAATGTATTGGTAATCAAATCAACAGATTTAACTACACTCATAGAAAAACGTTTGTAGAAAAGTTAGTAAAACTGTTAGTACTTCATTTTAACAAATTTTTAACTAATTTTTAGTTAAAATTTAATTTTTAGTTAATTTTTTTGCTACCTCCACATTACTAACTTACAAATTTTTTTGCTATTTTTTTTTTGCTGAATTTAGTTACTAATTTTTAACAATAAATTTGCTAACTTTACAGTATTTTGCTGAATTTTAGTTACTAATTTTTAACAGAAGATTTGCTAATTTTACAATTTTTTTGTAAACTAAACCCCTAATTTTGGAGCGCTTATAAACACAATGTCAAATGACTCATAAAAATTACTGTATATTTTTAACTCGCCAAAAATAATGCAAAAAGTTTTTAAATAAAGCTAAATTGAAATGGTTGAAAATTTGTCCTACTCACAAAATATCGAAATTATAAAAATTTATGAGAAATACATTAATTTTCAAAGATCAAGGTTTATTGTGGACGAACCATTTTAATATGAAAATTGTGATTAAAAGTATCTCTGGGGAGCAAGTGGAGTTTACGGGGATGACCCTAATTTTCCCCCCAATATTGTACTTTTTAAACTTATTTCAAGAATACGATATTTTTAATCGGCCACACCTTCTTTCCTGTGGGTGGAGCTTTAGAAGTGAAAATGGAAACTCAAATTAATTCGGAAGTACATATCCGATCAGCAAACAATGAAAATCAAACGAAGGGTCTCTGAGATACATTTTCCCAATCAGAAAAATACAAACTGGAAAGCGGTGGTAAAGCACTTTAACAGGTGGTACAAGTACTGGCAAAAAGTGATTTCCTATTCCCAAAATGATAAGATCATTAGACAAAAGGACCGGCTGTTCAAAAAGCGCCGGAAAAGCACTGGAGGAACAAAATTTTTGAACGTTGGCAAAACACTGGCAAAACTAATAAATAGATGGTCTGGAAATATATTTTCCAAAATAAAATTTAAAAAAAGTTCATATGTATTTTTTTGGTCCTGCCGTGATTTGAACCCAGGGCGTCAGATTGGCAGACGATTGCTCTGACCACTGAGCTAACGATGGCTAAACACATAAATGAGTGATAATAGCTGGACAACTACTGGCTGTGCCAAAAGGCTAGTACCGGCAAACAATTTTTTGTAACTAATATGCCAGCGTTGGGAGGGAAAAAGAAAAGTTGGTCTTGAAGGAGCTTTCCCACAAACAAAAAATTGATTTTTAAAACAAAAAAAAAATTTTAAATTAAAAAAAATCAAAAAAAAATTTTTTTTCTTGCAACCGGATTTGAACTCGGAACCTTCTGACTACAAACCTTTTTTAACAAAGCGTTAGCGTTTGTATAAAATCATTGGTCTACCAGGAATTGATTTTTATACCACTGGTAGCATTGGCTAGGTAGCACTGGATGCAAACCCTGGCATATCACTCTAAGCGAATTCTATGCCAGTGGTTTTTTTTTTGATAAACCCACGAAATTTTTGTAAAACAAATACTGGCAAAACGCTTTTTGCAAACGCTGGCAAAGCGTCCCAAATGAGTGTTCTGTCATTTAGTTTTAACACCGTGGTTACCCAGTGGTATGCCAGTGCTTGATTTTTTGTACCACTTGCGATTTCTGGCTGGGCTGTTATGGTTGACATATTATTGTCTATAAATATTACCACTTTTACAAAAAATCATTCTTGAGAATTTTTTATTGACAATGAAATATAATTGGCATTACTTTATCTCAATGTCAATGCCAACAAATTTCATCACCATTCAATGCCAATGAAATTTTTTCAATTTGCATTGATGAAAACAATGGTAATGAAATGTACACATATTTGAAGAAAAAGCATTGTATTATAAAAAAAATATAAGAAATACGCGAATTTTAAATTTTTTTTTCTTAATTTATTCTTTTATTAAAACATGAAAACAAATACTTCTTTCATTAATTATAAATGGGCATTTAGGCATTGAACAATGTCAATTGAAAAAATTTCAATTAATTGACACATTCAATAAACTGGTCCCAAGTATGTTTTTAAATACATATTTATTTTTTATTTATTAATTTTCATTTCATTTGCTCCTTTTTTACCTTTTTCCAGTCCGCTAGTAATCTGCCAAAGTTTTGTTGATTTCAGAAAATTTTAGCAAAAATTTTTTAGATTTAACAGTTTTTTTTTGCTATTTTCATTGTACTATTATTTAGCATTTTTTTGCTGATTTCAGCAAGTTAAATTGTTATTTGCAATTAATAAAGATTTAGCTCAAATATTACTAAAATTCTGTAAATTTAACAGTTTTTTTTTGCTATTTTTATTAAACTACTATTCAGCAATTTTTTTTGGTAATTTTAGCAGGTTAAATTGTATTTGCAATTAACAACAATTTAGCTCAAACATTACTAAAATTCTGTAAATTTAACAGTTTTTTTTGCTGTTTTCATTTTATTAATATTTAGCAAACTGATTCTGCTAATATTAGCAGTTTTTTCTGCAGCATAATTTTTAACTAATTTTTAGTAACTTTTTCTGCTATTTTTACTTATTTGTATGAGTGTAGTTGATAAATAGAGGAAAACGCTTAGCGAAATGATTTAAATTTTAGTCTAAATATATTCCGATACTTAAAGCTACCAGTAACGAAGTAAAGAGCTTTTATTATATATCTTATATGTCTTCTTGATATATTAATTTTATAATTATATTTTATATGTTATATGTCATTTTCATATATTAAAAAGTAATGTGGTTTACTGACCGAATGACGGATTGGGCGGAATTTTCCATGGAGTTTGGTCCAATAATGTAATTTCGTTACCATTGGTAATGTTTCGTCATAACCATTAAATGGTAATTCGATTTATTTCATTTGCATTTATTCCAACTGATGGCAATAAATTTCAGCGGTAATGAAAAATTCCCAAGTATATTGTGACGCGTATAAAGTGATTCATTTTATGAGTATTAAAACTTTTCTATATTTTAACGTTTTTTTTAAACTTTCATATAATTGTGATTGATTTATGATAAATAAATTCCTATGATATATTTTAAGGAAGCAGCTTTATTTTTAATTATATTTTTAAATTCATTTGATCTCAAAATAAATGAAACTCTACTTAATATGTCACTAAAGTATTCCGAAACAACCCTTCTTTTAAAACATGCTTTTAAAAAGTTTTAAGACTAACCTGTAAAAAAAAAATATACATAATTTAATAAATTAAGTATTCATAGGTTTTTGTTTCAACTCGTTTCGGAAATTAAAAATAAAATATGTAACAAATTTTAAGGTATGATGTTCTTGATTTTTTATGATAATTAGGCAAATGTATATGTATTGACTTTTTTAGGTACAATTTAGGTACACGCCGAAAAAATTCGACCTGCTGGAAGCATAATAGCTGGTGATATATATGATATGATTGCTTGCAAATATAATATCTTCCCTGTAAACATATATATATATATATAATTCGATAATAAGAAATGCATCTACCGGCAAGGAATATATTTTTTCAGGCAAATATAAATGTGTTAATCATTATTATATTTGCATCCCACAAATATAATACTGATAAAAAAAATATTGCAAATATCTATTTATTGTATAACTCATATACAAACATCATTTGCAATATTTGGCCGGAAACATATGTATAATTATGATCAAAATAAAATTATCGGAAGCATTCTTCAAACATATATATTTAGTAATTCGTAAAAATATATATATAATTGCCTGTAAACATATTTAACAATGTCCTTTTTCTGCGTGTAATGGCAAAAATTCAGCTATATCAAACATGGGGAAAAGGTATTGAGGCAATGATTGTTCTATATGAAAAAAAGAAATGCTGCAATGCTTTTATCCCAATTATAACATACGAGTATGTAGTACAAAAAGCTTTTATTTCCTAAAATGTTTAAAAATTAATATTCTGGTGGAAATTAATTTAAAGAAGGTAGTCTATTTGTAGGTGTATTAAAAAGTTAGTTACTGAATTTTTAATTAAAGCCAATTTTTTATGTAAATTAAACAGTAAGTATGAGTAAAACCAAATATTGAGAAGATGTTCCCGAATCGAGAACAGTTTGTCATCAATTTTATTTACATTAAAAGAGAAGGTGTCAAAACTTTATGTAAATATGATGATGATAACTTTATGTTAAATATTACAATGTAGTAAGTTTAATTTCCTCATGAATATGGATTAAAACCAAAGCTTAAGTTTTTTCTTTAAAATTTAAATTATAAATAAGGAAATGCTCACATGTGTTGCATATCCTAAGGCTTAAAAAAAATTTAAATTACCATAGCATACTTTTAGGATAAAAGCAAATAACTTTTATAAAACATTCATACTTTGGGGACAAAACAGAAAAAAAAAAAAAATACGAAAACATTTTAAAATATTTCCTGGTTTTAGGCTGTTAACGATTTTGAAATGCACGCAGAAAAAAAAATCAACTTAATCTTAAACTTAATCTTGTGCTAAATTTGAGAGTTAAAAAATAACATTTTATGCGTTTAAGGAACTACGTTTAAGCCTGTGTCTCTACTACAAAGGACAAAACAGAAAAAAATACGAAAACATTTTAAAATATTTCCTGGTTTTAGGCTGTTAACGATTTTGAAATACACGCAGAAAAAAAAATTAACTTAATCTTAAACTTAATCTTGTGCTAAATTTGAGAGTTAAAAAATAACATTTTATGCGTTTAAGGAACTACGTTTAAGCCTGTGTCTCTACTACAAAGGACCCACGTATAAGCCTGTAGTTTTACTACACTCATAGAAATAAATCTGTAAAAATAGCAGAAAAAGTTACTAAAAATTAGTTAAAAATGATGCTGCAGAAAAAACTGCTGAAATTAGCAGATTTTTTTGCTAAATACTAGTAAAATAAGAACAACAAAATTAAAACTATTAAATTTACACAATTTTAGTTATATTGCAGTTAACTTTTAGTTAATTGAAAATAACAAATTCTACTGTAGAATTTGCAGAAAATTTTCCTAAATATTAGTAGACTAAAAGTAGCAAAAATAAACTGTTATATCTACAAAATTTTTGGTATTTTAAGCTAGATTTAGTTTAATGCTAATAGCAGTCTACCCTGCTAAAATCAGCAGAAATATTTCCTAAAAACAATTGTAAACTGTTCTGTTTTGTAATTTGGCTTGATTTTAATTTGCACTTAAAAAATATGGAAAAAAACTTCGAAAATTTTATTTTTTTGTGATTTTTTAGGCTACAAATTATTTAGAAAAATTTTTTTTGCTGATTTTAGCAGGTTAATTTGCTATTTTCCATTAACAAAAATTTAACTTAAGTGTAACTAGAATTCTGTATATTTAACAGTTTTAATTTTGCTGATCTTATTTTACTAGTATTTAGCAAAAAATCGGCTTATTTAAACAGTTTTTCTGCAGCATCAATTTTAACTAATTTTTAGTAACTTTTTCTGCTATTTTTACAGATTTATTTCTATTAGTGTATTTAAGGAACCAAGTTTAAGCCTATGTTTATACTACTTAATGAAAAACGTTTAAGCGTGGACTTATACTATTTGGAGAATCATATTTAAGTCTCGTTTTATATAGTTAAAGAAACCACATTTGAGCCTGAACTTTGACTATTTAAATAATTACGTTTAATACTGACTTAAATTTTTTATGAAACCACATCCAAGACTGGCTATTGACTATTTAAAGAATCACGTCTAATCCCGGATTGTGACTATTTAAACAATCAACGTTCAATCCTGAATTTATTTCTTTTAAAGTATCACGCTTAATCCTAGATTTTGACAATTTAAAGAACCATGTTGAATAGCGTCTTTTAACTTTTAGGCTGGAAATTTGAATGTTGCAAGAACCGCATGTAATCCTGACTTTAAACATTTAAGGCCGAATTTTGGCTATTTATAGATTTACCTTTAATCATGACTTAAAACTTTTTAAAGAACAACATTAAAGCCCATATTTTGAATATTTAAAGAATCACTATTAATCCTAACTGTAATCTTTTTGAAGAACCACTTAAAACTTGACTTTTAACTGTTAAAATTGTGACTTTTAAGCCTGACTTTAGACTAATAAATTATTACGGTTAAGCTTGATATTGAACTATTTATAGAACCACTTTTATTTGGACTATTAAAAAATCCACGCAAATCTGACTTCAGACTTTTAAAGAACTACGTTAAGTCTGATTTTAAATATTTAAAGTATTACTTTTAAGCCAGACTTTAAAAAATGTAAAGTAAAAAAGACTTTTGACTTTTAAAGAACCACGATAAGGAATTGCTTTGAACTGTTAAAAGGACCACATACAAGCTTTACTTTCGATTGTTTAAGGAATAAAGGTATATTATTACTATTGACAATTGAGAAGCTGATGACCATGTTTTACTTCTGATTATTTAAAGAAACATGATCAGACCTCACTCTAGACTATTGAAAGTGTCATGATTAAGTGCATGTTAAAAACAGCGGCACAGCTTAAATTTATCGTTTAAGTAAGACGATTAAACGTGACTTAATACTTGGGATTTTTTAACTGGCATTGAGATTTAATTGACATTAGTTAATGTCAAAGCCAATGCCCAAAAACTTAATTAAATTTCAATGGTAATGATATTTTTTTCAATGCCAAAACATTTCATTACAATTCCGTGCCAATGAAATTCTTTTCAATTGGCATTAATTAAACCAATTCTTATAAAATGTACACCAATGCCTTAAAGCAACAACTTATTCTTGAAGAAAAAAACACATTGTACAGGGTGCGGCCATATGAACGTTGAGTATTAACTATCGAACTATTATTTTCAAGAAATAGAAAAACAATCTTAGTTCTTTGCGCAATTGTATAGCGTTCCATTTCTGAAATAGAAAAAAAAAATGAAATATTCTCAAGCAAAGAAGTTACAATTTTTTTACATCTTATAGTTATTTTAACCGCACCCTTTATAAAAAGAAATTGTTTTGTCTAAAACAGAAATTAACACAAGAATGTAAAATTTCAGTACTAAGTTTATAAATATTCGCTCTTTTATCAAGTTTCATCAAGCATTTCCTTTCAGCCTTCTCTGACCACTGGGTAGTCTGGATAATACCCCATTAACAAGCAAGTTTTGTAGGCGATTTAGTAATGAGATTTGGAAACTAATCAAAACTGTTCACATACGGTTGAAGGGGTTTTCATCATCTCGTTAACAGCTATTTGGTTATTTTTGTAAACAAAAAATATTTGCAACCTAACCAAAAATTTTAAAAATATTTAAAAAAACATATGTTCCACGGCCGGAATAAAATATTCATTTACTCTGTATGAAATACAACTTTAATATTTATATATTAAACTTTTCGAATAGGGATGAGTAGTTTAAATATGAAACTTTTGATTTTTTGGTCGCAGGAAGACCGCATTTATTGAAGATCTGTTTGTATACAATTTGTTGCCCGGAAGGATAATGCAGCTACATTTAACTCAACTGTCAGTGAAATATATAATTAATTTCATTTAAAAGCACAATTTGTTTTGTTTTCGTTGATTTTTATTAAATATTTAAATTTATTTTTTCTGTTTGTTTTGTTTACATTTCTTGTGTTATAGAATTATGAAAGTATTAAGTATTTGGGTACTGAGTACTCAGTACCTTATGCTTTTGTCCGAGTACTCAATGGCCAAACGAAACTCTTCAGTACATTCATAGTTGTACTTTTTCAAATATATGCATAATTTTGCCATGAAAATACAACTCGTTTAGAAAAGAAATATGAAAAACGGAGTATAGAGTAGTATCGAGTACTCAGCTAAATAAGTATTAAGTAATATCGAGTACCCAGCAAAAAACGTGGAAGTGATCTTAAGGAATCAATTTTTCATTGATTCCAAAGTATCATTAAGTTCTGATTTTCCGCTTCTAAAGCAGTTCTTTTTCACAACTTCCGAAAATGTGATTTTGAAGGAAATTAAGTCTTTCCAAATCTATCTAACTACAGATATTTCCATATAAATTTAACATTTATAACTGTGGTTAAGCACTTAAATTTAATTATTTTGAGACAAGTTGTCAGGTCCAAGTGATTTGCTTAAATTTTTTACGAACAAAAATTAATTCCTTTTCAGCAATTAAAAAGAACATCAAAAGGATCATAAAAGAAAACTTCCACCCTATGACAACCCTATGTAAAAATCATTGGTTCCGATCCAAATTTTCACAATATCGAATCCAAATCACTGCTTCTTTTTCTCTTCTTTTGACGATTTTTTTTTGCTGGGTACTCAAAAAGCCAATCTCAAACCCTGAACTTTAAGAGATAATTGACGGGGTTTATAAATTATCTTAACAAATTGAAGTGATTACACTATGCGACAATCAAAATCGGGATGGGATGAAACCAACGGGAAATGTTATATCGGTCAAAAACAAGTTATACGTGTCCCGGCGTTTCGCTGGGTCACCCCTAGGAATCGAGATATATCTTTTTTTGACATAACTCGAGAACCACTAGTCCGATTTTGCTCAAACAATTTAAAAAAAATTAAAAATTACAATTCCTTTAATCTGTTCATATAACGTTTTTCTATATACTCAACAGTTTTACCGGTAAAAATAAATATTTGTTACCGCTACCATAAAAATCAATAACCTTTTGTTTATTACTTTTTTTTAATATTTTAGGCAAAAAATATTTTTTTCTTCATACATTTATAAAAGACCACCAAAGGTCAAATCGATATATCTCGATTCCTAGGGGTGACCCAGCGAAACGCCGGGACACATATAACTTCTTTTTTACCGATATAACTTTCCCCGGTAGTTTGAACCCTTCCCGATCACTGACCCCTACCATTTGTCTCACAGTGTTATTGATAGAAAATTTGTATGGGAATCAGGAGATAATATATGAGATAATGCAATAATCTTCAAAATAACTGAAACCTAGTTCATGTGAATGGGGTATAAGTCAGCCCCTAGTAATGTATTGATCATTGCTATTAATCAATTGTAATGTCAACAAATTTCATTATCATTGTTATCAAATAATGCCAATGAAATCGTTAATTAATTGATAAATTCAATTAACTAGTCCCAAGTGTGTCTGGCTTTTACACTAATAAAACTATACTTTATTTAGCCTTTTTAACATTTTCTAATAATCGACACTCTTATAAAAATCCGAACGGATCCAGTCGTTAATTCGGTTGCCATAGCCATAGCCAATCGAATGATTCGGTTGTGGTAGCCGAGTTTTTCAGCTGTGGCAACAAAAATCCAATTGATATAGGACTAATTTGACTGTGTCAATGAAATTTCAGTTGTATCAAAAATAATTCGATAGTCGCAACCTCAAAATTCATTTAATGCAGCTGAACCATTCGATTGGCAACAAATTCGATTGCTAGCACCGAATCTGTTTTCTGGGTGTGTGAAATTTTAATTTAACTCTTCATTAAACTTAAATGGGATACACAATAATCGGACCTCAGTCCGACCTAGTAAGAGCTGTTGTTTAGTTAATTTTGGCCATTAAAATGACTAACTAGCACTGAGAAACAAACAATTCTGGAAAACTGTTGTCTCCTTAAAGGGTTTTCGAAAATTATATAAACTTTTAAGCAATACGATTCTTAGAGCATACTTATGGCGAGTTTTTAAGATGTCAGTTAAACTTGGTTTAGTTAAACCGAAAACGAATTTTGTCAGCCATTTCAAAGTTTATTAACAAAAACTTGCCGGAAAATCTTTTTCTCGAGTATAATTTATTTCTTTATTGAAATAAAACAAAATAAACCACATTTTAAAAGCAGTATTCCAGTTACAAAATGCGTTAAACTAAGTTTAGAGATAATGCACTTCCTAAAAACTGGGCCTTAAGGGTGCAAATACTAAGGTTAACTATAGCCTAAATTAAGGGTTATAATAAAAATTTGATAAACTTACCCAAAAAAGCTGGTATCGCTCCCAATGGCATGACAAACAAACTAACCAGAAGATCTGCTATAGCCAGTGAAAATAAAAAATAGTTGGTAACATTTTGCAGACGTCGATCCAAAGCCACGGCTAAACAAACCAAAATATTGCCTATGCCTCCGGCAACTATGAAGAATAGTACAAACAGGAAGCCAAAATCGAAACCTTTGATCGGCACGGGCATCACTTCTTCCAACCGGGTGTTATTGGAATAATTTGCATTCATCGAATTTAAAGTAGATAATGAAGAAGAATTGACTAGTGTAGAGTTCATATCGGATAAATTCCAAAGCCAGGAATTTTCAGACCAGTAGTCGGAGGAGTTTAATGACTGATTTATAAATTCTTCAGCCTGTGCGGAGGCTGAAGATAAACCCAATGTGGGTAAATAATCTTGTAGGACTGCAGAGTTTGTATCATTATTAGTTAGTTCGGTAAAAATCTTAGATATAAAACATTTGATTTTATGTGTCATGGTGGATGAAGAGGACGATGGAGTTGATGATGATGAAAATACTTTTGTTGAATTTTGGCAATATATTGACAACTGTTGTAGAAATGGTTGCCATATTGATGTAAGCGTAGAATTGCTATTTAAAGCTGCAGGTATTAGAGATTCTATGGAATTTGTTGGACTTAAATCATTATTATTATTAAAACTACTATTAGTAAAACTATCACTTGTTGTTAATATACTATTATTGATATCACTACTATTTAAATTATTATTATTATTATTATTATTATGGTTCCATAATGTGGATTCCATTATAGGATATAGATGGCGTTGTATGTTAGCAGGTGGATGTTTTTGCTTTAATGTTAATTGGAATTCTTTGAGAGGTTGTTGTAAATTTTCAACTATTAATTTTATATACTCCATACATTTTGGTAAAACGTTATAGATTTGTTGTTGAATATTTGAAAAGGGCAGGTGTTGGTTTTGTACATTGTTGTTGTTGTTGTTGCCATTAGCTGACATCGATAATGTCTCGGTTTTATTACCCACATCATATGAAGAAGAAAACACAGCAGGTATATTAACATTATGACAACTATATTGTGTTGTTTTAGTTTTTGATATTTCGAATGTTTCAAGTATACAACGGAATGTTTGTGTAAAATGTTTTTCAGTGTAAATATCATTGTTGTTGTTGACAAAGTGGGGGGTGGTGGTGTTGGTGGTTTGTGGTTGTTCATTTGCCATAGGTAAATTATGTTGTATATCTTCACACCATATGTTGTACTTTTCATCATCATTTCCGTTAGCATTATCCGCATCAACATCAACCTTGTCTTGTTTAATCTCTTGCCAACATAGAGCATCGTTACTGCCTTCAAACCGTTTATTGTTTTTAGCTTTTGTTGTAATTTCAAATGTTTCGGTTGGCGTTGACAGATTTCCATATGTATCAAATGTTGTAGATTGTGTTGTGTCAGCTGTTGTAGGTGTTGTTGTTTCAGTAATTGTTGTAAAAGCTGGGGATTTACTAGTTGCTGATTCTGTATTTGTTGTCGTTGTTGTTGATACTTCTGTTTTTGTTGGTCTAGGACCAAGTCTTTGTTGCAAATCCATTTCATTCTAAAGCTGTTTGACAAGCTTTAAATTGAATATTTTTTTGTTCAAACTTTCAAAAAAATTTTTAAACATAAAAGCGTCTTCTTTAATCAATGGAATTTGTGAGGAGTCTGAAAAAAGGAAATATTATTTTATTTTTAAGTAGGTTTGATGTTAAGAAGAAGAATAAACATTTTTTCAAAGTTATAGACACATTATTAATTTGCAAATCAGACTAGATCTATTTTATTAAATTTGTATTATGAAATTTTAAATTCTAAGCAGTTAATTAAACAAATTCTTTAAGGAGTTCATTAAAAAAATTCTAATGACTCTTAATTATGCCTGGATTAGAAGTATTACAAGTCATACACTTAAGGTTACTTTTAAAGAAATAAGAGACAGATTTAGGGTCTCTGGACGCTCCCCGGGCTTAGTCCATATGATACAAGGGCATGTCTGTTTTGCTCTAAAAAGTATTGATTTATGGCTGGTTTTACCAAATCAGACAGTTCATATACTAAAGTACAAAATTCTTGCCCGTTGAATTTTTGTACCTTTTGTAATATCTCGGTTTGTGTATTCAAGTCATCATTTTCTTATTGCGGACAACTGAAGAGTTGGGGTGATGTCCATGAAACAATTGTATTTTCTATCATGAAAATGATCAACTTTTTTGAAACAACAAATAAAATCTAATATGACAATATCATTTTAGAATTTGGACTTGAGGTAGAACAATATTTTAACTAAATATATGAAAATAAATAAAGTCCGAAAAAACAATTTTTGTATTTTTTTAATGCAAAAATTAAAATAATTGTTGAAATAAAAGACAATGAATTTAAAAGACCCACAATAAAGTCTGACTTCAAGTTGCTAAACATTATGAATACAAAATTATAATATTAAAATACCAATAATTAAACCCGATTTAAGGCAAATAAAATAACCATTATTTAGCGAGAGCTTGGAATAATGAAAGAATCGGAATAAAGCTTGATTTTGGTGTGTAAAAAGACTCACAGTTAGGACTGAGTTTGAATTATTAACGAAATTACAATTAAACCTAAATTAAGCTTAACTTTGTACTACTAAAAGGACCATAATTAAGAGAGATTTTATTACTTTATTAAAAAAAAAAAACGTACACCCAAAATAACAAGTCTGTTGGCCGAACAGAAAAATTTGTTAGTTTAACAAAATGCATTCCAGTTTTTTTGGCTTAAAATAAAATCTGTTGATTTCAAAACATTTTTTTTTTAAATTTAACAAATCTAAATTGAAGTAAAAAGTTATTAAAACTACAGTTTTGTAATTAAACTAAATTGTAAAATTTGTTGAAATTTAGGGTCCTTAGACGCTTCCCGGGCTTAGTCCATATCATCTAAGGGCATGTCTGTTTTGCTCTATCCCGCTTAGTTTTCGAGATATGGAGTGAAAATTTCTATTACAAATTTCCGAATGTCTAAAGTCCCACCATGGTCCATTTTTGGATAGAGATAACTGGAAACGTCGCATACATTGGTGGCGCCATCTACCGGGTAATAACAGAAACAAGAAAATATTATATTTTAACTATAAATTATCAAAATATTGTGCTCTTTGTTATTAAAATAACAGAACGCTCTTTAGTTTGCGCTTATACAGTTCTTTGTTTAACACTGTGTTTCTTTAAATACAACAATATAACACACACACACACACACAAACACTAATAATCAACTGACTATACAATGCTAAAATGCAATTAACAAACTCTAGTACACAACTTAAGCCCAAATTAGTTTGGAAGTATTGTAAAAAAAGTAACGTAGCACTCTTATAATGAATAAAAAGAGTATAAAAGATAAAAATATTGTTTTTTTTTAACTTTTTCTTGTGCATAAAATTAAATGCCAAGTAATAAAATAGAAAATTTTTATGTTCAATTGAACTTCTTTACGATTTTACTTGACAACAGTTTCAATGCATATAAAAAAGACAAAAATATTTTCTATATTATTTTAATATAATGAATTCATTACAGATACGTTTTTTTTTACTTTAAGACTAGACTAATGATGCCTTTAGCAGCAAAATGTTAAAGTAAAACTTCACTCCACAAATGTTAATGCTCAACTTCCTCTTCCTTCGAAATGAATGAGATTTAAGCCGTGGTATGCTTATTTTCAACAATTATCCTAATTTTTGCATTAAAAAATACAAAAATAGTTTTTTCGGACTTTCTATATTTTCATATATTTAGTTAGAATATTCTTCTACCTCAAGTCCAAATTCTAATATGATATTGTCATATTACTTAGATTTTAATTTGTTGTTTCAAAAAAGGTTGATCATTTTCATGATAGACGATACAATTGTTTCGTAGCCATCACACTACTCATCAGTTGTCCGCAATAAGAAAATGATAACTTTATTAACTGTTATTGTTTAAAGTTTGAAGTTCTATCGGGCTTAAAAAACACCCTATTTAATAATCAACATCTGGCTTAATTGTGATTCCATTTATTCTCGAAAATCAGCCCATATATAGTGGAACATTTCATATAATATAGTGGAACATTTCATAGTACATCAAAGTTAAGCTCAATTGTAAGTCCTCAAAAACTCCACAGTCAGGCTTAAGCTTAGGTATTTTTATTTTTTTAATTCAAGCCTAACTGAAGGATTGAGAATAATATAAGTACAGGCTTAATTCTAAGGCTTTTAATTACACTATGCGACAGTCAAAATCGGGATGGGATGAAACCAACGGGAAATGTTATATCGGTTAAAAACAAGTTATACGTGTCCTGGCGTTTCGCTGGGTCACCCCTAGGAACCCGTGTAAAAAGGATTAGATCTGATCAGATATGTTTACATCTAATTAGATATGATTGAATATATTTAGATCTGGTGCCAGATAAGGTCATATATGATCAGATATGGCATATGTGGAACACTCTTTGGCCAGATCTGGTCAGATCTGGTACCAGATCTATTCATATCTAATGTGATCTGGAATATTCGGTGTATTTTGTGGCCAGATATGAGCTGATCTTGCCAGATTTGGTACCTGATCTGGTAGCAGATATTCGCTATTTGAGCTGTTTCCAAAGGCATTAAAATAAAAATGTGTAAACTAATTTTGTTTAAAGAATTATCCGGTGAAGAGATGGTGTACAGGTTTTTTTAATTCAAAGTTTTCGATTTATTTTTCTCTTTATGACTTTAACTTACTTTCCTTTTTCTATTTCATTTCATTTTGAATTTGAATTTTGAAACTATAGAAAAAATATACATATGTATAAAAAATAAACAATTACGAAACAGAAAAACTTCAAAATAATTTGAATTAAAATAAATTAAGGAAATTTCAGACTTCCTCGTTTCCTCTAAAGCAATTACTGATAAGAGGTAAAAACGTCACAAAAATTGTGGTTCAATATACATGAAAATTAAATCAATTCTATTTTCAGCAATATATGTTCAAATATCTGACTTCGAAGACGTTACAATACCTAAAAGAAGATTTTAACTTAATCCGGATTGAAGATGAGGATCGAAAGTGAATTCAGTTTTTCCTTCACTAAGGAAAACAAACTTTTGAATACTAATATCATTGGTGCTTAAACGAAAACAGCTACATACGTATGTATGTATGTATGAGGGTAAAGCAAGCATTTTTTTAGAGTCCAAAATATGCCCTCCACCATAATTAAGGGACATTGAAATTGTCATTCCTTTTCTGACACACTTTAATAAAATATTGCATGGTTACCCATAGGATATTTAATTATTCCTATGGAATTTCCAATGATATCTAACTATGGCCATCTATTTGTCCGTCTCTCCATCAATACGTAAATTATAAAAGCATTTGCTCTTTTAAAAATTGTTTAAAAACATATATTGTACATATGTAGCCTATTTACTTTAAATATCGACGAGTTAGACCTTAAATTGGAGGGGAAATGTTAGTTCCATGTTTTTTAGACTGAACTCGAATTTGGTTTGCATACATAAGGAAATAAGAATCGTTATGGTAATTTAATTTCTTGTTAACGGTATAATTTTTGTCACAACCTAACATCGATGGTTTTGACAAAAATGATTTTCTTTTGAATACATTTGATTGTAACAGCTAAATAACTATGTTGCCACAACGAATCCGGTTTCTTTGTATAGGCATTTCTAATCGATAAACACGATAAAGGTATTAAATTTTATATTGAAACAAATTCTTGCCAAGTGCGAATTTTAAATTGGAATACCGTTCCCGTCCTGTAGCATTTGTCATTTTTACAATATAAACAATGTTGTATTTATATTTATGTATTTTTTATTTTATTTATATTTTAACAATAAATTTATTCGAGAAAACAAAATTGGTATAACTTTTTAGTAGAATCAGATATTAGATATACATCAAAAAATGGGAAAAATGCATATATGGTGCATCAGATCAATCTAGATTTGACCAGATCTAATTAGATCTCAAATTTGGCCCCAATTTTGAGATCCAATTAGATTTGGTACAATCAGATCTACTGAGATCTGGTCAGATTTGATCTTTTTTACACGGGAATCGAGATATATCTTTTTTTTGACATAACTCGAGAACCACTAGTCCGATTTTGCTCAAACAATTTTAAAAAAATTAAAAATTACAATTCCTTTAATCTGTTCATATAACGTTTTTCTATATACTTAACAGTTTTGCCGGTAAAAATAAATGTTTGTTACCGCTACCATAAAAATCAATAACCTTTTGTTTATTACTTTTTTTTTAATATTTTAGGCCAAAAATATTTTTTTCTTCATACATTTATTTTTACCGGCAAAACTGTTGAGTATATAGAAAAACGTTATATGAACAGATTAAAGGAATTGTAATTTTTAATTTTTTTAAAATTGTTTGAGCAAAATCGGACTAGTGGTTCTCGAGTTATGTCAAAAAAAAGACCACCAAACGTCAAATCGATATATCTCGATTCCTAGGGGTGACCCAGCGAAACGCCGGGACACGTATAACTTCTTTTTTACCGATATAACTTTCCCCGGTAGTTTGAACCCTTCCCGATCACTGACCCCTAGGATTTGTCTCACAGTGTTATTATTGGCGAGTTCTAATCGTAGGCTTCGTTTTATTGAGGTACTTTGAATAATCCACACTCATCAATGGTCCTTAGTAACGTTATAAATAATAATCCTTGAAAATTGGTCTATGGTTGTATACAAAGGGTACATAAAATGTTATGTTATTTCGAGGAAATTAGTGTTTTCTTCTTCTTCTTCTTCCTATAAATAAGCATTATTTATATTATTTGGAGCCAAAAATTAGAAACAATTTCTTCAGTGTATTTATTATTTTGAGTGTAAGAATAGCTAATTAATTAAATTTTTATTTTAATTTGGCCAATACTAAAATTTATACTTTTAATAATACTAAATCCATCTCACCCATATTAATCTTCAGTTATTAACGTAATATTAAATAATTTAAATTTTTAAAAGTGATTTTGGTGCGAAATAAATCATTTATTATTTTGCACCAAAATTTCTTTTAGGGCCACTAAAATATAATTAATTCTAAGAAAATTTAAGCTTTTTTCTTAAAAGAAAACCATAAAAAAATTTACATAAATCATGTTATTAAGTACAAAAAAAACATAACAAATAAAAAACCAAACAACTAATGACCAAATTGAAAATTTAAAAGCAAACCAGCTGTATTAAAATAGCTGCAGGAACTAAAACACCCAAATGAATTAATCACCAGCAATTGGTGAAAAGATTTATGGAATAAAATTAATTTTAATTGCAAACACAAGAATTAACACAGAATACAATGTTATAATAGCAACCGATTAACATAAAATGGAACATATTGTTTTGATAAATTTGTCCATAAAATTAAAAATAGAAAATAAAGCTAAAAAATATGAAAACTATAACATTTTCTAAAAGTTTTGTCACTAACCTTGCTATACAACTCTTTAATTTCTGAATTTATTTGGCTGTTAACTGTTTAAGTGGGGGTATGGCATCACCGAAATCGTTATCACTAGGTGGCGATTTGCTCAATAAACTGACACTTTTTTTTTTTTTTAATTTAAATAATAACATATAAAAGATAATAAAAAAGCAAAAGCATATTTTAAATTTAGTTATTTTTACATATTTAGCGCTTCTTCTGATATGTGCTACAGTGGGCCGGTGAATAGGAATCTGATGTCAGATTGTAAAATTTCAAAATGGTAGATCCGATATGGCGGATAATTTTTTAAGAAGTAATTGGATTCGTATAAAATATTTTTTTTGGAAAGTGTTGGAATTTTAGATGATGGCGAATGATTTTTTAAGAAGTGATCGGATTCATATAAAATATTTTTTTTATAGAAAGCTTTGGAGTATTGTGAATACGAATCTGATATAAAATTAAAAAAATTAAAAATAGCGGATGTTATATGGCGGATGATTCTTTTAAAAGGTGATCGGATTAGTGGCAAATCGTTTGTTCGGAAAGCTTTGGGGTCTCGAAATGAGAGCCTAATATCAGTTTCTTAAAATTTCAAACGGCGTTTTTTTGAAAAGTTATTGGGTTCATATTAAAATATTCAGAACGGAAAATCGTTTACATTTTTAAAAACCGACCGGTTTTAGATTTGGTAAGATCTACTAAGATCTGGTCAGATATGCCTAGATCTGAACAGATCTAATTATATCTCAAATTTGTCCCCAATTATGAGATCTAATTAGATCTGGTAAGATCTACTGAGATCTGGCCAGATCTGATCTTTTTTACACGGGAATTTTTTTTATATATACATATTTTTAAAAATTTAAAAATTAAAAAAATATTGAATTTAAACAAATTAATTAAAAAAATTTAAAAAAACATTAATAGCATAAAAAAAAAAAATTAAAAAAAAAATAAAAAAATATTGGTCCCGCCGGGAATCGAACCCGGGACCCACTGTTTGGAAATGCCAAATGATACCAAAATCACTTTTTACGATCACTTTTAGAGCAATAACTCTTAAGAAGCAGTACTTAAGTGATTTTTTGGATGTGGTTCAGAAGTAATGCTAAAAAAGCTGTAAAAATGTAATAACGGATACTTGGGAAGCAATGAAAGAAGTGATACTTGTGAAGCATTGAAAGAAGTAGTTTGTAAAGAACTACTTGCAATTTGTTTGCTGGGTACTTGTGTGCAGCACGTCAATTAGGTTTTTATCTATCCAATATAACATTTCGAGATCAGATGGTAGAGCTGTCGACTGGCAATCTGGAGTTCCGGGTTCGAATCCCATTACGAGAAAATTTGATTTAAAAAATTTTACAATAAAAAAATATTTTTTTTATAAAATAAATTTTTTTGAAAATCTATTGTTAGACTCATTATTTTTGTCAATACTCGTAGGCATATAGGTAAGGAAATATTTTTTGATTTTCCATTTGCTTGTATGTAAGCATAACTCAATATTTTGCGCGACTCCCTCATACAAAAGTAATAAGAAATGTAATAAGAAAAGTAACTAGTTAACATTACCAGGTATGCAGTTATATAACCACAAAGATATACAGCTCAATTTTGGATAGCATGGAATCTCCTGTTCATATACGAGTATTATACTAACATCATTTTACAATTTATTTATTGGAAGAAACTGATACGACTAGATGACTGAAAAGATTTCATGTTTTAGACTTGCCTTATAGAAAATTAATAAATAAGTTTTAATAAATGTAAATCTTACAAATATAATTTTTTTTTTAACAGACTAAAAATAAATAAAAATTGCTAATATAAGTGTATTAAGCCTGTGGAGCTTAGTACCTAATGTTTATAAAGAACTTTTGTATCATCCGATTTACTAAATATTCTAAAATTGATTGTAAACAAAATTCTTAAATAAGAACAAAAAAAAAAAAAAAAAAATAAAACAAAAATTTAGCCCATTTATTGCTCAAAATTTAATTTAAATGATTTCAATAAAATGTTTAAATAATTTTAATTTAGACATATTTAGAATATTATGTCTTAAATATGTCTTGTTAAATTAATTCAATATATTGAATGCAGTTTAAATGTTTATTTTGTTATAACAATAAATATTATTCTGGCCTTATGGGTCATATTGGCACGTTTTTCGTAGCATTTAAATGCTATTGTTGTGTCAATCACTTTGAACTAGTATTTTTTCTTCTGTTGATTTGTTGAAATAAATACACGTATACAGGCCAAATTTAACATTAAACATTCTGTTAACAAATTTTTTACAGACAAATAAATTGAAATTATTATAATTTAAATAGAAAAATTGAAAAAAAAAATATTTGCCAAATATAGTAATTTAAATTAAAAAAAAAAAATGTAATCATTAAATTTAATTGAAAAATTGTTCAAAAAAAAAATTCATATTTATGTATGTAAATATGAAATGAATATGCAAGTATTTAAATAATTGTAAAGACTATGTAATGCTTTAATTATACTTTGAAAAAATATATTTTTTACAAACTGTTCTTTTGAATTTTGTTTGTTCCTACCTTTCAATGTCATTTAAGAATTATTTTTGTTGTGGTTTTTTTCACATATTTTTTTACAATATTTGTAATGCATTGTAAAACAGTTGTGCAAAAAGAAAATAGCAGTACAACAAACAGTAGTCAAAGACACTATTCAAATAGACATACAGTGTAGAAACGGTAATGACACATGTTCTACAGTTTTTTTGAAAATCTATTTTTAGACTCTATAATTTCTCAACATTGGTAATGATATATGTAACCACATATTTTTGATTTTTAGTATGTTGTTCCGTAAGCATACTTGCAGGTCAATTAAGTTTTTACAGTCATTTATGTAGTTACAGACCATACCATGCCAAATATGACATGTCAAGATAGCTTAGCTGGTAGAGTCATTGACTGGCAATCTGGAGTCATAGGTTCGATTCTCGGCACTGGAAAATTTGACTAAAAAATTATTTTGCAATAAATAACTATTTGAGAATCTATTTTTAGACTCTTTTAATTTGCGCGACATCGTCATGAAAAAGTATTAACAACTGTTAATACATTTATTTCGCAAAATCATTTCTTAAAAAACTTAAACTATTTATAAAGAGATATGGCTTAATATACTCTACATCTATAACACTGATTTCAGTTCCTAAATGCGTAAATATTAAAATAATGAAATGAAATATGAAAAGTAACTAGTTACAATTCAATTAGCAGATATGTAGTTACTTAACCACATATCTGGTAATGATTTTCAACACTGGGACATAAACAGCCTGTATTTAAATTACTAAAACACTTACGACTAATCCTGAAGAAATCGTAGACTCTTAGTTACAGGCGATTTTGCAAATATCTACAATTAAGCCTGACTTTGGAGAATTTGTGGACTTTTGGCATAGGCGAAGATAGGCCGGCCAGCAATAATTTAGCCACCCCCCCCAAAATTTTTTGTATTTGCTTTTTACTTAAAATAAAAAAAGCATTTTTTGATTCAACAATGAGCTCAAAAGGAATACATATATCAACGGTGGGCAAATGCGGCTCATTGGCCGAATGCGGCCCTTTGCTGATTTTTGTGCGGCCCTTGTTGAAATTTAAATTTAGATTTTTTTTATTTCAAAATTTTTTTTTAATATCTTATTTCACAATGTTCTAAAATTTTTTATTTCCAAAATTTTTAGATAAAAAATTAGGGCCAGTTTTATTGTCAGGGCTATGATCGATTTGAAAATTTCTTTCTTAAGAGATATTTTAAGGAACAATTGATATTACTATTTGGGCCAGTTTAGTTAGAAATTTCTTACTTAAAAAGTATTTAAGACAAAAATCGATCGACCATAAAACTGGAAAATAATTCTTTACAAAATAAATTCAACATCTTTTACGCTACTGTCGACATTGACAACTACTTTGTCACAAATTTAAAAAACAAACAATTTTGTATTTAAAAAAAAACTTTGTCAACTTTTTATTTTTCATCACATCACAGGTTTTTCTTCGAGCAAATTTTTTTTGTATTTTCAGCAATACTTTCCAGATTACAGTTTAAAACAATTTTACTAAAATTTACTAATCTTTTCCAGCTCAAAATAGTTAATTTTCCAGTAATAACATCAAAATTCTCAGTAGCCATTTCACACTTTTTTGTTGGGTGGTCAAGTTTTATATATATAGCACAAAGCACGATTTTAAACTCAGATTTTACTTTAGTAGAAACTTTGTTTGAAAATTTCTAACCAAAGTATTATTATAATTCGAACTTTGTGCTGACTATAATACTGCACCGAATTGGTCTTAAATTTAGAACTGTGTGAAAAAGTTGGCGTTTTAATTCATCAAAAAGCACTCAAGTTACTGACTAAATCTTTAAGTTTGTAATCGTCGTGCGCAACGAAATTATTAAATTAAAACCCGAATCAAGGATATAATTCTTTATACTAGAGATGAGCTATCCGGTGATTTTTGAATAACGCTGCTACCAGTGATCGTGATTTTCAAATCACCGTTCTTTTAAACAGTGACCGTGGTCACGGGTTTGTAATAGAGATGGGCGATCCGGCGATTTTTCAGTAACATTGTTCTCAGTGAAATCGTGAAATGTTCAAATCGTTGTTCGTTTAAACTGTGATCGTGATCACGGTTTTTCTATGGAAAAGACTGCGATTTTCTGATAAATAAACGAAATAATATTATTGGCGAGTTTTTAAGATGTCAGTCAAACTTGGTTTAGTTAAACCGAAAACGAATTTTGTCAGCCATTTCAAAGTTTATTAACAAAAATTTGCCGGAAAAACTTTTTCTCGAGTATAATTTATTTCTTTATTGAAATAAAACAAAATAAACCACATTTTAAAAGCAGTATTCCAGTTACAAACTGCGTTAAACTAAGTTTAAAGATAATCCACTTCCTAAAAACTGGGCCTTAAAAGAAGAATAGTTGCGACCGGTACCAAAGACATGATAGAAGGAGACATTTTATTCAGAAGAGTGTGAAAGCAAGTCACTGTTATTGAAAAAAAAAACATGTATTACTGTGCATAATGAAGTTTGCAAGAAAGAATAGTACTAAAATATTAAAAGAACGACACCAACTGTGACTTGAAATATTTCATCACTGCAGTTACCAGTGATTTATCAATAACTGTGATTAAATCACCGGTATGAAAATATCGTTCATCTCTACTTTATACATGTTTTTGTTTTCGGAATAATATTCAGTCTTTTATAACTCGTTGAGTTTCAAATTTTCGTTGGCCGATTCCGCGACACCGTAGGTTTATGAAAAAAATATGAAAAAAGTGTTCCAAAAATGTTTAATTCTACTTGTGTAATTAAAAAATATCAAAACAGAATTTGAAAAAAGTTGAGTTTGCAATGAGTTCTTGTGGAACCAGTTTTCGAATGGATTTGAGAACAGATGTTTTTCTTACATGAAAAATAAAATAAAACATTAGTTCCGTCCGCTTTCATTTAATGTAAAGATTTGTAGTTTTACTTTTTTTAATGTATAGTGCGGCCCTTTATAATTTATGAAAAACCACAATATGGCTCTCGGTGAAAAATCCGTGCCCACCCTTGACATACACTCACAATATTTTTTCGTTAAAAGCAAATGAATTTATACATTAAAACAATTGAAAAAGTTGTTAAAAAAAGGACTACTAACATTTCGTTTAAGACAATTGTATTTTTCGTTTATTTTTAATTGTTAAAAAATTAACTAACAATATCCGTATAAACAAACTACTTTCGTTTATTTTAACTATCAAAAAATAATTAGATAATTCGACGAACCAAACGACATTCCTTTATTTTGACTATCAAAAATTTAACGACAAAACCATAAAAATAAACGAATTTCCTTTATTTTAACCATCAAAAAATTAACTCCCAAAACTTAAAAATAATCAATTTTCTTTTATTTCAACTATTAAAATTTGACCCCCAAAAATGTTTAAATAAACGATTTTCGTTTATTTTAACCATCACCATATTTATTATCACAGCAGTTAAAACAATAGTTTTCTTTTTGTTTTTACTATCATTTTTTATTTCAGAAATATTTTTTTTTAATCTAATGTAATACTAATAACATAATATAAGAATGGTAAGATTAATTGAATATAAAAAAATAAGTTAATAAATAGGAGAAATAAAATTATTAAAAAAAGTTTTTGGATATGTACAATACAAATTAAAGTAAAGGAGAACCATTATTTATTTAATTTAAATAATGTAATTTTTTAATTCATTGATTGATTATTAATTAATAGGTATTAATGTAAACATTATAAAACGCGAAGAAAACAACTTATAAAAAAGGAAAAAAAGTAGAATTAAAACAATACAGTGAGTATCAACAAAAAATGTTATTACAGTAGTTTATCATGCCCTTTAAAAAACGATGATATGCCTCGTAAACTACTTCCTACACAATCACATTTTAAGTCTATTTCAAATAAAACTTTTTGAATAAATAACCAAAAGTTAATACATTTTGAGTTGTAATTAAAATTAAAAACTTGATAGGCTTTAAAACATAATGCTAATGCGGCAGCAACAGTATCCGTTTTAAAAATTATTTGGTCAATTACCACAAAAATAGCTTCAACATTAAATAAATCCTTTTTTATTAATAGGAATGGTTGATGTCCACTATACAAATTCAGTTCATTGTCTTTGTCAATAAACTTTATGGTACATAATTGCGACTCGGCGATAGTTGCCCTTCCAGTTTCATTAGAATGTCGTTCCGGTTTTAAAACACCATGAATTAGAAATATAAAGACTGAATCTCTAGAATCTGAAAGTGAAAGAAAACTTCATTTTAAAATAGGCATGATTGTGTTAAAAGCAAGTACATATTACTTTGATCCATTTTTCGCCATTTATCTTTTGCTTCGCACCAGATGGACTTCAGCCTTGTATCTTTTAGGTTCATATTGAGATACGTTGGTAATATGTTATTAAGTTTTGTCCAGTTTACATAAAAATTTTTGTTTTTTTCTGGATAAAGCATCTCAAAATCAATGGAAATCTGTGTATGAACAGAATAAAACATATAGGGACATTTTAAGAAATAAGACAATTACAATACAACCATATTGACAAACCACAACCACAATACTTAAATGACAAAATACGTCATTAAATTTCTGAAACTTCGAGAATAATCCCAATTCCATTAAATTGATTTTAACACTGCACTTAATATTAGTATTGTTTTTTGAAACTGATCATAGATTTTGGGATATTGAATAAAGTTTGGCTGTTGTCAATTTTGAATTTACGATTGTAGTTTGCTAACATGGCTGTGTTTTATTAAACAAATGTGTAAATTTTTCTTAAAATAACGTATAAAATCAAAATTTTTGAATTGAAACAAACTTATGCCATGCCATTAAAAATACTTTTACTCAATAATATTTTTTGTACAAACAAAATTAGAGGGGACCAATTTATTAATTTCTTGTATTACTTTTACATTTCTATACAAAATTATTACAAAGATTACTTAATAAATCAATAATTGGTCCGTTCTAATTTACATATTAATGGCTTAATGTAAAAAGTCCTTTTAAGATTTTTCATTTCTTTAGAAACAAATCTTATTAAAATTTTGAAATCTGTGGATATAAAATATCTTTGAATGCAATTTTTATCATTACTGGCAACAATTAAATACAAATTTAATTGAAAGAGATTTTACGTCCGAAGAATTTCAGATTTAATAAGCTGTTATAAGCTGTTTTTAGAAAAGCTCTTAAAAAAGAACTTGAAAAGCCAAGATCATAACACCATAAAGAAACAAAAAACTTGAGTTAAGGCCTTCCTCAAAAAAAAAACAAAAAACACAGTTATTTTTACCAGCTCAGAACCAAAACTTTGCTTATAAGCAGGCCAATTGTCAATTATATTTGATATACTAGGATCTTTACATTCAGTCAACTCTTTTAATCTGTACTCAACACATTCCTTCCAACGTTGACATGTTTGCTCCTTGTCTGTAAAGTTATACTTAAGGATCGATTTAATTGCGGAAGCATCTTGGTCTGTTAAAAAAATTTTGCATATTTATAAATGCTATTAAGGCATATGTGACCTTCTCCGAGAAAAGGGACCTAGTGTGTGAAAATGAAGTTTTGAGAAAAACGCATTTAAAGTTAAATTAAAAATAAAATTTTAATGTTTTTCTCATTTTTATTGAAACCCGTTTTTTGACACACTAGGTCCCTTTTCTCGGAGAAGGTCAGATATATTTAAAAAGCCTTACCATTTCCACGAAAACAAACATTTTTTTCAGTGTATTGATAGGACTTTTGAATCGTTTTTCCTTTGGACGTTAATTTAGTCACATTTTGGTATCTATTAAACAGTTTACCTTTTGCTTTTTTGTTTTTCTCTTTCTCGAAGTAAACTTCTGGCGATTCATTGGGAAAGAATGTTACAATTTGGGAAGCAAGATTTTCCATACTAATTGACTCTAACTTTACGTTTTTTGATACATAAAAATCGATGATTGCTCTTGTTAGCTTATTTTGCTCGGTGTTTCCTAATCGGTTAAACTTATCATAAAAGGTTTTAAGATCGTTATAAATTGGGTTATTTTGGAAGACGTGATTTAAGTTCTAAATATAAACGAAAATTGTTTTTGTTAATCAAGTAAGAAACATATTTTTCTTTATTATAACGTACATAGTTGGAAGAAGTATCATTTCTCAAGCGAGGTAAATGGGCATAAGAGTTTTTAGATAAATTACCACAAACATTGTTTGAGTTTTGAGAAGATTTCCAAACAGTAAATTTTTCAATAAATTCTACTTCCCTTCCAAGTTGTCGAATGTGTTGAAAACTTCCAATTTCGAACAGTTTTTCTAAATGATAACGATCGAAGATTTTGACTTGACTTAACGTTATGTTCTGTTCTGTAGAAAGAAAAAAATTTAATTCAAAAACAGTAATATATGTAAGATTAATTGAATTGATAAACAAGTTTAATGAGATTTTATTGCATATTTGAAATTAAAGTTTGTTTACTTATCAGCTAAAATTTTACCCCTAAATTCATAAACGCTTTGTAAAATTATAGGACAAATTTTATATGAAAATGACGTTTTGTAAACCTGCTATAACTTTACAAGGCATCTATGAATTGAGGTGTTAATTTTCTATATGCTCGAAAAGTAAAATAATTACTCATTTAACGTTGCTACATTAAAATAATATTGGGTTTATTATTTTTTAGAATTTGTCCTTTTTTAATCCAAACCTTTAATTTTCTTCTTTAAATAAAACAGTTGAGTTTCCATTACAAGGATAGGTATTAGGGTGGGCCGATTTGTGAGGACAAAAATGTGTCGATATTGTGCCATCGATTTTTCGATAGCTTTTGGCATGAGGAAAAAAAGTTCCACTACGACATATCAAAAAAATAATTTTCGAGGCGCCCAAATTTCGTCCAAAACTCCCCAGGTATAAATTGCCGACAGTACAAAAAACAAAGCACTGGCAAAGCGTTGCTTTACAATGGTACAAAAAAAGCATTGCAAAAGCACTAATTTAGAACGCTTTGCCAACTTTTGGAAAGAGTGCTTTCCCAATACTTGTTTTACAAAGTTTACCGCTGTTTATAAAAAAAACGACCGGCAAAATATCAGTTCAAAACGATTTGCCAACGTTAGGTAAAATGACTTTGCCACTGCATGTTTTACAAAATTTACAACCGTATATAAAAAATACCACTGGTAAACATCGGCTTAACACTGTACATGAAAAAATACTACTGGGAAAACATTGGATTGCAGCGCTTTGCCAACATTTGCAAAAAGGATTTTGCCAGTACTTATTTTACGAAACTTATGACTGTATGTAAAAAATACATAAACTGATCACTTAATGTTCACCCTATTTAAGTACCAGTTTTCAAGTCTATTAATAAAACTGGAAAATTGTTCTTATATTAAAATTTGTGTGAAAATCTGTTGAATTTGTAGTTTTAAGCAGAGATGTATTCGATTATTAGATACAGTGCTGCTATACTAAAATTTACGTTTCTCTTTTTTTTCGGGATTGGGATTTTACAGATTTTTTCATGAAGAATTGAATAAAAAACAGTTGATCTAAAATACCGGTTGGCAGAGCACTTATTTTACTATTGTTACCAACGCTTTGCCAACGTTCGGAGAGATAAACGGCCAACCGAAGATCGACGTTATCATTTCAAGGTTGACCCAGTACTTTAATTTTCGAAAAACGGACGCTCTGCCAGCGCTTGTACCACCATATACAGTGATTTGCCAACGTTTTGCCGTTTGTATTTTTCTACCTGGGTCGTCGAAAAAATGTTATTGCCATCGTTTTAAGCGTACAATTTTACCTTGGATAGGATATATTAAAAAAATTTGAAATCGGCGAATTTTTTTTTAACAAATCGAATTTAAAAAACCTTAAAAATTAACGCGTAAAAAGATCGACTTTTCGACAAAAACTTGTCCACAACCTCAAGAATAACATTTTTTTGGAAAAACTGCTATCGCCATAGTTTTTAGCGTACAATTTCACCTTGGAAAGATAATATTAAAAAAAAAAAAAAATAAATCAGCCGATTTTTTATATTACTTACTAAAAAAAACCTTAAAAATAAAAGTTGAGAAAAAGTCAAAAAATTTAAATTTGGGCGCCTCGAAAATGATTTTTTTGATATGTTGTAGGGGAACTTTTTTTCTTCATGCCAAAGGCTATCGATGGCACAATATCGATTGCTAAATCGACCCACCCTAATAGGTATCCTTATGACGGAGAAAATATTAAGGATCGAACCATTTCAGCTTTAATCAATCTCCTAACTTTTTGACAAGCCCCCGAATGAAAGGTTGTGATTTTTAGCCATATTTTGTTACCTCCAAAATTTCTGAGATGTCTTCAAAGATTACACTGGCCGATTTTAGCACAACATAAGACATAGATATTTTTAACTTTAGTTTGATTTTATCTAAATATATTTACCTTGTATTAGAGGCATTACGTATGAGACATTTTCATTGTCAATTTCTTTTAAGAACACGAACAGTTCACTTTCATGCGACGTATATTCACTTTGAGTATTAATTGCCGGATATTGATTGTCAATTTCGAGTTGGTTTCTAAATTCATCTTGAGAGTTTGAAAGAGTTTGATTGTTGATAGGTGCTTGCTGATTGACTACTTGAGGTTGATTTCTTAACTCATGTTGAGGGTTTAAATTAGTTTGAGCATTAATTGTCGTTCGTTGGTTTGTAATTTCAAGTTGGTTGTTTGATATAAATTGAAGCATTGCCTCAGGTTGACGGTTTGGATTTGAATCCATTAAATGGCGGAATAATTTTGAATATATTTAATTTGAAATAAATTTTATAACTCTAGCAGCCTTTTTACCGTTATGTAAATTAATAATATTGAACGGAAATCCTATTATATCATCGATTGGTTGTATGGAAATTGGAAAATTATCGAAACGTTCCGCGAAATACCCCACAATATTGTTTGAAAATATTAATTTAAATTGTTTTTCCCAAATAAGAAAAACTTTAGAATCTGTAATACAAAAAATAATTTCTTTAATTTCGAATGCTTCTAATTGTGAACTATTAAATTTAGCTACGTGGTGTCCAGATTTGTATAAAGTTCCATTATAGGAAATCATGTTAAGAGTAATGAAATCAATATTATTTAAGTTTTCATAAGTTGAAATTGTATCACTAAATTTAGAACTAATTTTATCACTGTCTTTATAAATCGCTTGTTTGCAACTATTTTTGTTAAAGAAAACACGATAAGCAAATTTAAATTGAAATCTGATTGCAGCTGACAAAATATAGCATATGCGGTTGTTTGTTACATTTGCGTATGTTTTAATCTCTTTATGTTTAGATTCAAACATAAAGTTAGAAAAATGCCTTATGGGACCCGATAACTCTATAATTGTTGAATAATGTGTTAAAAAGTGGTGTTTTGGCTTTAGAGTATCTCCAAAGATCTCTATATACATTTTATTGTGTTCGCTTATAAGGTTTTTAAGTAAGTTAATTGATGAACTATTATGCGATACGTTTAGAACAATATCTAGCAAATTAACTACAATACAAATAAATTTCCATATATCAATTTCATTGTCAACCAAATCGAAAAACATTAACGGGAAAAAGTGCACAAATGTCCACGTTTCCCTTGCAGACATATTCAAATTGCAACTTTTCAATCTTTGAAGACTGATTTCCGCAGAAACATTGCCAATTTCAATTGAGCCATAATTGAAGTTATCCTTTCTCAAATTTAAAGTTTTTAGAGAAAACTTATGATAATCATCAACATTTTTTTCTTTGTCGTTTTCAATTAGAAATAAAATGGCTTTACACATATCATAAATAAAGACACCTTCAAAGAGGTCATGCATGATATCAACAACTTGATTTTCAGTAAAATGAAACGAAGGAATTTGATTGAATATAGTTTCACGTTTAAGGCCCGTGCTTTGGGAGTCACATTTTGAGATATCAAGAGTATAGTTATCTTTATCCCTTAATAATTCAGGAATTTCGAAACATTGTTGTTCGGCATCGTGTTTTTTTATTTTACATAAACGGCAGTATGAATGAGCATTAAAACTCTTATTGCATTCTAAAAGTGAATTAAGTGCTAAATTGTCTCCCAAAATCAAACCTAACACAAATTTTACGTTAACATTTTCCCCATTAATTAGAAAATTTATACCATTAACTTCTAACTTTATGAGTTTTTCAACTAGATCATGAAGGCAAATATAATTACCAAATTCTTTGAGATCATTGCTATCTATTAATGCAGCTTTTAAAATGTTTTCTTTTTTATGGAAATTGGGAATAGAAGGAAAAGAAATATAAAATGAACAGACAGACGATGTATGGGATCCTAATGAGCTGTTAATTTGCAGATCATCGCTATAAAGGAAATATGGAATAACTTTTTGATCTTTAGAAAACTTTTTTAATTTATCTCGCCATATTTTTCCTTGAACAAAGTTATCTAATTTATTTTCGGAAAGCAATTTTTCTATACGATTTAAAGAAGATTCAATTAAATTATCGGTGTTAAAAAACTTTTCGAAGTAGAATTCTATCGGAAAAATAATACCCTTCTTTGTCAAGTTACTAAGACAAATTTCACCACTTTTATGTACTGGCTTTACTTCATTTGAGAAAATAACTTCTTCTATTGGTTTTAATAAATTTAGAGACGTTAATTTGCTTGTTAATTTAAATTCACTACTGGAATCTTTAAACATATGTGTTATATTAAACAATAAGTGTAATAAAGTTACTTGATTTTTTACGTCGATGAATGGCAGGAGAACAGATTTTATAAGATTTACAATTTCGTCTAGTATGAATTCCTTTACAGAGTTTACTATTTCGAAAACATCATTCCTATTGATATTATCTTTCGAAAACAGCGACAGTATAAATTTCAGGGCAGATTCCTTCAACTCTAATAAAATATCAGTTTCTGGAACTGTTTGCGTACTTTCTATAATGGGACTGCAAAAATCTGTATGACAATCACCACTATTTGAATCAGAAGTTTGTGAGGTAGACGGAAGAGGATTCGAGTAATCGTCTACATTTTCATTATTAAAATGTAACCTTTTCATATGTTTTCTAAATGCATCTAATGAAGAAAAGGATCTATTTTGACACTCCATACAAACAAAATAATTTAAATTTGAAATATAATGAATTTTAAAATGATTAAAATATTCTTTATGAGTTCTACAAAATATTTTACAAACAAAACATTCCGCCATTTTTAAGCAGCGCAAACCTATTAAGAATTAAAATGAATTAACGGGGTATAACAAAATTCAGACGAATTCGTTAAAAAGTTTGTATGGAAAACACTAATTTGAAAATATTTTTGTTTAAAAATTGTTGCACAAATTTGTTATGACATCTATGTGTGTAGAATTGTATACAGGGGTATGGCATCACCAAAAAAATAAGTTATAAAAAGATTGTTGTCACTAGATGGCACAAATAATAACAAACAACAAAGCAAAAAAACAAACAGATATATCAAATTTTATTATTTTGAATATATTCCGCGCTTGTTTTTCTTTATTTTAAGCAGTTTTCAGCAGTTTTTGAGTTTTTAAATAAAGGCTCAGCTGATACTAAATAGTTGCTCAGGTAATACTAAATTATACAAAAATGTTTTATAAAAAAGGAAATAAAAACAAGAATGTAAAATTTCAGAGCTTTAAACATTATAAATATTCGCTATTTTATCAAGTTGTATCAAGTATACTGCTGTTCCCTCTTCTTTGAACACTGGTTAGTCTAGATGGATCAGCCTCTAGTAACGTAAACTTGATGAAATAGCGAATATAAGATAAGAAATACGCGAGTTTTTAATTTTTTTTAACTTGTTCTTTTATTAAAACATGAAAACAAATGCTTTTTTTATCAATTATAATTGGGTATTTAGGCATTGAACAATGCCAATTGAAAAAAATTTCAATTGTAATGCCAATAAATTTCATTGGCATTGGCCAATTGTAATGCCAATGAAATCACCAATTAATTGGTCCATTCAATTAAAATTTTCAGATTTAAAAAATGTATGATTTAAGAAAATTGATTCAATCGTTGTTATCGATTTTGAATGCAATAAAAAATTAGCAATCAATAACGCGAAATCATGTGATTGCAATTAAATCGATTGCAATCTTTTACAGCTCTGTATGTAGACAAGCCTTTTTTCTGTTTTGCTTTTTTTATGATAATTGTGATCACAGATTAATACCAGATGTGAAACCAATGACAGGTGTCAAAAAAGTATTCTCGAACCGTATGGTTTTGTTTACATGGAAGTCAAGTCAAGAGGGAGATAACCATATAAAATCTCCATACATTTTGTATTGCGCATTTTTTGTATATATCTGTCTCTTTTTAGATTATTGTGCTTTATATTTGTGTTTTTCTTAAATTTTTGCGTTTTGCTTTGCTCATTTTCTGTCGGCCATATTGCCCAAATCAGCTGATTCATATCTGGTATAATTTGTGATTGTGATACTGTGTGCAATTTTTTTTTTTGCAGGTTCTTCTGATTTGTTTACTTCGTCTACATTGATACAAAACCTATGTATGTTACCCCATGTCTTCAAGTTCAACGAAATGTGCAATAAAATTTAAAAATACAAAATTTTGCAACAACAAAATTTCGTTTTCAAATTGCATTTTATATTTTATTCCATTTCACCGATGCCTACAAATGCAATAAATTTTGGAAAATATAACACACAAAGCAACAACGAATACAATTTTGATTTTGCTTTGTAATTTTCAAATGCAATTGCATATTTAATTGCATATGTAGACACCGGGTTAAACAAAAAACGCACGCAAAGCAATTACAGTTTGATTGTTGTTATTGTATGTCGGTGTTGTGACAGATTTTTGTATTTGACTTGGTTTAGGAACAGTGAAGCGGGGAATACACTAAGGAACATTCGTGAAAAAATGGCAATTTTTACGAATGTTGATTTGTGTATGTTAATGTTCGTGTTGACATTCGTTCAATTCGTGTTTACAAAATGTTTTGATATTTTTTGTTCCCTACTCAATGTTCCTTAATGTATTCGACGCTTGAGATGCGTTTATGAATTTGCTTTTACTGCAAATTTGGTTAAAACTAATGGTGCAGCCAGAGTACCGATTCTGAATAGTTTGCAAGCGGTGAAGTGATAAAAACTGCAATTTGTTATCATTGATTCATTGATTTTAAATGAGTGAAAAATAGTCTTCATCGCTCACAGTTTCACCAACCATTCGGAATCCGTACTCAGGAGTGTTTCTGGGAGACTCACCTTTATGTAAAAAAAAACTGAAATCCGGTTACTGTTTGGGTCTTCCTGCAAAACTAGTCGAGGATGGCAGCGCAGTCTATTTTCTTAATATCCAAGATTTGGTAAGATTAAATCCACAATTCTTGAAGTTTATATTTATATACATCAAAATCTGAAATAATATATGTATGTATAAATATTGTATTATAAATTACAATGTTTTATAAACTTACCAATTGGTTTTTTAAAATGTTGGCTTTCGCTATTCGCACACGATGAAGAGAAAATTAAATTAAAATGTAAAGAAATGTAATAGAGATGGTAAATATTTGTTTTTATAGAAAAAAAGTACTTTTGTCAAACTTGATGGTACTTTTTGTTTTTTTTTATCATGAAACTTAATGCGATCCATCGTGTTTGCAAAAAAGTTACTCAAAAAAATACTTTACTGTATGTAAGTGTATTGACAATAACTAATTTTCTTGCATTTAAATAATCAGTCAACACTTTTATACTTCAAAAGTGTAATTATAACTTCGTTACACATATTTTTAAATAATCTTGTTAAATTTCTGGAATAACCAATCAAAAATAAATTTAATAATTTTATTTGATTGACAATTTGTTTTCGTCGGCGATAAATAAAACCATTTCGCACAATTATAATTTTCATAAACGTCAAAATAGACAGTATAAACGATAAAGATTATAAAAAACTTTAAATAATAATCTTTGGAACTATAAATTCAATGTTAATATGCTATAAGCTTTATTTTGCATTGCGATCATAATCCAGTTTAAACAAGATTTTGAAATATAGTTCATGTATTATATTATCACTACCTTATAAAAGAAATATTGTTCAAATAAGGTTGTGTCTACAATGTTAATATCTTCTAACTAGCTCTGTTGCGAAATATTTAATATATTCAGAGGTGCTTTGCACTATCTCTACCATTTTCTCTCTCTCGAGTACACATAAGAAGCTATTTTTATATCAAAAATATTTTACAGTAAAGAAATGAAACAAGAAAAAACAAAAAAAGTACTTAAGCGTCAGCTGGGCAGATTTCGGTACTTTTATGAAAAACGAAAACAAGTACAAAATTTACCATCCCTAATATATGCTTATGAAAAAGTTTGAGAGAACATTTAAAAAAGTTACTCTTTTTTTTATTTTATTTTTTTAAACAAGTAGATAATGATGGTAGAGAATTCTTTTACTTTCTGTTTTCAAATGCAATAAAATGTGCAATGAAATTTGAAGATATAATCTTTAAATTTCACAACAAATTCGTATTCGTTGTAGCTTTGTATGTTATTTTCAAATTTTATTGCACATTTTATTGCATTTTTTAGATTAAAAAAGAGATTGAATAAACGATATTCGGTAACTATTATGCTAAAACAGTTTTATAGAATATCAAATACAGAGCTTTGAAGAATTAATTCCTTAATTCAATTTTTCAATTCTGAATTAAAAATTCGATGAATTAATTCACTAAGCAACATATATTAAATGGAATTAATTCATATTTGATTCGTTCGATTTATTTTGTGACAAATTAATTCAATTGCAATAGTTCTTTTTATTAAATCACTGGTGAACGCGTTCAATTTTATAATTCGAACGGAAAAAAGTGAATTAATTCCTTGCTGAATTAATTCACCACTGAATTCGTTCAATTTCAGTGTATTAAAAAAAAAATAAAATTACGTTCAGTGAATTAAAAAAAATAAAATTACGTTCAGTGAATTAAGAAAAAAAATAATAAGTTCACTGAATTGAAAAAAAATAAAATAAGTTCACTGAATTGAAAAAAAAATAAAATAAGTTCACTGAATTCAAAGCCTGTTTTCTGCCGTTCAGTAGAAGAAAACAATAATGTACAAATAAAATTTTTAAATAAGCAATTTTACAGCGTGTTCTAGTAAAAATAAACAAATTAGAAACCGGATGCTGTTTATCAACCAACATGATTCAAAAATAAAGCCTTTTACTATTAAAAATAAAAACTTTACAGATATAGATAAATTTGGAAAAAAAAATATAACTATTAATTTTACAAACTAGTTATATAGTTATATTTTTTTCCAAATTTATCTATATCTGTAAAGTTTTTATTTTTAATAGTAAAAGGCTTTATTTTTGAATCATGTAGGTTGATAAACAGCATCCGGTTTCTAATTTGTTCATTTTTACTAGCACACGCTGTAAAATTGCTTATTTAAAAATTTTATTTGTACATTATTGTTTTCTTCTACTGAACGGCAGAAAACAAGCTTTGAATTCAGTAAACTTATTTTATTTTTTTTTCAATTCAGTGAACTTATTTTATTTTTTTTTCAATTCAGTGAACTTATTATTTTTTTTTTTAATTCACTGAACGTAATTTTATTTTTTTCAATTCACTGAACGAAAATGAAATTGAACGAATTCAGTAGTGAATTAATTCAGTAACGAATTAATTCACTTTTTTCCGTTCGATTTATAAAATTGAACGCGTTCACGGGTGAATTAATTCATTTGATTTAATAAAAAGAACTATTGCAATTGAATTAATTCTTTGAATTTGTTGTTTGATGAACGCGTTCAGTTGAACGAATTCAGTGAATTACTTAAGAAAAGGAATTCATTCAATTCTAGAGAAAATTGAATTCGATTGGTAGTGAATTCATTCAAAAAGGAATTAATTCTTCAAAACTCTGATCAAATGTGACCATATTTTGTTGAAATTTCTCATAAATTTTTAAAATGATCATCTAAAAGCCTGTTATGTTTACTGTCTCTGAAATATAGAATGCCTAAAATAGTGTGCGAATATTCAGCAAATACGCAAAATTTAAAATATCAATAAAAAAATAGTTTTATTTTACATATGAAATTGTAAAACAAGAAAAAAATGATAAACCCACAGATTCATTAACACGAAACACACAAATTTTTGTATTCCACAGGTAATTTGTTTTTATACACAGTAACAAAACAAACGTACAAGAAGGACGTTCTATATTATATCGGCTTTGTGAATCTCTATGAAAATTAAACCCATTTTTTCAAATGGGTGAAAAAATACTAAAAATAGAGAAGCATTAAAAAAAATCAGGAAACTACTAGAAATAGAGCTCAATACTCCAAATGCACACAAACATAAACAGCGCAAAATTAAAATTGCACAGTGTTGCCAATAGATTATGCAATATTTCAAGTTATCCAATAAATATCAAAAGTGTTTTGATTCGCTACAAAATATTGCTTAACCTTCAATTTAATACATACACGGTCAATATGCTTGCACCACTTGGAAAATTGTACCATAATATTGCAAATGTATGGCCCGCTTTAAGCTAAGCAGAGATGTTTTTGCTTTATTTCTAGCTGTGTTCCATCTTGTGCAGATGAGCCGTTTAGGCTAATATGCAGTTTTGTTTTTTAAATAACATTAAAACTATTAAAATGCTTGGAAACAAAAGCTTTTTCAATTTAACAAATTTTTAACGAAAAACTATTATATGGGGTTTGAATTAATTGTTTTTTTTATCAAGAAATTTTTAACAGAAAATATTAACTTCTACAGAAAATCCGTATTTTGGGTAGTTTGTTTTTTTAAATAACTAGTAAAAAACGTTATACAAAATCTTTCTTTGCATTTTAATTGTTTATTCAATTAAAAACAAACTTTACGGATTACATTTTTAATAAACTACAATCGGTAACGGAAAATATATTGTGAGTGTATATGTTCAAGTTTTTCAATGAAAGTGGGTCGTCAGTAATGCCCAGGGCAAGAATAGAAATAGCAAGATTCTCATTAAAATTTTAAAAATATGCAATCAGTATTTATTTAATTCAGCGTTTTCAATATTTTTATTAAGTGGGATAGCAAAATATGCACTAACAAATAGATGCAATTTCGTTGTACACATGTATTTATGTGAAGTCCTTTGCCCTGGTAGTAACTACACAGAAAAAATTATTAACCTTAAATATCTAATTAAATATATATTAAAAACGTGTAAAAAAGTTAAAGTCGGGCATGCCGACTATATAATAGCCTACACCAGTCTGATTTAAAGCCAACTAATGTTTGGATCCGAAATTTGAATGGGTTAAAACAGACTTATGTCAAAATTTTCTATAAAATCATAAAAGAAGAGAAAATCGAAAATATAGCCCATATGGGCGATGGGTCCAAATATGGACCGATCCTATTTAGAATCAATAGGCTCTTTCCTTGGGACTATGTGAGTCAACGAACCAAATTTCATTGAAATATCTTCGTATTTGCGACATGCAGCGTGTAACCAAGTCAATTTTGGGGGACCCTTATATGGGCACTAGGTCTAAACATGGACCGATTTTAACCAAAATCAATAGGCTTCGTCCTTGGGCCAACATATATCTGTATACCATGAAATCCCTGAAATTGAGAGTTCAGTAATCTGTCCTAGGATTTGTCTTGTGACATGTCACAAGGGGTCAATTTCCACCTCCTATGGCAACGCCATGTAAAAGTGACCAGTCTATTTCATATAAAGGGGCCAGTTCGGTGACAGTTTGTTAAAATTTCCCGTAGGGTTATTATAAAACAACGGCAAGGAAAAATCTCATACTTTTCAAAATGCTAGCTTTATTTTAGTTATTTGAAGATGACAATTTGCCCTTGAAGAAATCAGCAATAAATTTTGTTGAATATTAGTAAGCTAAAAGAATTTATATATTTAGTTAGAATATTGTTCTACCTCAACATTTATTTATATATATAAATAAAATCCTCCCTCCCGAAATCAACAGTAAACAATTTGTCAGCAAAAATGTTTGTTAATTTCAACAGGATTAAATGTTATTTTAATTTAACTGAATTTAACTTAAATATAATTAAAATTTCACATATGTAACAGTTTTTCTTTCTTTCTTTTTTCTATGATCATGTTATCTCTTAGAAGGTTGCCAGATTATGTGGGCAAAATATTAAACACATTCTAACTGTGGGCGCTCTGGTTTAATAGTTAGCGCGTTGGACTGTTACACAAAAGGTTGCGAGTTCGATACCCAACCAAGGCAACATCAATTTATGAAAAATACTATCCCTCATACATATCGCAGCGTCCTCCTTCGGTGTGCCCATAGAAATTAACCCCACCGAAGTAAAATAATATAACAGGGCTATGAATTAAAAAGCTTTAACAAAGTTCGCCAACTCTTCATCAGATGGCGCGCAACAACTGTTCTAAAATTAAACATCTCGCACAATTACAGTGTTGCCATATCTGAAGCCCTTTATCTTTCACCACCTTTCACTTCTTCTCTATCCCCTTTCCAAAGAAAGCAGCACGTTAATTAATAGGAAAAATTTCCTGAGTATTGCTTCTCTTTTAATTTAATTATGGCAATCTTTCTAAAATGTTAAAAATAGTGAATCCATGAACTTTTTTAGGGTAATTTTGAGGACATAAATGTAAACGGTCTCCCAGCCTTTAAGCTTGGTCTCAAAGGAATAAACATGTATTTTGCCGTATTATTTTATTTGTGATCAAAAATTTTACTTTTTATATAGCTATTATTTCTGTCACAACTGTTTCTTCCTACTATTACCATTTTACATATATATTTTCCATTATAATTATTCATTATAATTTTGTTGTTTTGTTTTTAATTGTTGATGCGTGTAGGAAATTTAATACATTCTATAGTCATATGTTGTTTCTATGTATTAGTTTCCCATTTTGTTGTACTTAATATCTCTTGATGTGTATGTTCTTTTGACGTATGTAAAACGCTGGCCTTTTTGTTGTTGTTATTGTATTTATGTTTTCTTGAGTGGAAAAATAAATCGAGCATGTAGAGTATTCTAGTAAAGTATTCTAAGCACTTTAGAAAAAAAAAAAAAAAATAAAGAATACTCAAATAAAACAGATAAGCCACCAAGATAGTATTGAGTGTCATGGAAACTTGAAACAAATTCATAATCAAAATAAATAAAAATATTTAATGAAGTGGTTTAAAAGTGGCTATAAAAAATTGTAAATAAATTTGGCTTACAAAGAATTAATAACACTAGAAAACAGCCTAAGAACCCTAATCTTGCAATACATCTTCTCAAATAAATTTTTGCACATTGAATATAAACAAGGAATATAAAATATTTGTAATGGTTCTTATCCAGATCTTTATAACTTCTAAAATAACAACATTAGATCACTAATTTTCGGTTTATAATTTTATTATACTAATAGTGGAATTTATATAAAAATTGTGGAATTTATATATAGAAACCACAATTATATAACTCTTGGAAGCATTACTTATATATTGGTTTAAAATAACCCAACAAACCAAAACACTATGGAAATAGTTTGTAACAAACTTAGTACCATAAGCCTTAAGCTTAGAAAATTATTGACCTCGAACTGAATTAATAAATTTCTAATTAATCAATTAAAAAGGTCGAAAAAATAATTTTTATTTTTTTAAATAAAAATTAAAAGCCAAACATTTTTTTTAATATTTATAATTTATTTTGATTAAATTCAATATTTTTTTAATATAAAAACTTTTAAAAATTATATATGGGTGTTATCAAAAAATGTGTTAAAAAGCGTGTAACCACCTAATTTCTAATGCATTGATTACATTTGAGTTATATATTTCAATATATATCAGCGCATTGTCACCTGTTTTACAAAATTTGTAACAATCTGACCAATTTTTGGTTAATACATAAAATTTGTGACCAATTTTACAGGCCAAATGTAAACTCCGTAACAAGTAACTCATAAGGTTTTTTAACTTTAATAGCTTATATTTTATTAACCAATAAAGCTAAACACTAACTGTAAGAATTTTTATGAAGAGGAAAAGTGCCGTTTTTAACAAAAATTAATACATTTTACAAACTTTTTCGTATATCTTAGCTATCACGACTTCAACTCTGTAACGATTTTTCGTCATAATTTTTGATAAAAATGCATATACCAGAATTTTGGAGTTATCTATCTCTATATATAAAAGAATAACGTGACTGACTGACTGACTGACTGACTCAACATCGCCCAGCCCAAACCGCTGAAGCTAGGAAGTTGAAATTTGTTATGTAGGTTCCTCTTTCGGGGTAGACGTCCACTAAGACGGGATTTTTGGAAATTCCTACCGGAACGGGCAAAAAGGGGGAAAGTGTCCCCCTTGACGGCCTGCCAAAACCCCTTTGGCTAGAAAGCTGAAATTTAAGATATGTGTTCCTTGGAGTAGGGGCTAACTTTTCTGGAAAGTACTTTCTAGAATTTTGGACAGGGACGTTGTAAAAATGGGGGTTAAAAAGGGGAAAAAGGCCCCCCTTGACGGCCTGCCCAAACCGCTGGAGGTAAGAAGTTGAAATTTGGTATAAAGGTTCCTCCACTATCGTAGACATCCACCAAGACGGGAGTTTTGGAAATTTTTACAGGGACGGGCAAAACGGGGAAAAAGTCTCCCCCTTGACGGCCTGCTCAAACTGCTGGAGCTATGAAGTTGAAATTTGGTATGTAGGTTCCTCGACCGGTGTAGACGTCCGTTGAGACGGCATTTTTGGAAATTCTTATCGGGAGGGGCAAAAAGGGGACAAAAAAAGTACCTTTTTCCAAAAAAGTACCTTTTCCCAAAAAAAGTACCTTTTCCCAAAAAAGTACCTTTTTCCAAAAAAAGTACCTTTTTCCAAAAAAAGTACCTTTTTCCAAAAAAAGTACCTTTTTCCAAAAAAAGTACCTTTTTCCAAAAAAAGTACCTTTTTCCAAAAAAAGTACCTTTTTCTAAAAAAAGTACCTTTTTCCAAAAAAAGTACCCTTTTCCAAAAAAAAGTACCTTTTTCCAAAAAAAGTACCTTTTTCCAAAAAAAGTACCTTTTTTCAAAAAAAGTACCTTTTTCCAAAAAAAGTACCTTTTTCCAAAAAAAGTACCTTTTTCCAAAAAAAGTACCTTTTTCCAAAAAAAAGTACCTTTTTCCAAAAAAAGTACCTTTTTCCAAAAAAAGTACCTTTTTCCAAAAAAAGTACCTTTTTCCAAAAAAAGTACCTTTTTCCAAAAAAAGTACCTTTTTCCAAAAAAAGTACCTTTTTCCAAAAAAAGTACCTTTTTCCAAAAAAAGTACCTTTTTCCAAAAAAAGTACCCTTTTCCAAAAAAAAGTACCTTTTTCCAAAAAAAGTACCTTTTCCAAAAAAAGTACCTTTTTCCAAAAAAAGTACCTTTTTCCAAAAAAAGTACCTTTTTCCAAAAAAAGTACCTTTTTCCAAAAAAAGTACCTTTTTCCAAAAAAAGTACCTTTTTCCAAAAAAGTACCTTTTTCCAAAAAAAGTACCTTTTTCCAAAAAAAGTACCTTTTTCCAAAAAAAGTACCTTTTTTCAAAAGAAGTACCTTTTTCCAAAAAAAGTACCTTTTTCCAAAAAAAAGTACCTTTTCCCGAAAAAAGTACCTTTTTCCAAAAAAGTACCTTTTTCCAAAAAAAGTACCTTTTTCCAAAAAAAGTACCTTTTTCCAAAAAAAGGACCTTTTTCCAAAAAAAATTCCTTTTTCCAAAAAAAGTACCTTTTTCCAAAAAAAGTACCTTTTTTAAAAAAGGTACCTTTTTTAAAAAAAGTACCTTTTTCCAAAAAATGTACGTTTTTCTAAAAAAATGTACCTTTTCCAAAAAAAAAGTACCTTTTCCCAAAAAACATACATTTTTCCAAAAAAATAACTTATTCAAAAAAAGTACCTTTTCCAAAAAAGAGTACCTTTTCCCAAAAAAAGTACCTTTTTCTAAAAAAAGTACCTTTTTCTAAAAAAAGTACCTTTTTCCAAAAAAGTACCTTTTTCCAAAAAAAGTACCTTTTTCCAAAAAAAAATACCCTTTTCCAAAAAAAGTACCTTTTCCCAAAAAAAGTACCTTTTTCAAAAAAAAGTACGTTTTTCCAAAAAAAGGACCTTTTTCCAAAAAAAGTACCTTTTTCTAAAAAAAGTACCTTTTTCTAAAAAAGTACCTTTTTCAAAAAAAAGTACCTTTTCCAAAAAAAAGTACATTTTCCCAAAAAAAGTACCTTTTTCTAAAAAAATTTTCCTTTTCCCAAAAAACATACATTTTTTCAAAAAAATACCTTTTTCAAAAAAAGTACCTTTTTCCAAAAAAGTACCTTTTTCCAAAAAAGTACCTTTTCCAAAAAAAGTACCTTTTCCCAAAAAAAAGTACCTTTTTCTCAAAAATGTTCCTTTTCCAAAAGAAGAACCTTTTCCAAAAAAAGTACCTTTTTCCAAAAAACATATATTTTTCCAAAAAAACACCTTATTAAAAAAAATACCTTTTCCAAAAAAAGTACCTTTTCCCGAATTTTCTAAAAAAATGTTCCTTTTCCAAAAGAAGTACATTTTCCAAAAAAAGTACCTTTTTCCAAAACACATACATTTTTCCAAAAAAAACACCTTATTAAAAAAAATACCTTTTCCAAAAAAAGTACAAATAAAGTACTTTGTAAAAACAAAGTATCTTTTTCCAAAAAATTTCGTTTTTCCAAAAAGTACCATTTAAAATAATATATAATTTCAAAAAAACTACTTTTTTCCTTCCCCCACGGATATCTCCATTAAAACAAGGTTTCTTGATATTCGGCATAGACGTGCGCTAAGACGGGATTTTTGGAAATTCCTACCGGAACGGGCAAAAAGGGGAAAAGTCTCCACATAAACAGTTTCACAAATTGGAAAAGTGCCTGCCCAAACCACTGGAGGTAAGAAGTTGAAATTTGGTATAAAGGTTCCTCCACTGTAGTAGACATCGACTAAGTTTGTATTTTTGGAATTCCCTACAGGATATCCCAAAAGGAAACTCGGTATGTGAGTTCCTCCTTCTGTGTAGGCGTCCGCTTAGACGGAATTTTTGAAATTCCTATCGGGAGGGGAAATAAGGTAAAAGTCTCCTCCTGACGGCTTGCCCAATCCCTTTTGGCCAACCTAAAATTTTAAATATGTATTCCTTGGAGTAGGACTAACTCACCGGCAACGTAATTTTTCTATTTTGGAACAGCAACATAGTAAAAATGGTGGTTGAAAGGGAAAAATGTCCCCAATTACGGCCTGCCCAAACCGCTTAGGCAATGCAGTTGAAATTTGGTATGAATGTTCCTCATCCATCGCAGATAGCCGCGAAGATGGAATTTTTGTAAATTCCTAAAGGGAGGGGCAAAAAGAAGAAAAGCCTCACCTTGGGGGCCGGTAAAAACCCCTTCGGCTAGAAACCTGAAGATTAAAATGTGGGTCCCTGGAGTAAGGGCTAACTTATTAGAAAGATACTTTTTTGAATTTTGGACAGGGTCGTTATAAAATGGGGGCTCAAAAAGGGAAAGTTGCCCCTTAACGACCTGTCCAAACTGCTGCAACTAGGAAGCTGAAATTCGGTACTTAGGTTCCTCTTCCAGCCTAATTCCAACCGGGAGGGACAAAAAAAGAAAAAGTGTCCCCCTTGACAGCCTACTCAAACTGCTGGAACTAGGAAGCTGAAATTCCCTGTCGATGGATTTTCGGAAATTCCTACCGAGAGGGGCACAAATAGTAAAAGTTGGCTAGAAACCTGAAATGTAAAACATATGTTACTTGGAGTATGGGCTCACTTACCGGGAAGGTGCTTTTTGGACAGGTACATTGCAAAAATGGGGATTAATGAAGCGAAAAGTGCCGCTTAAAGGCCTGCCCAAACCGCTGGAGGTAGGAAGTTGAAATTTGGTATTAAAGTTCCCCCTCTATTGTAGACATCCGCTAAGATGAGATTTTTGGAAATTTCTACAGGTAGGGTCAAAAACAGGAAAAGTCTCCCCCTTAACGGCCTGGCCAAACTGCTGGAACAAGGGATCTTAAATTCGGTATTTGGGTTCCTTCTCCACCGTTGACGTCCCCTAAGATGGTATTTTTGGAAATTCATACCGGGAGGCGTAAAAAGGGAAAAAACTTCCCCCTTGACGGCCTGGCCAAACTGCTGGATATAGAGACCTAAAATTATGTATGTAGTAGGTTCCTCCTCCAACGCAGACGTCCTCTAATACGGAATTTTTGGAAATTCCTACCGGGAGGGGTAAAAACGGAATAATTCTCCCCCTTGATGGCCTAACCGAACCCTTCGGCTAGAAACCTGTAATATATAATATGTTTTCCTTGGAGTATGGGCTAACTTATCGACAAGGCATTTCTAGGACTTTGGACAGGAACGTGGTAAAAATGGTGGTTCAAAAGGGGAAAATTACCCCCCCCCCCTTAACGTCTGCGTCTTTAGCTAGAAACCTAAAACTTAAAGAACAAGTGTATATGAAACACTAAAATTAAGAAACTAAATAGGAAACGCGTGGAATGAAACACTACACAAGTGAAATGAAATAGATATAAACGTTGAACGAGTAGAATTGAAATTATAGAGAATGCAAATGGATTGGAAGAGGGAATTACCTGTTCAAACACTATCCACGGAATATGAAACTTATGTAGCATTGAAACTTACTCTCCAAAAAGTTAAACAAATTTTCTAAAAGAGAAAAAACCTTAGAAAAGGAATGGAACTTATATATTCCGATATTTAAACTTCATGTAACGAAGCACCGGTGGAAGAAACCGACGCAGTAAATTTTCCAACTGAATTTGTGAATTTACTTGAATTGCCAGGTCTACCTTTACATAAACTGGAATTAAAAAAAAAAAAAACTTTAAGACCCGCTATTTTTAATATTATAAAATGCTTTCCAACCCTGCTTTACGTTATTTATTTTCATTCAAAACACAAATGAACAAAACTACTTACGGGTCTATCTACCTAAGTTCGCACTTTACCAAATTATCTTAACATACACACGAATATTGCAATTTATTATGGATTCATTACTAACAATCCACTTTCATGAGAAAAAGTGATCAAATATTTATTTATTTTAAACCCATTGTTGTGCAGAATTATTTATTTGTGGTGGCTGGGTGAAGGCTTTAAATAAAAAAACTTTAAATAAAAAAACGAATTTAATAAAAATTTGGGGGGCGCAGCCCCCCGGGGGGAGGGCGCAGCCCCCCCCCCCCCCGCCCCTTGACCTTTAAGGCACGCTAACAACGTAGCGGGCGTCGCCCGCTAGTTATTTATATTGCGAAAAGTATAATGTTATTTATACTCAAATGATCGTTGGACTGTAAGAAATCATCCAGTATAACAGACTTGAAGCTTTTCTGCAGCATGTAACATTCTCGAGATGAAAAAGGATGTCTTTAATAAGATTTGAAAAAATGTTGTAAACTCCGTTCCTAATTTTTACACCAAACTATTTAACGAGTAAGAAAAACAATGTAATATTTGGATTCACCTTGTAGGCATCATGCGATTTTGTTTCGGAAAAAAAATTCTAACAAAGCGTTTCTGAAAGAAACCGAAAAAAGTAACCAAATGTAAACTCCGTAACTAAAAACTCCGTAACAACAATTGTTTGCATCAGATTTCGTTCAAATAAATGTAGATCAATGTTTAAAATATTTTAAAATAACCATAAACAGAGGTGATTCAACTAATATTTATGCGTCAAAAGACGATTCAACTAATAATTTTGCGTCAAATCAAAAAAAGTTATCAGTTTTTTACCCTAAGCTGCTGGAGCGAAAAACGACTGATTTTGCCTTTCATTGGTTATGAATCGATATTTCGAGTCATTACTGACATTAGTTTGACAAATTAAATTTGTTTCACACACTTTAAGAATTTTTTGATCGCGAAATGTTATGTTTTTAATATATTATTTTTTAACTGCGCAACCGCTATTTGGATTTTAAAAAATTTTATATTTTTGAAAAGCATTTAAAAGGACCAAAAATAAATTAAAAAAAAAATTTTTTTTTCGCGGAATGAATTATATTTTTATTCGCGAAACCGCCAACTTGATAAACACAAATTATATATCATTGGAAAGCAAGTTGAAAACTCAAATACGAAAAACTAATAAATTGAAGAAAATTCGTACGCAATTTTTTTTGTTATATCTTTTGCTTGCAGAAATGTAAACTCCGTTACAACAAAAAAAATTAAAATTGTGCAAAAAAAGTTATTGCGACAACTTGTAGAAGAGATTTTTTGCAATTAGGTTTATAATGACTAAACTTACTGATTCCATTAAGAAAAAACCAAAATATTAACACTTTTTGCTTCTCACAAATTTGGCCCAAAAATGTATCACATTTTTTGATTTCACCCATATATAAAAAAAATGGTGAGAAATTGCTGTTGAAACACCTGTAAAAATAGTACTGGAAACAATATTGAATTCGAGTGCACCTTTTACACTTGTTTAATAAGTACACTCATAAAATAAACACAGTCACTTTTTTTTAGTTGTTTCTGAAGTTTTTCCGTTGAGTTATTTTTAAAGTAATAACAGTTGTTCGTAGAAGAAAAGTAATTTTTAACGTTTTTTACAAGTTATTTAAAAATTTAACTAAATAAAAATACAGATATTTCGTAACAGTCAAATTTTCTAGTCAATTTTTATTGTTTTAAAGTAAAACTAAAAAAATGAACCAAAAAAAAGGTATTTTGTAGTAAAAAATGTTTGAAATAAAAGAAACACCAATACAATTATTTGAATTGTTTTTATTTTAAATTTTTTAGTAAAATCAAATATAAATTTAGTTCTTCGCACCATTATGTTTGTTATTTTTATAGTAAAAATAAATAAACTTTAAGTTGATTTTACGGTTTCTTATAGTCAAATATTGATAGTCAATAAACAAATAAAGAAATTGTTAAATTAAATGAAAATGTGAGTAGACCGGTTTTTAACTGAAATTTTATTCGTTTTAAATTGTATTTTAGTTAATTTTACCTTTATAATTTTTTGTGTGTACTTTTATTGAAGGAACAATATCTCGCAGTATCAAAGTGGTGTTTTTATGCCAGTCAACTTTCATATCAAATAATAGCTCAGCGGTAGAGCGCTAGACTAGCAATTGTGAAGTCACAAGTTCGAGACCCGGTAGCGGCAATAAAAAATAAAATAAAAAAAATATAATTTTTTTTGAAAAGAATTTTTTTTAAATTTTTATTTCCTTTGCACTCGTTCAAAAAGTACTGAAAAAATGTTGAAGTGGGAGTACTCCTATCCTCTGACAACTCAATGTTAAAATCATTAGTGTTTATATTAAAAAAGAAGTGCATCTAGATCATCAATTGTAGTGCTTTTTCTACTGCTTTGGCATCTCTTTTTTTGCTGGGAAGCTTACAGAAACATAGTTTTCTACTCATGCTTATAGTAAGCCTACACAGAAAAACCAGTAGGCACCAACAATGGGTATTTGTAGAAGCAATCACATTTTCTTTTAAATTGAAATTTTATTTCCAACAATTTTTTTGTTTGAAATATTTGTAACTTGTTTGTAAATTGTTGTCTTTTATATAAAAATTGTTTAAAAATAAAAATTTAAAGTTACAAAAAAAAAATTTTTTTTTTTTGGATTTACAAATTTCTTTGTTGTTGCCTTTTTAAAAAGTTTTTTTTTTGTATTTACAAATTTGGTATGAGAAAGGTGTTTAAAAATTTAATTAGAATTTTGTAAAGTCTTTCTGTGTATTTTCGTAAGATTTTTGTAATCTTATAAATATAATTAAATAATAAGTTTTTTCAATTATTTCTTCATCCTTGGGCTGATAGAGGTCGGTATACTAAATTTCATCAAAATATCTTAATATTTGCGACCTGCAGTTTGTAACCAAGCCAATTTTGGGGGGACCCTTATATGGGCACTAGGTCTAAACATGGACCGATGTTCACCAAAATTAATAGGATTCGTCCTTGGGCCAACGTAGGTCTGTGTACCAAATTTCATCAATATATCTTAATATTTGCGACCTGTAGAGTGCGCACAAAAATGCATGGACAGACAGACAGATAAACAGACGGACGGACGGACGGACAGACGGTCGGACGGACAGACGGACGGACATCGTTAAATCGAAATAAAAAAAAATTCTGAGCCGATAGGTATACTATAAGGTGGGTCTAGGACCAATATTATTTGGTGTTACAAACATCAGCACAGACTTATAATACCCTGACCACATAGTGGTGTAAGGTATAATGATGGTGCAGAAAAAAACTGCTAAATTAGCAGATTAGTTTTGCTATATATTACTAATATAGGAACAGCAAAAATAAAACTGTTAAATATACAGAATTTTAGTTTTATTTGAGCTAAATTTTTGTAAATGGAGAATAGCAAATTAAGCTGGTAAAATCAGCAAAAAATTTTCCTAAATAATTAGTAGCCTAAAAAGTCACCAAAAAATTTAAAATTTTCGAAGTTTTTTTTTTCGATTTTTTTTTTAAATTTATAAATAAAAATCGAGCCTTTTGAAAACAGCAGTTTACAATTTTTTAGGCAAATATTTCTGCTGATTTTAGCAGAATAGACTGCTATTTGCATTCAACTAAATTTAGCTTAAAAATAGCAAAAATTTTGTATATTTAACAGTTTATTTTTGCTATTTTTAGTCTACCAATATTTAGCAAAATTTTCTGCAGATTTTTCAGTACAATTTGCTATTTTTAATTAACTAAAAGTTTGCCTAAATATAACTAAAATTCTGTAAATTAAACAGTTTAAATTTTGCTGTTCTCACTGTACTAGTATTTGATAAAAAATCTGCTAATTTTAGGAGTTTATTTCTATTTCTATAGATTTATTTCTATGAGTGTACTATCAAAATCGTTAAGTATACTTAATTTTTTTTAAAAAAAACTAAGTTACAAATAATAATGGATGTGTCCCCCGGACACTTGAGAAACCATTTCCATTTTTCGTGGCATAAAATGCACGAAATTTTGAAATTCGGAAATGTTGATTTCGTTCCATACACTTAAAATAATACGTAGGTAGAAATATCTGTCAAACCGGTTTCAAATCGATTTGACTAATTTAGAACAAAATTTTTAGTTGATACACTGATTTAAGCAAAGATTTTAGTTATCTTCATTTAACACAATACTAAAAATCCTCAGTACTTTAACTAATTTAGAGTGTTCATTTTGAAAATTATTTATAACCAATTTTTAAGAACCCATCCGTTAAATTTTAAACAGTTTATTGTTAAAATATAATATTTTAATGTAGATGGCGCCACCAATATATCCGAAGTTTTAAAGATGGCGCTATTTCTTTCCATCCCAATTTTTTTAAATGGCCCGAAAACTATGAGAGATAGAGCAAAATTGACGAAAATTTCGACTACCGCTAAACGTATAATACACCCGAGATAAGGTTATCTCTATCCTTGGTGAGGCCTTGGATCCGCGGAAATTTTTAATTAGAATTTTCTACTTTATAAAATGGCCCATATCTCGAAAACTTAGCCAGATAGAGCAAAATGGACAAAATGTTTGCTCCTTCGGAATTATCCTATTTACATGCCCTTAGATGATATGGAATAGGCCCGGGGAGGGTCCCTAGACCCTAGATTGTAAAAAATTTTATGACTTAGTATAATTACAGATAAAACTGTAGTTTTACTAATTTCTTATTTAAATTTAGATTTGTTAAATTTAACAAACGAATTTGTTAAAATAAACAAATTTTATTTTAAATAGTAAATAAACTAAAACCTAAATATTATTTTTTGTAATCAAAGTGTTATGCACCCAGTGTAGAAACGGTAATGACATATCATTATTTTTTGGACTACCAGTAATGACACCCACTTACCTTCTGTATTATTTTAAAACATATAATAATGAGTTACTGATAATGAATTATCTTTATCATTATTTCAAATATAAAATAATTTTTTAGATTTTTTTGAAATCTGTTGTTTTTAGACTCAATATTTTTTAAACACTGGTAAGGATATATGTAACCACATATTTTTTGATTTTTTGTATGTTGGCGAGTAAGCTTACTTGTGTGCAGCAGATCAATTGTGTTTTTATCTATTAAATATTACATGTCGATATAGCTCAGATGGTAGAGTTGTTGACTGGCAATCTGTAGACCCAGGTTCAATTCCCTCACCAGCAAATTTTATAAAAAAAAAAAAATTCAATAAAAAATATTTTTTTTTATATAATTTAGTTTTTAGAAAATCAATTTTTAGACTCATTATTTTTGTCAGTACTGGTAAGCACATTGGTAACGATATATTTTTTGATTTTTCGTATGCTGGTGTGTAACGACAACTCATTATTTTTCGCGACATCGCCATATAAAGGTAATAAGAAATGTAATAACAAAAGTAACTAGTTACCATTACCAAGTATGTAGTTACATAACCACATATCTGGTAATGATTTTCTACACTGGGCATATTTATTTTGTTTTCTGTTTCTAATTATATTTTTATCAATAACTTCTATTGATATCAATAAATTTTTTTTTTTTTTAATGAAAACGGTGTAATGAACTTAAATAAATTCGATGAATGTACTAGAAAAATTCGAACGCATCTCCAAACATAATTTTTCTAATTCGGTAGGAATGATTGAAGGAAATCTTCAAACAAATATTATTATATTCTTCAAACTAAAATTCGGTTGGCAAAAAATTCGGTTGCAACCATGAATCTATTTTCTGTTTATATATATTACCAGCAAATAAGTTTCAAGTAGGGCGATTTTTTTTAAACCAATAGAAAAATTTTTATATAACAAATTTTTGCCTAATATTTTGAAAAAAAAGAAATATTAAAATTCGATCGCAAAAATAAAATTAAGGTGTGTTCATTAAAATCAGCATGTTAAATTGTTTCAAAAAGGACGTGTTTTAATTAATAAAATTAATGTATAATGCTTTCGGTTAAATAAATCTTTTTTTACAATTGTTTGACATGAAAATACAGTAGAGATTACACGTTATTTATAACAATTTATTTATATTATAAATTTGAAAATTTCACAAATTTATTTATTTATTTTATTTATTATTTTTTAATATATTTTTCCGGTTATAAAAGGAAAATGCAAATTTATTACATGAATATATTAGAATAGTGCAAATTCTCTGGAGTTTTGTGAAAATAATAATAAATTTGTTTAGGAAATAATTATAAAAGTAAAATTTTTTTTAAATATAATATTTAATGATATTAGAATAATGATTTATTTAAAAGCTTTGTGATAAGCACACTCAGAAAATAAACACAGTCACTTTTTTTTAGTTGTTTCTGAAGTTTTTCCGTTCAGTTATTTTTAAAGTAATAACTGTTGTTTGTAGAAGATAAATAATTTTTAACTTTTTTCACAAGTTATTTAAAAAATTAACTAAATGAAAATACGGATATTTCGTAACAGTCAAATTTTCTAGTCAATTTTTATTGTTTTAAAGTAAAATTAAAAAAATGAACCAAAAAAAGGTATTTTGTAGTAAAAGTTGTTTGAAATAAAAAACACCAATACAATTATTTGAATTGTCTGTATTTTAAATATTTTCAGTAAAATGAAATATAAATTTAGTTCTTCGCACCGTTTTGTTTGTTATTTTTATAGTTAAAATAAATAAACTTTAAGTTGATTTTACGGTTTCTTATAGTCAATTATTGATAGTCAAAAACAAATAAAGAAATTGTTAAATTAAATGAAAATGTGAGTAGACCGGTTTTTAACTAAAATTTTATTTGTTTTAAATTGTATTTTAGTTAATTTTACCGTCATAATTTTTTGTGTGCATATTTAAATATAAAAGATTATGGGTTTCAAGTAGTTCTTTCGAATATCTTTTCTAACAATTAAATTTTGTAAAAAAGAAATAGAACAACAAATAAAGCTGACCCATTTATAACTTCCCTACGGGAAATTTTAACAAACTGTCACCGAACTGGCCCCTTTATATGAAATAGAGTGGTCACTTTTACATGACGTTGTCATAGGAGGGGGAAATTGACCCCTTGTGACATGTCACAAGACAAATCCCAGGACAGGTCTCTAAACTTTGTTTTTTTATGAGAAATAGAGTGGTCACTTTTACATGACGTTGTCATAGGAGGGGGAAATTGACCCCTTGTGACATGTCACAAGACAAATCCCAGGACAGGTCTCTAAACTTTGTTTTTTTATGAGACCCTGTCCTAGGATTTGTCTTGTGACATGTCACAAGGGGTCAATTTCCCCCTCCTATGACAACGTCATGTAAAAGTGGCCACTCTATTTCATATATAGAGGCCAGCTCGATGACAGTTTGTTAAAATTTCCCGTAGGGTTCTTAAACTAATTTTTTTTAATTATATATTAACCATTCTTATATACTACTTTGCAAATCTAAATATGTTGGTTCTACAGTCTTTTTTATATTAAATAATAATATATAATAATTGCAAATATCTGAATATTTTTAATATTTTTTTTAACAATTTTTGTTTTAATATTTATAATAATAATAATAATAAGTTTTGAATATTTATATTGTTTACAATATATTTATATTAACAAAGTTATCCAAAATTATTCAACAATGCGTATGAGTAATATTAATTATGTGGCTATAGTGGTTTTTCCTCTATAACTTTTACTATAGAAAATATTTACAAAAATTAAAAGTAATTTTTAATTTATGCTGGTATACCCGTAAAGTTTATGTAAAAAAATTATAGCAAATGTTTTAAATTCACTGGAAAATTTTCCATTTTCCTAAAAGTTTGTACTTTAAACAATGTATTTTTATTTTTAGTTAAAGGTTAATATCTGTTGGTTTTTATACATATAGACACATGGATTTTTGTTTATTTTTTTAACAAAAAGACACAAGTACGGTATGTGCAAAAAGTATACAAAATTTATAAATCGTTAAAAATTGAGATTTAAACGTATTATCGTAATCTTATCGTGAAAAGCTTTGGGTTCATACCTGTACTGATGCAGTGATGTGTTAAAGGTACAAGAGCTGATTGTTAAGAAAAAAGGGGTAAGTCCAGTTAAACAAAAACACAAACTGTCTATTGAAGTTAAAGTGTTGAAGAAATTGTCCCGAATTTCAAAAATGTACGAATTTCTTGACGTAATAGCGCTCAAATGATGCGTTTTATTGAGCTGATTTTGTAAAAATATTTTTCAAGGGTATAGTTCTTTTTTAAATTTATTTTTATCAAATTGTATTTCATTCTGGCCTAAGGAAATCGTCAGGAGACGACGTTTCTAGAATTTCTAGAAATATTTGTTAAGTTAAATTACAAACTCCATGAGAGTTCTCGTCTAGTAGCTTTATTAAACATTTAAAATATCAAAGCAAAAACAAAAACAAGAACAAATAATTTACCACAATCTGCTTTGTCATCTTTCAAATTTCGTTGAAAAAATTTTATCGAATTTTTTGAAAACAACACGATTTCAAAAGGTTTTATTTTCTGAAAATATTCTTAAAATATATTTAAAGTACTATATGTATATTAGGGATATAACTTTTTGCAATTTTTGCAAATATTATTTCTCCCAAGGCAAAATCAAGTACAGCATGGAAATATATTAAGAACTAGGATTTTACTTTTCCGCGATCGTTCAAAAAGTTACCGCACCAAACGCTTTGAAGTTTTACATAAATAAATTTTTTTTTAATTTAGAAAAGTAATTTTTCATTTCAAATTAGTGAGTTTCTTCAAAGTTTCTAATTTAAACATCATTAAAAGCCATTTCCCAACATTTTTCTTAGTTAATAAAATAAAAAAAAAAAGTTTAACAAAAATAAAAATGTTAAGCATTTTAGAAGTCACTCTCTGTGCGAAAGGGTTTTTTTTTATCAAATTGATTTAAAAAAACTCTTTTTGTTATCAGGACAATATTATCTATTATGTTTAGCCTTGGAAGCTTCAACCACAAAAAAACTTATATCCCTAAAGTATGTACTTGTGCCCATTTAATACTCATAAATATGGATATGGCAGGTTACCTACATACCTTCTATTTATAATCAGTTGTAAGTACTTCATAAAATATTGAATGAATATGCCTACACTTGAAGTTATTTAAGTTGTACTCTATATCAATATGATGTGCATGTGTGGGGTTTGTTCTTTAAGATTAGTCACTCGTACCCAGATTAGGAAAATAAACTCTAATAGTACATTCATACTTGAGCAAAAACTACTTAGTTTTTGTTTTCTTCAGGTATAAATGTAGTATAACGAACTTTGGCATTCCGTACCGCACATTGTCGAACACAGTACACAAACACATTCGTTGCGGAGAAAACACATACGCTATTCTCTCCAATTACTGTTTGTGTTTATACACACAACCCGAATTCGGTATGCTACGAGTGAGAATATGTGTTGAAAGTACAGACAATCGTAGGTTCGGTTTGTTTACAAATACACAAACTGTTAAAACGATAGATAGGGTATAGGCCTTGGCCTTGCCCTGTTGGGTACAGTTTATTTTTCTATTCTGCTCGTACCAACAGAGTACTCAAAATGATAATTCTCTGACATATACAAATCTGTTTGGCCATTAACTGAACAAATAATGATATTGAACTTACTCCTATAAACGTTTAAAAAACCTTTACTTTGAGAGTTATAGCTCAAAGAAGCTTTGAATTAATTTTAGTTAATTTTTACGGATAAAAGCCGCGGTTGGCTGGCCTATTTTAATCCGAGAGGACCAATTTTTGCGAAGATGTTATTTTTATGCCCAATCTACTGGAAAATGCGTGGGGTGAAAAAAAAAACAATACTTTTGCAAAATGAGCAATTTTTGTAAAATGTCCTGAAAAACAGTCGCTCCAAACACAAACTCGAATTATCATTTTTCCAATTAATTTTTTTTCTTTAATATGAACTATTATGTGGTACAAATAGCGATCGATATCTCCAAATTAGGCATTTTAAAAACTCTTTAAAATTATTTAAAAAAAAACACGTTTTTGCATTTTTATCAAATTCGTGGGTAATTTTGGATTCCAGGCTAAAGTGGGTTAATGATATCCGATGAAGTCAAAATTCCATGTCTGAATCATTTTGACTATATTAAATGAATAAATAGAATAAAAAATAATTTTTTTTAGAAATTTCGAATTTTGGGAATTTTTAATAGTAATAGTACACCTTTTTTCCAAAAGGGGCCATTTTCGTCCAACTTTCGGCACGGGTTAACGTTTTCCAAAAAAAAAATCGATTTCTTCCATTTGGGACCATTTCCAATAAAACTGGGGGGTGTAATGACAAATCTATATTTAAGGTACACTCTAATCTACATGTATAGGCATGTATGAACATTCATGAAAATGCATGAATATTTATGACCATTCAAGTAGATATTGCCTCCAATTTCGCTAATGCACAAGTATGGACATTAGAGCGATTCACCTTATATGGACAGAAAAAAAGTGAAAAAGTACCCCCCTCAAAATAAACCTTGGTTTGTTTTATGATGATTCCCAAAATATTTCGAGTCTCGCAATGAGATCTCACGAGTTGGAACATTTCTAAAAACGGTATTTTTTTTTAGTTTTTGTAAAAATTTTGCATTTTAACAGAAGACAGCATACCCAATATCATATTTGAGGCGCGTCCAGCGGTACACCCAGAAAACAGATTCGGTTCTGACAACCCCATTTGTTGCCAATCGAATCATAATCTATAATCAAATTAAATGAACACGTGTTTCAGATTTTTTTTAAAATTCGCGATTGTTCACGTTTTAGGCTAAAACTTTTAGCAGATATTCAATCTGTAGGAAACAATATGTTCTAAATAGGACAATATGGATACCAAAACTTTTCTTTTGACAAGTAAATCATCGCTAAGTGGATATAGTTCAAAATTTTGCAAATTTAATACGTTTTTCACGGTGCTCTGGACCAAATTTTGATAAAATTTTTGAGTTAACCCAATTCAATAAAAAAATTTTATGAAATTTTTTGTAGGTTTATTAATAAATAAAATATTTTATTGAAACACGCGTATCTGTAAATTTCTTAAGAACAATCAGAATATAGGCTGACCCCAAATAAAATTTTATAACAATTTTTTTTCGCGAAAAAAGATATTCCGCCAAAAACGCCCGTGTTGGGTTTTTTTGTGTTACTGAAACTGAAAACGCAGAATAAAAGTTATTCCGTTAAAAAAGCGAGTGCTGGATTTTTTCTGTTAAATTGCATTTTTATCTTACATCAACTAAATAGATACTAAATTCAAATGCAGATTGCAGTAATTCAAAAATTTTAACAAAACTTTGGTCCAGAGCATCGTGAAAAATGTGTGAAATTTGCAAAATTCCAAACTGTATGAACTCATTGATAATCTACTTGTTAAAACAATGGTTTTGGTACCCATATTGCCCTATTTAGAACATATTTTTTCATCACATTGAATTTCTGATAGAACGCGACAGATCACGAATATCAAAAAAATCAGAAACACGCGTTCACATAAATCGACTATAGATCTCCGTACAAAAGAGTCAAAAATTTGTTTTTTTTTATAGAATATTCTTGAAAATAGGACACGTCTGCATATATATAAATACCGCTGGACGCGCCTCAAAAAAACAGTTCATATGATACCCATATTAAGTATGTTGTCTTCAGCTATCCATGCACGAACATACATTAAGCCTGTATCCATATAAGCAGATTTTTACCTGGTATTTCAAATATAAGTTTTTGAATGTCATATCTTCAATTGATATTTCTATAATACAAAAAGAAATTTCTTGATTTTTAGGCATAGTTTGTTGTTTTTGCCGGGGAAAATTTTCACCCGCAATTTAAAAACCTTAAATCGTATTTTAAATTGTGTAAGTAAACAACTGAAAGATCGTTTTTTTTATATAGAGTATAAAAGCTTTTTCATGTGAAATCAAAAACACTTACTATGCTTTAAATAAAAATTAAGGTGGTAATTTTCTAAAACACTTCGGTGAAGTGTTGCGTTATTTCTATAGAAATTGTTTTTGTTACAAAAACAATTTACATTGAAAGTTCCCTTCACCCAAGTGTTTTACGAAATTAGGTAGTAAGGATTTTGATTTTGATTGTTTCTAAATTTCAATTAAAATACAACTTCTAACACTTTTTAAGAGCTTTTTAAAAAAAATTGTAAAAAAGATTAAATTATTTTTATAAAAAACTAGTAAAAAAGTTAAAGTCGGGCATGCCGACTATACAATATTCTACACCAGTCTGGTTAAAAGCCAACTAATGTTTGGATTAAAACGGACTTGTGTCAAAATTTTAAATATAAAATGACAAAAGAAGAGAAAATCGAAAATATAGCCCATATGGGCGATAGGTTCAAATATGGACATATCCTATCTAGAATCAATAGGCTTTGTCGTTGGGACCACGTGAGTCAGCGAACCAAATTTCATTCAAATATCTTCGTATTTGGGACCTGCAGCGTGTAAACAAGCCAATTTTGGGAGGCCCTTATATGGGCACTAGGTGTAAACATGCACCTATTGTAACTAAAATGAATAGACTTCGTCCTTTGGCCGACATAGGTCTGTGTAGCAAATTTTATTGAAATATATTTGTATCTGCGTAAATAAGCCAATTTTGGGGGGAGGACCATTATGTGAGCACTAGCTCTATACATGGACCGATGTAAGTCGGTGTACCAAATTTCATCAAAATATCTTAATATTTGCGACCTGTAGAGTGCGCACAAGAATGCATGGACAGACAGACAGACGGACATCGTTAAATCGAAATAAAAAGTGATTCTGAGTATACTATAAGGTGGGTCTAGGTCCAATATTTGTAGGTTTTACAAACATCAGCACAAACTTATTATACCCTCTCCACGTATTGGTGTAGGGTATAAAAACATTAATTCAAGTAAATTAATTTGGATTTTATTGTTTTCGTATGATGGGGAAATCCCGTGATCCCGGGAAATTCGAGAAAAAATTCCACTGTTCCGGGAAAAGAAAAAGTCACGGAAAAGATAAATCATATTTATAATAATTACTTGTACTTTTCGTTCAAAAAGTTAATTTTCTACCAGCATTTGTTATTTTTTGTTGAAAACTATTCAAAAAACCTTGCTCTACTGTGTTGAGACTGCTAAGGCTTTTATGATTTTGAATTTTTGTTTTCTATAGAAATTCATTTTGTTTAATGTTTTTATGAGTTTTTTGGTTAGGGTGTCCCAATCGATAGGTTTCATGCGAATTTACTGAAATAATAGCAATCCAACAATGCGTATTAATAAGCTGAATACAGATAACATAAGCAAAACATTTCTGGAGGAGGTCTTTACTACCCTACCAGCGAGCAATAATTTTGATATAAGTGTATTTTGGCAAAAAATAATTAATACTTTTTTGAAAATTGGTATCAAAAATTTCGTATGAAACGTAATTACAAAGGCATTTTTAAGTTTAAGATTTTGAACATTTTGCTAAAATTGGTCTAAAAAATTACGCGTTTAGCGGCCTACTAATTTTGAATGCTCTTCAAAAAAAAAAATTCTAGTCCAGATTAGTCTTTAAAACTTTAAAAAGAAGAAAATTATAAAAGATTATCGGCCAGTTTTATAGTCAGAAAAAAAACCGATTTTTTTTTCTAAAATTCTACTTAAGTCAAAAATTTTTAAACAAAATTTCTAACATATTCAGGATTCTTAGTTCTGCTTATAAAATTGTTTTTAAATCTTCAAGCATTAGTGGACCAAAATTTGAGAGCAAATTTAAAAAAAAAACTTAAAAAATTTTTGCAGCAAATCGCCAACTTTAAATTAATTTGTTTTTTCCATATTCTGCTCTTTAAACCTCAGTATCTCTTTCTGCTGTTAGCGATAGTATTTATACTTTATATTGAGCATTAAATTGTTATGACAAAAATGTATAAATTGTCATTTATCGCTTTAACGAACTGTTGTTATTTTAGAAGTTATGGATATTTTCGCTTATTTAAAATTGAGAAATTCGACAAAATTTGATATTATCAGTATATAAACTTTGGTGTAACTTGAAATTTTTTATCGGGACACCCCAATGTAGGTGTTTGTGTTTTTTTTTCTATTTAATGCATCGCTATTATGAATTTCTCCTTCTTTTATGATGTGTTGAAAAAGTAGAACATGACAATTTTTTCGTTGCTATCGCAAAAGCCTGTGGAAAAAATTGATATATACATATGTATATAAACACACTCACAAAGGTTTGTCCATAGAATCTACTGAAAATGACAGTTAAAACAAAGGTATATGCAGTTAAAAAGGCGACAAAGGTACACTGAAAATATTATTACAGTAACTGACTGTAGTTTATTTAAAAAATTATCCGTACATTTATTTTTAAATGATTATACAGTTAAAAAGAAAAGAAATATGTATATTTTTCACCGTTTTTTCATTTATTTAAAAAATAAACTACTTATAAATATGGATTTTCTGTTACAGTTAATATTTTCATTTAAAATGTTTTGATAAAAAAAGAAAACTTTTTAGATTTCTAGGTCGGTTAAAAAAACGAAATAAACTAAATATCATTTATTCTTACGGATTTTGTAGTTAATTTTTTGAAAGTTAAAATACGAAATAAATGAAAAATCATTATTTTTACGGATTTTGTAGTTAATTTATTAACATTTAAAAATAAATGAAAAGTTCTTTTGATTTAAATGAAAAGTTAGTAGGCCGGTTTTCAAGTGATTTTTCATTTATTTTAAATTACATTTTCAGTTAATTTAAACTACAAACTATTTTGCGTGAATTTACATTTAAAACAGTTAAAACTTTTGTAATTTTTAACTGTTGAAAAATAACTAACAAATGCATTAAAAATAACTACAAATGTCATAAAATTAAATGGCAAATTTTTACAACAAAAATTTTAAAACAACTGACAAAATCGGTAAAAGGTACTGTTTTTCTACAGTTAATTTTTTTTAAATTATAAAAGTATATTTGGATAAAAAAAAATATTTTTTTCATTCGATTACAAAAATATGTGTAACTACTTTAGCATATTTAAAATCTGAAGTAAAAACAACAAACGGTTCTCCAGTTATTATGATTTTATGCATTGGAGATACAATACAAGTTCCTGATTATTATTCGCAAACTAGGAATATATCAATAATAACAAATATAAACTAAACAAGAATTTTCTCAAAGAAATTCAACAAATTTTTTTATTTTTTAATTAACTAACAAAAACAACTGTTTAGTGTAAAATTACTGTTTTGGTAGTTGTTTATTGTGATAATACAAATAACTGCTTTAAGCAACTGTTGCAAATTACAGTACTTTTCGTTAGTTTTTTTCTTTAATAACCGTCATTACTGTTGTTTTGCATTTTTCTACAATATAGAAAAACAGCTTTAATTACTGTTAAAAACAACAACTACTGATTACTACATAAACAACTGTCATGTAGTAACTGTCAAACTTTTTTGAGTGCAGAAGATAAATATGAAAAAATATGCTCATAAAATCATATAAAAATACTTTCTCTTCATATACTTGAATTTATTATGGGCTTTATGCGTCATCTGTTATTTCTACAAATAGTAGTAATTGTTCGGATATGCCCTTCTTAGAGAGGAGGGGTTTTTTCATGTGTCAATTTATTTCTAACGTTTAAAAAAATTTTATTGGTATTATTCTGTATTTTCACAAAAATATATTCAGAAGAAAAATTTTGACATAAAACTGTTGAATAAAGACTTTGTTTATAAATTTATGTAATCCCATGTGAAAATCGAAATATATATGAATACACATGATCATATATTGACTTGTATGTGATTATGCATGGGCATACATAGTCTTATACGTCAGTATCTAGTTCGATGTATGACCATACATGATCTCATATATTTCCATATATCTTCAGATCCGAAATTTGAGGGTATATGATCGTACATGTTCATATATGACCATTTATGCTCATAGATGATTCACATATGCTCATATATGATCATATATGTGCATATACATCCATATACCCTCAAATTTCGGATCCAAAAGTATATGGAAATATATGAGATCATGTATGGTCATACATTGAACTATGCATGTACGTATATGTCTATGTATGCCCATGCATGATCACATACGAGCCAATGTCATATATGTTCATATATATTTCGATTTTCACATGGGATATGAATTTATAATTTCGGCCCACTTTATACCCACAGACAATATACAAGGTTGTTACGTTTTTGTATTTTTTGCATATTTACATTTTTAACAAGAAAATATATATGTAATGTAAATGTTGATAGCCAACAATAATTTATAATTTTTATTTAAATTTTTACTTCTTCTGAGAATTTCTAATGATATAAAAAATGTTACTTCTTTACAACAAATTATGGTTAACAACTATTTTTTCAGTCAAATTTTATACTTACTGAGTATAAAAAAATCTATTAATAAATTATAAGCATTTTTATAAGCAAGAAAAATTTAACCATCAATAAAAATTATGACTATTGAACATTGAACATATTTCAAGCTCAAATACCTTGTTAAAATAAAAGTTTACACAGTTAAGTCAGCCAGTCATTTGAGAAGTGTGATGTAGAAATAATAAAATTACATGTACCACCCGAGTAAAAACATTTATATACATTCAGTTTTTATTTAATATTGTATAAAAACACCTAGATTAAAATGGCTTAATTAGTATATATTTTACCTATAATCGTATATAATTTTATCTTGAATTTTGTTTTTCGAAATTTTCTAAGGCCCCATATATATTCATATCAGAATGAATATTACCATAGGTGTAAGATATAGGTATATGTTATGGTGTATATTAATGATCATGTTTTAATATATAATTTCACATCACTTGCTATGTCATTACGCATATGGTATCATATTAAAATTTTGTTGTACATTGTTTTATATATAATTATATACAAGCCAAAAAGAGATGCCAAAGCAGCAGAAAAAACAATACAATTAATGATCAGATGTCCTTCTTGTTTAACAGAAAAACTAATGATTTTAACATTGAGTTGATATACTCTTGCAAAATTACCACTTCAACATATTTTTAGAACTTTTTGAACGAGTGCAAAGCAAACTCTTTTTCCATGATTGAAAAAAAAATGTTTGCAAAAAAAAATTATTTTTTTTTTTAAATTATACCACTTTGTCATTGCGAGATATTGTGTCTTATCCTTTTCATTAAAAGTACTTATAAATTAAGTGCAAAACTTTATGAAGCTTCATATAATTTTTTTTTAATCGGACAACTAGAAATATCCCTGTAAACATTTGGAAGATATCTTCCAAGAAGATAATTAAGCGATATCTTCTATTTTTCATTCGAATGAAAATAATCAAGTAGTACTTATTTTGAAATTGTCTTCCTTTTATCATTTGGAAGATATTTTGGAGATATTTGGAAAAACTAAATCAAAAATTGTGTTTTTTGTCATAATTTTTTTATGATAATATTACGCAAATATTACCTTTTTGAAAATGTTGAAAAAAATAATACAAAATTCATACAAAAAACAATTATAAGGATTATGGGAAACAAATTCGTTAAAAAATGAAGATTTAGTGCGCGGAAAAAGCCGGGTATGATGGCAACAAGATAATTAATATTCTTGTCAATGGATTATGTATGCAGATATTCTTTTTCAGAGTTAAATTTAATAATGAAAATTATAAATCATTTAGTGTGTTCCGAGGAGTTAATTTAGCGATAGCACCTTTTTATCTTTCAGGTAATAAATTAGCGATATACGATTATCTAGCGATTTCGCCAATTTATCATTCAGAAGCATCCGTTTCGTATTGCTTGGGGGTATCGCTATAGAGAGGACTTTTACTCCCGAAGGGGGGGATCTTCCGCAATATGAAGATGATTATTGCCGCAATAAAGTTTTTTTTTCCAGGCGATACGATTGCGAAACATTTCGTATTTTAATGTTTGCAGGGATGGATGATTTTCGAACAATATGATAAACATGACAATAAGTTGTAAAATTTTGTGATGTTTTTCATACGAGTATAAAAATTAATGATGCGTTCAAACTTTCAATTCTGGGAAGAAGATTATGAAATATTTGAAAAAATAAATTAAAAATTAGAACTATATTCGCCATTTAAAAAAATAAGGAAATAGCGCAAAACAGACACAATTTTTGCTAGCTTTGCAATGATCAAGGTCTTACTATTCAGATAAGGTATAAGAGAGGGATACCGAGAATTTCAGTTTTGTGAAACAGCCACAACTGATGAATTTCGTTCCTCGTTTCACTCGTTCTCCAATCCAATCTATACTGTCCGATTTGTACAGATGTTCCAATCTATTATCATAAATTGTTAAACACAAAAATTAAAAATGTCACCCTACGACTGTAGTATAAAAATGAATCCCTCGGGAGCTCGGCCGAATCTGTGTTAACACTCCATTTTTCCCGTTTTTGAGATTATAGCCATTTTAAAAAATCGTCATTTTACAAAATGTGGTCTTTATCTGTAAAACTAAGCGAGATAGCGCAAAACGGACAAAATTTTTGCCAGCTCGACAATGAGTTTCAATTATTTAGATGAGATAGGTCCGAGAGGGATGCCGATTATCTATTTCTGAAATCAGCTACAGGACAACTCAATTTTTTACTAATTTATGTGATAATAAAAATTAACATATTCCGATAATATAAATTTCTTACTATTCCATTTCTATTACCTGTGTTTAGTGTTACAATTTCACTTGCATTCCGTTAAATCCCATTTCGTTCTATTTTACTTGGAATACAAACCAGAATGGATTGGAAATTAAAATTTATAAATTTTCATCATGAACCGAATTTTCCATCTCTGATTTCTGCAATATTTCTCCATTTTACAGTGATGCAAATTTTTTTCGAACGGAAAATCACTAAAAATAATTAGAAAACGTTAAAAACACAGAAAAAATGCTATAAACATAGAACAACTTAGGAAATTGACAACATTCTTGACAATCAATTACCAAATGTTCATTTAAAGTTGAAATTACAAAAATGTTTTTTTTTTTACAGTTTGTCATTGATTTCTCTGATATGTAAGTTTGGTTGTAGCCTTTGCACTTGTATAATTTTCGTATGACTATATACCCAGAAAACAGATTCAGTGCTGACAACCCAATTTGTTGCCAATAGTATGGTTCAGCTGCATCAAATTAATTTTTCGGTTGAGACCACATATTTAAATTAGTCCTGCCTAAATTGGTTTTCTGTTCTCACACCTGAAATACTCGGCTATCACAACCGAACCATTCGATTGGCTATAAATCCAGCTGTCAGCACAGAATCCATTTTCTGGGTTTGGATTTACATTTTTCTCAAATATTTGATTAATGCAAAAGAAAGCTAATGGAACAAATTTCGACAATGTGTGTTTAAGACTTTTAACACTCGTAAGTGGCCCACCCGGATTTGGTTTAAACTCAGTAGAAAAATTTCCCCACTGAAGAATTGAAAACATTTTAAGATGACAGGCAACAACTGTTATGAACAATTTAAGGCAGTGGTCGGCACCCATAGCCACCAGTGGCCGATCATAATCGGCTTTTCACACATACGCAACACGAATGGCAACAAAACTCTCAACTAAGAGCGTAAAATTTATTCAGTAGCATGGTAGCTTTCAGCAAAGAAGGTTGACGTCGCTTTGTTTAAGAAATTTTAGAAAAATATTACACTCTTAAAATTTTACAAGAACAGAAATTTATTACGAATTATTTTTATTTCTTTAGTTCATTAAAATTTACTAACTAATGGAATACTTTTTTAAGAATAAATAATTTAAGTAAATGAATGTTCTTTTTTAGTTTGACTCTAGATCATAAATTAATATCACTTTCTGTTTAAATTATTTTTCAAATCAAAGAAAGATGATACAGTTTTTACAAGTAAATTACAAAGAATAAAAATATATTTGAAAGAATTCGATAAGACCAGCAATACAGAATACGTATTTTCGGCTTTCGCTACAAAGCCATCATCAGTGTATTTCGTCTTGGTGGGTCTAGAGTCAAACTAAAAAAGAACATTCATTTACTTAAAAATAAGAGATCAACTAAATATTCCCCCATTCACAATAAATAATTTATATACAAAAAAAAAATATTTTTTAAATTATGTGTATAATAAAATTTATTATGAATTATTTAAAAGAATTAAATTACTATAAATTATTTTTTTTATTTCTTTAATTCATTCATGCATTCATTCATTATTACATATCTTCATTAATTCATGTTCTTAAAATACAAATATAAATTTAAAAATGACAAACTAATTTCCCACAGTGCAGAAACACAACACATTCATATTCTCTCGTTGTGCCGACCACTGATTTAAGTTGCTTTCATATTTTCATGCATAACTTTTGAACCACTGCACAGTGGCGAGCATTGGACTTATTTTGGTCAAATTTTTTTATCTATTCTAAACGAATTAAAAGAAAAAAATCTCGAATATTAGCTGAGGGCATTCCGAATTGGCCAATTTTTAAAAGTAATTTTTAATAATGGCCGATTTTTAATAATCATATATTTTGCATTCTTATTAAGTGTTAATACATTTGTTGATATTTGTGCTTTACAATTTTTTAAAGTTATGGTATATAAACGATACGATTAGCGTCTTTTTTTTTTTTTTTTTTTTTTTATAAAGAGAAGCAACACTCAGGAAATTCTTCCTATTAATTAACGTGTTGCTTCCTTTGGAAAGGGGATATAGAAGAAGTGAAAGGTGGTGAAAGATGAAGGGCTTCAAATATGGCAACACTCTAATTGCGCGATATGTTGAATTTTAGAACATTTGTTGCGCGCCATCTGATGGTAAGTTGGCGAATTTTGTTGAAGCTTTTTAGTTCATAGCCCTGTTATATTATTTTACTTCGGCGGGGTTAAGTGCTATGGGAACACCGAAGGAGGACGCTGCGATATGTATGAGGGATAGAAAAAACTCATACATATTACTATTTTTCATAAATTGATGTTGCCTTGGTTGGGGCTCGAACCCGCAACCTCACGTGTAACACTCCAACGCGCTAACCATTACACCACAGCGCCCACCCGTCTTATCTTAAACCAATTGTGTAGGTAAAATTTTTGCTGGCAAATTTAGATTTTCTTTCATAATTTATCTCCTTCTTTATAACTAATCAATCTATTACACAAAACCATGCAATAACTGTCTTTTATAATCAATTGAAATTTAATAAATTGTAACTAAATAATACTACAACAAAACAGAAACCACAAATTATATTACACATGAATGATTAAATTATTACAAAATCTTTTTCATGCCATAATCGTATGCCTTATTCCCTTACTTACCACAAATTAATCATTTTACTTCAGCTGAATAATCTTCAATACAAAAAGTAAACACAATTTTTAAATTGTAGTAAGAATTTGGAATAAATAAACGAACAGGCATATTGTTTTATTGTCTATTTATTTGTAAGTTTATACTCTAGGTGGAGATGCGGACGATACGCTAGTAGGATTTATTTAGTAACATTTTTCTTTGTACTCTGGTAATATTTCTTTATTTCCATAATGATAATTACAATTGACTACACTTACAAATTCAGTTACAGACTTTAATTTGAACAAATTGGCAAACAAAAGGATTTCAAATAGAAATTATTTACGCTTATAATATAATTATATTTTACTCGTACTGCGAGCATCAAAAGAAGGTATACAAGTGAGTCCGTCATGTGTTCAATTTATATTTTAATATTTTGCAATTGTATTTTATTCAATATTTTATGCGCTGTGAATAACATAATAACTCCTTTCTCAATTTATAACAAGAATAAGTCAACAACCCAGTGTAGAAATGGTAATAACTAGGGCAAGGAATTCCATGAAAATTCGTGTTTTTTCCAGATAGTCCAAAACTAATATGGACTAAATATGTATCCGAATCATCAAATTTAGAACAAAATGGCATCGATTTGTAGTTGCACATTTTTGCGTATTTTGACAAAATGCATGTTTCTGCATATTTTGATTTCAAATGCATTTGGTGCCTTTTTAATGCATATATTGTACTTTTTAATGCATATTTGTGCATATTTTCTTTTTTTGGTAGCATTTTTTAAATTGTTAAAAAATTAAAAAATGAGCTTTTATTTATAGTTTTCATGTTTTGATTCAAACAAAATATTTTTTTTTGTTATTTTGAAAATTTAACATACTTATAAATCTTGTTGGCTAACTGAAAACCTTAGAATTGTGTGTCTACTGGGGTTACTATTTATATTTCGGGAATAGCAAATAATAACACACATTTCTAAATGAAAATGGCTCTTTTGTTTTTCAAAATATTCCCCTTGATGATCCTTTTGCATTCATTCAAACCATTTGTCATAGCAGTTTTTCATTCCTCTTGAGACACCTCCAAAACATGGTTTTTGAACGCTTCAACTGCTTCTTTGGCGCTCGTAAATCGTTGACCACGCAGTATACCTTTGATATTCGGGAACAAGAAGAAGTCATTGGGTGCCAAATCAGGACTGTACGGATCATGAGTCATCAATTCGATGTTTTGTCTGCTCAAAAATTCACCTGTTTGACGAGATGTATTAGAGCTGGCATTGTCCTGATGGAGAATCATTCCTCTTTGGGGGTTGGTTTTACGAATTTCTCCGAAGACTTCCGGCAAGCAAATCCTCGTGTAGCACTCAGAATTACCCGCCATACATTACTCAGGTGGGACAGTGCCCACATGATCCATTCCGCCGAAGAAACAGGCGACCATTTGCTTCGCTGTGCTTCTTCCACGAACAACTTTTGTTGGATTTCGCTCGTCTTGGAATATCCACACTGTCGATTGCTGTTTTGTTTCCGGTTCATACGCATATATCCATGATTCGTCACCTGGCACGATTTTATACTCGTCTCTTGAAGCACCACGGTCGAACTCTTCAATCATTCCCTTACACTAATCGACGCGAGCCTTTTTTTGAGCGATTGATAAATTATGGGGTATCCAACGAGAGCAAATTTTTTTTACAACTAAGTGTTCATGCAAAATCGAATGTATTGAAGTGGAACTAATATGCAAGGATGCCTCTATCTCATGATATGTCACATGACGATCTTGCATTATCAGTTCATGCACTGCATCGATGTTTTGTGGCACAATAACCGATTTTGGACGACCTTCACGGAATTCGTCGGCGACCGAACTATGACCACGATTGAATTCATTGTAGCAGCGATGTACTGTGGTTTTTGATGCTGCTTTATCGCCATACAAAGAACTGAGTTCGACGACACATTCTTGTTGAGATAATCCACGTCGAAAGTTGTGAAAAATAATCCAACGAAAACCTTCTCTTGAAATTTCCATTTTTTTTTGCCAAATTGATTTTCTTAACTCACTGTAAACAAAACAAATAGCACTTGTACATCAAAACCTTGTGAGTACGTTTATGCTAAAAAATTTCAAAATTTTATTATGGTGTTGCCAGATTTTAGCTATTGACATTAGTGTTGCCAGTTCCCGAAATATAAATAGTACCCCTCGTACATATTTGCAAAATAACTAAATTACATGTTTTTTTATATATTGAAGTGCCTTACTTTGCAGAAAAAAGTTGTTTAAGTGCATTTTTTTATTTTTTTAATGCATATTTGTCTTTTTTAGTTGCATTTTATAGGCACATATTTTCTAGCGCCAAAAACAAAGTGAAAACTATTTAACTTTTTTTGCTCGTGATTGGTACAAATTCTACTTTTTTTGTATAACCGTCTTTAATATACATTTTTTATTTCAATATACTAAAGTGTCTTTAGTACGATACTAACCTTAATAAAAAATGTATTTATTGCGATAACTTTTGCAAATGGAAACTGTTTTGCTTGAAATTTTGCAAGAACAGTTTTTAGAGGTGACCCCATATTATACTAAAAGTTGGACTTTGGGGACCACTTGGAACGCTATGCTGCCATTTAAAATTTTTAAATTATTAAGGCCGATTTCGCTTTCAGCGATTCAATTGGCTAAAACCTTAAAAAACCGTAAAAATCCATATAAAACGCGAACAGTGGTTTTAATATCAAGTTTTATGCATCAAGTTTTAAGCCCAAATATGAATACAGATCCTGTGCCTACATTTCACCACAAACAATTTTTATTGATTGCATTTGAAAATCTTTGTGTATAAAAAACTAAATGGAAAACCGCCAAATTTTAAAGAAATTTAGCGAAAAATTTGTACCTTAGATCGTAAAATAGAGTATGCCATTGTAATCCGCATGCCCGAAATATATAGAATTGATGGTCAGAGCTCTATTCATTTTTAAAAGTCAAGATTTTGTCATGCATTGTAATTGACGACAATATTTATTTTTACACAATCTGTAGGAAAATTTTTAACATTGCTTTTTAAGTGATTATTAATTTGTTTTTATTAATTTTTCAGGTTTTATAATAACATTTAAAAACGAATGATAAAAAATCAGTTAATTTAGATGAAAAGTAAGTTGACCCCTTTTCAAAGTTCATTTATTTTAAACGCTATTTTAGGTTTTTTTTTATAACTTAAAAACTACATTAAATGTATTAGTGTTTCTGTTAAGAAAGAAGTACATCTAGATCAATTGTTTTTCTACTGCTATTGCAACTCTTTTTTCTGGATACATTCAATGCCGATTTTGAAAAAGTTACCTTTATTTTAAAAACGAGTAAAAAGGTTAAAGTCGGGCATGCCGACTATACAATACCCTACACCAGTCTGGGTAAAAGCCAACTAATGTTTGGATCCGAAAATCGAATGGGTTAAAATGGGGCTCGTGTCAAAATTTTCTATAATGTGAGTCAGCGCACCAAATTTCATTAAAATATCTTAATATTTGCGACCTGCAGTTTGTAACCAAGCCAATTTTGGGGGGACCCTTATATGGGCACTAGTTCTAAACATGGACCGATGTTCACCAAAATCAATAGGCTTCGTCCTTGGGCCAACATAGGTCTATGTACCAAATTTCATCAAAATATCTTAATATTTGCGACCTGCAGCGTATAAACAGTATAATTTTGGTAGGACCCATATATGGGCACTAGGTCTAAACATGGACCGATGTTCACCAAAATCAATAGGCTGCGTTATTGGGCCAATGTAGGTCTGTGTACCAAATTTAATCAAAATATCTTAATATTTACGACCTGCAGCGTATAAACAGTATAATTTTGGTAGGACCCTTATATGGGCACTAGGTCTAAACATGGACCGATGTTCACCAAAATCAAGAGGCTGCGTTATTGGGCCAATGTAGGTCTGTGTACCAAATTTCGTCAAAATATCTTAATATTTACGACCTGCAGCGTATAAACAATATAATTTTGGTAGGACCCTTATATGGGCACTAGGTCTAAACATGGACCGCTGTTCACCAAAATCAAACTTGTTCGTCCTTGGGCGAACATAGGTCTGCGTACCAAATTTCATCAAAATATCTTAATATTTGCGACCTGTAGAGTGCGCACAAGATTGCATGGACAGACAGACAGACAGACAGACAGACAGACAGACGGACGGACGGACGGACAGACGGACATCGTTAAATCGAAATAAAATAAAATTCTGAACCGATCGGTATACTATAAGGTGGGTCTACGACCAATATTTTTTGGTGTTACAAACATCAGCACAAACTTAGAATACCCTGACCACATAGTGGTGTAGGGTATAATAAATGGGCTCATACTTCTTTCAAAATAAGTGCTTCGTATCTATAACTATACCTTATTTAAATTTTTATATTTTATAGGTTTTCCAATGGCGAGGAATGGCTCCGAGTCGGTTGAGGACCCTATACAAACGGAGGTCCTGGTTCCTCTGGTGGAGCTATTCGGTGTGATAGGGGATATATCGGATAGGGAGACGAAGGCAAGGTGGACAACCTTGACCAATTGTAGGATATCTCGGACCCTATGGCAACTGCCTGATCCGGGGAGGACAAAGATTCTTCTTGGATTTGGCAAGCGCACGATCGGAATGCTTGTAGGAGTCCTAACGGGACACTGCGCGATAGGCCGAATGGCTGTGCGTTGAGGTTACACCCAGGCGGACTACTGCATGGGCTGTGGGGACGAGGAGGAGGAGACAGTGCATCATCTGCTTTGTGAATGTCCGGGACTGAAGGAGACTCAGATATCTGGGATGCAGGTTCTTCGACGACCTGGACAGTCTACGCGATGTTTCTCTGTCTAGTCTTGCAAACTTTTTAAGGAGATCGGGATGGTTTTAGATTTTTCGGGTCGTGGTATTTCTTTCCTTATGGCCTCTGAGTGAACTCGCCGTTCTGACGGGCTCCCATTCAACCTATCCTAGGTTTCCCTATAGTTTAATTATAAAAGGTTTGCTACATGTTCATTAGACCGTCCCACAAAAAAAAGGGTCGCCTTTTTAAAATTTTCGTTGTATCTTTGGCATTTACAGTCACATTTTAAAGTATGATATATCGATATTTTTGTCTCCAGAAGACCAATGTTTTGCTCTAAGATTCATTGACCTGAAGTATCCCGTTCTAGTATCTACCCACCAGATCTCAGTTCCTATAACTCAAATGTAACACCCTAATGCCAGAAAATTAAAGCTTGCAAAAAATCATTAAACTTTTGCTAAGGAAATTTTTCGATAATTCCAGCAGATATTTTTTTTCATTGTATTTTTCCTTTATAGCAATTGGTCTCCTCGAGGCAAAAAAATCGATATAAAATTAAAAAAGGCGATCCCTAGCTTCGGCAAAAAAAAATATATTTCGAAATTGCCTTGCAAAAATACTTTATAATCGAAGGTGTACCTGCGAAACAAAAATATTTATGAATTTAAAAAAGGTAATAACAAAACTAAAATTTGGCGTAAATGGCTCATGCTTACACTAAAATATTTTTGTTTGAAAAATAATAAGAATTTTGAATATTTTACTTTGGGAGCAGATTAGTCTTAGTTCAATTTATAGGCTAATATCAACTTATTTATGAAACGTTAATGGCATAAAATAATCACAAGTGAATCAAGTGGTGAACTGTCGACCATGGTCAATTTTCTGAATTTTTAAATGTTATTATACTGAGTAACGTCACAAATAACAGTCCTCGGTAATGGGTCTACAGTAGGGTTATGACTCATTTTTAACAAAACTTTTACCTATCACCACGTGATAGGCAATACTAAACTAATAATAAAAATGGCGTTTGCGGGTCATTCCGGCAAAAAAAACCTTCCACACCAAATGCAATTTCTAAAAATAATTTTTGCTCGGGTATTTTGTTTAATTTACATAACGAATTATTACAAAAATTAGTTCAGACGACCAAAAATGTATCTAAAAGTCCCTCCAAAAAGTTTCGTAATTTTTACCTTAAATAGCTTTTAATAAGCCTCGTTTGAGTCTCATTTGTTTAAAACTTCAGAGAAATATTTTAACTAAATTAAAACCACATAGACCGAACTTCAACCCTTTTGGTGCGGGAACTTTTTTGTTAGCAGCGAAAAAGTAAGATTGCCTTAATATTTTTTATGCCCTTTTTGGCTAGGGCATGTAAAATTTGATATTTGCAAAAAAAAAACGAGTAAAAAGGTTAAAGTCGGGCATGCCGACTATACAATACCCTACACCAGTCTGGTGTATTGTTTGGATCCGAAATTCGAATGGGTTAAAATGGGGCTTATGTCAAAATTTTCTATAATGTGAGTCAGCGCACCAAATTTCATTAAAATATCTTAATATTTGCGACCTGCAGTTTGTAACCAAGCCAATTTTGGGGGGTCCCTTATATGGGCACTAGTTCTAAACATGGACCGATGTTCACCAAAATCAATAGGCTTCGTCCTTGGGCCAACATAGGTCTATGTACCAAATTTCATCAAAATAGCTTAATATTTGCGACCTGCAGCGTATAAACAATATAATTTTGGGGGGACCCTTATATGGGCACTAGTTCTAAACATGGACCGATGTTCACCAAAATCAATAGGCTTCGTCCTTGGGCCAACATAGGTCTATGTACCAAATTTCATCAAAATATCTTAATATTTGCGACCTGCAGCGTATAAACAGTATAATTTTGGTAGGACCCTTATATGGGCACTAGGTCTAAACATAGACCGATGTTCACCAAAATCAATAGGCTGCGTTATTGGGGCAATATAGGTCTGTGTATCAAATTTCATCAAAATATCTTAATATTTGCGACCTGCAGCGTATAAACATTATAATTTTGGTAGGACCCTTATATGGGCACTAGGTCTAAACATGGACCGATGTTCACCAAAATCAATAGGCTGCGTTATTGGGCCAATATAGGTCTGTGTACCAAATTTCATCAAAATATCTTAATATTTATGACCTGAAGCGTATAAACAGTATAATTTTGGTAGGACCCTTATATGGGCACTAGGTCTAAACATAGACCGATGTTCACCAAAATCAATAGGCTGCGTTACTGGGCCAATATAGGTCTGTGCACCAAATTTCGTCAAAATATCTTAATATTTACGACCTGCAGCGTATAAACAGTATAATTTTGGTAGGACCCTTATATGGGCACTAGGTCTAAACATGGACCGATGTTCACCAAAATCAAAAGGCTGCATTATTGGGCCAATATAGGTCTGTGTACCTAATTTCATCAAAATATCTTAATATTTACGACCTGCAGCATATAAACAGTATAATTTTGGTAGGACCCTTATATGGGCACTAGGTCTAAACATGGACCGATGTTCAAAAAAATCAAACTTGTTCGTCCTTAGGCTAACATAGGTCTGCGTACCAAATTTCATCAAAATATCTTAATAGTTGCGACCTGTATAGTGCGCACAAGATTGCATGGACAGACAGACAGACGGACGGACGGACGGACGGACAGACGGACATCGTTAAATCGAAATAAAAAAAAATTCTGAACCGATCGGTATACTATAAGGTGGGTCTACGACTAATATTTTTTGGTGTTACAAACATCAGCACAAACTTATAATACCCTGACCACATAGTGGTGTAGGGTATAAAAATCAAAAAATCATAACCCTAGTCTACAGGTTTTCGTAATGCAAGTTATAAAACAACACTGTCATTTCATTAGTTTCGTACGCTCAACAACTGTGAAGTGTTTTTTTGTTTCTTTTTTGTTTTTTTTTTGTTAAAAACAAAACACTGTCTGTATACAACAAATTTGCATAATTTTATTATTTTAGTGAAAAAAAAAATCAAAATCAAATATTTACAACATTTTTGCTCATATTTTTTGTTTATAGAAATGTATGATTTTAGTCATTTACACGAGCTGTTTCTTCTTCTTTTTTAAGCTAAAAGTTGGAAAATACACATGTTTTTAAAGTTTTTAACGATTCATTGTTGGTTAACAGGAAAAAGTTTTTTATTTTAAGAGGAAAACTTTATATGGTCAATTATTTTGTGACATTTTGGGTTTGTTTCTAAATTGTTTTGTTTTTTTTTTTTTTTTTTTATTTTAACTCATGTTTGTGTTGAATAAAACATGTACTGATAAAAACCTAAATGAACACTAACTATGCAAGGATTTGTTATTTTATTTTTAACATGGTATGTATAAGGATTTTTTAATTAAAATAAATTATTCGAATTTAAAATATGAATGTATGAATGTCGGTCTAGATTCACGAGTAAAAGTAAAAAAGTACCCCCTCAAAATAAATCTTGGTTTGTTTATGGTGAATTCCAAAATATTTTTGTAAGAAATTTGCATCTTAGCTGAAGACAACATACTCAATATGGGTAGAATATGAAAGATTTTTTAGAGACGCGACCAGCGGTATATTTAACATGTTCAACCATATCCTGACATGTCCTATTTTCAAGGATATTCTATAAAAAAGCTTATTTTTTACTCTTTTGTACAGAGATATTTGTGATTGAAATATCAAACTTACATATCATAATCTCTAGACGATTTAAGTTAACACGTGTTTCAGATTTTTTTTTAAATTCCCGATTTTTCACGTTTTATCAGAAATTCAATGTGGTGGAAACAATATGTTCTAAATAGGACAATATGGATACAAAAACTTTTCTTTTGACAAGCAAATCGTCACTGAGTGGATATAGTTTAGAATTTTGCAAATTTAATACATTTTTCATGGTGCTCTGGACCAAATTTTGGCAAAAATTTAGAGCTACCCCAATTCAATAAAAAAATTTTATGAAATTTTTGTAGGTTTATTATTAAATATTTTTTTTAGGAAAAGTCTAAATATAGGCTGACTCTACATAAAATTTTATAATACGTTTTTTCGGGGGAAAAAAATTCCACCAAAAAAAAGCGCGTGTTGGGTTTTTTTCTCCTAAGTTGCATTTTTATCCTTAGATCTACTAGAAACTGAATTTAAATTATTATTAAAAATTTATAAAAAAATTTTTTCGCGAAAAAAAGTTAAGTTAAGTTGTATTTTTATCTTATTTCATTTACATACTGAATTCAAATGCAAATTGCAGTAACTCAAAAATTTTAACAAAATTTGGTAAAGAACATCGTGAAAAATATACGAAATTTGCAAAATTCCAAACTACATATACTTAGCGATGATTTACTTGTCAAAAGAAAAGTTTTGGTATCTATATTGCCCTATTTAGATTATATTGTTTCCATCACATTGAATTTCTGATAAAACGCGAAAAATCGCGAATTTCAAAAAATCTGAAACACATGTTCACTTAAATCATCTACAGATTACACAAGGCAACAAAATCGAAAAAATTTTAAACGCTTTAAAAACAACTATACATTTTTGATATGTTGTGGTTCCAGTAGTACAAATATGGTCCAAATTTAAAATTCTATGGAGAGGTTTTTTTTTAAACAATTTTTTAGTAAACTTATAAATTTTTTTATAAGTTTCTCCACATAATTAATGATAACTCAAAAAGGGTTAGTCCGATCTTATCACTGAAAATATTATTACAGTAACTGACTGTAGTTTATTTAAAAAGTTATCCGTACATTTATTTTTAAATGATTATACAGTTAAAATACAAAGAAATATATTTTTTAACTGATTTTGTCGTTTATTTAAAAAATAAACTACAAATAAATACGGATTTTCCGTTACAGTTAATATTTTCATTTAAAATGTTTTGTAAAAAAAGGAATTCCTTTTCGATTTCTAGGTCAGTTAAAAAAAACAAAATAAACTAAATATCATTTATTCTTACGGATTTTGTAGTTAATTTTTTGAAATTTAAAAAATGGAAATAAATGAAAAATCATTATTTTTTAAGGATTTTGTAGTTTATTTATTAACATTTAAAAATAAATGAAAAGTTCTTTTGATTTAAATGAAAAGTCAGTAGACCGGTTTTCAAGTGATTTTTCATTTATTTTAAATTACATTTTCAGTTAATTTAAACTACAAACTATTTTGAGTGATTAAAAAAACTTAGAAAAATTGAGATTTACATATTCTTTAATCCGTTTATATATTGCGTTTCAATCGTCTCGGTAGTTTCGGAGTTATAATCAAAAATTTAAGCAAAAAATATATTTTTTACGTGAAAATAGCAAATTTTTTTTGTTTTAAAAAAATCATGAAAAATTGAAAACGGCAAAAATTGTTCAGATTTATTGCTTTATCGCAAAGCACATGTAATAGCAATAAAATGAGATATCGATCATAAAAATCTATTGATTCTTTTCGAATTTATTCACAATTAAGTGAATTCCCTCATTTTCACAAAATTTAAGTTTATTGTTTGATATACATAAAATTGAGTAGTTAATGTTCTTCTTTCGATTTTTTGAATTTTGAGAACATTTGCCACATGCTACGTAAAAATTTTCACATCGAAAATTCATTACATCCCAGTGTAGAAACGGTAATGACATATCATTACTTTTTGGACTACCAGTAATGACACCCACTTACCTTCTAAATTATTTTAAAACATATAATAATAAGTTATTGATAACGACTTATTTTTATCATTATTTCAAATAAAAAATAATTTTCTAGATTTTAGTGAACATTTTTTGAAATCTATTTTTAGACTCAATATTTTTTAAACACTGGTAAGGATATATGTAACCACATATTTTTTGATATTTTGTATGTTGGCGAGTAAGCTTACTTGTGTGCAGCAGGTCAATTATGTTTTTATCTATTAAATATTACATGTCGATATAGCTCAGATGGTAGAGCTATTGACTGGCAATCTGTAGACCCAGGTTCGATTCCCGCACCAGCAAATTTTATTTACAAAAAAAAAAAATACAATAAAAAATATTTTTTTTTATATAATTTATTTTTTTGAAAATCTATTTTTAGACTCATTATTTTTGTCTGTACTGGTAAGCACATAGGTAACGATATATTTTTTGATTTTTTGTATGCGTGTGTGTTACCATAACTCATTATTTTTGCGACATCGCCATATAAAGGTAATAAGAAATGTAATAACAAAAGTAACTAGCTACCATTACCAAGTATGTAGTTACATAACCACATATCTGGTAATGATTTTCTACACTGGGGTAATATTTAATAGATAAAAACACAATTGAACTGCTGCACACAAGTAAGCTTACTCGCCAACATACAAAAAATCAAAAAATCACTGGTTACATATATCCTTACCAGTGTTTAAAAAATATTGAGTCTAAAAATAGATTTCAAAAAATTTTCAAAAAAATCTAAAAAATTATTTTCTATTTGAAATAATGATAAAAATAAGTAATTATCAGTAACTCATTATTATATGTTTTAAAATAATGCAGATGGTAAGTGGGTGTCATTACTGGTAGTCCAAAAAATAATGATATGTCATTACCGTTTCTACACTGGGATATATAGAATTTATTTATATTGGAGTTAAATTTTTGTGAATAGAAAATAGCAACTTAACCCAATAAAATCAGCAAACAATTTTTCTAAATAACACTGTGGAACAAATTCAGGTTAGCAAAAGTTAGGTCGATTCTGAGAGTGAGGGGTGAAAATAGAGGCTAAATTAGAAGACCCGTATCGCTGCGTTTGCTTATGTTAGTTCGAATTTTTTCATATTGTTTATATGGTTTTTTGGCTATAACTCGTCGACTAATTGATATTTTTTAAATCTGTAAAAGCCAAATTATTGCTAGACACAACAACAATTAAATTTTTTTAAAAAATTGATTTGGTTGATTTTTTTTTTTTTTTTTTAATTGTTGTTCAGGTCTCTAGCTATAATTTTGCTTTTACAGATTTAAAAAATATCAATTAGTCGACGATTTATAGCCAAAAAACCAAATAAAAAATTTGAACTAACATAAGCAAACGCCGCGATACGGGTCTTCTAATTTAGCCTCTATTTTCACCCCTCACTCTCAGAATCGACCTAACTTTTGCTAACCTGAATTTGTTCCACAATGTAATTAACTGCCTAAAAAAATACCAAAAAATTTTAAAATTTTACAATTATTTTTTTCGATTTTTTAAATGCAAATAAAAATCGAGCCTTTTGAAAACAACAGTTTACAATTTTTTTAGCAGCTTGTTTTTGCTATTTTTATTCTACTAATATTTAGCAAAATTTTCTCCAGATTTTACAGTAAATTTTGTTATTTTCAATTAACTAAAAGTTAACTTAAATATAACTAAAATTCTGTAAATGTAACAGTTTTATATTTGTTATTCTTTTATTAGTATCTTACTTTTACTACACTGAGAGAATTTTCATCACTTCAGTAGTGAATTTCTTCATGGTTTCAATGAAAATTGTCACTGCAACTCGTCCATTGAAACTTTTCAAAAAATCTATGAAGCAGGTTTCATTAAAGTCAATATTTATGAAAAGTTCATAAAATTAATGAAACTCTTCATAAAATTAATAGGCAACTCGCCCAAAAAATAAATCATTCAGACAATGAAGATCTTCATAAAAATCTATGAAGCAATTTCATTTCATATTAATTATTATATGAAATTATATCATTAATATCATGAAGGATAATTCTCTCAGTGTAGTATTTAGCAAAAATACTGCAGCATAATTTTTAACTAATTTTTGGTTGCCTTTTCTGCTATTTTCGCAGATTTATTTCTATTTTATTGTACAAACAATTAAAGTCGGGAATGCCGACTTTATAAAAACTTACACCATAGTATGATTTGAGTTATATTACGGTAAGCTGATCAAATTGCGGGAAGCAAATTTGAACTAACGGTGCAATAAATATAGTGGAATATATTGTGTAATGAATTGTGGGTCTGGGTCAAATACTTTTGATAGTGGCAGGTATCAGTACATACTATAAAAACGCGTTCAGTCAATCTGGAAATTAATTTAAATAAATAATATATAATTAATCAAAATTTATTTCAAAATTGGCCTTCGTTGGTGGCAACAATTTTTATATGTAAAAAATATTTCCATTTAAATTCTTTTCAATAATAAATTATGTTTATATAAATTATTTTAACAAAATATTTTAATAACCGCAGTATATTTGGTGCCAACTACAATATACAAACATACGAGTACAATAATAAATAAATTGTATTTTAATAAAACAAATGAAAAATAAAACTAAAATATAAATCAAAATATATCAATCTATTAACGAGAATATACAATTTGATTTTAATGTCTAACAAGTTTTAAACAAGCTTCTCCACAAAATGAATACAATAAAAAAAAAAAAAAACTATAAAAATATTTTGTTCAAATGCAAATAGGAAAATTAATATTTAATACTTTTCCATTTAGTATTATTGCAATGATAATTGCCATAGAAACTTAAAATGTGTTGGCATCAGCAAAATTTTAATTATCAAAACATAGTTTAAGTGTATTCTGTGGGGTTAATAAAAATATTATAAATATGCATAAGAAATGGATTGTATTGTAGAATTGAGATTATTATTGTAATAAAATTTCAATCATGTTGAAAGATGCGTTTTCGTTTTAATGTAAATATGAATTTAGTTGTTGGAATTTATCTTCTTTGAGATAAATGAAAAATAAAGATGTAATATATTTATATGATTTTGTTTATTATTTATAATATTTGACTATTTCTTTCGCTATTGAATTTAGTTTCATACACACATTTAGGTGCCTATTCCTACGAAAAGTCTGTGACTCTTAGTTATGACTGTATTCCCCATCTATTTGTTGTTACAAAGTCATAACTAATTAATATTTATTCAAATTTTTGTTTGAAAACTTCAAAAAAATTAAGACCTGGTATCGATACAATCATAACATTGACAAATAAAATTTGAATTTTTTGAATTTTATTGTTGTTTTGTATGAAAAGTTATGACTCTCAGTCTTAAAAATACTCTTAAGACGGTCACAATGAGTCACAATTAGGAATAGGTACCTTAATAGAAAATTCTATAAAGAATCTTTGATTTTTTGGAATGATTAAAGCTGGATTCACAATATACTGGAATACTGCAATCTGCAGAGTGAATTTTGTTCCTTTTCTTTTCATACTTAAATATTTTTTTATCCCATCATCTTTATTTTAGTACACTCCACTTTGCAGAGTGGAGTACACCAGCATTCATAAAATGTCTATATAAAAAATATTCATAAAATATTGAACGAAATAATTTCTCAATTCTTTCCTTTCATAAACTGTGTGCAGAATAATTTTTCAGTTCTTTAAAATCGCTCCAATTTTGAGCAATAATAACTTAGTTTGAACTATTTCCAGTTGTCTTTAATACATTTTAACTGTCAATGAGATCACTTATTTGATCGTTTTATTATCTGTGAGTAATTTGCGTTAATCTTATAATAATTTCAAAGTTTATTTCTATAATGGTGTCAGTTATTAGTACTCCTCCAATTACTGTGTACTTGTTAATGACTTGTTTTAATTTGATGTGTATAAAGTTTATTTTGATTTGCTGTTTTGCGAATGTTTTATTTAATTCTCTTAAAAATGTAAATTATTTCTAAATAAAATTAAAATTTTTTTATAATTAATAACAACTCAGTTGTTATTTGGTTCATATAATTTTTTTCAAATTACACTATTCAACAGCTTAAAAATTCTTCTGTTGCAATACATCTTTTTTAATAAATTTTGTTGTGCTGATTTTAAATCGATAATTTTAACTAACAAGGAAGTAATCTCATGTGATAATTTCCGATATTAGTGAAATTCGGATATGTTAAAAAAAAGAATTGTAACGTTGGGGTGTCTGAGATTATCGGCCATCTTGGGGATTTAAGAATGTTAAAAAAATGTAGAACAATACTTTATGTTTGAAATAATAATAAAATTAAGTCGTTTTTGGTAACGCATTATTTTTTATTTTGAAATAATGGAACAATTAACTAGTTATTTGTAACTCAATATTATATGTTTTGAAATAATGCAGAAAGTAAGTCGGTGTAATTACTGAAAGTCCATAAAATAATGATATGTCATTACCGTTGCTACACTGGGAATTATATTATTTTTATCCAGTTCTTATATCGAATATTGAAAGTTTCTGATGTTTTCCGGAGAAGAAAAACGATTTAGTCGTCTGAACTCTGTCGGCCCATTTTGCGTTAGATTTCTGAGATCAGTAATCAAATTCCTATGGTGTAAAATTTTCACAAAACGAAAGATGATAAGAAAATTATTAAAAAAAAAACAAAGAATTCAGAGCGCCTTAATTTATTCGATATATAAAATTTTCTTAATCTCCATTCATATTCAATCCCAGCAAATCCCTATCTTCTTCCATTCATAATTATAAATCGAACAAGAAATATTTTTAAAATTTTGTCCTCCATATTGGATCATCCATTTCGAGTTTTTGTTAACAAATTCATTATGAGCGACCTTAAAAGCCCCTAAATTAAGAAATGTTTAATTTCCATGCTAACACTCCTCAATATTTTTCAATTTGGTCTGAAATTAGAAAAAGGTTTTTTTTTGATATTCGTTCTAATTTTGGTTTTAAAGAATCGCTTTTCTGGGATGGCTTTGAAACCCAGAATACAAAGGTACTAAAAATTACCAATTTTCTTACACCTATTTTATATCTTTAATTCCCTAGATTGTCAAAAATGGGAAAGATTAATCTTAGATTTCCATTTTCTGTTCCCTATACAAATTTCATATAAACTGGAGATATTTGCTTCGAATACTTTCCTTGTAATTATTTTGTTTTCAAAGTTGTTTTTAACCTTTTCCTTAGATAACTTTTTGATAAATTTAGTGCACCATTTAATAGTTCTTCAAAATAACTTTGATATGATACCCAATTTGTACATATTTCCTTGGAACAAACATGAGAACATTTTAACCATTAAATGTAAGAATGAACCATTAAAACGCTTCATATTTTTACTGTCTTCTCTATCACATATCAAACTTTCATCCAAATCTGAGTGAACCACACAGTAGTAGTGTGTGCAAAAACCTTGTAGACGAGTGTTATTTTGAGTGTAAGAAAAATACAGATTGTGTAAAATTAAGTTAAGCGTTAATGGCTATAGCCAGTGATAGTTCTCACTTTCAATTATTATTATTATTATTATTATTATTATTATTATTATTATTATTATTATTATTATTATTATTATTATTATTATTATTATTAAATATTAAGTTAGTAACAAGAAAAATGTAATACACAAAAACTGTAATACATTATGTAGTATATGTTGGAATGCTTAATGGGATTATAATTAAATAGCGGTAAATATATTGAAATAGCAAAAAAAAAATCATTAAGTACATTTGCAACAAACTACAATCTAAAAAATTATTAGAGTCCCGACTAAAAAAGATGATATATAATCGTATATCACCATATATAAACCCATATATACGTCCATATCTAATTTGATCCGAATATTGGAATATATAATTATATCAAGCGAGATAAGCATGTTATCTCACCTGATACAATTTGATCCGAAAAATGGGTCTATCTAACTGCATAAAATTATATATAAATAAATATAATTTGATGAAGATTTTCAAAGAAAATTTTAGTAAATATTCTTGAGATCACTTATTTCATTCATATTAAATACTAATGCTTAATGTTTAGAAAAATGTTTGCTAATAAACTTGGAAATAGCTGACAAAATAAAACAATATAAATTAAAAATTTGTCGGAACAACTTTTTCTAGGTTAGAGTTTTGGTCTTTCTTACAAAATGTGTGTCTTTCTTATAAAATAAAAAATTAACTTTCACAATTAATTTTTTTTTTCACGGAAAAATAAATGAACTTAAGCCCAAATTAGTTTGGTAGTAAAGTGAGGTGAAATGAGGTATCGTAAAGTAGAAATCTATTTTCAATATTTGTGTATACTATCACTAGTTGAAAGTAAACAGCTGACACGATACTTTACGATACTACCAGACTAATGGAGCCTTTAAACCATATTAATTTCAAAATATGTTTTTATTTTTAAATTTAAAGTAAAAATATTTATTTCGGCCTTTAATTCCACAATAAAAAAAAAATGTTCCCTTATTTATTTTTTTAACCCTTAAATGCATGATCTCTTCTATTTTAACCATTTTTTTATATATGATTTCTAAAGGCGTGTACATTTCAAGAAAAATACAAAAAAAAATTATTTTTAAAAAAGGTGATTTTTATTAAAAATTATGGTTTTTTGCCAAATAGCTAAATTGTTTAATTTATTATTTTAACGTATATGAACAAAAAACAAAAAAAATTGTCAAAATTTATTGTCGCCAAAATTAATTTTATTGCGAGAATATCACTTTAAATATTTAAACAAATATTTTTGAATATTACACTTTTTGTAAAAAAAACGCGTTTTAGATTTTTCACAAATATACAGAGCAAAACCAAGATTTTTACTCTAACTGTTTAAAAATTCTGCGCTAAACTATAGGAAGACAATGTACAGAAGGGGTTCCCAATGCCCAAAAATGTAGTTTTGTGCATCAAGTGGGTTTTTCTTTTATTCAAAAACCGGTATGTTGCCAAATGGCTACACCACGCATTTAAGGGTTAAAATTATTTTTAGTTAAATAAAGAGTATTTTGCCAACTATTTGAAAAATATACGTTAAATTCAATTATAAACATTTATTTATGTATATGTCAAAGTGCAAAATTCAAAACCAGATCCACAATTTCGGGTTTTTTTTTAATTTTGTAGTGCAATTAAAATTTTGTATTATTAGAAATCATGTCAGATAAATTTATACATGAAATTAATACAATTTTATATAAATTTTGTTATATATTTTGATATAAGATTGTTTAGAGAAGCTGATACGCCATTATATATAATTATGTATAGACTATATTTGCAGATCTCTTAAGATCTCTTAATATATAACGTCATATCAAACATATTTATAAAACCAAAGTGTTAATATAAATGTATATGGTCATATAAAGCCACACATATAAACATTTATAATTATATCAAATCATATAAAATTATATGAAAACTTTTTTAGTCGGGGTGCTACCTTTTTTTATTTTTAAATTTTAAATGAGTGCTACTGCATTGAGAGCATTTTTTGCATGATCCCAGCATAAAAAGAGATGTAGAAGCAGTAGGAAAAGCACTACAATTAATAATATAGATGTACTTCTTTTTTAACAGAAATACTAATAATTTTAATATTGAGTTCCCGAGTAAAAAAGAGTATATATAACATATATTTTTTAATATTAAAATATATGATAATATGAAATATTGTGTGCGACCTTATGTGTTTTTATATGGTGATTAGGGTTTGGGGTTCGGGAATTCCCGGGCGGGAATTCCCGGGATATCCCGGGAAAAGTATGCCGGGAATTCCCGGGAAAATAATATATTTTTCCCGGGAAAACGGGAAATTTTAAAAATATTAAATTATTTTTATTTAGAGTAGGATTTTTTAATTTTAGTCATAAAAAACATTTTAAATACCAAAACAAAAACGTTATTGTTAAAATTTTTTAAAAGGGAATCAATTTTTTGACACACAAAAAAAATCGTTGCCAAGTAATTGAATTAAGTAATAAAGATTTTTCGCATAACTTATTCAAAATTTAAGTAGTAAAACCTAAAAATTTGGTAAAATGTTCAAATGTACATATATTTTAGTTAAAGACGACTTTAGTTAACATATTGGGTGGCAGTATACCTTTACTTGGTTTATATTTGGAGCATTCTGATTGGTTAATTTATTTTCAAAATATTTGAAAATATAAATATTTTTGTAGGGTTTTCATACACAAAATGAACAAAACCGTATGATTAAAAATAAAGTCGACTTTAAATTTAAAATAATCCTTTATATTAAGGGCCAAAAATTTTATAAGTAACGTTTCCATTAATAAATTATTTTCAAGTAAATTTACTTTATTTAATTACACCTGCTTTCAAACTAATATATTATTTTATATTAAATAATAAGATGTCAGGAGTATGGAAATACTTTATAAAAAAGGATAATACAGCGCAGTGCAATATTTGTCCTAAAAGACTAATGGTTAACGGAGGTAGTTTATCCGACATCTAAATTTGGTTCACAAAAAAAAAAATTGATATTCATGCAACTTTTCTTGAAGAAAACAACAACAAGAATAACGTTCTAGCTAAAATTAGCAAAGTACCCGAAGAAAAAAGTGTAAGTGAATAGGCATTGAAAATTTTATGGTAGGGCAAACATTTCCTGAAATGGTATCCAAATTAGCCGCAGTCGGCGGAATGTCAATCCGCACCATGACTAGATCTTCGTTTATTCCAGAAAGTTTTTATAATAAAAACCTGGCGTTGCCAAAAAATGAAACCGATGTAAAGAACATTATATTAAATTACTACAATCATGTAAAAGATATCATGATAAAAGAAATATCGAGCCATATTTCTAACAATAGGAGATTTACTATAATCTTAGATGAATGGACAAGAATATCACAAAAGAGATATTTGAACATACCCTACGGGAAATTTTAACAAACTGTCACCGAACTGGCCCCTTTATATGAAATAGACTGGTCACTTTTACATAGCGTTGTCATAGGAGGTGGAAATTGACTGTTTGTGACATGTCACAAGAGAAATCGCAGGACAGGTCCCTGAACTTTGTTTTTTATGAGATTTCAGTAACCTGTCCCAGGATTTGTCTTGTGACATGTCACAAGGGGTCAATTTCCACCTCCTATGACAACGCCATGTAAAAGTGACCAGTCTATTTCATATAAAGGGGCCAGTTCGGTGACAGTTTGTTAAAATTTCCCGTAGGGTATGTATAAACGGAAATAATTCATTTTATATCCTGGGGTTGGTTAATATATCAGGAAGATGAAATGCTGATGAAATAAGAAGAATTGTAAAAATAAGACTAGAAGAGATATATTTGTCTTCGGAAAATAACATTGTGGCCAACATATCTAATAAGCCAAATGTGATAAAGCGGTTTGTTTCCGACAGTCCAGTAGTGGGTGCTTTCTGCTGGAATCATGCAATTCATTTGGCAGTGCTGCGATTAATTTATGTGAAATCAAATGTTCAACATTCTGATATTTTTACTTTGAATTCTCACTATACAGACTGCATTTGTACTGAAATAGTGTTTTTTAAACAAAAATTACTTATATAGGAGTTTTTCATTAACAATTTTTTTTAAAAATATTTCCCGGGATTCCCGGTATTCCCGGGAATCAAATTTTTTTATTCCCGTTTCCCGGGAAATAAAAAAGTCCGGGAAATCCCAAACCCTAATGCTGATATATTAGAAATTTTTTTAGAAATTTTCTCATATGTAATCATATTAAATCATATATCAGTATTTGCTTTATTGCAAATTGTATATATTATTGATAAAACCGTTCAAAATTTTATATATATATAGATACGAAAAATATTTTTAATTTTATTTTTTATATAACAATATCGTCGGCTTGCCTGCAAGTAGTGTTATGTGTTCTTTAACAGGTTTTCAGGAGGGCGAAAAAACTGGTTTATATTATCCTTTTAATATATTTCATTGACATCATAAACCTTAATAATAATTGTAATAAATAAGGTCGTGAATCATTAGGGCATATGATGTCAATAAAATATCTTAAAAGGTTAATATAAATCAGTTTTTTTGCTCTCCTGAAAACATGTTAAAACCAAAAACATAGCACTTCTTGCAGGCAAGCCGACGATATATTAGTTAATATAAGACCCAAGTTCGAGATTAACTAATATATTCGAGATTAATGTAATATTTGATCAAAAACAATTTTTTATATGCTTTACTCAATTTTTTCATTAAATTATTATTTTCTGAGCTTTTTTACTTCTAAAAGTTTTTTTTAATTTAAAAAATCCAATTTAAAAAAATTAACATTTAAAATCATGGCCCGGCTCGTAATGGGTTAATAAGTCTAGGCATGTTGCATATCATTGGAAAGGTATTTCAAGTACCTCCCCAACGATATATATATTTTGTTCTGGTCCGATAAGTTTTGAGTGGAGAAATAAGCCATTGAATATTGTTGTAGATCATCTTCAGCTCCATAAATCGGGAACTATGAGCCACCAACAAAAAAGAAGTGCATTGCCGGGCTAACCATTAAAATTTTATTTAAAATAAAAAAAAGCTTAACATATTTAAAAAAAATTTCTAAGTCCAAAGAAAATTGCCATATTTGATAAAAAATTATCTAGTCTTTAAAGAATAACAGATTTATACATTAACGTCTTTAATAGTTACTCATTATCAGGGCAAGGACTTTCATGCAAATGCATGTTTGTAGTCAGTGGCCCAAAAATGATTTTGATATATTAAGATATATATCCGAATCAAAGATTTTGCAAAAAAAATGGCATCGATTTGTTGTTGCATATTTTTGCATATTTTGTTATAAATGCATATTTTTGCATATTTTGCTTTTAAGTGCATATTTTATTGCATATTTTATTGATTTATATTGCATATTTTTGCATATTTTGCACATTATTGCATATTTTTTAAAATTTTTAAATATGAAATTCGATTTAAGAATTCATACTTTAAAACTAAAAAAAATTCCAAAGAATTAATTATTTGGAAGCTCTGTTTGTAATATAACACTACACTAGAAAGAGAAACACATAGTATACAATATGTTGTCATCCACTAACACATTTTTTGTAGATGTAATTTTAAATTAACGTTTTCGGGTGTTATTGCTCACAAACAGAAAGTTGAAAAATTTTATAAAAATTATTTTAAGGAAACTTGTCCTCGAGCATTAATTTCTGCCACTTTTTTCTCTGAGTTATGAAAGTGAGTACGATTTTATAGTACACATATTTAAGTTCTATTCTATAATAAAGTTTTTTTCTGGTAAAATGCCACACACATAAATATATTTAACTATGTGTATTTGAAGACATATTCTGTGTGTTCGTTTACACGAATTTCTTACTACTTTTACTACAATTGCAAAGTTTTGTTTACTTTTTGTATTGAATTTTTCCAGCTGTAGTAAATATAGTAACTTGTAGTAAGTAAATGAACAAGCCTATTGTAACAGACACCTGAATTTTTACGTTTATGTTAGTTTTTAATAAATATAATTAAAAAAACATTTATTTTTATTTGCATATTTTTTGGCTTTTAGTGCATATTTCGTTATAAATGCATATTTAAATGCATATTTTCCATTTTATAGTGCATATTTTAAGCGCATATTTTCGATTTTTTAGTGCATGAAAGTCCTTGCCCTGCTCATTATCAACAGTAGCCCTCGGCTGACAGTCAGGCATGTGATGAATATCGAAAACGATCTGATTTTGAATGGTAAATATTTTAGGATCTGTACAATACCAATTATATTTTATTTCCTAATTTAGATGTCTGGCGTCAAATAAAACAATAAATAATAATTTGAAGCCAATTTGATTTTCGCGAAACAAATTATTCTAGATTAAAAAACTGTTCGTTTTCGATTGACATCACACCCCTGAGTGTGTAGGACCCGAAATCCTGCTGCCCTCCAATTCAAAGTTTTTTTTATCATTCAAATTTAATCATATCGTATTGTATTAACTTATATCCAATTTGATCGGGACAAAATTCGGATATAAGTTTATCATTTGATACAACTTTGTATCCTTGTAAATACAATTATATCCAATAAGCTACAATTTAATATAACCATTTTTCGGATGAAATTATATCCAGTTACATATTGCAAATATATCCATTCACATATAATTTTATATACACTTTTTTACTCGGGTTGTCATAAAAGGGTAGTACTCCCACATCAACATTTTTTCAATACTTTTTGAAGGAGTGCAAAAGGTGCACTACAATTCAATACTTTTTTTCGGTACTTTTTATAAGTGCATAAAAGTCAACTTTTTATCATTATTATTTTATTTATTTTTATTAAAAAATTAAAAAATAATTGCCTTACTATCTAAATTTTTCAAATATATATTTTAGTTAAAGTCGACTTTAGTTAAAATATTGGGTGGCAGTATGTCTTGACTTGTTTTATTTTTGGAGAATTCTGATTGCTTAATTTATTTTCAACCAATCAAAATATCTGAAAATACACTCACAATATTTTGTCGTTAACAACAACCTAAAATACATATTAAATTAATTGAAAACATAATTAAAAAAGGACAACTGATTTTTCATAATATTCAAACTATTTTGCTATTTATTTTCAAACATTGTTTAAACAATCCATAAAAGAAATAAAAATAATTGAAGAGTCTGTTAAAACAATCATCAATTTTTAACTGACAAAACGTAAACAAAAGATTTTGTGGTTTGTTTTTTCATATTTGAAAGTTTTTTTGTTTGAATTTTCAAAACACTACTGTGTATGAGTAAAGAATTTCTTGTAATTTGAATGGAAATAATTTAGTTCATAAAAAAACTATTTTAACAAAAAAGAAAACCGAAAATATTTGAATTTTTTGTTTTAAAACAGAAAACAACGAAATTATTTAAAAAATTATTAAAAACTAAAAATAGAACATTTGACTGAAAATATGAACTCCTACAGACGATGCATATTTTTTTGTGGTTTGTTTTTTATTGACTGATAAAAAAAGTTAAACAATATGTTTCAATGTATTTTAATTGATTCTTCAATTGAAAACAAACTTTACCTTTTACTTTTCAAATAAACCTCAATCGGTTATGCACAATATATTGTGAGTGTATGAGTATTTTCGTAAGCTTTTTATACACAAAATAAACAAAACCGTATGATTGAAAATAAAGTAGACTTTAAATTAAAAATACTCTTTTATAGTAAGGACCAATTAATTTAAACAAATTAATTATAAATATTTAAAAATAAAAGCAAACATAAAGAAACATTTTTTTTTTATTTTTAAACTTATGACCTCAAGGCGAATAAAAAACCCATTACACAATAAAAGAAAATTTTAAAAATATTGTTTCCGTCAGGATTTAAACCCACGATTATCTGGAAAATCTGTATGCAAGTCACTTAGGATCACTTATAGATCATTACGTAGAAGCAGTAATTAAGTGTTTTTTTTTGAATGTTGTTCAAAACTACTTCTAAAGCTGTAAAAATATACAATCCGGTATTGTGTTCTGACATATGTAGTAAAATTTTATGGCCAACATATTTGTAAAATATTTCATCCCCGCCGCTTCCCTTTTTAGGGGTGTTTTTTTACGATTTGTTAGCCAAAAATTACCGTTATATGGGGCAGTTAGAGGGTTAAAATGTTCTACAAAAATATTTGCCGCAATATTTTCTACAAAAATTCAGCATTTACGCTACATCTCAGATATAAAGAACACATAGCTTCATATACCGATATGCTGCACGAACAAGCCAAAGGGGGGAAACTTCATCACCCCCCAGAATAAATTTCCGATGTGATCTTCCAAAACGCCGACACACGTATATATTTTTTTTTTTTTGGTTTCCTCTAATACATATGTTAGGGCAGGTCGCATTGTAGGGAGGCAAAAAAATCGCCCAAGTGACAGGGAAAATCGTATTCTAGGGATCAAAATAAGAAACTTTGCCGAGGAACCATACCTCTAAAACGAATTCTGAATCCCCTACTTTTGACCCATAGGGTCAAATTTTGAAAAATCCCACTTTGACCCATTTAGAGTGCCCCAATCGAGTCCAAATGTATGACCGACCCCCACTAACTTTGGAGGGCCGACTCACCCATGCCAGTGGCACACTCCCTGGAACCCCCTGGGGTTCCCCATACAAACATTTTTACATGTAAAATGCCAAAAATGGTAATTTTTTGAAATGTTTGTATGGGGAACCCCCCAGAGGTGTTCTAGTGGGTGTGATTTTAATTTTGTACGAAAACAGAAAATTGCAAAATTAAAAAAAAAATGAAAGTGAACGCCGAAATGATCATAATATTTTCGTACTGATAATATTATATTCCTGATGATCATAATCCCAAATGATTACAAAATTTTCTTCATTAGCATAATATGATTATGAGGAAAATATTATGATTATGAAAATATTAATATTATGAATATAATATAATCACTGAGAACATGTGATGCATTGTAAAATTGTATTTTTAACAATGTTTTTTTACGCTCTGTTATCAGATGTTTCCATAATTTATTTTTAGTTATATATAAGTGATACATAAAATTAATTTAAATTATTTAAGTTTGTAAATCAGTCAATGAATAAATAAATGTACTATTTTGAATAAAACAAATCGTGCACAGCTTTTTCACTCACCTTCAAGAGAATGCTGGGAAAAAACTATAGGGATTATAGTATGATATACAGGATTATAATATGATAATGTTGGGATCAGTTTAGAATCAGAATGTAGTAATTAAGGGATCATATTATGATAGAAAAAGGTATTTCATAATATGATTTTCGAAATCATAAACCCAAAAATATATGATGCTCTTCAAATATGGTCATCCCAACCATGTTTTTTCTTTGCGTGTATCAAGGTACTTAGCAAGCACAATAGAACTTAGCAAGCACCTAAAGTACTTAGCAATTACCATAGAACCAAGCAGGCACCCATAGTACTTAGCAAGTACCTTGAACATTTTAAGGTATTAGTACTTGTATCAATTACTTCCCTAGCAACTGGTACTGATTACAAAATACATTTTAAACTTGGTACTGGTACTTAAAAAAAATCTTGGTTCAAGTACCATGTTGCTAATAAATTAGAACCTATGCTAATGCAGTATAAGGTGTTCTGCAACCAGTTCTTTGAATTTTTCCTTTTTACTGGGTAGTTTCGCTTGACATATTTGATAAGGACATTAGAATTTATATTATTTAAACCAAGCATATCATAAAATTTTAAATATATTAAAAAGCCCTCTATTACGAGTACCATGTTGCCAGTAGCAACTTGCAACCTTATACGAGTCTAACATTTTTTTTTCTACTTTTCATTTGTATATTTACTAAAACAGGTATAATTGTCGTCGTTGAGTAAATGCAAAATATTCCATGCAGAGATGCAGGTCAAGTTCGTTAGTAAATATAATTTTTGTTGGAAGCAAAAAAGTGCTTATACAGGTATTGTGGTCAGTAATCATTGATCATCAATTTTGTTTTGTATTTTCGTAGCACTCGTTTGTCAGTGCAAATCAAATGTAAAAAATTATTCAAATGTTTAAAATCGTATTTTAAAAATTAAATGCAATTATATTTTGAATGATTGACTAACAAAAAAAAAAAAAAAAAACACATAACTAGTAATTGCAACAACATTTTAAAATTTACACAATTTAAAAGTATTTATGCATATAATTAATGATTTTCAGGCAAATGATGAAGTTTTCATTTGCGTATGGAGAAGGGTGGTGATTAAAAGTGATTTTTATTTTAATTCACAAAGTAATTGTAAGTTTTAATTTGTAGTTGCAGTTTTTGAATTTAGAGCAACAATAATATACTTCTTATAAATATGCAACTAGTTAATAAATATTTAAGTTTTGATATTCCAATTTGATGCCTGTCAGCTAGCCAACCAACAAACCAAACTTGCCCGATTGCTGGCCTGTCTTTTGGTTGCCAACTTGGTTTATTGTATTATGTCTACGTAAAATAAATTGTGTGTTTATATTTGGCCACTTGTTTTGATGACACTAGTTCACAAACATTTACATTAGTGAATTTAACTAAATATGCTTTTTATATATTGTAATAAATGAGAATATCACAAGTATTTAAATATTTGTTTTTTTTTCTCGTAATATTTGTTGGATAAAGTTTAATTATTCAGACTTTATCTCGATTTGAAACAAATAATCTAGCAAAACCGACATACACTCAAAATAGTATATGCATAAAAGCAGTACAGTTACGTCAAACTAACGAAAAAAAATTTTGTCAAATAAACAAACAATAGTATATTTTACAAAAGTTTTTGTTATTTTTATGTTTTTCATATTTTGATGCGTGGATTTCTATGTGTGTATTGACAAACAAATATAGATTAAATATTACAAACTTTTCCCTCAATTCATAAACGTTTTGTAAAGCTATAGGAGGTTTACAAAACGAAATTTTTATAAAAAATTTATTCAATAAACCTCCTACAATTTTACAAAGCGTTTATGAATTTAGGGGTTTATTTTTAAATTGTTTTAGAAGTTTTGGTTCAAAGGCAAAGCTTTGACATGATTTTGGAATTTATCCGTGGATTTTCAGGCAATATATCTTGTTCTTTTTTTTGCCAAATTAACTCGAGATATACCCTACGGGGAATTTTAACAAACTGTCATCGAACTGGCCCCTTTATATGAAATAGACTGGGCACTTTTACATGGCGTTGTCATAGGAGGAGGAAAGTGACCCCTTGTGACATGTCACAAGACAAATCCTAGGACAGGTTACTGAATCTCATAAAAAACAAAGTTGTCTTGTGACATGTCACAAGGGGTCAATTCCCCCCTTCTATGACAACGCCATGTAAAAGTGACCAGTCTATTTCATATAAAGGGGCCAGTTCGGTGACAGTTTGTTAAAATTTTCCCGTAGGGTAGTTTTAATCGATATCGAATGCACGACAACTAGTTTGAATTGCGAGTACATAGAAAAAAAGTCGTAATAAATTTGCAGAAAATTTTTGTTATTGTGTACACTAGTGTAGTTTGTTTAATTTATAAAATAATTTGAATGTACAAGCAACACTTTGTGAATGCACAATTTATTAAATCAATAAAAGCATTTTAATAGATGAGTGTAAAGAAGTAGCAACGTTGTTGGAAAATTTATGGTTTCAAACAATATTTTCTATTAACGGATTAAGGACACGTCATAGATTCGCTTTTAAATCAAACTTTGCAGATATATAGGCCAATGCCTAATTAAAAATTTTCACAATTGTTTTTGCCTTATAGCGCGCTTTGGTGGAAATATTGGCAACCAAAATTTAAATTCTTGTAATATATAAATCCCAGACTTGTCAAGGTATTAAAATCATTTTATTTTGTGTATTTTTACAGGCAAATCCTTATTCAAAAATTAAAAAAAAATTTCTTTTTTTGAGTTTACCGATTTTTAATTTTTTTTTTTTGAAAAATATGGTAGTTTATTTTACACTTTTCAGAATTGTGTTGCGCAAATAGCAACAGTTTCTTAGACAGAGATTTTTGCTACTCTGGACGTGGTGAATTGGATAGTCGATAGCGGATAGAGAAGTATCAATGGCTGTAGTGACATATTTTATCACGATTATTCATGAGTGCAGGTGCAGACTAAACACCCCAGCGTAGAAACGGTAATGACATGTCATTATTTTTTGGACTACCAGTAATGACACCCACTTACCTTCTGCATTATTTTAAAACATATAATAATGAGTTACTGATAATTACTTATTTTTATCATTATTTCAAATAGAAAATAATTTTCTAGATTTTTTTTTAAATTTTTTGAAATCTATTTTTAGACTCAATATTTTTTAAACACTGATAAGAATATATGTAACCACATATTTTTTGATTTTTTGTATGTTGGCGAGTAAGCTTACTTGTGTGCAGCGGGTCAATTATGTTTTTATCTATTAAATATTACATGTCGATATAGCTCAGATGGTAGAGCTACTGACTGGCAATCTGTAGACCCAGGTTCAATTCCCGCAGCAGCAAATTTTATTAAAAAAACAATACAATAAAAAATATTTTTGTTTATATAATTTATTTTTTTGAAAAGCTATTTTTAGACTCATTATTTTTGTCAGTACTGGTAAGCACATAGGTAACGATATATTTTTTGATTTTTCGTATTCTGGTGTGTAACCATAACTCATTATTTTTCGCGACATCGCCATATAAAGGTAATAAGAAATGTAATAACAAAAGTAACTAGTTACCATTACCAAGTATGTTGTTACATAACCAAATATCTGATAATGATTTTCTACACTGGGACGGTTTCTATGGCGAGCGCAACTCAGTATCAGCTCGATATTGATGGTGCTTTGCATCAGCTTCTATATAAAAACTGTTTTCAATGAGAGGTGGCCAGACGAGACTACGGGCGAGCATGTGAGAATGTGGCAATATATTTATTCAGTTTGAGTAAAGCTGCGGCCGTAGACTTACTGGCCTGGTTACAGGACACAACGCTTGTGCTCCTCATATAGCGAGAATGGGCATTGTATATGATCCACTGTGTATCACATTGTCTGCTACAGTTCAGCTCTCTCCAGGATCAGATGACGAGTTTTGGCCAGGAACGTCCTGTTTATGGATTCATAAACCATCCCTAGCCGATTTTTTTAGGTTCGTAAGTGAGACTGGGAATTTTTAGCCAGGTAGTCTCTTTTTCTCTTCTGACCCTTATCTTACTTCTCCTTTTTTTCTTTTCTCTCTTTATTTTTCTTCCCTGGTTTATGATGTTCCAAAGTTAATTTTGACATCTATGTTGTACTCAAAATGTTTTTTCAGAAAATGGTACCTATTCCTACTTGTGGCTGTCATAAGACTATTTTTAAGACTAAGTGCGAGTAACTTATTTCCAACATAACCATGGTTAAACTTTAGATATTTCCGTATAAATATGACATTCATAACTATGGTTAAGCACTAAACTCAGTTTATTTTGAGATAAGTTAACAGGTCTAAAAGTCATAACTTTCCATACAAAACAACAATAAAATTGAAAAAAATTAAAATTTTATTTGTCAATGTTATGATTGTGTCGATACCAGCTATTGTTATACCCTACACCACTATGTGGTCAGGCTATAATAAGTTTGTGCTGATGATCTAAGACCAACAAATATTGGACCTAGGCTTACCTTATAATATACCGATCGACTCAGAATCACGTTTTATTTCGATTTAACGATGTCCGTCTGTCCGTCCGTCCGTCTGTCTGTCCATGCATTCTTGTGCGCATTCTACAGGTCGCAAATATTAAGATATTTTGATGAAATTTAGCACACCTAGCTAACGTCGGCCCAAAGACGACGCCTATTGATTTTGGTTAAAATTGGTCCATGTTTGAGTCCCCGCCCTCTCCCCAAATCGGCTTTTTTACACGCTGCAGATCGCAAATACGAAGATATTTCAATCAAATTTGGTTCGCTGACTCACATGGTCCAAAAAACAAAGCCACTAAATTCTAGATAGAATCGGTCCATATTTGGACTTACCGCCCATATGGGCTATATTTACGATTTTCTCTTCTTTTATCATTTTATATAAAATTTTGACACAAATCCCATTTTAATCTATTCGAATTTTGGATCCAAACATTAGTTGGCTTTTAACCAGACTGGTGAAGGGTATTGTATAGTCGGCATGTCCGACTTTAAATTTTTTACTCATTATACCCTACACCACTATGTGGTCAGGGAATTATAAGTTTGTGCTGATGTTTGTAACACCAAAAAATATTGGTCCTAGACCCACCTTATAGTATACCGATCGGCTTAGAATTTTTTTTATTTCGATTTAACGATGTCCGTCTGTCTGTCCGTCCGTCCGTCCGTCCGTCCGTCCGTCCGTCTGTCTGTCTGTCCATGCATTCTTGTGCGCACTCTACAGGTCGCAAATATTAAGATATTTTGATGAAACTTGGTACACCGATTTTTATCAGCCCAAGGACGAAGCCTGTTGATTTGGGTTTACACCGGTCCATTGTTAGACCTAGTGCCCATATAAGGGTCCCCCCAAAATTATATTGTTTATACGCTGCAGGTCGCAAATATTAAGATATTTTGAAGAAATTTGGTACACAGACCTATGTTGGCCCAAGGACGAAGCCTATTGATTTTGGTGAACATCGGTCCATGTTTAGACCTAGTGACCATATAAGGGTCCCCCCAAAATTGGCTTGGTTACAAACTGCAGGTCGCAAATATTAAGATATTTTAATGAAATTTGGTTCGCTGACTCACATTATATAAAATTTTGACACAAGTCCCATTTTAACCCATTCGAATTTGGGATCCAAACATTAGTTGGCTTTAACCAGACTGGTGTAGGGTATTGTATAGTTGGCATGCCCGACTTTAACCTTTTTACTCGTTTTATTTTAAAAGCATTTTTACAAACATACATGTGTTCTCTTTCTCTTAACTCTCATAATTTCTACAAAATTTTCATTATGAAACAAAAAAAAAATATTTTTGGACAATTTTGAAATATATTTGAATTTTCTGAAAAAAAAACTGAAATCCCGACTAAAAAGGTTTTCATATAATCTTATATGATTTGATATAATTATAAATGTTTGTATGCGTGGCTTTATGTAACCAAATACATTTATATTAACACTTTGGTTTTATAAATATGTTTGATCTAACGTTATATATAATCATATGCGATTTGGTCTCCAGCCATATATTAAGAGATCTGCAAATATAGTTCAAACATAATTATATATAATGGCATATAAGCTTTTATAAACAATCTTGTATCAAAATATATAACAAAGTTAATATAAAATTGTATTAATTTTATATATAATTATATCTGACATGATATCTAATTATACAAAATTTTATAAAGTTTAATTGCACTTTTTAAATTTGAAAATATGTTGAAAAATGAAATGTTGAAATAAATATGGTTTAAGTTCAGTTATTTTTTCCGTGAAAAAAAATTAATTCTGAAAGTTATTTTTTTATTTTATAAGACACACATTTTATAAGAAAGACCAAAACTCTAAACTAGAAAAAGTTGTTCCGACAAATTTTTGTAATGTTTTATTTTGTCAGCTATTTCCAAGTTTATTAGCAAACATTTGATATGAATGAAAATAAGTGATCTCAAATAATGATCTATTTACTAAAATTTTATTTGAAAATCTTCATCAAATTATATGTATTAATATATAATTTGATGCAGTGAGTAGACCCATTTTTCGGATCAAATTGTATCAGGTTAGATAACAGGCTTATCTCGCTTGATGTAATTATATATTCCAATATTCGGATCAAATTAGATATGGACGTATATATGGGTTTATATTTGGTGATATATGATTATATAATATCTTTTTTAGTCGGGATTGGTTTGGCAATTTTTTTGCTTGATTTTATGAAAAGAGTCAATAATAATCAAATTGATTCATTGAAAAACATGTTTATTGAATAAAAAGGGAAATAATTTATTCAATAGAATAAGTAATGCGAATCGATTCGTTTAAAATGAAATGAGATTTAGAAATCGAATTATATTTAAACCAGGCTTTAGGCTACCGGTGATCCTGACAAAGGTAACCTTAAAAGTGTAAAGTTAAACTTTAACTATCAAAAACTGTATTTGTAAACGAGGAAGATTAAAAAGTGGATAGGTTTAATTAAATAGAATAATTTCGTTTTATAAAGGTGTCAGAAGAGTATTTTAGTATTTATTGAACTTATTTACTTTGCTAATTTTCGGCCCGTAACTGCGTGTTTTTTATACCGATAATATAATATTTTATTAATAGTTGCCTGCTGCATTCTTAGTCTGTGATGATAGTTTTGAAATAAATATTTACATGTGTACACAAAATTATTGATATTTTGGCATTTTCAATGTGTTTCAATATTTACTTGGTGGTATTTGTATTAAGCACAACCGACCGCAAGTAATTAATCGAGAAGAGGGCAACAAAGTGTGTATGGAAATTAAAAAATGTTGTATATTATTAAGGCCCAATAACTAAATGTCCCATTAAAATTTAACGATTGTATATGGAAATTTTATTTAGAAAACATAAGCAAATGTGTCAGTTAAATTTTCAGTAGTAGGTAATGAAATGCTGTGAAAATGCGTCGGTTTTTATTAAATATTTTAACCAATTAAAATAATTAATTAAATTGCATATTATTGAATCTTGAATTTCGAAACGGGCTAAGCTCTTATTATACAAAATTTTGTATTTATTTGTAATGAACATTTTCTCCATTAAAATATATACCCACCCAGTGTAGAAATGGTAATGACTTGTCATTATTTTTTGGACTATCAGTAATGACACCGAATTACTTTCTGTATTATTTTAAAATATATAATAATTAGCTACGTTACTTTTTCCACAAGTTCAAAATAAAAAATAAAGCATTACCAATAATGACTTATTTTTATCATTATTTCAAACATAAAGTAATGTTCTAGAATTTTTTTGGAAATTTTTTGAAATCTATTTTTGACTCAATCTATTTTGACCACCATGTTATATTTTATCTATCAAATATAACATGTCGAGATAATTTAGATGGTAGAGCTATAGACTGGCAATCTGGAGTCCCGCACGAGAAAATTTTATTTAAAAAAAAAATTTCATAATAAAAAATATTTTTTTATAAGACTTATTTTTTTCAAAATCTATTTTTAGAATCATTATTTTTGTCAATACTTGTAAGCACATACGTAAAGACATATTTTGTGCTTACCAGTATTAACTAAAATAATGATTCTAAAAATAGATTAAAAAAAAAATTTTATAAAAAAAATATTTTTTTAGTGTAAAAAATTTTTTTTAATAAAATTTTCTCGCGGGAATCGAACCTGGGACTATAGCTGTACCATCGGATCTATCTCCACATGTAATATTTGATAGATAAAAATATAATTGACTTGCCGCGCACAAGTCAGCTTACTCGCCAATATTGACACAAGTCAGCTTACTCGCCAGTGTTGAAAAAATATTGAGAATAAAAATAGATATCAAAAGAATTTATAAAAAAAAATCTAGAACATTACTTTATTTTTGAAATATTGTTAAAAATAAGTCATTATTGGTAATACATTATTTTTTATTTTAAAATAATGAAAAAAGTAAGTATTTATTAGTAACTCAGTATTATATCTTTTTAAATAATGCAGAAAGTAAGTCGGTGTCATTACTGGTATTCTAAAAAATAATGATATGTAATTACCGTTTCTGCACTGGGTATATATAAAATATATACATATTCAATTATTTTAAAACAATTCCACACTCAAAATAATAGTTCTGTCGGCTAAATAGAAAAATTTGTTACTTTAACAAAATTTATTCCTGTTTTTTGTCTTAAAATAAAATTTGTTGATTTTAACGAATTCTTTTGTTAAATTTAACAAATCTAAATTTAAGTAAGAAATTAGTAAAACTACAGTTTTATTTGTAATTATACTGAGTCGTAAAATTTGTTCAAATTTAGGGTCTCGGGACCCTCTCCGGGCCTAGTCCATACTATCTGAAGTCATGAGGGCACTCCAAAGGAGCAAACATTTTATCCGTTTTGCTCTATCTCGAATAGTTTTCGAGATATGGGAAATTTTATAAAGAGGAACATTTTTATTAGAAATTCCAGAGGGACCACCGTGGTCCATTTTTGGATAGAGATAACCCCTTTCGCTGGGGTATTCTACGGTTAGGGGTAGTTGAAATTTTCATCAATTTTGCTCTATCTCTCCTAGTTTTCGAGATATGGGCCAATTCAAAAAATCGGAAGGGAACGAAATAGCGCCATCTTTAGAACTTTGGATACATTGGTATCGCCATTTACTGGGTAATAACAGTAACATGAAATTTACAACAATAAATTTTGTAAAATTTAACGAATGGGTTCTTAAAAATTAGTTTTAAATAATTTTGAAAATTAACACTCAAAATTAGTTAAAGTACCGAGGATTTTTGGTATTGGGTTAAATAAAGATAACTAAAATCTTTGCTTAAATCCGTGTTTCATCTAAAAAATTGTTAAAAATTATTCAAATCGATTTGAAACCGGTTTGACAGATTTTTCTACTGACGTATTATTTTAAGTGTAGAAGACAACATTTCCAGCTGGGTTTTGTTTGTCTTTCGAACTCTTCCCGTTGTTTGCTTTTTTCAATATTAAAGACAGAAAAATTTGACTTTAGCTTTGCAGTTTTTGTTTTCATTCATTTTATGCGACCAAGTCGTATACTTAAACGTTGTTATTATAAGTTATTGTTGGTAATAAACTCAATTTTTCTTTTTCTCGTTTTTGTAAAGCATAAAGCTAAAGAAGCAATCATGTAACCAACCAACCCTTATCAGCATAATAATTTTAAATTTACTTGTTAGTTAACTTTTTAGATGTTAGTTCTTTTTATTACTCAAGACAAGAAGGACATATTATTAGTTTCCCAAAGCCTTTGACAGATGATATTAACAAGAAGATATTCTAAGAATTATAATACTACAAAGAGTTTATACAATTTTTAAGTAATTTTAATTTTGGGAATCTTGTTGTCATTCTGAATATAATGGATATGGTTAATAACACTATATTACAAAATATTCCATTTAATTCTAAAACACTAATGAAAATTATTGATTTTATATAATTAGGATTAGGATTGTAGCAACAGAAAATATTAAACATATACATTAGGATGTCCTTTAATATAGGATTTTTCGTTTTCATTCATTACACCTCCCAGTTTTGATCTAGTTGGCTTAAAATGGAAGAATTCTGTTTTTAGAAAACACACACATATTTCAAAAAACAGCATTTTTATTAAAAACTTCGAAAATTCGAAATTTTCAAAATAAATTTTTATTTAATTTGTTCATATACTTAAAATTATTAAGATACGAAATTTTTTCTTCGTCGGATATCATTAACCCACTTTAACCTGGAACCGAAAATGACTAATAAATTTAAGAGAAATACAAAAATGTCTTTTTTTTTAAATTGTATATAATATAATAACTATAATTAAAAAAAAAATTAATTGAAAAATTTATAATTTGGGTTTTATGTGGGGAGTGACTCCTTTCCAGTACATTTTACAAATATTGAATATCTGGACAAAAAAGGTAAAGAATTTGCCTGATTTCACCAAATATTACATAATTTGTTTGGTTGTTTTGGGGTTAAGATTAGCGAAAGTTATTTCTATAATTTTTGACAACTTCCGGACCGTCACTTTGTGAAACCCTATGAGGGTTTGTGTAAAAAACAGCATTAGCCGTTCAATAAAAGCTGAAACCCAATATTTCATATATGATCTTTTTGAGAGAAAGAAATGCAAAATTTAAAGATATTTCGCTCTGGTATTTTAAGATTAACTATTTGAAATCAATTCGTTAGGGTATTTTAGGGTTAACGGTATTTAAAATAATTTCGTTAGGGTACTTTAAGGTTAACTGTATATTGAGTTATTTCCTTAGTAGTATTTAAAGGTTTACGGCAGTGAAGCCCAAACACTTCCCCGTTTGCCAAATAGTCTGACATGAAATTGTCGTCAAGGATGTCTTCAAGACATTTTAGAATTTGTCGTGTATATTACACTATTGAGGACAAGTTCGTCGACAATCTCATGTATTTTGTCGTGTTTTCAGCCTTATTGACGACTAGTTGAGCGACAAATTCACAAACTCGTCTGTAATAAGAAAAATGCTAAATAACGGGACAAAAACAACACAAGAACCAAAAAAAAGCGTAAGAAACAATGTAAAAATACTCAGTTGATTCTCGAAATTGCGGGTGAAAAGATATAACTAAAAAAATATAACTAAATTTTTTGCGGAAAACGGAATTTTAGCAAAAAAATTGCTGAAAACTAGTACAGTTGATATACAAGACGTTTTACTAATTTTTCTACTAACTTATTTTTTTGAGTGTAGCAGGTCAGACATTGATATTTTTCTGTTTTGAGGTTCGCGGTTCAAATCGCTTTCACGTCAAAAATATTTTTTTATATTTTTTTTTATAGATTTACTAAGAAGCGATACTGACAAAAAGGCAGTTTGTAAGGGCTATTTTAGAAAAACTAAAAACCTGTAGACATGTCTTTAAGACGTCTTTTGTAAGTGTCTGCACGTACTGACTTGTCACCTAAACGGCGTTGTGGACATTATCTTTAAGACACATTTTACAACTGGGTATTTATTGAAATAATTTTTTTTTGTTAAGATATATTTTCATAAATTTGTGAAGAAAAATTTGCTAATCAAATTTAATTTTTTTAATAAAAATTTCAATGAATGCAGTTCTATCAAAGATTCCAATCGTAAATTATTCTGTTAAAAAAAATTCACCGTACATATTCGTACTCTTAAAATATTAAGTCAGTAGAAAAATCGGCTTTCAAATCGATTTGACTAAATTTTAACAAATTTTTAGTTGAAACACTGATTTAACCAGGATTTTAGTTATCTTCATTTAACATAATACTAAAAATTTTGGAAATTTTTAATCAAAAATTTCCACTTCATCACATAGCCTATATCTCGAAAACGAAGCGAGATAGAGCAAAACGTACAAAATGTTTGCTCCTTTGGAGTAACCTTACATGCCCTTCGATGATATGGACTGAGACTGGGGAGGGTCACGAGATACTAAATTTGAGCAAAATTGACGACTCAGTATAATTACAAATAAAACTGTAGTTTTACTAATTTCTTACTTCAATTTAAATTTGTTAAATTCAACAAAAAAAAAATTTTTTTTGAAATCAACAAATTTTATTTTAAGCCAAAAAAAGAGGAATAAATTTTGTTAAAGTAACACATTTTTCTGTTCAGCCAACAGACTAATTATTTTGAGTGCATATACAAAAACCATTATTTTACTTATTTTCTTTTCATAACATTGGGGGATTTTTGTGATGATACTGATGTCATTTTTTTTAAAGTGTTGCAAGTAATGAAAATTACGCGTGCAAGTAGATGTTTTTATATAAATGATACACATGATGATAAAGTTTTCCGTGTTTTGTTCAGCTTACGTGGCCAAGTGGTTGATAGAATATTTTAGATGGTATTTGAATGTATACAAAAAGGCAAGCAAAAAGTTCTTTATGCATATTAAATTATGTTTTTTGGAAAATACCTACTAGCAATAAGTATTACAAGAATTTAATAGCTGACTTTCTTAAAATTTTGTTAAATAACGATATTTTGTTTACCAATAAAGCGACGAATTAAATTGTGGTTCTGTTTGTTTAAATTTCTAGTAAAATATAGTAAATTTGGAATGTGCGAAAGAATTGCCAAAAATTAATTTCTTTTGAAAGAAAAGTTTATCAAGAGTTCCAAATAGAATTAACTGAAATAAAAAATTTGCAAATTTCGCGGTCTGGGGTTGGAGACCCGTAGTTCTTAACAAACTTTAGATATGTTATATAGGAGAACAAAAAAGAAAGATTGGACATTGTAGAAAAAAGACTATTCGTGTCAACAATATTTCTCGTTACATTTATTTAAATTCAGACTTTAAATGCCAACATTTTAAATTATTTGTTAAAGCACGTAAATGCATAAATACTCAGAATGATTAAATACTCAACACAGTTTTTTGTTGTAGCAATAAAAGCTTACATTTAAATTTGAGAAAAAAAAGAAACAGTAAAACTTTTTTCAACATAAAAGCAAATCTAAATCGGAAAATAGAGCACAAAAAATTTAAACAGACTAGCTTAGATTAACGCAATGAACACGGTGGGACACACCGTGTTCATTGCGTCATTTAATGTTTTCATTTTCAGTGACGATAATTGCATTCCATAACCTGTCGTGGAATTTAAATGTAGAATCGTAGAATAAATATACATTTCAAGATTACCGATTGGTGTATGCCAAATAAAATTATTATAATATCTATCGGACAAATTCAAACTTCCCAAAAAATCGAAAATAATCTGATTTCAAAAACTCATTATGCAATCATACGAAAACTATCGCATAAATTGGGGTTTACCTGTAACTACAAAAACTTCAACATTTTTAATAAAACATCGAAATAAAAAGCGCATACAGAAAAATTGAAACTTTTTTGGTTAACGCATAAAAACCTACAAAAATAGCACAAACGAAAATAAAAGCTTAAAGTATACACTTGGAAACAAGTGATTTTCTCATGGATGGTAACCGAAACGAATGCGGTTATCGCTATGGTAACGATATTTTAGGTTATTTCGGTAACGGTATTTTAAGGGTAACTCTATTTCGTTTATTTCGGTATCGGTATTTTAAGAATAACGGTATTTGAGTTATTTCGGTAACGGTATTTTAAAGAAAACGATATTTGGGTTATTTCGGTAACGGTATTTTAAGGGTAACGGTAGTCAGTTATTTCGATGCATCCCGTAATATTTTTTTACCAAAAAACAAACGAGATTAAAAACACAACCAATTTATCAACTTAATGTACAAAAAATACTCAATATCCACGTGAAATTACCAAAAGCAAAAAATTCAAAATAACGGTAACCGTATTTTAGGGATAACAATATTTTATTTATTTCGGTAACGGTATTTTAAGGGTATTGATATTTAATTTATTTCGGTATCGGTACACTTAAAATAGTTTGTAGTTTAAATTAACTGAAAATGTAATTTAAAATAAATGAAAAATCACTTGAAAACCGGTCTACTGACTTTTCATTTAAATCAAAAGAACTTTTCATTTATTTTTAAATGTTAATAAATAAACTACAAAATCCTTAAAAAATAATGATTTTTCATTTATTTGGTTTTTTTAAATTTCAAAAAATTAACTACAAAATCCGTAAGAATAAATGACATTTAGTTTATTTCGTTTTTTTAGCTGACCTAGAAATCGAAAAGTAATTCGTTTTTTAACAAAACATTTTAAAGAAAATATTAACTGTAACAGAAAATCCGTATTTATATGTAATTTATTTTTTAAATAAACGACAAAAACATTTAAAAAATATATTTCTTTGTATTTTAACTGTATAATCATTTAAAAATAAATGTACGGATAACTTTTTAAATAAACTACAGTCAGTTACTGTAATAATATTTTCAGTGTACATATAAATAGTACCCAAAGGGTACTTTTATGTAATTGTTGCTTTCAAAAAGGAAGCTGTGTTTGTGCGGCACCCTATCAACGTTTGCTTATGTCATTCCCATACAAATTTGACATTAGTAACTTTAAAAGTACAAAATTCTCGTCCCGTTGATTTTTTGTACCTTATGTAATGTCTCGGTTTGAGTAAGAAAGTTATCATTTTCTTATTGCGGACAACTGAAGAGTAGAGTGATGTCTACGAAACAATTGTATTGTCTATCATGAAAATGATTAACCCCTTTTTGAAACAACAAATAAAAATCTAATATGACAATATCATATTAGAATTTGGACTTGAGGTGGAAGAATATTCTAACTAAATATATGAAAATATAGAAAGTCCGAAAAAACAATTTTTGTATTTTTTAAGGCAAAAATTAAAATAATTGTTGAAAACATTTTAAATGAAAATATTAACTGGAACAGAAAATCCGTATTTATATGTAATTTATTTTTTAAATAAACGACAAAAACAGTTAAAAAATATATTTTTTTGTATTTTAACTGAATAATCATTTAAAAACAAATGTACGGATAAATTTTTAAATAAACTACAGTCAGTTACTGTAATAATATTTTCAGTGTATTTTAAGGATAACGGTATTTCAGTTATTTCGGTAACGGTATTTTAAGGATAACGGTATTCCGCGTATTTCGGTAATGGTATTTTATGGGTAACGGTAGTCAGTTGAAAGGGTTTTGAATCGATAACGGTATTTAAGCGGTATTGCCTGCCAACCTTTGATTTTTTTTTACATTTGCTTCTGTTGTTATTGTTGTTGCCAGAATCCATCATCACATTCAACCAAGTAGTATCCGGTACAACAAGTAAAAATACTGACAGCAAAAAACAACAAAAAAAAATACTACCGTAACAATACAATTTTTTTATATGAGTGTGTGTGTAAAATTTTTGATGGTATGCATTAAATGTAACGATCAAAACATACACTTAAAATAATATGTTAGTAAAAAAAATTTGACAACCGGGTTAAAAATTGATTTCACTAATTCTTAAGACATTTTTTGTTAAAACACATTATCTTCATTTAAAACAAACCTAAAAATCCTCAGTACTTTAACTAATTTTGAGTGTTAATTTTCAGAATTATTTATAACTAATTTTTAAGAACCCATTCGTTAAATTTTACACAACTTATTGTTAAAACATAATATTTTAATGTTTCTGTTGTTGCCAATTAGATGGCGCCACCAATGTATCCGAAGTTTTAAAGATGGCGCTATTTCCTTCCCTCCCGATTTTTTAAAATGGCTCATAACCCGAAAACTAAGAAAAATGGAGCAAAATTGACGAAAATTTCGACTACTACTAAACATACAATACCTTCAGTAGAAATATTATCTCTATCCAAAAATGGATCTTGGTGGGGCCTTGGACTCTCGAAAATTTTTAATAAAAATTGTCCACTTCTTAAAATGACCCATATCGTGAAAATTAAGCGAGGTAGAGCAAAACGGATAAAATGTTTATTCCTTTGGAGTGTGTTTACATGCGCTTAGATGTTATCGACTCGGCTCGAGGAGGGTCCCGAGCAGGCGCGGATACAAGGGGGGGGGGCTATGGGGGCTGAATCCCCCCTTGAAGGCCAAAAAAATTTTTTCAAATAATGCTAAAAGGGACTACACGATTACTTTTTTAAACAGACATTTTAGAATATCAACAAACATTTTTAATTTGAGATTTTGTGTAGATTTTTGGATTTTTTTTCTTGGAAGAAAGAATTTGTTTTGTGCAGGAAATTTGACAGATTCTGTATATTTTTCAAGAGATAATTCTCTAAATTTTTCTACGATGTGCTTATTTTTAAAGAATGATTATGAAACTATTAACCATTTTTTTACAATTGAACAAATTTTTTAGCCATTTTACTTAAAAATTAATATTTAGGATCAGTTTTATTATCAGAATAAAGATCTTTCCCAAACGAAATTACTTACTTCAGAAATATTTAAGAAAACAATCGTGTTTAGTTCTGAATTTAGAACTGGCCCTTATAATTTAAAGTTAGAACAAAAGTTTTTTTGTTTGAAATTTAAGTGCACTACTATTAAAATTTCTTAAGTGAACTTGTTAATAAATTTTTTGAGTTTTATGGTTTAAGATCACTATTTCAACCGTAAGTAATGCTCAGAAATACATTAAAATATCAGAAAAATTTCACATAAGTACCTATTTGGTTTCATTTAAGTGTTTAGTATTTATAATATCTTCCCTCGGATTCTTTGATATGAACATTTTTAAATCATAAAAAACCTCCTCATATTTTTTGACTTTTTAAACACCATAGAAAAATTTTACATTAAAAAAAAAAATTGTTAATTCTAAGACATTAAAAAAATATCAGATTTGGAGTCATATTTTTATAAAATATCACACATCTCAGCAGAAATTATCCCATTTAAAATATTTTTAGTGCTTTTTCGTATTATTTTAAAGAAATTGTAGATAAATTGAATATCATTGCATATTTTCTAGTGTTTTAAAAGTTTCTTTTTTATTTGAAAAAGAAACTGGGGTTTTTAAAAGCTTTTAGTTTTTGATTAAAAATTTGTATTGAATTTGATAACTAAATACAAGTAGTTTTTAAAAATTATGTGCTATTTTTTGGTCAACTGTAAATGTAGTATTAAAAATATGCTAATTTTAATTTAATATACAAATAAAAAATATTTAAATTGAAAAAAAACTCATTACCTGTAATCTAAATTGCGAGAATATCTGCAGGGTATTAATGAGTTTTTGTATAAAACCAATTAAGTTTCAATGGTATTGGTTCTTTGAAACTTTTCATTGAATTAATGGAATTTTTAATAAAATGTGGAAATTTTCATTTTATTTATTAAAAGTATCATACACTCAATGAAAAAGTTTCTTAAAATATATGAAGCTTTTTCATCGATTCTAGAAAATGAAAAATCTCATTAAAATTCATCGAGCTAAATTCTCTGTGTGTAGAGGTAATGAGTCTTTTTTAGGAAGTTACCACGATTGACATGCCCTCTCTAAAATAATTCGTTTTATAATACAAAAGTAGGATGTTACCTATCCTAACTTCTTCTCACAAAACTCACATATAACATATCCGAATTTCATTAGGATCGGAAGGAACCCATCGGGATTGTTTCCTCGTTATAAACAACTAACTAAAATTTTAAATATTTTTTCAAGATGTTCGTATTGAAAACCTTTCAAATATTAGACATTCTTTTTGTCAAATTATTTTTTATTTACTTAATTAGGGCGAGTTTTACAATTGATAAAATCGGTGACGAAGACCGCACTAATGAAGCAGATTTTTACTGAAAAAATGTTAACTAAACATTCAAAAAATGTCGAAATGGGGTTGAGCAGATTATCCCGAACCACTTTTTGGTACTTTTTACAACAACTTTAAAAATTAAAAAAAGTAATAATTAAGAAAAAAGATTATTGGGACTCCAAATCTTAACCCCCGGTGAAAAATGTACATATACGATCAAGCATGTTCATATATACCCAGTCAGAAAAATACAAACCGGAAAGCGGTGGCAAAGCACTTTAGCAGGTGGCAAAAGTACTGGCCAAAAGTGCTTTCCCATTCCCAAAATGATAACATCATTAGACAAAAGGACCGGCTGTTCAAAAAGCACCGGAAAAGCACTGGAGGAACAAAATTTTTAAACGTTGGCAAAACGCTGGCAAAACCAATAAATAGGTGGTCTGGAAATATATTTTCCAAAATAAAATTAAAAAAAAGTTCATATGTATTTTTTTTGGTCTTGCCGTGATTTGAATCCAGGCCGTCAGATTGGCAGACGATTGCTCTACCCACTGAGCTAAAGAAACATATTAATATTTGATAGCTAAACACATAAATGAGTGATAATAGCTGGACAACTACTGGCTGTGCCAAAATGCTAGTCCTGGCAAACAATTTTTTGTAACTAGTATGCCAGTGTTGGGATGGCAAAAAAAAAAGTTGGTCTTGAAGGAACTTTCCCACAAACAAAAAAATTTATTTTATAAAACAAAAAAAATTTTAAATTAAAAAAAATCAAAAAAAAATTTTTTGCTTGCAACCGGATTTGAACTCGGAACCTCCTGACTACAAACATTTTTTAACGAAGCGTCAGCATTTTTATAAAATCATTGGTCTACCAGTGAATTGATTTTTGTATGTCTGGTAGCATTTGCTAGGTAGCACTGGATAACCACTGGTTGCAAACCTTGGCATATCACTCTAAGCCAATTCTTTGCCAGTGTTTTTTTTTATAAACCACCGAAATTTTTGTAAAACAAATACTGGTAAAACGCTTTTCGCAAACGCTGGCAAAGCGTCCCAAATGACTGTTCTGCCAGTAATTTATTTTTAATACCGTGGTTACCCAGTGGTATGCCAGTGCTTGATTTTTTGTACCACTGGCGATTTCTGACTGGGTAGTTTATGTATGGACACATATGAACAAATATGGATTTTTTATAAACATATATGGATTTTATATGAACATATATGGAAGTATATGTTATTCCATATATGGAAAAAGATTTCATATACAGACATATATGGAGGCATCTGCTATTTCATATATGGAAAAGGCACTCATATATGGACAAATATGGAAGTATATGATATTCAATTTATGCAAAAGTGACTTGTATATGAACATATTTGCAAGAATACATTTTTGCATATGTGTAAAAATATGGAATTATATTTAATGCCATCAATAAAAAAAGGAACATATGTAGTGCCTAATTCGAATGTCATACATAAAGTTATATCTATAGTACAAACTTATAATAAAGGACAGCAACAACCGCATGTATTCGCATATATTTAATAAATGTATATGTTCATATATGTCCATATAGAACATATATTTAGGTGTTACCTCATTTTTCGGATCCATACATATATGGTTGAACCATAAATGTTCATATATGGACATTTTTCACCGGGCCCTTCTTGCAGCTAGTTCATAAAATATCTATAGATAGGACTACCATATAAGGTACAAAACATTTTAAATGCATGGTGTAGCCATTTGGCAACATACATACCCTCAAAATAATACGTCTGTTGGCTAGACAGAAAAATTTGTTACTTTAACAAAATTTATTCCTGTTTTTTGGCCTAAAATAAAATTAGTTGATTTTAACAAATTCTTTTGTTAAATTTAACAAATCTAAATTTAATTAAAAAATTTGTAAAACTACAGTTTTATCTGTAATTATACTAAATCGTAGAATTTATGTGAGGGCATATAAGGGCACTCCATTGGAGCAAACATTTTGTCCGTTTTGCTCTATCTCGCTTAGTTTTCGAGATATGGGCCATTTTATGCAATGGAACATTTTTATTAAAAATTTCCGAGAGTCTATTTTTGGATAGAGATAACCCCCTCCGAGATATGGGCCATTTAAAAAAATCGGGAGAGAAAGAAATAGCGCCATCTTTAAAACTTCGGATACATTGGCGGCGCCATCTACCGGGTAATAACAGTAACATGAAAATATTATATTTTAACAATAAATTTTGTAAAATTTAACGAATGGGTTCTTAAAAATTAGTTTTAAATAATTTTGAAAATTAACACTCAAAATTAGTTAAAGTACTGAGGATTTTTAGTATTATGTTAAATGAAGATAACTAAAATCTTTGCTTAAATCAGTATATCAACTAAAAATTTGTTAAAAATTAGTCAAATCGATTTGAGTTGACAGATTTTTCTACTGAGCTATTATGTTAAGAGTAGTAACCGGAGGTTTTATTACATGCAGCTTAATACAAATAGTTATTACAGGTTTGAGACAAATGTTCAGTCAATTTTAAAGGCGTTAGCATTAAAATTCCATAATTCGCAATTCAAGGGACACCTAAATATACCCTTTTAATATTTCTAATATACCGTTGGACAGATATTTAAACTACCTTTTATTTGACACCCATTTTTGAGACAAAACGCAAAAAATACTCTGCTTCATATATGCCCCATTTTTCTTTTTTGCTATTTTAGGAAATCTTGTAAAGCGATTTTAAATCAACTATTGTATTCTATCTGCACCAGAGAAATATATCTTTGTGATGATATCTGTAGCTTGTATCCAGATAGTCTCAGAGAATTACGAGCTCAGCTCGAAATTGAAAATTAAAATTTTTGGTTTTTTTAAGATTATGTTTTAGGTTTTTGTTTTTAGTTTTCTCTTAATTTAAAAATTCAATTCGAAATATATACAGAATTGTTTAATATTTTTGGATTGGGCATAGTTAAGAGAAAAATGGAAAATTAAAATTTTTAACAAATCTTAACCCATTCAGGATAATTCATTAACATTATAGCATTAACTTTTTAAATTGTAGTAAATTAACGGACAAGCATATAAATATTGTTACGAAAATAAACTAGTCTAGTATAGAAAACCCAGGAATTTTCTGGAGGAAAATATCCCGAAAAACGGGATTTACTAAAATCATCAATCTGGTAGTTCTAACTACATTTAAGTATAATGTGTTTCCGAAATTCTCTACTACCACGGAAGAAAAACCATATGAGGCTGCCATATGTTATTTAGTTGATAAGTTGATTATAAGCGATTGTGTAATTCAGTCGGGCTTAAGTAAATTGTTGTATTAAAATCATTACAGTTTGTTGGTATGTTATACGGTTTTGTTGTATTAAGAGTAATACAGTAATAAGGTGTTAAATAAATAAGTGCAGAAGCTCAATAAATCAAACTAAAGAGAGTGTGTGAGAGTTATTTTAGTTACTAAGAGCACCAGCTCGGTTTATCTAAAGTAGATAAACCAACGTTTCTATAAGGTAAAACGTAACAATTGGTGTCAGGGATGCGATTGGTTATTTCGATTGCAATAGAAAAGAACCCGGATTATTTAAAGAAAATAAACCAACGTTTTTAAATAGTAAAAACGTAACAATCAGTGTGTTCGATTACTCGAAATTCTTACTACTTTTACTACAATTGGAAAGTTTTGTTTACTTTTTGTATTGAATTTTTCCAGCTGAAGTATAAGTAGTAACTTGTAGTAAGTAAACGAATACGCTTAATAAGTTACAATTCATTTATTTTATAAATAATTTTTTTTCTCATCAATTAATATATAAAAATTAATTAAATATATCAAGTCAATAGCAAAATTTATTTTAAGATTAATAAAATTGCTAATTAATCTGCATTTAATTGAATATATAGCGGAAAACCAAAAGTTTTAATGAATTTCAATTAATAAATTCAATTTTAAGTTCAAATATTTAAATAGTTTGTTGTTGTTATCAACAACCAACTGAAAATGAACAAGATATTTTCACAGCATATCTGTCGGTCTGGGCATATTTGGTTTTAATTAATTTATTTATGTTTGTTTAATTCAATAAATATTTTTTTTGTTGATGTTTCAAATAATTTTTCTTTTTTTGATTGAGTTAGTACAAGTATGTACTTAGCAAATTTATGTTTTTATTTACATTAGTTTTCCCAGCTTCATTATGCAAACAACTCGATAAATTCTTTCAATAGAATAAGTACAAGTAAATTTTTATGATTTTATTTTCTACCTACCAACATTTCCGGTTAGGCAAGGCAATTTAGAAAATAAAATTACATACCCATATATTTATTTATTTTTAGAAAAATTTTAAAACTTAATTTTATTAGTTATAAATTAAGGCAGACATTAGAAACGAAAATATTACTGCATATTAAAATAAATGCTAATAAGGAAGTTACGAGGACTGGTAGTTAAATTAAAGGTTTAAGAATCTAAAACATTACAATTTTTGTAAACAGTAGACAATAAAAAATAATATTGTCTAATATTATACCCTACACCGCTACGTGGACAGGGCATAATAACCCAATAAGCACGTAGGTTTTAAAAATTCAAGTGCTTTAAATTTTGCTTGAAGTAAAGTATATTTCAAATTCTAGCACTTGTTTTTTTAACAAAAATATTTCAAACTTGAGTTTTTGTTTCCCCTTTTGCTGGAGTATGCTATTGAAATTAAATGTAATAAAAGTTGAATTCAAGCCTTGAAACTGAAAAACAGGGCTGGAATTGAACTTGATTTCAACTTGAATTCCAGTGAAAATGTTTATAGGGAAGTTTGTGCTGATGTTTGTAGCAACAAAAAATATTTGACCTAGACCCACCTTTTAGTACACTGATCGACTCAAAATCACCTTTTGTTGCACGCTTTAGGTCGTGAATATATATTAAGATATTTTGGTAAAATTTGGTAAACCGACTTATCTTGGTTATTGAATTTGATCCATGTTTAGACCTAGTGCCCATGTGTAGGTCCGCCATGAAATTTGACACATCTACTTATGTATATCGGCCCAAAAATGAAAATATTGCTGAAATTGACATATTTTTTTTTTTTGTGAAATACTATTGAAAATTACAAATTATACTGTTAAATCTGCAGAAAATTTTGCAAAATATTAGTAGACTAAAAATAGCAAAATCAAACTGTTATATCTAGAAAATTTTTGTTCTTTTTAAACTTTTAGTTGAATGTAAACATCAGTCTATCCTGCGAAAATCAACAGAAATTTTTGCTAAAAAACAGCAAACTTCCGATTTCAAAAGGCAAGATTTTTATTTACATAAAAAAATCGCAAAAAAACTTTGAAAATTTAAAATTTTTGTATATTTAATAATTTTATTTTTGCTATTCCTATCTTACAAATTTTTGAAAGTTTTTTGCTGCAACTAAATTTTTACCTAATTTTTAGTAGTTTTAACTAAAATCTTTACAGACTTTTTTCTATTAGTGTAGTAAATATTGACCGATATTTTTTTAAATGTATAGTTAATTTTTAACTCAAATTTCCCAATGAGTTAACCACCAAACAGAAAACTGAAACAATTCCCTATTAAATAAGCTCTGGGTATTATAAGAATTATTTGTCTAAAATCCCAAAGCTTATTTAACACATTGTAAAAAATAATTTGTTGTAGACTTGTCCCTATCCTGGTTTCATTCATGCCTATGAAAATTTTCAGGGGATACAAAGTGAATGAAAATTCCTTGTTCTCGCGTTAATCCCTATGCCAAACATCAAAGAAAAATAATAATGAAAAATTACCACAATTTGCTTTGTCACCTTCAAAAATTCTACTCTGTTGTTTTGATAGATATAGCAATATAGTGACATCTATTTATGTAAAACCAACCTCTTCTGCTTGTTCACACGTTACAGATACAAATACAAACAATGACTATTGAATTTGTTTAGAGTCGGCCCATAGTTAGACTTAGATTAAGTATATCCGCATTGCTTTTTTAAAGCAAAATTCCATTAAATTGTTTTTATTGGTGGTAAATATTATCTTTTCACACAATTATAATTTGTATAGACATCAAAATAGACAGTGTAAACGATAAGGATTATATAAAATATTAAAATCATGCTCTATAAACCAAGTGTAAATACGCTATGAGGTAAACATTTATTTTTGTTATAAATCGCCATAAAAATTGTCAGCCACTTCATAAATCATCATAAAAACTGCGCATCTCCATTTCAGTTAAATCGCCAAAGCGTGTTTAAACATCGCCACATTTGGCGAAAAATTATAATATCTGACAACCCTTTTTGGAATGCTTATGACAAGCCCATGTTAAATTCATTTACGAAAATGCTAAATTAGAAGACAAATTGTTTTCCTGGGATATTTATTTATTATATTTACTGTTATCCGGGTCATACTGCAACTTTATATTGTGGTTTGCAAGTTGTTTGTATGTGTTTGTAAATACGTCCTATGTCTGTTCTATAAAAATTGTATTTACAAATAACTTTTCAAAAGATTCAAAGCATAAAGTGCTAATACTGCACAAGTATATTTATTTAGCAATTTAGGTGAGGATATTTATTTTAATACCGTCTCTCTGTATGTATTTAACCCTTGGACGACCACACATTTTATACCAAAGCGCTTTAGTTTTTAATACCTTCTACCATATATTTTCGGTCCTTATGTAATTTTAAGCCGATCTAGCGATATCCAACTATCATTATGTTGAAATGGGGATGATTTTTATTAATTTTTACTGTTATTAATGGGCATCCTCTCGAGCAATTTAGTATTGAAAATGGGCAAAATCAATCCAGTGGTTAAAAATTGTATGTGAAAATTATTATTATTATTCTTTATTCAGTCTATGGAACATCATTTCCTTACAGACTATGATTAAACTATAAAATAATTATAAATAGTAATTATTATTATACATGTTTTAAGATATAGGCTTTTGAAAGAACAAGAACGGACGCACTTTTACATTAGTAGGCCACAAGGAAGGCTCAAATAGATTATCATATAATTCAGCGGAGATCCCAATTTTAAAAGAAACACTCCTCAATGTGTTCTGCTCAATTTCCTTTTTAACCAATTTAAAACATTTTAGATGGGTTTTGGAAATATTAGTACCTTTTGCAACATAACTCAGGATTTGTTCTGCTGTTACGCTGGGCTTAAATGAGGAAATATGCACCCATTTTTGATTAGCAATAACTTCTAAGTCTTTGGAATTATTATCTCCAAACACCACAGGCTTACGTTGCTTTTTTTTGTAGTTAACATTAGTCCATCCAGCATTGTTAACTGGGATATTACTTTCTACTTGAGAGTATGCAATTGAAGCTGAGCTAACAGTATTGTCAGAGTTTTGAGAACAACAAATGCTAGCTCTTCGTTTAGAATTTAAAACGGCATTTGGCTCAGTAGCAGCAATAACATCATTTGGTTTAATTGTAGCAATATTATCATTATGAATATCATCATCATCATGTAAAGAAAGACAAAGACTAGCTCTACGTATTCGCATATTAGAATTTAAAACATTTTTACTTGGTTCAGTAGTATCAACAACATCTTTACGAAAAGCATAATTAGCAGAACTTGAAGAAAAGGAATCACTCAGAGTTGAACAACCTTTTTGTTGTAAATCATTATTTTTTGAATTTAAGCTTGACTCAGCATGTATGTTTTTATTTTTAATGGAGGCACTCTCAACTGCATTGTTGTTGTATATACAGGCATTGAATAACTTTTTTAATTCTCTTACTTCATTTAACAAAAATGTTATTATAGCAATTAAATTATTAGATCCTTTAGCGCATTTATTGCAGTTATAAACAATATTATTTGATGAAATTAAAACATTAAAATCACGATCACTATTGACACCAGAGCACCCTTTATGGAATAGACAACTGCATGTTATGCATCTAATAAATATACTACCAACAGCTCTAAAGCAACTAACACAATCAGTATTAGACTGCATTAGGAAGAAAAAATAAAAATGAACTTGTTTAAACGACAATCACTACTGAAATGTGAATATGTTTCGCTGTATTTTAATGCCATTTCATGCACTTAGAAAAGATTTGTTAGTTATTTAAGTAGTATTTTAGTTTTGTTGATATCAAGCGTAGAATAAAAATAATTTTCAACAGTATTTGTAGTTTACTAAAAAAACACAAGCTATACAAAATTACCGATAATATGTAACATTCATTCTATGCAGTCATTATACCCTACACCACTATGTGGTCAGGGTATTATAAGTTTGTGCTGATGTTTGTAACACCAAAAAATATTGGTCGTAGACCCACCTTATAGTATACCGATCGGTTCAGAATTTTTTTTTATTTCGATTTAACGATGTCCGTCTGTCCGTCCGTCCGTCCGTCTGTCTGTCCATGCAATCTTGTGCGCACTCTACAGGTCGCAACTATTAAGATATTTTGATGAAATTTGGTACGCAGACCTATGTTGGCCCAAGGACGAACAAGTTTGATTTTTTTGAACATCGGTCCATGTTTAGACCTAGTGCCCATATAAGGGTCCTACCAAAATTATATTGTTTATACGCTGCAGGTCGCAACTATTAAGATATTTTGATGAAATTTGGTACGCAGATCTATGTTGGCCCAAGGACGAACAAGTTTGATTTTTTTGAACATCGGTCCATGTGTAGACCTAGTGCCCATATAAGGGTCCTACCAAAATTATACTGTTTATACGCTGCAGGTCGTAAATATTAAGATATTTTGATGAAATTTGGTACACAGCGCTACATTGGCCCAATAACGCAGCCTATTGATTTCGGTGAACATCGGTCCATGTTTAGACCTAGTGCCCATATAAGGGTCCTACCAAAATTATACTGTTTATACGCTGCAGGTCGTAAATATTAAGATATTTTGATGAAATTTGGTACACAGCCCTACATTGGCCCAATAACGCAGCCTATTGATTTCGGTGAACATCGGTCCATGTTTAGACCTAGTGCCCATATAAGGGTCCTACCAAAATTATACTGTTTATACGCTGCAGGTCGTAAATATTAAGATATTTTGATGAAATTTGGTACACAGACCTATATTGGCCCAATAACGCAGCCTATTGATTTTGGTGAATATCGGTCCATGTTTAGACCTAGTGCCCATATAAGGGTCCTACCAAAATTATAATGTTTATACGCTGCAGGTCGCAAATATTAAGATATTTTGATGAAATTTGGTACACAGACCTACATTGGCCCAATAACGCAGCCTATTGATTTTGGTGAACATCGGTCCATGTTTAGAACTAGTGCCCATATAAGGGTCCCCCCAAAATTGGCTTGGTTACAAACTGTAGGTCGCAAATATTAAGATATTTTAATGAAATTTGGTGCGCTGACTCACATTATAGAAAATTTTGACATAAGCCCCATTTTAACCCATTAGAATTTCGGATCCAAACAATACACCAGACTGGTGTAGGGTATTGTATAGTCGGCATGCCCGACTTTAACCTTTTTACTCGTTTTTTTATAAAAAATGTACCAAACAAATGTTTTGTTTATTTACTTTTTCGGCAAAACTGAAGTTTCGTAAAAAAAAAATAAAAATATGACCCCCTCTGGAATTAAAAAAAGAAAAAAACCGAAATTAATTTTGGGAGGGGCTAGGGCCCGGGAGGGCCGTGGGGGTCAAAAACGGGGGAACATAGTAACATGAAAGTGTGAAATTGTCTCACGGTTCCAAAAATGTAATTTTTTTTATCCGTAAAACCTAGGCCTAACTAGAGCCATTTTTCGAGCAATAGGGGAGGTCGAAAAAAGAATCGAATTAAAAGCATTTTGTTAAGTTTTAGACCTTTGAAAAATTAAAAAAAGTCTAAAATCACGTTATTTTTAGTTTTAGTAAAACCCTGTAAATGGCAATTTTTTGTTGTTTATTTTGAAAATTTGAAACATAACAGGCAGTTGGAAATGGAAATCACAAATGGAATCAACTTTTAATTGATGAAAAATGCAATTTCAGAACTGATATGGTATAATTGCGCCGCAGGGGAATTTTTTTTGTAAAAATCGCGCGATTTTTTCAAATTTTTTTTTTTTTTTAATTTCCTGATCTGTGACTTAATAATAGCCATGATACAAAAAACTGGCTTTCTTCATATTCCACATTTCACGTGCCAAATGAAGTTATGTTTGCCACTTGTATAACAATTAAAATATTTTGTATGTAAAGACAGCTGCAAATGTATTGCAACGTTTTTACCTTTTAAAAATGTTGCTTTATTTCCTTTAAGTAAACCGGGTTCTTTGTTATTGCAATCCAAATAACCACACAATCTTTGATATTGAGCTTATTTATTTAACACCTTATTAATTTACATGCAACAATATAGCACACACAACTATGCAAACTCTATTGCGCAACTCAATATACACAGAAAATGCGCAATTAACTATACAAACGCTACGGTACACCTGAACTCCACAAAAGCTAATGCGCGACTTCTCCCTTTTTTAAGTTCAGTATTATATAGTGTAAAGGCCTTTTTTGTAGAACCTGCTAGAAGTATTCAGAGTACTATAATTATAGCACTTATTTTATTTATGACACTTAAAATTATAGCGTATACTGAGGTGTATACTTACCCGTTTCTCGGGATGTCTTCCTTCTGAAATTCTAGATTTTTCTATACTAGGCTAATTCAATTTCCAGTATTTAAAAACAAATAAAATTTCGCTTGAAAACAGAACCACTAACATTTTGTTAAATTAAACTTAGATCTTCTTTTGTTTTGACTGTTAATAAAATGAACCACAAATTAGCTAAAAGAACTAACAAAAATTTACATGCATTATTTTTGGTTTATTTTTTTAGAAACCCAAATGACTAAAAAAAAATAAATGTTATAAATAATATGTTTTATATTATTTTTATACCCTACACCACTATGTGGTCAGGGTATTATAAGTTTGTGCTGATGTTTGTAACACCAAAAAATATTGGTCGTAGACCCACCTTATAGTATACCGATTGGCTCAGAATTTTTTTTTATTTCGATTTAACGATGTCCGTCTGTCCGTCCGTCCGTCTGTCTGTCTGTCTGTCTGTCTGTCTGTCTGTCTGTCTGTCTGCCTGTCTGTCCATGCAATCTTGTGCGCACTCTACATCGGTCCATGTTTAGACCTAGTGCCCATATAAGGGTCCCACCAAAATTATATTGTTTATACGCTGCAGGTCGCAAATATTAAGATATTTTGATGAAATTTGGTACATAGACCTATGTTGGCCATATTGATTTTGGTGAACATCGGTCCATGTTTAGAACTAGTGCCCATATAAGGGTCCCCCCAAAATTGGCTTGGTTACAAACTGCAGGTCGCAAATATTAAGATATTTTAATGAAATTTGGTGCGCTGACTCACATTATAGAAAATTTTGGCACAAGCCTCATTTTAACCCATTCGAATTTCGGATCCAAACATTAGTTGGCTTTTAACCAGACTGGTGTAGGGTATTGTATAGTCGGCATGCCCGACTTTAACCTTTTTACTCGTTTTAATGATTTACGAATGTAGTTAAATTTATATTCTTCTACAAACGAATATTATTTTCACTTAAAATATAAAAAAACTGAAAAACTAATAACACTATGCGACAGTCAAAATCGGGATGGGATGAAACCAACGGGAAATGTTATATCGGTCAAAAACAAGTTATGCGTGTCCCGGCGTTTCGCTGGGTCACCCCTAGGAATCGAGATATATCTTTTTTTTAACATAACTCGAGAACCACTAGTCCGATTTTGCTCAAACAATTTTAAAAAAATTAAAAATTACAATTCCTTTAATCTGTTCATATAACGTTTTTCTATATACTCAACAGTTTTGCCGGTAAAAATAGATGTTTGTTACCGCTACCATAAAAATCAATAACCTTTTGTTTATTACTTTTTTTAATATTTTAGGCAAAAAATATTTTTTTCTTCATACATTTAATTTTACCGGCAAAACTGTTGAGTATATAGAAAAACGTTATATGAACAGATTAAAGGAATTGTAATTTTTAATTTTTTTAAAATTGTTTGAGCAAAATGGGACTAGTGGTTCTCGAGTTATGTCAAAAAAAAGACCATCAAAGGTCAAATCGATATATCTCAAGGGCTGACCCAGCGAAACGCCGGGACACGTATAACTTCTTTTTTACCGATATAACTTTCCCCGGTAGTTTGAACCCTTCCCGATCACTGACCCCTACCATTTGTCTCACAGTGTAATTTTGATAAGTAAGTGGGACTAGATAGAGTTTTATCGCCCACCACTAAAAATCGCCAATGAATACTTTTAACTTATCTTTCACAAGGACGTTACATGTGGTTGTCAAATGGTTAAACAGACATCAGAATAAACCCATAAAAGGGCAAAGATTGAATTAACTCTGATTTGTTCTTGTTATTTAATTTGCCAATAAAGTTGTATTTTTGCTGTCGACATAGTACATACATATTTACCATCATTGTTGTCTCTTTTGCTATTCTGTGTTAGAACAAATCAAAAACAGGAAGTAAAATGTGAAGTAATGCAATAAATTCTGTTATTTTCTAAGGCTTTGCCATCATTTTAGGTAGTTTTTTTTATGTAATTAAAAATATATTTAACTTTATTGAAATTCCAATTCCAACATGTATTTCGTAAACTTGCACAAGGGTATATCACAGATGAGGAGCTCCATTGCGATCTAGGCGTTAAATCGTAAAATAAGTTAAGTAAATTTTGACAAAACGAAAGCGCTACTACGGGTTCAACTGGTGGCTTCGTTTGATGAGGAAATGTAAAAAACTATTTATTCTTATAATTTATTTTTCACTTAATTGAATTATAATAATGTTAAACACAATTTTGTATTAATTTAGGATAATTTAACACCCACTAACTGTAAAATAAATGTCGACTGTAGACGGGTGTAAGAAGAACAAGTTTTATTTTATTTATTTATTATTTTCTTTAGTTTTTTAGTAGGGAGAACCACAATACCACTTGTCCACTCTCAATTTTTTCGCAACACAATATTTTAAGATTAAACACTTTTTTAAGTTCCAGCCTAGTCTAATAATGATCACATATTCTGAACATGTAATATTATGAATAGGGCAAGTTTTTTTTGGGCATTTGCCATTAAGTGTTATTTTTGGAATTTTTCCAATTATTTTGTAGAAAATCAATTTTTGCAGATCTTTGGGAAAAAAATTATTTTGGAATTTTTTCGACTAAAATCCCAAATGGTGCATATAATTTTTGGAGAAATTTTTTTATTTTTACTGACTTTACCAGTTAATTAAATAACAACTAAAAGTGAAAGACAAAATACAATTGTTTTAAACGAAAAGCAGTTAGTCCTTTTTTTTAACTTATTTTCAAAAGTTTTAATGTACATATTCTGTAGATTTAAAGAAAAAAAAATATTGTAAGAGCATTATTGTTTTTGTTAAAAATCAACTAGTATTTCTTTCAGCTTTTTTGTGCCATTTTATACTTGCCCTGGTGTTGTGTATGGCACAAGTTATGCACTTGTATGAACAACTTGCAATAATAAGTAAATTAAAACTACTCGCACAAGTGAAAAGCTCAGCAATGTGTTAAGTAAATTAACTAAAAAAACCCAAGTAATTTGTAATGTTAGAAATTAAAGTTGTACATGCTGGCTATAGGAAGCCCTACACCACAGTATGATTTGGGTCATATACCTGGAAGCGATAATGTTTCCGGAAGCGAATTTCAGTTAATTGTCTAATAAATATAGAGAACAATATATAGGGTCTGTTCGATTACATTTCTATTAAAAAATAGTAAACTTGGAAAGTACTAAAGAATTGCCAAAAAAGAATCGCTTTTCGTATGAAATGCAAGAAAATTATATCAAAAGTAGTAAATGGAAAGAACTGAATTAAAAAATTAGCAAATATTCCATTGGGAACGATTTTAAGATAAAAAACCTAGTAAAAATAGTAAAAACTAGCATGTAGGCAGAGATGTAAAAACGCTAAAATAAAAAAATAAAACACTAACAAGCGAGGTAACTTAATGGGTTGTCTTCGCTTTTAATGATATATGGATATGTAATAAATGAGAAAAAACAAGAGACACCTATGTTTTTAAGCGACCCAATCTAATGTTTAAGGATTAAAAGTTGGGATGAAAAACTAACCTATTTTTCTATGCAACTACGATTGAAATTTACTTTACACAGAACGAATTTACAAAATTCTAATTAAATTTTTAAACACCTTTCTCATACCAAATTTGTAAATACAAAAAAAACTTTTTAAAAAGGCACCAACAAAGAATTTTGTAAATCCAAAAAAAAAATTTGTTTTTTTTTTTGCAACTTTGAATTTTTATTTTTAAACAATTTTTATATGAAAGATAAAAATTTAAAAACGAGTTACAAATATTTCAAACAAAAAAATTGGTGGAAATAAAATTTCAATTTCAAAGAAAATGTGATTGCTTTTACAAATTCCCATTGTTGGTGCCTACTGTTTTTTCTGTGTGGACTTATTTGTAAACAGCGTGAAAAGTCATACAAAAGCCGATTGATAACGAATATCGAAAGTTCACTATAATCTGTTAATTGGATCTAAAATCAGCAAAAATTTCCCATACAAATGTGCTATTCGAAAAAAATAATAATTGAATAACAAAAAATGTTGTTCTTTAAGAAAGCTTTCATTTGATACCCAACTTGTCTATTTTGCTTCAAAATTTTAGGAAAAAATTAAAAACTCGAAATATTGGTTGATTTTTAACACCACTTTTGTACCCTATAAACATGAGAATGAGCCGCTGAAAAATATATTTGTACATTATTTTATTCTCCTCTATCACATACCACAATCTCACTAAGATTGGAGAGACCCCATTGGAATACTCTCCTTGTAAGAAAATTAAAGGTGAAAATATCGCTGAAAATTTAAAAGATCAGTTAAATTGAACAACAAAATTCTAAAAGTAGAAAAGCTCTGCACAATTATAAAAAATTGGTAGTATCACCAAAATTAAAAAAATCTCTGAAATTGCAAAGAATTGGTAAAATATAAAGAATCGGAAAATATTGATAAATATATTTCAAGTTTTTTCGATTTTAGCGATCTTTTTTTAAAATTCGGCCATTTTATTCAATTATAGCACTTGTGTTAATTTTTTTTTCTAATTTTAGTGATTTTTCAATTCTAGCGTTTTTACGATTTCTTGCGATTTTTTTAAATTTTGCCGATTTTTCAAATCCTAGCGATTTTTATCCTTGTGCACTAGAACGTACCACCTTATAGGCGAAAAATAGTGTGCGGTACACCTTCGAATATAAAGTATTTTTGCCAGGCAATTTCGAATTTTTTTTTGCCGAAAGTAGAGGTCGCCTTTTTTAATTTTTCGTTTTAACTTCGGCATTTACAGTCGGAACTTAAAGTGTGATACAGTGGTGGAAAATATAATAGAAACCAGTGTAGGTTCTTTTTTTAATTTTATTCTCGTTACCTTTAATTTTAAAGATCAACATAGCGGCTAAAATTGCCCCAAAATGCGGGGCGATGGTTCAGAAAATTGTACAGATTTTTTACGTAACATTTGTTTTTTTATTTTGTTATATGTTTTAAGTGGGTGTGGCTTTCAACGAAAAATTAGCGATATCGACCTTTTTTATATAGTAAAATTTACACTCTTTAAAATCGCATTTTCATTTTATTGGACACCCCCTAATTTTATTTTCGTTGCCTTTATTTTTAAAGATCAAAATAGTGGTTAAATTCGCCCGGAAAGAGAGGAGATGGTTCAGAAAAATGTGCAGAATTTTAACGTAACATTTGTTTTTTTATCACTTGTTTAAATGGGTGTCGCTTTAACGAGAAATTCGCGATATCGACCTTTTATCAAATTACATAGTACAATTTAGCGAGTACTGATCGGTTCTGTACGAACTGTATATTTTTGGAAATTCTTTAAAATTTCCTTAAGTCCTGCATTATTTTTATCTACAAATAGTCGGCAGACTTAAAATGGCAGTACCTTAAACATGACCAAATTTTTCATTGTTTTAAGCGATTTTAGAATAAAGTTAACAACACTAAAAAATAATATTCGTAAAAATAATATTCTTAATTCAATTTCAGAAAATTAACCCTTAAGTGCTGTTGGGGACTTTTTTACCCTATTATGAAAATAGACCAACATTTTTTGAGTGGGCCATATAGGACGCAACAGCACTTAAGGGTTAATTTTCTGAAATTGAATTAAGAATATTATTTTTACATCTAGAAAAATAATAATAAGAAGTTCCATGAATATCCGCTTAGGAATATCTATTACATTAATATGTTTAAAAAAAAATTAAAATCTCCTCAAATTTGATCTCTGAACTTACACAAGGGCAATTTAATGTTCTAATGCTCAGTATTGAAGTATTTAATCTTGCGTTGTTATATTCCGACCAAAATCATGTGGAATTAAAAAAAGAAAAACTTGCCTAAAAGCTAAATAAATGCCTAAAATCGCTGTTTTCTGGAAATCCGCTGAAATAAAATCTCTGCCCCAGCCAAATGAAAAAAGAAATTCCTACAATTTTTGTAGTTCTTAATCTCTAATATGTTTTTAATAAAACCTTAAGGATCGTTTATTTTTTAAAATTTCTTTAACAAATTTGTTAAAAATTTAAAATTGTAGATTTGAAAACAGTGTTTAAGAATTCTGACCTTTTTGGCAATAATTTAAAACGAGTTAGCCAAACACAATAAAAAAAAATAATTCTTATCTGAGTTCTTGGAACTTATAGAATAAAAAAAATGATTCTGTAGTAGATTATTTCAATAAATTTTAAAATTTGGACCCGAATTTATTGATTAAGTGATCTGCGAAACATCAGTTGCCTGGGGAAATTGTAACAACTCGGCTGTTTTTTAACCGCTTTAAATTTTTATTGCTTTATTACAAACAGAATTCACTCCAAATTACGATTATATAATGTTTTTAATTGGAATTAGTTTTAAAATATCAATGTTTTCGAGAAAATGCACAAAAAGTCATCTTTTCCCCTTGTAATCCGTGTTCCAAATTTCAGGGCCGTTGCGGCAAATCTTCCCGATGTACGATTATCCTAGTTTTTTGGCGGACGTAGTTTTACACCGAAATAAATATTTCCAGGGGGTAGCCCGGTGAAAAATTCAAAATTTATTTTCCTCCATACATGCTTGGAACACCCTACTGTACATACATACTCAACTCGGATTAAATTTCAATAGTAAAATGCTAAGTTGTCCTAAATCATTTTGTCTGACCTCCCCGGTATAAAAAGAAAAACGTTATAAAAAAAACATTTGGCTGATTTTTAGATAAATTGAGTTTTCTATTACATTAAATTTCAGAACTATTTCCAAATTTTAAAAAAGAAACTATTTTTGTAATTGCCAATTTATAATTCTATTGACATAGTGCACTAACAAAAAGTTTTACAAATTCCACTAAATTACACTATGCGACAGTCAAAATCGGGATGGGATGAAACCAACGGGAAATGTTATATCGGTCAAAAACAAGTTATACGTGTCCCGGCGTTTCGCTGGGTCACCTCTAGGAATCGAGATATATCTTTTTTTTGACATAATTCGAGAACCACTAGTCCGATTTTGCTCAAACAATTTTAAAAAAATTAAAAATTTCAATTCCTTTAATCTGTTCATATAACGTTTTTCTATATACTCAACAGTTTTGCCGGTAAAAATAAATGTTTGTTACCGCTACCATAAAAATCAATAACCTTTTGTTTATTACTTTTTTTTTAATATTTTAGGCAAAAAATATTTTTTTCTTCATACATTTATTTTTACCGGCAAAACTGTTGAGTATATAGAAAAACGTTATATGAACAGATTAAAGGAATTGTAATTTTTAATTTTTGTTTGAGCAAAATCAGACTAGTGGTTCTCGAGTTATGTCAAAAAAAAGACCACCAAAGGTCAAATCGATATATCTCGATTCCTAGGGTTGACCCAGCGAAACGCCGGGACACGTATAACTTCTTTTTTACCGATATAACTTTCCCCGGTAGTTTGAACCCTTCCCGATCACTGACCCCTACCATTTGTCTCACAGTGTTATAATAAATAATAGAATTATTCCTAGAAATTCTAAAAACGTCGTCCACTGACGAATTTCTGGGCAATAATGAAATCCAGATATGGGTATGTCATTGCACTATTTGTTAAATAAATTTTAGGATTTTAGCACATTTAAATAAAATAACTCTAAATAGGGTAAAAATAGGTATTATTTTAGATAAGTTAACCGACCTTAATGCTTTAAAGTTTGTCCCGGTAAAAATATATTTGAAATAACAAATATGCAAGTGCTTGTGCAAATTTAAATGTAACTGACACTTATAGAAAACATATGATTTTATATTGTTGGTTATACATAAATAGACATCACTATATGTGACCTTCTCCGAGAAAAGGGACCTAGTGTGTCAAGTTTGCGTTTTTGGGAGTTGACGAAGCAAATTGTGGTAAATTTTTTGTTGTGGTTTTTGTTTGATATTTTAAATGTCGAGCAAGCAATTCTTATTGTGTTTGTAATTAAATTTAACAAATATTTTATTCTTGAAATAAATAATACAGTAAAAGTAAACATTAAATTTGTCATAATTTATCATACCTACTTCGCCCATTTTATGGAAAAATTTAAAAAGTTGCTCCAATCTTTATTCGCGTCATATGAGACAATAAATGCTTTAAGTCTGACGACATACTTTTTGCTGTAGCTGGACAGTTGACATGGAAAGCATCATATTTGTGAAACCCATCTAATGGATTAATCAATAAGAAGGGGTTACTAAAAATGGAATACGTAAGTCAGTCCGTTTTGTCTTATTTTTGAATGATCATCTGTGACTGTGACTGTGTTGTTTGTTGTTTTTGTAGTTATTTCCACAGTGAAGACACTGTGGAATATTTTTAGAATATTTTTTTTAGCGAATTTAATTTTTAAAAAAATTAAGAAAGAAGATCACCAAAACAGATAACTACCTGAAGACCAAAACTAAAGTTAAGAATAGAAAAAATCTCACAATTCGCTCAAATTGTTACGATTATTTTGAGATAAATATATCTAATCAAATCGATGACTGCGCAGAGGGAATTTTACTGGACGAGTTTTAATAAAAATTTAGTAAGTAATAACCCTTAATTTCAATATGTTAGTTATTATATTAATAACTAACATGATGAGTTAGGGTGTAATACAAAAATAACAAGTAAACGTTGTAAAATTTCTTTACTTTCGTTCTAATGACTATAAATATAATTAAAAGTTTTAATGTTAAAATAAAACAACAAACATTTGCTTTACTACTAAAGGAACTTTGGTCAAAAACTATAATATGGAGAAAAATAATAGCTTTTTATGAAACATGTGATTTTCGTTGTAATATATAAATAACTGGTCAAAATGTTTGAATTTATTTCCTTGGGAGTAAATACGAAAACTTAAATCTATAAATTATAACCAAGCGAGAACCCCAAAAAGACAATCTGATGATACTGCTTGGTACTACTTGAAAATGCATTAACCCTTTGACACGGGAATTTTAATGGCTAGGAATTTTCCGACCAAACTTCGTGGAAATGTAGATCTATGCCTAAGAAATATTGTTTATTACTTTTATGGCTTTGCAGCGCCCCCTAGCGGAGATATTTGGATTCAAAGTTCAAACATTATAATGTTGCCGACTCCGAGCGGGTTAAAATTTTTTTTAAATTTTAATTTTATATTTTTCCTATTACTAATCTCTACATAAAACCTTTTGAATTTTTGAATTTTATTCATCACGGAATTTTTGAGACTAAACTTTAGCCTTTTTTGAACTTTTAAATTTTAACACACTCTCAGCAGCGTTGATGATCACAAGACAAAACGCACTCTACTGCTCTCATGTTGTTTTGAAATTTCACAGCCCGCATAAAATTTTAATAAGAACAAAATAACGAACCGATAACAGTAAATGAATAGCGCTTTGGTTAAAATTCAAATCAGGGACAAGTTGATGAAGTCGACGTACATTATAATGTACGCCACTCGCCAAAGGGTTAAATATCACTGTGGAACAAATTCAGGTTAGCAAAAGTTAGGTCGATTCTGAGAGTGAGGGGTTAAAATAGAGGCTAAATTAGAAGACCCGTATCGCGGCGTTTGCTTATGTTAGTTCGGATTTTTTCATATTGTTTATATGGTTTATTGTCTATCATGAAAATGATCAACCCTTTTTGAAACAACAAATAAAATCTAATATGACAATATCATATTAGAATTTGGACTTGAGGTAGAAGAATATTCTAACTAAATAAATAAAATTTTAATTTGTAAGAAATTACCACTGTGGTTTGTGTCGTATATGTCTAAATAATGTATTCAATGTTTATTTGTATATAATTGTATTAAAAAACTATAAAAAGAAAATTGCCGAGTGTTCAGCATTAAATACAACATGCGTATGAATGGATGTATTTTTATTTAGTGTTTATACTTGTCACATAGACTTTTAAAAATTATTCAAAAATATATAGGAAAGAAACTAACAAGTAACTACAATTTCAATCCATGAACTATTACGGTGGGTCTTATACTGCAGGTGGTTCTTAAGCGGTAACTAATAGTTAACGCAAAAATTTGTTGTTGTTAAAGTTAAAATTACAGTATGAGACCCACCGTTAAAGATTCCAAGCGAAGCTATAACTATAGCCCATTTTCCCGAACAAAAAATTCCGAAAAACGATCAATGCGACTCCTATTCTCGTTTCCACAATTAACCTTCATTTTGGAACCCGCTTTTCTGCCGAATGATACATATTTGATTATCCGAACGTCTTTGCAATAAAAAAATATTGAAAAATCAGAAATCATTTTTACTAATCGGAAAATAATTAGATTCGAATATTGAGGTGAGTGATGAATGTGAGGATACGAATAGCTACCTCCCAGCAGAAAAAGTGATGCCGAAGCGGTTTGTTCGCAAAAAAAATTATATTTTTTTTATTTTACAAAAGTTTTTTTATTGCCGGGTACCGGGTATCGAACTTGCGACCTCACGATTGCTAGTCTAGCGCTCTACCGCTGAGCTATTCTTTGATATGAAAGTTGACTGCCATAAAAACACCACTTTGTTACTGCGAGATATTGTTCCTTATTCTCTTTAATAAAAGTACTAACTTAACAAGTGTAAAAGGTGCACTCCAATTCAATATTATTTTCATTACTATTTTTACAGGTGCATAAAAAGCAATTTCTCACCATTTTTTTTTAAATATCATATTTTTAAAAACTTTAAAACTAAAAAAATATTGAATTTAAACAAATTAATTAAAAATATTAAAAAAAAATTAATAAAATAAAAAAAATTAAAAAAAAAAATAAAAAAAAAAAAAAAAATATTGGTCCCCCCGGGAATCGAACCCGGGATTCTCTGTTTGGAAATTCCAAATGATACCAAAATCACTTTTTACGATCACTTTTAGAGCAATTACTCTTTAGAAGCAATACTTAAGTGGTTTTTTAGAAGTTGTTCAGAACAACTTCTAAAAAAGTAGTAAAAGTACACTAACGGATACTTGTGAAGTATTGAAAGAAGTATGTAGTTTGTAAAGCATTACTTGCAATTTTTTTTGCTGGGCTGTAATTTCTTATTTTCTCCATAATTTTTTATAGTTATACCTTAAAATATTGATGATAAGATTAAAATTAAATATTTTAAAATATTAAATTTTCAGTTTTCTTTTTTAAAAAAATATGCGTTTAGTTGGATTGTCCAAAGATAGATTACTTATATTTAAAAAAAATCATTGTGCTTAACAATAAAAACAACTTGGAAAAGCTCATAGAATTTGTTTAATTTCTTGATCAAATTGCTATGATTGTTTACCGGCTATCCTTCCTCAAATTTAGTTTGTTTCAGTTTCACTTTATTTTTGTTAAAAATCTATATTTAACTATACAAATTTTGTTTATTTTTTTTTTGGTTGTGAAAATTATCTATTTAAATTTTGTTCAACAATGACATGTTTCTTGACATGAATAATATGCAATTGTTTGCTAACATTTCATTTAACCCTTTGCTGCACGACGTACTTATACATATGTAACGAATAACTTGAGCCTTAACATTTAGACATTTATATGTTTTTTTTTTTTTTAATTACTAAAATGTCGAGCCATGGCGGCCAAAATACCTTAAGCGATAAAACCAATATTTTACATTAGAAAGCTTTCGTAATACATATTTGATTTTTTTGGTTTTATTGTGATAAAATTTGGATTTATATGAAAGAAAAGACATATTTTTTACTTTTTAGCTATCCAATCTCACTTTAAGGAGTTAAACGGGTGGGCTAAAAAGTTGCCCAATTTCCGTTTTTCCCGTTCTTTAATGTTTCACTATCAAATGAAAGTAATTCTAAATTTTTCAGTTGTTTAAAAAAGAAAAAAAAATTCTCAAACGACACTTTGCGGTCACGAATTGAAATATGAACTTAAGGTATTTTTACCTTTTGCTTAAATTCGTAATGGTACCTCCTCGTAGAGATATAAAATTTTGGGAGATTATGAACTTGATCAAGAACTATAGATTTTTATCAAAAAAAAAAAAAAATTAAAATCGCGTAGCTTAAAATATTTTTGCAACACATGTCTACTGATTTGTAGTACAATAAAATTAGTAGACAAAATAAGTACCCGTTACTAAATTTTAGTAAAATTGTTGTAAATCCATGTGAAAATCGAAATATATATGATCGTACATGATCATACATGGACTACTATATGATCATGCATGGGCATACATGATCATATACGTCCATGCATAGTTCAGTGCATGACATTACATTATCTCATATATTTCCATATATCTTTGGATCCGAAATTTGAGGGTATATGACCGTACATGTTCATATATGACCATATATGATCACATAGGATTCGTGTATGCTCATATATCTCCATATACCCTCAAATTTCTGATCCGAAGATATATGGAATTATATGAGATCATGTATGGTCATACATTGAACTCTGCATCGACGTATATGATCATGTATGACTATGCATGCTCAAATACTAGTCAATGTATGGTCATGTATGTTCATATATATTTCGATTTTCACGTGGGAACTTCAATTCAAAATCGATTTGCTAAAATCAGTTAAAAAATTTACTAAATATCAATAATAATTTTAGTGCAATGCAAATTAGTATAAAAAATTAGTAGACGCTACTAAATTTCAGTAAATTATTATAAACTGTAATTTAAAATCAATCTGCTGAAATTAGCAAAAAAATGTACTGAAAAATAAACAAACTCTAAAATATATACATATATAAAAAAAAATTATAATCAAATTTAATAAAATGAAAATTTATTTTCAACAATTATTTTTTGAAACAACAAATAAAATCTAATATGACAATATCATTAGAATTTGGACTTGAGGTAGAACAATATTCTAACTAAATATATGAAAATATAGAAAGTCCGAAAAAACTATTTTTGTATTTTTTAATGTAAAAATTAAAATAATTGTTGAAAAATAAGCACACCACGGCTTAAATCTCATTCAAAATATTTATTTTGTTTTGAGGTAAAGTTCGTTGTTTTTACAAATGTATTAACAACGAACACACAAACATACATATAAATAGTACCGAAAGGGTACTTTTATGTAATTGTTGCTTTCAAAAAGGAGTTGATTTATAGCTGCCCGAGTAAAAAAATAATATGATGTCATATGTAATGATATCTTATTTAATATAATTGGAGATATGCTGTGATCCGAAAAATGGTGGATAAAATTATATCGGATAAGATCTAAATATATTGAATCATATAGAATCTTATCCGGATTTTGACCCGATATAATCATATCTAATTTGATGTAGAGAGACATAATTATATAACGCTTTATAATTCCGGCTCAAAACAAAAACTAATAAAAAGTACTAAAAAATAACACCCTTAAGAATTTAAAATTTAAGTATTTAGGGGCAGTTGTACACAATTGTAACCAAGCATTTTAAGCCTTCTCATATAAAATTGTATTCTACTTGTAAACTGTGTAAACCTGGTATGTTTACGAGTTTAACCCTCTAATGCTCTTTCTTCTGATTGCGATAATATTTAAACTATATATTTGGCATTGAAAATCTACTATGGAAGAAATATTAAAATTTTAATTTATCGCTTTATTTAGGCGATATCGCATGATAAAGGTTGAAGACGAATCAAGAAATCCAGTAGTTAAAAAATTTCGGTTTTTGCTATAAATAACACTGTCAATAAAATAAAATCACGTACTGAAAATTACTCATTTAGTCTTGTTCTTTCAAAAGTAATGGCGATTTTCGCTTTTTGAAAATTACGAAATTTGGCACAAAACTTCAATAAATTTTGACGAAACTAGTTTTGCTTACTACTAGCTCTGAGTATGTAATCTGTGTTTAATTTCAGCTAGTTTTGGAGTTAGAAATATATTCGTAAGATGTATCCTGACGTTATACTTTGAGTCCTGGAGCAAAATTAGTAGATGATTTTTTTTTGCCGAACGTAGGGGTCGCCTTTTTTAATTTTTCGTTATATCTTTGGCATTTAAAGTCGAATTTTAAAGTGTGATATATCGATTTTTTTGCCTCGAGGAGACCACTATTAAACCAGTAAAAATTAAAAAAGGCGAGCCCTACGTTCGGCAACCAATATATAAAAAAAATTTCTGCTGGGTTTATCGAAAAACTTCCTTAGAGTGAAACACTGGTCTCCTCGAGAGAAAAACATCGGTGTATCACACTTTAAGATCCGACTGCATATGCCAAAGATATAAGTAAAAATGTAAAATGGCGACCCCTACGTTCGGCAAAAAAAATTAAAAAATTTTTTTTGAAACCTCCTTGCAAAAATACTTCATACTGGAGGGTGTACGGCGCACTTTTTTTTTTGCCTGTCAGGTGGTACGCTCTACTGTACATGCTTCTCGTTTGAAAATCGTTCCTTATACAAAAAAACGTTTGAAGGCGAAAAAGTAGGTAATTATGTTTTCTATTGATATAATATAACTTGTTTAATAAAAAAATGTTATTTAGCGAAAAACTATTTAATATCTGAAGACCGCTTTTTAGCGGCCTTGGGCATTAGAAGGTTAATGTTAAATTCCATACATAAAAAATATGGCTTGTATTTATACAAGATTTACAAGAAATTTACGAGTTATAATGTGTACGCCTTTTATATTTTGAAATCATAGATAAATATCTCTCAAAAAAACATAGAATTTTTTACATTGCGCTATACTTAAATATATCTAAAACAACTTAGAAAAAACTTTAACATTGAGCTATATAAAACTTTATATGTTTACCGATAAAGCCATTTTTAATTATATATGACGCTGTATTAAAATTGTCATAGCATATGTAACTAAATATGGTACATATTAATATATACGGTGACCCGAGTAAAAAAAGTTAGATGTTATAAAATACAAACGTATCTTTTTTTGGTATAGCCTAAACTACAATTTGATCCGAAAAGTGGTGGATCGTACTGTATTAATTTAGATACACCTTGGATCTAATAATGAAGAGTAGTGTGATGGCTACGAAACAATTGTATTGCATATCATGAAAATGATTAACCTTTTTCGAAACAACATATAAAACTAAATATATTTTTTTCTTTCGATTGTAAAAAATGTATAATTACTTCAACATTCTTGAAATTTGGATTAAAAATTGCAAATGTTTCTCCAGTTATTACCTTTTTATGCATTGTAGATATATATAATAAAATTTTCTGAGTTTTATTTCCAAACTAATATCAATAACAACAAATATAAACTAAACGAGAATTCTAAAAAATCAACGAATTTTTGTAAATAAAATATCCTTAAAGTATCCACTTGTTGTTAAATTAGTATATTTTTTCATTAAGTTAGGCATTCGATTTTGAAAAACTAATTTGGGCTTAATTTAGAAAAATTTACTTTGCAAAGGCGTGTGCCGCTATTTGAAATTTCAAAGTAATCGAATTCACTTGGAAATTTTTCACGCTGGCTTTTGAGCTTGGCTAACGAGATTATGAAGTTAGATTTTGAAAATGTCGAATCCAATAAATTAGGATTAAGAAAAAAAAAAAAACACTTTTTTGCATCCGCAATTTTGAATTTTGAAAATCTAACTTCATATTCTTATTTATTAACCCCAAAAATCTGTGAGTGGAGAATTTAAAGAGATCCAATCACTTCTAAAAAATTTGTCCGCCATGTTAGATGCACTATATTGAATTTCAAAAACGTCACTCGGCACTGAAATTTAAATATTAGAAAAATATTAAAACTAAATGTCAAACTATGTTGCTAGATCTGTCAAAACAACAGATTAGTATATTGGAAGATGACAAAGCAAATTGAGGTAAATTTTTTTTGTTGTTTTCGTTTTTTCTTTAATTTGTTAATTATTCGAGTAGTATTTCAGTGAAGTTATTTTATTTGTAGTAGAAATTTAAATTTTAACTACATTCGTAAGTCGTTATAAAAATTAAACAACGTAAAATACTGAAAATTCGTAACATTTATTTTATGCAGACGTTTTGTTAAAAAAATAAACCAAATCAAATATATGTAAGTAAATTTTGTTACTTATTTTGACTAATTTGTGGTTCATTTTATTAACAGTCAAAAATAAAAGTAAGTTGAATTTAATGAAATATAAGTAGTCCCGTTTTCAAGTGAAATTTTATTTGTTTTAAATTACATTTGCAGCGGTCTTTACAAACAAAATATTTTAAGTGTATGCACGCCAAATGAATTCTCAGTCATTCAGATGTTATTTCGCATCGTTAACTCAAAATTGAAAAATTGATGTTAGCAGTTGGGTTATGACCATCCATATTTCTTTATAGTTATATGATTTTTTAAAATTAATTCATTGTAATACGAGTACATAATTCAATATAATACTAATTTGTTTCCTTTAGAAGAATCATTATCTTTAAAAACATTCTTAGAAATAAAAAATTAGAAAATGTTAAAAATATGAAAATTTTATTCAAACCTTTAGTTTAAAGCAGCAAAGGGTTAATTCATTTCTTTTTTTATTATTTTAGTAAAATTCATTTTTTATTTTGTAATTTATTCATATTTATTATATAAATAAATATAAATGAATTTATAAATATTAAAAAATGTGCATTCAAGTGAATTCATATAAATATTTTAAATAACACTAGTTAACATTTTTCGCAAATTTATTAATGCGAATAGCACTTGTCGTACAGAAACGATAATTAGAATTTTCTTTGTATTAACTCACAGATTAATAGCAAAGGCAATTATTAATAGAATTTATAATTGTTGTAAATGCTTTTGGTGAAAATACTTGAAAAGTTAGCGAGCGTTTAGTTCCACAAACCTCATTTAAATTTCAAATATTTCAATTTCATTAACACGAATAGGAATTATAGAAGAAAAACTTTTAAATAGTGAAATTTAACACTTGGTACCTTTAGTGTTAAATATCTACCTGCAGCCGTTGAAAAGTGTATATTACATTTAAAATCTTTAGGGATTAAGTACGGAAGAACAAATTCAATTTCATTTAGATTATATGTAAACAGAAGTCATGTTTTTATATTTTTTTTTATTTTTTTTTTTTTGATTAAGAAATTCTAAAAGTTTAAAACAATTACATACGCATGAAAGGATTTACAAGTGATATGCATTCTTCTAAGTTTTCTTTTTAAACTTCAAAAAAAAAAAAAACAAAAACCGTATGTTCAATGAGTATTGGAAAAAATTAATATCAAGATACTTCTTCATAATTTAATTCACTTGTTTATTTTGAATTCAGCGGTAGAGCAACTGCCATGTAATCGGAAGAAACTGGATTGAAGACTTGCTGAATGCATGTAATTGTTTGCTTTTACGACTAACGGTTGTATTCAAGATTTTATATAGGTGCACTTATAGAAATAAAGCTATAAAAATACCATAAAAACCAAATAAAACTGCTGAAATTAGCAGATTTTCTTTTCCTAAATACTAGTAAAATAAGAACAGCAAAAATAGAATTGTTAAATTTAAAAAGGTTTTGTTATATTGGAGTTAAAATCTAGTTAATGGAAAATAACAAATTATACTGCAAAATCTGCAGAAAACTTCGCTAAATATTAGTAGACTTATAATAGTAAAAAAGACTGTCATAATATAAGGATGAAATCAAAAAATCTGATAAATTTTTGGGCCAAATTTGTGAGAAGCAAAAAGTGTTAATATTTCGGTTTTTTCTTAATGGAATCAGTAAGTTTAGTTATTATAAACCTAATTGCAAAAAATCTCTTCTACAAGTTGTCGCAATAACTTTTTTTGCACAATTTTAATTTTTTTTGTTGTAAAGGAGTATACATTTCTGCAAGCAAAAGATGTAACAAAAAAAATTGGGTACAAATTTTCTTCAATTTATTAGTTTTTTGTATTTGGGTTTTCAACTTGCTTTCCAATGATATATAATTTGTGTTTATCAAATTGGCGGTTTCGCGAATAAAAATACAATTCATTCCGCGAAAAAAATTTTTGGTCCTTTTGAATGCTTTTCAAAAATATAAAATTTTTAAAATATTAACAGCAGTTACAAAATAATATATTAAAACCATAACATTTCACGATCAAACAATTCTTAAATTGTGTGAAACAAATTTAATTTGTCAAACTAATGTCAGTAATGACTCGAAATATCGATTCAAAACCAATGAAATGCAAAATCAATCGTTTTTCGCTCCAGCAGCTTAGGGTAAAAAACTGATAACTTTTTTTGATTTGACGCAAAATTATTAGTTGAATTGTCATTTGACGCATAAATATTAGTTGAATCACCTCTGTTTATGGTTATTTTAAAATATTTTAAACATTTATCTACATTTATTTGAATGAAACCTGATGCAAACAATTGTGGTTACGGAGTTTACATTTGGTTACTTTTTTCGTTTTCTTTCAGAAAAGCTTTGTCAGAATTTTTTTTCGAAACAAAATCGCATGATGCCTACAAGGTGAATCCAAATATTACATTATTTTTCTTACTCGTTAAATAGTTTGGTGTAAAAATTAGGAATGGAGTTTACAACATTTTTTCGAATCTTATTAAAGACATCTTTTTTCATCTCGAGAATGTTACATGCTGCAGAAAAGCTTCAAGTCTGTTATACTGGATGATTACTTACAGTCCAACGATCATTTGAGTATAAATAACATTATACTTTTCGCAATATAAATAATAGATAACTCCAAAATTATGGTATATGCATTTTTATCAAAAATTATGACGAGAAATCGTTACAGAGTTGAAGTCGTGATAGCTAAGATATACGAAAAAGTTTGTAAAATGTATTAATTTTTATTAAAAACGGGACTTTTCCTCTTCATAAAAATTCTTACAGTTAGTGTTTAGCTTCATTGGTTATTAAAATATAAGCTATTAAAATTAAAAAACCTCTTGAGTTACTTGTTACGGAGTCTACATTTGGCCTATAAAATTGGTCACAAATTTTATGTATTAACCAAAAATTGGTCAGATTGTTATAAATTTTGTAAAACAGGTGACAATGCGCTGATATATATCGAAATATGTAACTCAAATGTAATCCATGCATTAGAAATTCGGTGGTTACACGGATTTTATCACATTTTTTGATATCACCCATAAATATTATGTGAAACTTTCTGCAGATTTTACAGTATAATTTATCATTTTCATTTGACTAAAAGTAAATATGTCTGCAAATTTACAAATTTAATTTTTGTTGTTCTTATCTTACTAGTTTTTAGGAAAAAAAAAATCATTAGGCAAGAATGAAATCCGGATAGGGACATGCCTACAACGGAGTATTTAATTACTTTAATGCAATTAATGTATATCCCGATTAAATAAAGTAAAAAAACTAATATGCAAGTGCTTGTGCAAATTTAAATGTTACTGACACTTTAGAAAACATTGTTTTCTATTGTTGTTTATACATGAATGAATGTCACTACATTGCTAGATCTGTCAAAACAACAGAGTAGTATATTGGAAGATGACAAAGCAAATTATAGAAAATTTTTTGTTGTTGTTTTTGTTTTTTATTTGATATTTTTAATGTTTAATAACGCTCCTAGACGAGAACAAGAAATTCTCATTGAGTTTGTAATTTAACTTAAAAAATATTTCCAGAAATTCTAAAAACGTCGTCCCCTGACGATTTCCTTAGGCAATAATGAAATCCGGATAGGGACATGCCGACAACGGATTATTTTTCACAATTTGTTAAATACGTTTGGGATTTTAGCATATTTAATTCCTTTAATGAAATTAATGTATCTATATCCCGATAAAATAAATAAAAAAAAATCTGGTAAAGTTGGCAGTTTTTTCAGCAAGCTAGTTTTTCAATAATTGTGTGTACAGTCAAATAAAATGATTACAAAAACGATTAAAAAAGTCGGGCATGCCGACTATATAATACCCTACACCAGTCTGGTTAAAAGCCAACGGATCCTAAATTCGAATGGGTTAAAATTTTTATAAAATGATAAAAGAAGAGAAAAATGGACCGATCCTATCTAGAATCAGTAGAGTTTGTCCTTGGGACCATGTGAGTCAGCGGACCAAACTTCATTGAAATATCTTCGTATTTGCGACCTGCAGCGTGTAACCAAGCCAATTTTAAGGGGGGGAAGGCCCTTATATGGGCACTAGTTCTAAACATGGACCGATTTTAACCAAAATCAATAGGCTTCGTCCTTGGGTCGACGTAAATCGGTGTACTAAATTTCATCAAAACAGATTAATAATTCCGACCTATAGAGTGCGCACAAAAATGCATGTACATACAGACGGACGGGCGGACATCGTTAAATCGCAATAAAAAGCATGGATGGTAACCGAAACGATGCAGTTATCGGTGAAGGTAACACTATTTTAGATTATTTCGGTAACGGTATTTCAAGGGTAATACTATTTCGTTTATTTCGGTATCGGTATTTTAAGGATAACGGTTTGTTTAGTTATTTCGGTAACGGTATTTTAAGGATAACGGTTTTTTGATTATTTCGGCAACGGTATTTTAAATTTAGCGATAGTTCAGTTATTTCGGTAATGGTATTTTAAGGATAACAGTAGTTTGCTATTTCGATGCATCCCGCAATTTAAAAAAAAAAAAAACCAGATTAAAAACAGAACCAATTTACCAACTTAAAGTACGAAAAATATTCAAAAACAGAAAATTAAAAATAACGGTAATGGTATATTAGGGGTAACGGTATTTCGTTTATTTCGGTAACCGTATTTTAAGGGTATTGATATTTCATTTATTTCGGTATCGGTATTTTAAGGATGACGGTATTTCAGTTATTTCGGTAACGGTATTTTAAGGATAACGAAATTTTGGTTATTTTGGTAACGGTATTTTAGGGGTAATGGTAGTCAGTTTAAAGGGTTTTAAATCGTTAACGGTATTTTAGCGGTATTGCCTGCCAACCCTGATAAAAAGTGATTCTGAGTCGATCGGTATACTATAAGGTGTGTCTAGGTCCAATATTTGTTGGTGTTACAAACATCAGCACAAACATATTATTCCCTCTCCACGTAGTGGTGATCATTAATGACTCAGAAATGAGCTACAAAAACATTAACAATTTTTCACTTTTTCCTATGAAAGTGGTACGACCAAAAGAACCGCCTGTGTACTCAAAAATGTGTAAGAAAACAGAACTATAAAATCGAAATTTTTCTCATAAATTTGAATACTTTTGGAATATTTTCGACTGTGAAAAACAAACACTCATTTTGAGACAGCTTTTTAGAATGTAGAGACAACTTTTTTGATTGTTTTCTGAGGGTTCATATTTTCTACCAAAAAAAGAAATATTTTCGAAAAACAATAATCATTTTTATGAGTCATTTAAAAATCTTATTTACGAGCGCTCCGAAATTGCTGACTGGGCAGTAATTAATTTCATATTTCAAAGTTTTTTAATTTGAGAATTTTTCGCGAATGTCCAAAACTTTAAGGCAAACATTTTCAACAGAAGATAATATTGTTACGTTTTTACCTTTTTAGATGTTGGTTTATTTCCTTTAAATAAACCGGGTTCTTTTTATTGCAATCAAAATAACCAGCCCCAACGCCGACACCAGTTGTTATGTTTCAACTTATAAAACGTTCGTTTATCTTACCTCAGATAAACCAGCCTGGTGCCCTCTCAGCAATAATAACAACCAATTAAAATAACCAAACACACTCTTCAGTTTGAAATAATTTAAGGAGGGTATCGACTCTAGGAAAAATTTTGTTTTTGAATTTTATATATATGCTCAGAAAATATCAATAAATGCGAAGAAATAAAATTTCCACATGTTTTTTTGTAAAATATATTTTAGTCACAGAGTAATATTCTATGCATTAAGTTTGTACACAAAATTTTTTGGGAGCGTTTTTCACCATTGTCTTTATAATAAATCTTATTTCGCATAATACAGCAGAATAAAAAGAAAAAAACTACATCCAAAGATACAAGAATTGCACGCAGTCTTTAAAGAAAAGCCAATCACGATTCCTCGATGGTGGGCGAAGGCGCCTTATATGAGACAGCCCAGTCAGAAATCGCCAGTGGTACAAAAAATCAAGCACTGGCATACCACTGGGTAACCACGGTGTTAAAAATAAATGACTGGCAGAACGCTCATTTGGGACACCTTGCCAGCGTTTGCAAAAAGCGTTTTGCCAGTATTTGTTTTAAAAATAAATCGGGGGTTTTTTTGTTTTATAAAATTAATTTTTTGTTTGTGGGAAAGCTCCTTCACGACCAACTTTTCTTTTGCCCTCCCAACGCTGGCATATTAGTTACAAAAAATTGTTGGCCAGTACTAGCCTTTTGGCACAGCCAGTAATTGTCCAGCTATTATTACTCACTTATGTGTTTAGCCATCAAATATTATATGTCTCTTTAGCTCAGTGGGTAGAGCAATTGTCTGCCAATCTGACTACCTGGGTTCAAATTACGGCAGGACCAAAAAAATACATATGAACTTTTTTTAAATTTTATTTTGGAAAATATATTTCCAGACCACCTATTTATTGGTTTTGCCAGCGTTTGGCAACGTTCAAAAATTTTGTTCCTCCAGTGCCTTTCCGGCGCTTTTTGAACAGCCGGTCCTTTTGTCTAATGATGTTATCATTTTGGGAATGGGAAAGCACTTTTTGCCAGTACTTGTACCACCTGTTAAAGTGCTTTACCACCGCTTTCCCGTTTGTATTTTTCTGATTGGCAAAAGCCATCACTTTTTATAAACCGTAAAAGTAATCGTATATGTAAAAAATAAAAAACAAATACAAAACAAATTAAAAAATGTACGAAATTAAAAATTTTGACCGAAATGAAATGTCTAATAAATTCTCTACCATCGTTTTTAAGAACATTTGGATTAATATATAAAATACTCTTTATCCGATTCTTCCCAAATTTGGTGCACATCTAGAAAACTGTGAGTTATAAATTTTGTTCGTAAACAGTTTTTTGAAATTTTGCTGTTTTCTTAGCGTAAAATTAATTTAAAACTTTAAACGCGTTTTCCCACAAACCCGAGTTCAAAATCGGCTGCCACTGTACAGCCAAGGCGGGTTAACCGATTTCGATCCGGGTTTTTTTCTTTCGTAGACAACAAAAAACTAGTCCTTATCGTAGCCGCTTTTTTAAATTTTTTTGGTCAAATAAATTTTATATACCCGAGCAAATGTGTTTTTTCTTGGCTTTTTTGAAATTTTAAGTTTGTGTGGCAACTTTGTTAAAAAAAATTTTAAAAATAAAAATCGGGGCACGATAAGGACTAGAAAATTTATCTGGGATTAAGAATCACTTTACATTTTTATTATGCGATAATTAATTAAGGCTGCACAGTGGCAGCCGATTTTGCCTTTTTTTAAAAAGGCCAGTAATGAAGTGGCAACTCGTTCGATTTTGGCTGGGGAAATATAAAACTGATGTGTTTTAAAAATATTACAATAACATCCCAGTGTAGAAACGGTAATGACATATCATTATTTTTTGGACTACCAGTAATGACACCCACTTACCTTCTGTATTATTTTAAAACATATAATAATGAGTTACTGATAATGACTTATTTTTATCATTATTTCAAATAGAAAATAATTTTTTAGATTTTTTTGAAAATTTTTTGAAATCTATTTTTAGACTCGATATTCTTTAAACACTGGTAAGGATATATGTAACCACATATTTTTTGATTTTTTATATGTTGGCGAGTAAGCTTACTTGTGTGCAGCAGGTCAATTGTGTTTTTATCTATTAAATATTACATGTCGATATAGCTCAGATGGTAGAGCTATTGACTGGCAATCTGTAGACCCAGGTTCGATTCCCGCACCAGCAAATTTTATTTAAAAAAAAATACAATAAAAAATATTTTTTTTTTATATAATTTATTTTTTTAGAAAATCTATTTTTAGACTCATTATTTTTGCCAGTACTGGTAAGCACATAGGTAACGATATATTTTTTGATTTTTCGTATGCTGGTGTGTAACGACAACTCATAATTTTTCGCGACATCGCCATATAAAGGTAATAATAAATGTAATAACAAAAGTAACTAGTTACCATTACCAAGTATGTAGTTACATAACCACATATCTGGTAATGATTTTCGACACTGGGATGGTTTTTAAATAACAAAAAATAAAATATTAAAAATGTTAATTGAATTTTTGACAACCTTTAAAATGCTGTTGTTACAGTATTTACACGCCTTAAATTATTTCGTTAATAGTGTTTTAAGGGAATTCAATTAAGGTGATTGTGATATTATTTTAGTGGTTTTGCTTGAAAAAAATTTCAAACGTTTCTAGTTGTTTTTACAGTTAAAGGTAAAAATATTCCGTTCATGCATTTTTTGGTCTTGGTGTATGGATTAGGGTGCCTTGTTTTGCCACAGTTCTTTCGGAGCGAAATGTAATAGCGGAGAAAAGTTGTGGACCCCAATAGATATTATAGATTCAATTTCTTTTAACTCTCGGACTACCATTGTGTACTACAATGAACAAATATTTAAATGAAAAAAAAAATTTTTACAATTTTTGTAAATAAGTTTATTAGCCAATTAAATAAATACCACACGCGGAAAAATCGGCCTGCTTGCTATAAACATATTTGGTAAAATATATGTGTTGTTAAAACTCTAGAAATATATGCCATATTTCTAATATTACTAATATATTTGCTTAAAAATATAACAAAATATGGCCTGTAAACATACATATGTTTGGATGTTATGAAATCCATCCACCGGCAAAAATATATATATTTGCAGGCGAACATATGTATGCACAGCGCATACTCCGGGGACATTTTTTCGATCCACAGTTTAGTCTGGAGCTGTTTATCATGGTAGTATTATCGCGATATTTGATAAGGAATTCTGATTATATTTATATTTCAGAATCTCTGATGAAAGGGAGTTTTGTTGTTTCTCCTACACTCAGAAAAAATGCTAGTAGAAAAAGTGTTAGTAAAAATTAGCTGAAAGTAATTGCCCACTCTGTTATAAGTATACAATTAATTTTATTAACTGATCCTCAGTCAGAGGTATTTCACCTGAGTCTCAGTTGAAAGTATAGTATTCATTAACTGAGAATTTTTTTTTGGTGTAGTGTTAAGTTAGTGGAAATATCAGCTAGCGCCTAATAACCGTTAAAGTGGCCAAGGCTCATAATATAAAAAATTACCCTCGTAAACATAATTAATGTTTTGAAGAGATACATTTAAACAAATTTTCGTTTGAAATTAATTTTCTGGGACATATTTAGCCTCCTGCCAATATGGGTTAACGATGTTAAAACAGTGATATTTTTCTACGTGCGCTACTGTAGTAAGATAAAACAATATGCGATCTAGTATTGCTGCGTTTTTCTAAAAAAATATTTTTAAACAATTATTTTAACTCAAAAAGTGATACACTCTATTCGTTAAAAATCGCTAAAATTAAATCGCTGCATTTAAAATAATACGTCACTAGAAAAATCTGTCAAACCGTTTTCAAATCGATTTGACTAATTTCTAACAAATTTTTAGTTGAAACACTGATTTAAGCAAATATTTTAGTTATTTTTATTTAACACAATACTAAAAATCCTCAGTACTTTAACTAATTTTGAGTGTTAATTTTCAAAATTATTTAAAACTAATTTTTAAGAACCCATTCGTTAAATTTTAAAAAATTTATTGTTAAAATATAATATTTTCATGTTACTGCCCATATCTCGGGTATCTCTATCCAAAAATGGACCTTCGCGGGGCCTTTGACCCTCGGAAAATTTTAATAACAATTTTCCACTTCATAAAATGGCCCATATCTTGAAAACTAAGCGAGATGCACACAAAAAAATATTAGCTTAAATCATCTAATTACAGATTTGTTTAAACTAAAATTGTTTTTAAATAAATATTTAATTGAATCAATTAAATCTTTGAATTCTTTAATTGCTTCAATTAATCGTACACAATTTTTAGTAATTGATAGTATCATTTGCGTGGTAGGTGCAAAAACAGAGAAAATAGTAATTGTCTGGAACAGTTTGATAATTAAACCTGGTTTTTACTTGTTTGTGTTGAGCAAAACGGAGTGCTCCACTGGAGTGCCCTTATATGCCCTCACATGATATGGACTAGTCCCGGGGAGGGTCCCGAGACCCTAAATTTGGATAAATTCTACGACTCAGTATAATTACAGATAAAACTGTAGTTTTGCAAATTTTTTACTTAAATTCAGATTTGTTAAATTTAACAAAAGAATTTGTTAAAATCAACTAATTTTATTTTAAGCCAAAAAACAGGAATAAATTTTGTTAAAATAACAAATTTTTTTGTCCAGCCAACAGACGTATTATTTTCAGTGTGCTTACTTAAACCTGTCCATGGGATACCTGTAGTTTTCTGTTAGTTTGTTCTCTAGGATATATTTAATAACACCAAGAAGATATATTACTAATTTTTAATGTTTTGCTTAATAAAATTTATAAAAATTTTAAAATATAGTTTTGAGTATTATGCCAAAATTATATTTTTTGGTTTTGTTTAAGATGGCTTAAGATAATTCTAGAAAGTTAAGGTTTTTTCTGGATAGTTATGAATAAACCCTAAAAAAAAATTATCACCAAGCAAATGAAGACGATCATTAGTGACTCAGTAATGAGCTCCAAAATTATTAGCAATTTGTCACCTTTTCCTATGAAAGTGGTCTGACCCAAGAAACCCCTGTGTACTCAAAAATGATTCAGAAAACAGACCGTATAATTTGAATAATTTTGCAATATTTTTCGAGTGTGAAAAATGAGAACTTAATATTAAAACAGCTTTTTAGATTGTAGAGACAACTTTTTTGATTGTTTTCTCAGGGTTCATATTTTCTACCAAAAAAACTGTATTTTCGAAAAATAATAATCCTTTTTATGAGTCATTGAAAAATATAATTTTGAGTGCTCCAAAGTTGCTAACTGGACAGTAGACCGTACCACAAAAAAAGTTCGCCATACACCATCGGATCTACTTATATTATTTTTGCAAAAGGTTTCAAAAAAATTTTTTTCCCGAACATAGGGCTTGCCTTATAGTCGGATCTTAAAGTATGATACATCGATGTTTTTATCTCGAGGGGACTAATGTTTTGCTCTAAGCCCCATTGACCTCAAGTATCCCGTTCTAGTATTTACCAAATAGATCTCAGTTCCTACCACCCTAATGTCAGAAAATTAAAGCTCGTAAAAAATCATTAAACTTTTGCTAAGGAAGTTTTTCAATATTTATAACACAATTTTTTTTTGTTGCCGAACATAGGGGTCACCTTTTCAAATTCTTTTTCATTTGGTTTCTTCTTTATAGCAAAGCACTGGTCTCCTCGAGGCAAAAAAATCGACATATTACACTTTAAAATCCGACTGTAAATGCCGAAGCTATAACGAAAAGTTAAAAAAAGTTAAAGTTCGGCAAAAAAAAAAAATAAAAAATAAAAAAATTTCGAAATTACCTTGCAAAAATACTTTATATTTTCTTTTTGCCTGTAAGATAGTACGGTCTACTGGGCAGTAATTAATTTCATATTTTTAGGTTCTTTCCGAGACTTTAAAGCAAAAATTTCCAACAGAAGAACCTAAACAATTAAAAAAACAAAAAAAAATAGTTTGGTAATGTCTGTGGGAGTCCACAGCTTTTGCCTGCTATAGAAAAATGGTCAAATGAGGCACCTTAGTATGCATTAATACCATGATGATGCAGTTGTTGTTCTGTGGTGCTGCTGTTTTTGTAATCTGTGGTTTATTAAGCATGTTTAAATTACATTAAGTAAAATGATGTTGTAGTTTCTGTGGTTTTCATTTCTTTACAACAAATAGTTGAAATTAAAAACAAAATATCTGTTTTCTACATATTCCAGCTGGAATATATTTGAAATAATAAGGGGGAGCAGATTTTTTGTTGTGGTGTTTAGTTTTTATTATATTCTATCTTTAATATGTATATTTTAACAATAAAATGAAAATATTTTAAAGAGAGTATTTCTTAACTATTCAAGTGTTTCTAGTATTAATGGCAATAGTGGTTTAGTGTTTGTTGCTTTTGTTGATATGCAACACTAAGATTACAAGAATATTAGAATAAAAAAGAACTACCACGGAAAAAAATGCTGAAAAAAGTTTTCCTACATTAGATATTATGATTTGAAAATTTTTTTTACACAACTACCAGGGGCTGAAACACTAAATTTGTATGTGATTTTTGAAATACGGCAGATTTTTGTTTCAAAACATTTTTTGACAACTTAAGTTTTCTTAAAAAGAGTTTTATAAAACCTTTTTAAGAATTTTCACCTAAGATTATTCACAATTAACTTTGGTTAAACAATTTCCTTTACAATCTTTACTTACTTTTTCTATGCAAGTAGCTGTGGTTACAACAATGAACAAGAAAAACGATGAAAACTAAATAAAAACAAAACATATAATATAGAAAAAAAGTGTATTATATTGTAAAAGTTACACGGGCGTGAATAATTTTTTTTGTATTGTTTATTTATTATTTTTTTAATAAAAATATATAAAAATGCTAAAGAAAAAAAGAACGTTAAAAAAAGTAGTCATATGTATTTTAAAATAATGGAAAATTTAAACAATAAAATATCGTTTGTTAAACAACTACGTAAATGTTAATACAACTGTTTTGTTATACAAAAACAAAATAAAAAAAAGCTACTTACAATAATTGTCATAAACATGATTTGAACAACTATTGTTAAACTAATGGTAATGTTAATAAAAAACATTCATATAAAAATTTTGTTTATTTACATTTAATAAAATGTGGCGAGTTTTTTGAGTGCGCATTTCGTTATACGTATACGTAATATTTCGTAATGTATTAAAATATTACTTATACGTCGGATTGGATGTACTCGTACTTAATATGACCAACTGTTTTGTATGCAAAGACATTATTTGTAAGTGTGTAACAAAAAGAAGAGTGGAATTTAATTAGACAATGCGGAATTTTAATTAGTACTACAACCAGTAATTGTTTGGGTGCAGTTATGTATTGAATAAATTGAGCGATTTATGCGCAGTCAGTTTACCCTTGTTTACTAAAATATTTGTTGACTTGTTGTGTTTGTCAACTATTGATAGATTTATTTCATGGTTTCACCTACCGCCGTAGACATTCTTTTGAGTATACAATAAATAAGTGAGAAATAATGATGATACTCTATAATTAATTACTAATTGATATATTTTGTGCATAGGCTGAATTCATAATGCAGTACAATTTCTTGTGGTGTTTACTCCATATTATCCATCATATGAGGACACCTGCTTTAAGCACTGACTTATTGGTAACACTGTGAGACAAATGGTAGGGGTCAGTGATCGGGAAGGGTTCAAACTACCGGGGAAAGTTATATCGGTAAAAAAGAAGTTATACGTGTCCCGGCGTTTCGCTGGGTCACCCCTAGGAATCGAGATATGTCGATTTGACCTTTGGTGGTAATTTTTTTGACATAACTCGAGAACCACTAGTCCGATTTCGCTCAAACAATTTTAAAAAAATTAAAAATTACAATTCCTTTAATCTGTTCATATAACGTTTTTCTATATACTCAACAGTTTTGCCGGTAAAAATAAATGTATGAAGAAAAAAATATTTTTTGCGTAAAATATTAAAAAAAAGTAATAAACAAAAGGTTATTGATTTTTATGGTAGCGGTAACAAACATTTATTTTTACCGGCAAAACTGTTGAGTATATAGAAAAACGTTATATGAATAGATTAAAGGAATTGTAATTTTTAATTTTTTTTAATTTTGAGCAAAATCGGACTAGTGGTTCTCAAGTTATGTCAAAAAAAAGATATATCTCGATTCCTAGGGGTGACCCAGCGAAACGCCGGGACACGTATAACTTGTTTTTGACCGATATAACATTTCCCGTTGGTTTCATCCCATCCCGATTTTGACTGTCGCATTGTGTAATTTATGTAATAACGCAGTAAAAAGCATAATATAATATAAGGCTGTGTTTTCTATAAGAAATAAAAAACACTTAAAATTTGTTATTCCCAGGTTGTCAAATATTGGTTAAGGGTCATATGCATAATCACTTTTAAAATTTATAAGTGACTTATGAAACAAATTTTCCATACAAAATTCATTTTATAAATGTGTTATAAGGTTTGCAAATTATTATGCATAGGCACCTAAAAATATCAATATTTGGAAATTGTTCAAGGAACTTAAAAAAGACAGAATATAAAAATAAAAAACAAATGAAAAACGGGTTTCATTGTACCCGTATTTAAACCGAATAAACTACGTGGACAGTGTACAATAAGTTTGTGCTGATGTTTGTAAGATCAAGAAACACTTTTTGTTTTGATTTAACGATTTCTATCTGTATGTCCACTAGAGTGTCCCTTAAATATAGATTTGTCATTACACCCACCAGTTTTATTGGAAATGGTCCCAATTGGATTTTTTTTTTTTTTTGGAAAACGTTAACCTGTGCCGAAAGTTGGACGAAAATGGCCCATTTTGGAAAAAAGTGTATTCCCAGCAAACAAAGATGATCATTAATGACTCACAAATGAGCTCCAAAAACATAAACATTTTTTCACTTTTTCCTATGAAAGTGGTCCGTCCAAAAGAGCCCCCTGTGTACTCAGAAATGACTCAGAAAAAAGAACGAACAAAATCCAAATTTTCCTCATAAATTTAAATAATTTTGTAATCTTCTTTGAGTCCGAAGAATGAACCCACATTTTGAAACAGCTTTTTAGATTGTAGAGACAACTTTTTGGATTGTTTTCTGAGGGTTCATATTTTCTACCAAAAAAAGAGTGTTTTCAAAAAAACAATAATCATTTCTATGAGCCATTTAAGAATATTATTTATGAGCGCTCCGAAATTGCTGGCTGGGTTACTATTAAAAATTCCCAAACTTCGAAGTTTAGAAAAAAATTATTTTTTATTTCATTTATTCATTTACTATACCCAGCAAACAAAGATGATCATTAATGACTCAGAAATGAGCTCCAAAAACATAAACATTTTTCCACTTTTTCCTATGAAAGTGGTTCGTCCAAAAGAGCCCCCTGTGTACTCAGAAATGACTCAGAAAAAAGAACTTATAAATTCAAAATTTTCCTCATAAATTTAAATAATTTTGGAATCTTCTTTGAGTCCGAAAAATGAACCCTCATTTTGAGACAGCTTTTTAGATTGTAAAGACAACTTTTTGGATTGTTTTCTGAGGGTTCATATTTTCTACCAAAAAAAGAGTGTTTTCAAAAAATCAATAATCATTTCTATGAGCCATTCAGGAATCTTATTTATGAGCGCTCCGAAATTGCTGGCTGGGTAGTCAAAATGATTTGGACATGGAATTTTGACTTCATCGGATATCATTAACCCACTTTAGCCTGGAATCCAAAATGACCCACGAATTTGATAAAAATGCAAAAATGTGTTTTTCTATACCCTACACCACTATGTGGTCAGGGTATTATAAGTTTGTGCTGATGTTTGTAACACCAAAAAATATTGGTCCTAGACCCACCTTATAGTACACTGATCGGCTTAGAATTATTTTTATTTCGATTGAACGATGTCCGTCTGTCCGTCCGTCCGTCCGTCTGTCTGTCTGTCTGTCTGTCTGTCCATGCATTCTTGTGCGCACTCTACAGGTCGCAAATATTAAGATATTTTGATGAAACTTGGTACACCGACTTATGCCGGCCCAGGGACGAAGCCTATTGATTTTGGTTAAAATCGGTCGATGTTTAGACCTAGTGCCCATATAAGGGTCCTACCAAAATTATATTGTTTATACCCTGCAGGTCGCAAATATTAAGATATTTTTATGGAATATTGTACACCGACTTATGTCGGCCCAAGAACAAAGCCTATTGATTTTGGTGAACATCGGTCCATGTTTAAACCTAGTGCCCATATAAGGGTCCTACCAAAATTATATTGTTTATACGCTGCAGGTCGCAACTATTAAAATATTTTGATGAAATATGGTGCACCGACTTATGTCAGCCCAGGGACGAAGTCTATTGATTTTGGTGAACATCGGTCCATGTTTAGACTTAGTGCCCATATAAGGGTCCTACTAAAATTATATGGTTTATACGCTGCAGGTCGCAAATATTAAGATATTTTGATGAAATTTGGTACACAGACCTACGTTGGCCCAAGGACGAAGCCTATTGATTTTGGTGAACATCGGTCCATGTTGAGACCTAGTGCCCATAAAAGGGTCCCCCAAAATTGGCTTGGTTACAAACTGCAGGTCGCAAATATTAAGATATTTTGATGAAATTTGGTACACCGACCTATGTCAGCCCAAGGACGAAGCCTATTGATTTTGGTTAACACGGGTCCATATTTAGACTTAGTGCCCATATAAGGGTCCCCCCTAAAATTGGCTTGATTACAAACTGCAGGTCGCAAATATTAAGATATTTTAATGAAATTTGGTTCGCTGACTCACATTATAGAAAATTTTGACACAAGTCCCATTTTAACCCATTCGAATTTCGGATCCAAACATTAGTTGGCTTTTAACCAGACTGGTGTAGGGTATTGTATAGTCCGCATGCCCGACTTTAACCTTTTTACTCGTTTTAAATTAATTTCAAAGATTTTTTAAAATGCCTAATTTGGAGATGTCGATTGCTATTTGTACCAAATAATATTAAAGAACAAAAATAAATTGGAAAAATGATAATTCGAGTTTGTATTTGGAACGACTGCTTTCCAGGACATTTTACGAAAATTGCTCACTTTGTCAAAAATCAAACAAAATTTTTATGTTTTCATCAAATTTTACATAGTTTTCGGAAAAACATCACTTAAATTTGTTTAGACTATAATTATCTTTATATTTGTTTAAAAAATATTTAACCCTTAGTGGCCTGGGGTCAGAAAAGACCCATGAAACTTAATATTAATTATGACTACGAGATTGTAAAGCCATTAAATTGATAAAAAAATCTCAACTAGATAAAAATAATTATTATATTATTGTAACATGATCCATATGGGGTTAATTTTTATACTTTTGACCAAAAACGCCCCACTAGGAAATTTACAGAATAACACCTTTCATAATTTTTGTAAAAATATCACTTTGAATGAATAAAAAAAAGGTTTTGCACTGAATATGTACAAAATCTGTTTTTATCTATTAATAAATAATAATAATAATAATAATTATTTTGGGTAACTTGATCCATATAGGGCTAATGTTCTCACTTTTCACAAAAAAAGACCAACTAGGAAATTTACAGAATAACATTTATTATATTTTTATTAAATTTGGATATGCGATAGAGGGTACAAAACTAACGAACAAGCGCAATTCTCTATATTCTCTATCCGTATGTTAATATCAATTTTAGTTTTGTAATCGTATTAGATTCTAATTAAAAGCTTTTGTTTATTATGCATTTTTTGCTTTCTATTTGGAAAGAAGTTATACTGAAAATTTCCAAGTGGGCTTTTTTTTTGCCGAAAAGAGAAAACATTAAACCTATATGGATCAAGTTACACAAAATAATAATTTTTATCAAATGGAAAAAAGATTTTTTTGATCCATTTGAAGTGATATTTTTCCAAAAATTATGAAAATTGTTATTCTGTAAATTTCCTTCGTTTTTTTCGTTTTTCGAAAATAACTTTTTGGCCAAAAGTATAAAAATGAACCCCATCTGTATTACGTTACATAAAATAATTATTTTTATCCAGTTGATATCTTTTTTTTATTATCAATTTAATGGCTGTACATTGTACAGTGTACAATCTCGTAGGCATAATTAATATTAAGTTTCATGGGTCTTTTCTGACCCCAAGCCACTAAGGGTTAACTATTTTTTAAACAAATTTAAAGATAATTGTAGTCTAACCAAATTTAAGTGTTGTTTTTCCCAAAACTGTGTAAAATTTGATGAAAACATTCAAATTTTGTTTAATTTTTGAAAAAATGAGCAATTTTTATGAAATGTCCCGGAAAGCAGTTGCTCCAAACACAAACTCGAGTTATCATTTTTGCAATTAATTTTTTTTTTCTTTAATATCAACTGTTATGTGGTACAATTAGCAATCGACATCTCCAAATTAGGCATTTTAAAATATCTTTAAAATTAATTTAAAAAAAAACACGTTTTTGCATTTTTATCAAATTCGTGGGTCATTTTGGAATTTTTAATAGTAATACACTTTTTTTTTCCAAAATGGGCCATTTTAGTCCAACTTTCGGCACAGGTTAACGTTTTCCAAAAAACAAAAATCGATTTCTTCCATTTGGGACCATTTCCAATAAAACTGGTATGTGTAATGAACGAAAATCGACAAATCGCTATTTTAAGTGACAGTCTAATGGTTATACATCGAACTAGACATGGACGTATATGACTATGTATGCCCATGCATGATCATATACAAGTCAATTTATGATCATGTGTGTTCATATATATTTCGATTTTCACATGGTGAAAGTTGTTTAAATAACTCCGTTAACACCAAATTTTATACTTAGTAATAAAAAATTAGAAATTAACCCTTATAGGTACATGGGGTCAAAATGACCCCAAAGTTTTTAAATGAAAAGAAGTGCCATTTGACATGAAATTCGATATAAAAACCTTTAATTAAGCATTTTTACAACGATTGATAATTGAACTGTGTTCGAAAATTGATGAAAAATCAAATTTTTCAACAGACCGCCACGTAACTCCGGTGCATCGGTCGACAAAAAAATAAAAATACGTATCTAATTTTTTTTCGATGTAATAATGAATACAAAGAAAAAAATTTAAAACAAAAATATGTTGGCCAGAAATGACGAATTTTTGATCTTTTTCGTTTGGAATTGTTCATATAGCAACAGTGTTGCCAAAACTTAATTAGAAAAAAAATTTATAAAAAAATGTTTCAATTTGTTTAAAAAAATACTATTTTAGTTAATTTTTTCAATTATACTAAAAATAAGTCATCTCTAATTATGAATTCAGTTCATTTTATTAACTAACATTATATAAAAGATAAATTAAAAACAACTCAAAAGTTAATTGTTGTAAACCAAGTTCAAAAATCCTTTAAAATAAATTTATTATTATTTGATTTTCCAACCCAAAATGTTTTATTTCTAAAATAGGTGGTAATTCTGCTTTAATTTATCTACTCCAAATTAATTTAATGGTTATTATTGCACGCTCTGTTTACCGTTTTCAAATTTCTGCATCTTTGGGCCTCCCTGCATGAAAATCTTTAAAAAAAAATTTTCGCGATCAGGGTTAATACTTTTTGTGGTGTTGGTTTACGCTGTAAGATTTTTGGTATGATTAAATGAAAAAGTGTACAGTAAAAAAATTAAAATTAACTAAAATTCTTAAAAGATAGGAAAACGCTATTTATCACAAACGCTATCCACATTACCCTCTATGACCCAAACCTAAAAAAAAAATCAATAATAATTGCAAAGATTAAAAACGAACCTTTTCAACATTTTGCAATTCTATTGATTCAATTTAAAACTCTATTCTTTAAATTAGTACTTTTTTTTACCACAAATTGGAGTATTTTTGTGCAAAATCACTCCTTCCCAGCAAAACTTTCTATTACCTGGTAATAAGGTTTGTAAGAAGAAATTAAGGTATGTAACCTCTTACTTTGCTATTCCGACAGCTATTATTTTAACAAGGGCATGTCATTGGAAGTATGTACTTTCCAAAAGAGGGCTAGGTAATAATATAAGAACATGTTACTTTAATGTTACATGTTAGGAGTTACGTAACCACTTACATAACCGATACTGAGCACAATACTACTTACATAACAGCTTAAAGTAAGGCCAAGAAATGTGTTACAAACAGGTCTGAAATAACACATTAAAATTATGCGCTTACCTACTGTATAAAAATATATACTTACTTCTTACAAAAAAAAATTAAAATAAGACGTTATCGTGGTGGTTTTTTATAAATGCTAAAACGAAGCATATTTATATTTAATTAATATTTACTCAGATTAATATAAAGTTAACAAAAAACATAAAAGATATTTCAGTCAATATGTATAAAACATATAAATTATTTGTATCGAATATTTTAAATAGAAAATAACACTCATATATCGCATTACAAATAACTCCTTATTTTGAGGTATTTGAATACACCATCGGTAATAAGTGGCTATTTCTATTCACGTATCACATTAAAATTAACTCCTTATTTTACGGTTTTAAAATATCCCATCTGTAATAAGTCGCTGCTATTATTTAGAACTCATGTTGTGTAATATATCATTAATAATAAGTTGCTATTACTACCCAGTAGTTATGCAGCACATTATACGTAAGACATTACATTTTAGTTATGAAATAATGCAATGGTAAGGGGTATGGTAATACCAGGTAATGTGTTCTGTAATACCAACATATTACCAAGGTTTTGCTGGGTTCATCATAATAACAAAAAAAGTAAAACGTGAAAAAGTTAAAGCCGGGCATGCCGATTTAAAACTTTAATATTAAAGTACCATAGAGCAATATTTTTTATACTTTTGGGATCATTTTTGAATTTCAATCAATCCAACTCTGTTAATTACAATTTTTCACTATTTTTTCACCAAGAAAGAATTTTTTTTCTTAATTCTATTAAATATTTTTCCAAACTCTATTGAATATACACAAAATAACAACACATACTTTTCATTTGCAGAAAAAAATGTTTTTGCTGAAAAAAAATTTTCATAAAAAAAATCTATAAAAAATATCGTGAAAATAATTTACAGATTCCTTAATGTTGTACATATTTAATCACATTTGATAAATTTATAAATAACGAGTAAAAAGGTTAAAGTCGGGCATGCCGACTATACAATACCCTACACCAGTCTGGTTAAAAGCCAACTAATGTTTGGATCCGAAATTCGAATGGGTTAAAATGGGACTTGTGTCAAAATTTTCTATAATGTGAGTCAGCGAACCAAATTTCATTGAAATATCTTAATATTTGCGACCTGCAGTTTGTAACCAAGCCAATTTTGGGGGGACCCTGATATGGGCACTCGGTCTAAACATGGACCGGTGTTAACCAAAATCAATAGGCTTCGTCCTTGGGCTGATATAGGTCGGTATACCAAATTTCATCAAAATATCTTAATATTTGCTACCTGCAGTTTGTAACCAAGCCAATTTTGGGGGGACCCTTATGGGCACTAGGTCTAAACAAGGACCGCTGTTAACCAAAATGAATAGGCTTCGTCCTTAGGCTGCCATAGGTCGGTGTACCAAATTTCATCAAAATATCTTAATACTTGCGACCTGCAGCGTATAAACCATATAATTTTAGTAGGACCCTTATATGGGCACTAGGTCTAAACATGGACCGATGTTCACCAAAATCAATGGGCTTCGTCGGTGGGCCGACATAAGTCGGTGTACCATATTTCATCAAAATATCTTAATATTTGCGAACTGTAGAGTGCGCACAAGAATGCATGGACAGACAGACAGACGGACGGATGGACAGACGGACATCGTTAAATCGAAATAAAAAAAAATTCTGAGCCGATCGGTATACTTTAAGGTGGGTCTAGGACCAATATTTTTTGGTGTTACAAACATCAGCACAAACTTATAATACCCTGACCACATAGTGGTGTAGGGTATAAAAATGATCCCAGAACTACAAAAATAAAATTTTTTTGGTACCCGTCAAATTTTTTAATTGCTAATATCGCGAATACGAGCGCTAACTTTGAAAAACTGCTATCACCATTGAATTCAGCGTACTCGAATTAGCTTTACCAGTAGGGTTCCCAGCTTGTTAAAATTTGCGACTGCACAGTGTAATTAATGTGTAGGTACGTATAAAAATAGTTCCTAGTACTTACTCTAAAAGTAAAAAAAATATTTCTTTTTCATGTTACATTTAAACTTAAATTGTAAAATAAGAGATAATTATTCAAAAACGGGGTTTAGAATAAAGATTATTCATGAGGGTTAGAATAAACTGTGATTTTAAAACTGATAATAGTGATTTTTTGATGCTTATATTTCAATATTAATAATAAAATTTGGTGTTAGTTTAACTATATAATGTAGAGAATATAATAAATAACACATAGAAAACTTAAAATTTAATTAAAATTGTTTAAAAAATAAAAATAATTAATTAAAAGTACCACTTTTAACATGTTATTACAAAACTATAAAAATCCCAATTCAGTCGTTAAACGAGAACCGTGGAAAAATGTTGATTTAATATTGTTTGTTACGTTTTTATATCAGAAACAACATCAATAATATTTTTATAGCAAAAATTCAAATTAATGTAGAATATTCTAAAAAAAAAAAAACAGAAAATAAAACTGTAAAAAATGCTAAAAGTGTGCTAAATTTTGTTGGAAAAATGTTGAAAAAAATGCCATATGCTAGATAAATTTTTTTCATGCTAAATGAATTAAAAAAATGCTAAATCTAGCATTAAATATGCTAAATTGGCAACACTGTATAGTAAATACAAATAGTTTGAAGTTGTTTTTTGTTAAAATTAAAATAATAACCTAAAACTACTATTTCAAAATACAGTATTTTTCTTAAGCTTCTGTTTGCCATAACTTCGTTAAAAGTTGTTTTTTAATCATAACCCTGGTATTTAGTTTTCATTGAAATTGAAATTAAAAAGCAAACCACTTCATAGCTAAATGCTAAAGAAGTCTTTGTTATTTATGTTGTTTTTTAATTGTATTATATATTTGAAAGCTATATTGACATTTTCTTTTATATTTTTGGTTCATCACACATGAGTGCTTAATTGTCCAATTTTGTTAATATTTTAAATTGTCAATCAATTGTCTCAAATGATATATTTCTTATTTATCGTAGTTCAATATTCCTTAAAAAAAGGTAGGCTATCAACAAATATTGCTGAAAGAGAATTATAGCGAATAAAATATTCAACGCATTTTTAGTTTCTTTGTAATCCTAATTGTTATTGCCTGTGAATATCCCCATTAATTTAATTGTTATTTAATCATGTTTCATTAAATATAAGTGTTGAATTTATAAAGGAAAATTTCTTATAAAATAGTTTATGGTGTTGATATTTTAAATTTTTGTTTGTTATACTTACTTAATTGTTTCTATATTTCCAATTTATGTGTTCTGCTAGTTTTGCCAGCAGACAAAATAACAAAAATCATTGAATTTTCTTGTCATTACTAGTACAACAACACATTGGCATACATTTTACTCGTGTGTAATTTTCTTATTGTGGTATTTTTATTGTATTAAAAGAAAATTTGTATTTCCATGCGTTTATTTTTAAATACATAAAAGTCAAGCAATTATTTATTTTCTTTGGTGTTTGCTGTAATTGTTAGCATTTCAATTTTTGTCTTACACAACAAAGTGAATTATTTATATTTTTATGATATTCATTGTGATTAAATATGAAATTATTGCACGTATTTCATATGTTTAATGGACTTGCGTTTTTGGACTTTTGATTTATTGTTGTATGTAGTATTTTCAATATATGTATGTATTTTAATTACACAATTTTATTTTTGAATTTTAATATACTTTGTTTTATTTTATTTTTGGATATATGCTCTTAAAGTGATTTCGCAATCATTTTCTTAAGTCTTTAGTTAGCATTTGATTAGATTTTATTATTTTTAGTTTTGTTTAATTAATATTGGTTACGTTTTTTTTCTGTTGTTATTATCAAATTTATAATTTTTTGATTAATTCTAAAAATTAACTTTGAAATTTATTAACTATTATGATTGAGTTTAAAATTTTGTAATTGTATAGAAACAACACAGCATTTGATAATTTACTAATGTTTTCCTTTCGGTGTGTCGATTAAGCAACAAAATTTCTTTAAATGACAAAATAAATTCGTGTAAATTTAACCACTTAATGCATGTGGCTGCTTTTAGAGAATGTAACACTTTAAGGTGACACTTTTACAATTAACAAAGTTATTCTCTAAAAATTGTTTTCAAAAAGTCTAAAAACACTCTAAAAATTATTTTCAAAAATTACAAAAAATCTAGAACACTATTTTTTATTTGAAATAATGATAAAAATAAGTCATTATTGGCAAAGCATTACTTTTTGTTTGGGAATTACGGACTAACTAGTTATTAGTAACTAGTTTTAAAATAATGCAGAAAGTAAGTCGGTGTTATCACTGGTAGTCCAAAAAATAATGACATGTCATTACCGTTGCTACACTGGGTATCAATGACAAAAGAATTTCAAAGATCTTTTGTTAATTTTTGTTTTTAAATAAAATAGATTTTTTATTTCTAATTTTATTTAAAAAAATGTATTTAGTTGTTTTTGCGGTTTCCAATTTATGTAGTACTAAAATTTCGTTGACTTAACAGGTTTGACAGTTACTGCATGGCAGTTGTTTGTGTAGTAATCTTTAGTTGTTGCTTTAACTGCTTTACAGTTGTTTTTCTATGGTAAACTACAAAACAACTATTATGACAGTTATTTAAAAAACTAACAAATGAAAAGTACTGTATTTCGTAACAGTTGTTTAAAGCAGTTATTTTTAATTTTATAATAAACAACTACCGAAAGAGTATTTTTGCATTTAACAGTTCTTTTTGTTGGTTATTTAAAAAATCAAATAAATCTTAGCATTTTTAAAAAAGTTCTTGTTTAGTTTAAATTTATTATTATTAATATGTACTTAGTTTGCAAATAAAAATTAGAATCTCCAAATGGAGAACTGTTTGGAATTTTCACTTCAAATTTGAATTCGGATGAAGTTATTACACTGATTAAAAAGTCTGTAAAATATTTAGTTAAAACATATGCTGCAGAAAAAGCTGCTAAAATTAGCACACGCAGAAAACAGTCCCAGTTGTGGCCACCGAATTTGTTGCCAATCGAATTCGTGCGGTTACGACAACTATCTTTATATTAAATTATACTTTTCGTCGTGAAAGCCAATATTCGGTTGTCTAATTCAATATCATGTTCCACATAAATATTATTATGTTCCACAAAATCTTATTGAAATTAAAAAAACTTTTTTGAATTTTCTGGTATTGAACCCGGACATTCAGGTTAATAGTTCACACTCTTACCCACTGCACCACAACTACTTTTAATTTTTTTAGCCATATTTACTGTTTATACATATGAATATTTTATTTTAATTTAAAAAAACATATAAATTTTTGTCTTTTCCGGGATTCGAACTCGGAAATCCGGCGTACTAAGCCAACTCTCTACCGACTACACCACAAACACTTATTAATTTTGAAGTCTAATTTTGAATTTATATATTTTGCTTGGAAAACAAATATAGTAAAAAATTCGTTTACCAATACCAATCAATAGTTCTGTGTGTTATCAATACAATCCACAATTCGGTTGGTTTTACAGAAACTGGACTTTAAGGTCATATTTGATTAGGATACCCGTATTTCTAGTTACCACTTTCGAATATTGAAATTTTTTTAATAAAGGTTATAGGTAACCCCAATTTTCTTGTATAGTCACTAAATAAATGGCTGCTTCTACTGCATAGAATTACTAAACTGATACTAATTTTAAAATTGATTGGAGATACCAATAATTTGTTAAAAGGATTGTTTTTAGTTCATTTTCCCTATTTTTAATACCTAGTAAAATATTTTTGGTGTAGTATTCAATTATAGGCAACTCCAAATAAAATAACGTCCTGGAAAATTCATTTTAATGGGGTTGATCGAATTCCAACCAATCTTTTTCCTGGGTGCAGATTATTTTTGCTATATATGTATTAAGTAGAAAGATAGGATCAGCAAAAATAAAACTGTCAAATGTACAGAATTTTAATTATATTTGAGTTAAATTTTTGTAAATGGAAAATAGCAAATTAACCTGCTAAAATCAGCAGAAAATAATTAGTAGCCGAAAAAATAAAAAAAAAAATTTTAATTTTCGAAGTTTTTTTCGATTTTTTTAAATACAAATAAAAATGGAGCCTTTTGCAAACAGCAGTTTACAATTTTTTAGCAAATATTTCTGCTAATTTTAGCAGTATTGACTGCTATTTACATACAACTAAATTTAGCTTAAAAATAGCAACATTTTTGTAGATATAACAGTTTGTTTTTGCTATTCTTAGTCTAATAATATTTAGCAAAATTTTCTGCATATTTTACAGTACAATTTGTTATTTTCGTTTAGCTAAAAGTTAGCTTAAATATGAATAAAATTCCGTAAATTTAACAGTTTTAATTTTGCTGTTCTTATTTTACTAGTATTTGGCAAAAAATCTGCTAATTTTAGCAGTTTTTTCTGCAGCATAATTTTTAACTAATTTTTATTAACTTTTTCTGCTATTTTTACAGATTTATTTCTATGAGTGTAGTCATTTAAAATACTGAAAAATTTCGTTGAATTTCTTGGAACTTTAGAAATTCTTGTTTAGTTTATATTTGTTGATATATTCCTAGTTTGCAAGTAAAAATCTAAATCTAATAATTGGAGAACCGTTTGGAATTTTACTTAAAGTTTTAAGTAGGCTGAAGTAATTACAATTATTTTTGTAATCGAAAGAAAAATTGTTTTTTTTTATACTGAAATATGCGTTTACAATTCCAAAAGAATTAACTGTAAAAAAACAGTAGATTTTACTCATTTTGCCGTTTTATAATTTTTGTAGTAAAACATTTTCAGTTAATTTTACGACATTGTCCGTTATTTATAATGCATTTGTTAGTATTTTTCGACAGTTAAAGATAGCAACATTGTTAGTTATTTTAAAACTAATTACCTTTGTCGCCTTTCTAACTGCATATATCTTTGTCATTTTTAGTAGGTTCTAACGACAAATTTTTTAGAGTGTTCCGTTTTTATTTTTCCATTAGCATTTGTCATTAATTTAAGGCACACAAGGAGAGAGCTTTGGAGTTTATTAGCGTCGCTATCGTTTTCATTTTCAAATTTTTGCATATAACACACTTAAAATAATACGTCAGTAGAAAAATCTGTCAAACTAGTTTCAAATCGATTTGACTAATTTTTAAAACAAAGATTTTTAGTTTTCTTCATTTCATGGCGCTATTTCTTTCCCTCTCGATTTTTTAAAATGGCCTATATCTCGAAAACTAAAAGAGGTAGAGTCCGGGGAGGGTCCCGAGGCCTTAAATTTGAATTAATTCTACGACTCAGTATAGTTACAGATAAAACTGTAGTTTTACAAATTTTTTACCTACACTTAACAAAAGAAAAAGTGTTAAAATCAACAAATTTTATTTTAAGCCAAAAACCAGTAATAAATTTTTTTTAAAGTAACACATTTTTGTGATGCAGAATTTAGTTCCCCATCTAGCTACGTACTTTGTTTTTTAGATTTCTTTAAATTGATTTTTGCCTTTTTGGCCAACTTTTCCGGTCAAATACTCCTTTGTGCGTCGTTTAACACAATTGGCCATAACTTTGGTATTTATTCAGGAAATTTCTTAGTTCATCTTAATTTCTTCGCAGAAAAAACTTTTTTCTTTTGGAATTTAAACCTTTTACGATTTTTTCGATTGGTTGTTTTTTGCTGAAATATAATCGAACTAGTCACACTGCCTCTTAAGAAATTTCAAAAATTTTAAAAATAAAAGAATAAACCTTAAAAATTTTTGAATGCAATTTTTGAGCTTAACTCAACCACAGTGTTTAACACACCAGAAATTAAGTTCGAAAAATGGTTGTATACTAGTGTTATCATTAACAAAGTCAAAAGTTTCACTCACTGAAATTCAACAAAACTTCATTGATCTAAGAGAATAATTCATTAGTATCAGGAAGATATTTTTTTATAAATATTAAAGAATCTTTTTTTGTTTACGTTATAAATATTTGATTATTTAAATATTTAATTACATTTTTTGATTTTATAACTCATATAATTTTCAGCGCACTTTGTTGCACACAATAAACATATACATTATTTTAAATTTTTTATTAAGTTTTAAACGTGTTTTTTTAACTCTTATAAGAAAGTAAATATATATTATTCTTTTTATGCTTTAAATATCAACACTTTTTCAAATTTTATTTGTAATTATTTATTTTTTTGAACAAATTTTTTATTTTATTTTTTTTTTGTTTACATAATTGTTTTTTATTTTTTTATATTCTTTGTCACATATTTTCTTTAAATTTCCATTTAGTTTTCACCGCTTTTTATTTTAAACGTACATAACACGTCGGCTTATCTTAACAAACTGAATTTGCAAATTTTACCAAACATCAGCCATAAAACTTTAAACGTTAACATCTACAGCATCTGCATCTGTTTAAACGAAAAACAAATTGACCAAGACAGCACAACACACAATACAGCACCTTATATTTGTTTATGTGAATTTTCATGCAAACTTTCACACAGTCTCTCTGAAAATGTTAATTTACATACAGAGTACTCTCTGGAAAATACTGGGAAAATGTTAAATATATATTTGTTTTGGGATTTTTTTGTGTACACTTTAGTAGTAGATGTGGAAGTATAGCTTCTTACTTACATTAATAAAATGAAATTTCCGTAGTAAACAACACGTGCTTTTTTGGGGGTAGCATGAATGTTAAAGCACGTGTAAGAGAGAAATTTTAATGTTGTTTTCATTTTGAAAAATATATTGTTGGAGAAAGGGAATTTATAGGTTATTTTGTTTAGTTTCTCATCAATACTTTTGCGCTGTTAATGGCTTTTCATCATAATATTTTCAAAGTATTTATTTTGAAATATTTTTATGAATGAAGGAAACTTATAGGTGGGTTATCTTAACAAAATAAGGAGCCAAAGAATTTTATTTGAAAAACAGCACAGTGGCACGTTTTAAAAATAGTATAAGTGAGTACGATTTGAGTTATTTATCATTGGTTTCTAACTGCTAAACATTAAGAAAGCGCTAAAAAATTAATGGGTTACATAATGCATTATCTGGTAGTGCATACAGACCCAGAACTACACTCAAGAAATTATGTAGGTAAAATCAACTGCAAATAACAGTTAAAAGAACTACATTTTCAGTTAAAAAGCTGTAGACTACATTTGCATTAAAATCAACTGCAATGTGAAGTTATTTAACTGTTAAAAGTCAACTGACAAATGTAGTAAAAACATAAATGGACATATATGATCATATATGTTTATATACGATCCCATTTTTACTTGGTTTATTTTAGCTAAAAAAACACAGGTTCCTTTATAAGAAAAATCTGATACTTATAAAAATATTGATAAATAAAAAAAAAACATAAAGACTATCATAAGTTGACAACTCATACCTAAAATTAGTTAAGAGCATGCCAAGCGGCTTCCCTATCATACACTCTAATTAAATTCTGTTGAAATTTACCCAACTTATAGTAGGAAACTGAACTCCTACTATAAATTGGGTAAATTTACTCTATGTGCGTAATTGAAAAAAAATACGCACATTGTGTTTAAGTTGGTGCACAAATAATTTGTAATTTTACATTGAAAGTGCATAAAAATTAAATGAAATTTTGAAATTAGTGTGTTAATTTACTAAATTTGTGTGTAAAAAAGCACGTTTCACGAGTAAATGTACGCATAAAATGCGTAAAAATCCACAAAAAATGCGCAAAAATCCACAGAAAGTGCGTAAAAATAAAATATAATGCGTACATTTACAACAGGTGTGCTAACTTTAAGCACCACCCAAAAATTTTTTTAAATAAAATAACAAATTAATTTTTAGTACGTATTTTATTAATAATAATATCCGAGTCATTCTCTCATAATCGTTTATGTCCAAATTAGTCGTTTTGGGATCTTAAGGCATTTGTATAAAATTCATATAAAAATTTGTTATAACTATTGAATGGGTGCGATGACTGCTGCTCAACAAAATGCCTTGCTTGAAAGGGAGGCAGTAACCGTCAACAATAATGGGAGAAAACGCCTTAAGAGAGATATGGCCTACGCAGGAACAACTGAGTGCAATGACTCCTGCTCAACAAAGTCAGTATTCATTGAGTACTGCCTAACTTGCAAAGAAAGCATTTTGTTGAGCAGGAGTCATTGCACTCAGTTGTTCCTGCGTAGGCCATATCTCTCTTAAGGCGTTTTCTCCCGTTATTGTTGACGGTTACTGCCACCCTTTCAAAGAAGGCATTTTGTTGAGCAGGAGTCATCGCACCCAGTTGTTTTACCTAGGCCGTATTTCTCTTACGGCGTTTTCTCCCGTTATTGTTGACGGTTGTTGGTTGACTGCCTCCCTTGCAAAGAAGGCATTTTGTTGAGCAGGAGTTATTGCACCCAGTAGTTCCTGCGTAGGCCGTGTCTCTCTTACGGCGTTTTCAATTTTGAAATGAGGTTTAGACTACCACATGCGTTAATAATAATTACCAAAAACAATTTCATGCTTATGTTGCTATTTCCAGACTCTAATGTGTTTGTGGAAATGTTGTAATTCACAAAAAATAATCCGTTTTTTCTTTTTATTATTTATAATTTTTTTTCAATTTTTTCCAATTTGAAATGTCAGACTATTTATTACTATTATTGGATAGTATATTTACCAACTTTGGGCGTAAAAATTTTATTTAACAAAACAATAGTAATTTTAGGCACAATGTGTTTATTTATAAGCACATAATGTCTAAAAATACTTTGTATGTGTATTATTGCCTATGAAAGTGTGTACAAAAAAAGTCTACGCATTTTTTCTTTATATTTACCGAATTTTCGTAAAATTAAACAAAATTTTACCCATTTTATAGTAGTAAATTTACAAACATTTTTTAGAGTGTATATAAGTTATTTGACATATATCAAATTCTGAATATATCGTCAGCAAAGGGTTGGCTGCCTATGACGATCTGCATGATCTTTTATATAATTAAACATTTTTAGAGTCATATTCGGCTTAATTTTCGAAAAAATACATTTATTATCGCCAACATTATTTACCACATACATATATATTACTCATACGCACCCATGCACAAATTTCCCAAATACGGTACAATTACATTTGTACCATATTCAATGTAAATTTTCTCGAAAACGAAGCAGAACACATCTCCAATTGTTTTTTACCAGTAGAAAATTATCTGCAGATTTTTAAAATATTTAAAAAAATAAAAAAATATGTAGGGTGTTTTTTAATAAATTGAGTTTTTCATAAAAACACAAAAAATTCAAATTCAGAACTTGTTAGGGAAAATTTTAATTTTTTTTCATTCAGAAAATAGCACGCGTGAGAAACTCTATAGATTATGTTTTATTTTAGGCTCTTGACATATTTCAAAAAATTTTAACAAATTGTCAACTAAAAACTCTTTAAAATGTTTTCAATATTTGACCACGCCTACCTAGCCCACTTTAGAGAAAAGTGAAAAAACAAGTACGGATTCTGTTTTCCGCTATACAGGCGTATATATACCAAAATTTGACATTGATACGACATATGTTTTACAAGCTGGACATTTGGTGTGGAATGCCTCTATGTATGAAACGAAAAAAATATGATACATTCCAAAATTTTATTATGATAAATAAAATTTCTGTTCCTAGTCCCAATATATTATTATAATTACCAAAATAATGGAAATTAATGGTTAAAGCTACTAAAGTTGAAAAAAAATTTTAATTGATTGGATAAACTAATCCCAGTCAGAAATCGCCAGTGGTACAAAAAATCAAGCACTGGTATACCACTGGGTAACCACGGTGTTAAAAATAAATGACTGGCGGAACACTCATTTGGGACGCTTTGCCAGCGTTTTCAAAAAGCGTTTTGCCAGTATTTGTTTTACAAAAATTTCGGTGGTTTATAAAAAAACCACTGGCAAAGAATTGGCTTAGAGTGATATGCCAAGGTTTGCAACCAGTGGTTACATAGTACTACCTAGCCAATGCCACCAGGGGTACAAAAATCAATTCACTGGTAGAACAATGATTTTATAAAAATTCTGACGCTTCGTTAAAAAATGTTTGTAGTCAGAAGGTTCAGAGTTCAAATCCGGTTGCAAGCAAAAATTTTTTTTTTGATTTTTTCTTAATTTAAAATTTTTTTGTTTTATAAAATCAATTTTTTTGTTTGTGGGAAAGCTCCTTCAAGACCAACTTTTTTATTTGCCCTCCCAACACTGGCATACTAGTTACATAAAATTGTTTGCCAGTACTAGCATTTTGAATCAGCCAGTAGTTGTCCAGCTATTATCACTCATTTATGTGTTTAGCCGTCAAATATTATATGTCTCGTTAGCTCAGTGGGTATCGTCTGCCAATCTGACGATCTGGGTTCAAATCACGACAGGACCAAAAAAAAATACATATGAACTTTTTTTAAATTTTATTTTGGAAAATATATTTTCAGACCACCTATTTTTTGGTTTTGACAGCGTTTTGCCAACGATGAAAAATTTTGTTTCTCCAGTGCTTTTCCGGAGCTTTTTGAACAGCCGGTCCTTTTGTTTAATGATGTTATCATTTTGAGAATGGGAAACCACTTTTTGCCAGTACTTGAACTACCTGTTAAAGTGCTTTGCCATCGCTTTCCCGTTTGTACTTTTCTGACTGGGATACTTTGGATCAGTGCTCGGTACCCATAGCCCCCAGTGGCCGATCATAATCGGCTTTTCACACGTACACAACACGAATGACAACAAAACTCTCAACTAAGAGCGTAAACTTTTCCCAGTAGCATGGTAGCTTTCAACAAAGCAGATTGACGTCCCTTCGTTTAAGAAATTTTAGAAAAATATTACACTCTTAAAATTTTACAAGAACAGGAAATTTATTATGAATTATTTTTATTTCTGTAGTTCATTAAAATTTACAAATGAAATACTTTCTTAAGAATAAAAAATTTATATACAAAAAAATAAATATTTTTTAAATAATGTTTATGGATGAAATCAAAAAATGTGATAAATTTTTGGGCCAAATTTGTGAGAAGCAAAAAGTGTTAATATTTCGGTTTTTTCTTAATGGAATCAGTAAGTTTAGTCATTATAAACCTAATTGCAAAAACTCTCTTCTACAAGTTGTCGCAATAACTTTTTTTGCACAATTTTAATTTTTTTTTGTTGTAACGGAGTTTACATTTCTGCAAGCAAAAGATATTACAAAAAAAATTGGGTACGAATTTTCTTCAATTTATTAGTTTTTCGTATTTGGGTTTTCAACTTGCTTTCCAATGATATATAATTTTTGTCCACCAAATTGTGGTTTCGCGAATAAAAATACAATTCATTCCGCGAAAAAAATTTTAATTTTTTTTTAATTTTGTATTTTTGGTCCTTTTAAATGCTTTTCAAAAATATAAAATTTTTAAAATCCAAACAGCGGTTGCGCAGTTACAAAATAATATATTAAAAACATAACATTTCATGATCAAAAAATTCTTAAATTGTGTGAAACAAATTTAATTTGTCAAACTAATGTCAGTAATGACTCGAAATATCGATTCAAAACCAATGAAATGCAAAATCAATCGTTTTTCGCTCCAGCAGCTTAGGGTAAAAAACTGATAACTTTTTTTGATTTGACGCAAAATTATTAGTTGAATCGTCTTTTGACGCATAAATATTAGTTGAATCACCTCTGTTTATGGTTATTTTAAAATATTTTAAACATTTATCTACATTTATTTGAATGAAACGTGATGCAAACAATTGTGGTTACGGAGTTTACATTTGATTACTTTTTTCGTTTTCTTTCAGAAACGCTTTGTCAGAATTTTTTTTTCGAAACAAAATCGCATGATGCCTACAAGGTGAATCCAAATATGATATTGTTTTTCTTACTCGTTAAATAGTTTGGTGTAAAAATTAGGAACGGAGTTTACAACATTTTTTCAAATCTTATTAAAGACATCTTTTTTCATCTCGAGAATGTTACATGCTGCAGAAAAACTTCAAATCTGTTATACTGGATGATTACTTACAGTCCAACGATCACTTGAGTATAAATAATGATATACTTTTCGGAATGTAAATAATAGATAACTACAAAATTCTGGTATATGCATTTTTATCAAAAATTATGACGAAAAATCGTTACAGAGTTGAAGTCGTGATAGCTAAGATATACGAAAAAGTTTGTAAAATGTATTAATTTTTATTAAAAACACCACTTTTCCTCTTCATAAAAATTCTTACAGTTAGTGTTTAGCTTTATTGGTTATTAAAATATAAGTTATTAAATTTAAAAAACCTTATGAGTTACTTGTTACGGAGTTTACATTTGGCCTATAAAATTGGTCACAAATTTTATGTAATAACCAAAAATTGGTCAGATTGTTATAAATTTTGTAAAACAGGTGACAATGCGCTGATATATATCGAAATATGTAACTCAAATGTAATCCATGCATTAGAAATTCGCTGGTTACACGGTGTTTATCACATTTTTTGATATCACCCATATAAACAAATTATTTTAACAAAAAAGAAAACCGAAAATATTTGATTTTTTTGTTTTAAAACAGAAAACAATGAAATTATTTAAATTATTTTTTCAAAAAATAGAAAACTAAAAAAATAGAACATTTGACTGAAAATATCAACTCCTACAGACGATACGTATTTTTTTGTAATTTGTTTTTTTATTGACTTATACAAAAATTATACAATACGTTTCCATGTATTTTAATTGATTCTGCAATTGAAAACAAACATTACCTATCCTTTTCAAATAAACCCCAATCGGTTATGTAAAATATATTGTGAGTTTACATGTAGCTCATTCTCTTCCATTTTGTTCCTCTTGTTTGTGTACCAATTTCACCCGTTCCATTTCGTCTCCTGATTTTAATGTTCCAATTCCACTCGTTCTCTAAATATCAGGTTTCTAGGCACTTTTACCCTTTTTATCCCCATTTTTACCATGTTACTGGTTGAAATTGCCAAGAGCAACCTCATTACAATAGCACTTACTCCAGGGAAAACATATTTTAAATTTCAGGTTGCTAGCTAAAGTTTGTGCACGCATTAGCGAATGTCTACACAGGGGGAGAAATCTATGTAACCAATTTTAATTTATTAGCTCCAGCGGTTTGGCCAGGCCTTTAATGTGTGTACTTTACCCCTACTGAACACCCATATCTACTTATGGTATTTTCTTTACTGTAAAAAAATTTTGCCCCACTAAAATGTTACATTTTTCCAATCAGAATAGAACACAATAAAATCACTGTTTCATTTTTCTAAACATATGTACAGTAGTGGACTAAAGTGTATAAATATTTGAATATTTTTAAAACTGTATTAATAACTTTTGTTCAATTTGTGATATCCAAGTATAGTTTTTCCAGTTTTTGAAGTGGCCAGCTCAAAGCCCCGATTTGAATCCCATCGAGAATTTGTGGGCAATTGTCAAAAGAAGACTCTCCTAATAAGAACGAGCACCGACCAACTTAGATGATCTTTGGTCAAGAGTTTCAGCGGAATGGGCTAATATTCCACCTCAAACTATTAAAAATCTCGCGGAAAGCATGCCTTCTCGCATAAAATCTGTTTTAAAGCACAAAGGACTTTGGACAAAATATTAAAGAAAGAACTTGCCGAATATTTCAAATATGAACAATACTGGATAAAAGCGGTCACAATTTGCAATTATTTTTTTTATTAACTCCTTAATAATATAGTCTACTGTATTCAGGTTTTTATTGAAGAAGAATGTTTTAGTTTTATGCTTTAAAAAAAATCATTTAAGTTTCTATAATAAAACAAAAATTATAACAAATTTCGAAAAATCTTGAATTAATGTATCCACTTTAGTGCATTACTGTATATGTATTGTATACTCGTATGCAATATTGTTTACTCAATCTATTACTAATTGTAGCCTAGTGGTTGTGATGCCTGCCTTTGACATGGGCTGGACGGGTTCAAATTCCAGCCAAAGTAAAAAATAACTTTTTTTCAGGGACGTAACAGTTATAACTTTTATTCAAAAAACTCATTGTTTTACAATTATTTCTTGTTTGAATATTTTTTATTTTCTGTTTATTTGCTCTGTTTGATTTTTATTTTAATTCAAACAAAAACAATCCAAACACGATTTTTATTTTTTCAAAAATAATAAAAGTTATTTTGTGATTTTTTTTTCTTTATCAAAAAATAACAATTAAGAATATAAATCAAAAGCCATAGAACCAATGACTTCAACAATTATAATATCCTGATGACGTCAACTAGTGTTAATAAAAGACTGAACAGTGATTTGAAGTGAGTAAATAAGTATATTCAAGTACCTTCCGGCATTCAATTTAGGTTAATTTTTAATATTTATTTTATTATCAAATAAAAATGTTAGTGCTTAATTTTTTTAAAAAAATCATTCATTAACTTTTATAAAAAGTTTTAAAATAAAAATCAAAAAACAACAGAAATTTATAGAGTAAAATATAAAAATTGAAAAAATTAAAATCTTTGCCAAACTTTGTGATTTTTTTGTGCAATATGATTTATAAAATATAGTGCATTATTGAAATATTATAAATTAATAAATTTGGGTGGTGACTTTTTGAGAAATATAACAGTTATTTTGGGTCTCTGCTTTTTTTATGTATTTTCTTTTTTCAATTAAATTTTTTTCATATTGAAAACAAATTGTATAATTTTTTAAAATTTATTTTAGCCTAAAAAATTGTTAAATACTAAATAACAGCAAAACTATAAATATCTAATTAAAATTTTATATAAAAAAAAAAGTATTGTGCTCCAACCGGGTTTTGAACCTGTGACCTACTGCATCAGAAGCCATGATAGTACCCGCTAGGCCACCAAGTTGCGAGTTAGATAGCAAAAAACATTACAGTATATACACATGGCGTTGACATAAAGAAAAAAACAGGGCAACACTCTACCCCGTAAATTTTTTGATGGCGAAAAATATTGCACTTTTGCACTTTATTAAGGCAACATTTTTAGAAAAGAACGCCTAGCCCTCTTAGAATGTTACCCTTAATTTAGAAAAGAACACAAAAAAGGCAATTCAAAAGCAAAGTGCAAAAAAAAGGCAACATTTTTTTCAGAAAAGAAAACGCCATAAGTTTCCAACGAAAACTCCAAAAAAGTACCTTATCAGTGAAGTAGCCATTGAATTTCAGATTTCTAGCCACAGAAGTACGGGCGGGTCATCATGGGGGAGACTTTCCCCTTTTTGACTCCCCCCGAGGGAATTTCCTGAAATCCCGCCTTAAAGAATGTCTACGTTGAAATAGAATCCTATATACCAAATTTCGAGGTCCAATCTCTAGAGGTTTCAGCTGGCCGATGTTGAGCCCATCAGCGTGTCACGTTACTCTTTTATTATACACTTAAAACAATACGTCAGAAAAAAATCTTTCAAACTTGTTTCAAATCGATTTGACTAATTTTTAAAAAATTTTTAGTTCAAACACTGATTTAAACAAAGATTTTAGTTATCTTCATTTAACACAATACTAAAAATCCTCAGTACTTTAACTAATTTTGAGTGTTAAAATTCAAAATTATTTATAACTAATTTTTGAGAACCTATTCGTTAAATTTTGCAAAATTTATTGATAAAATATGTATCCGAAGTTTTAAAGATTGCGCAATTTTTTCCCCTCCCGATATTTTAAAATGGCCTATATCTCGAAAACTAAGAGAGATAGAGCAAAATTAATGAAAATTTCGACTACCCCTAACTGTATAATATCCCAGCAAAAGGGAGTATCCGTATTCAAAAATGGACCCTGGCTGGGCCTTGGATCGTCGGAAATTTTTAATAAAAATTTTCCACTTCATGAAATGGCCCATATCTCGAAAACTAAGCGAGATAGAGCAAAACGGACAAAATGTTTGCTTCACTGGAGTGCCCTTATATGTCCTCACATGATATTGACTAGGCCCGGGGAGGCTCCCGATACCCTAAATGTGGATAAGTTCTACGACTCAGTATAATTACACTATGCGACAGTCAAAATCGGGATGGGATGAAACCAACGGGAAATGTTATATCGGTCAAAAACAAGTTATACGTGTCCCGGCGTTTCGCTGGGTCAACCCTAGAAATCGAGATATATCTTTTTTTTTGACATAACTCGAGAACCACTAGTCCGATTTTGCTCAACCAAACATTTATTTTTACCGGCAAATCTGTTGAGTATATAGAAAAACGTTATATGAACAGATTAAAGGAATTGTAATTTTTAATTTTTTTAAAATTGTTTGAGCAAAATCGGACTAGTGGTTCTCCAGTTATGTCAAAAAAAAGACCACCAAAGGTCAAATCGATATATCTCGATTCCTAGGGTTGACCCAGCGAAACGCCGGGACACGTATAACTTCTTTTTTACCGATATAACTTTCCCCGGTAGTTTGAACCTTTCCCGACCATTTGTCTCACAGTGTTATATATAAAACTCTAGTTTTAAAATTTTTTACTTAAATTTAGATTGTTAAATTTAACAAAAAAAGTGTTAAAATCAACAAATTTATTTTAAGCTAAAAAAAGGAATAAATTTTGTTAAAGTAACAAATTTTTCTGTTCAGCCAACAGACTTATTATTTTGAGTGTACGCATATAAATATAGAGATCCTTTTACAATTTTTTGTTTTGTTCTGAAATTCAGTTTTATTAGTTTAGTATAGTCCAAAGTTCTTCATTTGTTTTAAAATTTTTACCGGGTTTTCTAAAAATATCCCACTGTATATCGATTAATACAAATACTGTGATAGGTGGTATCCAAAGATTCTGCATAGCTGAATTTAATCATTTTCATTTCAAAAAACCATTTTTATCCCAAAATATATTTTCCGTCTCAAAGAACTTTATTTTACCTTTGAAATGATTATAAAAAAATTCATAAGACCGAATTAAATGCTCTCAGTTATTAGAAATAATTTGGTTAATTAATCATAATGCTATTTTACATTTGATTAATTTCTAAAGTTTATGTTTATCAACAAATTTATAAAATAAGAAAAAGAAAAAAAAAAATATGATACACTCAAAATAGAATGCCTATTGATTCAAAAAATGTAATTTTTTTTTTTGACTTAGAAGCAATTTGTTAATTTTAACAAAATTTTTCTTAACTTAAACAAATCTAAAGTTAAGAACAAAATAAGTAAAACTATAGTTTAATTTGTGCTTTGAGAAACTTACTAAATAAATTAAGACTCAAACTAAATAAAACGTAGGGGAACATAAATAGACCATTCTGGGGGGAGGATTAATGTGCACTCAAAATGATACGTCTGTTGGGTGGACAGAAATATTTGTTACTTTAACAAAATTTATTCCTATTTTTTGGCTTAAAATAAAATTTGTTGATTTTAACACTTTTTTTTGTTAAATTTAACAAATCTAAATTTAAGTAAAAAATTTGTAAAACAAAACTTTTTTCATCAAGTTTGCTCATTTTAATTACCATGAATCTGACCGTTATTCTCATTGATCCTGAAGAATAACGGTCAGATTTTAATATATTCAATTAAAAACCTCTCATACGTCGAAAGGTTATATAGCATATTCCGACATTTTTCAATAAGAATACTCCTTCTGAAAAACTCTGAAAATATATTTGTCACTGTTACCGTTTTTTAGAAAATATTTTTCAGTTTTTTTTATTTGATATTAATTTTTGGTGTTTTTTAATGTTTTTTATTTTTGGTCGGTTAACCAGTTTAACCGGTTTTTTCTCAAACGTTTAACCGAAATCCGGTTTTTTGAAATGGCCCATTTTCGGTTAACCGACAAACCGGTTTTTAAAAAAGTCGGTTTTTTGGAAACACTAAAATATATGTAAAAAAAAACTATAAATGAAATGAAATTTATTTTTTATTTAACTTTTATTATTTATATTTAAATTTATCAGTTCTAGCCTTTTTTTCAATACGGCAGAAAGAAACGAGCTACTCTATGGAACTCGTAAAAAAGATATCAATAAATTTGACTGCACCAGATTTTTCTTTTTTTATGAGAAGCAATCCTCAGGAAATTCTTCCTATTAATTAATGTGTTGTTTCCTTTGGAAAGGGGATAGAGAAGAAGTGAAAGGTGGTGAAAGATGAAGGGCTTCAAATATGGCAACACTGTAATTGCGCGAGATGTTGAATCTTAGAACCGTTTTTTTAAGCTTCTTAGTTCAAAGCCCTATTATATAATTTTACTTCGGTGGGGTTAAGTGCTATGAGAACACCGAAGGAGGACGCTGTGAAATGTATGAGGGATAGAAAAAACCCACACAAACACTCAAAATAATACGTCTTTTGGCTGGACAGAAAAATTTGTTACTTTACCAAAATTTATTCCTGTTTTTTGGCTTAAAATAAAATTTATTGATTTTAACAAATTCGTTTGTTAAATTTAACAAATCTAAATTTAATGAAGATATTAGTAAAACTACAGTTTTATTTGCAATTATACTGAGTCGTAAAATTTATCCAAATTTAGGGTCCCGGAACCCTCCCCAGGATCCAAGGCCCCGAAAAGGTCCATTTTTGGATAGAGATAACCCCTTTCGCTGGGGTTAGCGGTAGTCGAAATTTTCATCAATTTTCCCTATCTCTCTTAGTTTTCGGGATATGGGCCATTTTAAAAAATCGGTGGGGAAAGAAATAGCGCCATCTTTAAAACTTCGGATACATTGGTGGCGCCATCTACCGGGTAATAACAGTAACATGAAAATATTATATTTTAACAATAAATTTTGTTAAATTTTTTAAAATTTAACGAATGGGTTCTTAAAAATTAGTTTTAAATAATTTTGAAAATTAATACTCCAAATTAGTTAAATTACTGAGAATTTTTAGTATTGTGTTAAATTAAGATAACTAAAATCTTTGCTTAAATCAGTGTTTCAGCTAAAAATTTTTTAAACATTATTCAAATCGATTTGAAACCGGTTTGACAGATTTTTCTACTGAAGTATTATTGTAGGTGGTGTATTAGTATTTTTCATTTCATTTCAATTTTTCAATTTTTTCAACCTAACGTGTAACAGTCCAACGCGCTAACCATTACACCACAGCCCACGTTATTATTATCACATCTATCAGATCTGGCGCACCTTATATACACTCTCAAAATAGTTCCGTTGTGACAACCGAATTAACATAGTTAAAATAGAAGATTTGTGATAAAGACAACTAAAAGCTTAAATTAAATCAGAATTTCAACAAAAAATTTTCAATCAATCAATTTGAAAATAGCACAGTTTAGAAACCGTAATGGCATATAATTATTTTTCGGGCTACCAGTAATGACACCGACTTACTTTCTGCATTATTTGAAAACATATAATAATGAGTTACTAATAACTACCCAGTCAGAAAAATACAAACGGGAAAGCGATGGCGAAGCACTTTAACAGGTGGTACAAGTACTGGAAAAATGATAACATCATTAGACAAAATGACCGGCCGGAAAAGCACTAGAGAAACAAAATTTTTAAACGTTGGCAAAACGCTGGCAAAACCAATAAGTAGGTGGTCTGGAAATATATTTTCCAAAATAAAATTTAAAAAAGTTCATATGTATTGTTTATGGCCCTGACGTGATTTGAACCCAGGCCGTCAGATTGGCTTACCCACTGAGCTAACGAGGTATATCATATTTGATAGCTACACTCTACAAAATGTTTGTAAATTTACTACTATAAAATGGGTAAAATTTTGTTTAATTTTACGAAAATTCGGTAAATATAAACAAAAAATGCGTAAAATTTTTTCATACACACTTCCATACGCAATAATACACACACAAAGTATTTTTAGACATTATGTGTTTATAAATAAACACATTGTGCCTAAAATTACTATTGTTTTGTTAAATAAAATTTTTACGCACAAAGTTGGTAAATATACTATCCTATAGAAGTAATAAATACTCTGACATTTTAAATTGGAAAAAATTTAAAAAAAATTATAAATAATAAAAAGAAAAAGTGAAAACGGATTATTTTTAGTGAATTACAACATTTCCACAAACACATTAGAGTCTGGAAATAGCAACATAAGCATGAAATTGTTTTTGGTAATTATTGCTAACGCATGTGGTAGTCTAAACCTCATTTCAAAATTGAAAACGCCATAAGAGAGACACGGCCTACGCTGGAACAACTGGGTGCAATGACTCCTGCTCAACAAAATGCCTCCTTTACAAGGGAGGCAGTCAACCAACAACCGTCAACAATAACGGCAGAAAATGCCGTAAGAGAGATACGGCCTTGGTAAAACAATTGGGTGCAATGACTCCTGCTCAACAAAGTCAGTATTCATTGAGTACTGCCTAACTTGCAAAGAAAGCATTTTGTTAAGCAGGAGTCATTGCACTCAGTTGTTCCTGCGTAGGCTATATCTCTCTTAAGGCGTTTTTTTCCCGTTATTGTTGACGGTTACTGCTTCCCTTTCAAAGAAGGCATTTTGTTGAGCAGGAGTCATCACACCCATCCAATAGTTATAACAAATTTTTATATGAATTTTATACAAATGCCTTAAGATCCCAAAACGACCAATTTGGACATAAACGATTATGAGAGAATGACTCGGATATTATTATTAATAAAATACGTACTAAAAATTAATTTGTTATTTTATTTAAAAAAGATTTTAGGGTGGTGCTTAAAGTTAGCACAACTGTTGTAAATGCACGCATTATATTGGATTTTTACGCACTTTCTGTGGATTTTTGCGCATTTTTTGTGGATTTTTACTCATTTTATGCGTACATTTACACGTGAAACCTGCTTTTTTACACACAAATTTAGTAAATTAACACACTAATTTAAAAATTTCATTTAATTTTTACGCACTTTCAATGTAAAATTACAAATTATTTGTGCACCAACTTAAACACAATGTGCGTATTTTTTTTCAATTACGCACATAGAGTAAATTTACCCAATTTATAGTAGGAGTTCAGTTTCCTACTATAAGTTGGGTAAATTTCAACAGAATTTAATTAGAGTGTACTAGACTTCCTATAATTGTATATGCTATATGTAAGTACATAAAGTAATATATAAAATAAATAAATACCCGTGAAAAAACGATTAGATTTGATCAAGTTAGGTTTGACCCAACTGTATCTATTCATATTAGAGAGTGATCAACAACGTATAAAATTTTATATAAGAGTTTATCTGCGATTCCGATTTTCAAAATTTTCTTATTCGTTGCCTTATATAATCATATCATAAAATATCCTTTCTCTTATATCATTTTATATGCCATATACAAATATATATACTTGATCAAATTATATCTCGTTGAAGATAAATTTCTATATTGCTTCGAATAACACTTTATAAAACTAAATGTGACCCAAGAATATTTTAGATAATATTATTTACTATCTCGAATCGAACAAAATGTATGTGGATTTCAATACAATTATATACTTAATAATTCAATACAAAATTAAAAAGCTGGGGGGTTACCGCGTAAATCGATTCGAATAAAAATTTTCGCATTCGTAAATTTTGTACCTTTCGTAAGAAGAAAAGTTTTAGCAAAAATCTTACTTTTTGAATTTTTATGTGTAGTGCACCACACTATAATTAAATTCTGTTGAAATTTACCCAAATTATAGTAGGAAACTGTACTCCTACTATAAATTGTGTAAATTTACTCTATGTGTGTAATTGAAAAAAATACGCACATTATGTGTAAGTTGGTGCACAAATAACGTGTAATTTTACATTTAAAGTGTGTAAAAATTAAATTAAATTTTGAAATTAGTGTTAATTTACTAAATTTGTGAGTAAAAAAGCATTCTTCACGTGTAAATGTACGCATAAACAGCGCAAAACTCGACAAAAAATGCGCCAAAATTCACAGAAAGTGCGTAAAATTCCCCAGAAAAGTGTATATTTACCACTGATGTGCTTAAAGTTAAACCACCCAAAAACATTTTCTTTTCTTTAATAAAACAACAAAATAATTTTTAGTACATATTTTATTAATAATAATATCCGTGCCGTTCTCGCATAATCATTTATGTCGACATTTACCATTTTGAGATTTTAAGCTATTTGTATAAAATTTATGTAATAAAAATTTGTTATAACTATTGAAATAAAATCAATTATGAAGAGGTTTGGACCACCACATGCGTCAACAATAATTACCAAAAACATTGCATGCTTATGTTGCTATTTCCAGATAAAAATGTGTTTGAAGAAATTTAGTAATTAAAAATAATAATAATAATAATCCGTTTTAGCTTTTCCTTTATTATTTATTTTTTTTTTTTTTAATTTTTTCCAATTTAAAATGTCAGAGTATTTATTACTATTAAAAGTTAGTATATTTACCCACTTTGTGCGTAAAACTTTTATTCAACAAAAGAATAGTAATTTTATGCATAATATGTTTATTTGTAAACACATAATGTCTAAAATTACTTTGTGTGTGTATTATTGTATATGAAAGTGTGTACAAAAACAGTTTACGCATTTTTTGTTTACCCGATTAAAAAAGATGATATGGTGACATATCTAATTTGATGAAATACAATAACTAATCACATACAATTTAATCCGAAAAATGGTGAATACAATTGTATCTACGTGGATCAAATTGGATTTAATTACTTTAAATTATATACAATTAATCCGAATTTTGACCAGACATTATTGTATGAAATAAGATCTTAATATTTAAAATTTGATGCAATTAGGTCCAGTTGGATAAAAATTTTCGTATTTCTGTTTTTATTAAATATTGTACTGAAAAACAATGGGGAATTCACGTAAGGTTGCGTGTATCGTGTGAACTAAGCAAATCTAATAAGTTTGCGAGTCTTGATGTGAAACTGCATACATAAAAAGTATCTACACATTAATCAGTACTTATACGATCTATAGTATAGTTTAAGAATAATCCATCAAATAAAAAAATTCTAAATAAAATTAAATTTCAAATAATTTCCATAAATCATTACTGGATTTTTCACTAAAGGTGAGATTTTCATTTTGAAAGTGAGAAAAGTTCAAATGAAGCTTTTATTTTTGGGCTTTCACTTAAAAAAATGAGAAAAATGTCATGAAATAATCGTTTAAAAATGTTTTAAATTTGTAAAAAGTGTATGTATGAATTAAAAAACTACATTTCACTAATAGGGGGAATTTTTTATTAGGTGTTTAAGTTATTTATTACACAATTTTAGTCTGCTTGCGGGTAGACAATTTTTTTGTTTTAATTTCATAGGATATTTTGATATCCTTCAAGCCTATGGATAAATTTGGTGGTACGTCATTCCTAAACCAAAATAATTACTTCGAAGAATTGGCTAACTTTTATTAATATGACCCAATATTCAATTTAAAAATAAAAGAATTTGTTGTTTCGATGTAAATTTATAACGTTTTAAATGAAAATGAATTTCAATTTGAATTTACTAACGGTGGGTCTCATACTTCAGGTTTAAACTTTAGTTAATAGTTAACCCAAAAAATTGTTGTTGTTTTGTGTACATTTTTTTGACATTTTCTTTTGTTTTTAGTTAAGTTAAAGTTAAACCTGCAGTATGAGACCCACCGTAAGATATTAATAGTTTATTTGAAGCAAGACTATAACATAAATTATATAGGGGAAATAGATGTTTCTTTTTTAAATCAATAGACTTGTTTTGTTGCTATATATATGTGGTACGAAATCCCATATAAAGTGTTAACTCTTTTAACATAATATTTTTAACGTCGATAATGTATGGGTAACTGTCAGATAATTTCACTCAAATTTTATACAAAAGTATTTTGCCAGTTTTCGTGTTCATGTTTTTTTTTTTAATCACTTGAATTTTATATCAAAATTTGTTTTTGTAAAAGAATTCGATAAAATCTTAAATTAAACATGAAACTGGGCTATTTTTGGTTTTACAATTTCAATTCCATGGGCGAGATCTTATTAAATATGACAACATATGTAAAAAGATAATTTAGATATTGGGTCATATAAAATTTGTTCGAAAGACGAAATTTATGTCTTATTATATATAGTGCCATACAAAGCAATATATAACGAGACATAATTGTATTAAATAATATAAAATAATGTATAACCCGTTTTACTCGGGTATATTTACCGAATTTTCGTAAAAGTAATCAAAACTTTACCCATTTTATAGTAGTAAATTTACACACATTTTTTTAGAGTGTATGTAATAATATAAAAGCACATATGTCTCCATTTTAAAACCTTTGAGGGAAAAATATCTAATATATGATTATATACAATTATATATGCTTGCATTTAAAAGCATATGTGACCATATAAAGATAAGTTACTATATGCAATTACATAAAATAATATATGATTATATTAAAACTTTTTTACTCTTGTAGATAACATACTCAATATGGGTATCATATGAAAGATTATTTTGAGGCACGTCCAGCGGTATTTATATAATAGGGCAATATGGATTCAGATAAAATGCAAAATTCTTACAAAAAGTAAAAAAAAAATACCTTATTTAAAAAAGGTCCAGCTCATGAGATCTCATTGCTAACCCCGAAATATTTTGTGAATCATCATAAAACAAACTAAGGTTTATTTTGTGGGGGGCACTTTTTTACTTTTTTTCTGTAGCACGGAGGTGTTTATATGAGTTTTTTATTTTTTTCATTTATTGATTTTTCTTCTTTTCTGTATGACATGATTTTGTTTGTGTCATCATTTCATTGTTATTGAATTTAATAAATAAATCGTGATGCTTACCTCTACGTTTATTATGTAAACACTTTGACAAATAAGAAAATACATTTTTAGTTAAAGTTAAGTATAAAAGGAGTGTTTAGAATTATAACTTCTTTTATATAAAATATTTTTTAGTTATAAAATATGCCTTACAAGGAATTTCTCAAGGATCATTGATGGGCACTACGACTAATTAAGGGAAAATTAACCTCTTGTTAAAAATTGTATTTTTAGAAGAGCTTATTGACATGTCGAAGGCTATTGTTTTCTAGTGCGGCAGATTAAGGTTACACACTTAAATACAGAAAATATGAAATATGTACAGTGGTGGGCACTAGTGGATGAATTTTGGGTAGCATTCGTACTAGAGTATTCAATGAATAGACTTTTTATTTTAATCGATTAATCGTGCAAAAAATTAATCGGGTTTTTTTTAACCGATTAATCGAATAAACTATAAAAATTAATCTATTAATCGAAATAAAGGTTAAGTAAAATATTATATATTAGAGCGACTCACCTTATATGGACAGAAAAAAAGTAAAAAAAAAGCCACTCTTAAAATACACCTTGGTATGTTTTATGATGATTCCCAACATATTTCAGGCCTAGCAATGAGATCTCACTAGCTGCACCATTTTTAAAAAAGGTATTTTTTTTAGTTCTTGCAAGAATTTTCCATTTTAGCTGAAGACAACATACTGAGTATGGGTATTATATGAAAGGTTTTTTGAGGCTCGTGCAGCGGCATATATAACATGTTCAAGCATATCCAGAAGTGTCCTTTTTTCAATGATATTCTATAAAAAAAAAACAAATTTTTGACTTTTTTGTACGGAGATGTTTGTGATTGAAATGTCGAACTTACATATCATAATCTATAGTTGATTTAAGTAAACACGTGTTTTTAGTGTTTTTTCAGTTTTTTTTTGAAATTCGCGATTGTTCGCGTTTTATCAGAAATTCTATGTGGTGGGAACAATATGTTCTAAACAGGGCAATATGGTGATCCAAGTAAATCATCACTGAGTGGATATAGTTTAGAATTTTGTTAATTTCATACATTTTTCACGGTGCTCCGGACCAAATTTTCGATTGGCAACAAATTGGGTTGTCAACAGCGAATCTGTTTTCTGCGTGTACGAATATAGCCAACGTTCACCATTTATGCCCGCCACAGTATGCCCTTTTAAAGTGTTTGTGTATATATTTTTGTTTTATGTGATTTTTCTTTTCAGAATTTTTATTTCTCCCTTACTTTTCCAATTCATAAGTATTAACTTGTATTGTTAAATATGTTATCACATTTGGAATCAGTTCGTTACACTAACAGTGAATACACCTAACCCCCGACCTACTTTATTACTTCATTTTGAACAAGATTTAAAATGTAAAATTTTAATTAAAAGTTTATAATAAAAAAAGCCGAAAAATTGGAGCCCGATAGAGTTTGAGTGGACTATATAGGTACCATTAGCATTTTTATTAAAAATTGTGAGCGAAAAGCAAAAACTTCTTGGATAGAAGAAAAATAAACAGCGTTTTTATTGCTCGCTTTTAGTGTTTTTTTAATTATTTCTAAAAATCAAACTTTTTATTTGTTTTCAGCATACCTGCATTATTTGCCAATGATAACGAAATGTTAGGGAATTCCAATTGTTTCGATCAATGCCAATAAAATTTGTTTAATTGGCATTGAACGAAAAAAAAACCAATTATAGTTTATGATCACGAACGTAGATTGTAATTGTTTTGTAAATATTCGACTTTTTATCAAGTAGATATTACTAAAGGCCTATCGATCATGACTAATGAATGCTCAAACAAGACTGCCCAGTAGACCGTACCACCTTACAGGGGGGAAAAAAAGTGCGCGGTACACCATCAAATATAAAGTATTTTTGCAAGGCAATTCCAAAAAAAAAAATTTTTTTTGCCGAACGTCTTTCAATTTTTCGTTATAGCTTCGTCTCGGAGAGACCAGTATTTTGTTATAAAGGAAAAATCTAATGAAAAAAAATTTAAAAAGGCGACCCCTGCGTTCGGAAACCAAAATATAAAAAAAAATTTTTACTGGGTTTATCGAAAAACTTCCTTAGCAAAAGTTTAATGATTTTTTGCTAGCTTTAATTTTCTGACATTAGGGTCGTACATTAGGGTTGTAGCAACTGAGATCTGGTGGGTAACTACTAGAACGGGATACTTGAGGTCAATGGCCCTTATAGCAAAACATTGGTCCCCTCGAGAGAAAAACATCGATGTATCATACTTTAAGATCGCACTGTAAATGCCAAAGATATAACGAAAAATATAAAATGGCGACCCCTACGTTCGGAAAAAAATATTTTTTTCTCAATTAGAATTGATTTTTATGCATTGATGCCATTTTGTTATAATTGGTACCGTACCTCAAAAAAAAAGTTCGCCGTACACCCTCTAATATAAAGTATTTTTGCAAGGCAATTTCAAAAAAAATTTTTTTTTTTTGGCCGAACGTAGGAGTCGCTTTTCTCAATTTTTCGTTATAGCTTCGGCATTTAAAATCGGATTTTAAAGTGTGATATATCGATTTTTTTGCCTTGAGGAGACCAGTGTTTTGCTATAAAGGAAAAATCCAATGAAAAAAAATTTAAAAAGGCGATCCCTACGTTCGGCAACCAATATTTAAAAAAAAATTCCACTAGGTTTATCGAAAAACTTCATTAGCAAAAGTTTAATGATTTTTTGCGAGCTTTAATTTTCTGAAATTAGGGTTGTACATTTGGGTGGTAGCAACTGAGATCTGGTGGCTAACTACTAGAACGGGATACTTGAGGTCAATGGCCCCCGAGAGAAAAACACTGGTCTCCTCGAGAGAAAAACATCGATGTCTCATACTTGAAGATCCGACTGTAAATGCCAAAGATATAACGAAAAATGTAAAATGGCGACCCCTACGTTCGGCAAAAAAAATAAAATTTTTTTTGAAACCTCCTTGCAAAAATACTTCATATTGGAGGGTGTACGGCGACCTTTTTTTTTTGCCTGTAAGGTGGTACGCTCTAATGATCAGTAAACTGACACTTTTCCTTTTTATTCAAACTTTAAATAAAAACAAACATAAGAGTTAAAAAAAGTAAAGCATTTCTTATACTCTATTAATCAATCATATTTAGCCTTTGTTTCCTTTTAATTTTGCGCTGCTTTCAACATTTTTATATTTATTCCCTACACCACTACGTGGAGATTGTATAACAAGTTTGTACTGATATTTGTAACACCAAAAAATATGGCCCTAGACCCACCTTATAGTATACCGATCGACTCAGAATCACTTTTTTTACGATTTATCTATGTTTGCCTGTCCGTCCGTCCGTCTGCCTGTATTATTTTGAAGAAATTTGGTACACCGGTTTATGTCGGCCCATGAACGAAGCCTATTGATTTTGATTAAAATCGGTCCATGTTTAGGCCTAGTACCCAGTACCCCCTCCCCAAATTTGGCTTGGTTACACGCTGCAAGTTGCAAATACTAAGATATTTCAATGAAATTTGGTTCGTTGACTCACATGGTCACAAGGACAAATCCTATTGATTGTATATAGGATCAGTCCATATCTCGACCTATCGTCCATATGGGCTATATTTCTATATTTCTCTTCTTTTTTCATTTTATAGAAAATTTTAACCCATTCGAATTTCGGATCCAAACATTAGTTGGCTTTTAACCAGAGTGGTGTAGGGTATTATATAGTCGGCATGCCGACTTTAAATTATTTAATCGTTTTAAATATGTATAAAATTGATGCTAAATAATTGCTCAGGTGATAATAAGTTTTAGCCCCCACTATCGGTGTGTAGTGTAAGTTTTGATATCTTATCTCTTTTAGTAATTGTCTCTAATTTAATTTTAATAATTTTTTAAAATTTTTCAATACTAATAAAAAAAGTCTCAATTATGGTTTTTAGCAGATATTTAAATTTTTATCGAAATCGGAGAAATATTCCAAATAGAAAAATGCTTTCTTCTTCTTCCTGTTAATGAGCTTAAGATATGTGTTTCGTAAATCAGATAAATTTGATTTACATTTTTTAATACAAAATGTTACAATTTCAATTTTTCTCAAATTTGATCAGGCAGTTATTTGTATAAAGAGGGAGAGTGATGCTCAATATTAGTTATTTGTATAAATCTGTCATATCCCTTTTGTGTTTTTTGTTGTTGTTTTTGTAACCCAAATCACGTTTATATTGGTTAAACGAAAAATCACAAACCTCATATATTTGTAAATCCATACATACATATGTATTAGAGTGGGCCGAATTAGAACAAGTTTGTACTCTAAAGTTATTGACAAATATCTTATTGGATGATACATCTTTTCTAGTTAACTTTAGTATGCTGTATACAAATATGCCAAAATTTTGAAAATATTACAGTTTTCTTTTTACACGGAGAGTATCCCAATGGGTTCTCCCCATCTTAAAGATATTCGAATATGTCATACAGGAGGAAAATGTTATTGACACTTTTTCTTAGCGACCCAATCTTATGTTTAGGGGTTAAAAAAGTGGGTCAAAATTTACAAAATTTTTCGTTTTTTAAATTATTTCTTATAATTTCGAAGAAAAACAAACAATTTGGGCGAGAAAAAAAAAGCTTTTTTATATACAAAACTAGTCGAAAATATCCAACTTTTTTCGTTAAGCAATTATTTTTTTTTTAATAGCACATTTATGTGGAAAATTGCTGTTGGTTTTCGTTTAAATTTGCATATAATAATGGTTACACAAGAAAATATGTGGCTTTTACTTTTTGTCCTCTATCACATATTCAAATTTAATCAAAAGCGAATAGAACGCAATTGAATATGGTGTAATTTATCGCCACTATAGTAAATATTCCCGCAAAAAAAAAAAAAGAAAACGGTGGAAAAAGTACTACAAGCAATAATCTAGATGTAGTTCTTTTTTTAACATTTTTATTTCATTTATTTTTAAAACTTGAAAAACTAATCAACATTTTCCAAATCTATGTTTTTGTTAAAGTCGATTTTAGTTAAAATTTTTGGGGCGTTGTATGCTTTGACTTTATTTTTTTTAATTGTTCTGATTATTTAAGTTATTTTCAATCAAGCAAAATGTTTGAAAATATATATGTATATTAGAGTCTCCCTTAAAAATAGATTTGTCATTACACCCTCCAGTTTTATTGGAGATGGTCCCAAATGGTTTTTTCCGAAAACCGTGTAAACTTTGATGAAAGCATTAAAATTTTTAAAATTTTTGACAAAATGAGCAATTTTTGTAAAATGTCCTGTAAAGCAGTCGCTCCAAACACAAACTCGAATTATCATTTTTCCAATTTATTTTTTTTTTTTTTTAATATCAACTATTATGTGGCAATCGACATCTCCAAATTAGGCATTTTAAAAAATCTTTAAAATTAATAAAAAAGAAAAAAAATACGTTTTTGCATTTTTTTCAAATTCGTGGGTCATTTTGGATTGCAGGCTAAAGTGGGTTAATGATATCCGATGAAGTCAAAATTCTATGTATGAATCATTTTGGCTATATTAAATGAATAAATGGAATAAAAAATAATTTTTTTTCGAAATTTCGAATTTTGGGAATTTTTAATAGTAATACAGTTTTTTTTTCCAAAAGGGGCCATTTTCGTCCAACTTTCGGCACGGGTTAACGTTTTCCAAAACAAAAAAAAATCGAAATACATACCCTATAAACATTTTCACTGGAATTCAAGTTGAAATCAAGTTCAATTCCAGCCCTGTTTTCCAGTTTCAAGGCTTGAATTCAACTTTTATTACATTTTATTTCAATAGCATACTCCAGCAAAAGGGAAACAAAAATTCAAGTTTGAAATATTTTTGTTAAAAAAACAAGTGCTAGAGTTTGAAATATACTTTACTTCAAGCAAAATTTAAAGCACTTGAATTTTTAAAACCTATGTGCTTATTGAGTATATTTTTGCAGAATTTTCATACATAAAATGTACAAAACCGTATGTTTGATAATAAAAATAAAGTCAGCGTTAAATTTATAATACCCTTTTATAATAACAACCATTGAATTTAAACAAATTAACTATAAATATTAAAAAACAAAAATAAATAATATTTCTCTCGCTGGCATTCGAACCCGAGATCATCTGTTTGGAAATAAACTAAATACAAAATCACTTCTAATTCAGAAATACTTCAAAAATAGATGAAAAAACATAATAACGGATACTTTGGAAGCAATGAAAAAAGTAATTTTTTAGAAGTTGTTCAGAGTAACTTCTAAAAAAGTAGTAAATATACACTAACGGATGCAGGGTTGGCAACCGAATCGAATTAGGGTCGATTTTGTAGTTCATACAAATGCATACTTAAATGAACTATGCTATTGAAATTGAAATCGATTTGAATGGATGAAGAGTATTAAGTTCTGCATTCATGCTGCACGAATTAGTGTTTATAAATCAACTCTGCCACTAAAAATTTAATGTGAACTAACAAATATATACCTGCCCAGTAGACCGTACCTCAAAAAAAAAGTTCGCCGTACACCCTCCAATATGAAGTATTTTTGCAAGGCAATTTCAAAAAAAAAAAAATTTTTTTTTGCCGAACGTAGGGGTTTCCTTTTTCAATTCTTCGTTATAGCTTCGGCATTTAAAGTCGGATTTCAAAGTGTGATATATCGATTTTTTTGCCTCGAGGAGACCAGTGTTTTGCTATAAAGGAAAAATCCAATGAAAAAAAATTTAAAAAGGCGACCCTTACGTTCGGAAACCAATACATACAAAAAATTTCTACTGGGTTTTTCGAAAAACTTCCTTAGAAAAGTTTAATGATTTTTTGCGAGCTTTAATTTTCTGACATTAGGGCCGTACATTTGGGTGGTAGCAACTGAGATCTGATGGGTAACTACTTGAACGGGATACTTGAGGTCAATGGCCCTTAGAGCAAAATACTGGTCTCCTCGAGAGAAAAACATCGGTGTTTAAGATCCGACTGTAAATACCAAAGATATAACGAAAAATGTAAAATGGCGACCCCTACGTTCGGCAAAAACAAAATAAAAAAATTTTTTTTGAGACCTCCTTGCAAAAATACTTCATATTAGAGGGTGTACGGCGCACTTTTTTTTTTTGCCTGTAAGGTGGTACGCTCTAGTGGCCATTTAACCTTAAAGAAATTATGAATGATCAGCTGATTTGTAGATCTACAATTTTTTTTTAATGTAGAGTTTTCCGTAAAAAGAGTTGTGTAATTACCAGAGAAGACAAAATTGCTATTTTTGCTTTTTATGTTTTTTATTGCTTGTTTTACTCGCATTTGCTTCTTTTAGCTTTTTTTGAATTTTCCGTTTTTTTTAGCTTTAAAATAGCTTTTTCTTAAGATTTTTGAGCTTTGAATTGCTTTTTTTAAGACTTTTCACCAATAAATAATTTTTTGCTGACAAAAATATATTTTTTCTCTTAACTTTGAATTTTTTTGATTTAAAAACTGTTCTTTTTACAAGTTTTTTTACTTTTGCTTTTTTATTGCTTTTTTTACAATATTTTTTTGCTTTAAACACATCGGATTTTGCTTTTTTCTGTCTTCTCTGGTTATTACTCCCAAAGTTTTTAGCGATAAAAATAAAAATGTGTTAAAAATATTTTATTTAAAATTAATGGTGTTTTCTTTTCTGACAAAAATGTTGCATTTTTTTTGCACTTGGCTTTTGAGTTGCCTTTTTTGTGTTCTTTTCTAAATTAAGGGTAATATTCTGAGAGGGCATCGTGTTCTTTTCTAAAAATGTTGTCTACTAAAGTGCAAAAGTGCAACATTTTCCGTCCTCAAAAAATTTACGGGATAGAGCGTTACCCTGTTTTTTTTTCTTTTCATCTAAGTTATGTGTATATACTGCAATTTTGTTTGCCAGCAAACTCGCAACTTGGTGGCCTAGGGGGTACTATCCTGGCTTCAGATCAGTGTTGCCAATTTAGCATATTTAATGCTAGATTTAGCATTTTTTTAATTCATTTAGCATGAAAAAAATTTATCTAGCATATGGCATTTTTTTCAGCATTTTTCCAACAAAATTTAGCATATTTTTAGCATTTTTTACAGTTTCATTTTCTGTTTTTTTTAGAATATTCTACATTAATTTGAATTTTTGCTATAAAAATATTATTGATGTTGTTTCCGATATAAAAACGCAACAAACAGTATTAACTGCCTGTTTTTATAAAAAGAATCCGACGAATTCGTTAAAACATTTGTGTAAAAAATACAAACTTAAAAAGATTTAACTTTAAAATTTTTTAGTCCCATTTGTTCTACATAGAAGTCCTATCAAATTTGTGCAAAAATTTTGAAAGAAAAACGTTTTTAAATTAGTGTTTTTCACACAAATTTGTTAACGAATTCCTCAGACTCTTTTTATAAAAACACCCAGTAAATCTACCTTTTTCCACGGTTCTCGTTTAACAACTGAACTGGGATTGTTATAGTTTTGTAATAACATGTTAAAAGTGGTACTTTTAATTAATTATTTTTATTTTTTTAAACTATTTTAATAAAATTTTACGTTTTCTTTGTGTTATTTATTATATTCTCTACATTTAGCGTGTTTTTTAATCACCTGGATTTAGAATTTTTCATACAAAAAATGGATTTATTAAATGAAAAAAAAGCTGGATTTAAAAAATCCACAATAAAAGCACAAATATATGAAACAGCCTATTAATTTAATGTCAGAAAAAAAATACGAATAAAAATTAAAAGAGAAACAAAAAAATTTAAAAACTAACAAATAAAAGGTTTTTATTAAATTTTTTTTATGAAATATGTTTAGAAAAAAAACTACACCTCACCAAATACATATTTTTCATCTTGGACATGGAGAAATAGCTCAAATAGAAATGGCAATTTTTCACTCTACAGTAAGTAATTTAATTAAATCCAATTAGTGAATATTAAATATTGCAATGGAATTTTTCAATTGTGTAAAAATATAAATTGAAGTGATAAAACTGAAAAGGCAGACTGTTTATTGCTGTTTTATATAAAATATAATTATAAATTAAAAGTTAAAGTAAAATCCTTCATCTTCGAATTCGGTATTAAAAATTAGGGTGAAAGAAGTGTCGGACAGAAAAGTTTTTTAAAATAGGAAGAATCTAACCCCATCTGTTGAGCACTTTTAGAAATACTTTTTGGATTTATTAAATCCAAGTGATTATAAAAAACGGCTATTATATAGTTAAACAACACCAAATTTTATTATTTATATTGAAATATAAGCATTAAAAAATCACTATTAACAGTTTCAAAATCACAGTTTATTCTAACCCTCATGAATAATCTTTATTCTAAACCTTGTTTTTGAATAATTATCTCTCATTTTACAATTTAAGTTTAAATGTAATATGAAAAAGAAATATTTTTTTTTCTTTTAGAGTCAGTACTAGGAACTATTTTTATACGTACACATTAATTACACTGTGCAGTCGAAAATTTTAACAAGCTGTGAACACTACTGGTAAAGCTAATTCGAGTACGCTGAATGTAATGGTGATAGCAGTTTTTCAAAGTTAGCGCTCGTATTCGCGATATTCGCAATTGAAAATTTTGACGAGTACCAAAAAAAAATTTTTTTATACTTCTGGGATCATATTTATTTATAAATTTATCAAATTTGATTAAATATGTACAACATTAAGGAAGCTGTAAATTTTTTTCACGAAATTTTTTTTATAGATTTTTTTTCGCAAAATTTTTTTTCAGCAACAACATTGGGTTTAGAAAATTATTTAATAGAGTTAAGAAAAAAAATTTCTTTAGAAAAAAATCGCGAAAAAAAATGTTTCTGGGGAAAAATAGCGAAAAATTGTATTTAACAGAGTTGGATTGATTGAAATTAAAAAATGATCCCAAAAGTATAAAATATATTGCTTTATAGTACTTTAATATTAAAGTTTTAAATCAGCATGCCCGGCTTTAACTTTTTTACTCGTTTTACTTTTTTTGTTGTTATGGTGAAGGAGTGATTTTGCACAAAAATACTTAAATTTTTGGTAAAAAAAATAATAATAATTTAAAGAATAGAGTTTAAAATAGAATCAGTAAAATTGATAAGGTTCGTTCTTTGCAATTTTTATTGATTTTTTTTTTAGGTTTCGGTCATAGAGGGTAATGTGGATAGCGTTTGTGATAAATAGCGTTTTCCTATCTTTTAAGAATTTCAGTGAATTTTGATTTTTTTTTACTGTAACACCTGTACACTTTTTCATTTAATCATACCAAAAATCTTACAACGTAAACCAACACCATAAAAAGTATTAACCCTGATCGAGAAAATTATTTTTTTTAAAGATTTTCATGCAGGGAAGCCCAAAGATTCAGAAATTTGAAAACGGCAAACAGAGCGTGCAATAAAAACCATTAAATTAATTTGGAGTAGATATATTAAGGCAGAATTACCACCTATTTTAGAAATAAAACATTTTGGGGTTCTTTTGTTTATCCGCCTTTAACTTTTTGAGATAACATATTTTCAGTGACACAGTTGGAAAATCAAATAATAATAAATTTATTTTAAAGAATTTTTGAACTTTTTTTACAAGAATTAATTTTTGAGTTGTTTTTATTTTATCTTTTATATAATTTTAGTTAATAAAATGAACTGAATTCATAATTAGAGATGACTTATTTTCAGTATTCAACAAATTGAAACAATTTTTTATAAAATTTTTTTAGCATATTTTTTCCAGCATATTTTTTTAGTTTTTAGCATTTTTTAGCATTTTTATGGAAAAAATCTAGCATTTTTTCCTAATTAAGTTTTGGCAACACTGCTTCAGATGTAGAAGGTCGCAGGTTCAAACCCCGGTTGGACCACAACATTTTTTTTTAATTTTATTTTTTTTTTATATAAAATTTTATTTTTTTTTATAATTTTGTTTTTTTTTTAAATTTTTTTTTTTTATAAAATTTTATTAAGTTTTTTATTAATTTGCTCTGTTTTATTTAGTATTTACTAGTTTTTACGCTACCAATAAATAAAAAAACTTATACAATTTTTTTTTAATATGAAGGAAAACTTCTAAATTGAAAAAAGAAAAATTGAGTAGTATATAAAAATTAATTCACCTTGGCTGGGATTTGAACCTGGTAATCCCGAGCGAAAGGCAAGCATCACAACCACTAGGCTATCATATAGTAGTAGCTAGCGTAAACAATATTGCATATACATGAAACAACAATATATACATACACATGTGTTTTGAAAAATGCAAATAAGTGATTTTATCGTTCTATTCTGATTAGAAAAATGTAGCATTTTATTGGGGTGGGGGTAACATTTTTAAAATTTTACACTTTAACAAGGCAACATTTTTTTTACAGAAAAGAAAACACCATAAGCTAACTTTAAGAATTGGATTTCTAACAGTTGCCAAAATTTTCAACTGATTTAAAATTTTACGAAAATAAACTGGAAGCATACAATGAAAATGTACCATTAAAATTTCAGGCGAGTCGGAAGTAAATCGATTTGTAAAATTTTACTTTTTTCACGATTTTAAATATTGTGCTTACGTTTTTTGTCAGTGGCAGAATGTTAGCATTAACAAAAAATTCATATTTGGCCCGCTCTACTATTTATGTACGACACAAAATCAAATATTTATTCATGGTTATATTGTAACCGTGTTATTTGTTAAGACTTTACGGTGATGGTGTTTATTTTTAAGGACATGCCTTTATTTATATTTATGATTTATTATTTGTAATTTTGCAGATTTTATTGTTTAAATAATATCTTGAAAGGTTTTACGATTTTTATTTGCCAATTAATTACGTTTTAGTGAACCTCTTCAAGGGAAGGAGATTAAGAGAGATATAGTGGGTTATTTTGTAAAACGCAACGCCTTGCGTTGCGTTGATTTGTTTGTAAATTGTTATTGTTACAAAAACAATTTGTATGGAAAACAACGCAACGCAAGGCGTTGCGTTTTACAAAATAACCCCAATAATTTCGGACGCTTATTTTTATTATAAAATTTTACCAAATATTTTATTAATTTAGTGAAAATTTTCATTATCCAAATTCCATTTCGCAAATTGAATTTTTCAGTTCTTATTCACCATTTCTACTAATAAATTTGATCAAATTCCTTTTCATTGGCTACGCTGTCGCACTGAATTATAGTTACGTTTTTAATATAGGAATATTTAGACACAGGATCGATTCCTAAAGCCGACGCATAGTCCTTTGTCCCATAGACAAAAAAAAAAAAAAAGTTGTGTCTCCGATTTCGACGAAAATATTCTTTATTTATAAATCCATTAATTTAAAATTGTACTCAAAACTTCAATAAATCTAATTATTGCAATAAAAATTCTGTTATTATGTTTGTTTAAAAATTCGTAATTAAAATTTAAATTGTTCACACAAATTTATTCATGTTTTCTACAATTTTTGTATAACTTCTCTATTTTATTTTAAATTTATTCTTTTTCTCATTTTTTCATTAATTTATTTTCCCTTCAGTTATATTCTTGCCATCATTTATGTTTTAGTTAAGAGTAGGTATGTATACTATGTATTTATGTTATTTTATATTTTAATAACCAGAGGATTACATTTTCATAGATTTTTCATTTTATTAGCTTGAAATGGGAATAAAACATATTAGACTACTTGTTGCCTCAGGACTTACTTAGTTACATTTTAAATGAAATAAAAAGCAATTTTAGTAACTAAGTCAAAGTTAATATCTTTTATAGACATTCATAAATATTTGCAAACATACAGAGTTTTATTAAATTAACATAAATTTAAAAGTCACTAGGATTTATTTCTGAATATTACCTCCATCACTGTTTAAATTTAAAATATCTATCAATTTTTGTTGTCCCAAATTAAGTATCATAACGCGTTTGCTGACAATTGAAAATAAACACAATCCTGTGACAACTTCAAAGGAGTGTTATGAGTTATTCATCCCCAACACCGATGAGCGTAAATAGCCTCCAGATTTACGGATTTACTCCCCAGTGACTATTTTCTATTTCCAAACCTAAAGAAGTGGCTCGGTGAAAAGAGATTTCAGCGATGAAATTACTGCTCAAACAAATGCCTATTTTGAGGACATCGAGAAATCCTATTTTTTTGGAAGGATTAAAAAAATTGGAGAAACGTTGCACTAAGTGTATTGAGCTAAAAGGGGACAATGTTGATAAAAAAAACTTTTCTTATTAAAGGAATTAAATGTGCTAAAATCCCAAACGTTTTAACAAATTGTGAAAAATAATCCGTTGAAGGCATGTCTCTTTACGGATTTCATTCTTGCCTGAGGAAATCGTCAGTGGACGACGTTTTAAGAATTTCTATAAATATTTGTTAAGTTGAATTACAAACTCAATGAGAATTTCTTCTTCTCGTCTAGGAGCGTTATTAAACATTTAAAATATCAAAGAAAAAACAACAACAAAAAATTTTGTTAAAAAAAAAACAGTTTCATTCAAAAAGTCATGGACTTATTGATCCGCCCTCGTAGAATTACTTACTAAAGAATTGTTCTAAAGTTTATTAACAGGAAGAAGAAAATAAACGGAAATATTTTTATTTAACATATTGTGTAGGCTGTGATTACCAAAACTTCAATTAGCCACACTCAACGTTGTATCTCGTTAAGAGGTGAAAAATTGCCTGTGTAGGGGGTTGCCGGTTCGATTCCTGGTCATGGCATCCAAAAAAAATTTCATATGGAGACAATTCAACAATTAAAAATACTTTGATCAATTGACATATAAACTCCAGCACTCTGGTGATTCCCTTTTATCTGTGAAAAATTGTCAATAAAACTGTTTTCTTCTTCTTCTTACCGTAAATAAACTTTAGAAGAATTTTAGTTTTATTTGAGCTAATTTTTATAAAACTGAAATTGACAATTTACCCAGCTAGAATCGGAAAAACAATTTTGTTGAATATTAGTAGACAAGCAACAATTTTTGCTGTTGTTATAGCTAAAAAGTTTTAGTTATATTTAAGTTGACTGAAAATAAAAATCTATCCTGCTAAAACCAACATAAATAATTTCTAAAAAATTATGGACGGCTGATAACAAAAGGGTAGATTATTACTTGCATTAAAAAAATAATAAATATTCAGTAAACTGATTTTAGCAGGAAAAAACTATTATTTTCAATTAACTACAATATGACTAAAATTTTGTATATTTAAAATTTCTATTCCAGCTGTTCTTATCTTACTAACACTTAGCAAAAAAGCTGCTCATTTCAGAAGTATTTTTCTCCAAGGTAATCGAAAAATAATCTTTACATAAATGAAAAAGATCAAACAGTTCCTGATGTTCAAATCATAGTATAATATGAATGCTTCACTTGCCAAATCGATTAACTCCACTTTCAGAATTTTATAAAACTATAATATCAAGACACTTTATTGACTCCTAACTGTAAAACATTCAAAACAAATTTCTCTGGTAGTAAATATTAAAACTACTAAATGACAAAATTTATAATTTAACAATAATTAAAAAAAACAATATATACTATTTTCTCATTTTTCTCATTGAGACTCATTTGTTTTCCTTCATGGAGCTAATCGATTTGACAACTGAAGCATTTATATAGAAAATTGACTCATTAAAAAATTTATAGCCTGTCCCTATCTCATGTAGTTGTAGTGATATTAACAACCATTGCTGCATGTCATTTTTTCAAATGACAGAAAAACAGTTAAGCTACTATATTATACTACCCAGTGTAGAAACGGTAATAACATATCATTATTTTTTGGACTATCAATAATGACACCGACTTACTTTATGCGTTATTTTAAAAGATGTAATAATGAGTTACTAATTACTAGTTACTTTTTCCATTATTTCAAAATAAAAGATAATGTATTACTAATAATGACTTATTTTTAGCATTATTTCAAACATAAAGTAATGTTCCAAATTTTTTTGAAAATTTTTTTGAAATCTATTTTTAGACTCGATATTTTTTCAACACTGTAACCAATGGCCTTGCAACTCTCTCAATATTTTTTATTTGAAAAAATATTATGCGGCTTGGAACAGGAACGAACTCCGACTGGTTAATCAGGGATGGAAAAGGCTCACTTAATCGGGCTCTTATACCAAAAAATATTAGGTCGCTCTTACATATATAAAAATGTAAGTAACTAAAAAATAGCTTCCTCTTTGGGTCGTTAAAAAAAATTAAAATTAAATATTTAGATATTAGCAAATATTAGCACAAATTGCGAGAAAAAAACATTTGCAGAAAGCGAAATTTTTGCAACAATATATTCGTTTGCAGAATGTCGATCGTTGATTACCTCTTTTAATTAATTTTCTGTACCATAAAGCCGAATTTCGCCGTTATTTTGCAAATTTTTAAGTGCGGTTTTTTTAAATATATAACCTAGGGATTACATTTTTGTACCATAAAGTCTTTTTTCAAATTCTGCTATTATTTTGCAATTCTTTACGTGCGTTTTTTTATTTATAATCTAGGGGCTATAATACACATTTCATACAGCAAAGTTTGGTGGTTAGTTGCAAAAAAAAAATCGCGAAAAATAAAATTTGCAAAAAGGAAAATTTTTGCATAAATATATTTGTTTGCAGAATCTAAATCGCTGATTACGTTACCTAATTAATTTTTTGTACCACAAAGCCTTTTTTCGCGTTCCGCTTTTATTTTGCAATTTTCTAAGTACGTTTCTGTTTAATTTATAATCTAGGGACTATAATACACATTTCATAAAACAAAGTTTGGTGGCTAGTTGAAAAAAAAAATCGGGAAAAATAAAATTTGCAAGAAGGAAACATTTTTTCATCAATATATTTTTTTGCAGAATGTAAATCGCTGAATAAGTTTTTTAATTAATTTTTTGTACCATAAAGCCTTTTTCGCTTTCCGTGATTATTTTGCAATCTATAGTATCAATTTTATACATAAAGGTTTGGTGTTTAGTTTGCAAAAAAATAAATCGCGAAAAAAAATATTTGCAAAAAGGAAAATTTTTGTGTCATTGTATTCATTTGCAGATTGTTAATCGCTGATTGAGTTTTTTAATTATATTTTTCTACCACAAAGTCTTTTTTCGCGTTCCTATATTATTTTGCAATTTTTTAAGTGCGGTTTTTTAAATTTATAATCTACGGAGTATAATGCCCATTTCATAAAACAAAGTTTGGTGTTTAGTTGCAAAAAAAGAAAATTTTGGCATCGTTTGCAGAATGTAAATCTTTTAATTAATTTTTTGAAATTTTTTACGTATATTATTTTAAAATTCATAATCTAGGGCTATAATACTGTTGGAATAGTATAATTAAGGTTCCATTCTTGATTTTTATAATAATGTTATTTTCCATCCCTGGTTACAATCGATGTTTTGAGTCATACAAAGAGCGCACATAATGACCCTGCAAACATTTAAAAAATACCTTCCAAGAAGATATTAAAGCGATATCTTCTATTTGTTATTTGAATGAAAATAATCAAGTAGTATTTACTTTGAAATTGTCTTCCTTTTATCACTTGGAAGATAATTCGGCGATATTTGGAAAAAAATAATTCAAAAATATTATCTTTTGTCATAACTTTTTATGACAATATTGCGGCAATATCACCTTTGTATCATTTGGAAGATAAAGCAAATTTGTTTGAAATCTTTTATCAATTTGGAAAAAATTAAAACTAAATTTGTACAAAAACAATCAAAAGATATATAGGAAATAAACTCGTGAAAATTTAAAATTAATTGCGCGGGAAAAATCGGCTAAGATGAAATCAAGATAATTTATAAGTTGGTCAATGGATTATGTATGCAGATATTGTTTTTCGGGCTTAAATTTAATAATGAAAAAATTAAATCGTTTTTTTATTGTACCGGGAGTTTATTTAGCGATATCCCTTTTATCTTCCATATGAGTTATTGCTTTTATATTGCCTGGAAGTATTGTTTTAGTGTAGCAGTTGTTTCCGACGGAGGAAACTTCCGGAATACGAAATTGATATTGCCGGTAATAAATGTTTTCTTCCTGGCGATATGTTCGGAAAATCTTCTTCGTATTGCCATGTTTGCTGGGTGATATTGGTTTGAGTATGTTCCTGCTCCAAGGCACATAATAGAACAAATGCTTTCTCAGTGATAGAGAGTCCCCCAATCTCTTTATTATGTATACTCTTTGCTGTAACCACCTATTTTAAAATTTTTTGTATGTTGGAGAGTAAGCTTACTTGTGCGCAGCAAGTCAATTATGGTTTTATCTATCAATGTCGAGATAGCTCAGATGGTAGAGGTATAGACTGGCAATCTGGAGTCCCAGGTTTTTTTTACAATAAAAAATATCTTTTTCTTATAAAACTTATTTCTTTGGAAATCTATTTTTAGAATCATTATTTTTGTCAATACTGGTAAGCACATAGGTAACGATATATTTTTTGATTTTTCAAATATAATATGTCGAGATAGCTCAGATGGTAGAGGTATAGACTGGCAATCTGGAGTCCCAGGTTTTTTTTTCCCGCACGAGAAAATTTTATTTAAAAAACATTTTACAATAAAAAAATATCTTTTTCTTATAAAACTTATTTCTTTGGATATCTATTTTTAGAATCATTATTTTTGTCAATACTGGTAAGCACATAGGTAACGATATATTTTTTGATTTTTCGTATGCTGGTGTGTAACCATAACTCATTATTTTTCGCGACATCGCCATACAAAGTTAACAAGAAATGTAATAATAAAAGTAACTAGTTTCTATTTCCAGGTATGTAGTTACATAACTACATATCTGGTAATGATTTTCTACACTGGGTATGGTTCAAATCGGAGCTTGAAGAAGATAATTCTTTTTTGAATAAACTCGCATTAAAATTGATTCATTTGATGAATCAGTGAATAATGTATTAATATTTTAAATCAATGTTTTAACATTGAACAAAGTAGGGATGTGATTAATCCAAAATTCAGTTGAATTATTAGTTTAATGATTTGATTCGCGAACTATAAATCAATGCAACCATTTTTTTGTTAAATTGATTTGTTAAATTGAAACAATTCTTTTGATTTTGTGAAAAGAATCACCAAAAATCAAATTAATTCTTTGAACAAGATGTGGATTAAATAAACTAGACAATAATTCAATCAATAAAATGAGTTTTGGGAATCGATTCGTAAAAAATTGAAACAGATTTAAAAATCGAATTAATGAATTCTATTAAATACGAACTCTGATTGAAATACATACAAATTAAACAAATAAGTTTTTTATATTTTATTGGTTTTATAAAAAATAAAGTTTTTACACCGGTATCAAAAAACTATAACCGTAACCATAATACTCGTACCAGTACAAAAACCCTAATCGATATTAGATGAGGTTACCGCCCCTGACCAAAAGAATTTTAAAATTGGAAATATAATATATATGTGCCCTATTTTATATGAAAATGTGAGACATACTTAATACTTCGTCTGCTATATAACTACTGTATTAAAATGGATTTAATGCCCTTATTCCAGAAAGACCTTCTAACGTCAATCAAATTAAATATTACAGACAACTCTAATGCATTGGCCAAATATCTGGCCTCAGTAATAAAAAAATTGGCAGAGGAAATTATCCTTGAAATTTGAACATGCTTTAGTTCCCACAAAAGTAAGTAATAAAGCAATTAATAATATCATTTGACATTTAGTTGCGACTGATTTAATTGCCTGACAAGAAAAGATAATAAGTATTTACAAAATATTTTTTTTATAATATTTGAATCATTCACAATGGCTACCTCAGGCATTAAACTTATATTAATTTTATACACAAGTCTTATAAATGGATATTTAATTTCCAAGGTATTAGATGATCCCAAAAAAAATGTTACATTTTACCAACAACTAGTATTTGATATAAAATTGGGAGAATCATTTAATACTCTATTAATAAATAGTGCATAAAGTGTAGGCGCTGTGGTGTAATGGTTAGCGCGTTGAACTGTTACACTTGAGGTTGCGGGTTCCAGCCCCAACCTAGGCAACATCAATTTATGAAAAAAAGTAATATGTATGAGTTTTTTCTATCCCTCATACATATCGCAGCGTCCTCCTTCGGTGTTCCCATAGCACTTAACCCCACCGAAGTAAAATAATATAACAGGGCTATGAACTAAAAAGCTTCAACAAAATTCGCCAACTCACCATCAGATGGTGCGCAACAACTGTTCTAAAATTCAACATCTCGCGCAATTACAGTGTTGCCATATTTGAAGCCCTTCATCTTTCACCGCCTTTCACTTCTTCTCTATCCCCTTTCCAAAGGAAGCAACACATTAATTAATAGGAAGAATTTCCTGAGTGTTGCTTCTCTTAAAAAAAAAAAAAAAAAAAAAAAAAACACCATATATGTACTTCAGAAGATATATTTTCGGTAGGAAGAGATTTTTTATTATAGAAACAGTTTCAGTAATGTGGTAATAATAGAAAATAAATTTTATAAAAATCTGCGGCAGACTTTGGTAATCATTTTAAATTATATGGGTCAAATAAGGATGGAATTCAAGAAAGAATTAGTTCATTAAAATAAATTTATGTTTGCAAAAGAAAGTGATTCTGCTAGGGTTAATGCCTATTTCCACAATTTGTGCGGGATATCTCGGGATTTTTTTGGTCTATTCTTCTAGCTTGTATTAAAGATGTGAAAGTTTTATTTCAAATCAAATGTATTAACTCTAGTAAAAATGTTTGTATATAATAATTTATAATTTATATACCCATATATATTTTTGTACACCAGTGTATATAACCGGACATAATTGTAGGCACACTCAAAAAAATAAGTTAGTAGAAAAATTAGTAAAACATTTTGTATATCAAGTGTACTAGTTTTCAGAATTTTTTTTGCTGAAATTCCGATTTCGGCAAAAGTTATTATTATTATTATTATATTTTTTTAGCACTAAACTAATTTTGAACTAAAGTTTTGCTAATTTATTTTGCTACAAAAATTGTTCTGATATCCTCATTTATAGCGTGGAAGACAACCAGATAGACAAGATGTCGGTGTTTGCTGGATGTAGAAGTACAGGCAACGGAAATGAAAATAAAAAAACTACACAATTTCTACATTTAAATATTCAGCAAATAAATTAACTAAAGAAAAATTTCTCTACAAATTTTTTGAGTTTTTTTAAGTCTACTAACATTCAACAAAAAGTTTAGTGATTTTAGCAAGAATTTTTTTCATTTGCAATCTACTGAATTTTAGGAAAACTTGTGCTGAGATTACTATTTTTTTGGTAAAAATCAGCCCGCTGATTTTCAGCAAACATCTTTGCTGAAATTACCAACTTTTTTGCAAGCACGCTCCTGACTAAAAATTTGCTGACACATAAACATTTTTTGCTGACTTTACTAACTTTTTTTTTTTGAGTGTATCCATATAAAATTTTTTATTTCTCAAAAAATTGTAATACGAGTATGATGTCATATTTAGTTGCAACTTATTATATATCGTTCAGTATATAATTGTATATTGCATTTACAATTAGATACGGATAATCCAATTTTATATGACCTATTTAGTACACTCAAAAAAAAAGTCAGTAAAGTCAGCAAAAAATGTTGCTGTGTCAGCAAATTTTTAGTCAGGAGCGTGCTTGCAAAAAAGTTGGTAATTTCAGCAAAAGCTTTGCTGAAAATCAGCGAGCTGATTTTTACCAAAAAAATAGTAATCTTCAGCAAAAGTTTTGCTAACACTTAGTCGATTGTAAATGAAAAAAATTCCTTGCTAAAATCACTGAACTTTTTTGCTGAATATTAGTAGACTGAAAAAACTTAAAAAATTTGTAGCGAAATTTTACTTTAGTTAGTTTATTTGCTGAAAATTAAAATATAGAAATTGTGTAGAGTTGTTTTCTTTTTTTAACATTTCCGTTGTCTGTACTACATCCAGATAAGCTGTGACATCTAAATCTTGTCTAACTGGTTGTCGTCCACGCTATAAATGCGGTTATCAGCACAATTTTTGTAGCAAAATAAATGCGTAAAACATTAGTTCAAAATTAGTTTAGTGCTAAAAAAATATAACTAAAACTTTTGCTGAAAACGGAAATTAAAAAAAAAATACAAGACGTTTTACTAATTTTTCTACTAACTTATTTTTTTGAGTGTACTTAATCCAAAATAATATATGTTTTTATATGATATCATTTTTGAAAAAAACACGATTTCGTTTTGGATAGAATTATATATTCAGAATCACACTAGAAAATTTGTCAGTCGCCTTTTGGATATAATTTTATACTACATCAAACACTAGATAAATTTTCTGTCTCATTTCGTATGTAAAAGGCAAGAAAGAACAACTTTGCTTGGGAATAAAAAATTTATGAGAGTTTGTCAGACCTAAAACTGCATGAAAGCTATTAAACTTTTTTGGATATTGACAAAAGGACATTTTAGAGGAAAGCGCAAACACCTTTACTGCTGCTTTAAACTGTATAAATTTTCTAACAATTTCTTTCCATTTCAAATTTTGTTTTTAAAAGCCTCTGATAAAATTACCTCCAAAAGAATAAATCCTTTTGTCTAAAGAAAATTAAAAAAAAATATACTTTGAATCGATTGTTTGAGATTTTGTAACTCATTTCGATTTAGGCTGTTTTAGGAAAGGAAGTTTTAAATTGTTTTAAATTGTACATTTTTATTTTCCGATAAATAATGAAGTCAGCACAGTGGCAGCCGATTTTGTCTTCTTTAAAAAAGGCCAGTAATGAAGTGGCAACCCTGGCTATTTGGGCTGCGGAAATTTAAAATTAATATTTTTGAAAATACCACAATAGTATACTTTTTAAATAAAAAAGATAAAATAATAGAAATACTGTTCATTGAATTTTTGACAACCCTTCAAATATGCCCTTTAAAATGCTGTTGTTACAGTATTTACCCCCCTTAATGTATTTTAGAAAGTTCGCGGTACACCTTCCAATCTAAATTATTTTTGCAAGGAGATTTCAGAAAAAAAATTTTTTTTGCCGAACGTAGGGGTCGCTATTATACATTTTTCGTTATATCTTTGGTATTTACAGTCGGACCTTAAAGTATGATACATCGAAGATTTTCTCTTGAGGGGACCCATGATTTGCTCTAAGGACCATTGACCTCAAGTATCCCGTTCTAGTATTTACCCACCAGATCTCAGTTGCTACACCCTAATGTCAGAAAATTGAAGCTTGCAAAACTCATTTTTGCTAAGGAAGTTTTTCGATAAACCCAACAGAATTTTTTTTTTTTATGTTTTGGTTGCCGAACGTAGGGGTCGCCTTTTTAATTTTTTTTTCATTTGAGTTTTCTTTTATAGCAAAAGACTGGTCTCCCCGAGGTAAAAAAATCGATATATCACACTTTAATACCCGACTTTAAATGCCGAAGTTATAAAGAAAAAAAATTGGAATTGCTGTGCAAAATTACTTTATATTTGAAGGTGTACCGCGCAATTTTTATTTTTGCCTGTAAGGTGGTACGGTCTAATGTACATATTCGGTACACTCTAGAATGTATTTTCCATAACCGATTGAGGTTCATTTGAAAAGTAATAGGTAAAGTTTGTTTTCAATTGAAGAATCAATTAAAACACATTGAAACATATGGTTTAACTTTTTTTATCAGTCAATAATAAACAAACCACAAAAAATATGTATCATCTGTAGGAGATGATATTTTCAGTCAAATGTTCTATTTTTAGTTTTTTATTTTTGGAAAAAATAATTTAAATATTTTCGGTTTTCTTTTTTGTTTAAATAGTTTCTTTATATACAAAATAATTTCAATTCAGAATACAAGAAATTATTTACTCATACACACAAACATATCTTATAACGAGTAAAAAGGTTAAAGTCGGGCATGCCGACTATACAATACCCTACACCAGTCTGGTGTATTGTTTGGATCCGAAATTCGAATGGGTTAAAATGGGGCTTGTGTCAAAATTTTCTAAAATGTGAGTCAGCGCACCAAATTTCATTAAAATATCTTAATATTTGCGACCTGCAGTTTGTAACCAAGCCAATTTTGGGGGGACCCTTATATGGGCACTAGTTCTAAACATGGCCCGTATTCACCAAAATCAATAGGCTTCGTCCTTGGGTCAACATAGGTCTATGTACCAAATTTCATCAAAATATCTTAATATTTGCGACCTGCAGCGTATAAACAATATAATTTTGGTGGGACCCTTATATGGGCACTAGGTCTAAACATGGACCGATGTTCACCAAAATCAATAGGCTGCGTTATTGGGCCAATATAGGTCTGTGTACCAAATTTCATCAAAATATCTTAATATTTGTGATCTGCAGCGTATAAACAGTATAATTTTGGTAGGACCCTTATATGGGCACTAGGTCTAAAAATGGGCCGCTGTTCACCAAAATCCATAGGCTGCGTTATTGGGCCAATATAGGTCTGTGTACTATATTTCATCAAAATATCTTATTATTTGCGACCTGCAGCGTATAAACAGTATAATTTTGGTAGGACCCTTATATGGGCACTAGGTCTAAACATGGACCGATGTTCACCAAAATCAATAGGCCGCGTTATTTGGCCAATATAGGTCTGTGTACCAAATTTCATCAAAATATCTTAATATTTGCGACCTGCAGCGTATTAACAGTATAATTTTGGTAGGACCCTTATATGGGCACTAGTTCTAAACATGGACCGATGTTCACCAAAATCAATAGGCTGCGTTATTGGTCCAATATAGATCTGTGTACCAAATTTCATCAAAATATCTTAATATTTACGACCTGCAGCGTATAAACAGTATAATTTTGGTAGGACCCTTATATGGGCACTAGGTCTAAATATGGACCGATGATCACCAAAATCAATACGCTGCGTTATTGGGCTAACATAGGTCTGTGTACCAAATTTCGTCAAAATATCTTAATATTTACGACCTGCAGCGTATAAACAATATAATTTTGGTAGGACCCTTATATGGGCACTAGGTCTAAACATGAACCGATGTTCACAAAAATCAAACTTGTTCGTCCTTGGCCCAACGTAGGTCTGCATACCAAATTTCATCAAAATATCTTAATATTTGCGAACTGTAGAGTGCGCACAAGATTGCATGGACAGACAGACAGACGGACGGACGGACAGACGGACATCGTTAAATCGAAATAAAAAAAAATTCTGAACCGATCGGCATACTATAAGGTGGGTCTACGACCAATATTTTTTGGTGTTACAAACATCAGCACAAACTTATAATACCCTGACCACATAGTGGTGTAGGGTATAAGAATATGAACGTGTGTGTAGTGTGTTGAAAATTCAAACAAAAAAACTTTCAAATATGAAAAAACAAACCACAAGATCGTTTTTTTACGTTTTGTCAGTTAAAAATTGATGATTGTTTTAACAGACTTTTCAATTATTTTTATTTCTTTTATGGATTGTTAAAACAATGTTTGAAAATAAATACCAACTGGTTTGAATATAATGAAAAATCAGTAGTCCTTTTTTTAATTGTGTGTTTCAATTAATTTAATATGTATTTTAGATTGTTTTTAACGATAAAATATTGTAAGAGCACATTAGACCACCCAAATTTCAAAAAGTATTTTTTTGTTTGCTCCACCGGCAATTTCCGATAGATTGGACATAAAAAATAATACGTGTACAAAAATTGGATCTCTCGGGCTCATACAGGCCAGTCAGTTTGAACTTTTGACCCTAAAAATGCACTAAAAACACTTCAAAGATATTTTGCGCTATAACTTCTAAATTTGATGTTTTTCGAAGAAATACTATATAAGTGTTGTTATGCAGAATAAAAGGACAAACACTTTCATCATACTAATTTTTGGCCTACGTTTAGTATGAAGAAAGTGTTTGTCCTTTTATTCTGCATAAAAATACTTATATAGTATTTTTGCGAAAAACGTCAAATTTAGAAGTTATAGCGCAAAAAATCTTTGAAGTGTTTTTAGTTCATTTTTAGGGTCAAAAGTTCAAACTGACTGGCCTGTATGAGCCCGAGAGATCCAATTTTTGTACACGTATTATTTTTTATGTCCAATCTACCGGAAACTGCCGGTGGAGCAAACAAAAAAACACTTTTGAAAATCCCATACATTACATGGGTGGTCTATTTTTCTTTCTTAAAATTTTTCCAGTTGCCGTTGACATTCTCTAAATTTTAACATCCAACAACAGAATTTGTAAAAAGCTTAAAGAGCGGTGGAGCATCCTATTTTTTTACACCAAAAAATTTAAAGATTTGTATAGTAATGACGAAATTTATTGTGAGATAATTGCATGCATACAAGTAAATTTATCTTGCATGTTTGACTTTTGCGAAGATTTTCTCAAGCGGTCAGTGATTTTAATCTACGTCGCGAAGTTTCTATTTAATTTAAATTTCTATTAATATAAATCCGTTCATTTGTGAAACTCATAGAATTTTTTGTATATCCTAACTCATTTTTCTACTTTTATTTTTCTATTCCGATATTTACATAATTAAAATTTTTTGACGATTATATAATTTTCATTTCCTTATTTTGTAGTTCCAATTACAAATTTCTTTATCAATACCTACTATGATTTCAATAACAAATATTAAGCAGCTGCTAAACAACCCCATAAATAAAAGCATCCAAATCAAGAACAAATCATGCACATTTAATTTCCTATAAGCCTTAGGATGACTAGAATCAAGCGATGGTATGTGGCCATTTCGCAGCAAATCGTAAAATGTTTGCTTTTGCCAGGCTTTAAGCAAACCAACAGAAAACACTTTAAAAATAAGATAATCTAAAGGTTCCTTATAGGTAGAGTGATCCTCCAATGGTATTTGTAGAAGTAGCAAATCCAAAATATTCATATCATCGGAAGTACAAAATAATTTATGTGAATAAAATAATTGTTGTTGTTCAAAAATGGTCCATACACTCAATGGGAGCGTATATCCATAAGAGGTATTTAAATGCCTTCTGTGTTCATAAAAATAAGTACTATTTTCTGTTATTATTGTAGTTCCCTCCATCTTCTTCTTTATGTCAGTATTTTCTAAATTATTTAGGTCTTGTGCATTCACAAGTATCTTCTGCTCGGTTAGTCTTAATTCCCCATATGTGGTTATTTGATGTTCCAATGGTGAAGAAGTGATAAGAGTTTTTAAATATGCCGAAAATAAGGTACTCAAAATAAGACCCATTATGAAAATCAGTATATAAATTAAGCGCAGACTTAAAACAGATGACTTTTTTAATATATATGATTGACCCAGAATACCGGGAATAACTTTATCACTCATTACAAGGTTTAGCCAATTTATTTGATTATAAAATATATATACGATAAAAGTATCCAGCAGCGAAAATATTACTGTAAACATTATAATTGCAAGAAATAATTGTGACGTTAAGAGAAGTTTATAAACTTTATTAATTTCCATTGCCCGAGCACAAGGTAACATTATCATCCATTTACTAATTTCAACTGGATAAGACGTGCGTAAAAATATATCACTAACAAAAGCTGGAACAATGGATGTACCCATATCCAATTCTCCCTTCTTAGTCATATTTGAGATAACATTGAAATGAGTAGTTTTGTTAAAATTTGATGTATAGAACAGTTTTAATGTAGAATTATATTTTTCGGCAAATAATAGTATCAATTTGCCAAAAGTACCACTTAATTGTAATTGACCTTTAGCATCTTTGAAAACTAGTGAACGGGGTGCAATTTGTTCGGGCATAGTTAGTATAGATTTTCCTTTCATATTCAGCCAATGTTTCGGATAATACAATTGTTTCTTAGATTTCAAACTCTTTAACACAAAATGATATTTTGGGTATGGTTGTAGTTGTAAATATTCGGCTTTAATTCTTTCTGTGTTATTGTAGTAATGTAGTATTACATTAGTTACTTTAGATTTTTCAAATTCACTCAAAACTTTTTGCTGTACATTTTCCACTTTAATTATATTTACAAAAATCATTAAAATCCTTACTTGACGTATATAGTTCAAAGTAATTACCAAAGTTTGCCAAAGCTTGTTATGAAATTTATTTTCCATTATTATCACTACCATAATATCACTGTTGAAACTGTTTTTATAACAGAATTCTCCATTATTTGTAATTAAAACTTTAGGTTCCTGCAGTTCATATATTTTTTGAAGTATATGATGTTTTGGTATTTGTTTTTGCACCATTAATAGAGTTTCATATGATTTTTCCAATTTGATTTCAAATAATAGTTGTTTGTAGAAATTAAAATTTTCTATTTTGGTTTCTTCCAATATCTTGGAAACTGAGCATTCGCTTATTAGGCTTGTGTATAAAATTAATATAATTAGACTGCTTAAAGTATTCATTATGAATGGTAGAAAATTTATTTGAACTCGAATTTATAAATACTCTTTCATTTAGTTAACTATGTCCATTCGTGTTTTTGTCAGGCCAATAAATCAGTCTTAATTAAATGTCAAATCATTAATTGGTTTAGAAATTTTGTGAGAACTAAAATATGTTAAACAAAACTTCAAAGAGTATTTGCTCTGCCTTTAAGCCAGATACGTTAGCTTTTTTTATTTTTTTTTTTTTTTTTGGATCATTTAATTACACTATGCGCAGTGGGTATACAATATTCAACTTCTTAATTTCTGCTCCGAATGAAATGAAACCAATTGAAATTTACAGAAAACAAATAATTCTATAAGGATATTAAGCCTATTGAGGTTTCACCCTGTTGCAAAACAGATTGGCAAAGATGACCACTTCAGCAGTAAAAAATTTTCAAGAGCATGCATCTTTTACAAATATCAACCGATTCATAAAATTTTGAACTTTCATTAGCCAAAGTAATAATATACTTCCACTGGTATTTTATGTCTTCCATATTAAAAACAGTTTGACTTAAATTTTAGTTTTTCAGATTGACTTTTTTAAGTTTTTAAGCCATAGATTTCCCAGTGTAGAAAAACATAACCAATTCGTAGCGTATATAATACACATATACAAATATTAACAATTTTAAGTGACAAAACTAATTGTTAAAATTCACTATCCTTTTCAACAACATTTTCAATTGAAGCAATCGAATATTTTATTTATATCAAAAATTTACAAGTTTTTTTCAATTAAATTTGTTTCTTGAAACTCAACAGACGTGTTTGTTGAAACTCATCAAGTTTTTTGCTGACTCGCTCATTATCATTAGTTCGAGTCACTGAACTAGTTCATTCAAACCAATGTTTTTTGTTTTGAGCTGTGACTAAACTGCGTGTCGTGAACTGATTTGTTCGTTTGTCAACTTTTTTACTTACTATTCACCTTTTACATGTTTTTTTCAATGTAGGTAACTACCCAGCAAAAAAAAAGTGAGGAAAAAGAAGTAGTTAAAGCACTGCAACTGTTGAATAGGAAGTTGCTGTTTTCGGGTGTTTTATTGGCTTTTCACAGGAAGGAAGTTGTTCTTTTTAAAAACCAAATATGTATAATTGAACCAATGATAAGGAAGTTCTTTTTTACTTTTTTTATATTAATTTAATAAAAAAAAAAAAAACATCATGCTGCGTGTGGGGTTTGAACCCAGACTTGTTGTCGTCTCAAGCAGATTCTCTACCTTCTGTGTTATCGCTTGCTATGCATAATATCTGACATTTAGCAGTCTTGTTCAGTAAAGTGTTGTTATATTCACTAATTTAATTTTTTATCAACAAAAATAACAAAAATATAAACATATTGGAAAAATATATAACTTTGTTTTTTTAAAGTGTTATTTTTATAAAAAATATTAATTCATATATAGAAAAAAATCTGTAAAAATACAAGAAAAAGCTACTAGAAACTGATTAGAAATGACCTTGCAGAAAAAACTGCTGATATTAGCAGATTTTTTTGGTAAATACTACTAAGATAAGAACAGGAAAAATAAAATTGTTAAATTTACATAATATTAGTTTAATTTGAGTTAACTTTTAGTTAATTAAGAGTAATAAATTACCTTGTTAAAATCTCCAAAAAATTCTGCAGCATATTAGTAGACAAAAATAGTTTTTTCTCCAAGTTAATTGTTAAGTAATTTTTAGTTAGTAGTTTTAACTAAAATGTTTAAAGAATTTTTTTGTTTTTCTATTTGTGTAATAATAAATATATTTAGTAAGAATTTGATAAAAATGTACTTTTTATATTACAATTGTTTACACACAAACAAAATTTTAATAGTTACCTTTATTATTATGAATTTTAACAAAAAGTATTTGGAAAATTAAATTAATTATTTGAAGTTTTTATATTTTCATAAAATGTGACACAAATTAATAGAAAATAAAAAAACATAATATTTAAATCGTTTCAAAAATTAATTGAGTGGACAAAATTAAAAAAACAAAAAATTAAAAACAACAAAAAGTTAATAATTGTGTAAAAAAGTTGAAATTTTTTTTCGACCTGCCAGGATTTTAACCCGCAACCCTCTGATTTCTGTGCCAGCACGTTCCCATGCAACCCCAAACAAAATATTAACTTCTTATCATCCATGAAAAAGAACTTCTGACTAGCATATATTTATTTATTGCAGACTTAGATGTAGTTTAAAACCCCTTCTTAAGGGAGTAATTCTTTGTGATGTAATGAAGGAAGTGATTTATTTAGAAGTCATTCCATTTATTTTTGCTGGGTACCAGCTAAAGGTATCAGATAATCTGATATTTTATTATAAACAAAAAAGGCTCTTTTATTTTAATGATCTTTAACAGTTTTTTCTCAATTTCTTAAAAAATATTACTATTTTCAAGAAAACACAATTCAATTTTAAACAATTTAACTGATAAGAGATACAAACAATTTATTCATCGAACTAGCGAAAGAACGATTGGACGAAAATGCCGAATAATGATGAACTAGTTCATATCAATCCAAAAATAGTTCAATTGAACTAGTTCCTACATGAACGACACAACTCTATTATACTCGTACATTGTAAATACTTTATTGTAAATGCTTACAAAAATTAATACAATTGCCGAAATTAAATAAAAAATAAGAAAATATTAAACAAAATCAATTGTAGGCTCAATTTTAATTAAAAGTTTAATTGTATTTACAAAAGGTTTAATTGTATTAGTGTTTGAAAGTTGCGGACCCCAATAGACTGTCCGTATCTAATTTTTTTTTAATTCGGTTGAAATTTTCTATTTGAATTTTGCTTAAAAATTTCGGACTTTCGCCAAAAGTGGTCAAAATTAAAAATAAAAAAAATAAAGAAAGAGCTGTGCTTATATCAATATTAATTACTGATACCAAATAGTTAGTGTAGGGTTCATTCATAACTGCTTAGGTTAATCCGCTTTAGCCTGAGGACAAGAAAGAACCATAATTTTGTCATAATCCACAAAAAGCAATTTTAATTTTTTGAAAAATTTATTAAACAAAGCACAAAAACTTGGTAATATCTCTTCACGATTTCATTAAATCAGTGGTCGGCACCCATAGCCACCAGTGGCCGATCATAATCGGCTTTTCACACGTACACAACACGAATGGCAACAAAACTCTCAACTAAGAGCATAAGAAATAAAAATATTGATTTTAGTAGCATGGTAGCTTTCAACAAAGCAGGTTGATGTCGCTTTGTTTAAGAAATTTTAGAAAAATAGTACACTCTTATAATTTTTCAATTACACGAGAACAGGAAATTTATTATGAATTATTTAATTCATTCATTTTAATATAAATTTACTAATTGAATACTTTTTTAAGAAAAAATAATTTATACACTTCATTAAGAAATGAATTACAATTAATTACAAATATAAATTTAAAAATTATAAAATAATTTCTCACAGTGTAAAGACACCCAATACATTCACATTCTCTCTTTCTGCCGACCACTGCATTAAATACATCTTAGGGAATAAATAAAAAAAAATTTTTTTGAGCTATACCTTCGGTCAAGTTAATTGTATAGCGATTTGGTTTTAGCGATTTTCAAAGAATATCATTTTTTCCACACTTTTTGGGTTAAAATAATTGTTTAAAAACATATTTTTGGAGAAAGCAATCAATATTATATGGGTTATTGTTATTTTTTTGACCTCGTGCCTGACCGATGACGGGGGGTAAAATTGCCCCAAAATTTCCCAAATTGTTCCAAAGTATATACGTATAGGTGACCTAATACATTTTATAAGAAATATTTCCAATCACACAGAATGTTTGCGATATACAATATTCAAGCAATATTTTTTTACATTACTGGCAAAATATCATAATCATTAGGAAAATATTTTGATCATCAGAAATATGTTATGATAATTTTAACAATATTTTTCTACGTGCTGATATCGTATATTTGATATATAAATGATAACTCAAATTAATTTAATGATGATTTTATTTATATGTGTAACTTTTTTTTTTAATTCAGCTTCATTATGCTGGGAGAATATTGTAGGGATTATAGTATGATTATATTGGACAATAATATGATAATATTGACATCATTTTACAACCATTATGTGATAACTTAAAGATCTTATCATATTCTTTTTTTTTTTTTAAGAGAAGCAACGCTCAGGAAATTCTTCCTATTAATTAGCGTGTTGTTTCCTTTGGAAAGGGGATAGAGAAGAAGTGAAAGGTGGTGAAAGATGAAGGCTTCAAATATGACAACATTGTTATTGCGCGAGATGTTGAATTTTTAGAACAGTTGTTGCGCGCCATCTGATGGTGAGTTGGCGAACTTTGTTGAATCTTTTTTTAGTTCATAGCCCTTTTATATTATTTTACTTCGGTGGGGTTAAGTGCTATGGGAACACCGAAGGAGGACGCTGCGATATATGGGATAGAAAAAACTCATACGTATTCTTTTTATTATGTAGCCTTGTTTAGGGATCGAAGCCGCAACCTCACATGTAACAGTCCAACGCGCTAACTAACCATTACACCACAGCGCCCACATTCTTATATTCATAATATATGTATTTATAAACTTTATTGTTGCAATCATAAATCCAAAAATATATGATTATTTTCGAATATGGTCATCTCTATAATGTGTTTCCTTAGCATGCAGGTATGTAGTTATATAACCACATATCCAGTAATGATTTTCTATACTGGATTATATAAAATTCGATACAATTTAATGTACTTTATACACAATGATTTGTTCTCAGTTTTTGAATCAAATTTCATCTTGTGGCATATTTAATTTATATACAATTTCACATAATTTGATATTGGGCCATATTATTTTTTTCTTTTTTGTATAAGATCATCTTTTTACCGATAATTCTTTAGTATGTGAATAGATCCGGCACTACAACTGTTCAGATCTGGCCATTAAGTGCATCACCTATTACATATCGCATCATTTATGATCATATCTGGTGCCAGATCTAATTACATTCAACTATATATAATTATATCTAGACAGATCTAATCAGATATTGCCTTTTTTTTAGTAATTTTTCTAATTTTACCCAGCACAAATATAGATGCCAAAACACTAGAAAAAACACTACATTAATGATTTAGATGTACTTGTTTTTTAAATGAAACACAAATGATTTTAACATTGATTTATCAGAGGAGGAGTACTTCCAATTCAACATTTTTTCAGTACTTTTTGAACGGTGCAAAAAAAACTCTTTTTAATCAATTAAAAAGTTTTATTTTTTTATATTACAAATTATTTTTTTTATTGCCTCCACCGGTTATCGAAATTGCGATCTCAATATTGCTAGTTTAGCTCTCTACCGCTCAGTTATTCTTTGATATGAAAGTTGACTGGCGTAAAAACACCACTTTGTCATTGCGAGATATTGTGCTTTATTTTCTTCAATAAAAGTGCTTATTAAACAAGTGCAAAAAGTGCATTGCAATTCATTATTATTTTCAGTACTATTTTCACAGGTGCATAAAAAGCATTTTTGCATCATTTTTTCTATATATATTTGAAAAAATTAAAAAATATTGGGTTTAAAAAAATTTATTAAAAATATTAGAAAAAGATCAATATAAAAAAATAAAAATATTCTGGTCCCGTCAGAAATCGAATCTGCGATCATCTGTTTGGAAAAAACTGTATCAAAATCACTTTTTAGGATCAGCTTTAAAGAAATTATACTATAGGAGCAATACTTAAGTGATTTTTTGGATGTTGTTCAAAATTTCTTCTAAAAAAGCATTAATGGAAGTGATTTTTTTGAAGTTGTTGAGAATTACTTTTAAGAAAGTATTAAAACAGAGAAAGCAGAGGTTGGTAAAGCATGACTTTCCATTTTTTTGCAGTGTAGTTTAAAGTTTTTGTTTCATCGATAGGATATTATAAGTCTCAATCAAATATGATCGGACTATATACCCCAGGAAAATTTTTTACAATCGGTAGCCAACCACACCTATTCTACAACTGGTTCCACTAGTTCCAGAACTGCTTCTAGGGCAACCGGTTCCACTTTGGAGCTATAGAAGTGGTTGCTTTTGGGACAATTTCGAATAAAAATAATCGGTGTTAGAATCGACAGTAGAAGGGGTTGTGAGTGAAAAGTAGCTATTCTACAACCGATTCTTTGGAACAGAAAATTTTCCTGGGACGGTGCGCCAGATTTCCCTAGTTTTGATGAGTTGTAATTAGATCTCAAAGTTTTCCCCAATTTTGAGATCCCTCTTCTTTTTTGTACGGGTAATTAAAAAGAAACACAAAACTTATTTTTTAGACGTATATATTTTATTTTTTTTATTGTATAATTTTTTTTAAAATATTTTTTTTTTTAAAATATTTTTTTTTTTTAAAATACATATTTTTAATTATTTTAAATGTTTGTTAAAATAAATTAATAATTTCTCAACGGTTTAATAATATCACTTTCTTTATTTTTATTTTATTCTTTGCCTTATAAATTTCTTTACCATTACTCACAATTATTTCAATAATAAATATGCAGCAACTACTAATCAAGCCGATAACTAAAATCATCCAAATCAAAAATAAATCATCTACATTTAAATCAATTCTAATCTCTGGACGACTTGAATCATGTGAAGGTATTTTTCCATTTCTAAGCATATCGTAAAAAGTTTCCTTTTGCCAGGCTTTAAATAAACCAACAGAAAACACATTAGAAATAAGATAATCTAATGGCACCTTATAGGAAGAATGATCCTCCAGTGGTATCTGTAAAAGATACAAATTCATAATATTCATTTCATCGAAAGTACAAAATACTTTTTGTGAAAAAAATAATTGTTCTTCTAGAAAAATGTTCCATACACCCACGGGGAGCGTATATCCATAAGAAGTATTTAAATGTCTTCGCTGTTCATAAAAATAAGTGCTGTTTTTTGTGACCACTGTAGTTCCGAGCATTTTTCTGTTAATATCAGTATTTTCTGTATTATTCATATCATCTGAATCGATAAGAATTTTCAGCTTAGTTGATCGTAATTCCTCATACGTGTTTACTTGATGTTCAGATGGTGGAGTTGTGATAAGAGTTTTTAAATATGCCGAAAATAATGTACTCCAAAAAAGACCCAGTATGAAAATTAATATATAAATTAGGCGCATACTTAAAACGGGTGACTTTTTTAATATATATGATTGACCCAAAACACCGGGTATAACTTTATCACTCGTTACAAGGTTTAACCAATTAATTTGTTTATAAAAAATATATACAATAAAAGTATCTAGCAGCGAAAATATTATCGTAAAAATAATAATTGCAAGAAATAATTGTGATGTTAAGAGAAGTTTATAAACTTTATTAATTTCCATTGCCCGAGCACAAGGTACCATTATCATCCATTTACTAATTTCAACTGGATCTGACGTGCGTAACATTACATTACTGACAAAAGCTGGAACAACAGACATGGGTACATCTAATTGTCCCTTTCTGGTCATGTTAGAGATTAGATTGAAATGAATCGGTGTACCGATATTTGGTGGATATAACAGTTTTAAAGTGGAATTATATTTCTCGGCAAATAATAATATCAATTTGCTAACAGTACCACTTAATTGTAATTTACCTTTGGCATCTTTAAAAACTACCGAACGTGGTGCGATTTGTTCGGGCATAGTCAATATAGATTTACCCTTCATATTCAACCAATGTTTTGGATAATACAATTGTTTGTTGGATTTAAAATGCCGGGCTGCAAAATGATATTTCGGATATGGTTGCAATTGTAAATATTTTGCTTTAATACTCTCAGTGGTATTGAAATAATGTAGTATAACATTAGTTATTTTAGATTTTTCAAATTCACTCAAAACTTTGCGTTGTAAATTTTTGTCTTTAATTACATTTACAAAAATCATTAAAATCCTTACTTGTCGCATGTAATTTAAAGTAATTACCAAAGTTTGCCACAACTTTTTATGAAATTTATTTTCCATTATTATCACTACCATTACTTCACTATTGAAATGGTTTTTGTAATAGAATTCTCCATGTTTTTTAATTATAACTTTAGGTTCCTGCAGGCCATACATTTTTTGAAGTGTCTGATGTTTTGGTATTTGTTTTTGCACCATTACTAGAGTATCATATGATTTTTCCCATTTTATTTTAAATAACAATTTTTTGTAAAAATTTAAATTTTCTTTTTCGGGGTCTTCCGATAACTTGGATATTAAATATCCATTTATTAGTTTTGTGTATAATATTAATATAATTATACTGCTTAAAGTATTCATTATGAATGATTAAAATATTACTGAAACTCGATTTTATAAATAGTTTTTTATTTCACTCAGTTAATTACACTTTTCTGATGAGGTCACTAAACTAATTTGAAATAATTAAATGTCAAAAAATTTTATAAATGACTTTATAAATTGTAAGTGTGAAAATGGGAATATGTTATAAAATTGGTAAATTGGTCTAAAATGTTTAAGCTGAAAAAGTTATAACAATTAAACTACATAGTGGTATAACCCTCAGCACGCCTCATCGGAATGAACTTTTACTGAAAGGGGCGAGCACCAGAAATATTTTTCTTGATTATGAATTATGAAAAATTAAGACCAAAATTATTCCTCAAGAGCAATACAATAACATACATAGTGTACCAAACGTCACAATTGGATTTTTAAAAATATGCTGGCAAAAGTTATAATTTTGATTTTTACGATTGCAATGACAATTATTACAAACGGCTTTGATTGAATGCTGATTACGTTTCACTAGCGTGCCTTAAAGTTTATTCAATTCCAGTATAAGTGGAAGTAGACCTGGAGATTTAAGTGAATTCTAAAATTATGTTGGAAAGTTAACTCCATCGGTTTCTTCCACCACTTTATCAATATATAGCTCAAAACACCGAACTACCGTTCCGGTAGTTCTTAATGTATTTAGCAGAAAATTGCATACTCTTTCCAAGATTTTCTCTTTTAATAAATTTGCTTAACATTTTTGTAGAGAATGTTTTAATGCTAAAGGGCGGATTATGGGACCGTAAACGTAAATGTGATGTAACTGTTCGGTGCCGTAGCTAAAAAGTACACTTATAGAATATCGTAAACGACATTACTATATACCATCTTTTTCATGTAGTTTTATTTTTTATTCTAAATTTTTCCATTTATTTGTTAATTTTACATTTTTTTCCGACTAAAATCATTCAGCTGTTTCGATGACGGATGGAAAATTCTGATTTCAACAGAATGATCCGGCAAGTACGTTTACATTTACGCGTTAGTAACCATTTGTATACACTTCTTCTTGCGGTTTCGAAACAGCTGATTCGTTATAGTTACGTTTACGGTTGAGTAACTCACCCTTAATTTTCAGATTTCTGGTTTTAAGAGTTTGCATAGGCAATGGCTCTTTCTCCCTTTTTTCCTTCTCCATAAAAATTCCCAAATATATATAATCCTAACTCAGTGGATATCTATATTAAGAGTAGAGTCATATACTTGTACAAAATTTCAAGCGGTTTAAGCTACTCAAATTCCATTGCATTTTCTTCCAGTTATCTAGTGTTTAATTTCCACTCGTTCTCCATTTAATTCCATTTTGTTTTCCAGTTTTAGTGTTCCAATTCCACTCCTTTCCCTTTCCACTCCATTTCGTGTGCTGTTCCATTGCATTTAGTTCTCAGTGTCTATTAAAGGACAGCATAAATATTTTACAAAGCATTCTCTTGCATGCACTGATGCCAGATTTAACGATTTTCAACACTAAAAATAATAAAAATAGACAATTTTACTTACATTATTTGCACTTATTTACAGGATACTAAAATTTAGATCATTATAAAAAAAAAAAAAAAAACAAAAAAGGGTCTTGGTGTTTTATAGGACAATGTTTTCCGAATGTTTTGCAAAACGTTCGTGCTGGCCTTTAGTGTCTAGTGCTTAAATTCTAATCGTTTCCCAATTTTAGTGTTCCAGTTCCAAATTTCATTCCAATTCTTTTTTATTATCTTATTTTTAATATGAATCGCTCCTCGTTCCATTTTTTCCAATTGCTCGTTCCGTTTTCTAATTTTAGTGTTTCAATTCCACTATTTTGGCACTACGTTCCCATTTCGTTCCCCCATTCAATTCTATTCCATTTAGTGCCATTCTATTTCTTCTCCATTGTCTTCTGTTTCAGTTCCATTCGTTTCGTGTTCCTTTCCATTTCGTTTTATAATTTTAATATTTCAATTCCGCTCGTTTCCCCTTCCATTCCATTTCGTTTCCCAATTACACTCCAATTACACTAGCCAACAAGGTTTTGGACTGGAGCAACCAAATATCTTGCCGAGTGTAATTTGGTGGGCTGAATTCGAATCTGTAATTGGTATTTCTCTATCACGTCAGGTTTTCGAGATAAAAAGAGAAAATATTTCTATTCATTTTTTACATAAAGAATCATTAGTTTATTTAAAAAATCAATGAGTTTTCAAAAGTGAATGGCGTTATTTGAACGTCGTTTGTATTTTGTTGGTTCGGTTTCACGTATTAGAGTCCAGCAATAGTCTCCCAGCATGCTTTTGTCCCAAAATCCTTGATAATTTCTTTCAATTTTCATTAAATCTTGGTGAGCACGCTTCCCTTGTTCGTCGCTCACCGCACCTAGGTTTTGTGGAAAAAAATCTAAATGCGAATGAAGCAAATGCATTTTGAGTGACATTCGTGCACCTAATTCGTGATAATTTTTCAATAATTCAGCAACAATTTGTCTGTAGTTTTCACTCTTATTGTTTCCAAGAAAACTGTCCACGATGCTCTTGAAATATTTCCAGGCTGCATATTCTTTTTCCAATAAACATTGTGGAAATTGTCATCATTCAATAGCTTCCTTATCTGAGGGCCAACAAATATGCCTTCTTTGATTTTAGCATAAGAAATTTTAGGAAAAATCGCTAACAAATATTTAAATGCTGCACCATCTGTGTCCAGAGCCTTGACAAAGTTCTTAAAAAGGCCCAATTTTATGTGCAGCGGCGGAAGAAGAACGTCATTTGGATCAATTAATGGTTTATTTGAAATGTTTTGTTTTCCTGGTAAATACTTAGTTCTTTTTGGCCACTCTGTTCTGACGTAATGATAACATGTAGCGCGACTATCCCATAGATAAAGGAAACAACAATATTTTGTGAAACCTCCTTGCAGACCAGTCAACAAACTAATGACCTGAAACAGATTAAAAATTAAAACAGTTATTTACGATGGTCTATACTATATATACAAAGAAATTTAAATCACACACCTTAAGGTCACCACAGATCTTCCACACTCTCAAAACAATTCCGTTGTGACAACCGATTATTTTCCAACCGAATTGGGTCGGTTGCTGCAACCTCGTAATTCGTTTGCCCCAACCGAATTCAGTTGAGGCAACCGATAATTCGGTTGTCACAACCAAATTGAAATTGAATTCGGTTGCCGCAACTGAATTCGGTTGGCAAAAAATTCCGTTGTCACAACGGAATTGTTCTGAGAGTGCATTTATTATTGTTGTATTTGAGTAATGTCAACATTTCAGTCATTGATTCGTAATTTTCCTTTATATTAATGGCAAGAGCAATTGGTATGGATGGCTTTTCATTCCCATTATGCAAAAGAAGAGCCTTTAAACTGTACTTAGAGCCATCAATAAATAATCTCCATTCAGTTTTGTCATATGGCTGGTTAATTTTTTGAAATAAACTATATAAATATGTATAAATAAAATATGCAGCCAATTCCAAGTTTCTATCTCTGTAGATTGTTAATTTTGTCCCAACTGCAAGATGTTTCCACTGATGCATGCGTGAAGCTAGTAATTCTGATCATTTAGATCAGCTTGAGTCACTAAATGGCGTTCATTATCAGCCTCATACAAACTACCACTGCTGGTGAAAGATGTTTCGGACTAACTGCTCGTAGCATTGGGAATGACTGGTAATGGATTATTTGATTGACGTTGAACTGGTATGGAAACCGATGGGACATTTGCGTAAGTAATATTTTTTCGATTTTTCATATTCAATCCAGCAACTTTTGTTAAACAGAAATAACTATCGGTTTGGTGGTTACTTGACTCTCTCCAAAGTACTGGAATTGAAAAATCGAAATAGATCTTCTTACCATTTGACCACTTGTATAAAACAGTTCTGCAACTATTGCAAAGCATTGTCGGTGTCCACGGTTTGTCCTAGTTTCTGACAACAAAACCACAATAATGTAAATATGCGTATTTTAATGATTCTGATATTGCATATCCATTTTTTCCAACCAAATATTCACCACACACAAAGCAAAAATAGCTTGAAACAGTAACACACGATCTCCCTGACATGCTTAAACGCTACTATTATGAAGATTTATAATGAATGTGGGTTTCTGTCAATTTAATAATTGTTAAATTGTAGTGTTTTACATTATTGCGAGCATGTGATAAAAAATGCACAAGACGTGATAGCCCAATTTTTATGCCAGATTCGAATTCAGCGCACACAGATTAGTAAACATGCTTCGTTTCTGCAGTCAATTTTTTTTTCCAACTTGTAGACCAATGTTACAGTTAAAGGGGATACTTTGCTCTTTTTGTACCCTTTTTATGTTTCTGTAAAAATTTAAATTTTTGGTGGATTAGCACATACTCAAGGGAATACATATTTAAAATTTCGGTTTTCTAACCAAAGACTTTTACCTTTTTTGACCATCGCCGTTAGAATTACGGATGCCTACGCCCTATATGGAATGCACTATATAAAAATTAACAAAGCAGAATAAGAAAATAAATAATCATTAACGTTACCTTTTTTAATTAGTCATTGTAATTAATAAAATATTAACATTTTCTAATAAGTTGTACAAACAAAATTAACTCCCCGGTTATTATTATAAAATTCAATTGAATTTAAATTGGAGCAAAAAGTATTTAAGCTACTAATGGCAACAAATTTAGCCTTTACACAAGAGGACACATTAACAATATCCACCTCCTCTTACATATACTTTTTCTATTTTCTTGAATGTGAACAGCTAAGGATGCTTAAAATTAAGTGAAAACTAGGGACGAGTGTTGTATGTTTGTTTGTCTCATGGAAGAAGACAAACTGTAAGTGCTAAGTTAGTATTCTGTGCCTGAGAAGGTGTATTATTTTACTATAAAAGGTAAATGTAAATTTTGGTGATACTGGTATATCGTCACCTTAAATACAAACGGACTTAACTACACTTTTATTTTTTTTACAGGAGAAGCAAAAACGTTATAAAATCAATAATAATAAAGTATTCTTTGCAGTTTTTTTCAAATTTTACTTATGGTATAGAGATTTATTTATTTTTTAACAACTTTTGTTTTATTTTCATATATTTAAGTTTTTAAGTTAGTTACGTCCTTTTGACTTGCTTTTTTCTAAAAGAAGACGTAACTACACTAAAGATGTACAACGAATAGCCACAAAAATTAAAACATGCATGTTATGTTAGTAAATTTTTCAAGCTTTTTTAATAAAAATACTTGTTTATATTTTAATTAATTTTTTTTTAATCTAAATGTTTATATTTTATTAAAAAAAAGGATTTGTTATTAATTTTTAAACTAAAAAATACATGTATTTTTAATACAGATATTTAAGGAATTTTAAATGAAAAAAAAAATTACCACAATACGGGAATTACCCAAATCGCGGGTAATTTTTGTCTTCGTGGATAGAGCGCGGGTAATTTCTTTCATGCGTAGTTTTTGGGTAATCGGATAAATTACACAATTAAAAAAGAATTCAATGCATGAATTGGATAAATGATATTTTCAGATTTTTTAGTTAATTGAATAAAGTAAAACTAACTTCGACAGTTCCAATTCAAATGAAGTGAATTTGATTTTTCAGATAATTGATTAAAAAAAAATTAGAAGTTCTGCTGTAATTTATTATACACAGAGAAAACCAATTCATTAGGACTACCGAATTTCTTGCCAACTGAATGGTTTGGTGGCAGTAACCGAATTATTGGCTGTTGCAATCAAATGTATTCCTGACATAATTTAAATATATTGTTTCAACCGAAATTCTATTGTATTCACCAAATTTCTGTTGCCACAAACAAATATATCGGTAGATCCAACCAAACCAATCGGTTGGCAAAAAATTCGGTTGCCATAATGAATCTCTTTTCTCTGTGTAGTCCTTTAATATTTTCTTAAATTTGTGAAAACGTCTGCCAATCTCCATTAAAAATTATAGATTTTCAAATGTGCTATTTTGTAGGAAGGAAAAAGAATTTTATTGAAAAATTTAACAGACTCGGGGGAAATAACGGAATTTTTTTGGATATAGTGAACAAGAAAATAGGCTTTAATCAGTAAAATATTTCTAAGCGAACAGAAATTATATTCTAATTTTCATATCCTTCACATTTTAAAATCATAATTTATTTTTATTAGAGAACTTTTTTAGTTCCAAAACGACTATTCTTTTTCAAAAATATATATCTTTAACGCCTCTAATTTAGCACCTTTTCTCTGGAAAAATAACGCCTCTAAAAATGGGAGAGTTGTAATAACCAAAAAAGTTCTCTTCAGTAAGTTTTTATATGATGTGGTTTTTGGCATTCAAAGAGAAATCATTATATGTATAAGCAGTTCAACATAGCGATATAGTCGTGATATTTGTTAATGAAGTCTAATTTTTTTAATACATCATAATGTTCCAGAAAAGGGGGTTTTGGTGTTTATCATGAAGATAGATAGATAATTGAAATTTGCTTCGTTTTATGACGAAAAGAAAAATCAACCAAAGGATTTTTGGCTATTCGAATGTTTAAGGGGTAAAACGGGGATGAGAAGTTCCAAAAAATCGATTTTCGAACGTCATTTTTGGTGGATAGGAGGGGGCAAACATGTTACATATTTTTTCTAATTTGAGGACCCTTAACAAGAATATGAAGTCAAAATAACGGTAATATCCCCAAACAAAAAGTCGGTAGTGAAAACGTTAAAATTTAAAAAAAATAAAAAAAACTCTATAAAAGAGGCCCTGCAGAAGAAAATGCCAAAACTAGCAGAATTGGTTTGCTAAATATTAGTAAAACAGCAAGAGCAAAATTCTAGCTATGTTTTAGTTAACTGAAAATAACAATTCAGCCTGCTAAAATCAGCAACATCTTTTGCTTAGTTTTAGTCGACTGAAAACATCATAAATTTTTTATTTTTCATAGCATATGTAGATTTTTTTAATATGAATAACGATTTAACTCACTGAAATTAGGACTCTACTATTGGTAAGCAATTATTATTATTTTTTTTTGTTATTTTAACTGGAAAATTGTTACTTTCATTCAACTAAATTTACTTAAATATAACTAAAATTTGGAGATATAACAGCATTTTGTTGCTGTTTTTTGTCTACTAATATTCAGAAAAAGGCAGGGTAAATTGTCATTTGTATTGTACTAAAATATAACTAACATTTTGTAGATTTTGAATTCCCATTGTGGCAACTCTGACACACACTACATGTGTTTGTAAGTTTTTCATACGTCTTTTTGCATTAAGAAATACATGCACTTGTAGTTACGTCCGTTTGAATTTCTTTAATAAAGTCGCCATTTTTGATCGTAGAAGCCTAAAATTTTGTGTGAACATGTAGTTTGATAAAACAAACCATAATCAATAAAAAACTCGATTTCGAATTTTTGTGTAGTTACGTCCGTTTGCATTTAAGGTGACGATATATTAGTTGCAGACCCTTATAGAACAAATAGACAATCTTAAATATTTATTCAAGTCTAGCTGAGATTTAATGTTTATTTTTCTTGCCGCTGAAGTTGTATTTTTAAGACGTTTCTACTAATTACATATTTAACTATTCACAAGTATTTAATGATTTTAAGTGTAATCTAAAATGTACATGAATAATTTAAAAAGAATATTCTTGTCTTGTATACAGATGTACGTAAAATTTCAACACCAAAATGTTTTTATTACAAAATTCTTTTGAATATTTTAGTAAAGCTGTCTATAAAATAAATTATGTTTAAAGAGATAAGTTTATCTAAATCCTATCGTAAAAACTTTTAAGATATTTGCTATAAATAAACAGAAAATTTTTAATATCTTAAGAGTAGACAGAAATCTGTATATAAAGATTCTCAATCAATAGGTAAAATACAAAAAGAGAATTGTAGTTTCAAGTTGCCATAATATGAAGTGTAAATTTAAAGAAATAAATCTGCACAAAATAAGCCCTGCACAAATTTGTAAGGTTGCTGGAAAACCAATCCATAAAGAATTTCAGCTCAATCGAAGAATTTTTGAGCTATTCCTGGGCCTTCAAAATTTTGCATAACAATCTACAAGGGGAGAAAATAATTTTTTTTTTTTGAAAATACTGTCTCTTAAATAACTGCATTTATGAAAAATGTCAATAGAATCTAATCTAAACTAAATTACCTTTCCAACAGGCATAAAAACAAAAAATCGGTTGAAAAATATTTAAGTAATTGCAATTCACCCAAACCATTGTATTATTAAAATCGGATAAATTATGAAAATCGTGAAAAAATTAAATATTTTTTGAAGAACTTACAATGTTATACTCTAGTTTCATTTCTAAGATCTATAAATATTCAGATATAAATGTTTGTCTCTCTTGGATTATGCTAACCTTTTCCTAGATATGGGCAAAATGGGATTTTTTTTAAATTTGCAAAACTCTATTTTTGAGTTTTTTAAAATGTTGTTCAACAAAATATTAAAAAAAAGTAGCCACCGCAGAGAGTTTCTTTAACTACACCTTAGAGAATAGTTTTATTAAAAATAACACATATCCCTCTTTTAACTAATACAGTACAACAGCCAACCTGGGGGGTGAGAAATTCCAAGTCAGGGTGATGGTACTAGGTCAGTATAGTAAAACCCTCAAAGGGTTTGGCGTTCGTATGTGTCATTTTTTTTTATGACCTTTTAAATTTTTTCCTTATCTTGATGTTTTTTCGCTTAGTTGTAACATTTTGGCAAAAACGTAGTTTAACATAACTCGAGAACCACTTGTCCGATTTTGATGAAACAAATTTACAAAAATTTAGAATTACAATTTCTTTAATCCGTTTATATAACGTTTTTCTTTATAATCAACAGTTTTGCCGGTAAAAATAAATTTGTGGAGAAAAAAAATATTTTTTTGCCTAAAAATTAAAATTTTTTTTTTTAAATTCATAAAAAATCCAAAACGGAAAAAAGGATCAAGTGTTATTAATTTCATGTAAAGTCACATAACCTATAAACAAAATTTAACGCGTTCTGCTTTTATTTACAATTAAGTGAAGGTATCCCATTTTGACAAGAATATTGATATTTGTTTTTATTCAAAAAAGTGTCATTTATCGCCTTTTTCATAAATTTTCCCCAATAACTCCAGACTTCTGGCCATAAACTACTAAAAAAATTAAGTAAACATTTTTATAATTTTTTATTTTAATTTTATTTATTTATTTTTATTTATTTTAATAAATATTGCCTAGACTTTTTCGATGGTGGTTGTTCGGGACTAGTGGCATCGCATTCATCGCTATCATCAGTTTCTGAACCACACATAATGTCAATGTGTGACTCCACTGTTGGCCTTTCTGCATCTCCTGAAAATTCTTTATCATCAAGATCATCCTTGTCTTGCCACACTAACTTACTCCACCAGCAAATTTCCGCAATTATTGCACTCGGCGACTTTTTGCCTCTATATCTGTAAGTTTTTGTTTTATTAAAATGAATTTGAAAAAATAAAAAATCATTATTACCTCATTTCAAATGGCATAGCAACTTGATGATAGCGTTCACCTTGTTCATCAGATTCGGTAGCCAATTGTTTGCTGAAGTAGTCCAGATGATGATGTAAATAATGGATTTTCAAGGACATGTGGACACCAATTTCCGAGAATGCTCTTAACATCCTTGCGACAGAAACATCGTAGTTGTTAGAACGATGCTTTCCCAACAAGCCTTCTATTACTTCTTTGATTGCCTGCCATGCATTCAATTCAGCGTCAATCAAAATATTGTTGAATGCGTCACTTTTAATCAGCTTTCGTATATCTGGACCATTTAGTACGCCTGATTGGAAAAAATTAATTTGTTAAGATGGAAAATCATGGGAAATGAATGTGATATTATAACTTACCTTCTTTAATTTTACTTTCGCTGAGTCTCGGGTAAATTAGTTTCAAACACAAGAAAACTTCATCTCTTTTGGCGACAGTTTTGATAAAATTCTTAACAATTCCAAGTTTAATATGCAGTGGAGGCAGCAATATCTTCTCCTTCGGCACTAGAGGCTCACGAATAATATTGGCCGTTTGTAACCTGCCGTGCTCTCTGAGTTTCCATCCGTGGCATGCATATTGGTCACCGGAAAATCGTGTGTCCCAATCGCACAAAAAGCACATATATTTTATATAGCCGCTTTGAAGACCGCAAAGCATTGCTACAACTTTTAAATCGCAGCATATGCGCCACATATGTTTGGCGTAGTTAACCATTTTTAAAATATTTTCCAGTGCATCATATGTTTCTTTCGTTTCTGTACTGTAGGCGATTGGAACTGAAGGTTTTTTATTGGTCTTATGCAGTAAAACCGCCTTCAAGCTGAGTTTTGAACTGTCAATAAATAATTTCCAGTCATCTGCTTCATATTTTATTTCCATTGCGTCCATCAATTTTCCTACATCCGGGCAATATGCAGAAGTTTTTTCATCATTCACAAGGAATAAACTTTGGAGTGTTGCCTGACGACTTCGATAAGCTGTGACTTTCACACCGGGTGCCAACAAATTGTTTGATTTCAAAATGGAAGCCAGCTCTTCCGATTTATGCTGTGTTAATTCCAACTTGGCAACAATTGAATCAAGCTTATTTTGATTTATTAAAATTGGCTCATTGGATACTGATGGCTCATATGGGGAATCATCACGTGCATGATATGTCGGAGCAGTCGTAGAAGAGAAAATATCTGGGCTAGAAGCTTTTGGCACAGGAATGTGGTCCGAATGAGGCAATGGTGTTGCGGCACTTGCAACACCAACGTAATTATACGATTTTCTTATCCTTTTTGCGGCTCCTTTATTCGCACATGCATAGCAATTCAATGGATTGTGACCTTCGCCAGGATTAGTCCAAGTCATTGGGATACCGAATGGCATACTTTCACGTCTTCTATTTTTCCAATCCATTAGACGGTTGTAGCAGCTTTTACACACTATATTTGGTACCCAATTTTCGTTCACTATAACATTTTGGTTGAAGTACATCTCGTATGTTTGAACAAAATCAGTACTGAAATTTCCCCTTTTTTATGTGTTGAGACATATTGACCACAGCAGTAGCAAAAGCTATTTATATCTGGCTTGCACAGTTCCATATTCTGTTCTATTTTGTTCACTTTTAAAAAACTGGAGAAAAATCACTTTTACTGTTCGCGTTCGTCGGCACTTGTTGAATGACAAAAATCACAGAACCAGTGTGAGAAAGAGAAAAAGTATAATGACAATGCATGTTTTATGTGAACATTACAGAACCAGTGTTGCCACATCAATATTTCTCTTTTAGTACAGTAGAAAAATATGAGAGAGTTCGGCTTGTGAGTGTCAATGTTTTCTCCAAATAATGTTGTGCATATCTGGAGCAAATTTTTGAAATTCATACATTTACCTAATTGTGAATAAATGAGAAACGCGTGCATCGATTTTCATGATCTATGCCTTTTTTTGCTCATGAGTTATGTGACTTTACGCGAAAGTAATTAGTTTTGGCACTTTTTTCCATTTTGGATTTTTTATGAATTTTAAAAAAAAAATATTTAAATTTTTAGGCAAAAAATACTTTTTTCCCTTCATACATTCATTTTTAACTTCGAAAGTGTTGCACATATAGGAAAACGGTATAGAAACAGATTAGAGAAATTGTAATTCTAAATTTTTCTAAATTTGTTTCATCAAAATCGGACAAGTGGTTCTCGAGTTATGTTAAACTACGTTTTTGCCAAAATGTTACAACTAAGCGAAAAAACATCAAGATAAGGAAAAAATTTAAAAGGTCATAAAAAAAAATGACACATACGAACGCCAAACCCTTTGAGGGTTTTACTATACTGACCTAGTACCATCACCCTGACTTGGAATTTCTCACCCCCCACACAATAATCCCAAAAATGTTCCATAGTGTAATTAGTGAAAAGAGTGAACTTTTTGAAAATTTTCGAATTTTCTAGAAAGTATATCAAAAGATTATGTTGTGTCTAGCGAAATTTGATGAAAGTTGTTCAAATAACACTGTTAATACCATATTTTTTATATTGTAATAAAAATTATAAATTAACCCTTATAAGCCCATGGGGTCAAAATGATCCAAAAATTTTTGAAATGTGAAAAAGTCCCATTTGACGGGAAAATCGACATAAAACCCTTCTTATTGCAGGGTGATGCCCACGAAACAATTGTTTGTTTTTTATGAAAATGGACAACTTTTTGAAACAACAAATAAAATCTAATACAACAATATCATATTGGAATTTGAACTTGAACAATATTCTGACTTAATATGTGAAAATAAAAAGGTCAGAAAAAACAATTTTTATATTTTTTAATGTAAAAATTAATAAAGTACCCAGTGTAGAAACATGGTAATGACATATCATTATTTTTTGGAGTACCAGTAGTGACACCCACTTACCTTCTGCATTATTTTAAAACATATAATAATGAATTACTGATAATAACTTATTTTTATCATCATTTCAAATAGAAAATAATTTTTTAGATTTTTTTGAAAATTTTTTGAAATCTATTTATAGACTCAATATTTTTTAAACACTGGTAAGGATATATGTAACCACATATTTTTTGATTTTTTGTATGTTGGCGAGTAAGCTTACTTGTGTGCAGCAAGTCAATTGTGTTTTTATCTATTAAATATTACATGTCGATATAGCTCAGATGGTAGAGCAGTTGACTGGCAATCTGTAGACCCAGGTTCGATTCCCGCACCAGCAAATTTTATTAAAAAAAAAAAAATACAATAAAAAATATTTTTTTTATATAATTTATTTTTTTGAAAATCTATTTTTAGACTCATTATTTTTGTCAGTACTGGTAAGCACATAGGTAACGATATATTTTTTGATTTTTCGTATGCTAGTGTGTAACAACAACTCATTATTTTTCGCGATACCGCCATATAAAAGTAATAAGAAGTGTAAGAAATGACTTTTCCGAATTTCTACAGTCAGGGAATTATATAGGCCAAAATTACAGTATTTTTCATAAAAACGACTAATATTGTAGTAAATTTTGAGCTTAAAAAAAAACAACTAAAATTTAGTAAAAATAACTGCAAAAGAGGGTATAATTGACCAACAAACAATTAATAGCTAAACTTAAAAAACAAATCTAAATGTAGTCAAAATGGTAAACTCAAAATAATGAATATTGTTTTTATTTATTACTTTAAAAAATAACTTTACAAACGTTAATAAAAATATACTTAAATATAGAAAGGATGATACCAGCATCGTTTTCTTAAATACTAAAAAGAAAAAAGAAAATTATTGTAATAAAACTGCACACAGAATAATGAAATTATTACTTACCATTTTCGGTCTCTATTCTCCGACTATAGTACCACTCACAAAATGACAAAAATGCCACCAAAATGCTTAGTCTTGCAAGAAAAATAATCAAATTTTATTAATGTGTTAAAAGGTAAAGAATTTTAAATAATTTTTTTAATGACTTATCATTTTAATTGCAATGTATGTTGTGCTTTTTAACATTCAAGCTTTTAATTCTATTTATCCCCATTAACAATAAACAAATAACCTAAAGTTAACACAAACTGAAAGTCAAAAAATTCGAATTTGTATGGAATTTGACATCTGTTAGCTCAAACTGGAATACAAATATAGTCTTTTTAAATACATTTGGAATTTTATCAAATACATTTGGAGAATATTCAAATACAAATGGAATTATTTGAAATGCATTTGGACAATTTTCAAGTACAGATTTAAAATTATTAAATACAAATGAATAATTTTGAAATACATTTTGAAAATTTTAAAATAAATTTTGGACAATTTTGAAATGCAATTGGACAAATATCAAAGGTTTTTGGACATTTTAAAAAATTTTTGGACAATTTTCAATGTTTTTTGGACAATTTTAAAAAATTTTTGGACAATTTTGAATGGTTTTTGGACAATTTTGAATGATTTTTGGTTAATTTTGAAACATTTTTGGATAATTTTGAAACATTTTGGACAATTTTGAAACATCTTTAGACAATTTTGAAATATATTTGGACAATTTTAAAACATTTTTCGATAATTTTAAAGCATTTTTGGAAAATTTTAAAATATATTTGGAATTTTCTGAAATAAAAGTGAAAATGGTGTAGTATATCAAGTGTACTAATTTTCATAAAATTTTTTTCCTGAAATTCCGTTTTCAGCTAAAGTTTTAGTTATATTTTTTTAGCACTAAACTAATGTTTTACTAATTTCTTTTGCTAAAAAAATTGTGCTGATAACCGCATTTATAGTGTGGACGACAATCAGTTAGACAAGTTTTAGATGTCGCAGCTTGTCTGGATGTAGTACAGATAACGGAAATGATAATTAAAAAAAAATTAACTACACAATTTCTCTATTTAAATTTTCAGCAAATAAATTAACTAAAGTAAAAATTTTCTACAAATTTTTTGAGTTTTTTCAGTCTACTAATATTTAGCAAAAAGTATAGTGATTTTAGCAAGGATTTTTTTTATTTCCAATCAACTAACAATAAGTGTTAGCAAAACTTTTGCTGAGATTACTACTTTTTGGTAAAAATCAGCTCGCTGATTCTCAGCAAACACTTTCTACTGAAATTACCAACTTTTTTGCAAGCACGCTCCTGACTAAAAATTTTCTGACACGGCAACATTTTTTGCTTACTTTACTGAATTTTTTTTTTGATTATAACCTAGAGAGAACCCCATAAAGATAATCTGATGAAAGTGTTTGGTTGCACTAGAAAATGCATTAATTGTTAACAATTGGTTCTAGGAAATTTTTTTCATAAGTTTTTCCTCTATTTGTTGTAAAATAAATTGTAATTCTATCTGGAATTTGTCATATTTGATCTTAAAACCGAACAAAAATAACACTCATTGTAACAATCTTCAGATCATCTAAAATCTACGATAAAGGTTTTATTACAAAGTGCGCCATTCCAATATGACCTTGAACTAATTTCACAGCGCAACAATAATTTCAATGCCGATGGTTCCAACGGGAAATCAAAGTAAAATTCCAAAGGATTTTACAAAGTAGGCTCGGTTTTTTATTTTATGGCCCCTTGAAATATCTGTGTATCGCGAAACCCCAAAAATGTTGCTCAGTTTTAGAGTTAGAAACTTTCTTGCGTTACAGAATAAATTAAATTTCAACTGTTTTTTCCCTTCTTTTATTTCATTCGGAATTATCAAACAAACCATTGACATAATATAATCTTATACTGATAGAAAAAAAACCCGTAAAAATATCAAGCAAAAAAAAAACAATTCGTTTGAATTTAGTAAATCCTTTTTGCTAAATATTAGTAACCCGATCAAAAAAAATTTATATCTAGCATATGTAGTCATATCTCATTTGATATAGATCGATATTTAATCTTATCCAAGTTCATCTCAAAATTGGGGTATCCAGTAATATCCAATCAGATCCCTCAAATATATTACACGATTAAATTAGATCTCAAAATTGGGAGATGCAATAATATCCAATAATATAAAATTGAGATCCTGATAGATCCCAAAATATCCTGTGGGATTACTTTAGATCCAATTAAATACAAACGGATAAGCTAATTTTGGCAGATCGAATTGGATAATTTGAGATCAAAATTTATCCTATGATATATTTGGAATTATTAAAATTTTAATAAAATTTAAAAAATAACACAAAAAATTAAAAAAAAATATTTATTAAGAAGAAACTCTGTCGGCAGGATTTGAACCCAGATCACTTAACTCACTCAACCACATACTGCTATACAAAATGACTGACTATATGAGACAACATTGTTCGTGTTACTGAGTTATATATAATTATATAAATTTATAAATATAGATGACTTGGAAAAAATAAATTAATAATATTTTTACAAAAAAAAACAAAAATTAAAAGTCTTAAATTTTTTCCACTCACGGAATTTTTTGGTGAAGAAGATAAAAAAATGTTTGTTGAAGGGTCTAGGCACCGATTTATATGGCTCAAAAGTCTAAATATCAACAGTCTGTATTTGCGAAATTAATAATGGGATAAGAACAATATACATGTTGTTGAAAAGGTAGTATAAATGTCTTCTAAATAAGGTATGACATATATAAGCTTAGCAATCCTTTGTAAAAATATATATAACATATTAATCGATTAAAATGAAAAGTCGTTTATTTAAATACCCTAGATATTAGTGATAAACACCCATTACTGGGACTTTGCTGGGTGCTGCTAAAAATACACTAACTGGTACTTTAGAGCAATGAAAGAAGTAATTTTTTAAAAAAGTTGTTCAGAATTAAATCCTTGTAAAAAGGTATTAAAAACACACTAACGAATACTTTGGAATCAGTAAAAGAAGTGGTGCGTAAAGCATGATTTCCATTTTTTGAAGATTTGGTGAAAACAAAATTTTTATTTAATTTATTGGCTTTAGATAAAAATCATAAACAATTTTCATATATTTTTTTCGATTGTATTAAATAATATGACTTAAAGGCATCATAAATTACAATCATCATTTTGTTTACATTTTGTTTGAACAGAAATAAAAAACACACAAATATTTTAAGTATTTATATACACAAAGAATTTTAGGTAAATTTCTTTTTAGCAGAAAAAATACAATCATTTGAAATATTTAAAATTAATGAAATTATTAACAATTTACAAGAATGCTTTACATATTTTGTTTTAAATACAATTTTACACAAGCATCTGTGGCAGAATTTGTTTTTTACGATAAATATTAAATACTTTTAAATGGTTTCAATGTCTTATGATACGTATAAAGTTTTTTTTTAATATTTAATTTTTTATGTATTTAGAGTGACACGTTTCTTTTTTATTATAAAATATGATTTGAAACAATTTATTTGAAGAATTTAAAATGTTTCTTTTAACTTTAAACGATTATGTTTATACAGATTGTCATGTTAGTCTACTTTTATGCAGAAAACTTTCAATATAAATTTCATTTTTATGTACTGGTATATACATAGTAGGGTGTCCCATTATGAAAATTGCTTATAAATCGTTTAAGATTTCTCGTTGAAGACCACCAGGTCTAGAGCCGGTTCCATGGTTCTAGGTGGTCACAAAATTTTTGTTATTTTTAAGATAAATTTAGTTGAATAGCAGTATATCCTGTTAAACTAACAGAAATATTTGCTAAAAAAATTGTAAACTGCTGTTTTCAAAAGGCTCGATTTTTATTTGCATTGAAAAAAAATATCGAAAAAAAACTTCGAAAATTTAAAATATTTTTGTGATTTTTTAGGCTACTAATTATTTAGCAAAATTTTTTGTTGATCTAACAGGTTAATTTGTTATTTTCTATTAACAAAAATTTAACTCAAATATAACTAAAATTCTGCAGCATCATTCATAACTAATTTTTTAGTAAATTTTTCTGCTATTTTTACAGATTTATTTCTATGAGTGTATATAAAAATATCTTCCTAATTAAATTCTCATTGATACTTAATTTTTGATTCTGATTTTGAGTAAAAATTCATAACGTTTTTTTTAGCCAAAGAAACTTTTAACAATGTTTTGTTATAATAAACACCGTTGAAGTGATATTATTTCCACCAACGCACCCTTTGTCGGGACACCCTAATGTGCAGTTATGTTACCAGTTTGTTTTTCTTTATTTTACATTCAGCAGATACAACTTTTTGTTTAAATTTATATTGTATGTAAAGGAGAAATCTTTTAAATATTAACAAGTTTTAAACACACACAATGAACAACACTTCATTTGGGGATTTTGTTGAAAACAACAACCGAAAGATAACAGGTTAAATCAATTAAAATGGAAAAAAGGAGAAAAAAAAATTTGATTTTCTATTGTTTTAAATTAAATTAAAATTTATAGACACATACACAGTAGCAGTTTGTATGGATACATAACTTAAATTGTATAACAAATTTTGTGAATAGTTTTGTATGGAAAAATTACTGAAGTGTAGTCTAATGCAATAAATATTGTATATAAATAAATATGAATTTTCAAAATAGATAAATATATATTATGCGCCTGGAAAATTTTAAATAAAAATTATTTATTCGTACGATACATTAGTTATTGATTAGGTTATATATTGTTCAACCGTATCGTATGATTAATTTATACTTATGTATATATTACGTATACGTACAGTGGGGCTATTCATAACATATCATTTACTGCACAAATTATATATTACTCATACGCATAACTTTAAAATTATAATCAATAATCGTTCAGTATAAATTTTAAAATCAAATTAAATAAACTGTGCTAGTCGCAAATTTCTACAAGCTGGGCAACCTACTGGTAAAGCTAATTCGGGTACGCTGAATTCAATGGTGATAGCCGTTTTTCAAAGTTAGCACTCGTACTCGCGATATTTGAGATTAAAAATTTTGACGCTAATGTAGCAAAAAAAAAATTTATTTTTATATTTCTGTGATTATTTTTAATTATAAATTTATCAAATTCCAATAAACCAAAGAACAATACGATAGCGAAATCGCTATTACCTTAAATATCCGAAAACGATATCATATTCGAAGAAGATTATAATATCGTTTTCGATAAGGTTTAATGATAATGGTACTTCAAAATATTGATTATTTACAAAAATTCAAACATTTTCAGAAATTGAATTTTATAAAAACTTGCAATTCCTACTTCGTTTGGCTATTTATACTCCTTTTTATTGGACAATTATGGTTGCAAAATTTAGGTGAGTTCGACTTTTCTTCTGAATATGACGATTTAATTATCAATTTTTCATTATGACTTCATTTCAGCTCATTTTAAAGGAATTCCGGTTTTGCTATCATATATGATATCATTTTCGATATCGAAATCGCCTGGAATAACGATAGTGTTTCGATGCTGGACCAGATTTTGGTGATTTTGCTATCGTTATTCCAGGGAGTTTCGATAGCGAAAACGGTATCATAATTCCTTTGAAATACGATATCGTTACGAAAGGTACATTTTAGAACAAAAAAGCTATCGTTTTCGTATCACAAGTGATTATCATATATGATAACACTATGCGATCGTCAAAATCGGGATGGGATGAAACCAAGGGGAAATGTTATATCGGTCAAAAACAAGTTATACGTGTCCCGGCGTTTCGCTGGGTCACCCCTAGGAATCGAGATATATCTTTTTTTTGCCATAGCTCGAGAACCACTAGTCCGATTTTGCGCAAACAATTTTAAAAAAATTAAAAATTACAATTCATTTAATCTGTTCATATAACGTTTTTCTATATACTCAACAGTTTTGCCGGTAAAAATAAATGTTTGTTACCGCTACCATAAAAATCAATAACCTTTTGTTTATTAGTTTTTTTTAATATTTTAGGCAAAAAATATTTTTTTCTTCATACATTTATTTTTACCGGCAAAACTGTTGAGTATATAGAAAAACGTTATATGAACAGATTAAAGGAATTGTAATTTTTAATTTTTTTAAAATTGTTTGAGCAAAATCGGACTAGTGGTTCTCGAGTTATGTCAAAAAAAAGACCACCAAAGGTCAAATCGATATATCTCGATTCCTAGGGTTGACGCAGCGAAACGCCGGGACACGTATAACTTCTTTTTTACCGATATAACTTTCCCCGGTAGTTTGAACCCTTCCCGATTACTGACCCCTACCATTTGTCTCACAGTGTAATAAATATGACCTAGGTGATATCGTTTCGATATCGTGACGATATCGTTCAGTTTATTGGGATTTGGTTAAATACAGTGGTGGAAAATATAATAGGGGCATTCAACTTTTTTTAAAATTTTTTCTCGTTGCCTTTTTTTAGAGTTCAAAATATTGACTAAATTCGCCCAGAAATACGAGGAGGTGGTATAAAAAATTGTGCAGAATTTTAACGCGATATATGTTTTTTCATTTTGTCACTTGTTTTAAGTGGGCGTGGCTTTAAATGAAAAATAAGCGATGTTGACCTTCTATCAAATTACATACTAAAATTTAGCGAGCACTGATCGGATCTATATAAACTGTATATTGTCGGAAATACTAAAAATTTTTCTTAAATCCTGCGTTATCCTTATCTGCAAAGGGTCTCCGGACTTACCATGACAGTGCCTTAGACATGGACAAATTTTTCTTTGTTTATAGCGATTTTGGAGTGGAAGAAAATGGAATGGAACGGGCAACGAGTGGAATTAAAAGGGCAAACAAGTGAAATGGAATGGAGATCGAGTGAAATTGATCATCAAACAATAGGAAAGAAATCCAATTAAAGGGCAAACGAAAATGAAGGGAATTGGAATACTAAAATTTGTAAACGAAATAGAATGGAACTTGTAATGAGTGCAATTGAAACTACAGAAATGGAACAACATAATTGGAATTTCAGTGAATCAAATCGCTTGGGTTTGGCACCTGAAATTTTGTATCTGACTTTTCCTTTAATATACACATAAAAACCTAAAACTATGGGGTTATACCACATTTTTTCAAAGGTAACATACCTTGCTATATTTTACTGTAATACTACTATAAAAAATAGACAATTTTAATTTGAATATTATGTTCTAAAAATCACCTATTATTTTTGTTAAATTAACTAATAAAAATGGGTTTATTACCAGTTTGAACATAGGTAAAATATTGATAACTTTTCTTTGATATTAGGTAATTTTTGTTGCAAAAAAGAACTCTTCATTATACTTTTTTTTTTCGAAAAAAAAAGTTTTTTTTGTCGGTGCGGCACTCCAATAATCAAATGATGAACTGACAATAAACGCAAACTACTACTCGTTTTATAAAATACTCAATACTTCGTTTCAAACAAAAACAAAAAAAATAAAACTGAAAAAAAAGATATTGGAATTAAGAAAAACGTTAATACAAAAATATAAAAATATGAAAAATAAAAAAAATTAAGCAAAAAATAATTTTCAAATTTCATTTAGAATGACTTAAAATTTCACATATTTTTTTTCCTTTTTTTTTCACAATTTATAGATTTTTTTTGCCTGATTATTCATATTTTTGTTTTTTTTTCAGCGAAAATACATATCATAAATATTCGTGTGTACCACTGTATATGCACTTGTTTTATCCGATGTGAACTCCGATAGGAACGGATTCTCCTACTCTTATACCCTTCTTGTTATAACATAATAGCTCGACTCATTAAAAAATTGAGTGCTTGTTCCAATTTCATGTAGTTGTAGTGGTATTAAGAAGCATATGTAGACATAGACTTACAAACACTATTTCAGTTTTTTATGACAAAGAACAAAGAATAAATCCACTGCTGTACTATACTATAGGTTATAGAATGTTAAGTACTTTACTTAAATATACTTTTTTGTTTAGCTAAGAAAAAAATTTTTCAACATTTTTGACAGTTTATATTTTACATAAAATTTATGACTTTCTTATCAAAAAAAAAGTATGTATAAAAACTAATGTTAAACTAAACATTTTTTAATATTAAAAAGGTAGTTAGTGAGGAAGAAAAATTGTCTATAATTATATAAATATAAAATATTGCACACATTGCATTACCCCCAGTCTATATTAAATATATATATCTTAGCAATAACCCAGCAAAAAAAAAATTGGAAGTAATGCTTTACAAACTACTTTCACTACTTCTTTCACTGCTTCCAAAGTATCCGTTACTGTATTTTTACTGCTTTTTTAGAAGTAATCCTGAAAAACTTTAAAAAATCACTTCTTTCATTGCTTCCAAAGTATCCGTTAGTATATATTTAGAGCTTATTAAGAATTACTTTTGAGCAACATCCAAAAAATCACATAAGTATTGTTTCTAAAGAGTAATTGCTCTAAAAGTGATTGTAAAAAATGATTTTGGTATCATTTGCCAATATCAAGCGGAGGGTCCCGGGTTCGATTCCCGGCGGGACCAATATTTTTTTTATTTTTTTTTTAATTTTTTTTATTCTATTAATTTTTTTTTAATATTTATTATTAATTTGTCTAAATTCAATATTTTTTAACTGTGTTATTCAAAAACTTTCAAAATAGCCTAGTTACAGATTTTCAAACTAATTTGGCAAAAGAAATATTCACAAATGATTAATAAAGAAAAATTTATTAAACGCTTAAAGCAGGTTATAGCCTAAAATATCTGTTTGATAAAGATTGGAAAAAGAAAACCACTGTAAAAAACCAAAAAAAGGTGAATTTACAATGATTAAATAATTTTTTTAAGAGTCATCCACCCAAGAATAGATGCAATACAACATTTTGTATCCAACCGAAACAAAAAAGTTGCAAAAATTTCAAGACTAAACTATTTTTTCGAAAATTTTCCCAAATTTGCATGAAAATAAATTAAAAACAAATTTAATAAAATAGTGATGCATTTATAATAAAACCATACTCGATATGGTTTTCTTTAACACAGTTTGGTCCCATTATTACTTCTCAGTAATGTTTAAAAATCGTTTTTTAATATGTTTTGATTTGTAATAAAACATTTTAATTTCCAAAATTTACAAAAGAATATAATTTTACAAATTGTTGAACACTTTTGGAAAGCCCACGAGTTCAGCTTTCATTAAAATATAAAAAACGAGTAAAAAGGTTAAAGTCGGGCATGCCGACTATACAATACCCTACACCAGTGGGGGTAAAAGCCAACTAATGTTTGGATCCGAAATTCGAATGGGTTAAAATGGGGCTTGTGTCAAAATTTTCTATAATGTGAGTCAGCGCACCAAATTTCATTAAAATATCTTAATATTTGCGATCTGCAGTTTGTAACCAAGCCAATTTTGGGGGGACCCTTATATGGGCACTAGGTCTAAACATGGACCGATCTTCACCAAAATCAATAGGCTTCGTCCATAGGTCAGTGTACCAAATTTCATCAAAATATCTTAATATTTGTGACCTGCAGCGTTTAAACAATATAATTTTGGGGGGACCCTTATATGGGCACTAGGTCCAAACATAGACCGATGTTCACTAAAATCAATAGGCTTCGTCCTTGGGCTGATATAGGTCGGTATTAGGGTTTGGGATTTCCCGGATTTTTTTATTTCCCGGGATTCCCGGGAAAAATATTTCCCGGGAATCCCGGGAAATATTTTTGAACAAAATTGTTAATGAAAACCACCTATATAAGTAATTTTTGTTAAAAAAAAAACTATTTCAGTACAAATTCAGTCTGTGTAGTGAGAATTTAAAGTAAAAAATAGAATGTTGAACATTTGATTTCACATAAATTACTCGCAGCACTGCCAAATGAATTGCATGATTCCAGCAGAAAGCACCTACTACTGGACTGTCGGAAACAAACCGTTTCATCACACTTGGCCCATTAGATATGGTGGCCACAATGTTATTTTCCAAAGACAAATAAAACTCTTCTAGTCTTATTTCTACAATTCTTCTTATTTCATCAGCATTACATCTTCCTGATATATAAACCAACCCCAGGTTATAAAATGAATTATTTCCATTTATACATTGTTGTGATATTCTTGTTCATTCATCTAAGATTATAGTAAATCTCCTATTGTTAGAAATATTGCTCGATATTTCTTTCATCATGATATCTTTTACATTATTGTAGTAATTTAATATATTTACTGTTCTTTACATCGGTTTCATTTCTTGCAATGCCAGGTTTTTATAAAAATTTTCTCGAATAAACGAAGATCTAGTTATGGTGCGGATTGACTGCGGATAATTTGGATACCATTTCAGGAAATGTTTGCCCTACCTTTAATGCCTATTCAGCTTACACTTTTTCTTCGGGTACTTTGCTAATTTTAGCTGAAACGTTATTCTTGTTGTTCTTTTCTTCAAGAGAAGTTGCATGACCATAAATTTTTTTTTTTTTTGTGCACCAAATTTAGATGTTGGATAACCAAATTTAGATACCACCGTTAACCAGTCTTTTCTTTTCACATTTATTAATGAAAACGTTACTTATAAAATTATTGGCCCTTAATATAAAAGAGTATTTCAAATTTAAAGTCGACTTTATTTTTAATCAAACGGTTTTGTTCATTTTGTGTATGAAAACCTTACAAAAATATTTATATTTTCAAATATTTTGATTGGTTGAAAATAAATTAACCAATCAGAACGCTTCAAAAATAAACGAAATCAAGGTATACTGCCACCTAATATTTTAACTAAAGTCGACTTTACCTAAATTATACATTTGAAAAATTTAGATAGTAAGGGCGATTATTTGTAAGAAATAAAGCTTTTTTTCATATTTCTTTTAAACATTTTACCAAGTTTTTAGGTTTTACTACTTAAATTTTGAATAAGTTATGCGAAAAATCTTTATTAGTTGAAATGCTCCTAATTACTTGGCAAAGATTTTATTTGCGTGTCAAATAAATGTATTCCCTTTTAAAAGATTTCAACAATCACATTTTTGTTTTGGTATTTAAAATGTTTTTTATGACTAAAATTAAAAAATCCTATTCGAAACAAAAACAATTTAAAAAATTTAATATTTTTAAAATTTCCCGTTTTCCCGGTAAAAATATATTATTTTCCCGGGAATTCCCGGCAAACTTTTCCCGGGAATTCCCGAACCCCAAACCCTAGTCGGTATACCAAATTTCATCAAAATATCTTAATATTTGCGACCTGCAGTTTGTAACCAAGCCAATTTTGGGGGGACCCTTATATGGGCACTATGTCTAAACATAGACCGGTGTTAACCAAAATCAATACGCTTCGTCCTTAGGCCAACATAGGTCTGTGTACCAAATTTCATCAAAATATCTTAATATTTGCAGCGTATAAACAATATAATTTTGGAAGGACCCTTATATGGGCACTAGTTCTAAACATGGACCGATGTTCACCAAAATCAATAGGCTTCGTCCTTGGACCAACATAAGTCGGTGTACCATATTTCATCAAAATATCTTAATATTAGCGACCTGTAGAGTGCGCACAAGAATGCATGGACAGACAGACAGACGGACGGACGGACAGACAGACAGACAGACGGACATCGTTAAATCGAAATAAAAAAATTCTGAGCCGATCGGTATACTATAAGGTGAGTCTAGGACCAATATTTTTTGGTGTTACAAACATCAGCACAAACTTATAATACCCTGACCACATGGTGGTGTAGGGTATAAATATAAGTACATAAGTTATTTTTCGTTCTTGAGAATAAAGTTTCGAAATCTTTCGTCCATTACACCAAATTGAGTAAAGTGTAGCAGTGTAGAATAATCAAATTTAGAACAAAATAGCATCGATTTGTAGTTGCATATTTTGTCATAAATGCATGTTTTTGCATATTTTGACTTTAATAAGTGCATATTTGGTGCCTTTTTAATGCATATTTTGTGATTTTTAATGCATATTCTTGCATATTGTTCATTTTTAGTAGCATTTTTTATTTTGTAAAAAAATACAAAAAATTGATACGTTTTCATATTTTGATTAAATCAAAATAAACATTCTTAAAACTTTATTGACCTATGGGAAATCTTCGAGTTCTGCGTCTGTTTGCAAAATAACTAACTCAAATATATTTTGAAGTTTTAAAGTGCATTATTTTTGCAAAAATTATAGTTTTTAGTGCATATTTCTTATATTTTTAATGCATATTTTTCATTTTTAAACGCATATTTTAGGCGCATATTTTCCATTTTTAAGTGCATGAAATTCCTTGCCCTAATTATTATATTTTGTATTGTTTATGAATTTTAGAAGATTATCCTTATTTTAAATAAAATTATTAAAAATATAACAAATGTATGTATATTATTTTATATTAAATTTTTTCCCATTAATCGATTAATTTTTAAATTTTATTCGATTTATGAGTTAAGGAAAAAACTCGAATAACTATTTGCACGATTAATCGATTAAAATATAAAGTTATTTAACTGATTGATGATTTAAATTTTTTTCTGGTTACTGATTTACAAAATTAATCAAGTTGTATGCGAATCGATTAAAAAACTCCTTTTGAAGATTTGGTGAAAATTTGTCAAATACCTTTAACAAAACAAAATTCTTATTTAATTTATTGACTTTAGATAAAAATCATAAACAATTTTCATATATTTTTTTCAATTATATTAAATAATATGACTTAAAGGCATCATAAATTACAATCATAATTTTGTTTACATTTTATTTGGAGAGAAATAAAAAACACACAAATATTTTAAGTATTTATATACACAAAGAATTTTAGGTAAATTTCTTTTTAGCAGAAAGAAACACAATCATTTGAAATATTTAAAATGAATGAAATTATAACAATTTACAAGAATGCTTTCAATATTTTGTTTTAAATACAATTTTACACAAGCATCTGTGGCAGAAATTGTTTTTCACGATAAATATTAAATACTTTTAAATGGTTTCAATGTCTTATGATACGTATAAAGTTTTTTTTTTTTTTTTGAATATTTAGGCTTGTATTCAGAAAAATGTTTTAAATTTTATTACAGTTTAATAAAACAAATTAAAAATCGTTCAACAAAACAACAACAAAGATCGTTCAGTTAGCCTCTAATAAGACAAAAAGTTTTTTGTGAATAACCATGTTAATTTAGAGTGACACGTTTCTTTTTGATTATAAAATACAATTTGAAACAATTTATTTGAAGAATCTAAAATGTTTCTTTTAACTTTAAACGATTATGTTTATACAGATTGTCATGTTAGTCTACTTTTATGCAGAAAACTTTCAATATAAATTTCATTTCTATGTACTTGTATATTCACAGTAGGGTGTCCCATTATAAAAATTGCTTGTAAATCGTTTAAGATTTTTCGTTGGAGACCACCAGGTCTAGAACCGGTTGAATGGTTCTAGGTAGTCTCAAAATTTTTGTTATTTTTAAGATAAATTTAGTTGAATAGCAGTGTATCCTGTTAAATTAACAGAAATATTTGCGCTGTGGTGTAATGGTTAGCGCGTTGGACTGTTACACGTGAGGTTGCGGGTTCGAGCCCCAACCAAGGCAACATCAATTTATGAAAAATAGTAATATGTATGAGATTTTTATATCCCTCATACATATCGCAGCGTCCTCCTTCGGTGTTCCCATGGCACTTAACCCCACCGAAGTAAAATAATATAACAGGGCTATGAACTAAAAAGCTTCAACAAACTTACCATCAGATGGCGCGCAACAACTGTTTTAAAAAATTCAACATCTCGCGCAATTACAGTGTTGCCGTATTTGAAGCCCTTCATCTTTCTTCATTGTAAACTGCTGTTTTCAAAAGGCTCGATTTTTATTTGCATTTAAAAAACAAATCGAAAAAAACTTCGAAAATTTACAATTTTTTTTTGTGATTTTTTAGGCTACTAATTATTTAGCAAAATATTTTGTTGATTTAACAGGTTAATTTGGTATTTTCTATTAACAAAAATTAAACTCAAATATAACTTAAATTCTGCAGCATCATTCTTAACTAAGGTTTAGTAAATTTTTCTGCTATTTTTACAGATTTATTTCTCTTAGTGTATATACAAATATCTTCCTAATTAAATTCTCATTGATACTTAATTTTTGATTCTGATTTTTAGTAAAAATTTATAACGTTTTTTTTAGCCAAAGCTACATTCTTAAATATTTTCTTATAATATAAATCGTTTAAGTGATAATATTTCCACTAATGCATCCTTTGTCAGGACACCCTTATGTGCAGCTATTTTACCAGTTTATCTTTATTTTAGATTC